>CM059564.1:25436639-26760713 GCA_030386875.1 Morinoia aosen | reverse complement strand
GTCCTCATTGGTACGAGCAACAACGCAAGACACATTTTTCATTAACGTTGAAATTTGAATTGAATAGTGAACATTAGTTTAACCCATCGCGGTCAACATGTTAAATACGGATGATTTGAATGTTTATAAGGAGTTTTTTCGGTCAATGTTTTCTTCAGTACGTTCAACGATTTTTAAAATATTGTTCCTCATAAATCGGTAATAGGTTACATTTAAGACGTTTTCCACAAATGACATTTTGTTCGCATATGCTTACTTTTCGAGATTTAACATTGATAAAGTTCAGGTGTGAAGAACATTCTTTGGTCGGCTGCGTCGTTGCAGCATTGATGATACACGCGCAGTTTTTTGGCACGAAAACATCAGTCTCGGTATGGCTAAGTTGAGTTAATTTTGGTTTACTTAGGTTAGTTTAAAGTTAAGGTTAGCTTAATCAACTAACCTAACGCTCCCTAACCTATCCTCACCAATCGTTACGTCAATACCGTATTGCAGCATATTCACGAGTCCGTTTCTTCACTTCTATGTATGCCGTTCCTATAACTTCAAAGTTGAATATCTCGAAAAAAAGCATTTGCGAGCAAATCGCATTCGTGGAAAACGTCTTAAAATGTGTTCTATTTCTAATGTATGGGAGCAAAATTTTTAAAATCCTTGAACGCACTAAAGTAAATATTGACCGTTTTTTCTCCTAATTATTCGCCACAATCAGTGCCGCTTCACTTCTAAATTGGTTGTAATTAACGCCTGACCTTGTTCACTTTGCGTAGTTCATATTTTCATTAAAAATTGTTAATGATCGATGAAGCTTCAAAGTGTTTCAGTCAAATTCGAACACGAGCCAAACGTTTGTAGAAATATATTTCTTGGCCCATAACCACAATATTTTAATGAAATGTCCCTATGAAAATAAATCTTACCTTTTTCGAATATTCAGCAAAGCAAAATAAAGGTAACTTATTCCCATTAATAAATCAGTTCTTTTCCTCATATACCGATGAAGTCGAGCGTTTGTGGACAGCCGCGGGTACGGAAACTTCAAAACGTCGCGTGTGTCAACACAAAAGTTAGATTCACACCAATAATCTAAGTTTGGATGGAATTTTGTTTAGATACATCTTTGATACACATTGCAACAGCACCATAAAACACTAATAAAATACTAGCTTTAGGTAAAGCCATAAAATTGCTATCTGGCTGATAGACTACACGGAGTTTAAGGTCAACCGACCGTCAGTCGGCAGAGAATATTTTTCTACCTCTAGGATGGTCCTTTTTAAGTAGAAAGGAAAATGAGGTTTCACTTCGTAAACAAAGTTTCAATTTACGTAGAAATTGGGACTCAAAATTTTCTTATTTTCGCCAATGTAATTGAAAATAAATATTTATAAGCTCTTAACTCTGGATGTGGTGCTCTGATTTGCATGTATATAATAGCGCAATCCTCACCTCCTGCATTTATATTCCTGCTTAAAGGTATTTCAACAACAAATTAAGAAAGGAATTTCCGATCATTAGCTTGCTCTAGCTGACGTACAGCGTATACCACGATACAATACGAGAACTCAACCAACACTTTGGTGTAACCTGACGTGGGACCGAGACTTGAAACCCTATTCTGCAGTCTGCAGCGCAAAAAATTTTCTGATGGAAACAGCTTCGACGTGAAATTCTGATCAACAAACTCGTTACATTGTTTCTAGACCTCTAAATGAAAATAAAAATGATTGCAGGACACTTTCCTCCACGGCTTTTTACATTTGAAAATGGGAGTCGTCGTTCATGCACTGAAAACTATGAAAAGTAATATTCTATTAACAAGTACGCTAATCAATTCAAGAAAACCTTTCATCCATTGTTACGTTTAATTGCTTTGAATGTGCCAAAGCTTGAAACTTTGCCAGCTTCGTCAAGAAAAACCTGACATTTTAGAAAACATGACATGAGTTACGTTCAACACGCGACCAGCACCCTGCAGACAAAACTCTTATTTTTGTTCAGAAAAACAGTTCCATCATTCCGTTTTTGCCTGCTGAGAAGACCAGGATGAGCCAGTCTCTCAAGCGCTAAGTCACGATCAGAATTTTAACCATAAGTCGCGGGACCAGCTGTTAGATTCTGAGTTAAAAGGTTGTCAGTATCTTGAAACGCAAATACATTTTCAGGAAAAGCTTGAATCACCGGCAAATTTTTCGCCATTGAGGCAGCCATTATTTCGCTTGAAGGAAAAAAGATATAAAGCCTAATGCTGAATTAAAAAGTCCAGAAACTAGCTTGTATTTATAATTTTACGATACCCCAAGTTATTTTTTCGAAAAGAGACGCGAGTTCTGCGTAAGATGGTTTTGCTAGCGTGGCTAGTCATGAAATTGGGTGAGCGATGGTGACAGTTTAAGTGTCATTAAGCATAAGTAACTCTCCCTCTAATGGAAACTACATACAGTCAGTAAACACGAACCCTCCCCACTACGATGCTAAGTACTGTTCATTATATCTCAAAATTTCATTTTAGTGAGATTTTTCCTGAAAAAGTAATGAAGTTTTTGAATGGAATTAAATAACGTTAATAATGGGATTAAAATAATGCAAAACTTTTTGTAGGGAATGATGATGGAAGACGTGTAATAAAACAATGCAATCTATATACTTAATTCAGTAACTCAAAATTTGTCCGAGTCCGTTTAGAAAATTGGCTGAGTCTATATGGTCAAGTGAGGTATTAAATTGAAGCCAATGGTGTCTATATTTGCAGAAAATTATCAGATTTGAAAAATATTGACCACTGCGACTACAAATTGTGATTAAAAATTGCCATTAAAACTGAATGGCAAAAAAAAACAAAACAAGTCAAGGGTGCGTCTCCTCAGTTTTTTATGCACATGTTTTGCCGTAAACGTGCTGATTGATTGATTGATTAAATTTATCGGGTTGTCCGACTTGCCTAAAAATAAAAAATAAAAATATAAAAAAAAATAAAAAAAATAATAAAAATAAAAAATCAAAATAAAAAAAAATAAAGAAAAAAAAAAAAAAAAAAATGATATAAAATTAATAAAATAAATAAATAGTTTTCTGCAAATATAGACACCAGTGGCTTCAATTTAATACCTCACTTGACCATATAGACTCAGCCAATTTTCTAAACGGACTCGGACAAATATTGCGTTACTGAATTAAGTATATGGACTATATTTTTTTTTTATTTTTTTTTTATTTTTAGGCAAGACGGACAACCCGATACTCGGGTTGACCCGGTAATACTAGTTTATTAATAATTTAAGATGAATAAACGTATAGGAGAGCCGATTAAATCATCTCAGATAGGCTGATTCGAGGCTACCCAGGATATTGTTTTTGGCAGATAGTTTTGTGAAGTTCTAGCAAGTAGCATCATGCATAGTTGATATTTTTCATTTGTTTATTCTCAAACTTGAACAAGGGGATGAGGAACTCGATTTTCTGCTTCAGGGTTGGCTTGAAGCAGAGAACTATAAAATTGCACAAATAAAAACTACAGCATTTCTTGAAAAGATTCAAATATTTCTTTGCGCATCTCAGAGGCGCAAAAAAGCGGAAAAATATCTAGGCGCAACGATGAATTTGATCAGGAATTGAAAACATAAAAATTGCCTCCATGAGCTGCACGTACGGCAACAGCGGTCGGGAGGGTAAAATTGATAGGTTGAAGATTAAAAGTTGTGGTCGTAAAACATTGTCAAAAATTGAGATAGGTTGTAGTATCAGTGCAAAAACTCCCACAGCGCAACCTTGTTTGACTCATCTAATGGAACTCGATCAAGGCGGATGCCTGTTCATAAGCTATTACGTATTCCTGCTTGCATTAATTTAAGCAAAACTTTCATTGACAAAGAAGATATGTTAAGAAACGTGTATTACGGAGTGGTGAGCATAAATTGATCCTCTTTACATAATGATGTTCAACACAATAAAGTAAAGCTTTCTTCGAAAAAACTGAAGTAACAGAAAAAGTATGGAGCATGTTCCTTCAAATTCAGGGATTTTTTTCACTTATGCGACTGAAAAATTTATTCTAACTAGAGATGTAATGAAGCCCGAAGATTTTGAGCAAAAAGCTCCAACCCCCAAACTGAATGCCCCAAATCGTTGTCTATTTCGACAATGTAATTTTCAGTAAAATAATACATCAAACACATTAAAATTAGAGGTCATAAATCTCCAGAAAAGCAAAATTAGGTGCTGCCAAATCGTGGGATTTGTCATGACTCAAATTATTCCTAAAATCTACTGCGAGAATTGAAAATCTGAGAGCAGCTTGATAACCTTCAGCAATGAAACTTGGCACAATAAAATAACGTTTTTCAGCGGGATATTATGCACGTTTGATCAGGAATTGCAAGGTACGATTGCTAAAAGTTAAGCACAATAGAAATCTCGGTATTAGCGATTATATTGCGATCACTTCTAATTTTTTACGAGTGTTTCCATTTTTTGTAGCCATATTCATAAATTCCTCTTTATTGAAACTGCATAAATTTTTCCACAAACGGATTCAACTTATCTAAAAGAGGACATTGAAAATACAAACGCATTCCAAAAAACATTGAGTAACCAATTCTAAGATATTGATATTCCTAGCAATGTTACTGAGTGCACGATTTTTTACAAGCTAACATAATAACAATAATGCATGCTGAAATTTTCCAACTGTGATTATGTAGTTAAACTTTTATAAGTAAATTATTGCATTTGAAAAAGGGGAGTTTATCAGGTATTAGTTTAATTTTTGAACTAAAACTAACTATAAAATGCCAAACTGAAGTAATGAAATAAAATAATTTACTTTCTTTGACATGCATAGTGTTACGCTTTCTTCGAGTTCATGAGATGCGTCACTATCTCTTAAAATGGATCAAGATGTTTTGCGTCAAAAACAACATAGGTCGGAATCCTTATTGCAGCGTAAAAATACCAAACTTGGCAGAGTGTTTAATTTGAGTTACTAGAGCGACGAAACACAAACGCATTAACCTGTCACTCACCGTCGCTTTAAATGCATTCATTCATCAAATATATGATCTGCTAGATGGCCCTTCGAGTTGAACAATCGTGTCTCTACTTCGACGCTAAAGTGCATGAATTACATGTGCCAATTTCTCATTAAGTCATTTGTCGATCATCTGAAATTAACGACTCGCAGACATTCAATCAACTTAAGAACTAGAAATTCATCGTAGTCGCGGACGGCTTCCGTTCGTCAAACTGTTCTGCAGTTTTGCACACTGATGAACAATATGTACGCAAATATGTTCACAGTAACTATTGATTTGCAGTTACATTTTAAATCGTACAATATGTGCGCCAGTACGTACACGGTAACTGTTGGCTTACAGTTAGGTACAAATCAAAGCTACTGCGACTTTGCAATCAGGCAATTAGGATTTCATTTAGATTTACGAGATAATTCTTATTTGAGTTTGGAAAAAATGTTCGTATTTTTTTTTCACTTTGCAAATAGAAAACACAGCTCTAAACAGGTCCTTGCTTCAAGTGTGACACACCTAATCCAAGTATGTACACCAAAATTTTTCCTTACTTTCGGAAGATAAATTCTGCACACTTCAGAGTTCTTACATTCCCAATTGTATTGAAATTTTTTCAATTAGCTAAATTTCCCATAGAAGCATCTAAGTTTTTATTCGAATCCGTTGCAATTTCCGAGAATTAAACTTTTCATTAATGAAATTATCAAGAATGAAACACTTCTTGATGGCTAGATTCTTTACAGGTCATCGGTTCTTACTTTTGGACAAGGATTTTGTTATTATTATTCTCTATTTCAATTGTATTCTAAATTTCTTGCGTATTAGGTTACGATAATACACAAAACTATAACACACAAAAATTTTGAATAATAACTTTCGATAAATATTCACCATGAGATCTAGATAGTCATAAATCCGAATGAATTCCTAGAGACTTATAGTATTTAGAATATCGAGACATGTAACTCAAAATTGCCGTCATTTTCGTTACCTAATAAGCAAGAAATCCTTTAATGTCACAGCCACTACTTTCCCTCCCTGTCCTTCCATAAAACAACGCATTTGTTTAACTGTGTCAGCACACAAAGCCGTTTCCTACAATCCTTATCAGCACGTGCACTTGCAACTCTTTACAGTCACAATAACACACAGCAACTCAATGTGCGAGAAAACTACACGCATGGTCTGGTCCCACGCACAGCGCCTTCTGTATGTGTAATCTAAAAACAACCACTGAACTGAACGAATGTCGTGGTTGATGGAGGTAGACAATACCTCGTCATATTGAAAACCACTAAGTTTTTTCAGCATATATAATCAAGATTTCAAACGGTTTCAATACAGAATGTTTACAAAAAGATTCAGGTTTTAACAAGTCGAGAATAAATGTTTTATATAAAAGGTATGAACAAAGTTCAAACTTGAAACATCGATGTGATACATTGCGTGAAAATCAGAAGGGTAAAAATTGAAACACATTCTCGTCCCCGCGTATTATAATAGGCGTGATTTAGAGCAAAATGTATACTCCTACACCTTAAAGTATACGTAAACGAATGCATGGGGTCAAGAAGAACATTCAGTAACACCCTACACTTTTCTGGCATTGCTGCAAGTGGGAATCTAGGTCGCCAATTTTCCTGTTCGAAATATATAATAAATATTCATTACAAAGCAGGTTATAAGAACTAAATGAATTACCAGTAGCACCTCTCTAAATACAGACCTTGCTCATTGTTTCATCATAAAATAAATGAAATAGATATTCATTACGAATTAGTTATAGGAACTTAATGAATTACCAGTAGCATCGCTCTAAATACAGACCTTGCTCATAGTTTCATCATCGACTTCGTTCTCCGGCTCGGCCCAGTCCACTTTGATTTGCGAACTCCCCCAGAGCTTGGGAGGCGACTGCCTTAGCTCGTCTCGCGCCCTGACGGCGTTCTCATGGGTATCAAACTCAACGAAGGCATACCCTCTGTTTTGGGCCTGGTTCTGCTGTGACGGGTACATAATCACGTTTATGACTCCCGTGACGTGCTCCTTCATGGCTCTGAGCACATCGTCGCTCGTCTTGTCTCTGTCCAGCGACCCTACGAAGAGTCTTTTGTTCCTGGTGTGGTCCACTCCTGCGGTGCTGTAGTGAGCGCCTATCACAGAGATGGATTCCGCCATGTTGTGTCCAACTTTTGGTTCTCTAAAGCTTGTTAAGATTAAGTTAATACTGGATAGTTGTTTCTATGGTCCACTGAACTAGTTGTATTTTAGGTCAAAGTTAAAAAGTGTTCCATCACTGAAGAGGGAACAAATCTAAAAAAATAGGTATTAGTTTGTATTGCTCCTAAAAATAAGTTTATTATGTGTACATCTCGTATACTATCAGAAAATTTTGCAACAAACAGCAGCAAATTGACTCAATTTCTCTTATTCCAAAGTTTTTGTTTAAATTTCAAATGTACTACTGGAAAGTTGCACGTGACGTTAAAATGCCTGCCTGTATTTTACATAAGTTGAAAAGAAATGACAGACTTCTTCAATTTAGCATTATCAGTTGTTTGGAATAAATCTTTTAACATTTCAAAATGAAGCAAAGCTTATAATTCAACTGAGAACACGCTTCAACCTTCCTACGCTTCCTCACGAGCTGACAATAATTTCTATGCCTATACTTTACGGACCTCATCGAGTGAATAAGTATCGATAATATATTTTTCATAAAATAGAAAAAACGTCATCGACTAACTCCTGGCAAACACAAAACCTACGAGTTTCTTAACAACTATAATAGATATATTCGAAACAAGAGTGGTTTGCCTGTCTCATCGCCGCAGTCCGCCTTTCAAAACACGACCGAGTTTAGTCACATTCTTCAACGGCTTCAGTCACTCCAAGCTGGCCTCGAACCATTTTCTAAACCAACATGACGCTTTTCAAGTCGAGCTTGTAGCTTAGTATTTTCCCTAGTAATAGCAAAACACTCTGTCATTATACTTTGGGTGAGATCGGGCCATTTTTGATTGAGTTTGAGAGGTAACCATCGGTAGAATCGAGGCGAAGCTTTGCAATGCTCACAGTTGCACGACACAACCAGCACTGCGATCAACATGCTCCTGATAAAACCTGCGCTCCATTGTGAGTTAGAGCGATTAGAGTTATCAGCTCTATCACAAGGTGTCCTGAGCGTTACTATCGTCAGTCTCGCACCTCCTCAGTCACTTCCATTTGCACAGGAAGCCCTTCAGTCACAGCCACATGCATGGAAAACTAGCTCGCTGGAACACCAAGCACACCCTCTAGGAAGGTTTTGCTTGAATCCAAAAATCCCTTCAAGAACTTGCAAGTCTCTAAATTCGAGATCTTGAACTTAGGTTTTTTGTTACGCTGCTTTCATTCTGGTCACCGTGGTCGAGTGGTTAAGAGCGCGCGCCCTTCACGTGAAGGGTCGGTAGTTCGAATCCGGCAGTGCCACCCGCTGATTCTCCCCGCTTGGTAAAGAGTGAACACGGCCACAACTCCCCACTCTATCCAGGTGTCGGAAATGGGTACAGGCTGGACCGTCATTGCGTCCTAGTGTTCGTTATGAAAGATTTGAAAAACCCAAGTTCGAGAGAATATGTACGAGAAGATATGTATCAGACTTGATTGGAATAAAACATCCTTTCTTTCTTTCATGCTACGGTCGACATATAAGGGAAAATATAGCTCGATGTGGGTACACCTGCTGCAGTCCGGAGGATGCGCTACTCTCACATCGGATTGATGTTTCTCGAGCACTCGTTGTGAACTCTTATTATCGAGGAAGACTGGACAATGTACTCTTAGAAATCACTCGCATCCAACGTGTGGTACAGCTATGCCCTCGACCCACCACCTCTTAATTGACGCTAAAATCTGAGGATTGTATTTGAAGGGAGCTCGATAAATTTGAGCAGAATCTACCTAGTTGATGTCGTCTGATCACTCACATGGGCTGCAGCTCATCAACTGTGATCAACTGCAATAATCGTAATTGAGGAATTTTGTACCTTAACTTTTTGTATCTATCGTACATTAATTGAGGAATTTTGTACCATTTCGTTGGATTTTGTACCTGAAGTCAAATATTCTACGAAAGGTGAACATTCATTTTCATTTTGGCTCTTCCGTAGTTTTGGAGTAGATCTGCTTGAAGAGCACACCCACAGAAGATTTAAAACTTACTCCACATCTCATGGAACGTACTCATCAACATGTATAATAATTAATAAAGCGCTCGACAATTCTTCGAAAAAAATGTCAAGCTTTCGTTCTCTTCGTCGTCTGTTTATTTTTCGAGGTGTGATACTTGTTATTCCTGGCTTTGTTTCTTGTTATCCCTATAATTAATGGTTTTCCTATAATCTCCGTAGCTAATAGGCTTCTTGTCTTCCTAATAGTAACACGGTTTTTGTTATCCTCATGATAAACAGGTTTCTTACCATCCCGAAGATAAATAGGGCTTTTGTCGTCCCCATGATAATTAGTTTTCCTGTCATGACTATCATGAGGATGACTGAAAATATTAATTGTCATGGGGTTGATAGATAGTATTATCAGTCATCCTCATGATAGTTAGGTTTTCCTATCATTTACTTGATTATTAGGTTCTCCTATCAACCTCATGATTGGAATATTTACCTTCTATCCATTTGCTATTTCTGTTAGATATTTCCGCGATCTTCTCCTTTGAGATCCCAACCTTGCAGTCGGTGTAGTGTGATGCCTGAATGACGAATTCAGATCAAATACTCCGATTGCTCTCCCTTTTTACATTTTTGAATCAACTGAAAATTGATGTCGAATAAGACTGAGGAGCGACAGAAACTATTTGAAAATTTTAGTCCGTCTTCTGTAGTGAATTGGACGCTGGCTATTCACGTCTTAAAACCATGGACCATATGCATAAAGGTCTGAGGAACTGATCCTTTTTGATCTAGGACAGATAAGGTATCTTTAGCGGCCCATAGACGATCAATTTAATTGTCGATATCATTGACTCAATATATTGATGAAATTTTTTTTTTTGCCCGCCAAGTCAATTACTTGACGGTCGTCAATCAAGCCCACAGACGATCAATTAAATTGTCAATATTCATCATTGTCAATTATATTGACAATAAAATTGATCGTCTGTGGGCCGCTTTAGAGTACGCTAACTCATCACTGTCATGTTTGGTTTTAAACATTGTATAGCTGGAGCATTGTTCTGCACGTTTACGCATCAACATTAACGTGTAACATGTTACAGAATGGAATATTTTACAGAATGTAATATGAAATATGTTACAGAATGTAGTATGGAATATGTTACAGAATGTAATATGGAATATGTTACAGAATGTAATATGGAATATGTTACAAAATGTAATATGGAATATGTTACAGAATGTAATATGGAAAATGTTACAGAATGTAATATGGTACATGTTACAAAATGTAATATGGAATATGTTACAGAATGTAATATGGAAAATGTTACAGAATGTAATATGGTACATGTTACACTACGTTATCATGTAACATGCCAGTATGCAAGTAAATTATAAGCGCTGCGAAGAAAAAAATATAGCTTATAAAATCATTAACATTTAGGTCATATTTTTTTAGACAACGGCCATTCCGTTGACACAAAAAATATCAGAGAAGAACATGATGTTATACTACATAAAATCAGCATTATCAGGACTTGTATAGATACTATAATATTCCTAATATTCAACAAAAAAATTATTACTACCTATTTCCATAATTTGTTATAGTTGTTTTAACATCCATGTAATACAAAATATATACGTTTATTATACTTACTGCTCAAAATATAAGCACGATCAAAAGCAATGCAACGCAGAGTACTCGTCTATGTCAGAAGCTACAATGCAACAATGGTATTGAAATCCATCACGTAAATTCAAGTTGCTCGCTAAAATGACACTCGGAAAATCCGCAGGAAATTTTTTCTATCATCAGCAGATGCAAGAAAGATGTCCGTGTCATGGCTGATGCCTTTGAGATAAACATTTCAAGTGTACGGGAAAACTGTATCGGAAGTTTTTATAAAAACTCAGTTGTGAAATTATTTTTCAAGCATCTTTTAACATTTTTTGGAGATGTTTTCATGAAATACATTTATTTATGGAGAACATTTCAATAGTGGTAGTACGGAGACAACGACTGTTTAGCCTTGAGCTCACAGGGCACGCTTCTGCTGTTGAATTTAAAAGATGGAAGCTAAGCTCTTGTGATAAGACAAGGCAGTTCCCGGAACAGCTGAGGTCTTACAGTAAAACGCATTTCTTTCGAGGCATGTTATCATAATTAATGAATCTATGCATGTAAAGCGAAAATCAAGGTCATAAGGTCATGACCTTATTTCAAATATGAACAGTGAGTGAGATGAGGCTTTATACGATTGTTTCGCGAGTCCAATTGCTGACGCCATTTTTGAAGTATTTTATTTTTGTCCCAATCAATCGCTCTAATTCTTCTTCCACGCTCTCGTTTTAAATATCTTTGCAGTCTTATTGGAAGGGAAAATAAAATAAATAAGTGGTGGTTACCAGTGAAAAAATAAAGTAAAAACAGAAGATACATTAAATCTTCTAACTTTGCAGTTACGTATAAAGAGCCTGGTGCATGTGTGAGGGTACGCACTGTCATGAAGAATAAATTTGTCTCAGTACAGATCTTAATTCCTTTTCTGTGTACTAGATTTTCGCGCATCCGATGCTATTTTATAGATGAGAGAATAGAATACAGAATAAGGGTAACAAAGAATTTGACGACAGAAACAAGAAAAGTAGCCCCTTCTTGGGCCCCCAAGTTTCGTCCCTTCGTTCAGCAATCACGTTCAGGCACCAAAGAAACACATGTACGTCATCAATTTTCACGTATGTACCCCAGTAGATTCATTTTATTCCTATATCTCCGGACGCGACCGTTACGTTAAGTGTGGCCCCTGACTCGTTTTTTTACATTATAATAATTATAGTAATTGCATTACAATAATTATAGTAATTGCATTACAATAATTATAGTAATTGCATTACAATAATTATGATAATTGCATTACAATAATTATAGTAATTGCATTACAATAATTACGATAATTGCATTATAATAGTTAGAATAATTGCATTATAATAGTTAGAATAATTGCATTATAATAATTATAATAATTGCATTATAATAATTATTATTAGTAATATTAGAACCAAGTTCACCTGTTCTTTAACGTCATGTTGAAGCTACCATCTGATCGGGCATTACCAATAGAAACGTAAATATATCCAAAAAACACGTTTTCTGATAGTACTTAATAAATAACGTTCATATCTTTTCTCTTTAAATCAATAGACAGTTCTTGTTAACCCTCGTACTTCGGAATACTGCGAGATTGCCACCCAGTAATGGTGACGGAGAAATTACAGTTAGAATTATAGTTAAATTCGAGTTAGGAAATGGTATAGTTTTAAATAGGACAACTGCCTTGCAATAAATACATCTGCCTCGTAATAAAAAGTTTTCATAATTAATGCTTACCATATAAGTTCACTAAGGCATATATCGTATTGTCTTGAACATATATATATATATATATCCTGATTTAACACATTTCCTGCGAAGTGACCCACCGGTGGTCACTTAAGGGGCTTTCATAGTGCTGCTGACCCACCTGCAGTCACTATCTCATTTTTTATTAATACTTAATTAATGAAAGCTAAATGATGGCCCGATCCAGTTAATGTTTGCTATTTTCAAAATTTATTGCCACTATAGACTTTAAATTTGAATTGAATATTGAACTTCAGTTTAACCCATCGCAGTTAACGTGTTAAATATAATTTGTCCCCAATAAAAGTTTGAGTTATGTTTAGTTTCACTGTGTCATAATTAGCGACAACAGTGCGTGGGTATGAAATTTCGTGGTTGGGTAATACCTGAAGAAACAAACAAAAGTTTGGGAAGCTCTGGTCTACATCTCCTGTTGGAGTATCATTCATCATGTGTATGAAGTTTCGATTTTTACGTCCAAAATGCATTACAAAGTATTTTGCGGTGTTAAGCCTCATTTCACAGATTTCGATCCATCGGAGAAGACAATTAAGGTTTATTCGAATAGTAATTTTGTCTCACTCGGTAAACGCCTGTGAAAAATTTTGTATCATCCTCGAATTAGTTTATTCTACCCATGATTCTGAGGTCAAGGTCGTTTATGTAGATGAGGATGAAGAGCAGCAGGAAAAAGCGGGAATACGTGGTTGCCGTGGCTGTTCTTCCTCATGAAAAGTAAATAATTGATTTCCTTCGTTGACCTTAATACAGGAGCCAATGTTATTTTACTGATACTGGGTTTCGGGCAATGGGTTGGAGATTCTGGGTTGGAGATTCTGGGTTAGAGATTCTGGGTTAGAGAATCTGGGTTAGAGATTCTGGGTTAGAGATGGAAACTGAATTAGAGATTCCTTTGGACACAAGACACTGGGGCATTGGAGCAGAGATACCTCTACGTTTCGATATTGTACTGTTTTTGAACTTCTTGTGATTGTTCACTTCTCGTCGCTCGTAGCAATTTAGTGTGAAAGTTATTCTTTATCAAATAAACAAATAAAGTGTGCTCTACATTTCTGTACGTTTGTTGTGTGAATATCTTTCAGATCATTTGGCACCCTAAAGAAACGTAAAAAGCTAATGTAGGTTAAGCGCGTTTTAGCGGCTGAGCACACCAGGCATGGAAGCGTCCGTGTTCACTCTTCATAGCTCAAGTAGGCTCAGTGACGCCACACAATCTTTGTAATTATTGAAACATTTGGTTAGCTCAAGTAGGACAAGCGCACTTACAGTACAAATTAGAAGTCGTTTATTTGTTTCAACTTTAGGATGCCTGGTGGTGAAAGAAGACCCTGAAAACGATGGTGTTCGATAGAGTGAGGTCAGCTCTCAGTGTTGTTGCGCTCGTGCTCACTCTGTTTGAGTGGAGGAATAGAACTAGGATATAATAATAATAATAATAATAATAATAACAATAATAATAATAATAATAATAATAATAATAATAATAATAATAATAATGAGAGGTGTTGATACAATCAACATTAAAGCACGGATGCAAGTCCTTTACTGCTTCCCTCGACGCATGTCGTCTGCGACCGAAAAATCAATTTAACAGCTTATCATTAAGTTAGGTCGTGAGCACCTATCACACGAAGATAGTTCATTAATTTCTTAACGTCTAATTGGCACTAGTTTGTATATATAGGGTGCTACTGACTTCCCGTTTAACATCTAGAAAAGAAAATATCAGCTAAGGGCTGGTCCAACTTGATCTCGAGCTCACCGTGATCGCGGAGCAGTTAAATTGAACACTTTCTGATGCTGACCACAGTTTTGGCTACTTTTTAAAAATTTGCAACTTTTTACTTGGCCTACTTGGGCATTTTACCCTTCAAAGTATCAAATATTCTAATGTATCAAACATCCGCGTTTCAAACACTTTTCTCGAAAATTTGGACAGTTGTGTTAACATAGAGTTTCACGGTTCGCTCTCCAAATTACAGAAGATGCGGTTACCGACAACTTTTAATTGAAAGTGTTTAATGGGTAGTTCGTTTCTTTCCATGGTACTTTCCTTAAGCGTTTATCCCCTCGGTACAAGCCTTCCCTGGACGGAATTCTGAAAGCATTTCACGGCAGATTTAGATCTTTGAGTCAAAGAGTCTCGAGTCAAACGATAATTACCGTGTCACGATATTGTCACAATAGTCTGAAGGATTACATACAGGGCACAGTTGGAAACTTGAAGTGAACACGTTTCTCTACATCAAAATCTATACGGATTTTATATCATATGCAAGAGAGGAGTAGTTGTTGGGAGGAGTACATCTACCATAAAAACGATTGTGTCCCGCTATGAACATTTTCGCTGCCAAGTTCAAAAAGGGAGAGACACATGGCTAACTATTCATTTCCCTCTCTTTCTGTGAACGGAACACCCAACTGTCTAGCTTAGTTAGGTATCGCGTTCTTCCGAAAAGCTTTAGTCGTCCCTTAGCCCCACACATACATAACCACAGCTACCGGCATAGACTAAACAAACGAGCAAATATTAACACTTTGACTGAAGTTGGTTAAGGTGAAGTTCAATATTCAACTTAAGTTTAAAGTCAATGTTAGCAAGCAATATCGAAAATGGCAAACATTAACTGGATCGTTCCTTTATTTAGTTTTAATTAAGTATTCATGAAAATTGAGTTTGTGACTACTTATCGGTCAACAGCATTATGAAAATCCCCTCCCTAGCCGCCGGTGGCGCACGTTGCAGTCTAGGTGTTAAGTACAGGAAATTTTTGAAGCTATGAATTCAATAAAATAGGATGAAAAATGGCAAGAGAATCGGTAAATCTGAAGGATATGTCAGTTATCGATTTTTTAAATTTCGATGCCTAAGCATAGTTAATTAGATCAAAATAAACAAGTTTTTTTCTATGCACTTTCCGTCTCAAATGAGTATGTTATTAGTTATAGCGGTAAATGACTTACCGCAACTCCAGTGTTTGAAGCGGCAAGTAATTCAAGAAGCACGTCGGACAGCAACACTGCAATGCGCACTCGCTTCCAGCGCGATCGTCATCAAAGACGAAACAAAACCTACCGCTATACCTCGTTAAATACTCATTTGAAGAAAAAGTGTATAGAAGAAAAGTTGTTTATTTCAATGTTATTACCATGATTCAAGCAACAAAAAATCGGAAATCGATGAAAAGCTGTTTATTCGAGCGCATTCGTCATCAAAGACGAAACTAAACTTACCGCTATAAATCGTGAAATACTCATTTGAGACGGAAAGTGCATAGAAGAAAACTTGTTTATTTTGATTCAATTAATTAGGTTCAGGCACCAAAAAGTGGAAAATCGATAACTGACATATCCTTCAGGTTTACCAGAGAATCACACCGAATGGTTCATCCTCTTGATGCTATCTTATGTCCCGTGCCGTCAGACATCCATCACGCACAGTCACCAGAGTAAGAATTAACTCCATGTCGCTGCTAACTCTTGTCCTAGATTAACTGAATGGCAGATGGTGGACGCATTTTTACTTAACACCTTTCTTGCAATAGGTTAAACTGAAGTTCAATATTCAATTCAAATTTAAAAGCAGTTGTAGATAGCAATTTTGAAAATAGCATACATTATCTGGATCGCGTCTTCATTTAGCTATCATTGAGTATTTATAAAAATTGAGTTGTGATTGAGGGCTGGTCAGCAGCATTATTAAAATCCTATCAGAGACCGCCGGTGGGTCCTTTCCCAGTAAACATGCTAATAGTAATTTTCTCCCAGACTCAACCCTAGAAATTAAGTTAAAGCTAGCATACTGTCATCGAAGTTGGTTATTAGGGTAGCAAGGGCACTGGGGCTGAAATGCTCGAATTTTCGTTTTATTAGAGAACCGAAAAATTTGAAGTGTTAGAAGCATGATGGTCCTTCGGAACAACACTTTTTGTGTTCAAGTGCTCGACTTGAGTACTCGAGTACTCAAGTACTCAGACGAGTACTCAGGTACTCGACTTTTACACAAAACATTCATCAAGTCAAAAAAGAGATGCAACCGTACACGTGCACAACCGAGTCAACACTATGGGGTAGACAGGGCTATGTTTGCATTAAGTTAAATTCTTGTGGACATCTGCACACGGCCCTAGCAGTAAAACTCTGCACTGATGGAAAAAACTGGGAAAGTCGTAGGACCATGAATTTTCTTATTTTTCATTTTCGGTGCGACGCTTTATGACCTTGAGCTTTTGATCATAAATTCTGCCAGCTTAGCAAAATAATTGAAGGAAAAAGGGCGTGTAATAACGAATATTTTCAATAATATAAAAAATAAACAGGTGGCGCTTCGTATAGACACTCCTCAAACTCACCGGTTGTTGCTGGAACACAAACATTATACTTTTAAAATGGCTTGCTATTTACACAACGCATGCTTCATTAAAAAGGAAATTCAACTTCAATATAAAAAGCTGTTTTTCAAGCTTCTTTGTTTGAAATAAATTTAGTTATATCAAATGTTTAACTGGGCAAAGATCATAGGTATGGCGTGGCTTCGTTGTAAAATCTGATTTTTGGTAATAGCGATTCTCAACGAGTATTTTGAATAATCTGTAGGTTTAAACAAATGCAAGTCAGTCAAACATTTTTCGCGTCTTTCGTACATTAAATAGCTACATTGACAGCACACACGAGTTTCATGAAAAATTTAGTTAGTTGTATTAATGTTTATTCGTTCGGTAAAACCCACGCACGTTATTCATTAACTTACTCAAAGTTTGGTCTCCATTTCAGTTTACTTGAGCGAGTCTCGTGCATAAACTCAGGGAAGTTAACACGTTTTCTACGAAGGGACCCACCGGTGGTCACTGAGGGGACTTTCATAATGCTGTTGACCGACCAGAAATCACAAACTTAATTTTCATAAACTCTTGACGAAAACTAAACAAAGGCTCGACCTATTTAAATGTTCCGTATTTTAAAAATTGATCACGAAAACTAACTTGAATTTGAGTTGAATGATGAACTTCAGTTTAACCCGCCGCAATTAACGTGTTGAACGGCGCTCCAAAATATCGGTATCTTGCAGACATAGGTCACGATGCTGTCAGACGTAAGCGTAAATATCACGAGGAATCAAAACCGAAGAAGCTCGTGAGAGAGTTCGGTTGCGCGGTACACCGGCCTCCTCCACAAGAGGGGAAGAGCATGGAATGAAAAGGCAACAAAAGATAAAAAATAAACTAGACAAAAAAATAAAAGATACGGCTTCAGTAACTGCAATTCTAAGCCCATGACAGACTTCTACTACGAGTGTTGTAACACTTGCCTTCGATATTCTACGTATTTAAGAGCATTATTTCTGCAAGATACTCGTACACCCCAAAAATATCTTTCATCAGATGACTTCCAAAATCCATCCCTGAGTACGAATTGAAACTCACATTTGACACACAAAAAGCGGAAAAAGATTCAACCACGACCATGCATTCCTTTTCATTAAAATTTTGCGTAGCAACTTAGAAATTTGAATATGTCTCAACATGACTCAATTTTCAATGACCTCAGTCACCATCCAGGAAACGGAGTTTGAAACTTCGTTAAGAAACGAATGAGCAAGACAACACTGTTCTATTTTAAACTTGATTTAGTGCGTCTAAAGTGTTGTGGGATTTATAAACTGGAGCTTTGGTGAACGTCTACGTGATACTGTAAATCATTTATCTTATCTCGATAAGACAGAGCTGCTGCTGCTGCTGCAGCCTTTCCTTTGCTTCTGAAGAGTCGCACCTCCAGGCTACACTTAATTCTTGTATGTAAACTTAGCTCGCTCCATTTATGGCCGTACTTACTTGTGCTACATAGTCACCGTACTCCCTCGGCCGTACTCATCTGTGTAACAAGGTCACTGTAGCCCTTCAGCCGTACTCATCTGTGTTCCACTATCATCTGTAGGCCCTCGGTCGTTCTTCTATTTCACCCTACCCATAGCATCACAGCCGTACGCGTACTTGTGCTGCTCGTTAACTGTTGTAGCACTCCCGTACCTGCTTGAACTCCTCGGTAGACATAACTCCATGGCCGTATACGATTGCAGTTCAGGAAACGGAAAGCCTTCATGCCACTTTAGTTTTAGGAAACGTAAATGAAGAGACCGATAATATTTACAATTGAAGATGAATTCATTTTGAAATCGATAGAACTGTGTTTCCACAAAATTTAAATTCTCCACGGTTTTTCAACTGAACCAATCTAGTTTGCACCAATATTTTTTTTTATATCTATTACGCGGTGGACCAGAGTAGGGAACCCTGCTGAATAGAAAATAAAATCCCTGTAAAAAACATCTCAACACGATCAGTCCGTTTCAGCGGTTGCTTCGGTCAGTTTGGTTAGGTTGGAAGAAGCAGAATTGGAAAGTCGTCGTTACTGCTTAATTACATTCCTTTCCTTTCTAAAAAGCAATATTTATTTCACGACAACATTTAACTTGTACGCCATAGTCTAGTTTAAAGAAAGGTAGTGAAGCTAGTAAAATGGTAGCCATAGTTACTGGTACGTATCTGAGCTACATAAAAAGTGGTACACATTATGTATCAATTCGTAGTGAAGGTGTTAATCTACTGCGTTGAAGAGCTGATACAGCAATCATTAGTTATCAATGATCTGAACCTCCACATAGCTTCCTCATTGTCGTGTAGGAACTAACGTTTAATTAACCGAGAGCAAATAAAGTGAAAGATTTCGTAGGCGAGCCCAACGGACACGTGCGACGCAAAATTCCATCTCTTAATCTCTCATCTGCCTTTTGTCCTATCGTGATTGAAGAAGAAACATAATTTTTAGCTGTTTTTGCAATTACCCTAACACATTTGGCGTTTCTATAGCGTGATGCCTTCCGTCATATATCGCCTACACAGGTGCAGCTTGAGAGGTACAAATGAATTGTTTATCGCTAAATTAAATGCATGAAAATCGGTAATATCCACTAGTAACCAAAGCTAACCTCACGCTATAGTGCTAGCTAGAGGTAAATCTCATGCTATAGTCTGGTAGACCTCACGCTATAGTGCTAGCTAGAGGTAGATCTCATGCTATAGTCTGGTAGACCTCACGCTATAGTGCTAGCTAGAGGTAGATCTCATGCTATAGCGTGGTAGACCTCACGCTATAGTGCTAGCTAGAGGTAGATCTCATGCTATAGTCTGGTAGACCTCACGCTATAGTGCTAGCTAGAGGTAGATCTCATGCTATAGTCTGTTAGACCTCACGCTATAGTGCTAGCTAGAGGTAGATCTCATGCTATAGTCTGGTAGACCTCACGCTATAGTGCTAGCTAGAGGTAGATCTCATGCTATAGTCTGGTAGACCTCACGCTATAGTGCTAGCTAGAGGTAGATCTCATGCTATTGTCTGGTAGACCTCACGCTATAGTGCTAGCTAGAGGTAGATCTCATGCTATAGTCTGGTAGACCTCACGCTATAGTGCTAGCTAGAGGTAGATCTCATGCTATAGTCTGGTAGACCTCACGCTATAGTGCTAGCTAGAGGTAGATCTCATTCTATAGTCTGGTAGACCTCACGCTATAGTGCTAGCTAGAGGTAGATCTCATGCTATAGTCTGGTAGACCTCACGCTATAGTGCTAGCTAGAGGTAGATCTCATGCTATGGTCTGGTAGACCTCACG
Organism: Morinoia aosen; assembly: GCA_030386875.1. Classification (NCBI taxonomy): domain Eukaryota; kingdom Metazoa; phylum Arthropoda; class Malacostraca; order Amphipoda; family Talitridae; genus Morinoia; species Morinoia aosen. The sequence continues at coordinate 26,740,429 of CM059564.1, read as the reverse complement.
CTATAGTGCTAGCTAGAGGTAGATCTCATGCTATAGTCTGGTAGACCTCACGCTATAGTGCTAGCTAGAGGTAGATCTCATGCTATAGTCAGGTAGACCTCACGCTATAGTGCTAGCTAGAGGTAGATCTCATGCTATAGCGTGGTAGACCTCACGCTACAGCAGCACCACACATTTTATGCTTTTCAACGTTCAGAGAAATAACATTTGCTGGGGGACGAGCTTGGGGCTCGATAGAACCGCTCGCCTCGTATCTCTATCAGTTTTAACACTGATTCTGAGAAGACCGGACTTATCAGCAGCTTTGCGTGCGTAAAGTGTCGTATAAACTTGCGTGCATTTGTATCGTGTACGCTCCGACATCCCATTACTCGACTGAGTAGAGCGGTTACTCTATTTGAAAAGATTGTCGTTGGAATATCTCAATCATAAAATGTTTGCCGTCAGGGAAAGGGAGGTGATCCATGGTTAGGTCCCTGTCAACTACTGCAGCGTCTACAGATCACTTTTTAAATTAACACGCTAACCGCCGTGGGTAAACTAAAATTCAATATTCAACTCAAATTTAGAGTCAATTTTATTTGGCATTTTGAAAATAGTAAACATTAATTGGATCGAGATACATTCACTTCATTCAGCTTTGATTACGTATTTATAGACATTGAGTTTGTGACTACTGGTCGTCAGCAGCAATATGAAAATCCCCTCCGTGACCACCGGTGACTCACTTGGCCGTTAACGTGTTAGCTACTCGAATTCTAGTGGGTTGAATTTAATGAATTTAGCATGGCAGTTTTTGTCTTGTCTGAGCGACAATTTGTTCAGCGTAACTCACCCAGTTCATGAAGCACAATGTTAGACCTCCGTTTCCATCTTCACTCCAAGCGGACCACACTGCTTGCGACTGCTCGTCCAATCGTCAGGATTACTCAGAAAAAGAAATTTTCAGACCTAGAACTTAACTCAAAAAATGAACAAAAAAAAAGTTTCAACATCTTCGCTTAGTGTTCAGTTCGTAAGTGCTGCTTTAGTAAAGAATAATCGCTTGTCTTTGCTGCTATGGCTTCATTAACATCGTGAAAGGATGTACCCCTGGTTACTGTATCTATGAAAAAGTCTGTGACTACTGGTCAGTCAGCATCATTATGAATATCCTCTCTGTGACCACCAGTGGCGGCCACTACTAAAGTGTTAAGCAGTGTGGACATCGACATCAAGTTAAACATCGACACTTGAGCACAAAATTTCAAGTCTTGTAGACATGATACTAGCAGAAATAAGCGCATATATTTCGAGGAAACAAAACAAACGAATAATTTAGTACGGACGTACTACCGATAGACGTCGGTATGTCGACTGCTGCCCAACTTCTCACGAAATAAAGTAGAAACGTTAATATACTTCAGACTGTCGCATTTGAATTACCAATTCGTTATACCATTCAATAATACAAATATGAGCACTCATTTACTTATAAACTCTCAACAATTCAGAAAAAAACAAAGTTTGAGATCAATCCCGAATACGTAGCTGATATTTACTTCCTGAAGAACTCTCCAATATGAACTTCCAGTCTTTTGCTCGCTGCTGGCCGCTTTAGGGGGAAGCAGGGTGCGTTGTAGTTTGAGATTTTCAAACCAAAATAGTCAAAGAAAACCCGGTGTAATGCAGGCCCATTTTATTCAGCATCTTCATCGTTATGCAACTAGCCATTGCCGTATATACATATTCCAACTATGCACACAGGACACAGCGTACAAAGCAACAACAAGGGTCTGTAGCAGGGTATTTCATATAACTTGGTACGGTACACAACGCAGCGAAGTTCACATAAGTTAAGGTAATGTAGTATCACATCGTACGGCCACTTGCTCTCATCCTTCTGCTGCCTTCACTTACAATCTTAAATTCTGCTCACGTTCCTCAATACCTGCGATTACTCGTTATCTTCCATGATTAATTATAATTTACTAAATCCTTACTGAATGAATTGGGCATAAACATCTAATAATTATTGGGGCATTAAATATCCGATATAATTATTCATTATTATTAACCATTAATCATGATGTTTTTCAGGTTCGCTAGCCACGTTGTGTTCATAGACAAACACATTTTGAAAGAGAAAACTTTCGTTTTTGAAGACAAGCTAGCGCTCAAGTTTGTAAACAAGATACGCGATTTCTATTAACTGCCTATTCGATGCAAGTGTAAGTTTTACTTCACGTGTAAAAGGATTCATTTTTACGGAATAATATTTATAAGAAAATCTTGATACCTAAGACACATCGAGAGAAATAAAAATAGAATATTTGTGGCCAGAGTCGAGTAATTTGTGCGTTAATGGCTGGAAACACACCCTTATTTTTAGTAAGAGGTGCATCAGAATAAAATCTCAGCATAGAATGAAGAGACGCTTATCACTTGAGAAAACTAGGTGGAGCGAAGCATGAGGGCTCGCACGTCTCTTGATAAGAGTTTGAGACAAATAAAAAGATTGCAGCATCGCGCGTGTCATTGAGGATTGCAAAGGTTACGCACTAACAACGATTACCCAGAAGAGACATTTGTGGGCGATTTTTGATCAATATTCTTATAGTAATTTCATCAAATTGCATCCTCAGCACTTTTTAAACTCTCACTTTGTCAGACAACTTACACGGTCTGAGATGAAACGGTGCTATAATCAACGCCACGAAAAGCTGATTTCGTATTAGAATGCACTCAAGAAAAACGCTCGCATGAGCGTGTGAATTCAGAAGCTGCGGTTTTCATACTCTTCATTTGTTCCTGATGTTAGGAAATATGGCAGGATGTAGCTGTTGTCAGGAAGAAAATTACATGGCCTATCAGTGACACGAGGTAGCCTGTGACTGACAGGAAGCTTCTGACTCTGTGATATCTTTGAAGGTTACGTCGTTCTGATTTATTTTTGTATCTGCCACAGCGTGTTGACCTCTAAGCTAGACCTCGATGACTGCTCAAGTATTGAGGTTAAGTTACTTATGGGATTTTTAAATGGTTTTTATTCAGTGAACCTGGCTGGTTTTTGGAAAGTTAAACGTTGAAAATAAGACTGAAACAGTTAGTGTTGTTATTCTAAGACAGGCGAGAAGGCCAAATGCTCATGAAAGTAAGCTGAACAAATGCGAGTGTATTTCAAATATAGAAATTTATTATTGCTAGCTTAATAACATGGATGATGTGCTTCCATAATCTTATATTGAGAACATCCGTAATATCAAGCGCTAGTGTCATTTTGTGGGTCATTTCATGAAAGCGAGTCCATTTGAAAACGGTCCTGCTCAACTCCAGCAAGAACAAAAACAGCTTCTCAGGTCGTCAGGAAGTGCTTTGGATGTGTCGCGAAAATGAAAATAAATAAATTCTCCGGGACATGTCGCGTGCAGCGTCTCAAGTCTGCGTAAAATGTCGTACTGCAACGTCAAACACTTGCACGAGATAATCAAAAACGTGTGGAGAGCTGCAAAATTTGTATTTTTTCGCACACTTTGACTATGTGCCTTTTTTTCGAAAGCCTCGTACTCTTGTAAGATTTTTTTAAATCCACTTTCGGCGCAAATGAAACTTAGGCGGGAAATCTACACGATAAAGTATTTAAATCGCACGTACAATGTGTTTCGTAAATTGGAAGTTAATAGTTAATTAATTTGAACGTTAGCAATTAATAATTAATTAATTTTTTAATTTGAACGTTAGCAATTTTGAGTTAACAATTTGTTCTCATTTGAGATTAACTATAGTCGGCATCGGAGATATGTGTTGTTCGTTTTCTTCTTATGACGTTGGTGCCAATGAATGTATATGTTCAATGCAAGTCCTTGTTAAGAGACATCGAATAACAGATTACAAATAATTAGCGCATTAAGCAGAACAATATTTTCCCTGCCAAACTTCCAGTGGGATTCCCATTGTGAGAATATGTCAAGCTGTCAACTTGGAGCTATGCATTTTTTTCTTACGACTCATTTTCGAAAATATACATGATACAATCTTATTTCTACGCAGTCATATTTGGGAAAACACAAGCTGTCACCAGATACCCTTATTGGGTTTTGAGGAACTTCAGTAACTGAGGAATCAGTACCGTGCACTTCAGTCCAATAAGGTGCTTTTTGTTTCAGAAGTTCGTACCTGAAATTTGCGTCGTTAAGGTTTGACTCTCAGTAATTTAATAATATAACAGACATCGAACAGGGAAGAAACTAAAATCAGGATTCTATACGACTACAAGATACTACGAGATCGTTTCAGGTCGGGCTGCGCAGTGACAGGTTTGGGTAAAAGTCACTATTTTGTAAATTAAAATTTTCTAGGGTTACGAAATGATATTAAGGTTAACTTCCAAAGCCCATTAAGGGAAACCAGTTAGACGCGGGTATTTCATTCGCATTTCCTTCACATTACCTGTCTTGTTCTACCACACCACATCTCGATTGGTTACACTTGAGTTACTGAAGTATTCGCAGTTTTGGATGATTGGTAATCATAACATACATAGAAAGCGTTTCCATAAACTTAAATTCCTCGTCACATGATGTCCGTCTCGATCTTTTTTATAGAAGAAGGAAGGGTGGTGGAATCATTAAGCCTCTGGTAGCTCTGTTTCGAAACGTCACGTTTGCCAATGAGTGGCGTTGCGATAGGCTGGTGCTGTTTGTGTTGGTACTGCTGCACCGAGAATTTGTGCGAGGGTGCCATGGGCCTAACGCCGATGCTGGGAGGCTGGATACCGTGTGATTTTTCTATGGCGAAATGGGATCTAAGGGATGGATGGATGGTCCGAGGTGGCACAGAGGCAGGCCTCTGCATGCTTTTAGATATGACTGAAGTTGAGCTGCCGCATCCTGATGACGCAGGGACACAGGCGATTGGGTGTAAGATGCAACTGGCGCTTGCCAAGTTGACTTGTTGAAATAGATTACCTTGTGAGTTGGGCCTCTGGATTTGACTTATTGGATGCCTACTTAAATCTGGCTGACTAGACCGTTTCCCAGCGCTGTACGATCTCTGGGTCGTAACTGGGCGCTGGAATTCGTTTTCCTTCCACGATTTCTCCACTAGGGAAGAGTTGTTCGAACAGCTTGTCTCGGAGCTCGAATCTGTGTGGATGGCACGATTATTTAATCTCAACTCAGGTGAATTGAACCGGGCTTTACCGGACGAACAATTTTCACTAACCGTTTGGTCTTTCCATGTAACATTCTGTGTGGATGTCATTCCTCCCGTCCCGGCATTCATGGACCAACTTCGAGAGGACGATGGACCATAAGAAGAAAACCTATCTCCCCCGTCACGGTCTAACACAGGGGTTTTCAAAATTCCACTAACCACAGGAGTTGTTGAAGGTTTATTCACGTGATAAGTTTCTAAGATTTGGGAAGGGTTCTTAATATCACAAGTTTCTCTAGCGTTATGCATTGGAGTGGGATTCATTTTAGGTAAGGTAGCGATGTTGTTACCCAGCAAAGGTTCACTGTAGGCACAAGACGAAGTCTGTGACGACTCGATGGATGACGCGAAGGTAGTTGAAGATGGGATGTCACCGTGTGGCTTTGTGGAAATGCTCGTTTTGGCGACGTCGGTGGATGGTTTGAGTGTTGCTGTGTTTTTGTCGCTAGAGGAGGTGGTGGCAGTGAGGGTGGGTGCCGTGAGGGGGCGGGCAGTGCACGAGGTCTCCCAGGAACTCATGGCAGATTTCACGGACGCGGCGGACAGAGCTCGCTTCCGAAATTTACGCAGTTCACCGTCTTCGTCCGGGCCGGATGTCTGAAAGGAGTAACAATTTCAAGCGAATATTCTTACAGAAAAGTAGAACGAATAATACAAGATTAAGATTATAAGTTAGTTTAAGCCTCCCTAACCGCTGCAAAAATAGAGAGTATGGAAGAGAGGAAGGAGGAAGGCACCATTTAGTATGGGGATAAGAAAATGAGGAATCTATGCAGGAAGGGCATAGAAACAGTAAGATGGGAAAGAAGTTCATGAAATAAGATAAAAGTTGAAGACGAAAGTCAGAGGTGATGAAAAACAGGACAGTAGTGAACCGAAAAAAGTTGGTCCTGAAAATAACAAAAAACATTTTATTTCAACAAAAAGAAGGCCTACCTAACTCTCAGCTCGGGCCCTCACACGAATAATACAAATAATGTGACTGAATTCCATAGCTTATACTAAAATTCTACGATTTCATTTTCCACAAACTTCAATTCATGCAAACAAATGAATCCCAATTTTTTCAGATATTTAATTTCTGAATCAAACACCAAGTTAGCAGAATAACTTGGATTAATTTACGTCCGAATAAGTCAAGGTTCGCACTAAGTGACGCTGTTTAACCCACAGATCGACCTTAATATATTCCAAGACCTACAAAATTCATTAAAAACCGTAACTAGAATCCTTTTGACATATACCTAATACGTCACAAAAACTAATATAGTACTAATATAAAACAATAATATAATACGTCACAGAAAATAAGACAATACTAATATAATTCGTCACAGAAATTAAAATGCAACTGAAGGAAACAGTTTTGGGAAAAAAACTGTCAGTCATTTTTGGGCAGATTTCTCTGAAATTTTGACCATTAGTGTAAAATAATGCAACGATCATTTATGAACTCGTGTGTTTTTTCGAAATTTCATTCAAAAATGTATATATTTCAAACTGAAAAAAGCGTATTACGAAAATTGCATCTCCTCCTACAATTTTAAAGTTACAGAACTGGTAATACATTTTATAGATAGCTAAATTTATTATCTAAACACTCTAGTAAAGGATTTTTTTATACTTTAATTCATTCAATGTAGGGATTTTTTTCTCAAATTAGACTTTTTTCCTTTTATTTCCTCTTTTTCTCATATAACTTTTCACCTATGCCATTTGATAAAAAAAACATACGAAAGTTTGTAGGTCTTTTCAAGTCCTATCGATTGATAATTTTTTCATTCCCGTACTTTTGAAACTGTGGGAGAAGATACATTTCAAAAGACGATGTTTGAGCTGCGCAGTACATGCCAAACTAGCTCATGACTCTTGAGTCGGCGTCGCCCGAGCAGTGTAAAGGTCACATCATTAGAATTCATTCACTGAGCGTTAAAATGTTTCGTTTGAGTACGAAAGCATTTCGAACAAGGCGTTAGGTAAGCTGTGCTACTAATTCCCTTACGCAAACGCTCAAAACGGAGTCATAGTAAGAGGGGGAAGAGGTGTCACCGGCCATTGGTCCGCGCTGCGAGCGAGCAGGTGCAAACCTTCTCAGACCTATAGACGACGAACAGATGTACCCATGCGAAGGATATCGTTCGAATCAGAAAATAATTCTCTATTATATGAGCTAATAAGCAAAAAATTGATTTTTGGGGGGGTTTGTCACCCAGACGGTCCCCTGAAGTTTCAGGCACAAGATCATGTCAGTATATGTCAATGTAGTTCCACACCAGCGGCTCAGAGCACCACACCAGCGGCTCAGAGCACCACACCAGCGGCTCAGAGCACCACACCAGCGGCTCAGAGCACCACACCAGCGGCTCAGAGCACCACACCAGCGGCTCAGAGCACCACCATAGCGGCTCAGAGCACCACACCAGCGGCTCAGAGCACCACACCAGCGGCTCAGAGCACCACACCAGCGGCTCAGAGCACCACACCAGCGGCTCAGAGCACCACACCAGCGGCTCAGAACCACACCAGCGGCTCAGAGCACCACACCAGCGACTCAGAGCACCACACCCGCGACTCAGAGCATCACACCAGCGGCTCAGAGCACCACACCAGCGGCTCAGAGCACCACACCAGCGGCTTAGAGCACCACACCAGCGGCTCAGAGCACCACACCAGCGGCTCAGAACCACACCAGCGGCTCAGAGCACAACACCAGCGGCTCAGAGCACCACACCAGTGGCTCAGAGCCCCACACCTGCGGCTCAGAGCACCACACCAGCGGCTCAGAGCACCACACCAGCGGCTCAGAGCACCACACCAGCGGCTCAGAGCACCACACCAGCGGCTCAGAGCACCACACCAGCGGCTCAGAGCCCCACACCAGCAGAGCCACACCTGCAGGCCGGCAGCGGCTCCGTCCTCCACACTCCGGCGGCGCCGCAGCTCAGTGAGCAGCACCGTGAACTCCTCCTGCAGCCGCCGCACCCGCACACCCAACTCCTGCCCCGCCACCCCCGCACCGCCCCCCTGCCGGCACGGGGCTTGTCAGCGTGTGCTTGTCAGTATACACACGTGCGGTTGTCAGCACATGGGTGTAATGGCTGTACCATGACGGTAACACGACTAACTCAACTGTAAACTGACGGTAACTCGATGGTAAAAAACTAACTCGACAGTGAATTATCTGTAAAATGTGTAATATCACCCTAACATGACTGCCGTAACTGTAAATCAACTGTAACCAGGCTGTACAGATATTGACTGTGTATTGACTGCGACACGAGTGTGACATGACTGTAACACGACTGCAGATATGCTGCAACATGAGCGTAACATCATTATAACCTGACCATTTCGAGAATATAGCCAGATTATGTATAACATGATCTGGTTATGTTATGATGATTATGTATAACATGAATATGACATAGAACTACAATGATTGTGAGCCACTAATACAGAGCTGTAACTTATACAGTAAAGTGACCAGCTCAACTGAAAATTGACTGTAGCATCAGTAACATCCCTGTAACATGACCGCAGCATGACAGTAACATGACTAGCATGATGTGGCATGACTGTAGCATGACTAACAGGTTTATGAGAAGAAACTAAGAAAACTCAACAGAATTGGATAGGAGGGTAAACTGCCCATTATGAGCTCTTAATTCAACTGCAACAAGACTGTAATAGGACTGTAACACAACTGCAACAAGACTGTAACAGGGTTGTCACAAGAATGCAAACAAACATCAGCTGAAACGTTGACTTAACTTCAAAGGTAGAATATAAACTTAACAAGTCTGCTGTAACTAGCCTACTAGTTACAGACTGACTTAAAGCTCAGACTGACCTGCGCTGCAGTCAGCTGTTCGAACTCTACAGTGACCGCCTGCAGCTCGTGCTGCACAGCTGACAGCTTCGCCTGCAACTGCACACATACAGAACAGATGTAGGAGCCTTGTAGGAACACACAGCACTTACAGCTGACAGGTTCACCTGCAGCTGCACACAATCATACACATCACTAACAGCTGAACGCACATGCATCACTAGCAGCTGATTCAAGTGTGTGTCATCAGCCAGTACTAGTATATCCTTCGATCAGAATTTGTTTTATATTCTTGGAGGAGAAAATTTACTCGTATATTGCACTCAGGTAGTAATGGACTCATGAGCTAGCATTTTCTTGCAGTAAAACCTGTAACAGTATTTAAAGGAGCGCAATGTTTATTTCTACAACTATCTGAAATTGTACAATTTCGCGGGTAGCGTATTTTCAGTATGAATAAAATCACAATAGCATTATATAAAAACATTTACTCTTGGCATTCAGACTAGCTGGTTCCGACTAAAACTATGTCATTATCAATGAATACCATCTGTAAACAGAAAAAACATACAGTTTATTTAAAGTAGAGGAATATATAACAGTGAAATAAAAAGAAATTCTAAGATATAGTGAATAGAGGAGCGGCAGATTGGTCAATATTTAACACAGGCCTAAGTTTAAAAATGTACAATGATTCTAAAGTTGACAAATCAGTATTAGAAGTACAATCTAAAATTTTAAAATGATTCAGAGATAGAGGATGATTGGTGTTGTCGCAGTTTTGTCTAGAGGATGAATGAGGTGCGACTGTAGCGCGTCAGGCAACAAGGGCAGCGCCTGTAGCGCGTCACTCAACAAGGGCAGCGCGTGCAGCATATCAGGCAGCAAGGGCAGCGCGTGCAGCATATCAGGCAGCAAGGGCAGCGCGTGAAGCATATCAGGCAGCAAGGGCAGCGCGTGCAGCATATCAGGCAGCAAGGGCAGCGCATGTAGCATATCAGGCAGCATAGGTAGCGCGTGTATCATATCAGGCAGCAAGGGCAGCGCGTGCAGCATATCAGGCAGCAAGGGCAGCGCGTGTAGCATATCAGGCAGCAAGGGCAGCGCGTGTAGCATATCAGGCAGCAAGGGCAGCGCGTGTAGCATATCAGGCAGCAAGGGCAGCGCGTGCAGCATATCAGGCAGCATAGGCAGCGCGTGTATCATATCAGGCAGCAAGGGCAGCGCGTGTAGCATATCAGGCAGCAAGGGCAGCGCGTGCAGCATATCAGGCAGCAAGGGCAGCGCGTGTAGCATATCAGGCAGCAAGGGCAGCGCGTGTAGCATATCAGGCAGCAAGGGCAGCGCGTGTAGCATATCAGGCAGCAAGGGCAGCGCGTGTAGCATATCAGGCAGCAAGGGCAGCGCGTGTTGCATATCAGGCAGCAAGGGCAGCGCGTGCAGCATATCAGGCAGCAAGGGCAGCGCGTGTAGCATATCAGGCAACAAGGGCAGCGCGTGTAGCATATCAGGCAGCAAGGGCAACGCGTGTAGCATATCAGGCAGCAAAGGCAGCGCGTGTAGCATATCAGGCAGCAAGGGCAGCGCGTGTAGCATATCAGGCAGCAAGGGCAGCGCGTGCAGCATATCAGGCAGCAAGAGTAGCGCGTGCAGCATATCAGGCAGCAAGGGCAGCGCGTGTAGCATATCAGGCAGCAAGGGCAGCGCGTGCAGCATATCAGGCAGCAAGGGTAGCGCGTGCAGCATATCAGGCAGCAAGGGCAGCGCGTGAAGCGCGTCACTCAACAAGGGTAGCGCGTGCAGCATATCAGGCAGCAAGGGTAGCGCGTGCAGCATATCAGGCAGCAAGGGCAGCGCGTGTAGCGCGTCACTCAACAAGGGCAGCGCGTGTAGCATATCAGGCAGCAAGGGTAGCGCGTGCAGCATATCAGGCAGCAAGGGTAGCGCGTGCAGCATATCAGGCAGCAAGGGCAGCGCATGTAGCATATCAGGCAGCAAAGGCAGCGCGTGCAGCATATCAGGCAGCAAGGGTAGCGCGTGCAGCATATCAGGCAGCAAGAGCAGCGCGTGTAGCGCGTCACTCAACAAGGGTAGCGCGTGCAGCATATCAGGCAGCAAGGGCAGCGCGTGCAGCATATCAGGCAGCAAGGGCAGCGCGTGTAGCGCGTCACTCAACAAGGGCAGCGCGTGTAGCATATCAGGCAGCAAGGGTAGCACGTGCAGCATATCAGGCAGCAAGGGCAGCGCGTGCAGCATATCAGGCAGCAAGGGCAGCGCGTGTAGCGCGTCACTCAACAAGGGTAGCGCGTGCAGCATATCAGGCAGCAAGGGCAGCGCGTGCAGCATATCAGGCAGCAAGGGCAGCGCGTGCAGCATATCAGGCAGCAAGGGTAGCGCGTGCAGAATATCAGGCAGCAAGGGTAGCGCGTGTAGCATATCAGGCAGCAAGGGCAGCGCGTGCAGCATATCAGGCAGCAAGGGCAGCGCGTATAGCATATCAGGCAGCAAGGGCAGCGCGTGCAGCATATCAGGCAGCAAGGGTAGCGCGTGCAGCATATCAGGCAGCAAGGGCAGCGCGTGTAGCGCGTCACTCAACAAGGGTAGCGCGTGCAGCATATCAGGCAGAGAGGGCAGCGCGTGCAGCATATCAGGCAGCAAGGGCAGCGCGTGTAGCGCGTCACTCAACAAGAGCAGCGCGTGTAGCATATCAGGCAGCAAGGGTAGCGCGTGCAGCATATCAGGCAGCAAAGGCAGCGCGTGCAGCATATCAGGCAGCAAGGGCAGCGCGTGTAGCGCGTCACTCAACAAGGGTAGCGCGTGCAGCATATCAGGCAGCAAGGGTAGCGCGTGTAGCGCGTCACTCAACAAGGGCAGCGCGTGTAGCATATCAGGCAGCAAGGGTAGCGCGTGCAGCATATCAGGCAGCAAGGGCAGCGCGTGTAGCGCGTCACTCAACAAGGGCAGCGCGTGTAGCATATCAGGCAGCAAGGGTAGCACGTGCAGCATATCAGGCAGCAAGGGTAGCGCGTGCAGCATATCAGGCAGCAAGGGCAGCGCGTGTAGCGCGTCACTCAACAAGGGCAGCGCGTGTAGCGCGTCACTCAACAAGGGCAGCGCGTGCAGCATATCAGGCAGCAAGGGTAGCGCGTGTAGCGCGTCACTCAACAAGGGCAGCGCGTGTAGCATATCAGGCAGCAAGGGTAGCGCGTGCAGCATATCAGGCAGCAAGGGCAGCGCGTGTAGCGCGTCACTCAACAAGGGCAGCGCGTGTAGCATATCAGGCAGCAAGGGCAGCGCGTGTAGCGCGTCACTCAACAAGGGCAGCGCGTGCAGCATATCAGGCAGCAAGGGTAGCGCGTGCAGCATATCAGGCAGCAAGGGCAGCGCGTGCAGCATATCAGGCAGCAAGGGCAGTGCGTGTAGCACGTCACTCAACAAGGGCAGCGCGTGTAGCATATCAGGCAGCAAGGGCAGCGCGTGTGGCGCGTCACTCAACAAGGGTAGCGCGTGCAGCATATCAGGCAACAAGGGCAGCGCGTGTAGCGCGTCACTCAACAAGGGCAGCGCGTGCAGCATATCAGGCAACAAGGGCAGCGCGTGTAGCGCGTCACTCAACAAGGGTAGCGCGTGCAGCATATCAGGCAACAAGGGCAGCGCGTGTAGCGCGTCACTCAACAAGGGCAGCGCGCATAGCGCGTCACTCAACAAGGGTAGCGCGTGCAGCATATCAGGCAGCAAGGGCAGCGCGTGTAGCGCGTCACTCAACAAGGGTAGCGCGTGCAGCATATCAGGCAACAAGGGCAGCGCGTGTAGCGCGTCACTCAACAAGGGCAGCGCGTGTAGCGCGTCACTCAACAAGGGTAGCGCGTGCAGCATATCAGGCAGCAAGGGCAGCGCGTGTAGCGCGTCACTCAACAAGGGTAGCGCGTGCAGCATATCAGGCAGCAAGGGCAGCGAGTGTAGCGCGTCACTCAACAAGGGCAGCGCGTGCAGCATATCAGGCAGCAAGGGCAGCGCATGTAGCGCGTCACTCAACAAGGGCAGCGCGTGTAGCGCGTCACTCAATAAGGGCAGCGCGTGCAGCATATCAGGCAGCAAGGGCAGCGCGTGTAGCGCGTCACTCAACAAGGGCAGCGCGTGCAGCATATCAGGCAGCAAGGGTAGCGCGTGCAGCATATCAGGCAGCAAGGGCAGCGCGTGCAGCATATCAGGCAGCAAGGGCAGCGCGTGTAGCGCGTCACTCAACAAGGGCAGCGCGTGCAGCATATCAGGCAGCAAGGGCAGCGCATGTAGCGCGTCACTCAACAAGGGCAGCGCGTGCAGCATATCAGGCAGCAAGGGCAGCGCGTGTAGCGCGTCACTCAACAAGGGCAGCGCGTGCAGCATATCAGGCAGCAAGGGCAGCGCATGTAGCGCGTCACTCAACAAGGGCAGCGCGTGCAGCATATCAGGCAGCAAGGGCAGCGCGTGTAGCGCGTCACTCAACAAGGGCAGCGCGTGTAGCATATCAGGCAGCAAGGGCAGCGCGTGTAGCGCGTCACTCAACAAGGGCAGCGCGTGCAGCATATCAGGCAGCAAGGGTAGCGCGTGCAGCATATCAGGCAGCAAGGGCAGTGCGTGCAGCATATCAGGCAGCAAGGGCAGTGCGTGTAGCACGTCACTCAACAAGGGCAGCGCGTGTAGCATATCAGGCAGCAAGGGCAGCGCGTGTGGCGCGTCACTCAACAAGGGTAGCGCGTGCAGCATATCAGGCAACAAGGGCAGCGCGTGTAGCGCGTCACTCAACAAGGGCAGCGCGTGCAGCATATCAGGCAACAAGGGCAGCGCGTGTAGCGCGTCACTCAACAAGGGTAGCGCGTGCAGCATATCAGGCAACAAGGGCAGCGCGTGTAGCGCGTCACTCAACAAGGGCAGCGCGCATAGCGCGTCACTCAACAAGGGTAGCGCGTGCAGCATATCAGGCAGCAAGGGCAGCGCGTGTAGCGCGTCACTCAACAAGGGTAGCGCGTGCAGCATATCAGGCAACAAGGGCAGCGCGTGTAGCGCGTCACTCAACAAGGGCAGCGCGTGTAGCGCGTCACTCAACAAGGGTAGCGCGTGCAGCATATCAGGCAGCAAGGGCAGCGCGTGTAGCGCGTCACTCAACAAGGGTAGCGCGTGCAGCATATCAGGCAGCAAGGGCAGCGAGTGTAGCGCGTCACTCAACAAGGGCAGCGCGTGCAGCATATCAGGCAGCAAGGGCAGCGCATGTAGCGCGTCACTCAACAAGGGCAGCGCGTGTAGCGCGTCACTCAATAAGGGCAGCGCGTGCAGCATATCAGGCAGCAAGGGCAGCGCGTGTAGCGCGTCACTCAACAAGGGCAGCGCGTGCAGCATATCAGGCAGCAAGGGTAGCGCGTGCAGCATATCAGGCAGCAAGGGCAGCGCGTGCAGCATATCAGGCAGCAAGGGCAGCGCGTGTAGCGCGTCACTCAACAAGGGCAGCGCGTGCAGCATATCAGGCAGCAAGGGCAGCGCATGTAGCGCGTCACTCAACAAGGGCAGCGCGTGCAGCATATCAGGCAGCAAGGGCAGCGCGTGTAGCGCGTCACTCAACAAGGGCAGCGCGTGCAGCATATCAGGCAGCAAGGGCAGCGCATGTAGCGCGTCACTCAACAAGGGCAGCGCGTGCAGCATATCAGGCAGCAAGGGCAGCGCGTGTAGCGCGTCACTCAACAAGGGCAGCGCGTGTAGCATATCAGGCAGCAAGGGCAGCGCGTGTAGCGCGTCACTCAACAAGGGCAGCGCGTGCAGCATATCAGGCAGCAAGGGTAGCGCGTGCAGCATATCAGGCAGCAAGGGCAGCGCGTGTAGCGCGTCACTCAACAAGGGCAGCGCGTGTAGCATATCAGGCAGCAAGGGTAGCGCGTGTAGCATATCAGGCAGCAAGGGCAGCGCGTGTAGCATATCAGGCAGCAAGGGCAGCGCGTGCAGCATATCAGGCAGCAAGGGCAGCGCGTGTAGCATATCAGGCAGCAAGGGCAGCGCGTGTAGCATATCAGGCAGCAAGGGTAGCGCGTGCAGCATATCAGGCAGCAAGGGCAGCGCGTGTAGCATATCAGGCAGCAAGGGCAGTGCGTGCAGCATATCAGGCAGCAAGGGCAGCGCGTGCAGCATATCAGGCAGCAAGGGTAGCGCGTGCAGCATATCAGGCAGCAAGGGCAGCGCGTGCAGCATATCTGGCAGCAAGGGCAGCGCGTGTAGCATATCAGGCAGCAAGGGCAGCGCGTGCAGCATATCAGGCAGCAAGGGCAGCGCGTGTAGCATATCAGGCAGCAAGGGCAGCGCGTGCAGCATATCAGGCAGCAAGGGCAGCGCATGCAGCATATCAGGCAGCAAGGGCAGCGCGTGCAGCATATCAGGCAGCAAGGGCAGCGCGTGCAGCATATCAGGCAGCAAGGGCAGCGCGTGTAGCGCGTCACTCAACAAGGGCAGCGCGTGCAGCATATCAGGCAGCAAGGGTAGCGCGTGTAGCGCGTCACTCAACAAGGGCAGCGCGTGCAGCATATCAGGCAGCAAGGGTAGCGCGTGTAGCGCGTCACTCAACAAGGGCAGCGCGTGCAGCATATCAGGCAGCAAGGGTAGCGCGTGTAGCGCGTCACTCAACAAGGGCAGCGCGTGCAGCATATCAGGCAGCAAGGGCAGCGCGTGCAGCATATCAGGCAGCAAGGGCAGCGCGTGCAGCATATCAGGCAGCAAGGGCAGCGCGTGTAGCGCGTCACTCAACAAGGGCAGCGCGTGCAGCATATCAGGCAGCAAGGGCAGCGCGTGTAGCATATCAGGCAGCAAGGGCAGCGCGTGCAGCATATCAGGCAGCAAGGGCAGCGCGTGTAGCATATCAGGCAGCAAGGGCAGCGCGTGTAGCATATCAGGCAGCAAGGGTAGCGCGTGCAGCATATCAGGCAGCAAGGGCAGCGCGTGTAGCATATCAGGCAGCAAGGGCAGTGCGTGCAGCATATCAGGCAGCAAGGGCAGCGCGTGCAGCATATCAGGCAGCAAGGGTAGCGCGTGCAGCATATCAGGCAGCAAGGGCAGCGCGTGCAGCATATCTGGCAGCAAGGGCAGCGCGTGTAGCATATCAGGCAGCAAGGGCAGCGCGTGCAGCATATCAGGCAGCAAGGGCAGCGCGTGTAGCATATCAGGCAGCAAGGGCAGCGCGTGCAGCATATCAGGCAGCAAGGGCAGCGCGTGCAGCATATCAGGCAGCAAGGGTAGCGCGTGCAGCATATCAGGCAGCAAGGGCAGCGCATGCAGCATATCAGGCAGCAAGGGCAGCGCGTGCAGCATATCAGGCAGCAAGGGCAGCGCGTGCAGCATATCAGGCAGCAAGGGCAGCGCGTGTAGCGCGTCACTCAACAAGGGCAGCGCGTGCAGCATATCAGGCAGCAAGGGTAGCGCGTGTAGCGCGTCACTCAACAAGGGCAGCGCGTGCAGCATATCAGGCAGCAAGGGTAGCGCGTGTAGCGCGTCACTCAACAAGGGCAGCGCGTGCAGCATATCAGGCAGCAAGGGTAGCGCGTGTAGCGCGTCACTCAACAAGGGCAGCGCGTGCAGCATATCAGGCAGCAAGGGCAGCGCGTGCAGCATATCAGGCAGCAAGGGCAGCGCGTGTAGCGCGTCACTCAACAAGGGCAGCGCGTGCAGCATATCAGGCAGCAAGGGTAGCGCGTGTAGCGCGTCACTCAACAAGGGCAGCGCGTGTAGCATATAAGGAGCAAGGGTAGCGCGTGCAGCATATCAGGCAGCAAGGGCAGCGCGTGTAGCGCGTCACTCAACAAGGGCAGCGCGTGTAGCATATCAGGCAGCAAGGGCAGCGCGTGTAGCGCGTCACTCAACAAGGGCAGCGCGTGTAGCGCGTCACTCAACAAGGGCAGCGCGTGCAGCATATCAGGCAGCAAGGGTAGCGCGTGCAGCATATCAGGCAGCAAGGGCAGCGCGTGCAGCATATCAGGCAGCAAGGGCAGCGCGTGAAGCGCGTCACTCAACAAGGGCAGCGCGTGTAGCATATCAGGCAGCAAGGGCAGCGCGTGTAGCGCGTCACTCAACAAGGGTAGCGCAAGCAGCATATCAGGCAGCAAGGGCAGCGCGTGTAGCGCGTCACTCAACAAGGGCAGCGCGTGCAGCATATCAGGCAGCAAGGGCAGCGCGTGCAGCATATCAGGCAGCAAGGGCAGCGCGTGCAGCATATCAGGCAGCAAGGGCAGCGCGTGCAGCATATCAGGCAGCAAGGGCAGCGCGTGCAGCATATCAGGCAGCAAGGGCAGCGCGTGCAGCATATCAGGCAGCAAGGGCAGCGCATGCAGCATATCAGGCAGCAAGGGTAGCGCGTGCAGCATATCAGGCAGCAAGGGCAGCGCGTGCAGCATATCAGGCAGCAAGGGCAGCGCGTGCAGCATATCAGGCAACAAGGGTAGCGCGTGCAGCATATCAGGCAGCAAGGGCAGCGCGTGTGGCGCGTCACTCAACAAGGGCAGCGCGTGCAGCATATCAGGCAGCAAGGGCAGCGCGTGCAGCATATCAGGCAGCAAGGGCAGCGCGTGCAGCATATCAGGCAGCAAGGGCAGCGCGTGCAGCATATCAGGCAGCAAGGGCAGCGCGTGCAGCATATCACTCAGCAAGGGCAGCGCGTGCAGCATGTCAGGCAGCAAGGGCAGCGCGTGCAGCATATCAGGCAACAAGGGTAGCGCGTGCAGCATATCAGGCAGCAAGGGCAGCGCGTGTGGCGCGTCACTCAACAAGGGCAGCGCGTGCAGCATATCAGGCAGCAAGGGCAGCGCGTGCAGCATATCAGGCAGCAAGGGCAGCGCGTGCAGCAAATCAGGCAGCAAGGGCAGCCCGCGTGATAAGTAAACGTTTTCAAAATGAGGCAAGAAGCTGCAAATTTTTCCCTGTTGCGGGAAGACATTTTGAAAAAATGTATGGTAAATTGAAAGTGTCTGCATGATTTGATGGAATGGGGATTGTCGGTAATGTAAGATTCTGACACGCCACTGGCATGAATGATGCAAAATTTTCGCTTGCTTGGAGCACGAGTAATTTCAATGTCTAATAAGGAAGATGGCGAAACAAAGTTGTCTTTAAAATTCAAAATGAGGCCCCGTTTGAATATAATTATAGACTAAATACTCATTGTTGATATTTGAAATGTTTCATTTAACTAAAAAAGAATGACAATGAATAAAAAAATTGTTGTTAGAAATTATTCTGCAAAGACACCAGGTCAAGTTTTTGCATTTTAAAAATACCCCATGTCATACTCTCATATTGTTCAACAAACGTATACTTTGATTCTTGAATTAGAGCAAATCAGTTAGTTTGAGCCTCCTCAACCACACAAGGTGTTCCAAAGAGAGAAAGAATGAAGGCACCACTTAGTGTGGAGTTTAGGGAACGGAGAATATTTGCAAAAGGTATGTTCCCATGCAAGATTTTCAGGGCACAAAAAAGTAAGTTATGATGAAAATTTATGAAACAAGAAGACAGTTGAAGAAGAGAGCAGAAAAAAGGTGCTGAAAAATTGGACAATAGTGAACCAAAAAAAAATTGGTCCGTAACGAAACAAAAATCTATTCTCTTTCAACAAAAAGGAGTACCTAAACTTAAACTCTTGATTCCACATTTTCTTAGAAAATGTCAATTCCCATGAATACAATAGTTGTAGCCCTTGAGAGGTTTGATTATTGAAAGAGAACAATACATTTCCTCATTTTGTAGTGACAAACTATTCTACCGCTGCTTAAAGTTGTGCTGTACTAAAATATACGGAAATAAAATATATCCGAACGCGCACATAAAGTCTAAATGGCGTTGTTATAAGAGAAACAAAATACATTTATACTGTGAAGATGAAATCGTCCTGTAGATAAAGGCGAGTTACGCGCTGGCCGACAGAACTGATGTTAAGCTTAAAAGTATCACCGGGTGTCATTAACTTTAAAACTTTCTAGGTACATGAATTTTGTGACTTACAGCGACGTTTCAGTAGTTAATGCGGAATTGGCTGCCATTCTCGTGACTGTGTTTTATTTGCTTGTTGATAACGCATGCAGTGTTCCTTCGCTACTTCGTGGTTTGATTCTCGCGGATTCACCACATCGCGAGTTTCTAAAATACGTATATGAAAAGTATTTCTCGAAGTTTTCAAGTAAAATACAATCATCGGTTGCACAGTAAAAGTCATCATCAGCTTCGCCATCATTTCTCAAGTGCTGAACAGTAGTCCCTGTTATCAACAGGGTACTGTACAGTAAAAGGTGAGTTGTTAACAGTGCAGGGAAAGTTTTAAAAGTACAAATACACGTCAAATAAATTCGGTAAATATGCTGTTCCTGCTTCGTGGAAATTTAGTTATCGCGGCCGGTCTCGGAACCGACCAACCTCGATACATGAGGGATCGCCGTACGCACCAACTGAATGCAAGACCACCTCGTCCCGACACAAATTTTTTACCGACAAACAAAAGTAAAATACACATTTGCTTACGTATATTTTTCGATCTTATGCACTTGATGAGCGACGGCATAACTTTACTTAGCCCTCATGATCACACACTTTAGTTCTGATGGTCACGTACTTAATTACGTGGTTCATAATGACTTAGATTTCCTTCTTTCCAAGATGTACTTAAAGCCTCACTGCATTACTGGAGGTATATTGGTATTTCTTCTACAAAACAATGCAAGCGTTGATTGAAGACACAAAAGACCATTTCCAGGGGAAAGCAATTATTGCATCTTCAGGAATTAGCAATCTTAAGGGAAAAATTTGAGAACCGAACTAGAATTGTAGGCTTTTTTATTGAAATTTAATAGACTTTTTGTTTTGTTAAGGAGAATTTTTTTCATTCTTTTTCGATTCAAAATTGTCATGGTTTTCAGTCAATACTGCTTTCTTCTTTAACTATGATCTTGCTTTCCAAATTTGCTGCTTCTTTGCGCACGGGATCTAACGTGGGACCAGCCTTGAGCACTAAATGGGGCCCTCATCCTTCCTCTTTTTAGAACCTTTATTGTGGTTAGGGAGGCTGAAACTAATTTATAATCTAATCGACAAACGCACACTACAACGAAGCCTAACCACTACAATGCCCAACCAACATTTTACGGACACGTTCCATGAAAACATTAAATTATACCCAAAATTCTCTTGGGCATTTGCTGCAAATGCACGCAAAATTTCCTTGGGCATTTGCTGCAAATGCACGCAAAATTTCCTTGGGCATTTGCTGCAAATGCACGCAAAATTTCCTTGGGCATTTGCTGCAAATGCACGCAAAATTTCCTTGGGCATTTGCTGCAAATGCACGCAAAATTTCCTTGGGCATTTGCTGCAAATGCACGCAAAATTTCCTTGGGCATTTGCTGCAAATGCACGCAAAATTTCCTTGGACATTTGCTGCAAATGCACGCAAAATTTCCTTGGCCATTTGCTGCAAATGCACGCAAAATTTCCTTGGCCATTTGCTGCAAATGCACGCATAATTTCCTTGGGCATTTGTTGCAAATGAACGCAAAATTTCCTTGAACATTTGTTGCAAATGCGCCTCAGTGAAATTCAACAAGCTGATGCGCGTCTCCATGCAAAATGACACAAGCTGGAGCGCATCAACTCGGAAAATAACACAAGCTTGGAGAGTATTCTTGTCATAATTTCATGTCTAGAATTCAAATTAATCTCATTAGCATACGCGGCAGAGAGCGTGTTGGCTGAATGGAGAGCTTTTTTTCTGTACGCAAGGCTTTAATTATTTCGACATAACTGACTTGCTCTAATGCGAAAATTAATTTTCCATTAATATCATAAATAAAAGTTTTGTCAGGCTTAAATGAGATTTTGAGCGTTGGTTTATGATACGCTGCTTACATAGGACAATTTCATGACTCATGTACCAAGTCTCAGTTCTCTAAGTATACTAGTATATTAGTTAGTTTAAGCCTCCCTATCCTCAACAAATGAGATCCAAAGAAAGGAAGGAAGAAGGCATCATTCAGTATGGAGTGAAGGGAACGCGGAATCTATGTAGAAAGGGCATAGAAACAATTAGATAAGAAAGAAGTGCATGAAACAAGATCAAAGTTGAAGAAAAAAGTAGTAGGTGCTGAAAAACAGGACAGCAGTGAACCGAAAAAAGATGGTCCGTAACAAAACAAAAACCTATGTTATTTTAACAAAAAGAAAACTTACTTAACCTTTAGCTCGGGCCCACACATAGTTTCCATGTCTCAGTTCTCTAATCATACCATGAATTTCAATTTACTTTAGGCTTGAGTGTTACCTCGGCACCGAAATCGATTGTCAAGGTGATATGTTGAACTGTTTTCGCGTTAACTCGAGGATAGGAAGGCTCACTCACAAAGTCATGCTGCTTATTTTCTTTAACTTAACTGAACATGATAAGGCGATTGGATGAAACTCAGTGAAAGCGATTGGATGAAGCCCAGTCATGGCGGATCACTCGTATCCACGATACGGACATCCGATTCTCGGGCACGGATTTAATGTAAAAAATCGCTGCGATTTTGGTGATTTATTAGAACGTAAGTTTTCTGGGAGATACCGGGAGCTCTACCAGCTCCCTCGGCCAGGATTAAGGGGCCTTGATAAAGCCTTATCTACAGATAGGGCAACGTCTCGGCCGACCGTGTCGCTTGGGTCCGGCAGAACAATATTTCAGACGCGTGGGCTGCGATCAAGAAGATAAACTTCATTTAGTCTCTATTGCGCGCTTTTAGACTCGAAATCACGCTGACTCACCTTTGCCTGCCAGTAATGGGTATGAATGCATCTAATCATTGTCGTTACCATTAAGCACCGAAAAAATATAGTTAACTTATTTTGGTTTAGAACTGCATTCACTAAAATTTTCCTAAACATTTCCTAAAATTTTAACGTATAACATTTTAAAGCAGGACAGTAAAAAAGGATCTGCACTAATCCAAAATTGAAAACATCTAGACCCGCGAGGTAGAGAAGTCTTATAACGTTATCATACACTTTTCGGCTATTTTATCCGAAAGGTCCAATGGTTACGGAGGAAAATGTTATATATATGTTTAGGCATAACTCTGGAATGTTTATAGCAATTACATATTTATTATATACTATGTTTTATGCAATTAGGCACGAAGTTGTAATTAAACGCACAACGGCTGTCATAATATTGGATAGTGTCTACTATCAGTAAATTACCGAAATTGCACGATAAAATTCCACCTCGAATTAAAAGTTATTTTTAAAAAAGATCACGAAACAGATGGATTGTCATTTATTTACACCGGTACGTGAATGAGCAATTTACCGAACGGCATACATGTTAAGACAGCTTTGCCTGGCCAACCGCCCTCTGACCAGCGAAATAGGCACAATATCACCACAGACACAAACTTCAACTGAGACGGCGAGATATTTGCCCCGGAAAGTCTCTATCCTACTCTAGGTACCCGCTTTTACCACAAGGAGAATTGAAAAAAATTAACTTTCGAAGACAAAAATTGAGTTAGTGACCAATTTATGTAAGAGTTTCTTAATTATACTAGGTATTAAAACGAGGAAAATTGGAAAATGACCACTCGAATTAATTATTAATTCTGGGTGTTACTCCAAATTTTTCGGAATAACTTTCAGGGTGCAAGGGCTATTTGAAGATACGGCGTTTTTAGTTCAACACACACTTAAATTATAATTTATGATATTATTTACTTACTTAAAAAAAAAGTTCAGAGTAAATTGGAAATCCAAGAAACGAAAAGGCATGACATCACAGTTGCTTAAACTGCAAAACTTAGCGAATTAAAAATCTGTAACATTTTATATGCCGCCAGATTATTTGTTTGTAAGATTCGATCCGGAGTAGAAGAATGTGAGCACAATGTTTCTTCTATGGCAAAGAAAGAAAACATTCTCAAAAATGTGATACCATAATAATGCTAGAGTTTACGCAGAATGCTCAAAATATTAT
Source organism: Morinoia aosen (assembly GCA_030386875.1). Lineage (NCBI taxonomy): Eukaryota > Metazoa > Arthropoda > Malacostraca > Amphipoda > Talitridae > Morinoia > Morinoia aosen. Next base: position 26,717,411 of record CM059564.1, on the reverse strand, counting down.
CGATGAGGACAATAGCCGTGACACAAGCCAAAGACCATCAAGTACCAAAGCAAACTATCACAACAGTGGTACATCAGAATATTCGTTACGAGTCAACGTAATGAGGAAAGACTAATTTGTGCCAGCAGACACGGGAAAACCTTCTAATTCGTTTAAAACGGTTACTTAACAAATTCAGATATGTCCATGGCATGCTTTGGTTTTCTCTGATGGAAAACTCCAACCAGGTTCAGAATTTTAACAGACGGAATGACAGTGACGAGTCCACTGAGTTGTCGTGATGCTCACCAAATTCCCTGCTACTGTGATGGTTCCAATAGTTGCGAGTGGTGACGGTCGTGTTACATTTTCCCTTACATTTTCCCACAGGGTGTGAGGAATAATGCTGCTGGATACATAGATGTACTAAAAACGGTTGTTTAGCCTGGATAGATAAAGTATCCAAGGCCACATGTCTTTCGGCAAGACTCAGTATCGTCTTACAAAGCCATAGTAACTCAAGATTGGTTATCAGAGAATTTTTACGATCATGCAACCCCCAACACGCGGCCTCCAAACTCGCCAGATTTATATCTTGAGCACTATTTTGCGTGGAGCGTCGTTGAAAGCTAGGGAGACTAATCGACCTCCTCGTAGTACCAGAATTTTACTGAAAGCCTCCATTGTCCAAGTGTTGTACGAAATGAATAAGGACCACTTTGTTTCAGCTTGTCAATGGTATTGCACCCGAATAGAAACAGCTATTGAAGCCAAAAAGGGTTTCACAGAATAATTTGATAAAAAGTATCATTGAAGATATTTGTATGAATTTGCTTTAAGTAAATACATTTTTGGCTAAAATAGTTGCTTGTATAACATGTTAAACATTTCCTCAAACAGCCCGCGAACTTTCTACTGTTTAACAGAGGCGGAAACATTGGTAACTCTGATAATGACATCGCACAGTCCGACACCAGCGTAATGACGTTGGTCGGCCCCTACACTGTCGCTGTATAGCCTAAACATAGTGGTAATAGTAAGATGAATGGGCCCACTAGTCCATAACATCTGCAATAGCTATATTATAGGCACATTATCGTAATCATCTGCAATAGCCGGTAATAGACATAACCTTCAGAAGAAGTCGAATTATTTATGCCACATTGTAGTCATTTGTACTAGTCGTATTATGTTATACGATCATAATTATCTGTAAAAATCGTCTACAAATAATCATTACAAAATGTCTATAATATGGCCTAATTAGCATCATTAATTGGGCCTAACTTCACGAAGGATTTATTTAAATATGAAATCCTTAATTTTACGAGGATCGCCTTTCGCATTAAAAAAAATTAACTTAGAAGAAAGTAAACTCCATGAAAACGTCTCTCGAACTCCGTTATGCAGATATGGTGGGATATCCAAAATTACAAAATGTTTGTCTCTAGATTTTTGATGTCGATGCGCAAACAGATTTGGCATTGAAATATTTGGTTATTGGTGGACTTATTTGATTGAGGGGCGCAATGAAGTGTGATGAAATATTTAGTTAGTGGTGGACTTATTTGATTGAGGGGCGCAATGAAGTGTGATGAAATATTTAGTTAGTGGTGGAATTATTTGATTGAGGGGCGCAATGAAGTGTGATGAAATATTTAGTTAGTGGTGGACTTATTTGATTGAGGGGCGCAATGAAGTGTGATGAAATATTTAGTTAGTGGTGGACTTATTTGATTGAGGGGCGCAATGAAGTGTGATGAAATATTTAGTTAGTGGTGGACTTATTTGATTGAGGGGCGCAATGAAGTGTGATGAAATATTTAGTTAGTGGTGGACTTATTTGATTGAGGGGCGCAATGAAGTGTGATGAAATATTTAGTTAGTGGTGGACTTATTTGATTGAGGGGCGCGATGAAGTGTGATGAAATATTTAGTTAGTGGTGGACTTATTTGATTGAGGGGCGCAATGAAGTGTGATGAAATATTTAGTTAGTGGTGGACTTATTTGATTGAGGGGCGCAATGAAGTGTGATGAAATATTTAGTTAGTGGTGGACTTATTTGATTGAGGGGCGCAATGAAGTGTGATGAAATATTTAGTTAGTGGTGGACTTATTTGATTGAGGGGCGCAATGAAGTGTGATGAAATATTTAGTTAGTGGTGGACTTATTTGATTGAGGGGCGCGATGAAGTGTGATGAAATATTTAGTTAGTGGTGGACTTATTTGATTGAGGGGCGCAATGAAGTGTGATGAAATATTTAGTTAGTGGTGGACTTATTTGATTGAGGGGCGCAATGAAGTGTGATGAAATATTTAGTTAGTGGTGGACTTATTTGATTGAGGGGCGCAATGAAGTGTGATGAAATATTTAGTTAGTGGTGGACTTATTTGATTGAGGGGCGCAATGAAGTGTGATGAAATATTTAGTTAGTGGTGGACTTATTTGATTGAGGGGCGCAATGAAGTGTGATGAAATATTTAGTTAGTGGTGGACTTATTTGATTGAGGGGCGCGATGAAGTGTGATGAAATATTTAGTTAGTGGTGGACTTATTTGATTGAGGGGCGCGATGAAGTGTGATGAAATATTTAGTTAGTGGTGGACTTATTTGATTGAGGGGCGCAATGAAGTGTGATGAAATATTTAGTTAGTGGTGGACTTATTTGATTGAGGGGCGCAATGAAGTGTGATGAAATATTTAGTTAGTGGTGGACTTATTTGATTGAGGGGCGCAATGAAGTGTGATGAAATATTTAGTTAGTGGTGGACTTATTTGATTGAGGGGCGCAATGAAGTGTGATGAAATATTTAGTTAGTGGTGGACTTATTTGATTGAGGGGCGCGATGAAGTGTGATGAAATATTTAGTTAGTGGTGGACTTATTTGATTGAGGGGCGCAATGAAGTGTGATGAAATATTTAGTTAGTGGTGGACTTATTTGATTGAGGGGCGCAATGAAGTGTGATGAAATATTTAGTTAGTGGTGGACTTATTTGATTGAGGGGCGCAATGAAGTGTGATGAAATATTTAGTTAGTGGTGGACTTATTTGATTGAGGGGCGCGATGAAGTGTGATGAAATATTTAGTTAGTGGTGGACTTATTTGATTGAGGGGCGCAATGAAGTGTGATGAAATATTTAGTTAGTGGTGGACTTATTTGATTGAGGGGCGCGATGAAGTGTGATGAAATATTTAGTTAGTGGTGGACTTATTTGATTGAGGGGCGCAATGAAATGTGATGAAATATTTAGTTAGTGGTGGAATTATTTGATTGAAGGGCGCAATGAAGTGTGATGAAATATTTAGTTAGTGGTGGACTTATTTGATTGAGGGGCGCAATGAAGTGTGATGAAATATTTAGTTAGTGGTGGAATTATTTGATTGAGGGGCGCAATGAAGTGTGATGAAATATTTAGTTAGTGGTGGACTTATTTGATTGAGGGGCGCAATGAAGTGTGATGAAATATTTAGTTAGTGGTGGAATTATTTGATTGAGGGGCGCAATGAAGTGTGATGAAATATTTAGTTAGTGGTGGACTTATTTGATTGAGGGGCGCAATGAAATGTGATGAAATATTTAGTTAGTGGTGGACTTATTTGATTGAAGGGCGCAATGAAATGTGATGAAATATTTAGTTAGTGGTGGACTTATTTGATTGAGGGGCGCAATGAAATGTGATGAAATATTTAGTTAGTGGTGGACTTATTTGATTGAGGGGCGCGATGAAGTGTGATGAAATATTTAGTTAGTGGTGGACTTATTTGATTGAGGGGCGCAATGAAATGTGATGAAATATTTAGTTAGTGGTGGAATTATTTGATTGAAGGGCGCAATGAAGTGTGATGAAATATTTAGTTAGTGGTGGAATTATTTGATTGAGGGGCGCAATGAAGTGTGATGAAATATTTAGTTAGTGGTGGACTTATTTGATTGAGGGGCGCAATGAAGTGTGATGAAATATTTAGTTAGTGGTGGACTTATTTGATTGAGGGGCGCAATGAAGTGTGATGAAATATTTAGTTAGTGGTGGACTTATTTGATTGAGGGGCGCGATGAAGTGTGATGAAATATTTAGTTAGTGGTGGACTTATTTGATTGAGGGGCGCAATGAAGTGTGATGAAATATTTAGTTAGTGGTGGAATTATTTGATTGAGGGGCGCAATGAAGTGTGATGAAATATTTAGTTAGTGACTGAATTTTAATTGAGGCCTGCAATGAAGTAAAATCTTACGCCTATTCCAAAATGAAGCAACGGAAATAAAGGTTTAGCTAGACGTGATACCTTCACGAATGCTTTACAAAGAAAGGCTGGTTCTTTTCTTAACTCAAACTACGAAAATTTGCATCAATGTGTAGCAGACAGCAGAAATAACCTCAAAAAAAAAATAACTATAGAGTTGGTAGATAAATTCACAAGTTCTGAACATTCTCACTGGGCCTTTCAATCCTGTCGACGTTTGCATTAACTATGAAAGTAATACTCAACGATTCTCGTAAGTTTTCAGCTCAAGTATTAAACATCCTCGAGCTTCTGCAATTCAGGAAAAATCAGAGGACACGACAACACGTCAGCTTTAAAACAAATAATGAATTCTGATGCCCCGAAAGATGAACTTAATGCTGTCGGTTTGCAGGAGCTTTTATTCGAGACGCCGAACTTGGATGCGGACGAACAAACTAGAACAACGCTGGAAAAATGCGACAGAAGAAACGTTCGATATAAGAATCATTCTTCCAAAAACATATTTGACACCCAAACCTTCTTGTATTAAAATAAAAAGGCGAACCAAAATAAAAGGAAACATTCTTTTAATTGCAAACGTTTCGGAATCTCTGATTCCATCATCAGTATTGTAAAACAGAAAACAAAAAACGATCATGAACAAATTGCAAAAAATTATAAGAAACCAATATCACTAAACCTACATCGAAAAATATCTGTGCCTATCCATTTTACGCATAAGATTTCCAAAAAATCGCCCTTTCAATTCTATCTTTTTCGTATTATAACAGAGCCAGGAATACAACGAAATAATTTTCGTATTAACAGTTGTTAATATTGTGCGGTACACATTGTTTAAAGACTCTCTGGCTATCTGTAAACAAAGACGGGTAAGTCTAGAGTATGTCTTATGATCTTGAACTGCACTGTTTCCCAAAATAACCTTCATTAAAGTAGCGATCGATTACCTTTGATCAAAACAAATCTCCGGTGTCGCCGAATGGCCGCTGGAAGAATTTGTGTCTACATCGTGGAGTCTTAGCTAACCTTTCCTTGCATCGAACTGATGAAATTGTGCGGTTGATTGTGCAGTTGATGAAATTGTGCGGTTGATTCTCCCGAAATCACAACGTGCGACATTGCATCATGTACCACGACTGACCACAGTTGATGAAATTATGCTGTTGATTCTCCCAAAATCACACCGTGCGACAATGCATCAAACTGAAATAAATGTACGAGGAGTTCGTGAGACTCGAACTCAGGATTAGAAATTACCGCGCCTAGCACGCTATCCACCGCGCTATCGATCACCCTAAAAGGTGATCGAAGAACAACGAAAGCAATGCTTGGCACAGTGAAAGCAGGCGCGCACTGTTCCAACAGATATATTTTATTCTCTTATGTATCGAGAGTTCAAAGTCTAGTCGAGTTTATTTCATTTGAAAAACCTTGTGGAAGCAGTAGATTACCCGCACCAGATTCATTAACTGTTTCTGGGGGTGACTAGACTTTGAACTCTCGATGCATCAAACTGATCACAGTTGATGAAAGAGTGCAATTGATTCTCCCAAAATCACAACGTGCGACAATGCATCAAACTGATCACAGTTGATGAGAGTGCAATTGATTCTCCCAAAATCACAACGTGTGACAATGCATCAAACTGATCACAGTTGATGAAAGAGTGCAGTTGATTCTCCCGAAATCCCAACGCACAACATGCATCAAAACACGACCATAGTTTATGTTTATTCCGTGCAGTTTATGAAATAATGCGGTCAATTCTCCCGAAAATCAGAGTGAGCGACACTGACAAGCAGCACCATAACCCAGCTGTTGTCCGACAGCAACAATTAAGACAAGAAGCTCTCGGCCAAGTCTGAGCCTCACAGTCAGGTCTGACCGCAATTGAGTTAATTGAATTCCAGGGAACAAGACGCGGCAGACGATAACATTCAATGGACCAAAACAAAAGGATGCTCTATTCCAATCAATCAAACTTGATTCATATCATATTGTTCATTGGTTTTTCAAATGCATTGTAACTAACTCCAGGACGCAATGACGGCTTCCCCCGGTCAAGCCGGTACCCGTTTCCGACACCTGTTTAGCGTGGGGAATTATGGCTAAGTTATCCTTTTTTCAAACGTATCCTAGAGGTGGATACAAATTAATTATCGCGCTTACAGATCCTCAAGTCTCACTATGTTGGACAGACGAACAATAGCGAGGTAACGTCATTTATTTCCTGTACTTTCTACTTTACTGAGTGTGAGCATCTGAAGGAAGCTCCAATGCATCCTTTATGTGGCACATAAATAGAAATTGTGACATCTTTGATGTCTTTGTCTGGTAGAAATCAGAGGTTGATTGTCAAGGCAGTAAAATAGACACATCAAAGGGAGAGGAAACGAACACATTTTGTGTTAATTGACTGATAAATACAGCTTATTTATATTGCGCAACAATACTTGGAGAGCGGTTTTGCGACAGGCAAAGATGAAAGGCGTGAACAAGTTTGACGTCTAATTACCCTCAGTGAATGACAAATTTGAAGAATGTGGTATTCAAATTCTCGACGTTTGTAGAGATTTTTGATCGAAAAATGATTCTTATGAAAATTAAATCTACAGCCATTCGTGCTTACTAGCAAAAACATTATCAATCGAGTTTCTGAATCTTTTTCGAATAAATTTATAGGTAAAAGATTTCCCTGAAGACATTTTATTATTATTACAGCAGGTAAAATTCTGTACATCACAGATACTTTGAAACATTCATTGTATTATTTTTAGTCGTACTAGTTGTGAAAACAAATTATGATGAGGAAATCAAAATAACATCTTCAGCCGACACAAAGTTTACGTGTCGAAACTTTTCCTACTCAAAAATTTTTTAATTGTTGTTTTTGAAAAAAAATTATGATGAGGAAATCATGACATCTTCAACCGACACAAAGTTTACGTGTCGAAACTTTTCGTGCTTAAAAATTTTGTAATTGTTATTTTTTTCAATTTTTTATTCTCGTTTGACTTAGTGCATGCGACACAATGAGATGCGAACAAAAACGTTCGCTCATTTTATATCGGAATATATTTCATATAATTTCATTTACCCCTTTAAAATCCATTCAACAATTATTCCGCCACATTTTCCTTTTCGATCACCGAACAAAAAAAAATGAAACAAAACACAAGAGGCTGAAATAATAATGGGATGTAAAATGAGTATGAATTAATATACAGCTCCATAAGCGTATTTGAAATGAAATTACAGACAACATGGAAAAGGACATACACACACTCACGAAAAAAAACTGCCATATTTTTTGTCATATTGTAATGCACGCTAGACTAGAAGTGTTGATTTTTCTTTACCATTTACCACGCCGAACAAATATAGAATTGCGTATTTTAGAGAACTACTGCAGCAGAGTTTGTTCCAGGAAAAATATAGTTTAAAATAAGCGCCATATTAATCGTCTGCTAAGGCCTTCATAGTATTCCCGCAAATTTTATTTGAGGGAAGATGATTAATGGCCAAATATGCTGCAATCATTCCCCTCATCGAAGGGTAAACCCGAGCTAGGATTAATGTGCAGGGGGTGGGAATTTTTACAAGGGAAATTGCGTTGATGGAATAAATTTATTTGAATGCTTACGCATGAATCAGCATTGTTTGAATTTAAGTGCGTGTAGAACACAGAGAGCTTGAAAACGATCAACCTCTGAAATGAATGAGCAGGAAACATAATTTCGCTTAATGGAAAGGTTAATCATTGAGCTTAATCATTCCAAAACACATTTCATTCCATAAAAAATATTTCAATCAACATTACAAAAACATTCAACAACCAAATAAACCTGAATCCAACCCAAGTAAAGTTACCCAAACACTGTTAATTGTGTCTTACCCACTTAGCTTAGCAGTCATTGTTTCTTGAACATATCGGGAAAAACCGCAATTTAGGAATAATTTCACCTCAGAGACGTCCAATTGTTTTATTTTAACTCTACTTTATTAATTAGTAGCCTCGTTGGAACATGGGGATAATCGCAATTTGGGGAAATATCTTACCTCAAAGATTGGCTGTTGTCAATGTTCCCAGAGAATCTGGGGAAAATCTCAATGTAGGGAAACATCTAACCTCAGAGACTGGATGTAATTGTCCCCTGAAAATTCGGAGAAAAACTACAATATGGGGAAATATCTCACCTCAGAGACTGGATGTAATTGTCCCCTGAGAAAATAGAGAAAAGTCGCAAAGTGGGAAAATATCTCACCTCAGAGACGGGCTGCTGTAAGGTCGCCTCCGAGGGTCCAGCCACGAGGGGCCGGCGAGTCTCCCCAGGCAGGCGCCGCGTGGACAGCAAGTCCGACAGCTGCTCCAGCTGCGCGCAAACACGTCAGGAACATGTTAGCAACACGTCACCGACACGAAAAACATTGCGCAAAATGTTGTATTTTTGCTAGGACTTTCAAAATACGCGAACAAATGTTGGAGACTTCTTTGAATGTCGTTTTTATTTCGAATGAAATTTATAAACTTTGCGTCGGAACGCGATATATATGAAAATACTGAGCCTATATATAAAATACTGATCGGCAATAAGGTATATGAGCGTACATGTAATATCCAAAACTTTGCGTAATTTAGGCTTAAATTCACAGAAAAATTTACCTTAACAACTATATTTAACAAAAAGTAAGAACAACAAATATTTGCCCACTAAAAGTCTATTGGGTAATACTCATTAGGGATCTAAATTTTTTGTACAGCTGTAAGATGAGGTCTGGGATTTCAATACCATAAAAAATAATTAAATTTTAAAGCTATAGGTAAAAAATTGCCCACTGGTTCCTAAACACACCGAAACTCCTTATTTGGCACATTTAAATGCAGCGAAAGATCTTTTATAAAACACAACTATATTTCAAAACATGTTTTTGTATTTAGAAACTTCAAGGAGGTACATGCTAGCTGTGCACACGACTATGTTTTCGAATCCTATCGTCTGGTTCAAAATATGGAAGCGAAAGAACTGGTACGCCTCTCCTAACATGTTAGCACACATGTCCTACAATTTACTTTTCCCTTTCCTGAGGTAAACTGACATGGGATGCCACTAAATATTTACTATAAATACATATATATCTGCATAACTAAATGCTACTATAAATATCCTTCATAATCGGCAGTATATAAAACTAAATGCCAGCATGAATATCCTTCATAATCAGCCGTATATAAAACTAAATGCCACTATAAATATCCTTCATGATCGGCAGTATATAAAACTAAATGCCAGCATAAACATCCTTCATAATCGGCCGTATATAAAACTAAATGCCAGCATAAACATCCTTCATAATCGGCCGTATATAAAACTAAATGCCACTATAAATATCCTTCATAATCGGCCGTACATAAAACTAAATGCCAGCATAAATATCCTTCATAATCGGCCGTATATAAAACTAAATGCCAGCATAAATATCCTTCATAATCGGCAGTATATAAAACTAAATGCCACTATAAATATCCTTCATAATCGGCCGTATATAAAACTAAATGCCAGCATAAACATCCTTCATAATCGGCCGTATATAAAACTAAATGCCACTATAAATATCCTTCATAATCGGCAGTATATAAAACTAAATGCCAGCATAAACATCCTTCATAATCGGCCGTATATAAAACTAAATGCCACTATAAATATCCTTCATAATCGGCAGTATATAAAACTAAATGCCAGCATAAACATCCTTCATAATCGGCCGTATATAAAACTAAATGCCAGCATAAATATCCTTCATAATCGGCCGTATATAAAACTAAATGCCACTATAAATATCCTTCATAATCGGCCGTACATAAAACTAAATGCCAGCATAAATATCCTTCATAATCGGCCGTATATAAAACTAAATGCCACTATAAATATCCTTCATAATCGGCAGTATATAAAACTAAATGCCAGCATTAATATCCTTCATAATCGGCCGTATATAAAACTAAATGCCAGCATAAACATCCTTCATAATCGGCCGTATATAAAACTAAATGCCACTATAAATATCCTTCATAATCGGCCGTACATAAAACTAAATGCCAGCATAAATATCCTTCATAATCGGCCGTATATAAAACTAAATGCCACTATAAATATCCTTCATAATCGGCAGTATATAAAACTAAATGCCAGCATTAATATCCTTCATAATCGGCCGTATATAAAACTAAATGCCACTATAAATATCCTTCATAATCGGCCGTACATAAAACTAAATGCCAGCATAAATATCCTTCATAATCGGCCGTATATAAAACTAAATGCCACTATAAATATCCTTCATAATCGGCAGTATATAAAACTAAATGCCAGCATTAATATCCTTCATAATCGGCAGTATATAAAACTAAATGCCAGCATAAACATCCTTCATAATCGGCCGTATATAAAACTAAATGCCACTATAAATATCCTTCATAATCGGCAGTATATAAAACTAAATGCCAGCATAAACATCCTTCATAATCGGCAGTATATAAAACTAAATGCCAGCATTAATATCCTTCATAATCGGCCGTATATAAAACTAAATGCCACTATAAACATCCTTCAAAATCGGCCGTATATAAAACTAAATGCCACTATAAATATCCTTCATAATCGGCCGTACATAAAACTAAATGCCAGCATAAACATCCTTCATAATCGGCCGTATATAAAACTAAATGCCACTATAAATATCCTTCATGATCGGCAGTATATAAAACTAAATGCCAGCATAAACATCCTTCATAATCGGCAGTATATAAAACTAAATGCCAGCATTAATATCCTCCATAATCGGCCGTATATAAAACTAAATGCCAGCATAAACATCCTTCATAATCGGCAGTATATAAAACTAAATGCCACTATAAACATCCTTCAAAATCGGCCGTATATAAAACTAAATGCCACTATAAATATCCTTCATAATCGGCAGTATATAAAACTAAATGCCAGCATAAACATCCTTCATAATCGGCAGTATATAAAACTAAATGCCAGCATTAATATCCTTCATAATCGGCCGTATATAAAACTAAATGCCACTATAAACATCCTTCAAAATCGGCCGTATATAAAACTAAATGCCACTATAAATATCCTTCATAATCGGCAGTATATAAAACTAAATGCCAGCATAAACATCCTTCATAATCGGCAGTATATAAAACTAAATGCCAGCATTAATATCCTTCATAATCGGCCGTATATAAAACTTAATGCCACTATAAACATCCTTCATAATCGGCCGTATATAAAACTAAATGCCACTATAAATATCCTTCATAATCGGCCGTACATAAAACTAAATGCCAGCATAAACATCCTTCATAATCGGCCGTATATAAAACTAAATGCCACTATAAATATCCTTCATAATCGGCAGTATATAAAACTAAATGCCAGCATTAATATCCTTCATAATCGGCAGTATATAAAACTAAATGCCAGCATTAATATCCTTCATAAGCGGCAGTATATAAAACTAAATGCCAGCATTAATATCCTTCATAATCGGCAGTATATAAAACTAAATGCCAGCATTAAAATCCTTCATAATCGGCCGTACATAAAACTAAATGCCACTATAAATATCCTTCATAATCGGCCGTATATAAAACTAAATGCCAGCATAAACATCCTTCATAATCGGCAGTATATAAAACTAAATGCCAGCATTAATATCCTTCATAATCGGCCGTACATAAAATTAATTGCCAGCATAAACATCCTTCATAATCGGCAGTATATAAAACTAAATGCCAGCATTAATATCCTTCATAATCGGCCGTATATAAAACTAAATGCCAGCATTAATATCCTTCATAATCAGCCGTATATAAAACTAAATGCCACTATAAATATCCTTCATAATCGGCAGTATATAAAACTAAATGCCAGCATTAATAACCTTCATAATCGGCCGTACATAAAACTAAATGCCAGCATAAATATCCTTCATAATCGGCCGTATATAAAACTAAATGCCACTATAAATATCCTTCATAATCGGCAGTATATAAAACTAAATGCCAGCATTAATATCCTTCATAATCGGCCGTATATAAAACTAAATGCCAGCATTAATATCCTTCATAATCGGCCGTATATAAAACTAAATGCCACTATAAATATCCTTCATAATCGGCAGTATATAAAACTAAATGCCAGCATTAATATCCTTCATAATCGGCCGTATATAAAACTAAATGCCACTATGAACATCTTTCATAATCGGCCGTATATAAAACTAAATTACACTATAAATATCCTTCATAATCGGCCGTATATAAAACTAAATGCCACTATAAATATCCTTCATAATCGGCAGTATATAAAACTAAATGCCAGCATTAATATCCTTCATAATCGGCCGTATATAAAACTAAATGCCAGCATAAACATCCTTCATAATCGGCAGTATATAAAACTAAATGCCAGCATTAATATCCTTCATAATCGGCAGTATATAAAACTAAATGCCACTATAAATATCCTTCATAATCGGCAGTATATAAAACTAAATGCCAGCATTAATATCCTTCATAATCGGCCGTATATAAAACTAAATGCCACTATAAATATCCTTCATAATCGGCAGTATATAAAACTAAATGCCAGCATTAATATCCTTCATAATCGGCCGTATATAAAACTAAATGCCACCATAAATATCCTTCATAATCGGCAGTATATAAAACTAAATGCCAGCATTAATATCCTTCATAATCGGCCGTATATAAAACTAAATGCCACTATAAACATCTTTCATAATCGGCCGTACATAAAACTAAATTACACTATAAATATCCTTCAAAATCGGCCATGACACACATTTCTGCGATACACTCCGTAATGCAAGCTCCAAAATGAGTGGCGTGCGGAGCGGTCTGGCCGATGCGGCTGGGATTATTGGTAACAAATTTGCATCGCTAAGGCATCAGTCTCGACAGCTTGCAGCTGCTGCAACAGATTCCGCCTGCTTGATAATATGATTTTCCTTCATTGCTTACGTTCCAAAGATGCGTGTTACGTAGTGTTATTATCATGGATACGTACACTTGTAACGTAAGCAAGTGTGCGTTATACGAGCTATGTGTAAGTGTACTGTTATCATAGGGACGTATAGCAGCAGCAGAAAGGCGTTCACTATCCTTCGGCTATTCGGACCATTAAATACAATCATTTCACCCTTATTTCTGCTGAATGTATCATTTTATTTGCCGCTGGTGGTTGTCTATCAGGTGGTCTGCCTAGCGGTCCAAAAGCTTCACAGGATCAGCCGGCGAACGATGTGTATTTGTGCACCAGATCGTCAGTTGCGCCACTGGAATCAAGGTGGTGCGGTACGACCGAAGTTGTGCTGAAGTGTGAGATCTTAACCTCTTTCAAGTGCAAAGTCTTCAACTGCTTAAGAGAATGGATGCTGATAAGATGAGATGCTAATTTTAATTATTGATTAATTGGCTGATTAAATTTTGCACCATCATGATTGAGAAAAGTTAAAAAAGCAATATACGGTATGCCAATTAAGAAATTCGAATTCTTCAATTACTCAAATTAGAATGATGCTATTAAACTACACATATTGCTGAATATAGTTCTCAAATATATCGAAAACGAGCCCTTTGAGTGTTCGCGTAAGATGCTGTCTTTTTTGATTGAGATCAAAGTTCTCAAGCAGTGAAGAGAGAGTGTTCTTAAGACCGAATAAAACCTCTAAAGTTTTCCTTTACACGGCACCGTCTCGCTCGATTTAGGTAATGTTGGAAGCTGTAAGTAAAGTGCCAGCTCAAAAAACCATACGAAAAGCATACGTATCTTGAAATTCAAAAGTGAAAGAAATGCAAGAAAGATGGGAGCCGCAGTGACGAAAAGCATCTAAGTGGAACATGTTTCTTGCAATTCAAATGCGAAAAGAAATGTGAGACAGATAGGAGCCGTCGTCACGGAGTGTGACAGACACCGAGGGAGACATGCGTCACAGCGTCTTCTCACCTAAGACGGTTCTCTAAAAAATTCAGACAGAAAATGCAAAAATAGAAGCGATTCGAGTTTCTGGAGGTCGCGAGTGCGGTTTAGTTCAGAGTTGAAAACTGCGGAACCGGATTTTTTCCAATAATGCGCAGCAAGTTTTACTCAAGCATCACTTTGTTACAATATATCCACTTTCTGAAATTCTGATTTATTTTATACGTACGCTGAATGACGAATCATCTGCTAAAAAATCACTCCCATAATTTTTTCACTAAGCGACATCAGAATAAGATACCGCCGAAGGTAGAGTTCTAAGACTGACAAGGTTCTTCCCCAGCCGGGAACATAAAATTTTCTTCATACCCTTAGTACAATTATGCCATGAATAGCGCAAGCATTCTCCACTGCGCTGCACAGGAGGCTGTAGTGAACATTGCCCCCAAAACACATGGGAAATAATTCTGATTTCTACATAGAAAAAGAGTCAAATTCCTTCTTATCGTGCGTTCTTTCTTTTAGAGGGTAAGGATAATGAACAAGTGTTCTGCCAAGCAGCACCGTAATATTTTTCACTGATTCTAATAATCAGAAATGGAATTTTCTACAACATTAATCCATTAAAAGTAATAAACACTATTCCTGCATAGAAAATATGTCTGGCCTCTAATGAATGTAGCTTCCATAGCCCTCCATATATGGCATTGTTCATAGCTACCCCGGCTGCCCATGTTTGGCGCTCTGTATAGCTGATCTGGCCGTCCACATATGGAACCACGTATTGCAACTCTTGCCGCCAATAAATGACCCATACACTGACGCCACCAATTGATCCTTTCCAAATCAAAACTGCTAAAATTTTTCGAAAAAAAACGCCGCCCGAAGCAAAGAAACACTCAG
Source organism: Morinoia aosen (assembly GCA_030386875.1). Taxonomy (NCBI): domain Eukaryota; kingdom Metazoa; phylum Arthropoda; class Malacostraca; order Amphipoda; family Talitridae; genus Morinoia; species Morinoia aosen. The sequence continues at coordinate 26,702,262 of CM059564.1, read as the reverse complement.
AATAACAAAACTGTTTCAGGGACAAAAATGTCCCCCCAAAAAAACGAGAAACCCTTCTTCGCCCTTGCACACGCTTCGCACTTGCAAACTGAACATCTTCAATTTACCAGAAGTCCCGAGTTGCGGTGGTCATATTCTGCGTCGGGAGGCGTTCATTTGTACTCGCTCGCGGTACGTCAATTAGGGAGAAAAGATCTTTACTTTTACCCCACAATTACCAAATAAAACCGTGAAAAGGCGGTTTTCGCCAGAAAGCTTGACAGCTGACCTGCACAACAAATTTAGAGATCAAAAGAACGTCTTTTTTGTGGAGAATTTAATTGTAAAAGCAGGAGAGAAGCTGTTGCTAAGAGCGGTTTGCTCTGAGATCGCATCGAGATGACGTCGTTCCGAACGCCATTCAATTTCGATCGCTGTACCGAACTCAAGTTCGAAAAATTCTACCAAAACATGCGAGTCCGGAATACATAAGCGTTCCTCGTAAATCGATTTGACAAATTTAAGTATTTGCAGCTATATCCTGTCTATAATTCTGGCGATGGCTTCAGGAATATTAATTTTCGATTGATGAGGTACGCGGATTATTTTCGGAGACAAAATTAGGGAGGCCTCACAAAAGCAGGTTTGAAAGGCAAAAGCTTAATGATGAAATATTAATATGCATGAACCGACACGATCAAGGCGCTGGGCATCACAACAATCGGGTTATGGTAAAAAAATCAAGTCGGGGAGCGGCAAGGCAAAGTCAACCTGTTCAACCTGCGAGCTAGAAATGAACCCGTCTTCTCTGAAGGACATTAAAAAATCACAAAAACTGTCTTTATTTCCTAAATGTTTCGATAAAAAGTTCACATTCACTGGCTGTCATGAATACAAATTTAATAGAAATTTAATAAAAATCCCTTTATTGACCAGCGTCCTCTCTGTATGACATTAGGAAATTACTGAAATTGTTCTTATGTTCTAAATGTTTCGATGCAAATTCCACATTCACTGGGATTCATGGATAACAATTTATTAATGGAACTAATCGCAATATTTCGTTAAAGACCATAAAAATTTCGTCGTTGGAGAGTTCCAAACTGATCTCCTTCCAGCGTTATCAGAGGCACAGCGAGTTATGGTAACTTAAGTTATAGTTAAGGCAAAATAAAATACAGTTAATTAAATTCAAAGTAAGATGAAACAACCAATGCCCTCAGTCATGACTGGTGTGTTGTATGCAGTCAGAAGTCAGAAGATCGGGAAAGTATGACTTGAACGGCTCGTATTTTTCGGAAAAATTTGAGGCATAAAACTTGCAAATCGGTAAACAAATTAGGTAGAATCTTCTATTTTTAGTGCAATGAGAAGAGCATGGATAAACGAGTAAAATGTGAATAAAATGGAAGTAACGTCTCGAGTATACACCTATCATCAGACAAGAATTTATGAAGAATTGCAAAATTCATGAACATCTATATTAAATTTTTTACACGCAAATGAATACTGTTCGCAATGAATGAATGAATACTGTTCGCAAATAGGGATCATGCCGAGCCCTATTGTGTATAGTCCAGGACCAATGTCCGCAGGTTTTTTGCACGTTGCCCTCATGCTGCTTGCGTAAATATGAGTAATCAAGACATTAAATGTTATAAACAATTCGAACATGCGCCGCATATGAGGTCTCGATGTATAGAATACATTAATGTTTAAGCCAACATGTGGCATATGTGTAACTTATGCAATGAACCGAGACTCGAAGCTTTGAATGGATGCATGCATGCACAACATACCAGTGTGATGGCTCTCGTGGGCTTAGGCAGTTTTTACGGACTACATTAAAGGCTTACGTTATTTTTACTGACCACTTTATAGGCTAAGGCATTTTTTACTGACCACGTTATAGACTAAGGCAGTTTTTTACTGACCACGTTATAGGTCAAGGCAGTTTTTACTGGCCGCGTTATAGACTAAGGCAGTTTTTACTGACTATGCTATAGGCTTACGTTATTTTTACTGACAACGTTAAAGGCTTACATTATTTTTACTGACAACGTTAAAGGCTTACGTTATTTTTACTGACTACGTTAAAGGCTTACGTTATTTTTACTGACCACGTTATAGGCTAAGGCAGTTTTTACAGACCACGTTATGGGCTTAGGCAGTTTTTACTGACCACGTTATGGGCTTAGGCTTTTTTTATTGACTGCTTCATTCCTTACCGTTAATCCATGAAAAGCTGCTGGATTGACGTATTATTTGGATTTTTTATCGTGAAATCGAGTCATGTGCGCTGTTCTAAGATTTTAACCGAGCTGAATATTGTTATTCACGAAGACGTGAATTCAATGGGGTAAATTTTAATGCTCTAAAGAGTCTTCCATTTAACGGTAAATTCTTTGAAAATTCTTTAATACCATGCAGGCGTGGTGTTCCGTTTAAAAACAAGTTTAAAAACACATGAATTCAATAACGGCAGTGTTTTCAATCACCAAAGACACACTCAAAAAGATCGATAAAACTACAAACCACAATTGCGGCAAAAACAAACATTAAAAGAACGCTCAAAATACACAACGGCACGCGTTCTTGCGCTTGGGAAAGAAAATCTGCAGAGGAAGAAGAAGCTCCAGAGATTTTCTGTGCGCTCCCTGAACAAGAGGACACCTGATGCAACAACAAAACATTTAGGCATTTCAGGCGTACATTTGCCTTGTTACTGAGCAGCCAGCTTACTGAGGGGAAGTTACGAGCACACACACACAGTAATGCGTTCTCTGCAATTCTGAGGTCGACGTCACTCCTTGTTGGTGTTGTGAAGTAGTGTTGTCATGAGGTGTTGCGATATGGTGTTGCCATGTGGTGTTGCCATGTGGTGTTGCCATGTGGTGTTGCGATGTTATGTTCTCATGTGGTGTTGCGATGTTATGTTCCCATGTTGTGTTGCGATGTTATGTTCCCATGTTGTGTTGCCATGATGTGATCCCAAATTGTGCTGCCATGTTATTTTGCTTACGTAAGGTAATGTGTTGTATATATTGTGTTGTCAAATTGTACTGCCATATTGCGTTGCCATGTCTAGCAATTAAAAATGAGACAGCCATCGCAGTTTTTCTTTCACAAACAACAATGTTGCAAGAAACGTAAATATTATACAATTCAAAATTGCTCATTGAACACGAGTGATAGCTGATAGAAAACACAACATTACTTTTTTCCTTGAAACATTACTTACAAAACATTCACAATCACTGACAAATTTATAGAAAAGGCAATGATAAGCTAGCATATCGAAGCGAACTACTTCCTTGCATCTAAATCACATCGTTGGAGGTTGGGCGGAAGAATGTCATTCCTAACAGTATCTAATACTTTTGAAAGATTTAAAAACTCCTGTGGAAAATATCATACAAGTTTCCCACGCTCAAAGCGGCATAACAGGAGATGTAAGTGCAGCCTCTGTAGCAGAACTGCGTGTGTACCAGCACTGTGTGTATACATACTCTACTTTTACTGTACGTGTAGCACGCGCACACTACCCTATTGCTTACGTCTGGTCAACAGTTACATTAGACAAATTCTCATATGGACTACAGTACGTGGTCTGTACAGCTGGAGCGACTACATTGCGGGTCTGCAGACTTCAAGGTATGTAAGTGTGTGAACATTCGGCAGCAGGTCTGTCCCGAATAAATTGCAGGTCTGCTGAATGTAAATTATAAAATAGGTCTGTTATGACTGTTAAGTCGCATTTGTTTTCCTCCCATGCAATGTTTAACTGCAAGACCATTCAGCAGTAGGTATGTTCCGACTAAATTGCAGGTCTGCTGAATGTAAATTATAAAATAGGTCTGTTATGACTGTTAAGTCGCATTTGTTTTCCTCCCATGCAATGTTTAACTGCAAGACCATTCAGCAGTAGGTATGTTCCGACTAAATTGCAGGTCTGCTGAATGTAGAACATAAAATAAGTCTATTATTATGACTGCTTAGACTAAATTGTTGGTCTTCTGTATCTAGTACAGAAGACCATTCAATCCCTTGTGTTATCGCGCATTAACTACTGCAGCCTAGTATGGGGAGACTTACCTCAATACCTTCAAAGGGACTTAAAAAATGCATGAATTTTGCAGCCAAGGTGGTATGCAACGGAAATTTCAAAAGAAGTGATCACGTAACCCCTCTCCTCAATAAACTCGGCTGGATCCCTATCCAAGAAAGGCTCCTCATGCAGAAGGCCCAATACGTATTCTCCTCGTTATATCTTCCTCAGAGCAATGCTGAGATAGTGCGTTTCCATCCACCCACTGTAACCAATCAAAAACCGAACAGGAACAATAATGTCTTAGTCAACTATCGTTCATCTCACTTAGGGCAGAAGGCTCTGTCCATATCAGGCGCCTTACTGTGGAACAAACTTCCCCTGAGTATTAAAGTCCCTCAAAGACCGAGAGAATTTAAAGCCAAAATAACTCGTCATCTTGCGTCTCAATAATAATCCATAATTACAGAACATACTGAACGAGTACTGACGAATCTCATTTACCTGGTATCTCCATTGCTGAACAATCTCCCTCGCTCATTGTTTTATAATTCAAGACATCACACAACAGTTTTGAAGTATGCGTAGGTATTATGATTTGACCGCCTATACGTTGTCATTTGCAAACATGCTTACTTGTATATGTGTGTACGTATATAGGTGTATGTGCGCATATGGGTGTGTATATGTGCACGTACAACTGTGTGCACTAGAGTAGATCAACCAGTCGAAGGTGCATTTTATGTCATTCCTCTCCGTTTCTGTGTAAGCATTAAACTAGACCGACATGGTACCTATGTGTGTGTGTGTTGATCAATTGCAGACATTCTACACCATATTAAAAAAAATAATGTGTTTTTTTCTAATATGAAATTGTAAAGCATCCATGTAAAAAAAAATAAATTCGTTGTGTGATCATCCATTTATACTGCAGTAATATACTTATTCGGCTTATAGTTATATGCTTATAATAGTGTGATACCTATGTTTGTTTATCAACTGCCGACAATTTGCGCCATATTTCAAAGATAATGTGATTTTTTTTTCTAATATGAAACCTTTATAGGACATTAATGTTTTCTTTCTTATTCACGTCCCACAATCGTTTTCATGTTTCCGACTTAAGTGGACTGTTTTGTGCCACTATTTTTAGTACGAAATTTTATAAAATTCATGCTATAATAAAAGATATTTTCTCCGTTTCCCTCGATTGGAATTCTGGTTTATACGAACTAGTTTACGCTGATATTTGCGCACATGCTTACTTGTGTATATGTGTACGTGTCCACGCTATGCGTATGACACTCTGTAGAATGCGTATGTATTGCCTCGATGCATAGAAATGCATTTGTGTTTGCTTACGAGTTTGGTGTAAGTATGTGCGGGGGTATATGTGTGCATGTGTATGTGTATATATTTACATGTATACGTGCACATATGTGTATACTAGACTGACAACTAGCATTTTACCAGAGATAATGGCCTTTTTTCTGTGCACTCTCAACTTGTAACATTACCTAACTCGTCATCTCTTTAGTATTGTGAAGCATTCATGTAAAAACTATACTTTTGTTGTGCGATCATCCATTTATATTTAAATAAAATGCTTGTTAACTAATGACCGTTATGTTAAAATTGTTGAATCAGTAATACAAAACTTATAATCTTCTTGGTCCTCATGCTTATATGTATATATGTATTTGTGTGTGTGTGTATGTGTGTGTGTGTGAGTGTGTGTATGGATATGCACACACATGCATACGTATATGTACATATGTGTGCATATGGATATATATTTATATATATTTTTTTTTCATGCTTCCTTAAAACGACACTTGTGAACATTGACCGAAACAAGCGATTTCATATATTATTTCCTGGCGTCAAGAATTGCGAAGTTTTATGTCATGTACATGTAAACTGTCAAAAGTGTTTTCACCCCACAATGAAAATGCATCGTCCATGAAATTGTGTTATCTCTTATAATTATCATTACATGTATTATCAAATGTAGATTAAGCTAGATTAGGAGTTCATTGCCCTCAATCATTTCTTTTCGACTAGTGACACGAGTTTTTCAATACTCGTGTGTGTGTATCATCTAAGTATATTAATTTTAAGATATTTAAAAACCAATGATTGTAATATTGTACAATCTCTATTGGAAATAAACTGTTTTTCTTTTCTTTTTTTTTCGTTTTTCTTTCTAGTATCTAGATTATAAAACAGATCTATTATTATTACTGCTAAGTTGCATTTTTTTTAATGTTTCATTGCAAGAATAGTTTTATAGAATATCGTGTTTTTGTAATCAATTCATATTCTTTCCGTTGGAGCAGCATCACGCTGCATCTCTCAGCTGATGTGCCAGCGTTCGACCAAGCAATAAAGGCCAAATAGCCGCACCACAGACCGCCGACTCAATTAAATGGGGAGCCGGAATGCTTTAAAATGAATACACGAGATTTGGATTCGTTTTAGTGCTCCAATCTAATGAAAATTTCATATCCACATGTCCCATTTACTGAAAATGTGCCCGCGATAAAAGTTTGAATCCTCTTAAGATTCCTAGAAGTGAATTTGATATCATTTGAGGCAATAATTGCCCCCATGGAAAAATTCGTGTTGCTCTACGAAACATCGATTCTGCCCATGAAGCGTAGAAGCAATCATGAATATTCGGGCATAGAATAAGTTTTAGACACGCTCAAGCGCAGCCATTCTCAATATTTCATCCATCATTGACCCCCTCAACCTTTCATCCATCATTGACCCTTTCATCCATCATTGACCTGATCCATCATTGACTCATCCATCATTGACCCCCTACTCCCATACAAAACACACACTTTTTTGCATTCTCTCTCTCTCCCTCTCTTTCTCTCTCTCTCACTTTACAATATTTAATTGAATTGTTTTTTAAATTATTAGGTACTTCAATATTTTCCCCCGACTATATATATATTTTTTACCCGCGACTATATATGTTTTTACCCCCTAGGGGAAAATTTACTCCTGGTAGAACCTCTGCTTTAGCACGTCTCGAACACGCGCGGCACGCTTTGAGTTGTACTCCGCATTCTGCGCGTGCCACCGTTGCATTCATTGCCAAACGCGCATTACTCTCGCTAGATTTTAGAATCGTCGTTAATTTGAAAACATTTTTGGATACAATTCGATTTTTATTTGTATCTTAAATACCATACAATAAGAATGTATTGCAATGCAAATTCTACCAACGAAATAGGCTAATATTTGGCAATATGGTTAGTTCGTTCGTCTATACGAACCACTGCTACATTCGTCAAACAATTGCTGTTATCGTAACTGACACTTTCTAGCAGAGTTTTGCTATTTAACTCTATTAAATGTAGGCACAGTACCATAGCAGTTTGCTTTAGTAATGCTAATGTAACAGTAAAGACCTGGCATTAGCCATTAAAGCAGTTTTCTAGCATCGTGGCTGCGCGTGTCACTGCAGTTATTCTGTCGGTGCACTCCAGTAATCGGAAACGAACTACTAAGTGCGGCTACACAGTGGCGCCTAGGATTGACTCATTGTGTCTTTTGCCGTAGTCCTCGTGAAATTTTACGGTACTAAATATCTGTCATTCGAAATTGTTGGTCGGTGCTACCAGAAATGTTGGCTCAATGCACTGCTTTAAGTCGACCTTAAGCATCCTTAAAAACTGGAAAGGCGCGTACACGCAATCGAGGGAGCCATCGCAGCTTTTAGTCGAGTCGTTTTTTAAACGTGACAGTTTCTCTATGAGAAGCGCTTCTTGAGGGTTGTTTTGAAACAAGCCTCACTCCTAAAAAAACGAGGTGTATGATAAAAACGAAGCTTATGGTAAAGAAAAATCCCCAATAAATCACAGGCAAAACTCAGCAGCGCTCAAGATGCACAGGTACTGAGGAAATGGTGAATAAAAGCGTGATGTTTAGGACAAAAATTGGTGCTGCTAGCCTCCAATATTACAAAAGAAAGAGAAGGCTCAGAATAATACAAAATTCTCCCGCAAGTTTTATTACTGATTATGAAAAATAAATAAGAAAATCTCCATTTCCTAAATATCAGAACCCAAAATTAGCTTGGTAGGAGTTAGCGACTTAGTTCAAAAGCGAAGGTCATCTCACGAGGTGTAAATGTATCTTCGAAAGCTAAATAATTAAAACCTTCAGTTGAAGGTATCAATCTTATACAGAAGAACCCAAGTTTTAGTGCGTCAATCCTCGTTCACAACATGAATTAATTCGCTACACGTGTTCGTTGCTGGTATTTTCCACAAAGGTTGCTAGTGCAGGCAGTGTCTAGAGCCGTGACATTCACGTATTTCGCACACCAGCTCCAGATTTTAGGATATCAAGCATACTCTGGAAAATTCCGCACTTCACATTTACGACGAGACTTAGTATGAATTTTACAAGTGTTAGCATCCTGAAAGAAATTTATCATTTTAGGATCTTCAGCGTAAGATTAAACTAAAATATAAATTAGTTTCAGCCGCCCTAACCACAATAAAGATGTTCCAAAGAGAGGATGGATGAAGGCATAATTTATTATGGAGTTAAGAGAACACTGAATTCATGCACAAGGTTTGCTTCCAGATAAGATCTGCCACGCTTAGAAAAGTAAACTAAGAAGGAAGGTTATGGAACAAGAAAAGAGGTGAAGAATTAAATCAGAGGAGCTTAAAAAGAGAACAGGAGCTAACCGCAAAAAATGTTTTTTTTTTCGGCAAAAAACTACCTAACTCTCAGCCTGGGATCTCACATTTTCCCCCTGAGATTGCTGGCTCTAATAGGCACAATACATAATTGTGTCCCCCCCCCCTACTCCCTTCCCCTCTAGAGGCTCCAACACCAGAACTAAGTAAGAAACTAGAATAAAACACCAACTTCAAGGGAAAAATCATACCTTACCGAGCGCACATTTTACAACGTTGGCCCAATTTCACAACAAACAATCTCTGGACACAAATATTTTACTGCATTTCCTCACTATGATTTTACAGCACCCGACCTAAGGGTAGAAAATTCTACAGGAACTTTGACCACAGATTTAGCCCACAGTTAGACCACCAGCGGCAGCAGCCACGCAGCGCAGGGCAGGCAACACCTACGTAGTCCAGACGAGCTGCTCCGAATTGCACTAAAGATGGCGGTGTCTCCGAAATAAACAAGTCTGGCTCCGAGCACTGGCTTGGCTTACCAAATTGTGTTTATCGAGCAATTTTGATATTACCTCACGTAATATTGCGAGGTAAAGCTGCTTAGTTTAGCATGGCAACACATGGCGAGAAGACATGGCAACACAAACCACGCTTGGCAATACGGCAAAATGGTATGACAACACAACCTGGCAACACAATGTGGCAACTCAACGTAGAAACTGGACATGACAACATGGTATGGCAACACAACCTGGCAACTCAATGTGGCAACTTAACGTAGAAACTGGACATGACAACATGGTATGACAACACAACCTGGCAACACAATGTGGCAAGTCATCGCAGAAACTGGACATGACAACATGGTATGACAACACAACCTGGCAACACAATGTGGCAACTCAACGTAGAAACTGGACATGACAACATGGTATGACAACACAACCTGGCAACACAATGTGGCAACTCAACGTAGAAACTAGACATGACAACATGGTATGACAACACAACCTGGCAACACAATGTGGCAACTCAACGTAGAAACTGGACATGACAACATGGTATGACAACACAACCTGGCAACACAATGTGGCAACTCAACGTAGAAACTAGACATGACAACATGGTATGACAACACAACCTGGCAACACAATGTGGCAACTCAACGTAAAAACTGGACATGACAACATGGTATGACAACACAACCTGGCAACACAATGTGGCAACTCAACGTAGAAACTGGACATGACAACATGGTATGACAACACAACCTGGCAACACAATGTGGCAACTCAACGTAGAAACTGGACATGACAACATGGTATGACAACACAACCTGGCAACACAATGTGGCAACTCAACGTAGAAACTGGACATGACAACATGGTATGACAACACAACCTGGCAACACAATGTGGCAACTCAACGTAGAAACTGGACATGGCAACATGGTATGACAACACAACCTGGCAACACAATGTGGCAACTCATCGCAGAAACTGGACATGGCAACATGGTATGACATCACAACCTGGCAACACAATGTGGCAACTCATCGCAGAAACTGGAAATGGCAACATGGTATGACAACACAACCTGGCAACACAATGTGGCATTATTGTTATTATTATACAAGATTAAGCCTTCCTTAACCACGACAAACGGAGGAAGGAGGATTGCACCATTAGTATAGAGTTGAGGGAACGCGGAATCTATGCACAAGGTACATAGAAAAAGTGAGCTAAGAGAAAAGTTCATCAAACAAGAAAAAAGTTGAAGAAGAAAGTAGTAGGTGCTGAAAAACAGGACAGCAGTGAACCGAAAAAAGATGGTCCGTAACAAAATAAAACCTATTCTATTTCAACAAAAAGGAAGCCTACCTAACGTTTAGCTCGGGAACATAGTCCCTCTGGGAACATAGTGTGGCAACTCAACGCAACCCGGACATGGATCATCGCATGATAACATATAATAATATACCAAAACATGGCAAAACAACCACAAATAGCAACGCATCTCAACACCATACCACAAGTACTGCTCTGAGCGGATTAGATTAGTCGTTATAGTTTTAGCCTCCCTACCCGCAGCAACAAATGCGATCCAAAGAGAGGAAGGAGGAAGGCACAATTTAGAATGGAGTTAAGGAAACGCGGAATCTACGCAGAAAGGGCATAGAAACAGTAATTTGTGAAAGAAGATTATGAAACAAGACCAAAGTTTAAGAAGAAAGTAGTAGGTGCTGAAAAACAGGACAATAGTGAACCGAAAAAAGTGGTCCTTAGCATAACAAGAACATTTTATTTCAACAAAAGAAAGCCTACCTAACCTTTTGCTCGGGTGCTCAGAGCGGAATAATTTAGGAATCGGATCTAAGCAGCTGCCGTCGGTGCACTTTACTTGAGAACAATATTCGACTGTTTGCTGTAGTGAGTTAGCTTTCAAAGTGTATTAACATTTAATATTTAAATTTCCCTGAGTATCCATAGCTTGAAACTCACTAAAAATTTTTGGAGTGATTTTTGGGGTGTACACAGCATTCAAAACTAGTTGAAAAATATTTGAAGTATAAAAATCATCAGCTTGTCAAGCTTTATCTCTACAGTGTGACAACGTCGTATTCGCAAGAATTAATGAACGTAAAATTCTAAAATCGCACCGCACGTCGAACCTTACAGCATCGACAGCATCGGGTGTAGGGTGACCGACCGTGACTTCGACTTCAACTGGCCCGCTTACGGTCACGTCGGAGGGATTCCATAGCGTTTCATTACCGTATCCCATATCTACTAGCCGCCATATAGTTGCGTTTCTAGCTGCGTGTTTCACCTCACAAAGTTGTAAAAAACGCAGTATTTTATCACCTTCCGAGCACCCAATAAATTAGTCCAGTTTATGAGCACCCGCTAAACAAAATTGATAATACGTATACTAACCTGGTAATGACAAATATTTTCTTACTTTCTGAGAAACCTATTTCAAAGAGTAGTAAAATATTCGAAAGAAAATTGTAACCATAAGGTGAAGCAATTTTAAAAGTTTTCACGAGCCCGTAAGTTCGGTCATTTCGGCTACACTAGTGATACGAGCTGCTGCTGACACCGTGACTTTCCTCCTTAATGCAACATAAAATCACGGAAAAATAATGGCGTGGAACACTTTTGAAAGACACTTCATCATTTTTGGAAAATCTCAAACATCGAAATATTGTTGCGGGTAATTGCACAAGTCAGGAAATTTGAAAGCACACTGAAAATCATTCATAGTGCTTTGAAACTGTGACGGAAATTGACAGGATTTAGGACTTAAGAAAACACAAATCACAGTGCGGAATGACGATCAAATACTGTTCATATGTAACTGGGTTCGATTAATGCTTAGGCCTTCTCACCAAGCTGAACACTACTCAACACTGCCAAGTATCATCAGAAATAACTTTTTATGATGAAAGCAAGGTAAAATTAATACTTGATCAATTATATGACCCGATGGACAACTTTCATAACGTACAACATTTATGGAACCAAACTACAATATCCTGAACTATCACATTACGCCTTGCAGCAGCCGCACGACCAACCGGTCACTTGTATGTCATCATTTTATTGCAAATGAAAACTTTCGTAACTTCATTTTAGAACATCCATAACGCTGCGTCATTTTAGCACCCCCGTAACACTGATTTATTTTAGTACCCCCGTAACGCTATGCCAACGTGAAACCAGCCCTCGTCACATAGAGGAAACGTTAAATGTTCCATTCACGAGTCGGAGAAACTGCGTCGAAGCCCCGAGGGAAATTCTATCGTAATTCAATATCTTCTGTCTACAGAAGATTAGATGGTGGAAGATCAGAATATAAAGGCGTGGCAAAGTCACATTAGTCGCGTGTGTTGCAGCGTGCGATTGGAGCATTTAAACAATGAGACAAGTCACTAGGAACGCTTCAGTACGATGTACCGTCAACGACGCACACAAACGTTAATTCGACTTCAGTATCGCCAGGCCAGAATAGAAAGGCTTCGCTATTCTCCTGAATAGAGAAGCCGCTTGTGCTGGAGTAAAGCTTGACAAATTGATGACAACATCCAGCGCACCGTAGAAAATACTTAAAATCCAAACACACGAAAAGAAAAAAGAACACCGCGTGTCTGTTACGCCTAATGTGAATGACAATTTTAGTGGATTAGATTAGATTATATGTTAGTTTAAGCCTCACTAACCGCTAAAAAGAGTGGGGTTCTGAAGATCGGAATTAAGGCACCATTTAGTATGGAGATAAGGCAATGCAGAATCTATGCAGAAGGGGCATAGAAACGGTAAGTTGAGAAAGAAGTTCATGAAACAAGATAAAAGGTGAAGAATAAAGCAGAAGTGCTGAAAAACAGGACAGCAGAGAACCGAAAAAAGGTGGTCCTCAACATAACAAAAAACATTTTATTGCAACAAAAAGAAGGCCTACCAAACTCTCAGCTCGGGCCCTCACACATCAACTTCTATGGAATCTCCATCAGTTTCCTGAATAAGATATCATAAGGGTACATAATGCTACGTGAAGTGTTATTTTTTGTGCGCAGCATGAGTATTAACAATAAAAAAACCCATAGCTACAACTTGACTCTCAGCTGTACAACACCGCGAGTGACAGGAGCGAAAGCAGGTGTGGGAGGACGAATGGAAGCAACATCGCAACTACAGCAGCACAACAGCAACAGCAGCGCACGACAACAACAGCAGTTCGTTCACAAGAGTTAAAGCTGCAGTTGCAAGAGCTGCAGGCTGCCGAGCACACCTGGTCGCAGCTGCAGCAGCGGCAGCAGCTCTGGCCTCGGCGTGTCTTTATTGTGCCTTTAACAATCCATGTCTTCCCGAAGATTTCCCGGAGACTGCATCAAAAAAGGCTTGGTGCTCCGGCCGAGCAGTTACGAGCCTCTCTCTTTACTCGCCGCCCGTAAACTGCTCGAGTGGAGCGTTTTGTGCACTTGCGCACCTCAACGTGAAGTTATTCTGCATTAACTGCGCTCCATTGAATCTTGAATGTAGTTGCATTGTTTATGGTTCCAACGCCTTGGTTAATTCAACCAACGGCTCAGTTACCGGAGGTTTCAACATTTTGTACTTCGTTGTTCCGTCCATTTTTCATAAAATTTGTACCCTAAGTGTGGCGCTTGGTATAATGAAGGCATCTACGGATCTACGGATGCTTTATTTCCAATCAAGCCTGATACATATCACCTTGTACATTGGATTTTCAAATGCCTTATGAATAACGCCAGGACGCCATGACGCTTTCCCCCGGCCAAGACCGGTACCCATTTCAGACACCTGGGTAGAGTGGGGTATTGTGCTTGGAATTTTTCTCCTATACCCAACAGAGAAAATCGCCACTGCCAGCGCCGAGATTCGATCCCGGGTCTCCCGCACGGCGGCAGAACCCTCTAGCCACATGGCTATGGCGGCACATTATGTATGTGGAAGAAGTATGTGGAAGAGTAGTAAGTACGTGGAAGATTAAGTATGTGGAAGAATAGTTCAAAAATTCACATATGAACGCGCACATTTTACGTTCAAAAGAATTTTGAGGAAATCAACTGGTGTAAAATTTTGACTCTTCGATAGCCAACCCTCCTGAGGTGCTGCCGCATTATTACTCGTATCTATCGTAAATCTCAATTTATAAGTGTTAATAAATTATCTTTGACGTGAGGAAAATGTCACTTATTGAGGTATGCATATTAAGCATGAAGTACGAGGGGCTAAAGAAACGAAGAAGCCGCTACCAAAGAAAGATCCCATTAGCAAAATCATTATCGATAAAATAGACATCAATCGATACCAGATTGTTGTAGCTAAGAGCACACAAGAAAGTTATATTCCCCTAAAAAGAGATGGGGCTGAAATTTTGCCAAATTCAAAAAGTGTTGACGTCAAAATGGCACGTTTGAAGATCGAAACATATGGGAGATTCTCAGGTGCATATACAGTACACCTTTGGCCCGGCCAAGCTTTGACAAGCTAAGACCGGCCAAGCATCCTCTGACCAGCCAATATTGACCAGCCAATACCGACCAGCCAATACCGACCAGCCAATACCGACCAGCCAATACCGACCAGCCAATACCAACCAGCCAATACCAACCAGCCAATACCAACCAGCCAATACCAACCAGCCAATACCGGCCAGCCAATACCAACCAGCCAATACCGGCCAGCCAATACCAACCAGCCAATACCGGCCAGCCAATACCGCCAGTGAGGACCAGGCAGCCGCCACTGCCCAGCAGTTCGCGCTGCGAGTGCAGGAAGCGCGGCAGGAAAGAAGATAAAACGAATGGACGCCACAAATCCGGCAATTTGCACCAAGTTAAGAATTTTGGCCCCTCTCAAGAGCGACGGCAGCTTGCAGTGCAAAATTTACTCTGGAAATAACCGCCACCGGACTGGCGCGTGCCACAACTATTTTCTGTGCGATAAATTACGAACGGGAGCTTCAGGTGTGAAAATTAAATTCTACGGCGAGGAAAAATGGTTCATGCTACGCACGATACAAAGCGCGATTTTCATGAGTCAACAAAAAAATCAGTTTTCTAATTCGTTTACTTTTTTTCGTTGAAATAACATCCTTTGTAAAAAACATTGTGTGAAAAAACACTTTTCGCATAGCAAAAACCTGTGTCGTGAAAAAACATCCTCTGCAAAGTGAAAAACTTTTTCGTTAAAGAAGCGCGCATTGCATGAGAACAATTTCGTTAAGAGGCACACTTCGCCTGACAAAAACTTCATCAAAAAAGCACGCTTAGCAACACTAAGGCAACTCGTGAACTGGCACTTATTGTGGGGGCTCTGGCCAGGTTGTGCGCTAATTATATTATTCTGAGCACCTTTTAATTGGAAAGGAACAAGGTACAAACTTTATTCAAGAAGTTTAAGACGTCGTTGACAATTTCAGTTCCGTCAAAACAACACAGCGTGCTGTGAGCGGGAGCACACGGGCCAAAATGACGCATATTTTATAGAACTTATGATCCTCTGAGACATTACTCGGAGTCGTTGTCCGTTAGGGCCATAATCTTCTTTAGATCGTGACTTTAATGGCCCTTAAGGAGCCGTGGCGCAGAAGACAAGGTGTGTCCTTCTGAGCTAGCCTACATCACGGCCTCATGCATTTTGCTGCTGTGTCAGGCGGCACTATTTCCTTTTTTCTTCGAGTATTGAATAAGAGAAACGTTTTCAGTCCGTGACTATAGGAAATCTTGAGTTTTCTTGCCGGGAACATCATATGTGTACGTGCACGCCGTACAAGAGCGGTCGCAATCATGGTGTACCTAAAATGAAGTTGCGTTTTCACACGCCTAATTGCGGTCACTCAAAATTTAAAACGGCAAAATTAGAATATGTCTCAAGAAACTGCACCAAGGTAGAAAAAAATGTTTTGAAAGCGTTGATTTGAAATGTTTTAGCCTTGGCAAATTTCCGACAGAGTTTACAAATTCTTCAAACAATCATCTCCAAAAAACTTGTACGACCTCCCAAGAGTTAAGAAGGCAGGGGAGGCAAACGATTGTTTATGTATAAATGAAAGATAATAAATGAGAGATAATAAATGAGAGATAAATGAAGATAAAGAATGAAGGATGAATACAGAGGTGGAATAAACGGGCAATGGCAAAGAATGAAGGCCAAATTAAAGTAAGGAATTGAAAAATGAATAAAGATAAGGAATGAAGGCCAAATTAAGGTAAGGAATTGAAAAATGAATAAAGATAAGGAATGAAGGCCAAATTAAGGTAAGGAATTGAAAAATGAATAAAGGTAAGGAATGAAGGCCAAGTGAAGAAAAGGAATGAAAGATAAATAAAGAGATGGAATGAAGAATACATAAAGAAAAAGAATAAAGGATAAATCAGGATAGAAAATAAAGGATAAATGAGAATAAAGAATGAATGATAAATGAGGACAGGAAATGAGAGACACATAGGGATGTTTAATGGATGAATTAACTCATTACAGCAGCTCACCGGCGGCAAATATTACAGTTGTATAAAAAACATGGGACAAATGATGTTTGTGAGCATGCATGTGTGTTTGCTTATTTAAGATATATGTACTTTCATTTACGCATGAAGTAGATTTATCAGAACAAATATACGAAAGTGCTTTATTAAAGTAAGGAACATATATAAAATAGCTACATTTATCAAAAAATAGAGTCTATACGAAATACATCGAGGGCTACTGATCTCTTACTCCTGATCACTTCAAGTTTAATATTGCATGGAAAATAAATCTATAACAAGAACATCATTTGGAAATGTTCTCTTGATAAATGAATCGACTGTAAAACTTTCGAAGATAAATATTTCATAAGGGGGAACTCCTCTTCCACGTCAGCTTGAATAATATAATTAATGAAAGTTACATTTCTGTCCGAAGCTATGCTCAACATTAAAATAATTTTAGATGCAAAGAGCATCCACCAAATATTACAAGTATGAACCAGAGCTTTCACTTTTCTGACTGACAACTCCAAAGAAGAAACATTTTTATTGATGCAGAAACCATTTTCATTTATCGCTCCGCTGTCATCACCACCGAATCATGCATGTGATTTTCAAACTTTTCAACGTACAGAATTGAGTGGATGAGTGCTCAAGCTCAACAAGTAGAAGAGTTACTCTTCTAACCTCTCTACCCGACTTCATTTTTTATACAAAAGTCGTGCATGTTTGATGGCGCGTGTCACAGTTGTGTAATTGAGCTGTGCAAGTTCACACAAAGTTTGCAGCTCTCGTGACTCGTAACTAAAATTAGAAAGCGCAGAGCAAGTGTAAAAGTGAAGGACAGTCGTGGTGAGGTTTAATTAACGGAGTGCAACCGTGGTGAATGTCATGAAAGAAATATAGGAGCGAGAATCATAAACATAAAGCCTTGATGAGGTTCATGAAAGTAAAACCATAGCAAGCGTTCCTAAAGCAAAACCATTGCAAGTGTCCTTAAAGTTAACTATAGTGAGGGCCGTGAACGTCCAGAGAGTTTCGAAAATAAAATGATAATGAGGGTTGTGAAGATAAAACCATGGCGAAAGATTGTGAAAAATAAACCGTAGTGAGAGTTTTGAGAGTACAACCGTTGCGAGGTAATGAAAGTATGCCCATTGTGAGGATCATACAACAAAAATATTGCCTTAAAACTTAGTTTAAGCCTCCCAAACCAAAACCAAAATGTTTTTAAGAGAAAAATGTGGGAAGCCTGGTTTGTATATAATTTAGGTAATGGGGAATTTATGTATAAAGTAAATCTCCATGCCCTGCTCATAGAATCAGCAAGAAACAGCAAGGAAAGAAATTCATGGACCAAAATTAAAGTTGAAGAAGAGAGTAATAATTACGGGGTAGAACAGCAGCAAAAACATGTGGTCCGAAACGAAACAAAAACCTATTTTATTTCAGAAAAATCTAACTTTTAGGTCGGGACTAAACATCTTCTCTCTGGGAGGGCTAATTCCTACAAATGCATCATTTGTACCCCATGAAAGATCATGAGATCAAACAAAACAAATGTGAGAGCCATCAGAGTAAAACCATTGCGATTGGCAGCAAAGCTGGGGACTCGCACTGACGCTTCCGATCAATTACATCTAATTCAAGATGTTCCACAATTTTTTTTAATGACCATGGTTTCCTCTTAAGATGAGAAGTATTTTACAAACACCTCAATTTAATTAGTTCCCGAGGTGACATTTAAAGCAGAAGAAATATTTGACCAAGAATTCAATTACAATTGCCTATGACTGTTTTCATATTCCGTGACTCAGTTTTGAGTCAGAAATTTCAAGGAAAATGTCTTGTGTTTCCATTGGAACAAGTTCCTCATGACGTGCCGTGAAGATCAAAACTATTCGTTTCCTTCAACCGAGCTTTGGGGCGGCAAGACTGACGGCATCAGTTGGTGCATTTCACGAGAATTATTGTGTGCCGACGCAAAAGTCTACGGAGCCCCCGCGCCCTCTCCCAGCCTCCAATTTACGGCACTTTCGAAGAGCGCTCAGCACAAGTTTGGGGCCATTAGACGGGCTGGGGCAACTGGACGCAGTCGAATTAACGGGTCTGAACCTGCTAGAAAACTTGTCCCGATGCATGGTACGAAGTAAAAAGTATTCAAGTCCGACAAGCCGGCGATGATCCTGTTAGAAAGCAGCCAAACAATGGCGTTTACAGCCCAAGCTAAGAAAAATTTGGTCAGTAACTTGAGAGTCTGTGAAAATGACACCTCCGAGTAAAAGGCAGCTTCGAGATGGGTAAAACATCGCAATGGCTGCAAACAAACGAAAAATTATGTCTACGAATTGGCTATTTGCAATTATTTCATCGTTTATTCACAAAATGATTTGTTTTTATGATGCACGATGGGTAAATTTTCAACGTTAATTAATTTCTTATAAAATTACTTATTGAATTATTTCTTTGCACAACGAGTATTGCGAAATAGGTGGCTGGAAGGTACGAAAACGTCCATTTTCTCATACTAACTTGGAAAATGTACGACAACGTTCCTTTTTGCGCCAAGCAATGGCCGGAAAGAATCATTCCATGATTCAACGTTTTTTTCACGGGCTAGCAGCGGCCAGAAAGAATCATTCCATGATTCAACGTCCTTTTTCACGGGCTAGCAACGGCCGGAAAGAATCAGTCCATGATTCAATGTTCTTTTTCACGGGCCAGCAACGGCCGGAAAGAATCATTCCATGATTCAACGTTCTTTTTCACGGGCCAGCAACGGCCGGAAAGAATCATTCCATGATTCAACGTTCTTTTTCACGGGCCAGCAACGGCCGGAAAGAATCATTCCATGATTCAACGTTCTTTTTCACGGGCCAGCAACGGCCGAAAAGAATCATTCCATGATTCAACGTTCTTTTTCACGGGCCAGCAACGGCCAGAAAGAATCATTTTATGATTCAACGTTCTTTTTCACGGGCCAGCAACGGCCGAAAAGATTCATTCCATGATTCAACGTTATTTTTCACAGGCCAGCAACGGCCAGAAAGAATCATTCCATGATTCAACGTTCTTTTTCACGGGCCAGCAACGGCCGGAAAGAATCATTCCATGATTCAACGTTCTTTTTCACGGACTAGCAACGGCTGAAAAGGTTCAGTCCATGATTCAATGCTCTATTTCAAGTGCTAGCAACGGCCAGAAAGGTTCAGTTCATGATTCAACGTTCTTTTTCACGTGCTAGCAACGACCAGAAAGGTTCAGTTCATGATTCAACGTTCTTTTTCACGTGCTAGCAACGGCCAGAAAGGTTCAGTTCATGATTCAACGTTCTATTTCACGGACTATCAACGGCCGGAAAGGTTCAGTTCATGATTCAACGTTCTTTTTCACGTGCTAGCAACGGCCAGAAAGGTTCAGTTCATGATTCAACGTTCTATTTCACGGACTAGCAACGGCCGGAAAGGTTCAGTCCATGATTCAACGTTCTATTTCACGGGCCAGCAACGGCCGAAAAGAATCATTCCATGATTCAACGTTCTTTTTCACGGGCCAGCAACGGCCAGAAAGAATCATTTTATGATTCAACGTTCTTTTTCACGGGCCAGCAACGGCCGAAAAGAATCATTCCATGATTCAACGTTCTTTTTCACGGGCCAGCAACGGCCAGAAAGAATCCTTCCATGATTCAACGTTCTTTTTCACGGGCCAGCAACGGCCGGAAAGAATCATTCCATGATTCAACGTTCTTTTTCACGGACTAGCAACGGCTGAAAAGGTTCAGTCCATGATTCAATGCTCTATTTCACGTGCTAGCAACGGCCAGAAAGGTTCAGTTCATGATTCAACGTTCTTTTTCACGTGCTAGCAACGGCCAGAAAGGTTCAGTTCATGATTCAACGTTCTTTTTCACGTGCTAGCAACGGCCAGAAAGGTTCAGTTCATGATTCAACGTTCTATTTCACGGGCTATCAACGGCTGGAAAGGTTCAGTTCATGATTCAACGTTCTTTTTCACGTGCTAGCAACGGCCAGAAAGGTTCAGTTCATGATTCAACGTTCTTTTTCACGTGCTAGCAACGGCCAGAAAGGTTCAGTTCATGATTCAACGTTCTATTTCACGGACTATCAACGGCCGGAAAGGTTCAGTCCATGATTCAACTTCCCTTTTCACGGGATAGCAACGGAAAGGTTCGTCAAAGCTCTCCATCCGACATTAAAACTCTGAAAGTCCGCAGCACCGAGCGCTGGAGAAACTGCAGAATGACAGCTAAATTTTGCGGCACCAGATCTGGGACCCGAACACAACCCTCAAAAATTTATCCGAGACCGGCAACTTCACTTTCACACTAATGAGCTGAATGCACACAGAGGCCAGAGTGCTGTTGGTTGGAATTGAGTCACTTTGATGAGTTTCAACCACTCGAGATTATCCTTTCTCTGATAATCAAATCTGCTTTGGAAGTGACGTGGGAGAATGTTTTCAGTCAGTGCATGAATTCATTTGAATTAAGATAGATTTTTTTATTGAATTTGGACGACGATTGTTCCAATCACTGACCTTGTCGCATGCTCAAA
Source organism: Morinoia aosen (assembly GCA_030386875.1). Taxonomy (NCBI): domain Eukaryota; kingdom Metazoa; phylum Arthropoda; class Malacostraca; order Amphipoda; family Talitridae; genus Morinoia; species Morinoia aosen. The sequence continues at coordinate 26,680,989 of CM059564.1, read as the reverse complement.
TCAATAATCTTCATACATCTTTCGACCTACGTTCGGCGCATCAAAAAAGAAAAAAAGGCGGAACGCACACTTCAAGGAAAAATGAACTCCTTCGGATAATCTAATACGATCAAATCCTACATCGTCACATTACGCTCTACGTAAACTGCAGACAGCATATGATTAAGAACATAGTAAAATATTTATGGTGATAAAACTTTTAACAAAACATTTATCAAACTTACTTTCCACTTACCACACAAAACAAATACGAAGAGCCATGAATTTAAGTGCGTCGTAGAGATAGAAAATTCTCCGATGTTCAAGAAATTATTTATTAATTGATGTTCTTCTTCTCTAAATGCATGCATTGACCTGCCTCTCACAGAGCCTGCATTGACCTGCCTCTCACAGAGCCTGCATTGACCTGCCTCTCACAGAGCCTGCACAGCCTGCACTGACCTGCCTCTCGGTGTACTTCAGGATACACTGATCTGCCTCTCACACAGCCTGCACATCCTGCATTGACCTGCCTCTCACTGTGCCTGCATTGACCTGCCTCTCACAGAGCCTGCATTGACCTGCCTCTCACAGAGCCTGCACAGCCTGCACTGCCTACACTGACCTGCCTCTCGGTGTACTTCAGGATGCACTGACCTGCCTCTCACTGGCCTGCCTCCCACACAGCCTGCACAGCCTGCACTGACCTGCCTCTCGGTATACTTCAGGATGCACCTGGCGAGAGCCGTGCACCTGTACACGTCCCGACGCACGGCGCAGCTCACGTGCACCTGGTTGGCGTACGTCACGACCGAGACGCTCAGCGGCCACTGGGCCGGCGGTACGGCTGTGTACATGTGCTTCACCGTGTACCTGCACATGTGCTCTGCTTGTTACATGTGCCGTGTTACGTACAGGAAATGTTGGTGTACATGGACAAGGAATAAATTCACGGTTTTGGTTAATGGTTATCGGGTGAATTGGTGTAGATGACAGAAGTGACTTTAGCGTATAAAGGTTTTAGGGGACTCCATGCATTTGTTAGATTTAACGTTTGTGGAAATAATCTTTCCGCTTGAGGATTAACTTATCTTCTAGACACACTCTCGAGATACACTCAGATACACATTCGAGATACACTCAGACACACACTCGAGATACACTCAGATACACACTCGAGATACACTTTTTAGACACACACACACACACACACACACACACACACGAGATATACATACCTTCCAGACACACGCGCAAGATAAACCTCTTAGACACGCATTCAAAATACACCATGGCACACTTCATAAGAGCTCGCTGTGCCGGTTCGTGCTACCAGCGCACTTTTTCGATGCATTAGCTATTGATACTCATTAATGTACTCCCATTACTCACTACCTGTGCTGTCTCTTCAGACACACTTCTACACGGGTACGCTTTTACTAGATTTTCATCAGCTCTTCCAGATGAACACACTTCAAAGTATACGGCAAATATTCACATTCTCCTCTTCATAGGAAAATTTTCAGTGGTCAAGCCCTTAGCATAGGTAAAAATAATTTTTTCCGTATGTTTCGTTAAGAATACAAGAAATAGTTATTTTTACAATTATTTTCAAGTAGTTAAACGTACTATCGCAATAGTAGGAAAAAAGTTAACAAACACAACAATAAACACACCCACACGAGAAATCCGTTCGATTGAACTAACACGAGAAATCCATTTGATAGAATCATCGCTAACAGACTCCTTCGCGGCTGCATGTAATCCCCGAGAGCATATCGTAGCTTATCCACCTCACGGGAAGATTGCTATGATCTCCGTCGCAGCAGGAGATGGGGTGAGCCGGAGCTACTCTGCACCATTTAAATTTACTGACTCGTGATGCCGATACAACAGCCACCGCTATAATGAACTGTCGCTTGCGTCAGGGTGTCATCGCTCGTAACAGCAATACGTAACAGAATTAGAGAGGAAGGAAGGAAGGAATAGATTTAGAAAGGAAGGAAGTAACAGAATTAAAGAGGAAGGAAGGAACAGAATTAGAAAGGAAGGAAGGAAGTAACAGAATTGAAGAGGAAGGAAGGAACAGAATTAGAAAGGAAGGAAGGAACAGAATTAGAAAGGAAGGAATGAAGTAACAGAATTAGTTTGGAAGAAAGTAACAGAATTAGAAAGGAAGGAAGAAACAGAATTAGATTGGAAGGTAGTAACAGAATTAGAAAGGAAGGAAGGAAGTAACAGAATTAGAAAGGAAGGAAGGAAGTAACAGAATTAGAAAGGATCGAAGTAACAGAATTAGATAGGAAAGAAGTAACAAAATTAGATTGAAAGGAAGTAACAGAATTAGAAAGGAAGGAAGGAAGTAACAGAATTAGATAGGAAGGAAGTAACAGAATTAGAAAGGAACACAGGAAGTAAGGAACGAACGAAGGAAGGAAGGAACAAACGTCAAGCGGTGAACTGCAAAAGGGCATTTGGGACAAATTCGGAGAGAAATAATGTAGAATAGAACTGCTTGTGCTTGGATGTAGGTATGGAAATGTACATTTACAGTGGACATCTAATCACCACTGTGGAGATTTAATCATCATCATGGATATTTAATCACCAATTTAATTGAGAGAACTCAGGAATATCGCCGACGCAAAGAAGAGTTCTGCAACAGCCACTGAATAAATAAAGCTTCACTGATCTCCATGTTGATGAGATCTACGGAAGGCACCGAAAATTGTGGAGTTGATGAAGCTTGTATCACAAATACGCTCATCTCACATGTCTGCAGGCTGGTGGGTGTGACGCACGGACGGACGGACGCGGCTCCTTTTATAATAGTGATATAGATTACAGTAAACGCTCTGCTTTTTGTAATATCAATGGGTAAAGTTTAACACTTACTTTCAGAAATGAGGCGGGGAAAATAAGACTGTTTTTGTACCACAAAAATTCGCAGCCGTTTTATCTAACTCATTTCAATCTCACACGCTGTATTGTGGATAAGGTCTATATGATCGAACGTTCAGTTTACGAACGATTTTTTTTCAGGATTCCTTCCGCCAGTAATTCTACATAAATATTTTCCATTGATACGAAATTATTTTTTATCTCCGAAATATGACCGACAACCAAGTTCAAGACGAAAAACCAACTGTAAAAGCACTCTGACCCTACGAGGCACGGGTGGTTTAGTTTTGCCTCAAAAATATCTGAATTTAAAAAGGAGAGGCATGATAGACTCTGACAGGTGTGCATCTAAATAAATTCATTTAATGCTCGTTAGTGCACATAATCCCTATACGCGGTGCAATTAATTGGACCGCCACTGAAATTCAACTATCAAAATAGTGAGCATAGTAGATCTCATCAACACGGAGATCAGTGAAGCTTTATTTATTTATTCAGTGGCTGTTGCAGAACGCTTCTTTACGACGGCGATATTCTGGAGTTCTCTCAATTTAATTGGTGATTAAATCTCCACGATGATGATGATTAAGGCACCGACTCCCAGCAGATTGGGAGTCGGAATGAATATCACGTGTATTGGTAGGTTAGATTAGGTTGAATAGAATATCAGCGGTTGAGACGTGGCTTAGTATTGGAAAGCCATAGAATAGCATGGGAAGTCATGGGAAATCCATGTTGAAGCTCAGTTGGTCCTATATCTAATCCTGTCATTGTTTTGACAGGCCGTGTGCACTCGTATTTATAAAACCGAGCGCACAGACTAGACTGTCTGAGATTTCTAAGTGAGAAGATTTGTCATAGACACAATGTTTAATTAATAAACACAGCATCAAAAAGACCAGCCTGGCACCCCTGAGGCACTGCAAATCTCGTCTTCATTGTTAGGGAAACAACGGTGGGAGGAATTCAAATTCGGTTTTAATAATCTCCTCTATAGGTTGCGCTTCGATTGACGTGAAACATTGAATTTTGATACTCTTCTTTGAGTTCACTTTCATCCGAGGGTATCCTCACTGCTTAATTGTGTTGATATCCTTACTATTCGTTAACTTCATTCAAATGTACAAAACCGAGTCTCTGAATACTCAAGATGATTCTAACTAATATTTCTTTAGGATGAATTAACTTCGTTTTCGATCGAAACATGATTACAAATTTCCTAGAGATAATCACTTCAAGGATTGTTAGTTTTCAGTGCAAGGTCTGAATTTTTTTTTTTCGCAACTGATTGAATTTTATACACCGATGGGCCTTCTGACCACGGTAGAGGAAACAAGGTAGGGTCACTTCTATGGGAGAAAATATACTCCTCCTCTTGTTCGGCCAGCCGATAGAAAGGCTTTATTTCAAACAAACCTTATGACGTCACCAAATTGCCATGTCGTTAGGCCAATAGTGGAGCCAGATTTAGGGGTAGCAGTGCTATCAGACGCTGCTATTGGTTGGTTGCCGTGACGTCAGCAAAACCATGGAGGCCGTCAACGAGAAAGTACTGGTTTGAACCTACCTTGTTTCCTCTACCGTGCTGCTGACTCACCCAGTTGAGTGGATGGAGAGTTCAATTCTCTCGCATTGGCAAAAAGAATCCTTCCTTATTTTAGTTAGATGAAATAAGTGAAATGTCATCAAGTGACGCTACTATATTCGCGATACAATGGCTACGGGTGCAAGGCGACTGATATTTTACTCTTGTGCTGGGTTATGTGAAAAGACTATTGAAAAGTTAGAAGTTATCTCTAATAAATAAACTAATTGCCGAGAAAAGATGGCTTACAGACCCTATAAAAAATGTGTTCTTATTTTGTACCATGCACAGTCCTGTAAACGCCAGATATTTTTAAGCATTGACAGCAATTATTTTGTAAAGCAACTAAGTTTTTTTGTTGCACAAATAATAGTTTTTGGAAAAATGTTACCAGCTATTTCGTAACACAGATACTAAATTTTTGTCACATAGATTCCAGTTATTTTCTAACATAGATACCAGTCATTTCCTGGAATAGATATAACTTTCGTAACATAAGAACCACTTGTTTAGCAGCAGAGGAACCAGTAATTTCGTAGCAGAGATAAGTATAGTGAAGACTAAGTTCTGCATGACGCTCTGCGTTGACGAACCCTCTTGACACTCCTAATCTCTAGACACAAAACTGACTCCATATTTTATGCCAATGCTCGCCTTGTAAACAGCGCCCTGACAATGTGCGAGGGCGAGAAAGTAAGGCTTCACTCCCCGGCGCCGCAGACTTCACACCCCAGAAGGGCTTCCTGCACCGACCTCCGTCAAAGAGCGAGTGTTAATTGAGATCGAGCACCCCTCGGAGGAAATGGTTGCGGAAAAATTTCGTGAGCACAGAAAGAAAAGCTAACAAATTTATGAGACGTTGGTGCTGCGTAGGCTTTATTTTGATGCTACACACAGTCATATTCATCCACTGCATTTGATTTTTCTGTTTTGATATTGATTTTCTGAGCAGTTTGCTTGGTAATTTGGCATGCAACGTCCATTGTATGCATGCACTCTTCAGAAATATTTTAATGGCGGTAAATTTGAGATTATTGTTTTGGTTTTTATAGTTATTCTTCGGCCCTTTTAGCGTTAGGATTAATTGATGCGATACTGAGACTTTATGCACTAAAATTAGAGTTATTCCGCTTAAGAATGAACATTTCTATATTCATTAAAGTCCTATTTGGCTTGAAATAAAAATATTACTTTAATGAGCACAGATCTTTGTCACTCTCTCACGTGAGGCAACCCTTCAGCCTGCACTGACAAGCCTCAGGCGCAGCGGATGCTCGTCAGCTAGTATGCCATCCAACCATTCACTGAACAGCACCATTGTCAGTTGCTCACTCGTACCGATATATTTTTCCTGAATGGTGAATCAAGTGACCGGCTGTCCCCTTAACACTTGAGTCACAGCACACCTATTCAAAATCACAAAAACTATAGCTTTTCAAAGGAGAATTCAAAACCGTGCCTTTATTTCATATTGGAGTGGCTCGAAAGCAAAGCCGTGGAGGTCAGAATGGAGGATCACACTCAAAGCGCTCGGCGTGTTTGCATGCGGCACAAAAAACACTTCGTCAATTAAAAATGCTCTCTAAATCACGCGTCCAGAGCGATAAAAACGTTTTCTGTTTGTTTGGAGAAATGATGCGAGCGAGCTGGCCATTAAAACATTGCATAAATAAAGTGTCAAGAAATCCCGCCAATTTGTTAAGTTTTAAGAGGGAGGAAAAAATCCGGGTTTGTACGAGCTTTTTTATGTCACATAAATGGGCATGAATACGAAACTGGAGCAGCGTTCTTGTCGTGCTGATATGAGCGTTCTATGTGCTGTTGGGCCATGATATGACTGGCCGTCCTTCTAGGCAATATGACAGACGGTGTTACACAGTGTGATATGACCGGTGGTGCTATATGGAGTGATATGACGGGTGGTGCTATTTAGAGTGATGTGACGGGTGGTGCTATATGGAGTGATATGACGGGTGGTGCTATATGGAGTGATATGACTGGTGGTGCTATATGGAGTGATATGACGGGTGATGCTATATGGAGTGATATGACGGGTGGTCCTATATGGAGTGATATGACTGGTGGTGCTATATGGAGTGATATGACTGGTGGTCCTATATGGAGTGATATGACTGGTGGTGCTACATGGAGTGATATGACGGGTGGTGCTATATGGAGTGATATGATGGGTGGTGCTATATGGAGTGATATGACGGGTGGTGCTATATGGAGTGATATGACTGGTGGTGCTATATGGAGTGATATGACTGGTGGTGCTATATGGAGTGATATGACTGGTGGTGCTATATGGAGTGATATGACGGGTGATGCTATATGGAGTGATATGACGGGTGGTCCTATATGGAGTGATATGACTGGTGGTGCTATATGGAGTGATATGACTGGTGGTGCTACATGGAGTGATATGACGGGTGGTGCTATATGGAGTGATATGACGGGTGGTGCTATATGGAGTGATATGGCGGGTGGTCCTATCTGGAGTGATATGACTGGTGGTGCTATATGGAGTGATATGACTGGTGGTGCTATATGGAGTGATATTACTGGTGGTGCTATATGGAGTGATATGACTGGTGGTGCTATATGGAGTGATATGACGGGTGGTGCTACATGGAGTGATATGACGGGTGGTCCTATATGGAGTGATATGACTGGTGGTGCTATATGGAGTGATATGACTGGTGGTGCTATATGGAGTGATATTACTGGTGGTGCTATATGGAGTGATATGACTGGTGGTGCTATATGGAGTGATATGACTGGTGGTCCTATATGGAGTGATATGACTGGTGGTGCTATATGGAGTGATATGACTGGTGGTGCTATATGGAGTGATATGACGGGCCGTGCTATATGGAGTGATATGATGGGTGGTGCTATATGGAGTGATATGACGGGTGGTGCTATATGGAGTGATATGACTGGTGGTGCTATATGGAGTGATATGACTGGTGGTGCTATATGGAGTGATATGACTGGTGGTGCTATATGGAGTGATATGAGTGGTGGTGCTATATGGAGTGATATGACTGGTAGTGTTATATAGTGTTATATGATGGGTGGTGCTACATGGAGTGATATGAGTGGTGGTGCTATATGGAGTGATATGAATGGTGGTGCTATATGGAGTGATATGACTGGTAGTGTTATATAGTGTTATATGATGGGTGGTGCTACATGGAGTGATATGACTGGTGGTGCTATATGGAGTGATATGACGGGTGGTGCTATATAGAGTGATATGACGGGTGGTGCTATATGGAGTGATATGACGGGTGGTGCTATATGGAGTGATATGACGGGTGGTGCTATATGGAGTGATATGACGGGTGGTGCTATATGGAGTGATATGACTGGTGGTGTTATATGGAGTGATATGACGGGTGGTGCTATATGGAGTGATATGACTGGTGGTGCTATATGGAGTGATATGACGGGTGGTGCTAAATGGAGTGATATGACGGGTGGTCCTATATGGAGTGATATGACTGGTGGTGCTATATGGAGTGATATGACGGGTGGTGCTATATGGAGTGATATGACGGGTGGTGCTATATGGAGTGATATGACGGGTGGTGCCATATGGAGTGATATGATGGGTGGTGCTATATGGAGTGATATGACGGGTGGTGCTATATGGAGTGATATGACGGGTGGTGCTATATGGAGTGATATGACGGGTAGTGCTATATGGAGTGATATGACGGGTGATGCTATATGGAGTGATATGACTGGTGGTGTTATATGGAGTGATATGACGGGTGGTGCTATATGGAGTGATATGACTGGTGGTGCTATATGGAGTGATATGACGGGTGGTGCTACATGGAGTGATATGACGGGTGGTCCTATATGGAGTGATATGACTGGTGGTGCTATATGGAGTGATATGACGGGTGGTGCTATATAGAGTGATATGACGAGTGGTGCTATATGGAGTGATATGACGGGTGGTGCTACATGGAGTGATATGACGGGTGGTGCTATATGGAGTGATATGACTGGTGGTGTTATATGGAGTGATATGACGGGTGGTGCTATATGGAGTGATATGACTGGTGGTGCTATATGGAGTGATATGACGGGTGGTGCTACATGGAGTGATATGACGGGTGGTCCTATATGGAGTGATATGACTGGTGGTGCTATATGGAGTGATATGACGGGTGGTGCTATATGGAGTGATATGACGGGTGGTGCTATATGGAGTGATATGACGGGTGGTGCCATATGGAGTGATATGATGGGTGGTGCTATTTGGAGTGATATGACGGGTGGTGCTATATGGAGTGATATGACGGGTGGTGCTATATGGAGTGATATGACGGGTGGTGCCATATGGAGTGATATTATGGGTGGTGCTATATGGATTGATATGACGGGTGGTGGTATATAGTGTTATATGATGGGTGGTGCTATATGGAGTGATATGACGGGTGGTGGTATATAGTGTTATATGATGGGTGGTGCCATATGGAGTGATATGATGGGTGGTGCTATATGGATTGATATGACGGGTGGTGGTATATAGTGTTATATGATGGGTGGTGCTATATGGAGTGATATGACGGGTGGTGGTATATAGTGTTATATGATAGGTGGTGCCATATGGAGTGATATGATGGGTGGTGCTATATGGAGTGATATGATTGGTGGTGGTATATAGTGTTATATGATGGGTGGTGCTATATGGAGTGATATGACGGGTGGTGGTATATAGTGTTATATGATGGGTGGTGCCATATGGAGTGATATGATGGGTGGTGCTATATGGAGTGATATGATGGGTGGTGGTATATAGTGTTATATGATGGGTGGTGCTATATGGAGTGATATGACGGGTGGTGGTATATAGTGTTATATGATGGGTGGTGCCATATGGAGTGATATGATGGGTGGTGCTATATGGAGTGATATGATGGGTGGTGGTATATAGTGTTATATGATGGGTGGTGCCATATGGAGTGATATGATGGGTGGTGCTATATGGAGTGATATGATGGGTGGTGGTATATAGTGTTATATGATGGGTGGTGCTATATGGAGTGATATGACGGGTGGTGCTATATGGAGTGATATGACGGGTGGTGCTATATGGAGTGATATGATGGGTGGTGCTATATGGAGTGATATGATGGGTGGTGGTATATAGTGTTATATGATGGGTGGTGCTATATGGAGTGATATGACGGGTGGTGCTATATGGAGTGATATGACGGGTGGTGCTATATGGAGTGATATGATGGGTGGTGCTATATGGAGTGATATGATGGGTGGTGGTATATAGTGTTATATGATGGGTGGTGCTATATGGAGTGATATGACGGGTGGTGCTATATGGAGTGATATGACGGGTGGTGCTATATGGAGTGATATGATGGGTGGTGCTATATGGAGTAATATGATGGGTGGTGGTATATAGTTTTATATGATGGGTGGTGCTATATGGAGTTATATGACGGGTGGTGCTATATGGAGTTATATGACGGGTGGTGCTATATGGAGTGATATGATGGGTGGTGCTATATGGAGTTATATGACGGGTGGTGCTATATGGAGTGATATGACGGGTGGTGCTATATGGAGTGATATTACTGGTGGTGCTATATGGAGTGATATGATGGGTGGTGCTATATGGAGTTATATGACGGGTGGTGCTATATGGAGTTATATGATGGGTGGTGGTATATAGTGTTATATGATGGGTGGTGCTATATGGAGTGATATGATGGGTGGTGCTATATGGAGTTATATGACGGGTGGTGCTATACGGAGTTATATGATGGGTGGTGCTATATGGAGTGATCTGACGGGTGGTGCTATATGGAGTTATATGATGGGTGGTGCTATATGGAGTGATATGACGGGTGGTGCTATATGGAGTGATATGACGGGTGGTGCTATATGGAGTGATATGATGGGTGGTGCTATATGGAGTGATATGATGGGTGGTGGTATATAGTGTTATATGATGGGTGGTGCTATATGGAGTGATATGACGGGTGGTGCTATATGGAGTGATATGACGGGTGGTGCTATATGGAGTGATATGATGGGTGGTGCTATATGGAGTGATATGATGGGTGGTGGTATATAGTGTTATATGATGGGTGGTGCTATATGGAGTTATATGACGGGTGGTGCTATATGGAGTTATATGACGGGTGGTGCTATATGGAGTGATATGATGGGTGGTGCTATATGGAGTTATATGACGGGTGGTGCTATATGGAGTGATATGACGGGTGGTGCTATATGGAGTGATATTACTGGTGGTGCTATATGGAGTGATATGATGGGTGGTGCTATATGGAGTTATATGACGGGTGGTGCTATATGGAGTTATATGATGGGTGGTGGTATATAGTGTTATATGATGGGTGGTGCTATATGGAGTGATATGATGGGTGGTGCTATATGGAGTTATATGACGGGTGGTGCTATATGGAGTTATATGACGGGTGGTGCTATATGGAGTTATATGATGGGTGGTGGTATATAGTGTTATATGATGGGTGGTGCTATATGGAGTGATATGATGGGTGGTGCTATATGGAGTTATATGACGGGTGGTGCTATATGGAGTTATATGATGGGTGGTGGTATATAGTGTTATATGATGGGTGGTGCTATATGGAGTGATATGATGGGTGGTGCTATATGGAGTTATATGACGGGTGGTGCTATATGGAGTTATATGATGGGTGGTGGTATATAGTGTTATATGATGGGTGGTGCTATATGGAGTGATATGATGGGTGGTGCTATATGGAGTTATATGACGGGTGGTGCTATATGGAGTTATATGATGGGTGGTGGTATATAGTGTTATATGATGGGTGGTGCTATATGGAGTGATATGATGGGTGGTGCTATATGGAGTTATATGACGGGTGGTGCTATATGGAGTTATATGATGGGTGGTGCTCAGTAAATTAGAATGAGTGATAGTTCTTTGAGACCGGTTGCTACAGCTGCTTAGGTTAGGTTGTACGTAGCTAAATTTAAAAACTGTCTATACTGCTTTAATTAATTTCAATCTTCTCTAAAAGTGTGAAACATATAATTACAAGATAATATTCTTCATTGTACACTAAAGTCTACTCAAAAAAAAGAGTGAAATAATGGAAAAGGCTATCCTTTTCAAGAAGTGTGGGACATATAAGTGCAAGATAATATTTTAAATTGTACACTACCATCAGCTTTAAAAAAGAGTTTAATAATGGAAATGCTATTCATTCATTCCGTTACGTAAAGAAGTAAGGTACCTAGTGGTATGTACCAATACGTAGTCAACGTGGTAAAGAGATTTCATCAGTTGTTTCCTTCCTTTTACCCTTCGTGAGTTTAGTTTTCAGAAGATCAGACGAAAATAATAAATAACAAAAATAGCAAATGCAGCGAATACGCTAACAGCAACAACAAACTGGACACAACGAGCGCTTGGGTGTCATGACATGGGCGAGTACATTGCGTTTTCTACACTTTGACTGCGACGTGGCCCACCGGTGGTCACTGGGAGAGTTTTCATCATGACGATGACCGACCAGTAGTCACAAACTCAACTTTCGTAAATACTAAATCAAAACTAAATGAAGGCACGATCCAGTTAATATTTGCCATTTTCAACCTCGCTAACTACAACTGACTTTGAATTTGAGTTGAATGTTAAACTTTAGTTTAACCTGTCACAGTCAAAGTGGTAAGCGCCCGCCTACAGAGTTTAGATACTAGTCTACAAGCAAGCTAGTTAAACTAGCCTGTGAAGTATTGTTACTCGCTTGAAAAATATTAAAATTAACCTGCGTTGTTTAAGCTTTTCTAACCACTACGAAGGAGTTCCAAAGAGCGGAAGGATGAAGGCACTTCTTAGTGCGTAGGGAACGCGGAATCTATGCTCACGGTGTGTCCCTACGCAAGAGATCCTGAGCGTAGAATCAGTAAATTGAGAAAGAATGTTAAAAAATAAAATACAAGTTGAAGAAGAAAGTAGTAGGTGCTGAAAACCAGGAGAGCAGTGAACCGAAAACAGGTGGTCCTTAACGTAGCTAAAAACATTATTTCAACAAAAAGAAGGCCCACCTAAGGCCGCCCGCTCACTGATGCGGTTCTATTGGTGCGACGCCTTGCGAAATCGCACGGTTCATTTGTAGCACCGTAGGAATAGCATTGCGTTGGCTAGCTCACTGCCGATTGAGGAGAATCGCATCGCATCAGTTGGCGGGCGGCCTAACTCTCAGTTCGTGACTTCACATTTTCCACACGGTAGCACTTATTTCCAAAGAGACAATAGTTGTACTCCCATGAGAGAAAACTTGCTTGCAAAATATGGAAACTATCCTAAGATATAAAGAAACCAGCCAATAAAATATTGATACTAGCTTAAAAATTATAGAAACAAGCCTCCAAAATGTTTAAAGTAGCTTTTAAATTATAGAAACTAGCCTACTAAATATTGAAACTAGTAAACATATTTTAAAAACTATACTACAAATATTGTTACTAGCGTACATACGATAACAAAAGTATCGCTCACTATTGCATTAGTCATTTGAATGCTATGACTGATCTACAAACTACTACGCCTCGCCCGCAAATGCTTGCGTATAATCTACAAAACATAGCAACTAACGCAAAATATTTGGCTCAAGTATAAACGAGTACAAAAATTAAATACCAATACCGTTTGCCGCATCCCGAGCCAAAAAGCTCTCGCAACTCCAAACCAAGTCCCCATTCCAGATTGAAAGTCCGGGCTACAACTGCACGTTGATTGATTATGGAGCCATTCGTTTCGCTGGACCGACCCTGCTACGTCAAAGTTCGGAACTCCAAAGACAAAATATCAAACTCCTGCCGAAGAGTTGCTATCGCCAATCCTGGGCTCAATTCCACGTGTGCGGATCAAGCGAGGACGGCTCACGAGGGGATAAAGTAAATAGCATTTACGTAGGATTGTGGGTGCTTATGAATGACAGTAAGTGAATAAAATTTGCATTGGATTGTGGGTGCTTATGAATAACAGTAAGCGAATAAAATTTGCATTGGATTGTGGGTGCTTATGAATGACAGTAAGTGAATAAAATTTGCATTGGATTGTGGGTGCTTATGAATGACAGTAAGTGAATAAAATTTTCATTGGATTGTGGGTGCTTATGAATAACAGTAAGCGAATAAAATTTGCATTGGATTGTGGGTGCTTATGAATGACAGTAAGTGAATAAAATTTGCATTGGATTGTGGGTGCTTATGAATAACAGTAAGTGAATAAAATTTGCATTGGATTGTGGGTGCTTATGAATGACAGTAAGTGAATAAAATTTGCATTGGATTGTGGGTGCTTATGAATGACAGTGAGTGAATAAAATTTGCATTGGATTGTGGGTGCTTATGAATGACAGTGAGTGAATAAAATTTGCATTGGATTGTGGGTGCTTATGAATGACAGTGAGTGAATAAAATTTGCATTGGATTGTGGGTGCTTATGAATGACAGTAAGTGAATAAAATTTGCATTGGATTGTGGGTGCTTATGAATAACAGTAAGCGAATAAAATTTGCATTGGATTGTGGGTGCTTATGAATAACAGTAAGCGAATAAAATTTGCATTGGATTGTGGGTGCTTATGAATAACAGTAAGCGAATAAAATTTGCATTGGATTGTGGGTGCTTATGAATAACAGTAAGCGAATAAAATTTGCATTGGATTGTGGGTGCTTATGAATGACAGTAAGTGAATAAAATTTGCATTGGATTGTGGGTGCTTATGAATGACAGTAAGTGAATAAAATTTGCATTGGATTGTGGGTGCTTATGAATAACAGTAAGCGAATAAAATTTGCATTGGATTGTGGGTGCTTATGAATAACAGTAAGTGAATAAAATTTGCATTGGATTGTGGGTGCTTATGAATAACAGTAAGTGAATAAAATTTGCATTGGATTATGGGTGCTTATGAATAACAGTAAGTGAATAAAATTTGCATTGGACTGTGGGTGCTTATGAATAACAGTAAGTGAATAAAATTTGCATTGGATTGTGGGTGCTTATGAATAACAGTAAGTGAATAAAACTTACATTGGATTGTGGGTGCTTATGAATAACAGTAAGTGAATAAAACTTACATTGGATTGTGGGTGCTTATGAATAACAGTAATTGAATAAAATTTGCATTGGACTGTGGGTGTTTAAAAATAACAGTAAGTGAATAACATTGGGCACATCTCGCCCGTATAAACTATTGTTGCACCGAATCTTGAGTGAATCAGGTTATTGATCAGTCTCGTGCGCAACTGGGGTAAGTGAATTAGGGTAAACATTGCTGTAAACTTAGATTAACGTTGATGATAGGTTGCCCTTGTAGTCACTGAATTTGTTCGGCCCACATGCAGCTATACTCGACTGTGTCAATTGTACTAGACTTAAGACTTAAGTCAATTGTGTATTGACTTAAGTCAATTGTGTATTGACTTAAGTCAATTGTGTATTGACTTAAGTCAATTGTGTATTGACTTAAGTCAATTGTGTATTGACTTAAGTCAATTGTGTATTGACTTAAGTCAATTGTGTATTGACTTAAGTCAATTGTGTATTGACTTAAGTCAATTGTGTATTGACTTAAGTCAATTGTGTATTGACTTAAGTCAATTGTACTAGACTGCTGTATCGCTTGTGATAAATAAATGGCTTGTTTAAAATTGTTTGAAATTTGTAGTGGATTGTGAGTCCTTACAATTAACAGTAAATTCACAACATTCCCAATGGATTGCTAATTCTTATAAATAACACTAATTTTATAACACCTAAATCAATTTTAGGTCCATATAAATAACATTTGATTTATAACATTTACATTGGACTGTAAGTCCTTATAGTTAACAAAGTTCATAACATTCGCATTTGAATGTAGGTCCTTACAAATAACAGTAAATTCATCACGTTTGCATTGGATTGTTGGCGCTTACAAATCGCGCCCAACACAGCCCACACCGCCCGCAGGCGCTGCAGCTGCGTCGAGAGAGTAACGCTGTAGTTCATCCTTCACCTGGCAGGTTGAGCTTTGCTCGCCTTTGTGGCCAATAAGAATAGCATCTTTTGTCGGGGATCAGCCAGAGCAGGAAGCACCATTTGATCTTTTCTATCGCGCAGCTCGATAATGAATTTCTAAAGAAGTCCGAGCAGATGCGCCTGGCCTGAATTGAGCGTTAAGCCGGCAATAAACTAACTAAAGCTCTAGGTTTTCTTTTGCTTTTGAGTAAGCTAGGGAGTTTTCCTAGAAATAAACTACGAATTGGACTCGCACATGTATCAGCAGAATCGTATTCTGTTTTAAATGAAGATGGTGTTAAAAAATTAATATTCTCACAAGACCAACCCTCGTTTAGACTTCTGTATCGTTTTCAGAATTGTCCCAGGTCTTTCAAAAATAAAAGTAAGCTGTTGAAGAGGTGTGGGAGAAAAATTTTTTCATTAGTGAGTGTGTGTGTGCAGGCGGTGTGTAGAGATCACTAATTTCTTCAGATAAACACAAGAAAAACAGAACGAAGAACTTCGTAGATGTAAAGGGGCACAAGAATAGTCACTCAGCCATGCATAAGCCTGGCACTCTCCAAAAGAGAAGAGAGAAAGGAGAGCCGACATACGATGGAGTGACTGCGAGATTTCTGTGTGTAAGAAGTATGGGGGTACATCTGCAAGAAGTATGAGGGTGTACCTGCAAGAAGTATGGGGGTATACCTGCAAGAAGTATGAGGGTGTACCTGCAAGAAGTATGGGGGTATACCTGCAAGAAGTATGTGGGTATACCTGCAAGAAGTATGAGGGTGTACCTGCAAGAAGTATGGGGGTATATCTGCAAGAAGTATGAGGGTGTACCTGCAAGAAGTATGGGGGTATACCTGCAAGAAGTATGAGGGTGTACCTGCAAGAAGTATGAGGGTGTACCTGCAAGAAGTATGGGGGTATACCTGCAAGAAGTATGAGGGTGTACCTGCAAGAAGTATGAGGGTGTACCTGCAAGAAGTATGGGGGTATACCTGCAAGAAGTATGAGGGTGTACCTGCAAGAAGTATGGGGGTATACCTGCAAGAAGTATGAGGGTGTACCTGCAAGAAGTATGGGGGTATACCTGCAAGAAGTATGAGGGTGTACCTGCAAGAAGTATGGGGGCATACCTGCAAGAAGTATGAGGGTGTACCTGCAAGAAGTATGTGGGTATACCTGCAAGAAGTATGATGGTGTACCTGCAAGAAGTATGGGGGCATACCTGCAAGAAGTATGGGGGTATACCTGCAAGAAGTATGAGGGTGTACCTGCAAGAAGTATGAGGGTGTACCTGCAAGAAGTATGGGGGTATACCTGCAAGAAGTATGAGGGTGTACCTGCAAGAAGTATGGGGGTATACCTGCAAGAAGTATGAGGGTGTACCTGCAAGAAGTATGGGGGCATACCTGCAAGAAGTATGAGGGTGTACCTGCAAGAAGTATGTGGGTATACCTGCAAGAAGTATGATGGTGTACCTGCAAGAAGTATGGGGGCATACCTGCAAGAAGTATGGGGGTATACCTGCAAGAAGTATGAGGGTGTACCTGCAAGAAGTATGGGGGTATACCTGCAAGAAGTATGAGGGTGTACCTGCAAGAAGTATGGGGGCATACCTGCAAGAAGTATGAGGGTGTACCTGCAAGAAGTATGTGGGTATACCTGCAAGAAGTATGATGGTGTACCTGCAAGAAGTATGGGGGCATACCTGCAAGAAGTATGGGGGTATACCTGCAAGAAGTATGAGGGTGTACCTGCAAGAAGTATGAGGGTGTACCTGCAAGAAGTATGGGGGTATACCTGCAAGAAGTATGAGGGTGTACCTGCAAGAAGTATGGGGGTATACCTGCAAGAAGTATGAGGGTGTACCTGCAAGAAGTATGGGGGTATACCTGCAAGAAGTATGAGGGTGTACCTGCAAGAAGTATGGGGGCATACCTGCAAGAAGTATGAGGGTGTACCTGCAAGAAGTATGTGGGTATACCTGCAAGAAGTATGATGGTGTACCTGCAAGAAGTATGGGGGCATACCTGCAAGAAGTATGGGGGTATACCTGCAAGAAGTATGAGGGTGTACCTGCAAGAAGTATGGGGGTATACCTGCAAGAAGTATGATGGTGTACCTGCAAGAAGTATGGGGGCATACCTGCAAGAAGTATGGGGGCATACCTGCAAGAAGTATGAGGGTGTACCTGCAAGAAGTATGAGGGTATACCTGCACCTGCAAGAAGTATGGGGGCATACCTGCTAGAAGTATTGGGGTATACCTGCAAGAAGTATGAGGGTATACCTGCAAGAAGTATGAGGGTATACCTGCACCTGCAAGAAGTATGGGGGCATACCTGCTAGAAGTATTGGGGTATACCTGCAAGAAGTATGAGGGTATACCTGCAAGAAGTATGAGGGTATACCTGCACCTGCAAGAAGTATGGGGGCATACCTGCAAGATGTATGAGGGTATCCCTGCAAGAAGTATGGCGTATACCTGCAAGAAGTATGGGGGTATACTTTCAAGAAATAAGGGGTATGCCTGCAAGAAGTATGGGGGTATACTTTCAAGAAATAAGGGGTATGCCTGCAAGAAGTATGGGGGTATACTTTCGAGAAATAAGGGGTATGCCTGCAAGAAGTATGGGGGTATACTTTCAAGAAATAAGGGGTATGCCTGCAAGAAGTATGGGGGTATACTTTCAAGAAATAAGGGGTATGCCTGCAAGAAGTATGGGGGTATACTTTCAAGAAATAAGGGGTATGCCTGCAAGAAGTATGGGGGTATACTTTCAAGAAATAAGGGGTATGCCTGCAAGAAGTATGGGGGTATACTTTCAAGAAATAAGGGGTATCCCTGCAAGAAGTATGGGGGTATACTTTCAAGAAATAAGGGGTATGCCTGCAAGAAGTATGGGGGTATACTTTCAAGAAATAAGGGGTATGCCTGCAAGAAGTATGGGGGTATACTTTCAAGAAATAAGGGGTATGCCTGCAAGAAGTATGGGGGTATACTTTCAAGAAATAAGGGGTATGCCTGCAAGATGTATGAGGGTATACCTGCAAGAAGTATGGGGGTATACTTTCAAGAAATAAGGGGTATGCCTGCAAGAAGTATGGGGGTATACTTTCAAGAAATAAGGGGTATGCCTGCAAGAAGTATGGGGGTATACTTTCAAGAAATAAGGGGTATGCCTGCAAGATGTATGAGGGTATACCTGCAAGAAGTATGAGGGTATACTTTCAAGAAATAAGGGGTATGCCTGCAAGAAGTATGAGGGTATACTTTCAAGAAATAAGGGGTATGCCTGCAAGAAGTATGAGGGTATACTTTCAAGAAATAAGGGGTATGCCTGCAAGAAGTATGAGGGTATACTTTCAAGAAATAAGGGGTATGCCTGCAAGAAGTATGGGGGTATACTTTCAAGAAATAAGGGGTATGCCTGCAAGAAGTCTATGTCTGCGAGAGGCCTGTATGCAAGAATTGTGTCTGTTAACAAAACAAAGAGTGTGTCTTTCTGGTTGGAGCTTGTTAGTCTGCATCACTAGGGGCTTATTTTCTGCAGGGAGTTGATCTGTCTGTAAGAGGTCTACTTGTCTGTCTGCAAGAGGTCTAATTGTCTGTCTGCAAGAGGTCTACTTGTCTGTCTACAAGAGGTCTACTTGTCTGTCTGCAAGAAGACTGTCAGTCTGCAAGAGGTCTGCTCGTCTGTCTGCAAGAGATCTAATTGTCTGTCTGCAAGAGGTCTACTTGTCTGTCTGCAAGAGGTCTACTTGTCTGTCTGCAAGAAGACTGTCAGTCTGCAAGAGGTCTGCTCGTCTGTCTGCAAGAAGACTGTCAGTCTGCGAGAGAGGACTGTTTGCATGGAACAGGCTTGCCTGTCTGCAAGGAGTTTATCTGTCCCTACGGGGTTCTGTTGTTTGTCTAGTCCTGGAATAGATTGGACTTTTTCCGCTAGTGTCACAGATGAAAAAATATTCTAACCAAAACTGCGTACATTCGTTTCTAGCACTATAAGTTCGATGGCTTTCTACAAATGCAGTCGTCATTTAACTTCTGAATTTACTAAATATCATTCATTATTAGCATGAAATCGAACGAAAGTATGGTTGTGAACCTGTTAAGAGAATGATGGTCTGTCGACTTATGAAATGTGCAGGGCAATGTAGAGTACGTTGAACGAGATTTCTAGCTCTATTTAACATAAGTTTCAAATTAGTTTCTAGATTTAAATAGAAAATCTTTGTTTAACTACTGAGAAGAGGGGGATAATTAAAGGGAAAGCGAACTAAAAATTTTGCTCAGTTCACAGCATTCTGTCAAAATTAAGCCTTGACAACACGATTGGCTCGGTGTATAAATGGTGACGGATGCGACCCGTGATCTTAGACGCTGGAATATGTCGGTTTCAGTCAACTGAAGAATCCAGAACTATCTCACAAAAATACTTTGAACGTCGCACAAACGCATAGTCATTCAGACGCTTCGTTAAAAAAGAACCGTAAGCATAGTCAGCCCAAGATGCTTCTCGTTGACAGAAGTCAAAAGCATTGACAAACCTAGCGAAAGGATAATCCAAATGACATTTTCCGTTTTTCAGGCAGGAATCATTGCCGCCACAGATCGCGGTAATGCTGAATGGGCCGTGAATGGATTCAGTGGCGGCTGCCTGCTAATGAGATAATGATCACGGGCTGCCTGCAAAACAGTTAATGTGGCAGAGCCATCAACCGAAATGCCACTAATTTGGGGCTTTGTTTCTAAGTTCCACGCAATTTGCGCTCTAACTTACGGATCTGAACATCTGCTGTCGATGGTTCAGCTCTCTCCTTCACTGAGCATTGATTGATGAGTGTTGAACACTGAGTGAAATTTCACTTCAAGAGCACGAGTTTATTCTGAAAATGTGAACCTGAAATTAATACGAGTATAGCCCCAAAGAGAGATGCTGGAATAATGGGGATATAACGCTGCTCCTTGGTCTGTCGTCCAGATCAGGGTGTATAGAAGAGTTACACTCAACGAGTCTGATCACTCATCTGGCGTCATTTTTTCAAGGAATTTACATCGCAGTAGCGTCAAAATTCACGACTCAAACTTTTATGAGTCGACTATGCTGTGAAAATTGTCTGAAAATCATGCGCTGGAGTAAACTAAAGTGCAAGAGATCATCGGCATGTTTTAGCAGCACGGCCTCGACAGTCTAGCTGGCTTACTCGTTCACCAAAACATGGTGATCGGTCTCGTTTCCCTCGGAGAAAATCAACACCACACCAGCACCAAAAGTTTACCAGGCGACGCTTTGTCTTCTTTGCTTCAAGTCGTTTGTCTTCGCACGAGTCCCTCCGACACGCCTTCATTCCGCCGGTCATCTGTCCATCTCTTCATCGATCGACCCATCCAAACATGAACCCACCATACTTCTTTTTACGTGACCGTTAAACCAACTCTTACGAGTATTAACTAATTTATACTTCACTATACGGTTAATATTTTGGAAAGAAAAGAGTCTTCTAAGATGTATTGATAATTTTGATAAATATCTCTTATAACTCAGGTTCAGCCGCATTTCTGCACCAATCAGTCTAATCTATCCGTAAGAATGTCGAAAAAAACTAGCGAAACAGTGTACCTCGGCTTGCTACCGAAATCTGATCCTGCCGGGACAATTACATCTAATGATGTTGGACTGTACCGTACCGTGCTATTGAACTGTACCGTACCGTGCTATTGAACTGTACCGTATCGCGTTATTGGACTGTACCGTACCGTGCTCTTGAACTGTACCGTATCGCGTTATTGGACAGTACCGTATCGTGTTATTGGACAGTACTGTCTCGTGTTAATGGACTGTACCGTATCGCGTTATTGGACTTTACCGTATCGTATTATTGGACTGTACCGTATCGTATTATTGGACTGTACCGTATCGCGTTATTGGACTGTACCGTATCGTATTATTGGACTGTACCGTATCGCGTCATTGGACAGTACTGTATCGTGTTATTGGACTGCACCGAATCGTATTATTGAACTGTACCGTATTGCGTTATTGGACAGTACCGTATCGTGTTATTGGACTGTACCGTATCGTATTATAGGACTGTACCGTATTGCGTTATCGGACAGTACCGTATCGCATTATTGAACTGTACCGTATCGTATTATTGGACTGTACCGTATTGCGTTATTGGACTGTACCGTATTGCGTTATTGGACTGTACCGTTTTGCGTTATTGGAGTGTACCGTGTCGTATTATTGGACTGTACCGTATTGCGTTATTGGACTGTACCGTATTGCGTTATTGGACAGTACCGTATCGTGTTAATGGACTGTTACTTATCGTGTTATCGGACTATTACTATTGGCCAGACAGTGTATCAGGTTACGCGTCAGATCATATTGTGTTCCATGGCAGCTTTCAATGCACTTATTTTTCTTTTATCTATTCCTGATTAAAACACAAGACTGCAAAGAGACAAATGTAGGAATTCGTTTTAATAGTGTTTTCTATGGACTGATCCCGATAAAGCCTTCGTTCCTTTGCATGGCGTATTTTTCATTTCAGCCTCACTTCAGTCTCCGGTGCTTGCACGCCTTCATTCATCCTCAATCTTCATATCAAAGCTCTGTGTCTCAGCACAGCTTCTATTTCTGCAGTGGCTGCAGCAATTAGAATTTCTGCAATGGCTGCAGTGGCCGATTTTATTTTTGCAGTGGCTGCTGCAATGGCCGATTTTATTTCTGAAGTGGCTGCTGCAATTGCCGATTTTATTTCTGCAGTGGCTGCTGCAATGGCCGTTTTTATTTCTGCAGTGGCTGCTGCAATGGCCGATTTTATTTCTGCAGTGGCTGCTGCAATGGCCGTTTTTATCTCTGCAGTGGCTGCTGCAATGGCCGTTTTTATTTCTGCAGTGGCTGCTGCAATGGCCGATTTTTATTTCTGCAGTGGCTGCTGCAATGGCCGATTTTTATTTCTGCAGTGGCTGCTGCAATGGCCGATTTTTATTTCTGCAGTGGCTGCTGCAATGGCCGATTTTTATTTCTGCAGTGGCTGCTGCAGTGGCCGATTTTTATTTCTGCAGTGGCTGCTGCAATTGCCGATTTTATTTCTGCAGTGGCTGCTGCAATGGCCGATTTTTATTTCTGCAGTGGCTGCTGCAATGGCCGATTTTTATTTCTGCAGTGGCTGCTGCATTGCCGATTTTATTTCTGCAGTGGCTGCTGCAATGGCCGATTTTTATTTCTGCAGTGACTGCTGCAATAGCCGATTTTTATTTCTGCAGTGGCTGCTGCAATGGCCAATTTTTATTTCTGCAGTGGCTGCTGCAATGGCCGATTTTTATTTCTGCAGTGGCTGCTGCAGTGGCCGATTTTTATTTCTGCAGTGGTTGCTGCAATGGCCGATTTTTATTTCTGCAGTGACTGCTGCAATGGCCGATTTTTATTTCTTCAGTGGCTGCTGCAATGGCCAATTTTTATTTCTGCAGTGGCTGCTGCAGTGGCCGATTTTTATTTCTGCAGTGGCTGCTGCAATGGCCGATTTTTATTTCTGCAGTGGCTGCTGCAATGGCCGATTTTATTTCTTCAGTGGCTGCTGCGATGGCCAATTTTATTCCTGCAATGGCCGCTTTTATTTCTGCAATGACCGCGAAAATAAGAGCGACAGGTTGCTGTTTTCGCACGTCGTCCTGCCGCCGAAATATGTACGGGCCCGCGGCAGTGACTACGCCCATCGTCAGTTGCTGTCCGCTTTTTGCCTCCATTCCTCCGAGTTTCCTGAACTGGAAACAAATTTTATTCGCCGCCTCTTGCAACAGAATGCTGCCTGCAGCTCTATTCAGGGCTAACCCCAATGATCCGTTTCTTGAAGGAAATATGCGAGAAACAGTGGGGTTGTGACCTCATTAAGTATCTCAAACACAAAATCTGTCCCCGAGAAGGTAGAAAAATCTGTGTACAAAGTGTAAAGAAAGTTGTTTATGAAAAGGAAAATCGAGGAAGAATTGAATGTAAAGAAGAAGAACTGGAACACAAGCATAACATCGTCATTGTTCTAAGAATTACCCAACATATATGGCACTCGAGATGGTGAAAAATAATATTAATATTCTGGGCATTCCCCACCAGGCAAATTCTGAGACCGATGTGCCGCGGTGAGCTAATGAAGCTCCTTAGTTAGACCTTCTGCGCGACATGGTCTGAGCGTCTGAAGCAATACCAAACTCATAGTTTGTTGAGCTTTCATCTTTTTTTTCACGAGGAAGTTCAATTCGTAGTTTATTTCAGGAAAAAACTACGCATTCTCTTACACAAGAGGTAAAAAAAACCTCGAGCCTTGGTAAATCTATCGCCAGCCTCACGCTCATCTGTTTTCAAAGTCGACAGTAAGAGAACCATGAAATTTCAGAATACTTTAAAAATTTACGAAAGAGCTTGGAATTCTCTTTATACGTCAAGTACGGAATCTAATACCTTTTAAATGACCTCCATTTCGGCAACTCTGTACTGATGAAGCTCCCTCTTATGCACGCTGTCTCTGCCATGTCTTCGGCGCAGAAACTCTTATGTGTACTTCATAACCAAGCATTTCTAACTTTCACATATGCACAAGCATTTACACATGCATACATGAACGTGTAGGCATTTATATCCCTTTTAATAAGCAGAGTGGGCCAAAAAAAGCTACCCAAGCTTTGTCTATGGATTACTCGAAAAACATCAATCTAAGAGAATGGAAGTTGGTTCCATTTATTACGGAATCCTATCATTTTTCACCAGCTCCAAGTTCTTTGTTGTCGACCATTTAATTTGGATGCAATTTAGATGAAAGTGAAGTCCATTTCTTTTTGATTTGCGCAAGATAAATGTTTTCGAATAGATTCCCCCGCTACTACACTTTTGGAATATGAAAAGACAAAGAGCTATTGTATATAACAGCACTTACATCACTAAGATTAGATTATAAGTTAATTTAAGCCTCCCTAACCGCTACAAAAATAGAGCGTATCGAAGAGAGGAAGGAGGAAGGCACCATTTAGTATGGAGATAAGAGAATGAGGAATCTATGCAGAAAGGGCATAGAAACAGTAAGATGAGAAAGAAGTTCATGAAACAAGGTAAAAGTTGAAGAAGAAAGTCAGAGGTACTGAAAAACAGGACAGTAGTGAACCGAAAAAAGGTGGTCCTTAACATAACAAAAAACATTTTATTTCAACAAAAACAAGGCCTACCTAACTCTCAGCTCGGGCCCTCACATTTTTCCCCTGGGAGCGCTAGTTCCCATAGATACAATAGTTGTATCCCCCTGAGGGGTTCTTACATCACTAAGCATGACAAAAAAACACACAAATACATACACACACTACAATGCAAGAAAACACACGCCCTCAAACACAAGATATACTCACAAGATATATACAGACGCACAACAGCACAACACAAACACACGCACAGACCACAAGATATATACATTCACACAACAGCCCAAAACAAACACTCGCACTCACCTACAGGTAAAGAATCCCAACTCCCACGAACCTCCCCAACTCACCCGGCGATCTGCAGAGCGTTGTGAGGCCCCGGAAGAGAAGCGTACAAGAAGGAGCCTCGTGAGGCCAAGGAGGCCACGAAACGGGAGCCCCAGCTGGCAGGTAGAGCCCAGCGGCACCACCACGTCACCAACCACCACACCACGCTGTCGCAACCAGACTGCACACCACACAACCATCGTCAGAATGTGACCTGTTCTTGAGTAGTGACCTCTGCCTCATTTGGTGAACTTGGGTGCGTCAGAATGTGACCTGTTCTGTGAGTGGTGACCGCTGCCTCATTTGGTGAACTTGGGTGCGTCAGAATGTGACCTGTTCTGTGGGTGGTGACCGCTGCCTCATTTGGTGAACTTGGGTGCGTCAGAATGTGACCTGTTCTGTGGGTGGTGACCGCTGCCTCATTTGGTGAACTTGGGTGCGTCAGAATGTGCCCTGTTCTGTGGGTGGTGACCGATGCCTCATTTGGTGAACTTGGGTGCGTCAGAATGTGACCTGTTCTGTGGGTGGTGACCGCTGCCTCATTTGGTGAACTTGAGTGCGTCAGAATGTGACCTGTTCTGTGGGTGGTGACCGCTGCCTCATTTGGTGAACTTGGGTGCGTCAGAATGTGACCTGTTCTGTGGGTGGTGACCGCTGCCTCATTTGGTGAACTTGGGTGCGTCAGAATGTGACCTGTTCTGTGGGTGGTGACCGCTGCCTCATTTGGTGAACTTGGGTGCGTCAGAATGTGACCTGTTCTGTGGGTGGTGACCGCTGCCTCATTTGGTGAACTTGGGTGCGTCAGAATGTGACCTGTTCTGTGGGTGGTGACCGCTGCCTCATTTGGTGAACTTGGGTGCGTCAGAATGTGACCTGTTCTGTGGGTGGTGACCGCTGCCTCATTTGGTGAACTTGGGTGCGTCAGAATGTGACCTGTTCTGTGGGTGGTGACCGATGCCTCATTTGGTGAACTTGGGTGCGTCAGAATGTGACCTGTTCTGTGGGTGGTGACCGCTGCCTCATTTGGTGAACTTGGGTGCGTCAGAATGTGACCTGTTCTGTGGGTGGTGACCGCTGCCTCATTTGGTGAACTTGGGTGCGTCAAAATGTGACCTGTTCTTGAGTGGTGACCGCTGCCTCATTTGGTGAACTTGGGTGCGTCAGAATGAGATCCCATGGAAAAGACTGAGATTGTTCTTGCTGAACAATTGCTATGAATTTGTCTGTAGTAATTGTTGGGCTAAAATAATTGTTACTAACGTGTTTGTTTCAATTGCTGGGCAAGAATTTTTGCCTCAAAAATGTTGGTAGCAATTTTTTGGCAAGAAAAAGCTCAAGAATTGCTACGAATATATCTGTTTGTCGGGCAAAGCTATTGTTGAGCAAGAATAATTGCTACGAACATGTTTGTAGCAATTGTTAGGCAAGAATAGCCGCTTCACACACGTTTGTTGTAATTGTTGGGAAAGAATAATTCTTTCAAACATGTTCGTAGCATTTTTTGGGGTTAGAATAATTGCTACGAACATATATGATTACAGCTAGACATGCTCCAGCGCAAGACGCAGCACACAGCGTTGGGCGTGTAGATGTAAAATTTAGTTGCGGGAAGCCCGCGGTTTTGAAAGTGTCTCGAGAAGCGAGGTCTCCCAAAGTTACCCCCGATTTATGGGCCTGGTTTTCTGAAAGTCACCCAAAAAACTTTCCCATTGTTTTCCCTTATTTATGGAACAGTGTCCCTAATTTCGAGCCTTAATTTTGGTTTGGAACTTGGAAACTGGTTATTAGTAAATGTTAATGAGAGGGTTCGGTTCCGTTCCTCCAAACGTTCTTTGGGCAACAAAAAGCTGAACAGACATATGCAAATCTTCGAAAATTGTTCGCCGTAGAACAAAGAAAAGTCGAAGACTTCTCCAGAATGCTAGAAAAAGATTTGATGCAATAAAAATTTCTTCAAAATGCTTCTAAAATTTTTACAACCTCAGTAAGAAATAATGAATTATACCTCAGTAAATTATAAAAAACCGCTTACTAAATGTTATAAAATTTGAAGTTCTACGTTCCCATTCAACATTCGAAGCACAGACAGAAGCTAAAAAAAAACTGTATCCCTTTTGCATGACGAACCTCAATAATTCTTTGCAGACAATACCACCAGAAACCAATTGAAATTCTGCACACACACGCGTGCGAGTGAAAGCCTGACAAAAAATATACCCCAAGGCTCAGAGGCAGACATGACGTGACTCTCTGGAGAATTGAGTATTCTCTTTGTAGAAATTTGAAACATCGAATATCTCACTCCAATCAACATGCACAGTTCAGCAGAGCTAAAACTAAATGGATTCACAAATAACCTCAAAGAAAAAAATTTGACGCCGTCAGGATTTTTTTTAAATGATCGAAAGGTAAAAATGCATACCTCACACGAGGATGTGGAAATAAATTCGACCCTTTTGTTAAACGTTAAGAAATACCTCCACACCCAAATACACACGTGGCAGAGCGAAGAAAAATTCAATAATATAACGTCAGCTGAATATGACAAAGACTTGTTAGCGATGACAGTGCCATTCAGAAACGAGGTCGTCCGTCGTACGGGGCCAAAGTTTTGTCTATGTCAGCAGTGCTCAGTCATCTCTTATCGGACAAACAAAGCGATGACATCCACAGCTCACTCGGTCTGGTCGTCTCCCATTGGAATATATGCGCCTGCCAGGTCTCCAGACCATGTCATTTAAATAGAAAGTCGGACAGCGAGGGTCACGTTACAATGCGACTTCGATGCGAGGCACAGAAGATATCGGCGATTCAGAAATTTTCAGCGGAGTATCGAAGTGCGTCGGTGTATGGTCTCGTAATTGCTGTTGGCAATGCGTGCATTGCATTGAAAATGTAAAGAGTGATTTTAGATGTTGAATTCCGCATTTGGTAGGGCTTAAAAATCATCAAGGAACTTTTTAAAATATCAAATGCCAACTGGAACACTATTTTGTCTCTTTGATAAAAATATCAGGTGTAATGACTAATTTTTTGCGTAGTAATAAAGATTTCTAGGAATTAAACTTAATACCTGATATGTAACAAAATCATTTCATGTCAACTAATGCTCATTCACACTACTACGAACTTAGACTACTAAAAAATTTAACGCGTTGCATTGGACTTCCGTAAGCTCAGGTAACATTTGTGAATTCAATCTCAGATGATGGCAACAAAAAATAGTGTCAGCGATAAACTTAGAATGAATTTTTAAGGGTGTCGCCAACTTATTTTATGATGTGCGTACCTTTTCGAATACGTGTAACAATTACTGTACAAAACTGAGAATAAATGTGAAGGAAAGTATGTAGAATAAATAGCAAGGAGATTGTTTAAAATAAATGGCAAATCGTAAGTTGAACAGAGTACACAACCTAGGCACTGTAGACTCTATATTCAGATTTATAACTCACTTGTCACACTCTGCCAAGGGATGCAAATTAAAAAATCTGTACAAATCGAAACCATAATTCAAGAGCTAGGATCCATACAATTTTTCCTACGTTCAAAATCGGGCAGTTGAAACAAAACAAGGAGTAACTTCATAATGAGCGCTTTCCTCCACAGACCACATATTCCATCAAACCTTGAAGTACTAATCTCACAAACCTCAAAATACAAAGAGTGATATCCCCACAACTCAAGAGCAATTGCATCAAACCTCAGCGCATTGTTCCCACAAACCCCAAATCCAAAGAGCAATGCGCTCACAACCCAGGGAGCACCAATTAATACATTGTTCCCTCGAACCCCAAAACACAAAGAATAATGTCATCACAAACCCAGGAGCAACAATTGATGTACTGTTCCCACAAACCCCGAAATAAAAAAAAGCGATGTCCCCACATCCCAGGACCAATATCATCAAACCTCAACGTACTAATCCCACAAACCCCAGAACACAAAGAGCGATGTCCCCAGAACCCAAGCACAATTGCATCAAACCTCAATGAACTAATCCCACAAACCCAAAACTACAAAGAGCGATGTCCCCCACAACCCAGAAACAATTGCACCAAACCTTGAGGCCCTCAGTGAAGGCTTTGAGTTTCCAGAGCCTGGGGACGGCGGCGTCGCACTCGAGCGGCAGCAGCACAGGAGCGTACGACGCTCGCACTCCCAGACGCACGCGACTGAACGACAGCGGCCGCGACCGCAGGTCCACCGTCACGTTCGCCTGGGAGAAATGTCACCAAGTAAATTCGAGCACGTGGAAAATTGAACTCTCATGAATGGTAAAGTTCATTGGGGAATATTTTATCAGAGATATATAACTATCAAAGCTCTTGTTTCATATTGTTTTCCATAATTATTTCTGTTTTCTTGTTTCATATTATAATTGCTTCAAACTGTTTTGGTGATGTATGTCTTCTGAAAAAGGAATCGTTTTCATTGTCTGACGTATAAACACATTTCTTGTAATTCACCGGAGTGCCGATTTTCGACCACTGCCATAAACGCTCTCTGACCATTCATTTGACTTAAAAATCAAGGATTATTTTTGAACTATGGCTTGTAAAAACTTCATGTTCGTCTGAAAATGAAGCCCATTTAATTCAATGTTTGCTCGTGTAGAACAGAAATTTTTCGCGATCATAGGGAGAGGAGGAGCAAAGCTCCGGTTATCCCAATCCCGTTGAATAAAATTTTCTCAAGAGCGGGTTATTTTGAGCCACCTCTCATTTCTAAGCTTTTGGATCTAAAAACTTCAATTTATCCACAATTTGCACCTAATCTTTTTTGTAACTGCACACATTGCTCGTATGGCTTTCCTTATCCATATCATGAGGAGTAGTAAGCGAAGCTTCCTTAACTCCCACAGTATTCGCTCCATTTTTCAGAGAGCACTCATTATGGCACAGCTCATATTTCCTAAACTATTGCACCTGGAAACTTAAAGCTAGTCTCAATTAGAACCTTAAAAATCTAATGTTCCTACATTTACCAGACAAGTTTCTGTGAAGGAGCAAGATTTCTCAACTATGTTTGAAACATTATAAAAAATTATTTTATAAAATTATTCGATTTTATGAACAATCAAAGCAGTCCGGCGATCATCAAACGTGGAATGTGAATGAGTTCAGATGGATACCACTTAAAAACCCAACGACGTGAAATAAATTCAAGTAAAACTTTAAATATTATTTCGAACAGAGTCCCCATGAGAGAGAAACTTCGGAGGAACAACTGAAAATCACCAGCATGTGCGTCAAACCCTCTTCCACTTATTGCCAAGCTCGCTACCGAATTAAAAAAAGGATGTTTTATTCCAATCAAGCCTGATACATACCATCTTGTGCATTGGATTTTTAAATGCCTCATTGCTTACACTAGGACTCAATGACGGCTGCCCCCGGTCAAGCCGGTACCCATTTCCAACACCTGGGTGGAGTGGGGAATTGTGGTTGAGTTCTCTCTTTTCCCAACGGATAGAATCACCGGGCTGCACAAGACGATCACTTTTCTGCGCAATTACAACTAAAATCTTTGGAATGCTAGGAAGAAAATGATATCCACACTTTGTGAAAATATAATCTTCTTTCTTGTATCGAGAGCGTAGTATCTTCTTTGTATTGTATCTTCGCTTGTATCTACGCTCTTTGTATTGTATCTTCTTATCGAGAGCGTAGTTCACTGATGCGTAAATAACTTGGACAATACAGGAAGGAACATGATTTAGAACTTGAAGCGTGCATTTTAAGTTTACATATGACATCCTGGGGTGTGAGATCCTCAGAACTTCCCCTTTTCTGGGACCAGCTAATGAAAAACATGGCATCGAGATCCATCGGAGTCGAAGTAGGATTTTCCAACGGGATTCTTGTCTCCTAGGCCCGTTTCTCCACTCATGATTTCATGCAGCAGCAATCGTTCAAGTTTACAAAGATCGAACCATTTATCCAATAATTGTTTTGAAACGTGAACTTGCCTTCTCGCAAAAGAAATCCGCAAACGCTGTTTTGATCGAATATGAGTGTAATTCACAAATTAATACATTAATTAAACTCTGATCTCGAATCTACGACTTTGGATCATGTATCAAAAGCTGAGTATGTCTAGTGTCTTTTTCCCGTTTTTCTCAAGAATACCTATCATACCTTGAGCCTGCATCGTGTGAAGTGTGCTGGTTATAACAAGTTCCTGAAACCAATTCATCAGTTGTGTATAATTTTTTGATGCGTTATTGTAGGAATCTTTGGTATAAAACTTGTCATATTGTCAGCGATTTTTTTGAGAAAATTATGATTACACAACAAGTTTCCTACTGAGGAACTCATTCGCAATTGCCTTGCAAATAACCGTCTTACTCTCAATACTCTTCGATGAGACAGACTTAAGAAATTTAGTTCAACATCCATACTCTCAAATTCGAAGAATTTCACATTTTCGATTTAATTAATCTCGAGGGTTACTGGGATTTCATGGAGGCCGTGATCATAATACTTTTAATTGTCACAAACTTTGTTTTGAACTAAACAGATTTCTTTATTCTAACCATCAAACATTCTAGAAATTGATACGTTTCTAATAAGATAACGTTATCATTCTTCAGATTATGGTTGCAAACCTTCCAGCTACCGCTCATTCTAACCATAAAACGTGGAAATTAAGGCGTTTACTCTCACCATAAAACATCCTGGGAATTAGTACGTTCCTTATAAGTTAACATTGTTATCCTTCAGATAATGGTTGCCATATATCCAGCTGCCGCTCACTCCAACCATAAGGCGTCGTGGGAATGAAGACTTAGTAACTCAGCCAGACGCACGGCCGGAGAGGCAGCGGATGCCGACCAGGCGATGAAAACCGGTCCACTTCCGAACTTTTGAATTGACTTCCGCCCTATTTTTCCAGCTTCGTAACACGGCGGAAGAGAAGCTCAAAGTGCAAGACCACAGTCGCATGTTGCATCCAATTTAATTCTGTGCTTTTTCCGTTAACTTCAGAGGAAGCAGGAAGCATTACCTATGCCTTCCTTTAATTTACAAATTGAGAACACAGTGAAAGTTTTTGCGTTTTTTTCCGGTAGCCGATATATCATGCCGACAACTTGCTCATTCATACCTTAATTTTTTTGTATTTTAGCAGTAAGCATCTGCTTAAGACTTAATTACTACTTTTATTAATTCAGAATTGAAGCATTACTTAATTAGCCTGACTTGAAACTGCAATTATCAACTTCGGTTGAATCAGAACTACTTTCTGAAAAGTTTCAAAAATTGCCTCAACTACCTCTTTTACGCCTACGACTTGACAAGGTTGTGGTTGCGCCGAGCTATATTGTCGTATACAGTTATGGTTACCGTTCTGGGCGGCGGTCGATCGCTGTGCACAGTTGTAATAATAATAAAATCAGTTGACAACAACTTCGATCAGATACTAGTTAGTTGTCGCTCTGGTAATTCTGCCAAAGTTAATTTTGCAACCATACAATGATGATTTCGTCGTAGTTGTAATAGTAACTGCAAGTTAGGCCCGCTAGCTCCTCGTTAGCTTGCACCACATCGCCTTGAAGGTTACAAAAGTCAAATGTCAGCAGTCTCACCTCACCACAATAAATTATGCAGTCCACAGGTCTCCTCAGGGTAACTAATAATGTTACAACAGACCTGTTAGCAGCTGTCACAGATTGGTTCCACTGAACATTCATAAATAACAATGGTTTCATCTATTCAAACTGATTATTATGTTTAATATAAGGTCCTAGCACTGAAGACGCCACGACGGCGCCTCACCATCATCTCAGATGTTTTTTACTTCCTGTTGCCTTGACACAGTCTCCACCACCATCAGTTGTGATTGCTGTACCGAGTGGATGTCGCACATCATCACGATCGTTTGCATTCCTGAGATACCTTAAAAAACCCACTCCGGCACATCGCAAGGAAAGAATACACTTCGCCTCACGGAGTATTCCCAGATGGCCCCCGACTCTCGTTTCCTTAAGGAGACACTGAAACATGCGCGCCAAACTGCAGACGTATGAAAGAAAGAGGCAGCCCACCACGACTAAAAATAAAGCTTATTGTGGTTGCTGAGGCCTCGAGCACTCCTTCATTTTTTGCACAAAAGATATGCCCAAACTTGGAGACTTACTCCAGTGCCGTATCTATCAGACAAGCGTCACATGCCGGATTTATAGTGCATTTCTTGCGCTGAAAAACCTCTTTATGTTTGGTCTCGGAAACGCAAAGGTGAGAAAATTACCATAAAGCTATGGGGAGATTTTATCATGCAAATAAGAAGCCACTCAGTCAATGTTAGACGCAACTCAAATTGGGCTTCTTTGTCGTGCGTTCCAGCGGTAGTGAAGAATGACACTGTTCGTACATAGTGAATGCATTGTGGGCGAAAGCAAACTGCCATACATTTCGAGACTTGCCTAATTAAAAAGTCGACTGTATTTGCGTGGTTGCTGCGGTTTTTTAAATTAGGCTGTAAGTAGCAGAGCTTGAAAATGACTAAACTGCTCTAAAAAAATTGTATCTTTTATGAAAAGTGTGAAGAATGTTATGGCACGATGATATTTTTTCTCTTATGCATCAACCTTATCAAAAAAATAGTCTTGAAATAATTAAACGTTATTCATTTACAGCGATATGTAAATGTGAAATTTACCTTGAGGTACACATATGTCCCAATGCACAGTCGACGTGTTAAACGTGCAACGAAACTGCACAATGGGTGAACGCAAACTACCCCGCAATATGTGACTTGAAAAATGGAACTCCTCACAAACGAAGTACGTGTGCCAAGTGCGTGATGACATTGGTTAGGGTGTTAACTTGATAACAATATTTATTAGAGATAAAGTCATCCGCCATCCAGAATTTCACAATAGCTTTGAGAAACTCTATAAGATTCATACCCGTATTCGCTGGACTTCGGTAAAATGGGAGTCCCTTTCAAGGCAGACGCACTCAAACTTTTAGGCCCTGTAACCAGTTTATCCTTATTTATGATACAGGTAAGCAAATTTAGTGGAAAAATATTCTGGGTCTAAATTTTACCGTCAGAAAGTCAGAAAGTATAGAAGGACAACGAAGCACCGGAGGAAGGTCAAAACCGGAGGAGGAGAAAAAGTAAAGTTGTGGTGGTGGTGCTTGGTTTTGAAAGTAACAAAATTTTGAAAGATATTTATTTCAACGTTGAAATGATTAATTACCTACATTTCCCTTCGTTTATATCTAATAGAGAGCTCACTTTTATTTATCTCAAAAAGGTTCGTTTTTTACTCGTTTCAACGAGTCTCCAAGAATAAAGAACACATTTCGAAAAATGAACGAATTCTTCGCTTGGATAACAGCAGAACATTGTTCAAATTTTCGCAGAGTTTCTTTTCCCTGTTTTTTTAGCCTTCTTATTAGTCGCAATTGATTTTCAAACAGCGAACGGAGAAATTTTCCGCTCGAATTCTCAGCCAACTTCGAGTCCATCCATCGTCACGAAGTTTAAATTCAAAATTCTTAGAAGACGCCTACGTGGTGCGGCTCAAACTTGCGCAGGCCGTTCAAATTATTATCGAAGTCCGTAAGTTTCAAGATTATCTTGGACTTGCGCTTTGCGACTCGCTCCCCACAGCCCAAAGACTACCGCAAAAGTAGAGGACGGAAAGTTATTTCAGGTCGTTGAAACGTTTCAAGAAGCTACTGCATAATTAGGTTATCCTAATCAAGTTCAGTTTTTAGCTACGCTATGTGCTGCTACTCAGTACTTTTAATTGAATACTGAAGAGTAATAATTGAATTAATTTCAGAGGAATTACACAGCGTGTTGTACCGTGACAATGACGGTAATAATTTGAAAAGTCATTAGCTCTCTTGGAACGCCTGAATGATGAGGGCATGTTGCAATAAGCCAGGTAAACTGGAGGCGTCCTGCACTCATCACGGCCAGCTAAAGATGCAGCGCGTGTTCTTTGAAGTACCTTCTGTCCTTGCGGCTAATGAAAAAGCAACAATTTTGAAACATTCGGTGCATGTTGAACGAATTTATAACTTTACTTTTTTCCCAAGTGGACATTGGAAAAATTAAGAATCATGCACCATTTATTGAACACTGAACGAATTTTCCAAACAAATAGAATTATTAGAAAGCTTAAGATGTATATATAATTTTCCTTTACGGTGAGTCTTTAAAAAGGAGTTCATGCAAACGTATATATTTTGCACAAAAAGTTAGGGTCTTTATTCCATGTTTATCCCATGATCATTACAATTTTAGCAGAAAATTTTGAAAAGAAACATCATATTTATGGTAACTAAAAACATAAACAGCGCGTGGGATTAACATGAAGAGTTGGAATGGAACGACCGTAAATTTTTCCTCAAGTAACAGGAATGGACTTGAAATACAATCCCAACAATTATTCTTGAATCTACGATGTGGCCTGGGCATTTCAGAGTAATCAAAGTTTCCTCGAAACTCAAAGTAACTTGAGCAATTCAATGCAACCCGATCTGTGCCAGCACGCGCAGCATTCATTAAGTCGCAGTTTAGTATTGCATGGACAGCTTCCCAAAGCGGGCAACATTTCTCTCATGTTTATGTACTCCGGAACATCGCTTGTGAGTGATCACAGCCATCTGTAAGGTGCATTGTGCACTTAATGAGCCCGCAACTTCAAACACTGTTCATGCTTGTCAGCTCTATGCACTGAAGAGAGCATTTAAACTGGAATTGTTTTGAAATCCTGAACCACAAACTCCGTTACGGCTTTTCAACTGAGTCTCCCACAGTTAGAAACTAAGAGGGCTAAACCAACCTTTGAAAATATTTCATCCGTAATAACAGTGAATAAATTTCCTATGGACATTATCGTGAGGCATCGACTGCTTACGTCGTCAGACGACCATCAAGCTACTTCGTAGAACCCCGTCTGTGGATTTTTCTTATGTGCAGCGTTCATGGTCCAACTTCACAAACGCAAGAACGTATTAAAGTAGTGACGACAAAATCGAACGGTCGTTAAAATCGAGAGGCGCTCCATATTTGAGAAGCAATCGAGTCGTCCAGTGTCCCCAATTTTTCTTTCTTCAGCATCGATCGGTCGGCTCGAAGTTATTGTCAATCGGCGAGGTATAGAGACTTTTGGTAACGTACGATGCCATCACGTCCTCCCTCGCGTAATAGAAGCCCGCCCTCTCGGATCCAAGGACGTGCCCAGAGGAAGGAACCAGCTCCTTCATTTCGGTCTCTAATGAAGCTGCCACAGAAAACAAGCCTGCCTCTTTTGCGGTGGCCCTTGTTGGCACAGATGCCACGGGGCTCAGTTCGATCATGACACGTTTTTTACCCTCCACAGTTAAAAATTCAATAAAAGTGGGTCACAAATCGCTATATGGTAGCAAAATAGTCAGTGACGGACGTATTAAAAATCTCATCTCAAAGACAAACTGGCTATAGGTGTTTCTGGCTTCCGAGTTAATTCTACAATCGGAAAATTTCTAAAAACTTTACGTCAGTCAATCAGGCGAGGCAGAACTTCAGGGTGCGAGTTACTTTTGTGAGGCTGAAAACTTCCCTTCTGTGAGTCTTTTGGTCGACCATGAATTATTCACAGTGCTGGTATGGTGCCTCCCACACAGCAGCGCACTATAGCGGGCAACATTTTGGGGTCACACAACACACAGCGGTCACAACAGGTCACACAGCGCACAGCGGTCACAGCGGGTCACACAACACACAGCGGTCACAACGGGTCACACAGCACAGAGCGGTCACAGCGGGTCATACAACACACAGCGGTCACAGCAGGTCACACAACACACTCCACCACGTGCATATGAGCCTCGAACTAGTGTCACCTTGTGACTCAAAATCATACGTAATGAATGAGATCTACTTTGAAGCCTCAATCTTGGTCAAAATGTCGCCTCACAGAAGCTCATTAGCAGTTCAGTGGTTATTCGTTTGTGATGGACACAGCAAACCATGGCATGCCATGAAACATGACTTGGTTGAATGGAAGCTTCCTTGTTTTTATTCTTTAGCTCAATAAAATGCTGCCCATGACCAGCAAATTTCATTTTATTTCATATGGTGTTTTTTCCCCTCAGGTAAATGATTTGCTATTTGTTCAGGAGAATTCTATGCATTAATACATTTACCTCACTCAATTGTGCAGTTCATTCCAGAGTATTGAGAAGTTTATCCCATCTAAAATTACAATTGTTCACTATTAATGATGTTCAACTGAGAAGACGCAATAACGCTGCCATTTGTAGCAGCATTTAATTTTTCTAAATCGCGTGTTTGG
The DNA here is from genome assembly GCA_030386875.1 of Morinoia aosen. Classification (NCBI taxonomy): domain Eukaryota; kingdom Metazoa; phylum Arthropoda; class Malacostraca; order Amphipoda; family Talitridae; genus Morinoia; species Morinoia aosen. The sequence goes on along the minus strand of CM059564.1, from coordinate 26,643,643 downwards.
CCTAAAACCTTAAAGATAGAGTACGTGCATCCTCATTTACTCGTCACTTAAGTCGATCAATTAAATTTTTGTACCAGAATGTTGAAATGAAATGTTCGTTTCCGTGCCGGAGTTGCAACAAAAATTGCAATACTTTTTGTTGTAAATAATAGCATTTATGCACCCGTACGCCATTCAAGTAGAATGCTGGCCCAATGCCTCAGAAGCTCACACAGCCTCATCGCTAATGAAGTGAGTGTTTGCTTTTGTCCTGTCACACCGTGAACTTAATTTATTCCAAAAAGCACACCTCGATTGTCGTGCTGCATAAAAATGCATGCCAATTAGAATACCTATAGAACACACCCCTATTGAACGACAACATATTTGATCATTGAATTTGGAAACTTTTATCAGGTTCTAATAAAGACATCTAAAACTCAAGGACCTTCTTGATCAAGACACTCCAAGAGAAGAGACAAATAAACAACACTTTATCATTTAAATTCCAGACGAGCAGATAAATTACACTATTCATTTGCAGCTGCAGTAAACTTCACGCCTAAATGCAATCAAAATCAAAGTAAACTTGGCATCGCTTATATTTACCTGCACCAACAAGGGAGCGAAGGCAGCAGCATCAGCACTGCGAGATTCATTCAGTGCACGCGTAGGGAACATATGCTCATCCAGCTGTGTCGTAAATCTTAAATTTCAAGCAATACCTTGAATTATAATTAGCTCAGAGATGTGTGTAAAAAGGCCCTCTACATGATCACCTCACAGTCGCTTTACCGACATAGCTTATACCTTGCAGTCCAGCCTCGCATGAATGACTGACCATCAGAAAGTTTTCTCGAAGTTTTTTCCTTCATTTTGAACACTCAAAGGTGGTAATCATCATCGACAGTTATACTGCTCCACACAGGTCTAATACAGCACCACACAGGTCTCACACAGCACTACACAGGCATAACTCAGCACACACAGCACTACACATGCAGGCATCAGTCAACATTTTTCCCTGCACTACCTCTGCTGCTTGCACTGTTTGCACGACTGCTTCCACCCTCATGCATTCCGCAAAAAAATACTTCTATTTTTGGAAGCGAGGTAAGAAGTGCTGGAACAAAGAGCTGTGTTTGCAAGGCACACACACGCACCCTCAAGTAATTTGCAGCGGTGTCGCACAGAAGTTTTTGAAAAAATGCATCAGAAAACACGGTCCTCAAACCCTTGATGGTGGTTTGCCTCTGGTTTTGCAGCAATGTTAGGTCTACAACCATAAATTTTTGACTCCGGTCAGGTGAAAAGAGGAATATCTGAAGTAGTTTTGACATCTTGCAATTAACACATCTCACAAACTCAAACCACTGGCTGCTTTGTGCCAGTATACCCATAGAATTCATACTTGCATCGTTCGAAGAGCGGCAAGTATTTGTATACTTGAATTCATACTTCGAGATTTGCTGCGGACAAAAATGATTCATTGTACAAAAATAATTGAATTATTGCCTGAGGCGAGACGAATAATTTCAAACCGATGTTTTGGTTGGTAAATACTTACGAACTGAGCACCACGGTTTAAAATTTTAAAACTTACTTTTTATTCTTTTTATTCTTACACGTTACAATGGACGCCGGAAAGTGTATTAATTTATCGTTGGCTACGTGCTCAAGCAGTCAATTATTTGAAATCAACGTTGCAGTGTTGGTTTTCCTAACTTTTAACTGTTCTTTGGTACTATTTTTATTTAAAATCCGAACTACAACACCCTCCAACTTGATCACAATTACTAACTAGAGGAAACGGATACATTTATAGAGGTATTCTACCTGCTCAGGAGAGCAAACCATTCGGAACACGATAACAATATACCTCCTACAATAATATGCTTCCTAAGCGAATGACTCACTTCCTTGAAGGCCGTGGAGGTACCGATAGTTTAAGACCTTAACTCATATGATTCAAAGATTAAACGATTGCTAAGTGGCTAAGATCACAGACCTTAGCTAAGATGCTTCAAAGATTCAAGAGTTACTAAGTGCTTAAGGTCAAAGACCTTAACTAAGATATTTCAAAAAGTTAAACAAACAAACAAACCAACTTCGGCATCTAAGGTTGCTTTATTTCCAATCAAGCCTGATACACATCACCTTTTACATTGGTTTTTCAAATGCCTTATAACTAACACCAGGACGCCATGACGCTTTCACCCGGTCAAGACCGGTACCCATTTCAGACACCTGGGTAGAGTGTGGTAATGTGCTTCGAGTTTTCCCCTAAACCCAACGGAGAAAGTCGCCCCACAGCAAGGGCTGCTAAGTACCTAGAGTCACAGACCTCAGCTAAGATGCTTCAAAGATTCAAGAGTTACTAAGGGCCTAAGGTCACAGGCCGCAACTAAGGTGCGCCTAATGAACGGCGGCATCGGTCCTGCGATTGAATTAAAGTGCAAAATGGGACGCCGGGTTCTGGTGTAGCTGACTTAATTAAACCCTTGAATTTAAAAGCAAAATAGAACACCGAATTCTGCTGTAATTGACTTAATTAAACACTTCAATTTAAGAGCAAAATAGAACACCGAATTCTGCTGTAATTTACTTGATTAAGCACTTGAATTTAAAAGGAAAATAGGACGCCGAGTTCTGCTTTAGGTTACTTAATTAAACATTTCAATTTAAGAGCAAAATAGGACACTAAATTCTGCTGTAATTTACTTAATTAAACACTTGAATTTAAGAGCAAATGAGGTCACAATTCTGCTGTAACTGATAAGATGCATTACCCCGTCTTCTTCTACTATCCTAGTTTCGAAAATTCAGTGTAAAGGTTTGGGGTATTTTAGCATTACAGCTGAAATTTATTTATTTGACTATGGACAACGTAAACATTAGCTGATAAGCATTTGTTTAACATGTTAAAATAAATCGGGTCAAACATCTTTCACATAAGTTGAAACAAATTATTCCTAGCCTAAAGGTTGGACTTGAAAATTATGAGGAAATGAACTTTTAATCCTGAAGGAACTCATACTCAATTATACTGTACAAAATTTATCTTGAATCGCCAAAAAAAATATTCTGATTAAGCTAATGAACACAGGAGTTTTCAATCATACAAAAATGAATACTCATGTCTTCAAAATAAGAAATTGAGAACCCTGACAAAATTAGTAAAGCATTCCTAAATTTTGTTTTCGAAACATCAAATTCACGCATGGATTTCACACGTTCTGAACTAACAAACCTCCATTCCATTCTTCTAGACACGCTTTAAAATACACCGAGTCTTGTATGCTTCGGGTACTTTGTAGGGCACTCAGCGATAAATTTACAATGAAATCAACAATGCCTGCTCAGTTCCCTTTTCAAATATACCTCGCTAAGATTCCGTTTAAGATTAACGCCCATTTTCTTCAATTAAAGCTCCCCATCAAAGTGGCGCAGACCTCGACTCAGTTCGCCGATATTTGCCGCACTCGCAGCCAGCGCAGCAGCAGCCGCACACCTCCGTCTCTGTGTGGCGGTGCGGGCCGTGGTGTATGACGGGGGTGTGGTGTTGCGCCGTGTGGTGCCGTCATGGCATCTTGTCATGTGATCACGTAAAGTGTGATGTGATCACGTAATGTTTGATGTGATCACTTCGTGGGATCACGTGATCTGATTGTCATATGTGTGATTCGATCACGTAATGTGTGATTTGATCACGTAATGTGTGATGTGATCCCGTAATGTGTGATGTGATCCCGTAATGTGTGATGTTATCCCGTAATGTGTGATGTTATCCCGTAATGTGTGATGTTATCCCGTAATGTGTGATGTTATCCCGTAATGTGTGATGTGATCCCGTAATGTGTGATGTGATCCCGTAATGTGTGATGTGATCCCGTAATGTGTGATGTGATCCCGTAATGTGTGATGTGATCCCGTAATGTGTGATGTGATCCCGTAATGTGTGATGTGATCCCGTAATGTGTGATGTGATCACGTAATGTGTGATGTGATCACGTAATGTGTGATGTGATCCCGTAATGTGTGATGTGATCTCGTAATGTGTGATGTGATCTCGTAATGTGTGATGTGATCTCGTAATGTGTGATGTGATCCCGTAATGTGTGATGTGATCCCGTAATGTGTGATGTGATCTCGTAATGTGTGATGTGATCCCGTAATGTGTGATGTGATCCCGTAATGTGTGATGTGATCCCGTAATGTGTGATGTGATCCCGTAATGTGTGATGTGATCCCGTAATGTGTGATGTGATCTCGTAATGTGTGATGTGATCCCGTAATGTGTGATGTGATCTCGTAATGTGTGATGTGATCCCGTAATGTGTGATGTGATCCCGTAATGTGTGATGTGATCCCGTAATGTGTGATGTGATCCCGTAATGTGTGATGTGATCCCGTAATGTGTGATGTGATCCCGTAATGTGTGATGTGATCACGTAACGTGTGATGTGATCACGTAACGTGTGATGTGATCTCGTAATGTGTGATGTGATCCCGTAATGTGTGATGTGATCCCGTAATGTGTGATGTGATCCCGTAATGTGTGATGTGATCTCGTAATGTGTGGTGTGATCTCGTAATGTGTGATGTGATCTTGTAATGTGTGATGTGATCTTGTAATGTGTGATGTGATCTTGTAATGTGTGATGTGATCCCGTAATGTGTGATGTGATCCCGTAATGTGTGATGTGATCTCGTAATGTGTGATGTGATCTCGTAATGTGTGATGTGATCTTGTAATGTGTGATGTGATCTTGTAATGTGTGATGTGATCACGTAATGTGTGATGTGATCTCGTAATGTGTGATGTGATCTCGTAATGTGTGGTGTGATCTCGTAATGTGTGGTGTGATCTCGTAATGTGTGATGTGATCTCGTAATGTGTGATGTGATCCCGTAATGTGTGATGTGATCCCGTAATGTGTGATGTGATCCCGTAATGTGTGATGTGATCCCGTAATGTGTGATGTGATCCCGTAATGTGTGATGTGATCACGTAACGTGTGATGTGATCACGTAACGTGTGATGTGATCACGTAACGTGTGATGTGATCTCGTAATGTGTGATGTGATCCCGTAATGTGTGATGTGATCCCGTAATGTTTGATGTGATCCCGTAATGTGTGATGTGATCTCGTAATGTGTGATGTGATCTCGTAATGTGTGATGTGATCCCGTAATGTGTGATGTGATCACGTAACGTGTGATGTGATCACGTAACGTGTGATGTGATCACGTAACGTGTGATGTGATCTCGTAATGTGTGATGTGATCCCGTAATGTGTGATGTGATCCCGTAATGTGTGATGTGATCCCGTAATGTGTGATGTGATCTCGTAATGTGTGATGTGATCTCGTAATGTGTGGTGTGATCACGTAATGTGTGGTGTGATCTCGTAATGTGTGGTGTGATCTCGTAATGTGTGGTGTGATCTCGTAATGTGTGATGTGATCTTGTAATGTGTGATGTGATCTCGTAATGTGTGATGTGATCTTGTAATGTGTGATGTGATCTTGTAATGTGTGATGTGATCTCGTAATGTGTGATGTGATCTTGTAATGTGTGATGTGATCTTGTAATGTGTGATGTGATCCCGTAATGTGTGATGTGATCTTGTAATGTGTGATGTGATCTTGTAATGTGTGATGTGATCCCGTAATGTGTGATGTGATCTCGTAATGTGTGATGTGATCTTGTAATGTGTGATGTGATCTCGTAATGTGTGATGTGATCTCGTAATGTGTGATGTGATCTCGTAATGTGTGATGTGATCTCGTAATGTGTGATGTGATCTCGTAATGTGTGATGTGATCTCGTAATGTGTGATGTGATCTTGTAATGTGTGATGTGATCTCGTAATGTGTGATGTGATCTCGTAATGTGTGATGTGATCTCGTAATGTGTGATGTGATCTCGTAATGTGTGATGTGATCTCGTAATGTGTGATGTGATCTCGTAATGTGTGATGTGATCACGTAATGTGTGATGTGATCTCGTAATGTGTGATGTGATCTCGTAATGTGTGATGTGATCTCGTAATGTGTGATGTGATCTCGTAATGTGTGATGTGATCTCGTAATGTGTGATGTGATCTCGTAATGTGTGATGTGATCTCGTAATGTGTGATGTGATCTCGTAACGTGTGATGTGATCTCGTAACGTGTGATGTGATCTCGTAATGTGTGATGTGATCTCGTAATGTGTGATGTGATCTCGTAATGTGTGATGTGATCTCGTAATGTGTGATGTGATCTCGTAATGTGTGATGTGATCTCGTAATGTTTGATGTGATCACGTAATGTGTGATATAATCTCGTAATGTGTGATGTGATCTCGTAATGTGTGATGTGATCTCGTAATGTGTGATGTGATCTAGTAATGCGTGATGTGATCTCGTAATGTGTGATGTGATCCCGTAATGTGTGATGTGATCCCGTAATGTGTGATGTGATCCCGTAATGTGTGATGTGATCCCGTAATGTGTGATGTGATCCCGTAATGTGTGATGTGATCCCGTAATGTGTGATGTGATCCCGTAATGTGTGATGTGATCACGTAATGTGTGATGTGATCACGTAATGTGTGATGTGATCCCGTAATGTGTGATGTGATCCCGTAATGTGTGATGTGATCACGTAATGTGTGATGTGATCCCGTAATGTGTGATGTGATCACGTAATGTGTGATGTGATCTCGTAATGTGTGATGTGATCTCGTAATGTGTGATGTGATCTCGTAATGTGTGATGTGATCTCGTAATGTGTGATGTGATCCCGTAATGTGTGATGTGATCACGTAACGTGTGATGTGATCACGTAACGTGTGATGTGATCTCGTAATGTGTGATGTGATCCCGTAATGTGTGATGTGATCCCGTAATGTGTGATGTGATCCCGTAATGTGTGATGTGATCTCGTAATGTGTGATGTGATCTCGTAATGTGTGATGTGATCCCGTAATGTGTGATGTGATCACGTAACGTGTGATGTGATCACGTAACGTGTGATGTGATCACGTAACGTGTGATGTGATCTCGTAACGTGTGATGTGATCCCGTAATGTGTGATGTGATCCCGTAATGTGTGATGTGATCCCGTAATGTGTGATGTGATCCCGTAATGTGTGATGTGATCCCGTAATGTGTGATGTGATCCCGTAATGTGTGATGTGATCTCGTAATGTGTGATGTGATCTCGTAATGTGTGATGTGATCTCGTAATGTGTGGTGTGATCACGTAATGTGTGGTGTGATCTCGTAATGTGTGGTGTGATCTCGTAATGTGTGATGTGATCTCGTAATGTGTGATGTGATCTTGTAATGTGTGATGTGATCTTGTAATGTGTGATGTGATCTCGTAATGTGTGATGTGATCTCGTAATGTGTGATGTGATCTCGTAATGTGTGATGTGATCTCGTAATGTGTGATGTGATCTCGTAATGTGTGATGTGATCTCGTAATGTGTGATGTGATCTCGTAATGTGTGATGTGATCTCGTAATGTGTGATGTGATCCCGTAATGTGTGATGTGATCCCGTAATGTGTGATGTGATCACGTAACGTGTGATGTGATCACGTAACGTGTGATGTGATCACGTAACGTGTGATGTGATCACGTAACGTGTGATGTGATCTCGTAATGTGTGATGTGATCCCGTAATGTGTGATGTGATCCCGTAATGTGTGATGTGATCCCGTAATGTGTGATGTGATCTCGTAATGTGTGATGTGATCTCGTAATGTGTGATGTGATCTCGTAATGTGTGATGTGATCCCGTAATGTGTGATGTGATCACGTAATGTGTGATGTGATCACGTAACGTGTGATGTGATCACGTAACGTGTGATGTGATCTCGTAATGTGTGATGTGATCCCGTAATGTGTGATGTGATCCCGTAATGTGTGATGTGATCCCGTAATGTGTGATGTGATCTCGTAATGTGTGATGTGATCTCGTAATGTGTGATGTGATCCCGTAATGTGTGATGTGATCACGTAACGTGTGATGTGATCACGTAACGTGTGATGTGATCACAAAACGTGTGATGTGATCTCGTAATGTGTGATGTGATCCCGTAATGTGTGATGTGATCCCGTAATGTGTGATGTGATCCCGTAATGTGTGATGTGATCCCGTAATGTGTGATGTGATCTCGTAATGTGTGATGTGATCTCGTAATGTGTGATGTGATCTCGTAATGTGTGGTGTGATCACGTAATGTGTGGTGTGATCTCGTAATGTGTGATGTGATCTCGTAATGTGTTATGTGATCTCGTAATGTGTGATGTGATCTCGTAATGTGTGATGTGATCTTGTAATGTGTGATGTGATCTCGTAATGTGTGGTGTGATCACGTAATGTGTGATGTGATCTCGTAATGTGTGATGTGATCTCGTAATGTGTGATGTGATCTCGTAATGTGTGATGTGATCTCGTAATGTGTGATGTGATCTCGTAATGTGTGATGTGATCTCGTAATGTGTGATGTGATCTCGTAATGTGTGATGTGATCTCGTAATGTGTGATGTGATCTCGTAATGTGTGATGTGATCTCGTAATGTTTGATGTGATCACGTAATGTGTGATATAATCTCGTAATGTGTGATGTGATCTCGTAATGTGTGATGTGATCTCGTAATGTGTGATGTGATCTAGTAATGCGTGATGTGATCTCGTAATGCGTGATGTGATCTCGTAATGTGTGATGTGATCTAGTAATGCGTGATGTGATCTCGTAATGTATGACTTGATCTCGTAATGTGTGATGTGATCTCGTATTGTGTGATGTGATCTCGTAATGTGTGATGTGATCTAGTAATGCGTGATGTGATCTCGTAATGCGTGATGTGATCTCGTAATGTGTGATGTGATCTAGTAATGCGTGATGTGATCTCGTAATGTATGACTTGATCTCGTAATGTGTGATGTGATCTCGTATTGTGTGATGTGATCTCGTAATGTGTGATGTGATCTAGTAATGCGTGATGTGATCTCGTAATGTATGACTTGATCTCGTAATGTGTGATGTGATCTCGTAATGTGTGATGTGATCTCGTAATGTGTGATGTGATCTCGTAATGTGTGATGTGATCTCGTAATGTGTGATGTGATCTCGTAATGTGTGATGTGATCTAGTAATGTGTGATGTGATCACGTAATGTGTGATGTGATCTCGTAATGTGTGATGTGATCTCGTAATGTGTGATGTGATCTCGTAATGTGTGATGTGATCTCGTAATGTGTGATGTGATCTCGTAATGTGTGATGTGATCTCGTAATGTGTGATGTGATCTCGTAATGTGTGATGTGATCTCGTAATGTGTGATGTGATCTCGTAATGTGTGATGTGATCTAGTAATGCGTGATGTGATCTCGTAATGTATGACTTGATCTCGTAATGTGTGATGTGATCTCGTAATGTGTGATGTGATCTCGTAATGTGTGATGTGATCTAGTAATGCGTGATGTGATCTCGTAATGTATGACTTGATCTCGTAATGTGTGATGTGATCTCGTAATGTGTGATGTGATCTCGTAATGTATGACTTGATCTCGTAATGTGTGATGTGATCTCGTAATGTGTGATGTGATCTCGTAATGTGTGATGTGATCTCGTAATGTGTGATGTGATCCCGTAATGTGTGATGTGATCTCGTAATGTGTGATGTGATCTCGTAATGTGGGATGTGATCTCGTAATGTGGGATGTGATCTCGTAATGTATGACTTGATCACGTAATGTGTGATGTGATCTCGTAATGTGTGATGTGATCTCGTAATGTGTGATGTGATCTCGTAATGTGGGATGTGATCTCGTAATGTGGGATGTGATCTCGTAATGTGGGATGTGATCTCGTAATGTATGACTTGATCACGTAATGTGTGATGTGATCTCGTAATGTGGGATGTGATCTCGTAATGTGTGATGTGATCTCGTAATGTGGGATGTGATCACGTAATGTGTGATGTGATCCCGTAATGTGTGATGTGATCTCGTAATGTGTGATGTGATCTCGTAATGTGGGATGTGATCTCGTAATGTGGGATGTGATCTCGTAATGTATGACTTGATCACGTAATGTGTGATGTGATCTCGTAATGTGTGATGTGATCTCGTAATGTGTGATGTGATCTCGTAATGTGGGATGTGATCTCGTAATGTATGACTTGATCACGTAATGTGTGACTTGATCACGTAATGTGTGATGTGATCTCGTAATGTATGACTTGATCACGTAATGTGTGATGTGATCTCGTAATGTATGACTTGATCACGTAATGTGGGATGTGATCTCGTAATGTGGGATGTGATCTCGTAATGTATGACTTGATCACGTAATGTGGGATGTGATCTCGTAATGTGGGATGTGATCTCGTAATGTATGACTTGATCACGTAATGTGGGATGTGATCTCGTAATGTGGGATGTGATCTCGTAATGTATGACTTGATCACGTAATGTGTGATGTGATCTCGTAATGTGTGATGTGATCTCGTAATGTGGGATGTGATCTCGTAATGTATGACTTGATCACGTAATGTGGGATGTGATCTCGTAATGTGGGATGTGATCTCGTAATGTATGACTTGATCACGTAATGTGTGATGTGATCTCGTAATGTGTGATGTGATCTCGTAATGTGGGATGTGATCTCGTAATGTATGACTTGATCACGTAATGTGTGATGTGATCTCGTAATGTGTGATGTGATCTCGTAATGTGTGATGTGATCTCGTAATGTGTGATGTGATCTCGTAATGTGTGATGTGATCTCGTAATGTGGGATGTGATCTCGTAATGTGTGATGTGATCTCGTAATGTGTGATGTGATTTCGTAATGTGTGATGTGATTTCGTAATGTGTGATGTGATCTCGTAATGTGTGATGTGATCTCGTAATGTGTGATGTGATCTCGTAATGTGTGATGTGATCTCGTAATGTGTGATGTGATCTCGTAAAGTAAAATGAAGATTAACGTCGTTAACGAGTCCACATCTAACAAACAGCGAGGAAGTATAACTGGGCCAAACAGTGTTCCAAGATGAAGATTAAGATTATAAGTTAGTTCAAGCCTCCCTATCCGGAACTTTTGCGATCCAAAGAGAGGAAGAAGGAAGGCACCCTTGAGTATGGAGCTAAGGGAATGCGGAATCTATGCAGAAAGGGCATAGAAATAGTAAGTTGAGTCAGAAGTTCATTAAACAAGACCAAAGTTGAATAAGAATGTAGTAGGTACTGAAAAACAGACGGCAGAGAACCGAAAAAAATGGTCCTTAATATAACAAAAACATTTTATTTCAACAAAAACAAGGCTTGCCTAACTCTGAGCTCATCCTATCACCGTAATTTGAAGCGAACTATGCAGCAATCTACGTATACGGCCAATAAAGCGTCAACGATGCTAAATTTCCTGAGTAGCATTCCTACCATCCTGTTTGTGAAAAAAACACAGGAACAATCTATGAAAAATCCCTCACTTTTCCCAGCATTTATGCACCAATAAGCGAAGCTGGGATAGACTCAGGCGGTATTGGAACGCAGCAACAGTGACCGATTGCTTTAAGCATACGCAAATGAAATGAAAAATAAAGGTTCTACGAAAACTTCTGTTTTCAAAACTTTCTTAGAAGAGGTAATTAAAGCTCATTTGTACCCATGAGCTCCATTGGGTGTAGGTTTGACCTTGCCTCTATTTGCGAAGGTGTACGAGGCTCGATAGCGACTGATATCATTGACTCGGGACAATGTACGCGAGATATAAAGCACTTCGCGATTGTTGGGCCATGATTGTCTCGGTGGGCGCCGAACAAATGTGGTGCGAGCGCTCGCTAACCAATAATTGTAACAAAGAAACCGATACAGAGTCATGAGATGCACAAAGGCATTCGTTAGAGCCTCCCATAAGAAGACGCTACTTCAATGGAGTTTTCGGGATCGCTTGCTGCAATTCCAGCGTCGATATAAGTATCCTCAAGGAGCTGACGTCGTTCTCTGTCGGAAAATTTTTGTTGGATTTGAATTCGAAGTATTTTCTACCGATCCAAGTTATGTCTGATTTTTAGCGTGTGCTTGCAAGTGCAGTTCGTCACTGAAACATCGGTCGCTCTTGCTTTAGTATTGCAATAAGCATCATTATTAGACGACCTACTGTATCAACTAAGAGTTTAGCTCCCACACATACGTATGAAGCAGGTCGCCGAAATTCAAGTTACGTCATATTCTCGGCATTTTGCTCCAGTTGTGGAAAAATGTTCAACATCTCGTGATTTTAATTGCCAATCGTTTCCCTCGCTAATACAACGCCACTCAAGTTATCAAGAAATACTGATGCGCTCTGATACAGCGGAAGCCTCTGGTCCGTCATCACGGAGCTCGGCAGGAAAAACATCGCTCATTTTATTCCTTAACGACCGGGGCTCCTCGTGAGGCACACAAATCTGACACCTAAAATTCCGTCTCAGAAATGGAACGTCTGCGACGCCGACGTTTTTGGCATATTTGGAGCGAAAAATTGCAATGAATTCTGAATTATCATCGGGCGAAGTGCGGAAAATAAAATGTTTTGAGAGAAAGAAAGGCGCTTCGGGAATACCGCGCAAATTGGGCGTGACTAACTGGAAAATGCACTTAAATCGGGAATGTTTTCATCTTCACCGAAGGAACGTACTTAAAAAAAGTTAAGAAAAAAGTTCATGAAACAAGATCAAAATTGAATAAAAAAGCAGCAGGTTCAAATATGAAAGGTATAAATATTTTAAGCTGCTATGCAAACGCCGAGGTCGTTTCCTAATCCCGATATTTGCATAGTTTTCCTGTACAAAATACCAAGTAAGCATTTCCTCCTTGAGATCGTAGGTTTCTACCTCCTCGCTAGGGGAAAAAATTTTAGGATGATATTTAAATATTTGCGACGCCGTAACTAATTAAATTATGCAGAGGATTGTGAGGAAGACATTCAAAAGCATTTCTCATCAGGGCATCGAACAAAGGTCCCGGAATTGAAAGGCTCAAATTAAATGCGACCAAGATTTTTCTTTGATCTTCAAATTAATTTCTAACTCGCTTTACACAGAAACAATGGACCTAATCATCTCTAATGCCGTGGGTTTTGTGATTCCCATCTGCTGGAAATGCTTCGTCTTGATATTCACTTAAGATGAAAGAAATTAAACTACAAGACCTAAAGCCATCTAAATTAAATAACCTTGAATGAGAAAAGTAACTTAACTCGACCGTCGGCATTATCAGTGCCTGCTCTTCCTGAAACGCTGAAACATGAAATGGATTCCTTATATGTAAATAATAAAACATTTTTAAAAGGTGTTCGAGGTTACATAACTTCATAACTCTGAAAAAACACAGGGTTGTTCCTGTGTTTTTTCACAAACAGGATGGTAGGAATGCTACTTAGAGAATTTAGCATTGTTAACGCTTTATTGATGTCTGAATTCCCTTGCGTTAAAGTTAGACGATTTAACACATTTCCTGCGACGTGACCCACCGGTGGTCACTTAAAGTGATTTTCATTGTGCTGCTGACCCACTTGCAGTCATTAACTCACTTTTTATTAATACTTAATGAAAGCTAAATAAAGGCCCGATCCAGTTAATGTTTGCTATTTTCAAAATTGATTACCACAATTGACCTTGAATTTGAATTGAATTTTGAACTTCAGCTTAACTCATCGCAGTTAACGTGTTAAACACTTCAATTTGTGCTGCACACCTCAACATTCGCGACAGAATTATTGGAGACGATCTCCTCAGGAGAGCGCCGTATACCACTCTTTAACGGGCTGACAACGTTTGTGCGATTGCTTTTGTTGGTTCAGCTAGGTCGTGAGTAGCACCATTGAAAAATCGATTGTACAGCTTAAATCCATTCTTATCCTTGCTAAAAAGTGTGAAAAATATCATTGTACGATAACATTTTACCTCGTATGCTAAATGAATTTTGGAAAGGTAGCGAAGTAATTGAAATACTATTCATTCATGCCAGTATGCAAATGAGCAATTTACCAAGTGGTACACATACGTCCCAATGCGTCGTCAACCAGATAAGATCGCTGTACCTTCACGCAGAATTTCTTACCAGTGGTCCCAATACGTCGTCAGCGAGTTAAGTTCGCCGTGCCATCACGCAGAATTTCGCACCAGTTGTCCCAATACGTCGTCAACGAGTTAAGTTCGCCGTGCCATCACGCAGAATTTCGCACCAGTGGTCCCAATACGTCGTCAGCGAGTTAAGTTCGCCGTGCCATCACGCAGAATTTCGCACCAGTGGTCCCAATACGTCGTCAGCGAGTTAAGTTCGCCGTGCCATCACGCAGAATTTCGCACCAGTGGTCCCAATACGTCGTCAGCGAGTTAAGTTCGCCGTGCCATCACGCAGAATTTCGCACCAGTGGTCCCAATACGTCGTCAACGAGTCAAGTTCGCCGTGCCATCACGCAGAATTTCGCACCAGTGGTCCCAATACGTCGTCAGCGAGTTAAGTTCGCCGTGCCATCACGCAGAATTTCGCACCAGTGGTCCCAATACGTCGTCAACGAGTTAAGTTCGCCGTGCCATCACGCAGAATTTCGCACCAGTGGTTCCAACACGTCGTCAACGTGTTAAGTTCGCCGTGCCATCACGCAGAATTTCGCACCAGTGGTTCCAACACGTCGTCAACGAGTTAAGTTCGCCGTGCCATCACGCAGAATTTCGCACCAGTGGTCCCAATACGTCGTCAACGAGTTAAGTTCGCCGTGCCATCACGCAGAATTTCGCACCAGTGGTTCCAACACGTCGTCAACGTGTTAAGTTCGCCGTGCCATCACGCAGAATTTCGCACCAGTGGTTCCAACACGTCGTCAACGTGTTAAGATCGTCGTGCCACCACGCAGAATTTCGCACCATTATGCATTCGATTCGATCACTCCCAAGCTGATAGCTCAGACTGTTACGTTACAATCCACTTTAGCTCGAGTCCAACTGCCCTGCAGTTACCGTGCTTGATATGTTCGCGTAATCTCTCCAGCTTTAGTCAAAGTCTCAACTATTTTTTTGCTCCATTGGTGTCTGTCATGTATCCGCAACAAATTGTCTAGTGCTTGTCTGGTACCTGACTATGTAGTACCACTTTGGTCCCTCTCTGATCTTTACTCGGTTTCTTCCTGGTGCCTCTCGCACATTTTTCCGGTAACCTGGTCTCTCTTGGCTATCAGTAATATATGACTGATTAGCGAATGAGACATTATCATGTCAAGCAAATTTCACATTCCTGTTTTTTGTCATATACATTTTCGTTCCCCGTACAATTACCTGGACACCAATGACCAGTTGATCGAGCCTCCATTCAACCCAAGATCTTTTTTGGATTTTTTTCTAACAATGCGAAGCAGACAACGTGAAGACAAAAATCGAAACCTGGTGAGCAGATTAACGAGAAATACGTGAAAATAAATACTATCATCGAATGTTCTCGATCTCGTAATGTCGAATATGTTCTCTTCATTCTTGGTGTACTGCAGTGGAACCAACCAGCACTTCGATATCTATCAAAGTGCTGGTTGCGATGAAAATTATTATAATACCTTGTATTATAATTATAAGTTTATTATAATACCTTGCAAAACAAATTATAATTTGTTGTTAGGTACATTCATTGTTTCCTACTATGGAAATATCCAAATCCCTGAAACCCTGAAAAAAGAGCGTTTTAGGTTAAACTGGCGTGGATGATGCGAATTCTCGCACTGAAATGGCATGACCTGCTTTGAGAAGACGCGATAACTCATCGATTCCAAAAATTCACGAGACGGAATTTATTTGGCATCAATTTCAAAGGCGCTCGGGATCTCGCGAGAAGGAAAGGCTTTAAGGCCTTCTTCGATTTCCAAGATCATTGCCAGAAATATGATTGGAGTGAAACGTTTGGCTCCGCAGAAATTCGAGGTCTCATGCCGGATTATTTTCTTGAACGGACTCGGATATTGCTCAGACGAAACGGCGTCCTCGAGATGGACCAGAAGTAATAATGAAAGTTTGAATTTAATTAAAATTCGATACTCAAAAATCAAAAATGCTTTCCGTTTTCTGTGTAATGTAGAACTGCCTTTTGTTATTGAGTAGCGTTTGTAAGATCTAGGCGTTAGGTTTGAAGCAACGGGGTAGGAATTCATGCCAATTAACACTTTGACTGCGGCAGGTAAAACTGAAGTTTAATATTCAATTCAAATTTAAAGACAATTGTCGCCAGCAATGTTGAGAATACTAAACATTAACTGGATTGTGTTTTTCTGTAGCTTTGATTAAATATTTAAAAATAGAGTTTGTGCCTACAGGTCGGTCAGCAGCATAATGAAAACTCCCTCAGTGACCAAATATGGCTCACGTCGCAGTCTTAGTGTTGAGGAAGCTGAAAACGCTTACAAACCATAAATAGTAAATCTCAGCTTAATTTTCATCTTATCTTTTAATACAAGAGTGCAATTTTAGTGATGTATCCAACTAAGTTACATTACTAATAAATGCGGTAGGAAAGTAACTCGTAAGTTGACATTTACAAAAGAGAGACAGTCTGAAGACTTGAATTTAATTTGCTGAATATTCTCCGACCGATTACCTTTATTATTTTCATGGATCCGACCTTGTTCTGAGGGGAGCGTGGGGCTACGGTCACAAAAACAGGAATTTTTGTTTTCCACGGCCATGTTTTGGTTCGAATTGAACAGACTTTTCAGTACCTCTTGACATTTTAGACGAGGGCTCTCTCAAGGTTTGTTAACTCCACAAATTTCAGATAATTTTAACATTGCTCACTTGTAGTACTTTCAAATCTTTTCTCAATTTCAAAAACTGAGCTTGAACAGACAGTAAGTGAACGCTTTATACGTTTTAGTTTTTTTATAAGTTTGTAGATTTTGCTTTACACTTACATCACTTCACTTGCATTAAATTTTGAAAGAGGTTTTTTCTCACCTTAAAAATTTTAATTCACTGTCGGTTGTTTCCTTCAGCAAAAAACCATCGCTCTGGTTCATCACGAAAGCGTTTACTCAGTTTTCGGGGCGATCGCGTCACCTCAGTCGAGAACCGAAAATCTGGTTCCAAACCAATTCAAAAATGAAGATGTTAAAAAGCGACACTGAGCTCCTTTGCAAAAAGAAAAACGCAGTATAACATGGCCCAAGTTTTCCAAGAAAACTTAAAAAAGGACACGGAAAAGAGCAGCTTTGGAACTTTGATACTCTAAAACAATAATACTCGTCCACAATTTTGACGTAGCATAAAAATAAAGGTATACTCATACACAAAACCAGCGTCCTTGACACACATCGATGACGGGATTCCTTCCACCGTTCAGTGACCTCGTAAATGAACCGAGATGCATTAGAGTTTACTATTAAATGTTCAAAGATCTCATGAGCGAAAATTCGCGTGAAAATTCATTTTTAGGATAAAAAATGAAAAACCTCGCACCCCCAGACCACTAAATGAATGGCTCACTACTGAGTTCACGCCGCACCACTAAATGCACGGTGCACTGCTAAATGCACGGCGCACCACTAAATGCACGGCGCACCACTAAATGCACGGCGCACCACTAAATTCACGGCACACCACTAAATGCATGGTGCACCGCTAAATGCAGAGCGCACCACTAAATGCACGGTGACCGCTAAGTGCACGGTGCACCACTAAATGCACGGTGCACCGCTAAATGCACGGTGCACCACTAAATGCACGGTGCACTACTAAATGCACGGTGCACCACTAAATGCACGGTGCACCACTAAATGCACTGTGCACCACTAAATGCACGGTGCACCACTAAATTCACGGCGCACCACTAAATTCACGGCGCACCACTAAATGCACGGCGCGCCACTAAATGCACGGCGCACCACTAAATGCACGGCACACCACTAAATGCACGGTGCACCACTAAATGCACTGTGCACCACTAAATTCACGGCGCACCACTAAATGCACGGTGCACCACTAAATGCACGGCGCGCCACTAAATGCACGGCGTGCCACTAAATGCACGGCGCACCACTAAATGCACGGTGCACCACTAAATGCACGGTGCACCACTAAATGCACGGCGCACCACTAAATGCACGGCGCACCACTAAATTCACGGCGCACCACTAAATGCACGGCGCACAACTAAATGCGCAATGCACCACTAAATGCACAGTGCACCACTAAATGCACGGTGCACCACTAAATTCACGGCGCACCACTAAATTCACGGCGCACCACTAAATTCACGGCGCACCACTAAATGCACGGCGCGCCACTACATGCACGGCGCACCACTAAATGCACCACAGCAACGCATCTCGTCTGACCAAATCTGCCGGCCCGGAAATGAGCAACGGACGCGCAGGTCACAAACGCTGTGCAGGCTGTGGCAGACACTGCAGGGTGTGGCAGACACTGCAGGCTGGGGCAGACACTGCAGGCTGTGGCAGACACTGCAGGCTGGGGCAGACACTGCAGGCTGTGGCAGGCACTGCAGGCTGTGGCAGGCACTGCAGGCTGTGGCAGGCACTGCAGGCTGTGGCAGACACTGCAGGCTGGGGCAGACCCTGCAGGCTGTGGCAGGCACTACGGGCTGTGGCAGGCACTGCAGGCTGTGGCAGACACTGCAGGCTGTGGTAGACACTGCAGGCTGGGGCAGACACTGCAGGCTGTGGCAGACTTTGCAGGCTGGGGCGGACACTGCAGGCTGGGGCAGACACTGCAGGCTGTGGCAGACACTGTAGGTTGTGGCAGACACTGCAGACTGCGGCAGACACTGCAGGCTGTGGCAGACACTGCAGGCTGTGGCAGAGACTGCAGGCTGTGGCAGACACTGCAGGCTGTGGCAGGCACTGCAGGCTGTGGCAGGCACTGCAGGCTGTGGCAGGCACTGCAGGCTGTGGCAGACACTGCAGGCTGTGGCAGACACTGCAGGCTGTGGCAGAGACTGCAGGCTGTGGCAGACACTGCAGGCTGTGGCAGACACTGCAGGCTGTGGCAGGCACTGCAGGCTGTGGCAGGCACTGCAGGCTGTGGCAAGCACTGCAGGCTGGGGCAGACACTGCAGGCTGGGGCAGACACTGCAGGCTGGGGCAGACACTGCAGGCTGTGGCAGGCACTGCATGCTGTGGCAGGCACTGCAGGCTGTGGCAGGCACTGCAGGCTGGGGCAGACACTGCAGACCGTGGCAGACACTGTAGGCTGTGGTAGACACTGCTGGCTGTGGCAGACACTGCAGGCTGGGGCAGACACTGTAAGCTGTGGCAGACACTGCAGGCTGTGGCAGGCACTTCAGGCTGTGGCAGGCACTTCAGGCTGTGGCAGGCACTGCAGGCTGTGGCAGACACTGCAGGCTATGGCAGACACTGCAGGCTGTGGCAGACACTGCAGGCTGGGGCAGACACTGCAGGCTGTGGCAGACACTGCAGGCTGTGGCAGACACTGCAGATTGGGGCAGACACTGCAGGCTGTGCAGGCACTGCAGGCTGTGGCAGGCACAGCAGGATGAGGCAGACACTGCAGGCCGTGGCAGACACTGGAGGCTGTGGCAGACACTGCAGGCTGTGGCAGACACTGCAGGCTGGGGCAGACACTGCAGGCTGTGGCAGGCACTGCAGGCTGTAGCAGGCACTGCAGGCTGTGGCAGGCACTGCAGGCTGTGACAGGCACTGCAGGCTGTGGCAGACACTGCAGGCTGTGGCAGACACTGCAGGCTGGGGCAGACACTGCAGGCTGTGGCAGACACTGCAGGCTGGGGCAGACACTGCAGGCTGTGGCAGACACTGCCGGCTGTGGCAGACACTGCAGGCTGTGGCAGACACTGCAGGCTGTGGCAGACACTGCAGGCTGTGGCAAGCCATGCAGGCTGTTGCATGTGCTGCATTTCACAACGTATCAGTCGGAGGTAAAGTTTCCACATACGTTTTGGAGACGTACGGAAAATCTTAAAACTTACCGAGGTTCTGCGACCACCAACTTGCGCAAGAAAGGTGCCTAAATGAGAAATAATGTCAGATTGAAATCGATGTTAGTTTAAGCCTCTCTAAGCGCGACAAAGGCGTTCGAAAGAGAGGAAGCAGGAAAAGCATCCATTTAGGTTGGAGTCGGAGAACGCGGAATTCATGCATAAAGTACGTAGAAATGGTAAGTTAAGAAACAACTTCATGAAACATAGTAAAAGTGAAAAAAGAAAATAGTCAGTGCTGAATAATGGAACAGTGGTGAACCTAGAAAAAACGACCCGTAACAAAACCCCCCAAAAAAACATATTCTGTTTCAACACAAGAAAGGCCTGCCCAACCTTTTGCTCGAGACCTCACTTATTCCCCTGGGAGTTCTAATTCCCATTAGCACAATAGTTGTATCCCCTTGAGTATTGAGAGTCCAAGTTTTTTAAAAATTTATCGATAAATTCATTGCGTGAGTTTGACAATAAGTTTTAACTCGAAACATTTGCATGAAAATAATTTATGAATAATGTTATACAATGCCTCTATTGTTATATTGTGAGCTTGGTTGATTGACCATAAAGTGGATTTTGACCTGAATATTTTGCAGAGGAGTACGGTTGATGAAGTCTCCCTGTTGCTACTATAACGCGAGCTCTACCGCCATATATCGCCTATTCATTGCAGTTTGAGATGTACAAATTAAGTGTTTATCCCTAAATTAAATGTATGGAAATAATAAACATCCATTGGTAACCTAACCTAACCTTACGCTGTAGTACTAGCTAGAGGTAGATCTCATGCTTTAGTGTGGTAGACCTCACGCCATGGCAGCACCGTCCTCCAGCCCTCAATGGTATTGAACCTGATGACAATTTAGCGTATTCAGAGAATTTCATTCAAATGATCAGATGATCCAGAATGAAAAAAGAATTGGGTGTACATTATCGCTAAAATAACAGAGAGCGGACAAACAATAACGATAACACTGTATCCTCATTTCATTCCAGACACACAACGCACGTGGCAGCGACACATGACGATGTCTCCCCTTACTGTCGCCTGTCCAATTGTGGTCCAGATCATTAGGTTTTGCGCGAGTTTCTTTCCAGTCCACAGAGCCGCAGATTTTCTTGGCAGTAATACATCGACGAACAAGAGATACATCGCACTCATGTCCCTGATAAGATCCCAAGAGCTGGTTTCGATAGGGAGGAGTAATGCTAAGTGAAACTACATTACTGAAAACGTTCATCTCAATAAAGGACAAAGCCGCAAATTTTCTCGGCACCGTTTGTTATGAAGCAGCAATATATCAACGAACGAGAGATACATCGCACTCATGGCAATGATTAGATCCCAAGAGCTGTTTTCGATAGGGAGCAGTCTCGTTTGGTTGAACTCTATTACTGAATACGTTCATCTCACTCAGGGTATTAGTTTCGACTAGTGTTGCACGGTGAGAATTTGAGGCACGTCTTTGGTACATCGGTATAGATGGTTGTTAGAGCAATGAAAATTTTCTTGTAAAAAATAATTCATTCTCGACTAAAACATCCTGTATTACAACCTTAATGGCCCTTGTGGACGGGCTTGAAAATTACTTTTCCAATACTAGCTTGACTATCGCGTAGTTTCCACTCGCTGAAACCTTCCAAAACCACAACTCCACATTTGAACGTATTGTGTTGTACACTAGTAAAAATATTGAAGTTTTCAGTATCCCTTAGGTAGAAGAGTGCTCAGTTTTTAAATAGAGTGACAAAAACACTTTTGTAAACAACCCAGGATCGAAGGCAGAATGAACAACAATCATAGATGACTGCTTCTGGAGACACAATATTAGAAAAACTGAGACGGTGCGGCTTCTCAAATTTACACAATATAATTTTCGCTTGGATGAAATTTGTTTTAGTCTAAGAACGTGACAACTGAGGATGATTTGGAATATAGTGTAAATTAGCAGAGTAAAAGTAAGCGACGAATACACATAGCACTATCTTTCACAAGTAACTCTACCTTTCAAGTCTCACAGCAATGCAAGATGGCACGAAATACAGTCATTTGTCTGAGAACTCCGATTGATATTAGGAACATCTCAGGTTGTTCTGCTGGACATTCAATACCCCTGTGACTTTTCCATTTTTTGATCACCAAAATCAAAGGCTTCATCTTACCTCGTGACTTATCCACTCTTTGTCGAGGCTCAATTTCATTCTCTTACGGAACATTACAACATTTAAAACGTCGTTCCGACACAGTTCTTACCTTCATCCAACATTTAGAACCCTCATTTTCGCTCTCGGAACTCGTGACCATCCAATCTCGAATGAACTATACTGTATTTTCCACAGCGACCAACTCCACTCCACAGCCAACATCTAAAACATTTTATCGCGTTCAGAACTTGTGACTACTCCAATCATGCGGCGCGAACTTCATTTTCTCCTCCGCACAAGTCTATGTTTGACTTCCAAAGCCCGAGACGGTCCAGGCCAGTGGACGCTGGGCTCAGTGCTGAGGACGTCAGTAAAGCCCCGGCACTCCGAGGATCAGGCTTTCCATTAGCGAGGATGAGCAAGTCATCGCGGCGGCGATATTTACGCAACGCGATGCCTTTTAGCTCTCTGCGCGTCTTGCAGGCTGCACACCCGTATTTCTTCACACGAAACCGGTTTGTTAATATTGCTTTGGAGGTGACTCCTTGAACGCGCTCCGTGAACATTCAAATGGTCACCGGGTTTGAGATTTTTTGAGGAAGCTATAAAAAATTTAAACTGAAAGTGAAGGTATATTGCGATCCCTGGCATGTTCAGTGTTGCAAGGTCTTGGAAGAAATGACATTTTAGAAACCCCGCGATGAGAGCGACTCGTTTCTAAAAAAATAGGCGTGCATGAATTTAAGAAAGAGTCTGTTGGAAATTTGAAATTGTATGCATCTCATGCAGCCTTCTAGCCTGAAAAATGTGTGAAAAGCCGAGTTACAATTCATTAAAATATCTGGAGACTCGTCTAAATTTGAACAGGAGACGAAGTTTGTTTCTGCAGCATCTATTTCGGGCACTATTTTGAAGCGCAAGCATCAAAGTGTTTGAATTCTATGAACTTTTTCCACAAATTTTTGACATGACTCCGTTCATAGCGATGAGGAAGCTCACAAATCCTCGTCTTTTGAAACTTATATTATTTGAAATCTTCATTATTTTAAGCTTTGATATTACTAAAACATTGTTTTCAAAACTTTTGATGGTTCACCTACCCTCATTGCTTAACTTAAACTCCGAAGTTGTTTCCCGCTCTGATATCCTTTCAAAAATGTCGTTACTGAATTTCTGTTCTTGTTTCAGCAATCTCACAACGGAAAAATCCGAATTTCATCCAGGTACCAAAGTAACACGATGGATAAAAGTCACCAAATTGAGTAAAAAAACAAACCATCAAGTCAAAATATTTTGTATCGGAGTAGGGAGAAAAACTGACGATATTTTGTATTCACGCGTTGAGATCCCGCTCTCAAAACTGCCAGCTTCACTTGAAAAAAAATAGGCTCCGTTTCTATTTTCAGAATCAGTTCATTTTAAAACCGTTCCATGTTATTTCCAGACCTCCAAACTGTGAGCTCAGAATCTTCCGTCACAACCTTCCTGGCGTGTCTGGCTGCCGAGTTTCGTGTACTGGTCCTCACCCATTGAAATCAACGGTGGCCGGAGCGGACCGTAAAATGTTCTGTCACTGCATTTCCTGAGTGACTAATCCTTGATGCCGCCCGAATTCTCCAATGCTCCATAGGGCGGACCTCCAAATAGCTTCCAGTGTTCCTCTGCCGAGTAGCGAAAGAATCTTTTATTATTGGACCGGAGTTTGTCAAGATTTTCGGTACGGTTGGCCATGTGTCCATATTTTCCGTACGGTAAGCCATTCGTACTAAAAAAGGTTATTGTAAATGGAAAACGATGAAGTGCACGTGTATGAAAAAGTAACAAAACGAGAAAATCATGAGCAAGGAAGGTCTGGATGCGAGTTTGAAGTTCAGGTTCGGCCGTGCGAGAGACATCGCCTCTCTCCACGTAACCCGTCTCGAGCAGGCAGTAGGAACATCGTCTTATGGTCATAAAGTTAAGCATCAGGGAACATTAAGTGGACTCAGCAAATTTTGGGACACTCTGAGAGGCCTTTATGTCAGGAGAAGTCTATGTCCTGCTGTTGTCGGGTCCAAAGAACAACCCTAACTCCCAAGCGAGTCCCGGATGACCCACGACTCGGGGTCCGCCAGTAAATGGAAAGCCGACGAAGTCTAGCGGCTCTTTAGAATGAATTTATTTCTCCGATTTATTTTATTGCCTTCAAAAGAAACAAAATATCTTAGACTTCTATTAGCGCACACAAATTTCACGTTACGATTCTGAGGAAGTTTTGTGAATTTCAGGAGTTTCAAAATCAGTACATGACATTCACTGCTTTTTTCAATGCAGCATGAGTCTGACTTGTTTAATGCAGACATATTTCAAATTCACATCATGTTTCTTGGCTGTGCGGAACAGTAACTAGCTGTAAAATAAAACAGAAGTAAGTAAAACTTAGTTTTCAATCCCGCATTGGCGAGAGCAATCGCATTTTATCCAGTACTACTATTTAATTCGGGAACGAAGCACCCCAGAAAGGCGAAAAACTTTGAGAGAGTTTCAAAAGATTGCTTCCAAGTTTTGTCATTAAGCCAAAATGAGCGTGAACGTTTTTAGTTAGGCCAGCCAGGGCTCTAAAACTCAAGCAAATTGAATCAAAAAGCAAATTACTAGAAAATAATTGATGCAATTCACATAAGATTAATAATTACCCTAACTTGAAAAACAAAACGTCGAGACCGCTACAGAATTCATTGCATTCGTGTTTGTCTCATTACCTGGTCAGAATTTCCCCCTCCAATGCACATTTTTAATGCTGTCAAACTTGATCAGTTAAGACGAAAATCATCTTCAACTTTCACACTTCATTATTAGAGGAGAGTTACCGAGTATTATTTAACATTGAAACGTCATTTCTTTTAAAGTCAACTGATGAACTGTCTTTGAAGTTCTCCAACCAGTGAAAACGATGTAAACTTACGTAGTGGAGACTCAATTAATTCAGTTCAGGGTCGCATGGTGATGTTCTGAGAGGCAATTAAAATTTAAATGATTCATAAAAATGATTGGAACACGCATCTGAACATTAATAACTGCTTTTGAAACTAAATTCAAGTTCCCAAGTTTAACTGATACATGGTTCATAGGAATGAAACTACTTTTCTCTATTCTGGCAAGAATTTTATTTGAGCAGCAAGACAGTTACAGAATTTATTAGGTTTCTCATGAAATTTTTAAATTATGACTCTCAGTTGAAATGTTCACAAAAGACAACGAAAATGATAAAAAATAACCTATTTTCAGTCCTATTTATTTCATCGTAAATACATAATCATTTGCCAGTAACTTTCCTTCCAGGAAGGGATGATTTATCCTCATTTGAAGACCAGAATGCAACGCAGCGCAAGAACTGAGCTGCTTAGCATTTCAAGGAGAAAATTATTCTCCGAAGTTATTGTGAAAGTTCGGTCTTAGCTGCGTGATTTTGCGCCCGCAAACACGCTATCTGTTTGTTCAAGGCAACAAAATGCGAATGAGATCTTCTCTGCGGGAAGCCTCGCTTCGTCTATATTTGTGGCATCCAGAGCACCGTTATTGTCATGGCATCTATTGCGGCGTCATTGTTATGGTATTTATAGCGGCCTTATTATTGTGGACTGTAAGTGGTGTTATTGCAGCGGCATCTACAGAATCTTTCAGATAAATCCGTGTAAATTGAAAAACGTTGGCAATTCTGATCCCTCTGAATGCTTGAAAAATTGAAGTACAGATTAAATTAGATTAGATTAGATTAGAATATTGGTTGGTTTAAGCCTCCCTATCCGCCCCGATGGCGATCCAAAGAGAGGAAGGAGGAAGGCACTATTGAGTGTGGATAAAGGGAACGCGGAATCTTTTCAGAAAGTTTGGAAAGAAGATTATGAAACAAGATCAAAGTCGAATAAGAAAGTAGTAGGTGCGAAATACAAAATAAAACGATTTTCAGGAGTGACAAAATCTCAAAGCCCTTTCGTTTTCGAGAAATGATGATCTGAAATGATTTTATATTCTCGTAGAAATAAGCTTACCTTGCAGCCAACGAATAAAATCTAACTTCTTGGGCAGGCTGTTGGCGCCCACTCTAGACTATTTTTTACGGGAATCGAAAATTATTTCAGGCCATCATTTCTCGAAAACGAAGGAGTTTTGAAGTTTTTAACACTCATTATTATCGTTTTTTGCGTTTTTGTGTATATGGCTGAAATGTGTGCATCGAATTACGCAACAACCAGTACATAGAAAATTTAATATTGAGGTGGTCTCTAAGACCCACAAGAAAAATTTTTAGAAGCCTTATAATAGAAGCATCTATATCGGCAGTATAGTTTAGGCATCTATATCGGCAGTATAGCTTAGGCATCTATATCGGCAGTATAGTTTAGGCATCTACATCGGTAGTATAGTTTAGGCATCTATATCGGTAGTATAGTTTAGGCATCTACATCGGTAGTATAGTTTAGGCATCTATATCGGTAGTATAGTTTAGGCATCTATATCGGTAGTATTGTTTAGGTATCTATATCGGTAGTATAGTTTAGGCATCTATATCGGTAGTATAGTTTAGGCATCTACATCGGTAGTATAGTTTAGGCATCTACATCGGTAGTATAGTTTAGGCATCTATATCGGTAGTATTGTTTAGGTATCTATAGCGGCATTATTGTTATGGCATCTATAGCGGCATTATTGTTGGGGCATCTATAGCGGCATTATTGTTGGGGCATCTATAGCGGCATTATTGTTGGGGCATCTATAGCGGCATTATTGTTGGGGCATCTATAGCGGCATTATTGTTGGGGCATCTATAGCAGCATTATTGTTGGGGCATCTATAGCAATATTGTTATTGAGTTATCTATAGCTGCACAATCAATAGTGACATCTACATTCAGTCTTCACGTATTGCACTGTTCAGCTGTGCTATAAAAGTTTTAACATCGATGTGCAAATTATATAAGTAAGAGTTTCCTATTATCCAGCCGAGACGAAGTGAAGCCATTTTCAGTAAAATACCGTTGCTATCAAATTAATAACAGACGTACGATGGGTTGCCAGCGGAAAGATTTATTCGCTGTGTCCCAACGACGCTCAGCAGAATGAACTGAGGTGTACAGAACATTCAGTTAGGGCTCACACAAATATCTGTCACTTCAGAACAGCTACGAAGTATTGTCTGCGTCGAGATGGTGACTGTGGTTTTAAAGCCATGAAATTCACAGTAAAATGACGACAACATCCTGGCCGGTCTTACGTCTGCAAAATGATATCTGTTTCGGGTAGGAATTACGGCATTAGTTTCACAGTATTTAAACTCACCGTAATATGACGAAATTTTCTATACTTGAAAAATCGAGTCAACATCCATAACTGCGTCTGCATCAACTCAGGGGTAACTCCGCGTAACTGAAGTTAGTCAAATGACAAAAAAAAAACATAGCGGATAGGAAGCCTCAAAAGCAAATGTAGCTTCCACAGAAAAGAGCTGAGTTTTTCTGTTTCAGTCCACCTTTTTCGCTAGACAAGTTTTAATTAAAATTAAAAGCGACTTCAAGGCCAGGCTTGAGAAGACAATTGGACCGTTTAGGCCGCAAATCTTCCTTTTTGTCGCCCACCGCTCAAATTTGCGGATTGAGGCAGGCCTCGCTCCACAAACTGGGACTAATATTTTACGGCTTCGTAATCCCGCAACCGCGATTACCGCACCCAGACCCACGAATCTGGACGCTTAATGTAGGCCGAGCGGACGGCTAGTGTGGAAATGTACGCCAAATGTAGATAGGGCTTGCGAGTATATACCGGGCCGGGGCAAACTGGCAAGAAAATGTACAATGGATAATGAAGAACGGGCCACCAAATCTAGAACAAGCCTGGAATTGTTGATTAGATTTGATGCTAGTTTTAGCCTCCCTAACTGC
This sequence comes from Morinoia aosen, assembly GCA_030386875.1. Taxonomy (NCBI): domain Eukaryota; kingdom Metazoa; phylum Arthropoda; class Malacostraca; order Amphipoda; family Talitridae; genus Morinoia; species Morinoia aosen. Next base: position 26,615,608 of record CM059564.1, on the reverse strand, counting down.
TAAAAAAAGAAGGAGGAAGGAGTAAGGCACCTTTTAGTATGGAGATAAGGGAATGCGGAATCTATGCAGATGGAGCATAGAAACAGTAAGTTGAGAAAGAAGTTAATGAAACGAGATAAAAGTTGAAGAAAAAAGTAGTAGGTGCGAAAAGCAGGACAGCAGTGAGCCGAAAAAAGGCGGTCTTTAACGTTCCAAAAATATTAATTTTAACAAAAAGAAGGCCTACCTAACTCTCAGCTCTGGCCCTCACACATTTTCCCATGGGAGCACTAATTCCCATAGATACAACAGTTTTGCTCCCCTGAGTTACAAGAATTATAAAATTGTAGCCTGGTGCTGAACAGGAGAGCAAATGTTGCCTCACACCCAGAACTACGAACTGTAAAATGACTCGTGGTTTAGGGTAAACGCGCCGTCAGGTTGTATTCCCTAGAAGTTGAATCATGATAAAATATGGATACATTTTCTTAAAATGAGTGATCGGCAAATTGAAAATAGTGTGACGTCAGATGCATACCTTTGAAAGATGAATCCAATAGAACTTGTAAAAATGAAAACGTAGCGTAGTTTATTCGATCACTTAAAATGCAACCATCTCGAAGTGCCTCAGAAAATCTACTCAAGTTCATTGCTACGGACGACAATACGTTGCTGAAACGTGACATTTTATTTACAAAAGTACAGAAAGTTCATACCAGACCCAAAACAAATTTTTAGAATTAGCGCAACATTAGTTCATTAGTGATTCTAATGTGACATTTCAACCTCTCAGTCGCACAACTTATTCTTTCACAATTTGAGAAGATGTTCTGCATTCAAACCATCTTTGCTTGGGAGATCAATTCGTTTCACTTTAGCGAGAATGTCCCTACGTTTCACTCTATATTTATGAGGGACTACGATTTCAATCAGTTAGGTGTCGAAAATACTTCTTGCTTGCGATCCATTCACCGCAATAGCAACGAAATAAATTGTACAAATCGTTTCTGTAATGCAGCAAACTGTCGTGCAGTCGGATCACAGCTTCATTGTTTTCGCTCTTCTTTGCGGTGGAAACTTTGCAGACATTTTAACGAGTTAGACCGAAAACTCGGCGAAAGACCAGCGTTTGCCCCAGGAAATTCAGTAGGATTATGTACAGAAGGACACGAAACCCGTAGGTGTGAGTGTGTGTGCAAGAATTGGACACATAATGGAGCAACTTGAATGTGGTTCATAAACACCAAGGTCTCAGGACTCCAATTGGACTCCTCTGGCAACGTGTCACAATCCTATCTCCCTGAGAAAAACTCAGCATAGATGTTCTGTGTTCCATAGTGCATCGATAAGATGAAAATTACGAAATGAAGGCGAGAAAAACAAACTTAGATGATAAATGCAAGATCGATTATATGAGTATTGGTTGGGCTTGGTCTATACATCTGTCCAGGAATTGTTTCAACTATAACTAACAGCTTTGTCATACTCTTCAAAAACGTCTGACCGAAACTCAAAGCATTCGTGTCATTAGGGTAAAGATCACACTAGTAGCGAAAGTTTTAGGTCAACTAGACTTTCCGAATAATTTCAAGGAGGTTTTTGCACGTCAGGATTGATTGGAATTTGACTGACAAGAAATTCGTGTGTTCATTTGCTATATTAGCAGAATAAGACGAGAATTTAAAGCTGAAGGAAGCTTCAGCTTGCTATCGTAAAAATCGTGTGGGGAAGTTTGTTTAATTAACAAAGCTTAATAACTTTGTTATAGCTTCGAGAACTTGCAGGTCTGAGTTTAGTCTCGAACATGATAAGTTGCAGCTGGTCTCAAAAGTCGTGCAGTGCATCACGGTCAATTAGAAGACGTGGCTATCGAACTCGACTGCGGGGAGCAGAATCAGGAAAAGTGAACAGAACGACTAGGAAATAAAGGTGGAATTTAGTTACTGTTAATTCCTGTGATTTTTGTAACTGTAATTGGCTTATATGTACACAAGCATTATTATCAACTCGTGCTACTGAAATTGCCAGGAATTTCACTTCAATATTCACCGCACAAGTTTAAATTATAATTTGCATAAGTGCAAGCATTCAACTCCTGTCGCTAAAATTGCCTGGAATATTACTTTAATGTTGCCCGCACAAATAAAAAAGAGACCAAAGAAGAGCGTAGAGCAGCTTGGTGCAGACCCCTTTCACCCAAACTGGCTTCCTTCTAACCGACCTCCAGAGCACCTGCCTAGAGGAGCGTAGGACTAGCACGCATCAAAAAAGCACGTACCAGATTTTCGATCATCCATTCCACCGGAGTCATGTACGAATTCGCTGCAGGTCAAACTACAGCAGTGAAATGCCTAACGGATAATCAATCAAAAAAATGCCGAGTCAGATACTTCATTCTAAAAATAGTTCTTGAAATTATGCGGCCAATTGTAAATTATTTCGTGAAATTATGTCGTCAATTGTAAATCAGTTCATGAAATTATGTTGTCAATTGTACTTAGTACCTGTAAATTTGTTCATTGTAAATTAGTTCACGAAATTATGCTGTCAATTGTAAATCAGTTCATGAAATTATGCTGTCAATTGTAAATTAGTTCATGTAAAATAGTTCATTGTAAATTAGTTCATAAAATTAAGTTCCCAAATGTAAATTAGATCATTGTAAATTAGTTCACAAAATTAGGCTCCCCAATGTAAATTAGATCATTGTAAACTAGTTGATGAAATTAAGCTGAAACGCCTACTACCAAAAGAGCTGCACACTACGTACCATGAGGTCGGGGGGGTTGTGGAGCCCTCGTTTCTGCATGACCCTCCGCAGCGCCCCGGCCAGGGCGGCCAGCAACACGTCGTTGAGGCACGTCCTCGTCACGAGCTTCACGCGCGTCACCTTGGCCAGCGACACGCCAGCGCTCCAACGCACGACGTAGCCTTCGTTGATGGTCGACCCGCGACGACGAGAGTGGGTTTGAAGTCTTGCTGGATGTTGGTAATGGTTTTGGGACGCAGACTTGTTCGAAGCGTCGCACTTTCTGTCGTTTGATAGCGTAGGGTGTGGTACGGAGTTGGACATTTGGTTTCTGTGTAAAGAAGATCTCTTCGCGAAATAGTGCGAGTTGGTGAGTAGGTTATGTTCTTTCGGCCACCACCAAAGCCACTTGATGATCATAAGAGGAGCTGAAAAAAAGGCCTGCATAACGCTCGTGGCATAAGTTGTAGCGCCAAAATGGGGCTTGGGAGGCAAATGCTGGACGTGATTGTCCGATAAGGCTTGGCATAAGACCCGCATGAGAGAGATGCCATCCCCGATGCACGGATGAATGCGGCACACCAACACTGTATCCCTGATACCGTCCTGCTCCCCACCTCCCACCACAATCACCTCCCACAACGGCCGGTCCAGAGAAAAAGGCTTAGACAAAACGTCGGACACATAATTCTGCAACTCTTCCTTAGAATTTAATCTTGGCCCCAAGTAGATATGATGATGCATGTGAAAAGATCTGTCAGGCTCCCAAGCTGGTCCAAAAGGGAGCTTCCGAACTCTGCTGGTGAATCTAGGGAAAAGAAGTTCCCCAGATCCATTTTTCGCTTCGATCACGCGCGCTGACACAACTTGTCTCACTCTAGCCAAGGGCAATATGCCATCTACAATTAGAATACTGTGCAGTACCGACTGTGTCGATTGAGAGAAAAAATGGGCATCATGAGCTGATAAATACTCATGATTGCCACATGACGGCAATCTCGGATGGAAACATGCGGTACCGAGAGTTTTAACTATCACTGCCATTGGTAAGGTTAACAAGACTAGAAGCGATATAGGTACACTCAAAAATACTGTTAAAACTATGCTAATCAAGCCTGATATCAAACTCTGAGTGCACATGGTATCTTCCTCTAAGTATTTAACTTTTCCGATTGGTGCTGAATAAAGCTCTTTGGACAATCGTCTCTTCTTCCTCTTCCACGCATGCGCGTTCTGAGACGAGGCTTTAGCAGTGGACGGTGTCATGTCAACTCGACTCTCTTTCTTCGTGGACCGGACAATTTGAATGTCCGACTCCAAAGCATCGTAGGTGACCCGCATTTGAGGCGATGCCGAGCTCGGTGAAGGATCAGTATGCTTCTTAATGTCACTAAATTTGCTATTTCTCCGCGTTTTGTGAGGTAATTCTGCGGGTCGTGGCCCTGCTGAGGTGCTGATTGGTTGCGCTGTTGCTGCGTCTGACGCTCTGGCGGCTGTTGATTGGCTGGGCGCCGCTGTGTCATATGCGGTGGAGGCTGCTGATTGGCTGGGCTCTGGAGGCAGGCGAGGGAGAGACTTGCGGTCCCCATCATTGCGCCGGGCCATAACAGGCGCTCCAAGATATTCATCGCATCCTGCAACAACGAACAAGTATTTATTTGACATTATTTAACGAAATAAAGCCTATAACAGAGCACTGTTTACCATACCATGGCATTTCCACTGCGCATTCTATTCAGACAATATATTAGATTAGATGTTAGTTTAAGCCTTCTTAACCGCAACAAAGGCGTTCCAAAGAGAGGAAGGAGGAAGACACCATTTAGTGTGGAGGTAAGGAATCGTAAAATCTATGCAAGGTGGATAGAGACAGTAAGTTGAGGGAGAAGTTCATGAAACCAGATAAAAGTTGAAGGAGAGAGTGGCAGGTGCTGCAAAACACGACAGCAGTGAACTGAAAAAGATAGTCCTTAACATAACAAAAAACTTTTTATTACAACAAAAAGAAGCCCTATCTAACTCTCGGCTTCGGACCTCACATTTTCCCTCTGGGAGCTAGCACACACGATTTTGTGATGCGGTCATACTGATGAGCATAACGCAACATAACGTCTAAGACGGTACAGGACGATGTAGCGGCTTTTGAACTCAATTTATAGTACAAACTATTCAAAAGGTCACTCCACAACTCAGTGCAGTGACTATTTTTAGCCCATAATAAAAATTTACAAGCCCTAGCTTAGCGCGGAAGACGCAGCAAGGAGTATGCCAACATTTCTTTCATTCGAAATACTTTTCTTTCATTCGAATATAATATTTCTGATATACTTTTGGCAAGCTCGTATGACAACACCTATAATAACGAGCTGAAAATGCTCAATGTGAAGAAACTTACTGAATAACCTACATAAGAAGCAGTGTTGCCTTGCGCAAGGTTTTCTTATGGCACACTCAAAATTACGGTAGAGGGTAAACATTTCTTCGGCAGCTTGTTGAAATGTCATTCACGCCTAAAAAAAATTAAAATTTCCCTTTCACTTGTGATGAAAGCTCTTCCATCAGAAGACGAAAATAAATGGTAATGACGACAGGAAATTCTTTGCCTGAGGTCATTTTTTCATCGAAACTTGAAGCGAAGTCTCGTGTTTTGGCTGCGACCACAATCCGCACTGGTCCTTGCTTTAATCAAGAGATCCGCGTAAGAACACCAGACAATCCCTACGGAGAGAATCGAGACGAATCTTTTGCTTGTCGATGAGCGGTAACATGAGATTGCTAATTTAATTAACTTTTTTTAAGACGAGCTGTTCTTACGATGTAGTCGTTGAATCACCTGGAATAACGATCAAGTAAGCGCACATCAAATATATATCGGTGACATGTGAAGAATGACAACTGATCGAAGATTTACTCCAAAAAAGTCTTATGAAGAAAAATGAAAATTCTGCTTTGGAAAAAACTAAACACACGAAAACTATGTGACAGGATAGCCATTAAGAACGACAGCCTTGAGCTAGGTCACTGTAGGCGGATGAATTTCCGTGGAATCTTCTTGAAAATAAACTATAAGAACTTATGTAGGAAATAGTATTTATTGCATATAAATCAACTTCTTTTTACTATCAGTGTATGGAACGGGGGGTTTAGTTTGTGCATTAAATTCACCAATATGTTTAGATATTTACTTCATAATTTCACCCGTACGCTAATCTACACGAAGAAGAACCCAGACGAATTCAATTCAAGCATGAAAATATACGAAGTAAAATAAGCCCTTAAAAACTTTACTGCCGAGAAAATTCAGCTATTATGGAAAGGTTCAACAACTTCAAATTCCCATTTCATTTTTGGAACAGCGCACGATGTCCAGGTAGTCAATCCATACAAGAATAGCTCTGCATACTGCGCCAAAATATATTAAATTTTTGAAAAAAAAATGTCAAATAAAGTTCTTTCTCCCTAACTGATCATGATCAGCTAAAATTAGAAACTCATATTGAAATTAAATAACGTAAATCAAATAATAAATATAACTGTAAAGTGCCTAATCTAAGGCTATTTATATTTAGAAGAAACTGCCTAACAAATCGAGAGCTCAACAGAGCATGCGTTTAAAACTCAGCTCCCATTTTTTTCCGTGACAGATAGAAATTAACAGTTTGATTGTGCACGGCTGGTAAAATTGATGCCTAATATTCAATTCAAATTTAAAATACATTGTAGTTAGCAATGTTAAAAATACCAAACTGGATCAGGTTCTCATTTCGTTTTGATTCATTATTTTGTTTGATTGAGTTTGTGACTACTGTTTGATCAGCAGCATAATGAAAACTCCCTCCGTGACAAAATATGGCTTACATCGCAGTCAAAGTGTTAACAGATAACACTAAATAAAACATTTTTGTTACGTAACTGGAAAGCGGATATCTTCGTTAGAATATACCTGACATTTCTGTTACGAATGATTAAACATTTATGATACGCAATTGCAGGTATCTATGTTACAAAATTACTTGTATTTACCGCAAGAAATTACAAGAAGCAAATTTAAATTAAGAAAATATTCGTTCTACATTGACTTTTTGCATTTTCTCGAGGATCAGCATTTAAGCTATATGTTCTGACTTTATTCCAGTTTTCCACGCGCAGCCTATTTCACAAAATATAAAACGGAATATTTAAAATATTAATTTCACAAAATATTATAAGGAATATTAATAATATTAACTTCCCAAAATGTTATACGGAATATTAATAATGTTAATTTTTCAAAATACTTTACGCAATGTAAATAAAATTAAATTCACAAATATTATACAGAATTTCAATAATTAGAATTTCATTAAACATTTTTAAAAAAATTATTATTTTTCAAATAAGAACATACACTTGAACATGAATGCCTCGCAGGAAAGACAGCAGGAGACTCGCGCGGTGAAGTCCACCAACCTCGTTAAGGGAGCAATTTTTTTTCTGTTCTCCTATAAGGTTGAAACAAAAATGGTTCATTAAAATTCGAGAAAGAAGTAAAGGGCTCCAAAAGATTTTTTCCGAAATAATTCATTAAAATTTCAAAAAGAAACTAAGGGCTCCAAAAAGATTTTTCAAAATGATTCTTTAAAATTCAGGAAGGAAGCAAAGGGCTCCGACAGATTTTTTGCCCCCTGGAAGGAAGTATGTTTCCAACAATAGATGCACTTGTTGCTGCCGGTATCTCAGGCTGGCTGTCAGAACACGGACCTGTAAATTTCAGTTGAAGAAATGTTTCAAAACGTTCAGAGATACACTGACTTTTGCTGGCACCATGAGATGTGCAGCATATGGAACAATATTGTGCAGCATATGGAACAATATTTTGCAGCATATGGAACAATATTTTGCAGCATATGGAACAATATTTTCATGCTGGGTCACTTAGAGCTTATCATCTCTGAATGCATGTTTGTAAGTTTCAAGTCTCAAATCAAATATTTAAGCTTTTTTGTGTAAGATAAAATTTTCCTCAATTTTCACTCGGCTTCAATACTGCAAACTACTCGAAATTAAGTCGACTCATACAGAAGTGGCCAATAATTATACTACGCTCTCCTTACTTCGAGGTTCATCTTTTCAAGCCGTTGCTTTTTCAAACTATTCTTCTTCAGATAATCTCTCAAACAGTTAAAATGCTTGATTTACATTTCCCTAACAGACTAGCAGAATTTGTGAAACATTCCGAATGCATGAAGAATACACAGGCATATTTCTTACAGTCGCTTAAATCTAAGTTTTATAACTCCGCAACATAGAGTGTAAAATTAATTTTTCTCGCACAGAAAAGAGGTGGAACGTATTTGCTGCAATACGGAAGTTGGCAAAGTTGGGAGAATTTTATTGTGTCATAAATGAAATGTTCATCGGGTTTTCCGTAGTATATAGAACACGATATAGCATACGAGACACGATTTGCGTAGTGTGTGGAGTTTTAAATGAAATACTCGTTTCACTTCCCGTACACTCAGCCAAACCGAGAACAGACTATTATGCAATACTGTAAATTAAATGTTTGTTTGGTTTTCCGTAGATTTGATCAAGCTTTTTATGGTACAAACTCGTGTCATTTTGTAAATTAAATGTTAGTTTGATTTACCGTAGACTTTATATAATTAGGGCATAAACTTGATGAAAATGTAAATTAAATATTAGTTTGATTTACCGTAGACTTTATCAAACTTTGGTATAAATTCATGAGGTTTTGTAAGTTGAATATTCATTTGATTTACCGTAGACTTTATAAAATTAAGGTAAAAACTTGGGTGAAAATTTAAATTAAATATTAGTTTGATTCACCGTAGACTTTATCAAACTTTAGTTTAATTCATGTGGTTTTGTAAGTTAAATATTCGTTTGATTTATCGTAGACTTTATCAAACTATGGTGCAAACGTATGTGCTCGTGTGAATTTAATATTGATTTGATTAACCGTTGACTTTAGTGGACATGAGAATTGTACTCTCTCCGGTCGGAAATAGTTCGTGCATATCAATGTTGAAGTTTGTCGGAAATATTCGTTCCAAAACAATTGTAAACCTTCTAGTAAAGATAAACTTTATTCTGTAATTCAGCATACGCAATTGATAATATTGAAACATCAATGAATAATATTTTTAATAAGATAAATAACGAAAGATAAACTCTGCATTGTACTTAAATACATGAAATTGATAATGTATTAACAGAAGAAACATATTTGCCAATATATTTACTCAATACTTGTAAATTTATTCTTTAATTTTACTGAGACTTGAGTTGAATTTAGAATAATGTTTTATTTTTAATTGTACTTTCAACGGATATTAAAGCGTGTAATGGTTGCCACCGTCAGCCAAAATAATCTGTTCCACTGACTGCTGCAGAGTGAGGAGAATGTTGTTCAATGTTGATCTCCGTCATTCCTCAACGCTATCCGTCACTTCTATAATTAATCCATCAACGCTACGCGGTGCTTTTTGATGTTGAAGGAATTGGATTGCATTGAAACAGCCGAGGGGCTCTAGACCTCTCAAGACGTGCATGCAAGACTGCTCTTCTCTCAGAATCTGTCAAGGCTTTTGTCTGTCGGTAATGTGTGTTACTTTCTATTGGTATCATCTTTATTTGCCTTATCCTGCGGCTATTTTAAGAACTTTTTAACAAATATTATCTGGAAAAGGAAAAAGTAAAAGTTATATTAACTTTCACGCTATTATTCATTAAAGGTTAATATCAGTAATCAACACAAGATCATCTACTGTACTCAAACAGGAGTTCGTTAAAAGACACCAAAACGCGAAGTGTGTTCTCCTTGTGTAGCACATACTTCCGGCCGGAGAGAGTATACCATACCAGTGTAGCCAAAATTTGCCCTTGCATCAAGCATTCGGTAGATTTAAGATACCTTGAATATGAAATTCTCCAAGAAGTTATACCGGTAAACAATACGGATTAATATTCACTGATTTCGAATTCTCGCATTACTCCTCTCTCAGATTATTTTCCTCGCAACAGCTGCAGCGTTTCAAATAAAGCCAAAAAGAAATCAATCAACGCATCCAGTGAAGCCATTATTGCCGCATCGCTGCATTGCGTTGTAGTTCAGTTCGTTCGTTCGTTTTTTCTTTTCAAATTATGCGGGCATGACCAGCGCACTTCATCGTCCGTCAGAACAGAAGGGGAACCTGAATGCATTTAATTGGCTGGCGGTTGTGGCATTACCATTTACGACGTCATCAATGAGGGCATTACCAAAATTTAAGTTCATTCTCTGCCATTTACGACCGTCACACGGCATCACGAATGGGAGATAAAAGTTTCCGGCTTGAATTGCAGAGACGAGCAAGGCAATATTGAGGTCGCGAGCTGCTGAATGCAGCAGCAGCAGTCGCGGCATGAAAAAAAGAGCGGCGAGCAGCTTTGACTTGCACTCGCTTCCTCGCTTCCTTTGATGACAGGAGGCCAATTGCAGCTTTGCGAGTGAGTGAGGCAGTGAATGGGTATTTTTGTGTGCATGAGCCACGCTAATGAACGAGCTGCGCGCCATGATTACGCGTTAACAATGAACGAGTGAATACAACTTGAGTTAATGTTAAAAGAGTGTTGCTACATGGAACACGTGTTGCTGTGCCTGGAAGACTTTACAATGGTATCATACGATTATATACCATTGTGGCATGATAGATGCCATTGTGGTATCATAGATACCATTGTGGTATCATAGATACCATTGTGGTATCATAGATGCCATTGTGGTATCATAGATACCATTGTGATATCATATATACCATTACAGGCAGTATCATAAATACCATTGTAGTATCATAGATACCATTGTGGTATCATAAATACCATTGTAGTATCATAGATGCCACTGTGGTATCGTAGATACCATTGGTATCATATATACCGCTCCGGTATCATATCATATAAAAATACTGGTATCCACTCACATTTGTTTACAAGCCAAAAAAATAGCGGCATTGAAAATTGTCTGTATTGTTCGAGAAATTGCAACTTATTGCAAGGAAAAACAAAGTGCAAATATATTTTCAAAAACTTCTTGTCTAATAATAAATAGAAATACACAGTTGTTGATGGTTGGATGCTCCGTCTCTCTATCACGTTGCCAAGGATGCTTAATGACCGTATCTGAGATACGAGTTTCACCAGTGCACTAATACATAATTATTTTTTTCGCTGGTACCGTTAGAATAAATGCATTTGTTTATCAGCCACATCTGAAAGGTTTGTTTATGAAAAATGTCGAATCCCGTCATTTTTGACGGGCCGTGCACACGAGTAACTAATAATGAAAAAATGCATTGTGATGGATACTAAATGCAATTTTACTTGGGCAGAATGTGGAAATATTATCATTTAGAGACGACCTACAGTGTCGAAGCAGCTTCGGTCTCTTTAGGAAGTTCGTCTTAGTCATTTGAATCGTGTCGCAAGGACCGCGTTAACTTGTGCGTAATGACTGACTACAGATCATCGAAATTTGTTGGCCAGGGCTGGTACATTTTTTATGAGGTACCCTCGTAGGAAAATATCCCGTAGAGTTTACTACGAGGCCCAAAAACTAAGGATGAAAACCTGACGTCTTTAAAATTGTATTAAATCAGAAGTTTAATAAGGTTAGCAGGAGGGATAAATTTTGAAGCTCTGTGCCCGTAGCGACACGTTTGCCTTGAAGGTGGGATCGAAAATGCCCCACCTTTGGGATCGAAAATGCCCCACCTTTGGGATCGAAAATGCTCCACCTTTGGGATCGAAAATGCTCCACCTTTGGGATCGAAAATGTCCCACCTTTGGGATCGAAAATGTCCCACCTTTGGGATCGAAAATTTCCCACCTTTGGGATCGAAAATGTCCCACCTTTGGGATCGAAAATTTCCCACCTTTGGGATCGAAAATGTCCCACCTTTGGGATCGAAAATGTTCCACCTTTGGGATCGAAAATGTCCCACCTTTGGGATCTAAAATGTCCCACCTTTGGGATCTAAAATGTCCCACCTTTGGGATCGAAAATGTCCCACCTTTGGGATCGAAAATGTCCCACCTTTGGGATCGAAAATGTCCCACCTTTGGGATCGAAAATGTTCCACCTTTGGGATCGAAAATCTCCCACCTTTGGGATCGTAAATGTCCCGCCTTTAGGATCAAAAATGTCCCACCTTTGGGATCGAAAATATCCCGCCTTTGGGATCGAAAATGTCCCGCCTTTGGGATCGAAAATGTCCCGCCTTTAGGATCGAAAATGTCCCGCCTTTGGGATCGAAAATATCCCGCCTTTGGGATCGAAAATGTCCCGCCTTTGGGATCGAAAATATCCCGCCTTTGGGATCGAAAATATCCCGCCTTTGGGATCGAAAATGTCCCGCCTTTGGGATCGAAAATATCCCGCCTTTGGGATCGAAAATGTCCCGCCTTTGGGATCGAAAATGTCCCACCTTTGGGATCGAAAATGTTCCACCTTTGGGATCGAAAATATCCCACCTTTGGGATCGAAAATGTCCCGCCTTTAGGATCGAAAATGTCCCACCTTTGGGATCGTAAATGTCCCGCCTTTAGGATCAAAAATGTCCCACCTTTGGGATCGAAAATGTCCCACCTTTGGGATCGAAAATGTTCCACCTTTGGGATCGAAAATATCCCACCTTTGGGATCGAAAATGTTCCACCTTTGGGATCGAAAATGTCCCGCCTTTAGGATCGAAAATGTCCCGCCTTTGGGATCGAAAATGTCCCACCTTTGGGATCGAAAATGTCCCGCCTTTGGGATCGAAAATGTCCCGCCTTTGGGATCGAAAATGTCCCACCTTTGGGATCGAAAATGTCCCGCCTTTAGGATCAAAAATGTCCCACCTTTGGGATCGAAAATATCCCACCTTTGGGATCGAAAATGTCCCGCCTTTGGGATCGAAAATGTCCCGCCTTTGGGATCGAAAATGTCCCGCCTTTGGGATCGAAAATGTCCCGCCTTTAGGATCGAAAATGTCCCGCCTTTGGGATCGAAAATGTCCCGCCTTTAGGATCGAAAATGTCCCGCCTTTGGGATCGAAAATATCCCGCCTTTGGGATCGAAAATATCCCGCCTTTGGGATCGAAAATGTCCCGCCTTTGGGATCGAAAATATCCCGCCTTTGGGATCAAAAATGTCCCACCTTTGGGATCAAAAATGTCCTTTCCTTCAGCATAGGTGATTGAAAAGGTGGAATATCGCTCAACACACCATGCCCTGAGGAGTTAAATATGGTGCAAGCTGTGCTACCTAAAATTGACTATAGATTGATTATTAAGAAAGTTTCAGCCTCCCTTTACCGCAAGAAAGAAGTTCACAGAAAGGAAGGATGAAGGCACCATTTAGTATGGAGTTAAAGGAACGTGGAATCTATGCACAATGTGCATAAAAACAGTAAGCTAAGAAAAAAGTTCATGAAACAAGATAAAAGTTGAAGATGAAAGTAGTAGGTGCTGAAGAACAGGGCAGCAACAACCGAAAAACAATAGTCTGTAACAAAACTAAAAACCTATTCTATTTCACCAAAAATAAAGCCTACCTAACCTTTAGCTTGGGACCTCACAATCTCCCTTTGGGAGCGCTTATTCCTATAGATACAACAGTTGTATCCCCCTGAGGAAATGTGCTACCCAAAAACTTCAAAATTTCGTAAGATAAACTGGAAACATGGGCAGGATTATTCCTCAACGTCGAAAGGCAAGCAATGTTACACCATCTTGTTTTTGAAGCTGTCAGTCATCCGGGTCCCGATCGGTTACGAATTCGACGACTCTTAAAAAGAGAAAACTCTTACACATTTCACAGGAACGGTTCGAGATCACAGTCACAGAAACACCTTCTACTGAGTAAAAATGAAATCCTGTCATGCGAAAATAAACTACCCAGTCGAACGGTTTCGCCGTTACATCTAAAATTTTAACCGCCCCAAGACAGAAACTGTAGTTGTACGGCTAAAATTATCGATGCTTCAGCGAAAATTTAGATGGTGAGTGGCTTCTTTGCAGTGTTCAATTGTCGTAGGTTTAACTCACGAGCGTCACTGTCACAGTAGTATTTAAACGTTGTTTCATTACAAATTCTCGATATATGTGAATTTCGCACTACACAAGCCCGTTGTTCGGTCCACAAATACAACTCTTTTCTCTGTCGATCGCCAGGGGCAAAATGAAACTAACGATGCCCAAATAATCTTAATGACGATCTTGAAATTCAAAATCATGAACGGAGGCCGCTTTTGTCCCTCCATCAGCTTTGAGAGTTGAATAATAAAGTTAAACGAATTCCTTATTGAAGGCGATGGTACTTGAGGCGACGAGTGCTATGCCGAGGAGGAGTTTTGCGTACTAGAGAACCGGTGACTGGAAAATACGTCCACGGCAAAGTACGCCGGCTGTAAAATTTGTTAACTGTGAAGTCGGGCAATGAAGTTGCGCCAGCAGGGAAATCGTCGACTGTAAAATCCGTCGACTGATAAATTCGTCGACTGTAAAATCTACCAAGTGTAAAACCGGTAAAGTGTAGTATCTATCAAGTGTTCAATTTTTCAATTGTACGATCTGTAACTTTAAAAAGTGGTGACGTAAAAATCCATTTACTGTAGAATCTATCTGCTGTAAAATCTACCAACTGTACAATCAATCAGCTGTAAATCTTGTCTACGTTATATAAGAGGACAGCAAAACTTGCTTGCTGTAGAATTAGGCACAAGTAAAATTTATCGGTCGTAGAGTTTCGTGTGAACTACGACGAAATTTTCTCCATCTGTAAAATAAGTCAACTGCAATTCTACCTCACTGACGACAATGCGCCTCTAGGGAAAATTTTCAAGAGAGACAGCAGAGCGAATTTCCTTTAATCGGCAGCTTCTCAATCAGACAAAAAATTAATTGGTCTCGAGAGGCCATTAGAGCGGCGAGTATGAACGTCGTAGGTCGGAGACAAGAGTGATCGTCGATGTTAATCATTGTTCGTTTTGCAGTTAACATTTCTTCCGATGGCTAAGTCTGATCAAGTAAACGGCATGATTGAAATTTGCTACAAATAGGGCACTGTTGCTCGTCCGCTTCTTTAGTTAATGCGAGCCTGGTATTAAAAATAGTAATGTGTGTATGTCTAGCCTGCGCTTAAACACAGACCCTGCTTGTCTATCCAGCTACTGTATTAATACACGTAATACTAGGTCCTCGTATTAACACAAACCCAGATTGTATTAATGCTAGATCCTCATATAAATTAATACAAACCGAGCTTGTGTGGCAGATCTTCACATTAACAGAAACGCCGTATGTCGGCCTGGTTCTCGTAATAACACACTGTACGGCTCTTTGATTAGTAACCACAGAAATATAACTCAAAGGTTGACTGTCCTTGCCACAGCTCTGCACAGCAGTGTGGCCGAGAGGAGAGAGAGAGAGAGAGAGAGAGGGAGAGATTATCAAGCTAAGCAGGCTCTACGTTAATAAGTTTTTCGGAGGTTATTGCAGAGAGAAAATGGTGCTCCGTCACTTCCTCTGTGCTGCGGTCATCATGCCATCTTAATCGTTCGGTGCAGATCGTGCAATCTTAACGGAACGTTGAACAGTTCTGTGATGCTATATCTTGTTCAGCTTTTGTTACTCAGACCCACAACGATCATTTTATATCAACTGTTCACTGCAGTATTATCATTTGTGCCGCTATAATGCAACAGTAAATTGAAAATCACTGAGTAACGTATGAATCTTTTTTTTAAATAAGTTAGCACCTTAATCTCATAACATCTACATTTCAATGTAAATCATTTTCTCATACGTTAATCATCCAACAAGAATCATTCCCTACTCAATTCTTTACTCGTCAAAAATGAAATAAAAAAATTGCAGTTACTGACGAGGTTTGTCATACATACAACGGTATGTGTTTTTGGATATTTTTCTACGCCAAAGTTCGTGTGATGCGAAGCGTGTTATGCGTTAATAAATACACGCGAAATCAAATTTTCATATTTACACGGTCAAAAAACTACAAAATTTCCCATAAATCGAGAACACAAAATTAATCTTATTGAGTGGAAAATCGTTCGACAGTTTTCAATTTAGGTAATTATAAGCAATTTACAATTTTAAATCACGTGTCGCGTACTCAACTAATTCTTCAAGTAAAATATATCAGATTTCAGTAAAAAACACAGAGTGATAGCACTTATGATTTTAATTTGAATCATTCGATGGAACATTCACCTTCCGCCTCGGCGTTGACTTCAAGTTAAAAAGGATAATATTACACTAAACTGGAAATATTTAAAGCGCAATTTGAAGTGAACACAACCAGAGGACACAAAATCGCCGATACAGTCAGTTGCCTAAAAATATGACAGTGAGGTGAAAAAAAAGAGCTAGATTACACGAATAAATATGTATAGGAACAAAACATGCAGATAAAACCTAGAAAATAACGAGATTGTTCTCACAAATTAAACAAAAATTTTCATCATGAGGTAATACGAACTCTATAATTTAGTTGAACAGCCCCGAAATTTAGATACGCTGCGTGCCAGCGTATGAGTTGTGAAGGCCTTTGAATAAATAGCCTGACTCTTGTTCACAAGCCATGTCGCGTTGCAGCTCGCCTCAGCTTCACCAAAAAATCTCTCGCATGAGCACATTTGCCAATGAAAACAAACACTATCGAGTGATGAACAGAAATTGAGTTCTTTTCAACTTGATGTATGCAATATATGAAGTAGGCTGCGCTATTAAGACTGCTGAAAATATTCTAAGGAATTATTTTTGTCCCAATTTTGAAATTTTGAATCGACGACGGCTTTGTACTGTTTTGTTTATAGAAAGTCCCAACCTAACAAGCTCTTCAATTATACTAAAACTTTTCATCTTGAAAATTTTAAGATAGCGTTCTAACTTATGGAGGCTTTACACGACGCTTTAGCCTACAGCGTTGCAGCAGAAGGAATACATTTTATACAGTTCCCTCACATTTCATTGCTGAAGTGCGTGTTTCACAAATCAAAAGATGTCAGTACAAACTCTAATCTTACAAGTTTTATAATATCCCATATACCCCACACTTTACCATCAAATGCAAAATTTTCACAAACACTTGGCTGTCACAAACACTCGAGCAACACAAACACACGAGCAACACAAACACTCGAGCAACACAAACACTCGAGCAACACAAACACTCGAGCAACACAAACACTCGAGCAACACAAACACTCGAGCAACACAAACACTCGAGCAACACAAACACTCGAGCAACACAAACACTCGAGCAACACAAACACTCGAGCAACACAAACACTCGAGCAACACAAACACTCGAGCAACACAAACACTCGAGCAACACAAACACTCGAGCAACACAAACACTCGAGCAACACAAACACTCGAACAACACAAGCACTCGAGCAACACAAACACTCGAGCAACACAAACACTCGAGCAACACAAACACTCGAGCAACACAAACACTCGAGCAACACAAACACTCGAGCAACACAAACACCCGAGCAGCACAAACACCCGAGCAACACAAACACCCGAGCAACACAAACACCGGAACACTGCAGCCTGCAGAGACTTGGAATCTGTCATTATTTTGCGGAACCGGAGAGGAAGCTGCGAAGAACACGGTGGGATCGGAGGCCTGAATTTCATTTCATTTTGAAGGAAGAAATGCAAATTGAAATCCTTTCATCTTGCCTCTGCTGCTCCAGCTCAGCTAGAAGAATAAGCGCACGGCCTCAATTTGCATTCCCGTACGCCGGATCAAGCAGCTGAGAGGCTTATTGCTTCTGTGGGCAACGGCTTCTGGTTTTCGAACGCTCGTTTGTCTTAAAATGGGTTAAGGTGAATCGTCAGCACGTTCTAAGTATACCTCCGAATCCGCTGTGAGGGATTTTTGGAGTGTGCTCGTGTTAACTCATTGTAGTTATTGGACCATCCCAGCATTGAATGCAGGGTTAATTGAAGCACCTCCGCGTCAACCAATCACTAGAATTAATTATACAATAATTATCAGAGCATTTCCACATCATCCATATATTACAGCATTTTTCCCATCAATCAAATATTAGAGTATTTTTCTTGCGTCAACCAAATATTAGAACATTTTCCCATCAACCAAATATTAACAGCATTTAAACTCCATGCAAATATTAGAGTATTTTTCTGCATCAACCAAATATTAAAGCATATTCACTTCCACCAAATATTAGAAAAATTTATTTTCAATCAAATATTACAGCATTTCCACGTCAACCAGATATTGCAGGTATTTCCTTTCAATCAAATAATAGAAAATTCTCACATCAACCATTTCCATCAACCATTTCACTTCCACCACCAACTTAATTTCTCAAAACTCTGTGTTCAAGTAGACACAAAATACTTCATATTTTGAGTGAATTTTAGACCCATCGTAAAACACATGCACCAGAAGCATAAATGTAATAACACAAGTAATTTTGTAGCAGAAATATACGCTACCGTATATCGAAATTAGATCCGGAAAATATATTCTAGACAAGAAATAAAGCATTCAGACACACGCCTCGAAAAGGACACACGCAGCCACCCAAGAAAATATCGCTTGGTATTATATCACAATATCACAACGGATTACTTTCTGAGAAGAATTTTCCTGGTGAGTGAGCTTTCTTTTTTGCAAGCCCAACTAATGCTTCGTAGCACAGGAAATGCTTCTTCTGAACTCCGCAGACTCGGAGATCAAGCGCCGAGAGCGATATATAAAAAGCACGGAGCTCATATTGAATAGAATATTGCCAAATACGAGTCATATGCTCGTGTATCTGAGATACAACTCAGTGAGATAATACTGTCAGAAAAATTACAATTTATTCATTACAAATACTAAACACCTTAAAATGTATCGGGATACCTACCACTCATTAAGTAAATGAAATCTTGAAGTGTTGTATTTTATTATTATTATATAAGAAAGCTTTAGCCTCCCTTAACCACGACAAAGATGTTCTAAGAGAGGAAAGAGGAAGGCACCATTTAGTATGGAGTTGGGGGAACGCGGAATCTATGCACAAGGTGCACAGAAACAGTAAGCAAGGAAAGAAGTTCATGAAACAAGAAAAAAGTTGAAGAAGAAAGTAGTAGGTGCTGAAAAACAGGACAGCAGTGAACCGAAAAAAGGCGGTCCGTAACTAAACAAAAACCTATTTTATTACAACAAAAAGGAAGCCTACCTAACCTTTAGCTCGGGCCCTCATATGGTTCCCCTGGGAGCGCTAATTCCCATAGATACAATAGTTGTTTTCCCCTGAGGGGTAAAGTGTTGTTTAAATAGCAAAGATATGGACATCCAAATGCGATTGTATCCAAGATACCACTCAGGGAGAAAATCCTGTCAGAGAAATTCCAATTGATTCATTACAAATACTAAAAGCTTTAAAATGTTTCAGGACACCACTCATCAGGTAAATGAAATCCCTAAGTGTTGTATAAAATTAGCAAAATCATGAGCATCAAAACGCGATAAAAGTGCAATCCATTATCAGACAGCATGTCCTGTTTTCGGTCGCGCAGTAATCGCCACACAACAAAACAACATGCGCAGAAGACTATTAACGGGAGAATCAATGCGGTCCCACAGAACGCAGCTGCGCTAATGCTTTTCCGCGAGGGAAATAACATTTTCCCTCAGCGCAACGGTGCCAGCGAGGGGGCGGCGGAATGGCGTCTCCAATAAGCTTCTGATCCTGCATTGCAGCTCGGAAATTCCAGCCGCACGACGTGCTTGGTTATTGCTGCTGTCAATCGTCCCCTGTTGATACCCATTGCAGAGTTAGTAAATTGAAAATCTTAGAAGAACGAAGATATAACGGTGGAATGCGTATTTTCTCCTGCGATGTGTTAATAGTAACTTTGTCGTGAGTTATGAAAAAAGACATTCAATGCTCAAGCACGATAATTTCCCTAAATAGCCAAAAATAGTGGGCAAAGTATTATTTTTAATGAAAAAGAGTCTCCCTTTGAGAGTCAGAGCGGAGTGTAAATTGTTTGGAATGAGTAAGAAAAAAAGAATGGGAAACTGGAAAAATCGGACACCGAATGTTTGAAGTATGAATACAATTTCTTGGACAGCAAGACCTCTAGCTTTGACGGGACAAATTTCAAACAACCATTTCTATTTTATCATACTTATGGTGCAAAAGGTGTAACTCTATATTACAATGTATAAAGTACTGATGGATCTTCAAATGTCGTTTCTGCCTTCATTCATCCAAAGTTAAAATCTAGAGCGCAAAATTTTCTACCGCGCATTGCATTTAGGTCACGCACAGAAAAGCCTTTGGTCTAATACCGAGCAGCCAGGAGCAGAAGACTAACACCTTAACACCTTCGTCTACAGAGTTAAATTAACAGTACCCCACAGGCACTGCAGAAAAGCATCCCAACCATCCACTACAGTGCCGTCACTTTCACTCTACGACGTGTCGGCGTACAACAAGATTCAGCAGATCTCATTGAACTCGAGCTTTGATTTTCTGTGCCGGTAGAATCAAATGGAGAGAGGGTCCTCAAAAACTCCATATTATAAAATTCATTCTTATCTCGCAGGAGCAATAGAGAAGGACTCGTCCTATTGAGCAGCTTTCAGAAATGAATTGGATTCTTTTAGAGTCGGCATCGCATGAGCAGGGCCTATAACCACATCACAATCTCCTGAGAAGCCCCGAAAGGAAAGGTTTTGTGGGCCTTAGAAGAAGAGGAAATCGATGTTTCCTTCCCAAAGCCTTCCGTCCAGGCCTTCTGCAGCATGGCCGGTAGATAGGAGCGGAATCAAGACAGTGTGTCTTCGCACCATTCTCAGAAAGGCTCAATGAAGGCTTAATTTTCTTAACCAACAGGCTTACCCTCTCGGTAATCTAAACATCACACACATAACCTACCGTAAAATGAAAATTTCCCACCAAACAATTTTGTACTCAAGGCTTTTTCAATTTTACTCGGCAAGGGAGCAAAATCTCGACGAGTTAGAGTAAAGACTTGCGTTTCTGCGAGAAGCTGCAGAGCATTTCATCACATCGTGCCCTCCCTCCCCAAGCACCTGTGGCTGGACCTAGCATGCCTCATTCCACATGCCAGTCACAGTCCCTCTAGTCGTGGCACCCCTCACTCCTTGCCTGGTCCCCCGCTCCCCACCTCACCCCCTGCCTGGTCCCCCACTCCCCACCTCAGTCCCTGCCTTGTCCTACACTCCCCACTTCATCCCTCGTTTCTTCCCCCATTTTCCACTTCACCCCCTTCCTGGTCCCCCACTTCCCACCTGACCCCCCCCTCCCCACCTGACCCCCATTCCCCACCTGACCCCCCCATTCCCCACCTGACCCCCACTCCCCACCTGACCCTCCATCCCCACCTCACCCCCGCCTGGTCCCCCATTCCCCACCTCACCCCTCGTTTCTTCCTCTTCAGCTGTACGTGCTTTTTTGCTGCCCTTTTCTGTGCTGACATGTGCGCTGACAGCGATACTGACTCCTGTTGACAAGTGTATACTGGCGAGCATGCTGAGAAATTATTCTGACCCAGAAGTTGACATGCACGCTCGCTGACTGTGGCGTCGATTTGCTCATTGATCAACATTTTAACGCGGCTGCAGACAAAAATGCTGGCGGATATTCTGACGTACGAGCTAACTCGCATGATGACGTCGGTTTTTAATCGTGCCAAACTACTCTGCTTCTGATACGAGCTCACGCGATGACAAAACGCAAAGTTCTGCAACCAGTCGGACTTTCATTTAATTCTACCATTGATTGAACGGCTGTGCATCCATTATAACTTATTTTTAATTGCAAGTTACAGTTGCAGCATACTAAATAGAATTGGTTGCACGGTTGCTCATCTACTATTACTTATTTTTAGTTTAAAGTCGCAATTGCAGCAAGCTGAATAATATTTGGATGTGACAAACCCTACATCAACAACAAAGAATACGTGAGATGTACCAACCAAATCTATTAAGTTAGCACATGAACGTCGGTGTCGTTACCTAGCTTTTGGAAGTGGAGAACTCGTTCGTGCTGCGTTTTTTTGAATCGAGGGAAAAACTCAATTAGCCGTTGTTGCTGCCCCAAAAAGCTTACAAGTCAAAGTTAAACAAGAACACATCAACTCTGAAAAGTCGAGAGTCATCGTAGTTATCATAGCATACGAATAAACATTCCAAAATAACTTGCAGATTGATACCACTTCATATTTATTTCTAACTTTTTAAACGCAACTCTACCTCACAGTACGTATAAACCTTTTGTTAGTAAATCTAACTACGTCCTCACAGCTGTGTAAAGTTTCGACTAAAATATAATCTGGACGCCACAGCCACACACATAAAATGTATTTCGGTCTCCAGGGTGAGGTGACCTGACACCGTCCGGCTCCGCAAAACACATTTCGCCGCAAAGTATCATCAACCGCAGCTTAAATTTCCTCCCCAGGCTCGTCACGAAAGCACTTTCACTCAAACACACGAAGCCGTAGTGCCGTTTTATTCAATTGAAGTGCACAGAGCAACAGTGTCAGCTCGGCGGCAACAAAAAGAAGGCCTGATGTGGTTTGAAGCAGAAGTTGTATCCAAGATTCCAGCGGCGAGATAAAGGCGATCTTTTTAATGGCGCTGCGATTTGCATAATTCATGAGGTGGCCGGTGCACTTAGGGAGGATCTGAGATCATTCTCCATAATGGATGCTCTATAAGACGGACTTTTTGCAGGATTAAAATGCGGTTTCAGAGGTGCGCTCGCACTCCCAAAGGCCGGTGCAACAACCAGGAGATGGCAGCGTGAGGCTCTCCCAGCTGTGAGTTTGCTTAACACAAACACTCGTGCACAGGAATTAGCTCTAATGCAATTACTTTAACGCTGAATGCAGTAACGATGCTGTTGTTAAGGTAAAAAACGCGTTTGTTCTTGTAAACATGAATAAATCAACTGTACAACATTAGTGTCTTATTATGTTATAAGAAAACAGTCTGTCTGAAATGACCTGATTCGATATTTCCTTAATGAATCTACTCAGATGTTAATGACAAACAAAACAGGATGTTCGGGATGAATTCGACAGAATAGCATTTGATTTTTTCCAGATTTATTAAATTTATTCACACCGACTAGGCTTGAGTTTTAAGTTTAAGCCCTCCGTCATTCATATTCACGATGACAGGAAGAGTGGATGACTGGGAACCACCTGAATCGTGGAAGAGAATAACTTTTATCATGATGATTCGAGCTGGCCGTCAAAATAAGGAGATTATGGTCGCTGCTCAAAGCTCCCTTAACTCTTTAAAAACAATCCGGCATGAACTACAGAATTTCAATGCAGACTACGAGGTTACGAGGAGACTAAATTTCCCCAAACTGTCATGGTTTTCGGATGCGTATTCTCATGCAGAGGATGACGTAATGCACACAAATCCCAATGTTTGGTCTCCCAACTCCCATGACCTTACTCGATGGATTATTATTAAGGATGGATTATTAATAGTGCCTGCGATCATAATATTCTTTTTCTTGTGCACTTGTGAAACTCGTTTCACAGATACGGCACATTAAGAGCGTGACATCCAGCCGGCATCAACTGTGTTTTATTATATAACTGGTATACAAGGCCCGTCAAAAAAGGACGGGATTCAATGCATTTCTTTAACAGATTTTTGTTCGAGTGGAGTATCCATGCTTAATTATTTCAAAGGTAACTTATTTTTCTCGTACCAGTAATAAACACTTAGAATACAGTATTTTTGAGCAGCAATAGAAGAAACTATAGCCATTAAGTCATATCTCTGTCTGTCATATACTGTCATATCCAAGATACAGAAATTCAGCATTACTGAGAGCAACTGCGATCATGTGTTTGTATATTCTATTATGCAATATCCCGCTGAACTCGGTATCCACGATACGGACTCAAGAGTGTATATATATATATATATATATATTAGTTGAAATAGCGGACATCCAGGTTCCATTGTTGTCAAATGAAATTCGTATTCAGCTGGAAAATATTATTTTCTGTCGAGCTTTCGAAATTTTAAACAAATTTCGTTTTCAGGACAAGAGACTGAAGTTTTTGGAAGTGGCCATAACTTTGCTTCCAAAAACTTCAGTCTCTTGTCCTGAAAACGAAATTTGTTTAAAATTTCGAAAGCTCGACAGAAAATAATATTTTCCAGCTGAATACGAATTTCATTTGACAATATATATATATATATATAAGGCTCTGGATCTCTCTACTTTTTTAAAGTGACTTATTATAGTGCACTTGTGCACCGAAAATGAGTATAGTGATTTAGAGGTGAACTAAAGCCGAGACAGCCAGTGCAAATTTCTTCTTATATATTCTTAGGGGCGTGACACAAAACATGTAAATAAACACACGACGGTCATTCTTATCTTAGTAGCAGAAGATGGATTACATTAAATCTTTACAGCCATAACAAAGACGATCTCAAGAGGGCGAAAGAAGAACCCAAATAGTAAGGACTGTAGAAAATGTAAAACTCATTCGGCTTTGAGTGTTCTTCCAGAGGGACCTTGCTCGCCAAAACAGCAACTTGAGAAAAAAGAGAAAAAAAAACATAAGAATAATTTTCAAATACATAATGAGAACTGAAAGAAGAACGGTGGGCACAGAGATAGAAATCCTTATGGTTTATCTATTGCTGGGGTAACATATGAGTGTCTCCCCAGAGGGCACCAGTCCCGATGGCACCAAGAGGCAAATCTAACTAACCTAAACCTATTGCCTGCCCTTTGCTCCCTGAGAGACATCACTGTCTTCTTTGAAAGCATTTTCTTCATTTTATTCTGCATTTTGCGTTTTTCCTAGCAGAATAAAATCACACAACTCTTATTAATATGATGTGTAAAATGATGGAAGGACTCAAAATCTCCATGGCAACTTCGTTGTGAAAAGTTATTCTCTGGGTGAAGTGACTACTTACAGCTGTGATTTATTGTACTTCGGTCTTATATTGAACTTTATTCTGTATGACCTGTACAGTGCTCATATCCCTGGCTCATATCAGAGAAAAAAGACGTAAGATATGAAAATTTTAACGAGGGAGCAATCACAAGAAAATGAACCTAAGATATTTTATGCCGAATTCAGTTGTTGGCAAACACGAATAAATACGATACCAAGGGCTACGAACTTTGTATATATTGCCTTACGGAATGGCACATTTTTAACCACTAGATGTTGAATTAACGTGGCTCATCTTCCCAACAATGTTGAATCAAAAATTCGCAAGGACTTCTACCGAAATAGAACGGACATTATTCACATTTAGAAATATCTCCACGAAACTGTTTACTTTAGAGCTTTCCTCACGATTTTTTCCTTGAATGAAAACCCCAATCACGCTTCATGGAAGGCAGAGCAATAAAAGTTTTAGTTTCATCTCTCAAAGCCCATAAATCCAGGCTTGATCACCTCAGGAAAGTAGAAGACGAAGCAGAGCAACACGAGAGCAGGCCGATGTCTTCATTGGACGGTGTCTTGCCTACCCTGCCCTCACTTCCATCCGGAGCGCTTTGACGGCCCTGCTGTTATGAGTGTGTGCCGCCTAAATAATTTGTGTTCTTTACGCTTCCAAGGTATTATAGCTCGAGATTTTACAGCGAGTATTCATACGAGAAAGAGCTCTTCCAGAACAGGCTTCTCATTTGACGGAGGCTCCGCACGGAAGAGGGAGATAGAAGCAGAGATGGTTGGAGAAATACATAGATCTCCCTGATGGCTTGATTGCGTCTCTTCGAGAGAACACAGCGACTCTGCATGACATCATTGAAGACTAAAAATCTTGAAAATTTTTGCTGTAAGTCTTCAGTGACTCATGAATGATTCTTGCATAAATACCTCCGTGATTTTTTTTTGTAAATTAAGAAACTTTTACGGAAATTATTAAGTGCGTTCGCAATTAAATTCTCCCGTAAGTTGCCACGTAAGTTTCTATGCTAATTTTTATGCATATAATCATATAAGTTTTAGTGCAATGGACTGATTTATTCCAGTCAAGGCAACTCATTTTTCTTACGATGAAAGTCAATTTCGACTATTTTTAACCTCATGAGGAAATACGGACGAAAGATCTTGTTAAATTCAGTAATGAGATCATATTTTCTACCAATTGACGTCTTCGTAGCAGTGAGACTAGCAAAGCAAGTTCTCCTAAGTCAACTCGCCTACGCTACGAGCGACAGAACGTAGCATAGCTAATTTCACAAATTAGACCCAACGCGGCCGGCGTACCACTACTTCGACGTAAATTGCGCAAAAATCAAGCCCATGCTCAACAGGAAAATCCCACCAAGAGCTAATGAAATTCTTGCCCACAGCAAACATAAGCAGTTGATCCGGACCCATGTTTTGGCTAGCCACAGAATGCAGCCTCATACGAGCGTGTGTCCGTGCTGCTGCCCTCCTAATGCAATCGCCTTAATAGGGCCAGTAAAGTTCAGCATCTGCCAGCTCTCTAATTGCTCCCCAGCACACTCCTCAACCTCTGGGCTAAAAGATCCCTAATTGGAAATTACGTTAATAGACATGTCACTAATGCATCCTCATCCAGTACATGGAGTTAGCTGCAGCTCAACGAACTAGGGTGCGAGAGCCAAGGAGTTTTTGAACTTCGTATTCAAAGTGATTTCTTCTTACTTTCAGCTGTTTAATTTTCAATTTCATCGAAATGATTCTTGGTGTCTATTATGCTTCACTGTTCTAGTAGAGCCATGACTTCATTACCACGACCTCTTCACTTTAGTTTAAATATAAGATTCGAATGGAACATTGTGTCTCGAAGACATTGGGGAGCAAGAGGAAAATTAAAATCATATGCTGTCATCACTTTGACGTTTTCTTTGCGATTTCCTGTTATGAATTTATCATAGTTTTTCCCTTAATACAGAAAAAGACATGACACCCAAGTTGCACGGTCTGCCACAGACGTGTGATCCACTGCCTGCATACAGGGTGATTTTTAAGCGTTAGGTCCAAAAAATATTTAATAACTCCTATATTTTTAATGACTTTAAAAAACAAAGTACTTATGATATCCTGAAAAATACTAGATAGTTTTACTGGATATGCTTGTAACCAGCATACACAGTCTTGCGTAAAAGCAACATTCAAATGTAAAATGCATACGATTTCAGTGCTACCTCACAAATGACAAACTAAACAAATGAACAACTCTTCTTCATAACAACTGTCTTCTCCAAACAAGGAAGGAGCAAATCAAAGACCCAGCAAAGTTTCAAGAAGAAATATAAAGTGTTTACCTCTTCATCGAAGAAAGCTGTTTACACATGTGTTGAGAACTTTTTTGATTCCGGTAGTTCAGCAAAGAAAAAGTCTCCAGGAAAGCATCGCAGCGGAATTCTAAATAAAATTGTTGAAAATGTAGCGCAAATTGTGGAGTCAAACCCAAATATCAGTGTCAGATTGCCTCAGCAATTGGAAGTAGACTATTCTTCAGCTGAGAAGATGTTGAAGAAGAATTTATCAATGTATCCATATAAAATTCAAATTTGCCAGAAATTGTAGAAACCAGATTTTGAGCGTCGTGTTCCGTTTTGTGAGTGAAGCCTTCAGAAGAATGATGCTGGTCCAATTTTTTTGGAAGGTCAATCCTATCAGAGGAAGCCCACTTCAGCTTGAACGGATGAGTCAATAAGCAGAACACAAGGATTTGGAGCACTGAAAATATGATGGGGATCACGGAATTTTCACTTAATTCTGATAGGGTCACGATGTGTTAGGTTTTACGGAGAACAGGATCATTGGTCCCTATTTCTTTAAGCATAGCAACAAATTATTAAACCGTCACTGGAGAGCGGTGCAAGGAGACGATAGAAACTTTTGTTATCGCTGTAGTAAGTAGCATGAATATCACGGATTTCTATTTTCAGCTGGGACAACATGTCATACGACTCCTGTGAATGAGTTTTGTGCGCGAGCATTTTCCGGCAAAATTGACCTCAAGATTTAGCGATGTTGAATGGCCAGCTAGGTCCCCTGACCGATATCACCCTTGGATTTCTTCCTTCGCCAAGACCTTGAAGGAAGAGTTGAACGTCGAAACACAACAAATCTACCAATCTACATCAGCTCAAACCATCCATCGATGAAGAAACCAAGCAAATTGGATCTCATCTCAAAAGCGCCGTCATGAACAGCCTGCGTAATCGTGCCGAGTTTTATCTGTACTCAAAAGGGCGGCACGTGAAGAATATTGTATTCAAAATTAATCAGATAATAACAAGTATTTTTCAGGATTTCATAAATACTTTGTTTTTAACCCATTCACTAATATAGGAGTTATTGAACATTCCTTTAGGCCACATATTTAAAATGTACCCTGTACTGCCAAGTAGTCGAGCCTCTAGAAAGTCGTGGATTTGTGCTGCCAAATATTACCATCAGGAGTTGTTAAAAGGCTCTAATGTTAACAACCCCCATCAGGAGTTGTTAGAACGCTCCAACAGCAACGCATAAAAATGAAACAGAAGCAACAAATAGTATTCGTAAATATATATTGGTGTGCATACTGTATTTTTGGTGAAGATTTATATTCAAAAAATACATCAGGACCACAACCCTGTAACTACGAGGCACCAAGCAGGAGCACGACAACAAACCTCCACGTCAAGTCCTGCTGTTCATCACCGGTAAATTCAGCTCCCAAATCATCTAATTTTCTAGCTTAATTTCATACATAAAAAGCCTTGTCTAATAAATAAGAATTGAGAGCGACTTGGTTTCAGCGCGAGTCCGGCCCACACAAAATAAAGAAGTCATCAAGGGAGGCTTTTTAATAAACTCCCGAAATTGTCTCGAGAGACGCATTTTTGTGACGGTCTTCTTCCGCCCGGGCGGTTTTTGGGTCGGTCGAGCGGCGACGGCATCTGTGGAGGCAGCGTCCAGACTGTGAGGGGCCGGCCTGCACTGGCAGCCTGCACTGGCGGCCTGCACTGGCGGCCTGCACTGGCAGCCTGCACTGGCAGCCTGCACTGGCAGCCTACACTGGCAGCCTACACTGGCAGCCTGCACTGGCAGCCTGCACTAGCGGCCTGCACTGGCAGCCTGCACTGGCGGCCTGCACTGGTGGCCTGCACTGGCGGCCTGCACTGGCGGCCTGCACTGGCGGCCTTCACTGGAGGCCTGCACTGGCGGCCTGCACTGGCGGCCTGCACTGGCGGCCTGCACTGGCGGCCTGCACTGGCGGCCTGCACTGGCGGCCTGCACTGGCGGCCTGCACTGGCGGCCTGCACTGGCGGCCTGTACTGGCAGCCTGTACTGGCAGCCTGCACTGGCAGCCTGCACTGGCGGCCTGCACTGGCGGCCTGCACTGGCGGCCTGCACTGGCGGCCTGCACTGGCGGCCTGCACTGGCAGCCTGTACTGGCAGCCTGTACTGGCAGCCTGCACTGGCGGCCTGCACTGGCGGCCTGCACTGGCGGCCTGCACTGGCGGCCTGCACTGGCGGCCTGCACTGGCGGCCTGCACTGGCGGCCTGCACTGGCGGCCTGCACTGGCGGCCTGCACTGGCGGCCTGCACTGGCGGCCTGCACTGGCGGCCTGCACTGGCGGCCTGCACTGGCGGCCTGCACTGACGGCCTGCACTGACGGCCTGCACTGACGGCCTGCACTGGCGGCCTGCACTGGCTGCCTGCACTGGCGGCCTGCACTGGCGGCCTGCACTGGCGGCCTGCACTGGCGGCCTGCACTGGCGGCCTGCACTGGCGGCCTGCACTGGCGGCCTGCACTGGCGGCCTGCACTGGCGGCCTGCACTGGCGGCCTGCACTGGCGGCCTGCACTGGCAGCCTGCACTGGCAGCCTGCAATGGCAGCCAGCACTGGCGGCCTGCACTGGCGGCCTGCACTGGCGGCCTGCACTGGCGGCCTGCACTGGCGGCCTGCACTGGCGGCCTGCACTGGCAGCCTGCACTGGCGGCCTGCACTGGCGGCCTGCACTGGCGGCCTGCACTGGCAGCCTGCACTGGCAGCCTGCAATGGCAGCCAGCACTGGTAACCTGCTTTACCAGCCATTAAATGGCAACCTGCTTCACATGAAGTAAACGGCAACTTGCTCCACCAGCCAGTAAAAACACCAGTTCAATTTACTGACTTGCTACCTGTTAAGCTATCCAACACTCGCCCCTCGCAGCAGCAGACGTGGGTGAAGTTTTGAGTTGCAACCTCCAGTTTGTGACTGGAATAGCGATTTGCACCACGCGTATTTTCCACTGACTACCAAAAAGCTGGCTGCTCTGGAACAAAAGCATTGGCCTGAACAGTGAGCGCTTGACATCCTGTTGTAGACGACCTCTTCTTCTAAATCCACTCTTCTACTCCTCTAATTAGAGAGCGAGTAGCAGAGGTATTCTTAGAGACTACATCTTCTACTCAATGATACAGCCCATGTCTAATAGGAACAGAAGCTCATAAGCATATACCAGGCTTTTCTTCCTTACGAAAGGGTAGCCGACAGCAACCCACAATCATTCATCCTTGGTCACTAAGATGGTATTTTAAGCACCTATGGAAATAAAGTGCTGCCTCCGCAACAAATCAAACGATGACGGTGCTTCCTGAAATGCTTGTCTGCTTAACATGCACAACATGCTCCAAGAAAGTCGGTCTACATTTCACGAGAGACGGTCTGCATACACTCTGCGGAAGACAATGATTTTACCTTTCACAAAAGACAGTCTGTCTACATTTTATGAAAGACCGTTGATTTAAATTTAAATTATCCACATGGAACTTGATTCTCCGACACAAGATTTGAAGGCAGTGTATGCTGCCCTGTGTTGGCTGCAACAAACGCTTATCAGCCCTTTACTTTCAACTGAGCTCACGGTGTTTGATTGACATGGGGAGTGTACTATTGTAGTAGTTATATACTCGGAAACTACTCTTTAAAAATCACTCAAGCCAAAACTGAGGTGAGTGAATTCGTAACGCTATTTTCAAAAGAAAAACTCCTGACATTTTAACTATTGAAATAAAATACACGAATGTAAAACTTGATGCCGGCTGAAGTACTGCAACAGTTGATGCCAGTTAGAGTAATGCATCATTTGATGTCTGCTTCAGTATCGCAACACTTAGTAGCATTCATTTGACAACACCACAACACTATGGCCCATACGGGCAGTCCCATTAAATAACTAAGCTCCCACACTTCACGAAGTCATCAGTTGAAGCACATGACGCTCCTCACATGCGATGCAACGGACCACACTGCGCATAACACTTTGACCTCAACGTGCGCGTCAGTGGCCGTAGAGGGGATTTTTATTCTACTGATGACCGATCAGTAGTCACAAACTCAATTTTCATAAATACTAAATTAAAACTAAATATAGGGATTTATCTAGTTAACGTTTGTTGTTTTCAAAATTGCTTACCACAATTGACTTTAAATTTAAGTTGAACATTGAACTGAAGTTTAACCCATCGGGGTCAAAGAGATGAACTTCTGCCTTCGGCAGACGCGCAGCTCGGCTCAGGTTCCCTCCTGATGCCCACGCCGGACCGCCATTCACCAGCGCAGGGACTCGCTAAAAATGCAATCGCTTTACGGCTCTTTTGTGGGGGCTCAGCTCCGGGGAATAAGAACTGCTATAGACCGCAGATATAACGGGGCCCGTACTCGCGTTTTTTTTTTTTTGAACCTCCGTGCACGGGAAATGAGATCAGGCGAATGAATCTCAGCTCCAAAAATTAAGAAGATGATTTTAAAACTCAGCTGCAAAAAAAACTAAGAAGATGCCTCTGAATCTCCGTACGAGCGAATAAGACCAGGTGTTGGAAGCCTAGCACAGAGTATGAGAAACAATTGCAGGGACTGTTGAAGTTATTTTTGGTATACCTGTAATGGAATAGGAACTCACGTAGAATTCTGATAGGGTCAGAATTCAGAATTCAGAATTCTTCACAGAGCTTACTAATATTTTTACCTACTGCATTCAGGGAGGACTGCTCGTGAAGTGAGAACGACATCCGTTAAATGGCAAGTTTTTGTTTACAGTTATCTGGACAATGGCTGAAATGAGTAAAATTAATTCCACGCACCATATTATTACATTTATTTCATAACTGCACGTTATGCCAATGCTTATATTTTTTCCCCGTTCAATTTACCGGTTTGGGAGTCAATTATAAGACAGCATAGAGCAAAACAACACAGAAGTGACGATAATGTGTTTCCATACCGAAGCTTTAAATCGAAAACTCAGGAAATTTCCATAATTCAAATAAAGTATATAATATTCTATTTTACAAGCAAAAACAGTGCTCACACATCAACCCTTGGGATAATAGTCGAAATGGCTTACCTGAGAGGACACCAGCTTGAAATCGACTCCAAATGTTGCTCCGATTTGATAGCGTGAATTCTCACCCAAAGCGCTATAGCATTCCAGTCCCTCACCTCGGCCCGGATTTTGGTAGGAATATCATTAGTGGAAGCATTTGGTACTCAGATTTTGCCACATGTAGAGCCGCAAGAAGGACCAAGGCCAGATTTGATAAAGATGGCCCAAAAGACTTGTCACCGAATAATGTTGATGATTACACCAAGCGTTAGTTCAGCATTCGTAAAGACCGGTTGTCTAAAATTTTTGACAGGCCGTTGGTTCAAACTTTACTCAAGGCAGATGGTTCATATTACACTAATAGTCAACTGCTTATATTTTATAAAACCCAATCGTTCAAGATTACACGATCAATCGATCATCTAGGGGTAACAAGATAAAATCGGTCTTGATTACGCGAAAAATCATCGGCTTAGATTTCTTGAAAAACGACCGATCTAAATTACGAAAAAATCCATCAGTCCAATTTTACAAAACAGTTTACATTGTACAACAAACCTGTTGGCTTACTTATTACGAAAGATTGTTGGTTTACATTTTACGAAAAACAGTCGGTCTAATTTTACAAAAGAAAGTCGGCCTATAACTCAGGAGAGACCGACTGTCTACATTTTACGAAAGGCCGTTGATTCAATTGTAAATAATCCATACCTAAATGGTCTCACTGACATAAGACTGGAAGACTGACAGTAAAAGGAGCTCTGCTCAATATTCACCAAAAGCATACAAATAACTTTCTCGAGAGGATAAGCAAAGGAAGGAAAATTGAAAAACAGTCTTTCTGCCCTGATTTACCGGCCCTTCTGTGCTCGCCCAGCGAAGAAAATGACCCCCTAATGTGAGGAAGGTTTCCCATTGCGTTGGAACGAGAAGTTTTATGAAGGCCTCACAAAGGGCGCTGGGTTATGTGCTTGAAGGTGATGGTAAAGTATCCGGAGAATTAGGGTCATGAGTGCAGCCCTATAAAGGGTAAGGCCCGGGCCGTGAGGGGTGAAAGAGAGCCTTCAACTGAAGCTGAGTGGCTTTACTGCTCATTTTCCCCTCGTCTGCTAAATTTTTCCGCTCGAAAATGCACCGGTGCGCAGAAATTAGAAATAAGGCGTTTTTGTTCAGAAATAAGCCCTGATATTTTTAAGACAGATTTACACTGAATGTCGAAATTTATTTTCCTAAGCCGTGGGACAAAGTGTTCATCAGAAAATCATCATGATTCTTAATTTAAAGGGGAAAAATGCAGCCCTCGCATGTACACAGTGTAATTTTCAACGGCTCCAACGATCGACAATCACGTAAAATCGATAAATAACGGTTCAAATTCTCACAATAAAACACATTCGGCGAAAAGCAGTTTAAACATTTCTGTGAACGACGTCAATTTCACCTGACAAATGTTTTAGAAAGAGAAAAATAATCAAAATATAAGAACGTGTTTCAAAATATAAGAATATAAGAACACTAAAACGTAAGCTATCATTCGCACTGCATTGACAAGTGTTGAGGCATGGAATGTAGTAAGAAGCAACCGAGTCTCATGTCAGTATCAAACTACTAAGACTCAACATCCAGTTAGTAATCACCAAGCCGCAATCAACAGCTTCAATTACTATACATTTGACTGCATAAATTATTCTGCACGCTGCGCGAAACCAAGCAGGTGTTGGAAACCTGATTGGCCTAACTAGATTAGTATGGCTTGCACACACGAGTATGCATGATGGTGATGCATACTTGAGTAGCGCAAAGATGAAAAACATTGTCGGTCATAGATAGATTACTGCTTATGAATGAAGTAAGTTAACCTTCCAAATAAAAAATTAGTATAATTCAAAAATATATTTTGGTTTATCAAGAGATTCCATAAGCTTTTGATGAAAGATAACACATGTCAGAAGATAATAATATAGCTGCGACTCACCGCAGTCGCTCAATATGTGCTGTTCTGGAGCGACCCGGAAGCAAAGGTAACTAGAACGCTGCATGATCACAACGTAGAATTATCGTGACAGCTTTCTTTGACCTATCGATTCTCTGAGAGAAAAACTAAGATAAATATGAGAGTTGCCTGACAGAAAGCTGTGCGGGCAGCACATGCTTCAACTCTTCGAAACATTTCTTGGTGAAATTCAACACTACTTTACCATGGATTCCTGAAAACGTGAGAAACTCTACGGAATTTGAAACTTGTATTTCGTTTCCTTCCCGCTAGAGATGTGCTGCTTTGGTGACTCAGTAGAGCTAAAGGTTCTCACGAAATGCCCCCAAAGCAAGTGCTGTCCTGTATTTATTGAGGTATTTTATAGCTGGCTGAGAAATTAAAAATTTTAATTTTAAATCGAAAGATTTAATTTAACTCGCACTCAAAGTTCAACTAGTTTATTCATACCTGAAGTAGCCTGTTCAGTAATTTATAGTTTGCTCAATTAAAGTCTCACAGTTCACCTGTATATATTTCAGGAAAATACCTTAAAAAATATTGGGAAAAAATTAATTTTTTGAAAAGTAATATTTTGAAGAACGTTCATATTTTTTTTACTATTCAAGTTACAAAAGT
The DNA here is from genome assembly GCA_030386875.1 of Morinoia aosen. NCBI lineage: Eukaryota > Metazoa > Arthropoda > Malacostraca > Amphipoda > Talitridae > Morinoia > Morinoia aosen. The sequence goes on along the minus strand of CM059564.1, from coordinate 26,580,875 downwards.
ATTTTTATCTTAAAACATTCATCTTCTTAAGACCTCTAAAACCTTTATCTTGATCTTCTTAGAGGTAATTTGAAATTTCCTTTTCAAAAAAATCAGATATTGGAATTGCCTAATTTAAAAAATATATGAGTTTAATTCGGCTTAAGAAACTTTCAATGAATGACATAGCTTTGTTGTATGAAACGTGATTATATGACAAATTTCCTAAGCTAATCTGTGTCATTTTCATTATAGTTTTAGCCTCGACAACTAGGCGATCACACATAACCCTGGTTTTTGAGCACCAGAACCGAACGCTATTTCCGTCATACAGGCTTAATTTGTGCTACGCCAAATTTTCAAAACCCTACACAAGGAGGCATAAAAACACCAAATTACGCACATTGAGCTCATCTAGCAATACACAACGGTCAACTGAAAGATAGCAGCTACTTCACTAAGCTGCAGCAAACCCTCCGGCACCAGGCAAAGTGCCGCAGCTGTTCTCCACATTTAATGACGCTCGTTACCCTCCCATGCACCAGCTCCCCTTAATTTGTTCAGCGATGCAATAACCCGCCGTCCTCCCGAGAGCCAAAGTTCAAAGGCACACCGCTCGCCTCCGCAAGAAACTCGACACAACTTTGCTCCGCCATTCCAGTAGAAGCGTTCCTGTCAGACACTCATCCATCCTGGAGAGGAGCTTTGAGCGGCCGAGAAATGGCTACTTTTGACTACATCTCGAGCCATTAGATCAATTGCAATTCTACAATAGTGACGTTCATGGTTCTCCATGATGTAAACTAATCACAAAATTGCTAGTTTTCTCTCAATTTAGTTCGTTTGCAAGCGGATGTGAGGCTTTTTATTTGGTGTTCCTTTACCAGCTTTAATTCACCTATAACCCACACATGACATTTTCTACGAATCAAATGTCTCTGACATTCCAGGATTTACGGCGCAGTGATATCACCAAAATAAAATTCAAACAGTTCATTGCTTTTAATACGTTCTACCACATTATTATTATTATTATTATTATATAAAAAAGTTTTAGCCTCCCTTAACCACGACAAAGATGTTCCAAGAGAGGAAAGAAGAAGGCCCCATTTAGTAAGGAGTTGAGGGAACGCGGAATCTATGCACAAGGTGCACAGAAACAGTAAGCTAGGAAAGAAGTTCATGAAACAAGAAAAAAGTTGAAGAAGAAAGTAGTAGGTGCTGAAAAACAGGACAGCAGTGAACCGAAAAAAGATGTTCCGAAACGAAACAAAAACCTATTTTATTACAACAAAAAGGAAGCCTACCTAACCATTAGCTCGGGCCCTCACATGGTTCCCCTGGGAGCGCTAATTCCCATAGATACAATAGTTGTATCCCCCTGAGGGGACGTTCTACCACAATCTCATAAAGACTTGATTCTACTGACTTGCGAGCAGCTTACCTACGCTACCGTGTAACAGTGAGCTATCGTGAGGAATCTAAGATTTACGTCATACTTTAACGTCCACGAAACTCCGCTATTTTCACTCGATTTGTGCCTGGAGATATCAGTGAGTACACTAGAACAAAAATTTGTAAAAAACAGAGGGAGGATGCTTACTCCAAAAATTCTTCCAGAATATGTCCATTGGGATATTCCCGACTCTTCTTGGCTTTGTATCGCTGTTTAGGACCCTGTATGATTTCGCAACCCTAATTTTTTCAACATCTTCTCGCTTTCGTAAAAGCCACAGGACAGAATAGTCCAGCCACCTGGAATGCCCATAGTTGCTTTTATTTTATATTATCACATTAACCTTCAAGCATTTTCAGAAATCCGAGTGAACTTCATCCATCTCCAAAACAGGTTTTACTAAAGGACCCTTACGCAAGATCCTTGTTCAGCGCACAAGCGACACAGAGCCCCATACCAGCAGCAAATCACACATCTGGACTCCTGCCACGCGCAATCCCGACCAACTCTGAAATCTGCAATTTCCAAATACCTGAGGACCAGAAGCGTCTCCTGAATAAACTCCGGAGCGACAAAGGTAAAGCTCACATCCACACACGAACCTTGAACGTCAGCTTCGCATGCCGCCTTCCAGCAGCGTTGCTTGGACATGTTCTAAACTAGGCACTACCTTCAAATTCGCCCTTGATGTCTCTGCAGTCCTTAGAGAAGGCAATTCAATACTGCTCAGTGCGCCCGCCCGTATTCTCGCAGGGATCCAGTAACATTAGCTTCTGACTCTTCCAGTCCTCTGATCATATTTCACGCAAGACATTTGTTCTCGTTCGCACGAGGATAGTCTCCTCGGCTTAGGATTGCACCGACGTTTTGGGCTCACGGCTTAGATTCCGTCTGTAATACATATTTCATGCGAAACTCCGACTGGCGCACGCTTATACACATTCGGATTCATTCCCATGAGATTGGTGAGCGGCATTTTGGAAATGAAAATTATTAAGACACAATAGTTCACAGTACTCCTCTGCGTCGTAACATAATTATGAACAAAATATATCTAAATTTTAAGAAACACAGTTCAACCGCTAGAACTAAAAGGTAAAAACTAGATAGACTTAACAGCTGTAAAGAAATTCACAATTTGTCTCCAACACGTAAGCACTAAAGCGGCTGCATACATTTGAGGATCATCCCGTGAAAGCAAAGTTCTCGTCAGAATGGTTTGTTTGTATTCAGAATAGCGGAATATCAAAAAAATCGTCCCAATTTTTGCACTAAATTAACAAGTGATGGAGTGTCACACGTGATCAGAGGCATGCATTCAGGGAGGATAATAACCATGGAGAGGAAACCGTTGAATTTCTGATTAGAATGTCATCTGTATTCTGCCTCTCGGAGGTCAATTTTTGACGGGCAAAAATGAAAGGAACAATACAAAGAGTTTCACTTATTGAAAAAGTATTGCACCTTAATTACTACAGTGCACAGAATTGCTCTTCACTGCATTGCACTGCGTAGCACTACAAAATAATGCACTGAAATACGTTGAAACTGGACTGATCATTTCTGGAAGTTAAAGGTCATCATAAATGGAGTTACAGATACGGCCGCTAACAAATTGATAAAAACAGTAAAATGACGGCTGAAGCAGTATCTAAAATACGAATTAAGAACATAAAAGCGCACAAATAACTTCAACGATAGTTCCTGATAGCTTCAATTTCAACACGTAAGGTGGTTGCCAGATGCAGTCGTGACAACGAACATTGAAGTACAGAAATCATAACACTAATGCCAGCTGGATATTTTTATCCCCTTTATTCGACTTCAATCCAATGCTCACCAGATGATCTGGATTGACTGTCGATAAATTCAAAATGGTATGAATGAAAAGTGCGTCGTTGATTCTTTCAATCCTAAAATTCAAAAACTTAAGGGAACCCCCAAATTTTTAACACTTTGACCGCAACGTTCGCCACCAGGGGCCACGGAAGGGATTTTCATAATGCACTAACCGACAAGTAGTCCCAAACTCATTTTTCATAAATACCCAATTAAAGCTAAATAAAGGAATGATCCAGTTAATGTTCGCTGTTTCAAAATTGCTTACTGCAATTGACTTTATATTTGAGTTGAATGTTGAACTTTAGTTTAACCAATTGCAGTACAAGTTTAAAATAATTCCTCTATCCATCACGTTTGGTTGCAATAAGTGTGTAAACAGACACCACCACTCGTCCCAAGAGATGTCTGATGCGCTCTTTGCGAATTTCTCCGGTCCGGCCAGCGGCGCCAGCTGTTGTGGCAGGCTAAGCAGGGGCTGCGCTCCAGCTGTTTGCTCATTACTTCAATGAATAATTTTCTATTTGTTCTAAAGCTCAAGCCCACCATACTTAAGCATGAAATTTGCCATCGAACATCGATTCATTAAAAGATGTATGTATGCTGCCGGTGTTATGATATTAATCTTGTGTTGAGAAAAATGTTATTGTACGAAAATTTTGGAGAGTTAGAAAAAATTCAATTGTGTTTGCCGTGGATCTTTATAGGATAATTGTACGAAAATTTTGGAGAGTTATAAAAAATTCAATTTTGTTGGCCGTGTATCTTTATAGGATAATTTTATCAAACTAGGAGGATGCATTTGTAATCTAGTAAAATTAAAAGCGCACTCCAACCGTAACCGTGTAGCTTCAACGTGTTGTATGTGGAATGTTTGAAATTCAACATGTTTACATGTGTTAGTCGAAACGGTCGTATTGGCACAGCGAAATTTTTGTGGTCTAAGCAATCTCAAGAGGCCTGGGCAGTGTTTAGAGTAGATGGCGACTTGACTTGACCGCGAAGGAATTTATGAGGGAACTTGGAAGCGAACTGCCTGGCCTACAAAGATCTCCTACCTAGGCAAAAAAAAACCGTTTCCACAAAAGTGTTTGTAGGTAGGGTGCTGTTAGAATAACATAGGGGAGAAAGTGGTTGAGAAACTTGAGAGGCTTCTGCCGGACGACATAGGGTGAAATTTAATTACAAACCCTCGAACTGAAAAAGCGTTAGTCCCAGCGGCCGAGGACTACAGCCACAAGTGGTTGACAGATTTATGGGGTTCTATATGTAAGCTTGGGGAGCCCGAGAACACGAGCGGTCGTATCGAAAAGCAAACAACATCGGTAGAAGGCGGAGAGTACAGCGCGCTGGTCAAAACATTTCAACAGCAAATAGGGAAAAAGCCTATCTCATGAGAAACCAATGGGAAAGTTAGAGGGGAATGTAGGCGGACGCTCACGAAGCCCCGGGAGAACACGATTGGTCTCACGGAAAAGCGGAGAACAGCTTTCTGGAACAGCTGGGTAGAGCTGATAAAAGGCAATCAGTCTCACGCGAAACTTTACCGGGGAAAGAAGTACGTTTAACCGAGGGTAGTGCTGATATATAACGTGAAAACACTTGATAATAGTGAACGTGGAAATGTATATATATCTGATAAATGTGGGAATTAAATTAAATAACTTCTCATTCGTATTGTTACAGAAGGGGGCGAACCTCTCAAACAAACCGTGGAGGTTCTTAACGAAAATTAGTTGCTTCGTCAGGGCGGCGAGACTTTCCTTTTGTTCATGATAAATGCTGTTCGATACGATAGATGCATATAATTTAAATTAGTGCCGGGGAATTAAATGTTGAATGTATACATGAGTAAATTTTAGATTTTAAAGTAATGGGTAAATCTTACTTTATTGGCGGGTGGGAGGTTGTTGCTGATAATACTTCTGCAAGGAGAAAATGGGCACGTGGCTGTAACACCGACGATAATAAACATTAGCTGATCTGTGCGTGATTCAGGAATTCGAACTGAAGCAGGACGTGAGCGAATGAATTTGTGGGCTGAATCTGATAATCATCTGTCCCGGTGGAGTGCGCTGTAATAGGCATTTCTGTAATGTGTTTAGATGTGTAGCAACATAGGTCAATTCGGTCGGCCGATTAGGTAGAACAGTATTAGCATAATTCACAGTTCCAGTAATTTTTTGATGATGTATTGTAGCAGAATGTGTTAATTATAAGATCTTCAAAACTCACATGGAGTTTCAATCCTGTAACGCCAGAACCATATTTCGCCGAGGCAGATGCAAACAGAAAAGGCATTGCGAAAGTGAGGTATCTACGCGCTTGGTGAGTAGCGTCCTTGTTTTAGTATTTTATAAACTTGTGCATTTGATTTACCTGTCATTTTTGTGTTTTTTTGTGTTTTGTTGGAGGTGCCCCAATTCCTCTATTTCGAGAACCTGGTAACCTTATTGATGCAAATTAATGAGGAGGCCGGACCATCTCTCGCGACACTTTTCAAAGCCAGTATAATGACACTGATATTTTAACACTCCGATGTTATTGTTGAGATAAATATTGCATTCAAATACTATTTTAATCGTATTTATAACTACTGGTATTAAATATCTTCACCGACACTTTCATTTTTATATCAAAAAGTCACTACGTTTCCACCTAATTATAATCAGTTTAGAGTCTTTGAACAAAATACGTGTTAAACTGCGTTAGCTTAAGAGCACACAAAACAGCACTTCGAGGTATGTTTCAGAGACAAAGGATCCTCGATAAATTTCAGATTGTCCTCCACAACACGAACACGTTGCCTTACTTTACATGTTCACTAAGAATCATGCTATTATAATCCTTACTGCACATTGTTATTTTATTTTTTGAAGCGAGGTTTGCTAAGTAGGTGAAAATATTTCCTAAATAATTATAATTTAACTTGAATGAAAAAATCGGAGTCAAGAATCCATGTCGATCGGGTCGCGTAGAATTTCCAAAAGTTTATATTTGTATTGCGGCTCAGCAGGAAGAAGTGAGAGCGATTATCGACGTTAGACATTTCCTTTGATTAATGGCATAAGCGTTGAAATCTGAAAAGCAGTTAAGAACGTTCCTCAGGCAATTAGCAATTAAGCGAATTAACGCTCTGTAGGCATGAGGGCCTCGTGGCCGAGTGGTGACTGTGCTCGCCTTCGGAGCGGGGGTGACGGGTTCGATCCCAGCATTTCGATGGTGTTCTCTCCTTAAACACGGTACTTGTGATACGACTCATCGATGGGTCGTGCTTAAGTTCGTCCTGCGGCGAAACGGTCCATCGATACGTCCTTTGAAAAATTGTAACAATCTTTCAAAAATAATGGTAGTTAATGGATCCAGTTAATATATGGTATCTATAAAATTACTAACAACTTTTGACTTTAAATTTTAATTTAATATTGAACTTCAGTTAAGCCCATCGTGGTCAAAGCGTTAAGGAAAGCAAGTTCTCATGGCAATTCTCCAACATGAATATAAACAAATTAAATAAATAAATTGGAAAGTTGAAGTTTTTCTAGATGAACGATCGGTCTTCTCTCTTTAAAGAAAGCAAGTTCTCATGAAAATTCCCCGACACACAAGCAGGTTGGCCCATATAAAAGTGTACACTTTTTAAGTGCAATAACATATTTTCTGTTCAGTTGAGAAAATAAATAAAACTACCACCGAAAAACTGAGGTCTTTCTGGCTGAACACGTGTGCTCTGCTTCTATCACAACATTCACAACCCTCATGTTAACGCCACTTCCTGTCTGAGGTCGTCCAGATCGTTCTCTGTTCCAATTTTACAGAGTTGCTTATGCTCCCCACTTGTCGAGAATTTTACAACCATTTGCTTGTATCCCATTTTAAATGTGTTCTCTAATTACTTGACCATAAAATTAATGCTTTCCATAGGAATAACCATTGATAAATCCTCTTACGACTCGATGTTTTTATGATTTTTTCCAGTTATGCAAGTCGGTGCCATCGCATAAAACCTGTGGACCTCCTTGGTGTTTCAGCCTTCGAATTTGTGCGGATCATTTCTCCCACGAGAAACTTGCGTTCATAAAGAGTTAGCTGCCCTATTTTTGGGTGAAGAAGTGAAAAGGTTGAAAGATGGAGCAAAAATTACTACATGATGGTTGCATTTATGTTCAAATAGGCAGTATAAAGGATATATACATTTTCTCGGCTTTCCGGAGATGCTTATATTTATTTATTCCGAAGACTATAAATTGCATTATTCCCATTTAATTATTCCCACAAAACAATCTATGCTTTTTTGCTCGCCCTGTATTCTTCAGTTTCCTTCGCTGCCCGCTCGAAAATACTCTTGTCATTAGAGGCAACTAAAATGTTAATTGACTTTTGTGCTTCCCATGAGCAGTTTGTCCGCACCTGAGCTTCACTACCATGTTCTGGCAACTGCGATTGAATGCTGTCGTCGGAGACACTTTCTTGAGACACTATAGTAATTTCGAAACACAATTCTTATAGCAGTTATTGCAGATAAAAACAACAGCAATGATATTACTAGACGTGCTGGTTTGTCTCAGTCGTAAAAAACTTTCCATAGCAGTTATCACAGATAATAAAATCAACAGTAATAACAGTGCTAAACGTGCTATTATTTAGCTGCCAAAATAAATACATTTCTTATAGCAGCTGGCACAGATAATAAAAGACAACAGATACTTTATGCGCAGGCACCACTCAGCACCTAGAAAGTGTTTCTAATAGAAGTTGGGAGTGATAATAAAAAAGCAATGAGGATTGCGGACATTACTCAGCACTCGAATGGAACTTTTACCAGTCAAAACTGTAATCGAGAAAGGTTGAATAGAGAACGTTCAAGCGAGACACCTGATATATGACTAAAAAATAAAAGTCATGAAGTTAAATTTTTCCACATTTCTTAGACTGGTAAAGTGATTATGTTATTAGATTCGTAGTCCAGTATTTATTGCCGCAGTTGTTTTTTAATTAAAAAGATTTTCTGGTCAAACAGAATACCAGGAAAATTGACAATCGAAAACTTAGCCTATAAAGCAAAGGATACGACTTTTAGAAAGAAAGATGTTCGTCCATGTTATTTTTGGATAATTTTTTATGAAAGTCAGCGTGCTACTAAGGCATGCAAGTGACCCAGAAGGCATTGAAAATCGTCACTCATTATTTACCTTCAGCTACACATACCATGGCAAATTTTCGGTATAAAATTAAAAACCCGCAAAGCTCGACTGCTCAGAAAGTAATGAATTGAGGAAGTAAATATCTCCAGGAACGGAGGCCGAGGGCAGGCCTGAGCGAACGCAGGCGCTCGCTTCATGCGTTTATTCCCGAACAAAAAAAAAAAGAAGCACAAAGCTTTATCAAGGCCCTGATCTCTTAATGACCGCAAACTTTTGCCCTCGTGAACAAAAGCTCCAAGATAAAGAATCAGATCCTATTCTTTATTTGCGGGTTAATTAGGCCATAAATAAATAACGGCCGCTTAACTACCCCCAATAGTTTTTATCGGAAACCATTCACATTCTTCGGAGTCGTTACCAGGTCTGAGATGACAGATTCGATGGCCGCTCTTCGATTCATGCAGGAATTCAATCAAAGAAACTGCAATGACTTCTTTCCGAAGCCGTGTGTCGACGTGGCTTTCTGCAGTCGGGGACCTGGACTAACGACGGACGAGTTTCAAAGAAAGGCCTTGAAGCAAGTTTTCAGGGCGCATCCATCAAGGGGTTTTCTCTACGGCCGCCTTATTGTTACAGCTGAAAGAGAACTCAGGTATTTTTGGGTCGAACTTAACTGTGTTTTTCCGCGCGCGCTGGCCGGCCTCCAGAGCCTCGTAGAAACTCTCCTTCGACCTCAAAAACAGGAGCTGGAATTCGATTTTAAGTTTGAATTAGGCAGACTGTCAGTCGCTCCTGTGTCTGGAGGCTGTCAGTCGTCAGTCGTTCCTGTGTCTGGAGGCTGTCACTCGTCAGTCGTTCCTGTGTCTGCAGGCTGTCAGTCGTTCCTGTGTCTGCAGGCTGTCAGTCATCAGTCGCCGCCACGCCTGCAGACATTCAGTCGCCACCAACAGCAGTGCCTCAGGCGCAGAATTTCCCTGACGTGTTCTTTTAAATTGGCACGAAATATTGAGCTCCCGTCTTGTTGCTCCGACACTTATGGGTCTCCCTTGCCCCGCTTATGGTCTCTATGGGCCAGATTATGGGCCCCACTGGAGCTGGGACTCCTGCCACTGTCTTGCAGTTGATGGACCTGACGTATGGTATGGTCTTAATCGGGACCATGATCTGCCGGGACCATGATCTCTCTCGGGACCATGATCTGTCGGGACCATGATCTCTCTCGGGACCATGATCTGTCGGGACCTGATGTCTCGGGACCTGATGTCTCGGGACCATGATCTGTTGAAACTTGATGCTTTAATTAACACTTTGATCGCAGCAGATAAAACTGAAGTTTATTATTAAACTCAAATTTAAAGTTAATTGTATTAAGCAATGTTGAAAACAGCAAACCTTAACTGAATCGTGCCTTCACTTTGTTTTGATTAAGTATTCAAGAAAATTGAATTTGTGACCACTGGTCGGTCAGCGGCTTTTGAAAACCCCATTCGTGTACCACCGGTGGCTCACGTCGCAGTCAAAATATTAACGCTTTCACTTCACCACCTAAATCGCTGCAACCTGTTACCTAACTTTCACAGCCGAGTTGCCAGGGCTTTCAATAAAAAATACGTGCAAAAATACGCTTTCAATAAAAAATACCTGCAAAAATATTACTTTCAGTAGAAAATACCTGCAAAAATACCGCTTTCAGTAAAAAATACCTGCAAAAATACCGCTTCCAGTAAAAAATACCAGCAAAAATACTACTTTCAGTAAAAAATGCCTGCAAAAATACCGCTTCCAGTAAAAAATACCTGCAAAAATACTACTTTCAATAAAAAATACCTGCAAAAATACCGCTTTCAGTAGAAAATATCTGCAAAAATACCACTTCTAGCAAAAAATACCTGCAAAAATACCGCTTTCAGTAAAAAATACCTGCAAAAATACTACTTTCAGTAAAAAATACCTGCAAAAATTTTGCTTCCAGTAAAAAATACCTGCAAAAATACCGCTTTCAGTAAAAAATACCTGCAAAAATACTACTTTCAGTAAAAAATACCTGCAAAAATTTTGCTTCCAGTAAAAAATACCTGCAAAAATACCGCTTTCAGTAAAAAATACTTGCAATCTGATTGCAAAGCAATTTTCAAAAATGGCGCGACTCTCACTTTTGTGATGTACAGTCCGCAACGTCGCTCTTTGGGTTTCAAAAATGAACTGAATTGTTTGAAAACTGCGAAATCGAAACCAGAATCAGGCAAAGAAACTTTCCTTTCGTTTTTCCTCGTGCAATTTATGCTCGGCAATCGAGCTCAGTAATGGAAGATATTTACGCGCAGTTTATGATCAACAACGCATTGATACGCAATTATTTATTCTAATTTTTCATTCATAATCTTTGAGGCAATTTAATTCAAAAGAAACGGAAAAACAAGACCAAATATTCTTACACCATATTGCGCACGCAACTTGCATTATAATTACTGTGTGTAAAATTGCATCGTTTTTTACGCATGTAGCGACTGGTACATCATTCTTGATGCATGTAGCAACTGGTACATCATTCTTGATGCATGTAGCAACTGGTACGCCAGTCTTGATGCATGCAGCGACTGGTACGTCAATCCTGATGCATGTAGCGACTGGTACGTCAATCCTGATGCATGTAGCGACTGGTACGTCAGTCTTGATGCATGTAGTAACAGGTACGTCAGTCGTGATGCATGTAGTGACTAGTAAGTCGGCCTTGATACATGTAGCGACTGGTACGTTAGTCCTGATGCATGTAGAGACTGGTACGTCAATCCTGATGCATGTAGCGACTGGTACGTCAGTCTTGATGCATGTAGTTACAGGTACGTCAGTCGTGATGCATGTAGCGACTGGTACGTCAGCCTTGGTGCATTTAGCAAAAAGTACGTCAGTCATGTTATATGTAGCGACAGGTATACGTCAGCCTTGTTACATGTAGCGACTGGCACACACGCAACAAAGCCAGCAACAAATGCTGGAACTGGACACAACTTCGGCCCCGGGCGCCTAACTCTGTTTGCGAGAAATTCGTCAAAGTTTCACGCAACAAAAACCAGAAGCTCAGCAAAAGAGCAAGCCGAGCGCAGCCAATGACCGTTAGGCTGAGCACGGCCTCCAGAAAATGGACTTTGATTCTTAAGGAACTACGGGCCCTGACTGCCCTCAGATGCCTGCCTCGGAAGTGGGCAACTTGCTAACATTTCTGACTGCTTCGCTGTGCCCCCTAAGCACGAGGGGTTATTCTTTCTAAGGTTCGACGAATGGGTTATAATACATTGGTCGTATCCTGGAAAGAATAATGGATTATAATTCTTTCGTCGAATCTTGGAAGCTATAATGGATTAAAATTCATTCGTCGAATCTTTGAATGAACGACAGATTATAATCCATTCGCTGAATCTTGGGAAGAATAATGAACAGAGTTTGAGGTGAGCTAGAAAAAATGAAGGACTGAGGTTGTATATATGTACTTGTAGTTGTTCTGTACGGGCTCTCGTTTACAATGGCATTTAAGAGTGTCGTAAAGTGTCACGGTTTCAAAGAAACTCGGAAAAAGCTGAGAGTGGCAATTGTTGTTTTTGTGTTTGCGGTGTCCCACTGCATGGAACATTTTTGCCCGTCGCTGTCTCGAGGTTTGGAAGAGAATGAAATCTCTTGAACGACAATAACATTGCTAAAAAATAAACATCAAAAGACTTCGAGCAACAACCACTTTCATCAAACTCATAAAAACCCCTCGAGTGACAAACAAGCTCATAAAGTTTCATCTAATCGCTACGAGCAACCAATGAAGGCACGTTTTATTTGCTGTTTTTTATTTTCAAAATTGGTTACTCAATTATTATTATTATGCTTGCGCTCTTTCTTATTCTTTAAGGTTGTATGCATTGTTTAGCTATTCAGTATTTATCGCTGTTTCTTTGCTTCGAGTTGCGAATATTATTTTTCTTCAGGCGCTAATTGGCTGTGCTGTTGCGATGTATGCGTTTAACTTGTTTTGGTATTCTAATTTGATATTCATTTTGATACTGTAATTCGAAAAAAAAAATTTTGTATTTTTGGTGATTAACTTTTCGTTCACCTAGGGATGGGGGGAGGTATGTGTGCCCTACATTGCGAGGTCCGCAATGCGCTTTCGGTGTCAGCATTATTCCTTGTATAAATTAGGGTGCAAGGCGTTAAACGCCGCATTTGTCACTTACTCCAGCTCTCCTGCTCTACCCAGTAAATATCGCAGCTCACCAAGTGTTTCTCTACACCCTTCGGACCTCACATCAAACTGACTCAACACATGTCCTGCGAAGAGACCCACAGGCAGACACTGAGGGAATTTTCACAATGCTGCTAACCAACCTGCAGTCACTAACTCAATTTTTATGAATACTTAATGAAAGCTAAATGAAGGGACGCTCTAGTGAATGTTTGCTATTTTCAAAATTGCATACAACTGACCTTAAATTAGAATTGAATATTGAACTTCAGTCTAACCCATCGCAATTAACGGCTTCAATTTGAGTTGAATATTGAACTTCAGTCTAACCCATCGCAATTAACGGCTTCAATTTGAGTTGAATATTGAACTTCAGTCTAACCCATCGCAATTAACGGCTTCAATTTGAGTTGAATATTGAACTTCAGTCTAACCCATCGCAATTAACGGCTTCAATTTGAGTTGAATATTGAACTTCAGTCTAACCCATCGCAATTAACGGCTTCAATTTGAGTTGAATATTGAACTTCAGTCTAACCCATCGCAATTAACGGCTTCAATTTGAGTTGAATATTGAACTTCAGTCTAACCCATCGCAATTAACGGCTTCAATTTGAGTTGAATATTGAACTTCAGCTTAGCTCGCAGCCGTAAAAGTGTCCAGACTAAAAATATAAACTTTCGTTTCATCACTTCATGGTTCTCATTCTAAACAGCAAGGGTTTTTGCACAAGAAAGTGCTGACAACTTTTCAGCGTGGTTCATGAAAAGGCGTATTTGATTGTCATTCAACTCATCCTAATTTCAAATCATCCGGCCTGTGCGCTACAGATGGCAGAATGTAGACTGTCACAAACTGTATCATGCTCTATTTTTCAAACTATTCTACCAATCATGTTTCGACTATTGACATGGGTATTACCACACTCATATGCGTATACATATAAACTAAGGATCCTTGGGTTAAGATATTTAAAAAAAGAAATTTTTATCATCTATATTGGAAATGAACTTTTTCTTTCCTATTTTATTATCTGTAATCGGTTAATTCCACAATTTTTCTCTAATAATTCGAAACGTGAGACCCACGATTGTTGAGAACTGCGAACAACATTGAGAATACCAGATTAATAACATTTCGCAATAAAAACAATTGATTTTTTGTCAAAATTACTGTTGCATATTAAAATTGAATCCAGTTTGATTTGGTCTATGAACCTTAATCATAGCAATCGCATTTGACGTATTAAGCTGATACTTTCCCGTAAATAAATCCAAGTTTTTGAAGCGGTCATACTAAACTCTCAGGTTCAGGTTAACCTCACACACACCACAGTTTTCAAAGACTATTTCGATTTTCATGCTCTCTTTATTTCGACACACCAGCTTCCTTGCTTGATAACCAAGCAAAAACGGCCTTCTCGACCCTGTACAACAAGATGGAAAGAATCATTCCTAAGGAACCTCAGCGAACCGGAGAACTTTTGATAGCGTATCGTCAAAATCTCTCAGCCCCGCAACAATAAGTCACGCATACTTGAGAAAAATCTCGGAGGAATTTGTAAAAACTTCGAATAACTGTTAAAACGGAGATGTATTTTTTAACCTTAAGCTGTCATTCTGAACTGTCCAGCAAAAGTTTCAGCCCAACTTGTTTCTTCAGTTCTACGTTTGGACTAACCAAAAATCATCCATTTTGTTTATATTTTACCGGTTTTTATATCATGAAATCCCAACGTATAACCTTGCAGCTGAAATGAAAACTTAGGAATATTACACTGGTATCACATTTTGCAACCCATTTCAGCTTAAGTTATAACAGAAAGTATTATTTAATATTGAAAACTTTCTCTCTCTGGTGCTTTTTTATTTGCAGGAGTTGTGGAAGGAAGACTTATCATAATTCATGAAATAATAAAACCTTTATCAACAACCAAATAAAAATACCTTTTAATTATACATCAAACTCCATAACTTGGCCAACAGTTGAAAAAAAAACTTTTTTAAACCGGTAATTTAGAGAACGAAGCAACAAATCGATACACAGTGCAAATTGTCATAATAACAGTTACAGCGAGCTACACTGTTGGGGTCAGAACAGTCAGTAGTAGAACAGCAAAATAGAGAATATCAACAGACAAAATTCTGAAAACTGCTACCGAATGCCCGTCCGTATCGCCGTCGTGCTGACAGCAACGCCAGTGAGCGAAGTCAAACGGAGATGGAAATCCATCGCTTGTCTTAATTAAGACGAGCTGGTCACCGAGAAGGAGGTCACCTCTACCTCCCTTGCCTGTCTCGAGACGAGCAGAAACAAGGAGGTCACCTCTACCGCCCTCGCCTGTCTCGAGACGAGCAGAAATAAGGAGAAGGTCAAATCTACCGCCCTCGCCTGTCTCGAGACAAGCAGAAACAAGGAGAAGGTCACCTCTACCGCCCTCGCCTGTCTCGAGACGAGCATAAATAAGGAGAAGGTCACCTTTACCTCCCTCGCCTGTCTCGAGACTATGAGGAATGAAAGAAGTCCCACCCATCTATGAAATAAATAATATCTTACAATAGAGACAACCGCAAAGAATTTAGTCATTTTTTTCAAATCATAACCACGATTGCTTTCAAATCTCTGCTACGTGATCAGAATCTGAAAAAAATACTTCAGAGCTTGATGCAGCAATCTCACATAATAACTAAGTCTAGCCATCTGACCCAGCAATCTGACCCAGCAACCTGACCCAATAACCTGACCCCGCAATCTAACATAATCATCTTCCCCCAGCAATCAACTCCGAAGCAATCATGATCGGACGAGTGAGTTTAAAGGAGCTGTTCTCAAGTTCAAGATATCCACAGCAGCTCATCAATTAGCAGAATATCCGAGAGATACTCTCCTTCCGTCGAATATCCGGACATTCGGAGCGACGATCTCTGGTCCGAGGCTCAAATTCAGAAGTTTTATACTTCCAAGCCCTCATTAGAACTCGATAAAGCCGTCATTGATTCCTTTTAGATTCATTGTCCTTCGATGACGGAGGCAAGGAAGTGGGGTAGGGTTGGGTAGAGTCTATGAAGAAGTGCGTTGTTGAAACGAGCAGAATTAATCTATGATATTAAAATTCATACTTCTTTCGGTGAAATTATTTTTTGTAAAGCAAGCGCCGAAATGAAATACAAGAGATTTGAATATGAGTTAGTTTCAGCCTCCTCAACCACAACAGCGATTCTCCAAAGAGAGGAGCGACAAAGGCACTATTTAGGATGAAGTTAATTAAGGCAATGCAAAATCTATGCACGTGTGTTTCTACCCAAGATCCTCAGCGCATAAAAACTATAGGTAGAGAAGGAAAGATCTGAAACAAGATAAAAATTAAAAAAGAAATTCAGGGGAGTTGAAAAAAATGACATCAGTGAACCGAAATAATATGGTCCTTAACAAAACAAAAAACATACTTTATCTAACCACAAAGAAAACCTTTCTAACTCTCAGCTCGGATCATCACATTTCTCACCTGGCAGTGCTAGTCCCCATGAACGCAAAAGTTGTATCCTCCTAAGGGCGAAATCGAAAAGAACATCTATGACGTTCTATAAGACATTATGCCCAAAAAGATAAAAAAAGTTACGCAATATCGAGACCACCAAAAAATGGTACAGAATATAACAGGAAGAAACGCCTCATGCCTGGTTCAGCTCGTTGAGTGTGGTACGGCCTATCGATGGGTCGTTTGAGAAATTTAAAAAATCTTTTATAGTTAACGGTATTTAATGGACCCAGTTAATCTTCGGTATTTATAAAATTGCTAACAACTTTTGACTTTCAATTTGAGTCGAACGTTAAATTTCAGTTCAACCCATCGCTGTCAACGCGTTAATATTTTTGTAATCAGAAGATAAAAACTCCAGCTATGTTTTCTCCCGCTCGCTGCTGTCCGGAAGATTGGACAGGATATTTAAAACATTTGATCACACTACGCAAATACACGCAGTTTACTGAAAAAAAATTGAGTTGAGGCATATTCACATAAAAATTAGTTAAACGTGGACTTCGTTTTAGCAAGGCTCGGCAACAGCTGTTAAATTTTCTGATCAGCAGTGGTAAGGTTACTGAATTTTGTTTCAATTTGACTGCTGCGAAGTGAGTCACCAGTGGTCGCTAAAAGGGTTTTCCTAATCCTGCTGGCCGACCAGTGGTCATGAACTCAATTATCACAAACACTAAATCAAACCTGAATGATGGCACGGTAAAGTTAATGTTTGTTATTTTTAACATTGCTCGCTACAATTGACTTTAAATACGAGTTGAATATTGAATTGCACATTTACCTGCCGCAGTCAAAGTGTTGAAGAGCAGAACGGAGGGAAGAATCTCTCGAATTTAGCTCGGTTCGCACAAGCATTTTCAAGTGGCTCGTTAAGATAATAACTAACTACTTAAGCTTAAGCCGGTTCAACCCGAGTATCGGGTTGTCCGACTTGCCTAAAAATAAAAAAAAATAAATAAAAAAAAATAAATAAAAAAACAAAAAATTAAAAAAAAAATAAAGAAAAAAAAATGAAAAAAAAAAATTAATATTTTTCAAATCTGATAGTTTTCTGCAAATATAGACACCAGTGGCTCCAATTTAATACCTCACTCGACCATTTAGACTCAGCCAATTTTCCAAACGGACTCGCACAAATTTTGAGTTTTGCTATTAAGTATATAGATATTTGGCGTGAATGATACATAACGTGGTAAATAATGATACAATGATTCAAATATGCTTCAAAATAATAATACATAACGCGCCAAATAATGATAAAATGATTCAAATATGCTACAAAATAATAATACGTAACGCGCTAAATAATGATACAATTATACAAATATGATACAAAATAATAATACACAACGCGCTAAATAATGATACAATTATACAAATATGATACAAAATAATAATACATAACGCGCTAAATAATGATACAATTATACAAATATGATACAAAATAATCTAATCTAATAATACCCGTCGTGTGTTTATTTATATATATGTTTGGTGTCCGCTTCTTAAATCGGATGTGTGAGTTTGCGGTGTCATGGATACCGAATTCCTCAGTGTAACGTTGAAAAATGGCCTTTACATGCATTGATATGTTTGCATTGTTACGGGATGTGTTCGTTTAGGATAGGCTTGGTTACATTAGGATATGATCATTTCGCTTAGGTAAATTAATATTGACAGAAATTTTAAACGGGTTCACCTAGGAATTTCACGGGTCCGAGGAATTTTCATGGGTCCTGCTACTACCTAACAATACCCATGGTTTATTTGCATTGAGTCCGTTTCTTCCATTTCTCTGTCATGCTCATAAAGATAGCCATAATGACCGTATCTGTGATACGGGTTTCACCCGTGGGCAAGTAAAATAATGTTTTTTATCACGGGTACTGTTCGGATGGATTTATTTGTTGGTCATCCACATCTGGAAAGTTTGTTCAAGAAAGGTACTGAATCCCGTCATTCTTGGCGGGCCTTGCACACTAGTAATACATAACGCAGTAAATAATGATACAATGATACAAATATAATAATACAAAATAATAAGGTTATAAATAATAACGATACTTAACGCAATAAAAATCCCGTTGAATGTCACGCAAACGAGGGTCCTGCGTGCATTTTACATCGGCATGGATCGTTCTTGCACAAATTGAATTTCTGAAGCACGAGGAATGAACTTCTTTGCTTTATTTGTAGCCTATATCGTCTGGAAAGCAAAAGCAAGACGTGCATTAAACTAAAGGTGTCATTTGTTCTGCCTTTAGAGAGACTTGGGATTGAAATAAGAAGGCAGGCATGGCCAACAGTATCCCTTCAAATACACTTCATTTTGCATGCCATCGAATTCTAAACACCAACAAATAATGCATTTAGACTACAATCCTTTTTATCAAAACGCTTAACTCCAAACCTTTTTTCCAATAAATTACTGCAGTTTGCGAATGGTCGTTTGCAAATATCCTATTTCGAAAGCACATACACTGCACATAGGATACTGCACATGGTACATTGCGCACATAATACACTGTATTAGTACGCTGCGCACATAGTACACTGTATTAGTACACTGCGCACATAGTACACTGTATTAGTACACTGCGCACATAGTACACTGTATATTAGTACACTGCGCACATATTCTCTGCGTAGATAGTATACTGCACATACTAGGTACACTGCACATACTAGGTACACTGCACATACTAGGTACACTGCACATACTAGGTACACTGCACATACTAGGTACACTGCACATACTAGGTACACTGCACGTACTAGGTACACTGCACATACTAGGTACACTGCACATACTAGGTACACTGCACATTTGTATTTACGTCCTCTTTCAAAAACAAAAGAACGCTGCACATTTCATCGAATGAAAATTCCGCAAGATATTCAGGACGTCAAAGACCAAATGAATAGAAATATTTACTCTGTGCCTCAGAGCGCTGTATAAGGCTGTGTGTGTTATTCGACTGCCAGCAAATTCCGCTCCGATCCAATTTTCTTTCGTCAATTTCTCTGCACAATAATCCTGGGCTCAGAATTATTCCATGATATTGTCGAAGTAAATTTTCCAGTTCTGGAAGATGGTTTGCGCTGAAGAAAAGTAGATTTTTCCAGTTTAGGGAATTGTTTAAAGATGAAATAAAGTCGATTTTCCCTTCGAGTAACTTTTTTAAGATGAACTGAATGGATTCCAGAAAATGTTTTAGGTTGAAGTAAAGTGGATATATCAGTTTGGGGAGTAGTTTTAACCTAAAACGAGGTAAACGTTTCAGTTCGGGTAACTTTTTCAAAGAGAAATAAAGGGGATGCATCAGTTTTGAAAATAGTTATCAGCTGAACTGCAGCATATAATTGAGAGCAGTACATTTCTTAGCGTTAAATTGAAGCCAATTCTTTAGTGCAGCAGCAGCAGCTTATATTTCCCACTGGCAGCAGGCTGCGTGCAGCAGACCTGCTCCTGCCTGTACGAAACCCGCATCCATTCATAGACAGGTGCGATCTGATGAGTTAAGTAATTTCAGCTTCCCCAAACTCAACAAAGGTCTTCCCAATAAAAGAAATGAGAAATAATTATCATTATAATTATTATCATTATTATTATATAAAAAATTTTTAGCCTCCCTTTACCACGACAAAGATGTTCCAAGAAAGGAAGGAGGAAGACACCATTTAGTACGGAGTTGAGGGAACGCGGAATCTATGCACAAGGTGCACAGAAGCAGTAAGCTGAGAAAGAACTTCATGAAACAAGAAAAATTGAAGAAGAAAGTAGTAGGTGCTGAAAAACAGGACAGCAGTGAACCGAAAAAAGATGGTCCGTAACAAAACAAAAACCTATTCTATTTTAGCAAAATGAAGGCCTACCTAACCTTTAGCTCAGGCCCTCATATATCCTCCTGGGAGCGCTAATTCCCATAGATACAATAGTTGTATCCCCCTGAGGGGAGGATATTTATTATGGAAGAATAAATTATGGAACGGGGAATTACCACACCATTTTTTATGGAATTAATGGAACGAGGAATCTATGCGCAAGGTATGTTCCCAAACGCTGCGCATAGAAACGGCAAGATTGAAAGCAATGCATGAAATAAGACGAGAATTGATGAAAGTAATTAGCCATGAAAAAAAGATAGCAGTGAACCGCAAAAGTAGATCCGAAACTCTACCAAAACACATATTTTATTTCAATAGAAAGAAGGCTTACTTAATCTTAAAGCAAGAGACTTTTGATCTTCCCTCTGGAAGCTCTAATTCCCATAGAAGGAAACAGTTATTTCCACCTGAGACGTACAATAGTTGTATCCACCTGAGAGGTCCTCACAATTCCCATGGATACAATAGTTGTATCCACCTGAGAGGTCCTCACAATTCCCATGGGTACAATAGTTGTATCCACCTGAGAGGTCCTCACAATTCCCATTGATACAATAGTTGTATCCACCTGAGAGGTCCACACAATTCCCATGGATACAATAGTTGTATCCACCTGAGAGGTCCTCACAATTCCCATGGGTACAATAGTTGTATCCACCTGAGAGGTCCTCACAATTTCCATGGATACAATAGTTGTATCCACCTGAGAAATCCTTATAAAGATAATGCATAATATTTGAAAATAAGTCGGATGCAAAAGCCATTTTTTCAAAATTATTATTTGTATTAAACTAATAATAAGAAACAAAACGCAATTATTTGAAGTTTACAAATTATAAGATATTACATAATTTAATTAGATTTTAAAGCTGTTAACACTTAAATATTTCATGGGTTGTCTTTGTTTCAAATGAGTTGATGTCCTAAAATAACGTTATCATACTTGCGCAGTTATAATATCTAATGAAATAAAATTAAAAGATGAACACAGTTGTGAGGAGAGACATTGTCTAATGATTAGGCTGAAGTCCGCCCAATAAATACAACCTAAACCGTAACCTTATTCGGTAATTGTGCTTCAAACCTTATACAACCCACGCAACCATACAGTAATTGACTAGTCATAAGTTAGTGTCAGCCTCCCTCACCACAGCAAAGATGTTCAAGGAGGGGAAACATGACGGCGCCATTTAGTATGGGGTTAAGGGAACGCGTAATCTATGCACAAGGTGTGTTCCCACACAGGATCCCGTGCGCATAGCAACAGTGAGGTAAGAAGGAAGGTTAGGAAAAAATATAAAAGTCAGAGTTGCCAAAAAAACAGAACAACAGCGAACCATGAAAAAATGATGGTCCTTAACAAAACAAAAAACATTGTTTTTCGACAAAAAGGCATAAATACCTAACTCTAAACTCAGGACCTCACATTTTCCCCTTGGGAGCACTAATTCCCGTAGATACAAAAGTTGTATCCCCTGAGGGGACGATAGACAGACAGTACGAGATGGACACATTTACAGGACTTCCTGAATAATTCATTCAAATAAAAGTAGAGGATGAGGGCAAAATTCTGGGAAAAAGAATTACGGACGGTCTAATATTCTGAGCGGAACACGTGGAGTGGGTCAGGACAGCATGGCAATAAGGGCATTAAGGGCTAATATTAAGGGCTGATGTTAGGCAAGGGAGGTAATATGGCGCCATGATGTTAAAGTGAGCGGATGCGTCCTGCATGCCGACCATCCCAAGCGTCGTAACGTCGCCCTTAAGATATGCCAATTAATCCGCGCTTTCTACTCCCCCGTCGCTCGTACGTCATGCAAACCCCGGGCCTCAGACATGCCTGCGTAACGTGGGCTTATGCGTCTTCATTTTGTGTGTTTGTTGGCGGCAGAGATGCAGTACCTCGGACCCTACGCCACGGTAAAGGAAACAAGGAAGGAAGGTTCAAACCAGTCTTTTTTTAATTTACGGTATGTTTTTGTTGACGTCACGGCAACGAATCAATAGCAGCGCTCGTATTGCATCTGGTAGCACTGATGCCCCCAAATGTGGCACCACTATTGGCCTAACGACATGGCAATTTGGTGACGTCACAAAGTTTGTTTGAAATGAAGCCGTTCTATTGGCTAGCCGAACAAGAGGAGGTGTATTTTCTCCCATAGAAATGACCCTACCTTGTTTCCTCTACCGTGCCCTACGCGCTGCAACTCGTGCGGTTGCTGCGCGACATTCTGCCCACACGTCAACTTTAAAGTTGGCGTCAAGTAACGTAAATAGGAAATAAGTAAATACATACAGTAGGCGAGAATTTGGACAGAAATGAGGTTCTTGGAGCACGAGTTTAAATATTTAACGCGTTCCCCGCGTATTGGGCCAGATGCGTACGAGTCGCTAAATTGCTCAATCACGCACCGGTATAAATGAAAAACATTTATTCTGTTTCGCGACCTCTTTAAGAAATAACTGTTACCATGCCAAGTAGAATGTATCGTAGAATTGTATTTTTCATAGTTCGTAGGAAGGATAAAAATGTTTTCGATCATTAAAGAATGTACCTACAACCTAAGGAAATAAACCGTTTACAACGCGGTGAACATGTTAAAGACTTGTATTCCTGATACCAAAAAATGAGACCCATCGAGGCTATATAACGCTCGTCAGATGGTGCGATTGTTCTGTCTAGATCATGTGCCTGAAGGTCCTCACTTTGCGTGTATTTGCAGAGCGGGGAAAAATTTCGACTTACAAAATCAATGTGGATATGCTTCGTACGCTCGAGCTGTGCGGGCGGAAACTGGAACAGAGAAAAAGACAAGGACTTCCACTGGCGGGGGTTGGAGTCCTCAGGCAGTGAAGATTTAATTAACACGTGATAGAGTCTTCGACGCGATAGGGTGATACTAACGTAACACTATCAAAGATTTCACGTGAAATACAAGGGACATTCTGCTAATTCAATATTCTTCGTGATAAAAAGTTTCTTTCACGGACTTTGATCAAATGACGTCGAAGTGTTTACGATCCGGACCTGCTCAGACGCATTTGATTGGAATTTAGCCGAAGTATGGATTTTAGTTCAGCATAAGATTTACGTGATGCACGACGCGTGGTAAACGACTTTTGGCATCCATTCCATGCGTTGAATATTGACGGCCAGTACCAGCTGCGTGCCATCAGCAGGTGGCCAGTACCAGCTGCGCGTCATCAGCAGGTGGCCAGTACCAGCTGCGTGCCATCAGCAGGTGGCCAGTACCAGCTGCGCGTCGTCAGCAGGTGGCCAGTACCAGCTGCGCACCGTCAGCAGGCGGCTCTCACTATGATGATCGAGGCATCACTTACAGAACTTCAATTCCAAAATTTCCCCAGAGAATTTCCACGAGCAAATCGCTCTGCAAAGTGCAGCTCACCTGCTACAGCGCTGTTCTGGCATCTCCAGTCCAGAAGGTTTCATGCGATCAGTCTCAGTTGCAAATAAAAGTGATAACCGAACTGAAGTCCATCCAGGGACTTCGCTTATAGGAGGAAAGATTATCACGTAAATTACAGCGCATGAAATTAGAATGACCATGCGATACTAAGAAATGCAGAGTGATATTCACATTCTTTTCACCTAAACTCGACGTTCACTTAAAGAAGGAGATGCTTTCACTGCAACTTAACGAGTGTTGCAGCATGACAATGCTCTTTCCCACATACCTTTTCTTTTCTGGCTACCAATTTTTATAAATAACTGCTAGTACTGTTAATGTCATATGAAGCGCTTTTGGATGAGCTGAAGGCGAATCTTAACGAGATCTATGAAATAATTAGAGTGCCTGAAAGAATTTAAATATGATAGAACGTAGTAAAATTATCAAGAAAGCTTAAAACAAGAATGGAAATGGCCTTCTAGCGGATGCAAGAACTCGAACATTCATTTAAAACATTCGACCATTTTCACGACACTGCGAAGTACATCATAAAAGTAGGCGAGCGTTTAATCAAACACGAGGACACAGGACCCCACACAAATATACAAATATAAAGCTACTGTACACAAATACGAAGCTACTACACGAGGACTTTTGGCAGAGGGCACGTCAAAAAGCGAGACGACGGGGCTACGAAAGAAGCAGCATTTAGAGGGCAGTTCGAAGCGCATCGCCAATCGCAGGATCGAAGAAGTCCGGAAACTTTCTGCCACCCAATCATGATCCAGCTGACACAAATGAAAGTTATGGACTGGAAGTCAGCGCGGGCCTCCAGCGACGTTGTGCCGCGGGCCTCAGAGGGGTGGGAGCGTGGCTGCGTCTGGCGCCTTCCTGGCCGGCTGCGGCTGTGCAGCGCTGCAGCTGTGAAGCGCTGCAGCTGTGAAGCGCTGTCGCTGTGAAGCGCTGCAGCTGTGAAGCGCTGTCGCTGTGAAGCGCTGCGGCTGTGAAGCGCTGCAGCTGTGAAGCGCTGTCGCTGTGAAGCGCTGTCGCTGTGAAGCGCTGCAGCTGTGAAGCGTTGCGGCTGTGAAGCGTTGCGGCTGTGAAGCGCTGCAGCTGTGAAGCGTTGCTGGCTGTGAAGTGTTGCGGCTTTGAAGCGCTGTGGCTGTGAAGCGCTGCGGCTGTGAAGCCCTGCAGCTGTGAAGCGCTGCGGCTGTGAAGCGCTGCGGCTATGAAGCGCTGCGGCTATGAAGCGCTGCAGCTGTGAAGCGCTGTCGCTGTGAAGCGCTGCAGCTGTGAAGCCCTGCAGCTGTGAAGCGCTGCAGCTGTGAAGCGCTGCAGCTGTGAAGCGCTGCGGCTATGAAGCGCTGCGGCTATGAAGCGCTGCAGCTGTGAAGCGCTGTGGCTGTGAAGCGCTGCGGCTGTGAAGCCCTGCAGCTGTGAAGCGCTGCGGCTGTGAAGCGCTGCAGCTGTGAAGCGCTGCGGCTATGAAGCGCTGCAGCTGTGAAGCGCTGTCGCTGTGAAGCGCTGCAGCTGTGAAGCGCAGCAGCTGTTAAGCGCTGCGGCTATGAAGCGCTGCGGCTGTGAAGCGCTGCAGCTGTGAAGCGCTGCAGCTGTGAAGCGCTGCGGCTATGAAGCGCTGCGGCTATGAAGCGCTGCGGCTGTGAAGCGTTGCGTTTGTGAAACGCTGCGGCTGCGAAGCGCTGCGGCTGCGAAGCGCTGCGGCTTTGAAGCGCTGCGGCTGCGAAGCGCTGCGGCTTTGAAGCGCTGCAGCTGTGAAGTGCTGCGGCTGTTAAGCGCTGTGGCTGTGCAGCGCTGCAACTGTTAAGCGCTGCGGCCGTGAAGCGCTGCGGCCGTGAAACGTTGCGGCTGTGAAGCGCTGTAGCTGTGAAGCGCTGCGGCTGTGAAACGTTGCGGCTTTAAAGCGTTGCGGCTGTGAAGCGCTGCAGGAGTGAAGCGCTACAGCTGTGAAACGTTGCGGCTGTGAAGCGTTGCGGCTGTGAAGCGTTGCGGCTGTGAAGCGGTGCAGCTGTGAAGCGCTGCAGGTGTGAAGCGCTGCAGGTGTGATGCGCTGCAGGAGTGAAGCGCTGCGGCTGTGAAGCGCTGCAGCTGTGAAGCGCTGCAGGAGTGAAGCGCTGAAGCTGTGAAGCGCTGCAGCTGTGAAGCGCTGCAGCTGTGAAGCGCTGCAGATGTGAAGCGTTATGGCAGTGAAGCGCTGCAGCTCTACGAAGCAGCTGTGAAGAGTTGCAGCTCTACGAAGCAGCCGTGCAGCAGCCCTCTAACTGCAGGGACCGAGCGGTCCACGAAATGGGCGCTGCGTGTCGCACGTATATGAAGCATTCATGCATCCCAAGTTGAGCAGAACTTGAGCATTTCCGTGAACTACGATCGTAGAACTTGCGATAGGCGCTTGCTGTGACGACCTTATTCTGATGTGCAGTGCAGTGCAGTGCAGTGCATTGTAGTGCAGTGCAGTGCAGTGCATTGCAGTGCAGTGCATTGTAGTGCAGTGCAGTGCATTGTAGTGCAGTGCAGTGCAGTGCATTGTAGTGCAGTGCAGTGCAGTGTAGTGCATTGCAGTGCAGTGCATTGCATCGCAGTGCAATGCAGTGCAGTGCAGTGCAGTGCATTGTAGTGCAGTGCATTGTAGTGCAGTGCATTGTAGTGCAGTGCATTGAAGTGCAGTGCATTGCAGTGTAGTGCAGTGTAGTGCAGTGTGGTACAGTGCCTTGAAATGCAGTGCAGTGCAGTGCAGTGCATTGTAGTGCAGTGTGGTGCATAGCAGTGCATTTCAGTGTAGTGCAGTGTAATGTAGTGCGGTGGGGTGCAGTGCATTGTAGTGCGGTGCAGTGCAGTGTAATGTAGTGCGGTGAGGTGCAGTGCAGTGCACTGTAGTGCAGTGTAGTACAGTGTAATGCAGTGCATTGTAGTGCAGTGCACTGCACTGCAGTGTAGTAAAGTGATGTGTAATGCAGTGTAGTGCAGTGCAATGCAGTGCAGTGCAGTGTAGTGTAGTGTAGTGAAGTGTAGTGTAGTGAAGTGTAGTGCAGTGTAGTGTAGTGCAGTGTAGTGCAGTGTAGTATAGTGCAGTGTAGTATAGTGCAGTGTAGTATAGTGCAGTGTAGTGCAGTGTAGTGCAGTGCAGTGTAGTGCAGTGTAGTGCAGTGCAGTGTAGTGCAGTGTAGTGCAGTGTAGTGCAGTGTAGTGCAGTGTAGTGCAGTGTAGTGCAGTGTAGTGCAGTGTAGTGCAGTGTAGTGCAGTGTAGTGCAGTGTAGTGTAGTGTAGTGTAGTGTAGTGCAGTGCAGTGTAGTGTAGTGTAGTGTAGTGTAGTGTAGTGTAGTGTAGTGCAGTGTAGTGCAGTGTAGTGCAGTGTAGTGCAGTGTAGTGCAGTGTAGTGCAGTGTAGTGCAGTGTAGTGCAGTGTAGTGCAGTGTAGTGCAGTGTAGTGCAGTGTAGTGCAGTGTAGTGCAGTGTAGTGCAGTGTAGTGTAGTGCAGTGCAGTGTAGTGTAGTGTAGTGCAGTGTAGTGCAGTGTAGTGCAGTGTAATGCAGTGTAGTGCAGTGTAGTGCAGTGTAGTGCAGTGTAGTGCAGTGTAGTGCAGTGTAGTACAGTGTAGTGCAGTGCATTGAAGTGCAGTGCATTGCAGTGTAGTGCAGTGTAGTACAGTGTAGTGCAGTGCATTGAAGTGCAGTGCATTGCAGTGTAGTGCAGTGTAGTACAGTGTAGTGCAGTGCATTGAAGTGCAGTGCATTGCAGTGTAGTGCAGTGTAGTACAGTGTAGTGCAGTGCATTGAAGTGCAGTGCATTGCAGTGTAGTGCAGTGTAGTGCAGTGTGGTACAGTGCCTTGAAATGCAGTGCGGTGCAGTGCATTGTAGTGCAGTGTGGTGCATAGCAGTGTATTTCAGTGTAGTGCAGTGTAATGTAGTGCGGTGGGGTGCAGTGCATTGTAGTGCGGTGCAGTGCAGTGTAATGTAGTGCGGTGAGGTGCAGTGCAGTGCAGTGCATTGTAGTGCAGTGTAGTACAGTGTAATGCAGTGCTGTATGAGTCGGGTTTTTCGTCCGCTCTTTCTTGCCTTATGGCCTCAACGTTCATTTAATCCGCGTAAATCATGAAGTATATGATTAGGTTTATTGAAGATACGTCTGGTAATACGATGTAATTCGGGTTATTTTCTGCCCGCTCCGAAGCTTAAGTGTCTTTCATTTATCTGCTGTGACTTTTCTGACAGCCTTATTCGGATGACGTTTCGTTAAGATTTTATGAGAACGGTAGCGTGTTATTTGCTGCCACCACGAGGTGCATAGATATACCACCTCGACTAAAATTAGATATGAATAATCGTGCGTATTTTCTTGGTAGCAATGGCGGCGGTAGGCGCGTGTTTCTGGCGCTAGTTTACGAGAGAGATGAGAGGTAAGGGACGACGACTGACGATTTAATCATTTATTAGGTCAATGCTAGCCGGTTGAACACATTCACGAGTTGAGATTGACGCCAAGATCTAGCGGTAATTAACCTGCTCCGCGAGTACTTTACCAAGACTTTACAATCGGCTTGTTCCAACAACACGCTAAACGGGAGCAAGTCTCGACACTTATCACGGACAGTTTAACAGGTATTTGAACACAACTCGACTCTTCCTATGAACGTCTGCATACGTTCGATAACAATCCACGGAAAACGATCCAAAGGTGGCGTATCACAAACGCTCGACAACAATCCAAGGGACACGATCCAAAGGTGAACGTCGCGCATACGCTTTGCCACAATCACAGTATTGAAAATACACTAATGGAAACGCCGCTCTTAAGTTATGAACTACAATTACGGGAGCCTCTACTGCCCGAACTCCGCTCGACGTGTTTTATTTACTTTACTCTACCCGTCTCTGGTCCCTCCCGACTCGAGCCCTTGACTGCTCACACTCACGACCGGCGACCGAATGTCTCTTCTCTGAGCCCGCTCTCCCCTGGTCTCGCGCCTCCTTCCCAAAAAGGGGGGTAGGTTTTGTGGGGAGAAGGGATGCAGGGGTGAGCTCTCGTGGGGGCCCCGCTTTCTCCGACCATGACGTATTCAGCCCTTATTGCCCTCCCGCTCTGCCCGTCGTCCCGCGACCGAAGCTGGCCGTCGTTTTATATATTTCCAATAACTTATAGTGCCCTTGACCAATCTACGTGGTCGCGCTCTACGAGTCCTGCGTCGTCTTTATGACGGAGTGACCGCCGCAGCCCAAGCACATCCAATTATTAAATTTACTATGGCAGTGTTTCGTAATGAGAACGTCTCTCTTATATCTTTCCCAAGACCAATGCTCGAAAGCTGGTACAAACTTTACGACCCGTATCAATTTATAGAGGCGGTCTCCCCGGGCAAGCTATTCTGCTCGCTCGGTAATATGCGAGCTGAGGAAAAGATCTCACTTTATACAGTGCATTGTAGTGCAGTGCACTGCACTGCAGTGTAGTAAAGTGATGTGTAGTGCAGTGTAGTGCAGTGCAATGCAGTGCAGTGTAGTGTAGTGTAGTGAAGTGTAGTGCAGTGTAGTGTAGTGCAGTGTAGTGTAGTGCAGTGTAGTGCAGTGTAGTGTAGTGCAGTGTAGTGCAGTGTAGTATAGTGCAGTGTAGTGCAGTGTAGTGCAGTGTAGTGCAGTGTAGTGCAGTGCAGTGCAGTGCAGTGCAGTGCAGTGCAGTGCAGCGCAGTGCAGTGTAGTGCAGTGTAGTGCAGTGTAGTGCAGTGTAGTGCAGTGTAGTGCAGTGTAGTGCAGTGTAGTGCAGTGTAGTGCAGTGTAGTGCAGTGTAGTGTAGTGTAGTGCAGTGCAGTGTAGTGTAGTGCAGTGCAGTGTAGTGCAGTGTAGTGCAGTGTAGTGCAGTGTAGTGCAGTGAAGTGCAGTGTAGTGCAGTGTAGTGCAGTGTAGTGCAGTGTAGTTAAGTTTAGTGCAGTTTAGTGCAGTTTAGTGCAGTGTAGTGCAGTGTAGTGCAGTTTAGTGCAGTGTAGTGCAGTGTAGTGCAGTGTAGTGCAGTGTAGTGCAGTGTAGTGCAGTGTAGTGCAGTGTAGTGCAGTGTAGTGCAGTGTAGTGCAGTGTAGTGCAGTGTAGTGCAGTGTAGTGCAGTGTAGTGCAGTGTAGTGCAGTGTAGTGCAGTGTAGTGCAGTGTAGTGCAGTGTAGTGCAGTGTAGTGCAGTGTAGTGCAGTGTAGTGCAGTGTAGTGCAGTGTAGTGCAGTGTAGTGCAGTGTAGTGCAGTGTAGTGCAGTGCAGTGTAGTGCAGTGCAGTGCAGTGCAGTGCAGTGCAGTGTAGTGTAGTGTAGTGCAGTGCAGTGTAGTGCAGTGTAGTGCAGTGTAGTGCAGTGTAGTGCAGTGTAGTGCAGTGTAGTGCAGTGTAGTGCAGTGTAGTGCAGTGTAGTGCAGTGTAGTGCAGTGTAGTGCAGTGTAGTGCAGTGTAGTGCAGTGTAGTGCAGTGTAGTGCAGTGTAGTGCAGTGTAGTGCAGTGTAGTGCAGTGTAGTGCAGTGTAGTGCAGTGTAGTGCAGTGTAGTGCAGTGTAGTGCAGTGTAGTACAGTGTAGTGCAGTGCATTGAAGTGCAGTGCATTGCAGTGTAGTGCAGTGTAGTGCAGTGTAGTGCAGTGTAGTGCAGTGTAGTGCAGTGTAGTGCAGTGTAATGCAGTGTAGTGCAGTGTAGTACAGTGTAGTGCAGTGCATTGAAGTGCAGTGCATTGCAGTGTAGTGCAGTGTAGTGTAGTGTAGTGCAGTGTAGTGCAGTGTAGTGCAGTGTAGTGCAGTGTAGTGCAGTGTAGTGCAGTGTAGTGCAGTGTAGTGCAGTGTAGTGCAGTGTAGTGCAGTGTAGTGCAGTGTAGTGCAGTGTAGTACAGTGTAGTGCAGTGTAGTGCAGTGTAGTACAGTGTAGTGCAGTGCATTGAAGTGCAGTGCATTGCAGTGTAGTGCAGTGTAGTGCAGTGTAGTGTAGTGTAGTGCAGTGCAGTGTAGTGTAGTGTAGTGTAGTGCAGTGTAGTGCAGTGTAGTGCAGTGTAGTGCAGTGTAGTGCAGTGTAGTGCAGTGTAGTGCAGTGTAGTGCAGTGTAGTGCAGTGCAGTGCAGTGTAGTGCAGTGTAGTGCAGTGTAGTGCAGTGTAGTGCAGTGTAGTGCAGTGTAGTGCAGTGTAGTGCAGTGTAGTACAGTGTAGTGCAGTGCATTGAAGTGCAGTGCATTGCAGTGTAGTGCAGTGTAGTACAGTGTAGTGCAGTGCATTGAAGTGCAGTGCATTGCAGTGTAGTGCAGTGTAGTGCAGTGTGGTACAGTGCCTTGAAATGCAGTGCAGTGCAGTGCATTGTAGTGCAGTTTGGTGCATAGCAGTGTATTTCAGTGTAGTGCAGTGTAATGTAGTGCGGTGGGGTGCAGTGCATTGTAGTGCGGTGCAGTGCAGTGTAATGTAGTGCGGTGAGGTGCAGTGCAGTGCAGTGCATTGTAGTGCAGTGTAGTACAGTGTAATGCAGTGCATTGTAGTGCAGTGCACTGCACTGCAGTGTAGTAAAGTGATGTGTAGTGCAGTAGAGTGCAGTGCAATGCAGTGCAGTGTAGTGTAGTGTAGTGAAGTGAAGTGTAGTGCAGTGTAGTGTTGTGCAGTGTAGTGTAGTGCAGTGTAGTGTAGTGCAGTGTAGTGTAGTGCAGTGTAGTGCAGTGTAGTATAGTGCAGTGCAGTGCAGTGCAGTGCAGTGCAGTGCAGTGCAGTGCAGTGCAGTGCAGTGCAGTGTAGTGCAGTGTAGTGCAGTGTAGTGCAGTGTAGTGCAGTGTAGTGCAGTGTAGTGCAGTGTAGTGCAGTGTAGTGCAGTGTAGTGCAGTGTAGTGCAGTGTAGTGCAGTGTAGTGTAGTGTAGTGCAGTGCAGTGTAGTGTAGTGCAGTGTAGTGCAGTGTAGTGCAGTGTAGTGCAGTGTAGTGCAGTGTAGTGCAGTGTAGTGCAGTGTAGTGCAGTGAAGTGCAGTGTAGTGCAGTGTAGTGCAGTGTAGTGCAGTTTAGTGCAGTTTAGTGCAGTTTAGTGCAGTGTAGTGCAGTGTAGTGCAGTGTAGTGCAGTGTAGTGCAGTGTAGTGCAGTGTAGTGCAGTGTAGTGCAGTGTAGTGCAGTGTAGTACAGTGTAGTGCAGTGTAGTGCAGTGTAGTGCAGTGTAGTGCAGTGTAGTGCAGTGTAGTGCAGTGTAGTGCAGTGTAGTGCAGTGCAGTGTAGTGCAGTGCAGTGTAGTGCAGTGTAGTGTAGTGTAGTGCAGTGCAGTGTAGTGCAGTGTAGTGCAGTGTAGTGTAGTGCAGTGTAGTGCAGTGTAGTGCAGTGTAGTGCAGTGTAGTGCAGTGTAGTGCAGTGTAGTGCAGTGTAGTGCAGTGTAGTGCAGTGTAGTGCAGTGTAGTGCAGTGTAGTGCAGTTTAGTGCAGTGTAGTGCAGTGTAGTGCAGTGTAGTGCAGTGTAGTGCAGTGTAGTGCAGTGTAGTGCAGTGTAGTGCAGTGTAGTGCAGTGCAGTGTAGTGCAGTGTAGTGCAGTGTAGTGCAGTGTAGTGCAGTGTAGTGCAGTGTAGTGCAGTGTAGTGCAGTGTAGTGCAGTGTAGTGCAGTGTAGTGCAGTGTAGTGCAGTGTAGTGCAGTGTAGTGCAGTGTAGTGCAGTGTAGTGCAGTGTAGTGCAGTGTAGTGCAGTGTAGTGCAGTGTAGTTCAGTGTAGTGCAGTGTAGTGCAGTATAGTGCAGTGTAGTGCAGTGTAGGGCAGTGTAGTGCAGTGTAGTGCAGTGTAGTGCAGTGTAGTGCAGTGTAGTGCAGTGTAGTGCAGTGCAGTGCAGTGCAGTGCAGTGCAGTGTAGTGTAGTGTAGTGTAGTGTAGTGTAGTGTAGTGCAGTGTATTGTAGTGCAGTGTATTGTAGTGCATTGTATTGTAGTGCAGTGTAGTGCAGTGCAGTGCATCGCAGTGTAGTGCAGTGTAGTGTAGTGTAGTGCGGTGCGGTGCGGTGCAGTGCAGTGTAGTGCAGTGTAGTGTAGTGCAGTATAGTGTAGTGCAGTGTAGTGTAGTGTAGTGTAGTGTAGTGTAGTGCGGTGCGGTGCGGTGCAGTGCAGTGCAGTGTAGTGCAGTGCAGTGTAGTGCTGTGCAGTATAGTGCAGTGCAGTATAGTGTAGTGCAGTATAGTGTAGTGCAGCATAGTGGGTCAGTTGAATAGCTAACCATACAGCCTGTACCGTACGCAAATTAACAAACCTTCAGTTACCGTATTGATAAGTGAACTGTCAGCTATACAGTTATTGGCTCGTTAAAAATGAAGACAGCGTACAGCAGCACGCTACATCTGGACTTTTGTGCGATCCGTAATTTAAGCAAAATGATACTTGCTATTCAGTGCCCCTCGTACGCCACTCAGTGTTCCTCACACGCCACTCAATGCCCCTCACACGCCACTCAGTGCCCTTCACACGCCACTCAGTGCCCCTCACATGCAACATAATGTCCCTCACATGCCACTCAGTAGCCCTCACACGCTATTCACTGTCCCTCACGCACAATTCAGTGCCCCTCACATGCGACTCACATGCCACTTATTACTATTATATTCCTCGTTTTACCACCGCAGTCACACATGCGTTAATTTCGGCAGCGACTCCCATGCCACTCACCGATAGAAGTGCACCACAAATGCCACTCAAAACACTCGTTGTACACCCTCAGCTCGGGAAGACAAAAAAGTCAGTATAACAGGCATAACGTCCAAACTCAGCGCGTCCTGTCCCCTGCACCAGACACCGAGCGTGGTGCGCGCGAGCCAAAGCCATGGTTTGTCTACCATGTGCAAAGTACGCAGAGCCTGTAACCAACTAAAACAGGTGGTCTACAGCGAACCCCTGCCTGTATCGCTGTAGGTCCCGGCCTCTCATGTCGTGATCTGTGTAACGTGTGTGTACTCTGCGTTAATTGTCCCACAATGCTTGAGCGGTCTAAGCAAGACTGTAATGTTGTTAGACCGCCGTTATTATTATTATTATATAAGAAGGTTTTAGCCTCCCTTAACCACGACAAAGATGTTCCAAGAGAGGAAAGAGGAAGGCACCATTTAGTATGGAGTTGAGGGAACGCGGAATCTATGCACAAAGTGCACAGAAACAGTAAGCTTGGAAAGAAGTTCATGAAAAAAGAAAAAAGTTGAAGAAGAAAGTAGTAGGTGCTGAAAAACAGGACAGCAGTGGACCGAAAAAAGATGGTCCGTAACAAAACAAAAACCTATTTTATTACAACAAAAGGAAGCCTACCTAACCTTTAGCTCGGGCCCTCACATAGTCCCCCTGGGAGCGCT
This sequence comes from Morinoia aosen, assembly GCA_030386875.1. Taxonomy (NCBI): domain Eukaryota; kingdom Metazoa; phylum Arthropoda; class Malacostraca; order Amphipoda; family Talitridae; genus Morinoia; species Morinoia aosen. The sequence goes on along the minus strand of CM059564.1, from coordinate 26,547,091 downwards.
AATTCCCATAGATACAATACCTGTATCCCCCTGAGGGGAGACCGCCGTTAATCTGAATAAATGACCAAGGATAAATTCCTGAGGATGAATCCTGAAAATATTACAAATGTTGGTCGTTTCTCTCGAAGCGTCTCTGTCCAAATGATTTGGATAAATATAAGCCCTCCCAGAGGCGTATTTGAGCAAGCCTTTTATTGCACTAAGAGTTTCTGCAGCCAGCAGGCTCAATTTCTATTTAAATTTCAATTACCTTAAAGAGAAGGAACTTAACTCCATAGAATGGGATTGTGCAGAACAAGAGCCAAGAGTCTGTACGTCTATAAAAAGCAACGTTTCGATGTCATTTATATGCATCTTGCAAGTTACTTTCAGCATGAAAATGATGTTAATAACATCGAATATACTTTTTATAGACGGTGGTATAGAATTTTATAGATTGACAGTGTTTCGGAAACTGAGATCAGCAATTTTCTTCGTCTTTCAACCGGTGGTGAAGTGGAAAAATTTCGAAACATTGAAATACTTTACCGAATTAATCATATATAAATAAGGTTTAATTATACCGTACTCGTAAAAATTGGAGTACATTTATTCCTAATATTACTCTATGTATTTGATTAATAGTGCTGCGTCATACAATCGCTCGTATTCCACAGTAAGTGATCACGGATAAGTAATTATCTTCCTTATAATTAGGATTATATTCTGCAACAATTCAACCCTAATCATCTTAAGTATCTAATCCACAATTAAGGAAGAAATTTCACCTTATTACCAAGATTCAATCAAAGCTCGAACAAAACATTCACCACAATTACCCACGCTTCATAACAAACTTAATGCAAACATTTCAACATCACACAAACACTTCATTGCGGTTGCTCACCCGAGGTATAACTCTAATTGGAACACATCTATTATCCTACTGCATTATTCCACAGGGTCGACACCCGTCCTTAATTCGTGTATTCCCTTCATTAATGCTTGAAATTCCAATTATCTTCGAAGGCAACGCGTCAGGGATCTAATCGCGCCCTGGCATCCCTTGCGACCAATGTAGCTGCGACACCTTCTGCGCTCCTGGCCCTTCCTTCTCTAGCTTATCCTTCGTAGCTTCCTCATGCTCACGAGAATCTCCTTCCGATGTCTGCTTAGGCAAATGAGGAGCGCTAACGCTCGTAAATTGGCGCCTTCGGTGCTACGTGATTGTTGAAGGTGGCTGTAATGATGCGCTGCTTTCAATGGTGTGGCGTAACACACCTGTAGAAGCAGTGATATTTGTGAATTTCAAAAATGATGCGCTGCTTTGAATGGTGTGACGAAACACACCTGTAGAAGCACCGATATTAATTATTTTGTGAATTCTTAGTAAAGTGAAGCAAAAATATTTGCCCAAGTTATGCGGTGAAGGTTGGCTATGATTCCCGTTCTTGCAAAATTGAAATTGCAATGGAAAGACGCAAGTTGAACATTGAAAATTATAAAGCTTCATATTCATACTTTCAATGATACGTAGTGTACTCGTGTCTCATGCAAAAACATCGACCAATCAAACATAATAATTCATGCGTGAACTTCAAGACAGACAAACCTCATCGACACGACCTACATTCGAATCTACTAATGATGCAGAACCTTCAAGCAGAGCTAGCGATGGTGTTGGAAGTAAATGAATAGAAACCACCGATATGTCAAAGATATTAATCAGTATTAGAACACTAAAATTGACTATCGTTGATACAATGTGCTCTCGAACCTTGAAATCAAACTATTAATATTAAATCCTCTATCTTGTCGCTCAAGTGTTGGTATGAAGGATCATGTAAGAATTTTTCCATTTTCATGGTGTATGTTTGAATATAAGCACATTCACGTAAATATGTATTTAAACAATCACACGAAACCTTAAGTCATTGAAATACTTCCATACAAATTATTCTTGAACATTTAACGCAGCAGAATGAAGGCTAAACACATAATTTGACTTACAAATTTATAAAACAAAATCCAATTGTTTTAGTTGTTTAAAAGATGTTCATAGAATTTCAACTCGATAGCGCTGCTCAAATAGCATTGCAGCCTGCATAAACCGGCTATTGTTACTCAAAGTTAACTTTTATGCAAGAGACAGCATTTTTCCTCATTAGTTTTGAGAACAAAACCTTTCAGAAGCTGGTCAACATTCTTACAACAAATTTCTCTAATTATTCAGATCTTTAAACTTTGACGCTCACGACTCCCATGTTGCTACGCAAGGCATCATTGCAGGCAGGATACTCGTATTTCTGCGAACTCTCAACTCGATGCACCAAAGAACGAATTCTTATTTAAAATGTACCTCAAAAAAAACTTTATTTCTCTTTATCTTATGGATTTATACTGTTAGCTAAACTATGATACCAAAAAAAGGTGATGTAACAGCTTAGTAGTTTTTGTTCTCGACCTTTTTCAGTTTGTCTCCTACATTTAAACGATTGGGGTTACGCACCAAACAATCTATGAGCAAAACGAGATTGGAGAGTTCCTAACACTTTATATGGAAGTCACAGCCGAAAACTGGAATAATCCAACTCTGTGAACTTCAAGCCCACTCCACGGAGGTAGGAAATCTATTCCACAATGAGGGCTCGCGAGAGCCAATTTCGAAAATGAGCTCGACACAAAAAAAAGCAGGGAATATGGAAAGAGTCCGGTAAATGAATTGTGTGCCTGAAACAAGGGCCTGCAAACCGATAAAGAAATTTGAGAAGTCAATTTTGACTCAATTAGGTCATACAAAGGACACAAAACTAGCTAAATAAATTGAAAAAACGTATCAATCTCGCTCTAGAGCAGCGGTAGTTGCATAAGACATAGATGCGAAGAGGAATCAGAGACACTGAGAGAAAAACAGAGGTACAGAGAGAAAGACAAAAACACGAAAAGAAAAACCAAGACACGAAGAGAAAGACAGAGACACGGAAATAAATACAGAATTACTGAGAGAAAGACCGAGACACTGAGAAAAATAAAAAACAAAGACAAAAGGAAAACCCCATTCTACGACTTAACAGAGTTACAAACTGCCTCCAACGTATCAATAACCACATAGAATTAATGAACCGCTTCCAGAAATATAGACCTTCTGGGCTCTGCAGTCCGAGATGACATCGCCGCAAAATGATGATAGCTATAAAAAGCTATCGAAAATGAACATACAAAACTACAAGTCGGAAGGGAGACAGACATAATTTCTGTTCTGCTACAGCGATCACAAACTCAAGAACACAACAGAACATGGCAACGAACACCAGCAGAACAGCCCATTCAAGAGTTGCTACCGAAGTACCGCGTTGTTGCTATCTACTGCTCTAAGCGCCCACTATTCATCACTATTTGTGCCAAGCAGAGTAGTAAACAAGTTATTCAGCTCTCAGATGTCTCCCACGGCCATCAAGTGAAACATATGGAGCAATTAATGCTTGTACAACTGAGAGTCTAAATTTATTGCAATTCAAACATGTCGCGGACAAGAGCAAGCCTGCGAACAGCAACTTAACCTTCCATTAATGTAAATAATAAAGTCTTTGTAAACGTGAGAGTGACAAACACAGACTGCGTCCTCATTAAGAGTCGGATGATGCCAGGCCATGCTGCTGTATTCAATCCTTCGCATTTGACGGACGCGGGCAAAGGCAGTTACAGCATGGAGGACGCTCGAGCTCAGAAGTCGCAGAGCTCAATAGGAGTAAAGCACTTTGTTCGGAGACCTCAGCTACTGGTAGAATACAGAAGTGGCGTCATGGGACTCGACAATGAGCGGAATTTTCGTCAGTACCGAAATCCTTTTCAGAGACTAACCATTTATTCGTGAAAACTGACATACACCTATTGAATATGAATGCTGCAGTGCACCATCAAAGTGGGCGAGCGTTTAATCAAACACTGGAGAACAGGGCCCCACATAAATATACAAATAGGAAGTCATACTGGTTGGTAATATCAAAATCCGCAAAATGCGGACAAAAGAAGCGACAATTTCGTGGTTGTAGCGATTCAGTCTTGAAACACGAGCAATTGAACTATCTTCACTATACCTAAAATACTCAACGAGATTCAATTACATTATATTCAAGTAAATATGGCTGATTTCTAGGCATCCTGGACCTGAGTTTACTGAGCCTACGAAAAACAATTTTTCATATTTTTCCACGCGAGGAACGTCAAATTCGCAGCGCGTCTTAACCAGAAGGGAGGAAAGACTGGCAGTTCATGACAGCTTCATGAGTAGCAATTCTAAGAAAAGGATGCCTCTGTCAGCACGCTAGCATATTCAAACAAAAATCTGAAGAAAAAGACACTGGAAACGTGCTTGCAAACAAAATTTTTTATTGCACACGAGGCTTGCTGGCAGCTCTCAGATGCACTCGGGCTTAGGATTTACACCGTCGAAATGAACTAAGATGCAGGGCTAATTTGTTCTCATTAAGAATCGCATGAGAGCGGCATGCAAAGGCCTAATTTAACATCTTTACGAGACAATTCTGCCAGTGAGGCGAATTTACGCGTTCATTGGATTGGTCAGGCAGTTTCAGTTAATATAGTTGGCAATCTATAAAATTTGAAATAGTTCATTATATGAAACCTGTGGGTGGAAAGAATGCTAATGCATCAGTTACGTAGTCAATAATCCACCTGCACGACGGGCATATTTCATATGCACATGTACACTTTACAAATTTACATACGCACAACATGCACAATGTCTGCGCACAATATCCACACATAATATCCATACTCAATATCCACACACAACACCCCCCCCCCCACACACACACACACAATATCCACACATAACATCCCCACTCAATGTCCACACACAACACCTACACACACACACACACACACACAATATCCACACATAACACCCACACGCAATATCCACACATAACACCCAGACACAATATCCACACACAACACCCGGACACAAAATCCACTTGTCACGAGAAAAGGTCCCGCCTCCTTACTAATTTACATTAGTAAGAAGATCAGGCTCTCGGAATTGAGGGGTTGGCTTCACCTCCATGAAATGCATAGACAACACAAAAAAAACTCATGGACAATAATCAACATTACAGTACATATACTAAAAACAAAGCGTTACTCACCGATGATGGTTGACTCGACTTACATTAGCGCGTTTCTGTGCGCTATTTTGTCTCAGTGAGCTGTGATGCTAGCGTTAACGGGGTTTTTAAACGCCATTAAAATGCTAAAGAAACTTTTATAATGGAACACCCTGGTACAAAGCATTAACCGTAAATTACTGGAACTGTAAGTAACACATATTGACAAATACTACTCTGCCTAATTGACCGGTCAATTTCTTCAAGTAAATTACACACCGAACACATATAATGAAATAATGCCTAACTGTCGGGTTGGCGCATTCCAACGGCACAATGGATGGCTATTTGGCCTCGGCTTACTACTTCTTTCGCCCAAGAGCAGCTTCAGTTCAATCCCTGTTTCACACACAGTGCATATACTGTCTTTGGACGTTTTTATGAAGAGGTCGTACTTGCAATCAATAGGAAGAACCGCCCTCCTGTGGAGCAACAAAATTTTGACGATTACTTTGGTTCTACAATTTTCTCATACATATATATGCACATATTCCACATTTAATTCAACTGCACCAATTCTCTTTTACGTTATATGAACCTATCGTTTCCAGCGGTATCTATCGTAACAAAAGAACGAGTCTTACCCGCCCTGACGACGCTACTAAAAATTTTCTTTTAAACGACCTCTTCGGTACGAGACCTTCTCCCCTCTGCAAAAACAAAATGTAAACTTTTAATTTGTTGATTCAAGAAAAAATATATCTTAACAGGTTTCGCTTCCCACTTATTTTTCAGAGTATAACATTTTTTAAGTTAATACCTAGCCACGACGCAGAGTATAACATTTTAAGTTAATGCCTAGCCACGACGCAGAGTATAACATTTAAGTTAATACCTAGCCACGACGCACCTTATCGAGAGGCTCGCAAAAACTCACTGACTCTTGTTTTCCGTGCTAGCCAAAGTGTTCTTTTGGGGCTACCCTCTTTCCAATCATGACCAATGGTACCTCTCGTGCATTTCTAAACACTCGCCTACTCTGTCCCATTGGCTGTTCTCGAGGTTGCACGCATCCTATTCGCTGTGAGAAGAACACGAATTCTCCCGCCCATATTTTGCGAGGTAATCTTGAAGTCAAAACCCGTTGGCGAGCAGGCTTCCCACGACTCTACTCCTACCCTTGACTGGGCCTATGGTCAATAAATTTTTGCCCTTGTGGTAACACAACACTGCCCCTCTTGTTCGAGCTCTCGAAGTCTGATTACAAAGCAAAACATTAGCCCCAACTCGAGTTCACACTTCGCTCACCCGATACATAAATCTATGTTGAATGTAAACATTCAGGCCTACACACATGTTAGAGCGACCCACTCGTTCCGTTGGAATGCGCCTGAACACAGTTTATAAACTCACAATTTTAGTTCAAGAAAAAAAATTAATGCGCACAAAATTCGTTACAAACAATTCAAAGATTTATTACACATGATTAATTTTTTTATAATTTTCATTTTCAATTCGCAAAAATTGATTATTCTTAACCCTTTAACGCCCACATTTTTATACTCATATTACCGTTATAACAACCACTATCACTAAACCGACACTGACATTAGGTAGTCACTGTTATCAAGATGGGGAAGGAACTGCCACTCAACAGTGAAGTTCAAAGGACACATTAGTGAACAAATTGAACAAGAAATACATCATATTATTGTTATTTTTGAAAGAGGACCGTAGAGTCCACTTGGGCGTTAAAGGGTTAACAGATTCTTGACACACTCATAACACCCAGACACAATATCCACTCATATAATACCTACATATAATACACACACACACACACACAATTTGCGCTCATAACACACCCACACACACAACACCCACATAACATTCACACGTAACATGGTTATTAACACCTCCACACACACACACAACACCCACACCGGCACACGGGCGCGCGTAAGAAGCCCGTCAGCCCAAGGAGGTTTAAGAATGGAGACGGCATCAGCGCTCTAAAGTGAAGCCAATTTTCGGTAGCTGTAGAGTATACGGGCACACACACGGAGATGGGGCTCAGTGCGTGTCAGACACTCAGCGTGACAGGGTGCCGCTATCCACGCTGCGGTCAAGGACGAGTTTCCTCAATGTGAGTTTCTTTATCATTCAGCGAGGATGCAATTGAAATATATGCCTAAGAAAAAAACGTATAGCACAGAGTAGCGCAAGTCTGCCATTTAACAGCGCGGTCTTCAGTCGCTGATGATGGAGGTGGTGCTACCCCTCCACTGCAACACCACCTCCACACAGGGACCTAATGCCGGGTGGGCGGGGCTTGGGACGGCAGAAGTGGCTTCACTCGCTTGACTGGCAAAAGATAGCGATGCCGGTTCCATGTATCCAACTTCCTTGCGTCAGCCGAAGACACCTCGTCATCTCCGGCACAGAGCGCTGGCTGCAGAGTCCAATTTGCGGACGCCGACACACACTACGACAGCTCGAGTGAGGCTCCGGCGGGCAGAGAAGAAATTTAAATTGGCTTTTGAGTCAGGAAGTTTCGTCAGATAGCGATCTCTTCACTCAAGGAACGAGAAGCGGCTTTTTAAAACGAAACTTGAAGACCTTCTCGATTGATCGGATGAGAATTTGCATTCTGGCGTTGGTAAAACCTTCAACAGCTGGCTATTTGAAACTGTTACAGCGCCAAGCAAAATGTTCTGTGCAAGACGTTTATTTATCACTGGCGTAGTCTTTTCAATGCAGGCTTTGAAATATTAAAGCTGTTAGTGATGTATTCATACACGTTCTCGAATTTCTATTAGATGCAATGTATTCAAGAGCAAGTTTTTAAACCACAAACCATTAATTAAACTTCCAAATTACTACAAGTTTTTCTATTGATTCGATAGCTATCAATCACTTTTTACTTACTTCTTCGGAATTGAATTCAACGATTTTTTTTGCCCGCAGTACTCATTTGAAATTGAAAAACATTTGAAGCGCAACGTCTCACAACATAGTCCAAGTCTTCCTAATAGAGGAACATGCGTTGTGATGCATACAACATCAACTGTCCAAGCAACAAAACCACCACAACGTCCACTAACCAGGCAACACAGTCACCACAACGTATAATATCCAAGCAACACAACCACCACAACACACACAACGTCTGCTGCACAAGCAACATCAGCGGCAGCCAGGCCCCAAGCATCACTATGATATTCATGCCCCGGCACTTGGTGTAATTGACACGCTCGCCAGACCCGGCGTCGTGGTCACCAGATCTGCTCGCGTTGCTGGGCGACGACTTTGCTGTGGCGCAGCGAGTAGCGCTCGTGCGCTCTGGATGTGGAATGAGGTGAATGTTGTGTTTACTGGATGTGGAATGAGGTGAATGTTGTGTTTACTGGATGTGGAATGAGGTGAATGTTGTGTTTACTGGATGTGGAATGAGGTGAATGTTTTGTTTACTGGATGTGGAATGAGGTGAATTTTGTGTTTACTGGATGTGGAATGAGGTGAATGTTGTGTTTACTGGATGTGGAATGAGGTGAATGTTGTGTTTACTGGATGTGGAATGAGGTGAATGTTGTGTTTACTGGATGTGGAATGAGGTGAATTTTGTGTTTACTGGATGTGGAATGAGGTGAATGTTTTGTTTACTGGATGTGGAATCAGGTGAATTTTGTGTTTACTGGATGTGGAATGCGGTGAATGTTGTGTGTACTGGATGTGAAATGAGGTAAATGTTGCGTGTAATGGATGTGAAATGAGATGAATTTTGTGTGTACTGGATGTGGAATGAGATGAATTTTGTGTGTACTGGATGTGGAATGAGATGAATTTTGTGTGTACTGGATGTGGAATGAGATGAATATTGTGTGTACTGGATGTGGAATGAGATGAATTTTGTGTGTACTGGATGTGGAATGAGATGAATTTTGTGTGTACTGGATGTGGAATGAGATGAATTTTGTGTGTACTGGATGTGGAATGAGATGAATATCGTGTGTACTGGATGTGGAATGAGATGAATTTTGTGTGTACTGGATGTGGAATGAGATGAATTTTGTGTGTACTGGATGTGGAATGAGGTAAATGTTGTGTGTACTGGATGTGGAATGAGGTGAATGTTGTGTGTACTGGATGTGAAATGAGATGAATTTTGTGTGTACTGGATGTGGAGTGAGGTAAATGTTGCGTGTACTGGATGTGAAATGAGGTGAATGTTGGGTGTACTGGATGTGGAATGAGATGAATTTTGTGTGTACTGGATGTGGAATGAGGTAAATGTTGCGTGTACTGGATGTGAAATGAGATGAATGTTGTGTGTACTGGATGTGGAATGAGGTAAATGTTGCGTGTACTGGATGTGAAATGAGATGAATGTTGTGTGTACTGGATGTGGAATGAGGTAAATGTTGCCTGTACTGGATGTGAAATGAGATGAATGTTGTGTGTACTGGATGTGGAATGAGGTGAATGTTGTGTGTACTGGATGTGGAATGAGGTGAATGTTGTGTGTACTGGATGTGAAATGAGGTAAATGTTGCGTGTACTGGATGTGGAATGAGGTGAATGTTGTGTGTGCTGGATGTGAAATGAGGTGAATATTGTGTGTGCTGGATGTGGAATGAGGTGAATGTTGTGTGTGCTGGATGTGGAATGAGGTGAATGTTGTGTGTACTGGCTGTGGAATGAGGTGAATGTTGTGTGTACTGGATGTGGAATGAGGTGAATGTTGTGTGTACTGGATGGGAAATGAGGTAAATGTTGCGTGTACTAGATGTGGAATGAGATGAATGTTGTGTATACTGGATGTGAAATGAGGTGAATGTTGTGTGTACTGGATGTGGAATGAGGTGAATGTTGTGTGTGCTGGAAGTGAAACGATTCGAATATTGTGTGTGCTGGATGTAAAGCTAGTTGTGTGAGATTATTGGATGTGATGGCAGTTGTGTGTAATTATTGGATGTGATGGCAGTTGTGTGTAATTACTGGATGTGATGGCAGTTGTGTGTAATTACTGGATGTGATGGCAGTTGTGTGTGATTTTATTGAATGTGATGGCAGTTGTAATTATCGTAAGTGCGAGCAAGTGCGAGTTGCTCTTGGATGTATTGACCTTTGTGTACTGCTATTGGACGTGGGAAAATTGTGCTGGTTATTTGATACGGTGGTAATTGTGTGTTACTACAGGCTGTGGTCGAACGTCCTTTCCTAAACGCAGTTGCTTGAAGAATGAGTTTCAAAGGCTTTGCGATACGAGTATATTTAGTTCCAACTTATTTTAAAGAAAATCACTCAAATTATAAACAAACATTTAACTAACGCCCTAAAATTTCTGACGTATTTCGGACTTCATTTCATTCCCAAGTCAATTTTTAATACCACTCACGTCAGGTCAACCCGCGTTTCAACCTTGTCCACCTCAAAATGCTACAGCTTTAGGAACGGTAGTGAATCGACGTGACATATAAACCTCATCTCAAGAACGCCAGTCGTGTCATTGAAGATGGCTGCCCTCGAGAACAGATTTTTAATTTCCGGAGCAAAGCTCCGTAACTTCCCAATTGTAGCCCTCATGAAGACGTTACAGGCTCCGCTGAGAAAAGACCACCGTCATCTCAGGGACGTGTGCCCCGACAGCAGGATTGGTGTACAACACTAATAAGCGTTTCATAGCGGCAGTATTGCAGACCATAGTACATGTATGAATCAGTTAGTTCATTTTTGATGAAGTTATTAAGAAGTACTTTTGATAAAGTACTTGAAAAGTACTTATGATTAAGTACTTGAAAAGTACTTTTGATCAAGTACTTGAAAAGTACTTATGATTAAGTACTTGAAAAGTACTTTTGATTAAGTACTTAAAAAGTACTTTTGATTAAGTACTTAAGAAGTCCTTTTCATATTAGCTATGCCAAGTATTAGCTATGAAAGAAGTACTTTCATAGCTACCTCTATGAGTACCAGTGTTTTTTATTTCACTTTTTGCTTTTTAAATAGCTTAGTCCTTTTGAAGATATAGGTTATCTCATAAATTTTCTGCTGACTCTCTTGCTTCTGCACCCTTGATGCCACCCACCACGAAACATCAGCTTGGAAATTCATTTTATATTTGATCAAGATCTACGCTATTGTTCGAAGATTAATGAAAATAACTGAAAACTATTTGTTCCGCTTACTCCTCTTACCCATAAACTTGTGATGTGTTGAATTCTTTACCGCGATTTAAACCCATGTTATTTATCCTCAGAAGGAAAATATTGCTTTGTGATTACATATATGTACTTGGAAATCAAAACAATTTTAAAAATAATTTAAAAACAATTTATTTGCCACAAGCGATACAGAAGTATATCGTTTCTCAAGTTTGAGTGCAGCTGAATCAATTCGCTTACTTACCGTTCTCAAAACATTGAACAGAAGCAATGAAGGCCTGCCCGCATACTGAAGCAGTCAGAGCTGAACTGCGTGTATAGTTTCAGACTGATGATATGTTAGCACACAAACTTCGCGATCGTTTCAAAAAATCAGACGAATTTAATCGCCGCAAATGCAAAAATGGTCTTCTTGTTGCCGAGCACCGGTTGCACACAGTCAACTTGGCTCGACTGTTAACGCATACTGGGTTTGCCAATTGGCTGTTGCTGAGAAAGTCTCAGATTTCACCTTTTTCAAGTAGCATGTTATCGAAATTCAGCATTTCTGCCGCAAAAATGTCAATTCGCTGTCATGGTGTTGATTAGACAAATTTTAATTGACAAAAACATTAAAATGTTTGCCAGAAGTAAATCAATTCAGCAATCTTGACGCACACCAACACAAGTTACGGCCGCTTCAATTTCTCGAGTAGTTGAATTTATTTCATTAATTAGGATACAGCTTTATTAGACTTATCACGCGCCTGCTGGCATAATTAATGATGATGGACGAGTGCCTGCATCAGATGTTTAGAACTACCGAATGTGAAAAATATTCTGAACTAGACTAGAGCGAAATTCAGTAAAACTTGTACCGAAAACTATTCTACAACACCATCGCGCTCGTAACCCTTGTGAAAAATTATTAAATATACATTCAATATGGTGTCCCTTTATAAATGCATTTGATAATTGAGTTTACAATATCTTCTCATGGAAACCATAAATTATACGGCTTAAAATTAGCCCCAGTTATTGAGCTAATAAGGTGCTTGATATATTTTAAGTTGGTTCCAGCTTCCCTAACCACAACGAAGGTGTTCCAAAAAGAGGAAGGACGAAGACTCCATTTACGATGGCCGTAAGGAAACACAGAATCTATGCACAATGTGTTTTCCTACAAAGAAACAGTAAGTTAAGAAGGGATGTTTTAAAACAAGTTAAAAGTTGAAGAAGAATTGACAGAGGTGCTGAAAAAGAGGACAGCAGTGAACCGAAAAAAGATGGTCCTTACAAGATAAAAAACATATTTCAACAAAAAGAAAGCCAACCTAACTCTCAGCTCGGGCCCTCACATTTTCCTCCTGGGAGTGCTAATTCCTATAGACAAAATAATTGTACCCCCCTGAGGGAATAAAGTTTCTAATTCCAGTTAAGAACAATTGAAAATGACTGGTAGTTGTTTTTTATCCGTTGAAGTTGAGGTTCTCAGAAGATACCTTCAGGATAACTCTAGTATCGAGAGTGAGTGCAGTTACCAAATATTGACTCCAACATCCTTTACAAAATTTAACTTTCGGTTGCTGGAACAAAGATCCTGCTCTGATACACGTAGGAGTCGAATCAAACATGAGCTCTGCAGAAATTTAACTTTCATTCGAATCCTTAATGACCCATAACATCAGCTGAACCATTACTGTTATATAATTCCAATTGATATAATTTTACGTCGAGTTCAGAGAAAGACAGGGTAGTGGGACAATATTAATTAAAAGAAAGGGGTGAGTCGAGTTACTCCACTCAAAAATAATTGGATAATCTTTCCTGATAAGTCACAGCGATCTAAAGTTTCGCGAATAAGTAGCCCTCCATCTAATTACATTATCTTGGTTCCATTAGTCCCCAACTTTGGTGTTCCGTCACCAACTTGTCCAAGATGCGATAAAAAAATCAAAGTTCGCAGAATTTGTTGTCGACTGCTAATTCACTAGAAATTTGGCTGGAATCGAAGATAAAAACAGGGAAAATTTAATTGGATTTATCTAAAGCGAAGGTTCACCGTACAATTAATCTTGGAAAGAAAAATTTAATTAATTTTGGACTGTCACACACTCCGGCTCGGAAGCTCGAAAAGTTAATAGGAGAAAATTAACTCCAATTAATTTGAAGCTGTCCCAGGGCCTAGCTCGATAGTTAATTCGTCAGTGTCAGATGGTAAAGTTTCATTCCAGCAAAATACTTGTGCACTAAACTTCTGGATAGCTTACGGATTGAAACTGTTCGCAATTTCGAAAATTATGACGCCAAAGCTCACCAAAATTGCGCGTACCAATATTAGATTACATGTTAGTTTAAGCCTCTCAATCCGCAACAAAGGCGTTTCGAAGGAAGGAGATAAGGGAACATTTAGTATGGGGGTAAAGAAACGCGGAATCTATGCACAAGGTGCAAAGAAGCAGTAAGTTGAGAAAGAAGAACGAGATAAAATTTGAAGAAGAAAGTAGTAAGTGCTAAAAACAAGACAGCAGTGAACCGAAAATAAGATGGTCCTTAACAAAATAAAATACATTTTATTTCAATAGAAAGAAGGCCTACCTAACTCTCAGTTCGGCCCCGCACACTTTCCCCGTGGGAGTGCTAATTCACATAGACACAATAGTTGTTTCTCCCTGAGAGACGCCAAACCAATATCACCATCAATTTTTTGTAAGGCTCAGGACAGCTGATCCCCAAAAACAAGTTTTAGGACGCCCTGCCTGCATCTTTGTGAGTGCAGGAACGCGCGTGCGAGACAAACTGGTCGGTCCCTTGTGCTTGCTACGCGATTTTATACGTTTTAGGGTCAATTAAAACCAAAGCGCAGGTCTGCATTTCTACACATCACGATGACGACGAAAAAACAGAAACGTTTGCTTCTGAGAAGAGAAAGGAAACTGTAGCTTTACATGAAAATTAATATTTTAAATCAACATAATAAGTTAGTTAATACCAACATACCAACCAACAAATGCTCAGAAAATATCTCGTTCATTGAGCACTGGTTTGAAATGCAATGGGTGTAAAACAATAAATCGTCTGAAACAATCTTACTGTGGAAAGAGGTTTGAGAGTTTCAAACATGATGAACACGGACTCGTGAAGATAGTGGTTATTCAATGACTTACAGAACGCAGACAATATTGCCATCAAGTTTCCAATTTTAAATTTTAGATGACGGTTTTTGTAGGCAGAAAAGACGTAGATTTTACTCTGTCATGAGTGCACCAATTGTGTTATTTTGAAGTGGATATTACTCTGCACCTGAACGACTCAATATTCACTCACTCTCAAAAATACATGTCAAACAGGAAGTTTTAGAAAATGTATTTCCAGAATTAACCACACGAGAAATACTGGATGCTAATTGCAGTGAAATAGCAGCACAAAAGAACAGCTCAAGTCAAAAAACAAAGAATTACAAGCCCAATTAGTGATTTCCAAACTTACGCACCAGAATTTCGGGCAAGCAATTGCGAAAAAATCGATGCAACCCACAATGGTCCTCATCAGCCTCAAGTCTACACCGGTAATGTAAAATTCAGTCCAGATTGTGGTTGAAAATTCGGTATCATCGACTAAAACTTCGAGACTGGAGTAGCCAGGCGCCTTTGATCTCAAACTCCGTGTGATCGACGAGGTCTCCTACGCCAGGTCGATAATTTATCAGACGTATCAAGGTCCACGAGCGCAAAATGTTGCCGTAATCAATAGTTTTCTGCTCTGACTCGACGAGGCCTGGCGAAGCGTCAGGATTTTAGAGCATTTCCAAAAGCTCATCCCAAAAAGTTTGCTCCGTTTTTGAAACACAGCGACCGACGTGAACGTCAATTTCAATTGGAGATGAGTCAAAGCGTAAAATATTTAGTGAGGATGGCAAAAAAAGTTGAATGTTTCTAAATCGAAGATCACTGACCCTCGTGAAGATCTATGCCGGGCACTCGAAAAAAAAAGGAATTCATTAGGCGATCTACAACCTTTCCATGCACACGCAGAGCAACAATGGAGAAAGCTCGTTCACTTGCCCCTTCAAATTCTAGGCTGGAGAACACGAATCATTCAGTCTTTATTAAAATGGCTTTTTGGATTTCAAATTTGGACTGACATTAGATCATCCACGCAATTTTAAAGCGATCTGAAACCAGTAATTCCAATTTACTGTACGTATATTCGATGTTCGAAGAGATAAGCGAAGTAACTCTTGCTTTTTGCAGAGCTTCTAATTAGGCTCTGTGCCTGTGTTCTTTCTCAAAATTTAAATCACACAAATAGTAAGGGTGAAAGCCACGCTCGAGTAGCCACGTTAAAAAAGCTGTTCCGTGTTTGTGTTGAAAAAATATCGCAGACACCTCTAGCACTTACAAAGAACTTCATTTCATTGACGTTAGCGTTAAGATCCTGCTTTAATTTTAAAGTTCCTATTTTATTTCATCCGCGACTGGGATTTTAACGGGAGTTCCATTGGCGCCTGATGCTCGGCACATGAGGCCCATTTTTAGCTCCAGTGCCCGAGTGAGGACATGAACTCGTGATTACGACCCTCGGCACGCACGCACTTTTTGAAGTCTCAACAGCCGATGCATCAGCTCGGTCCATTGCTTCAGAGTGTCGCGCTCCCTCAAACTGACTTCCAGTTTGAGAGTTGACTCGTTCCGGCGAGAGCTTAACAACTCTCCAACTCATTGGTAAACTGAACTTCGACGTCAATTCTTGGCACAACTCTTCAATGTGTCGGCGATACTACCTTAGCACGTTACTTCTGATTACGATACGTTACGATACGACCCATCGATGAGTCATTTAAAATATTTTAGCAATTTTTAAAGTTAATGGTATTTAATAGACCAAGTTAATATTTGGTATTTATAAAATTGCCAGCAACTTTTAACTTAAAATTTGAGTTGAATATTGAACTTTAGTTTAACCCAACGCTGTCAACTTGTTTAAACTCACTACCACTACACAAACAGCTCTTCAACGTATTGGTAATATTGGTTTCAAACTTTACCTTTTCTCTGCTAGAACTTGGTAATTGCAAGGAAAAGAATTCAAGAAGATTTTTCAGCATCATGAAATGTATTTGGAGTTGCCGTAGCGTGGGCAATTTTCTGTTGTAGCAAATACTTGTTCATTTTTAATTAAGGAATTTGACACCATCTTCAGAGGTTTGGCGATCGGGAGAAGTACCTTCCGATGTCAAGGAACCATGTTCTCAACTTAAAATGCATGGATCCAGTTTTAGCTTAACCAGGACTATTCATTAAACGAATCTAATACAGATAAGAAAGCCTACATTGATTTTGGCGAAAATAACAGGCCAAATACGCGTCAAAATATCATGTAGTTGAAAATTGTGATTAGTGAAAAACCAGTGCAATCTAGATTAGATCAGATTATATGTTAGTTCAGCCTACCTTAAACGTTCATAAATGAGGATGTATTCCTCTTATTCCCATGCCACAAGTGCTCCTAAGAGGAAAAGAAGGAAAGCACCATTTAGTATGGAATTTAGGGAACTAGGAATCTGTGCTCAAAGTGGATCCCCACACCCTGCCCATAGAAACAGCAATGCTGAATGAAGTTTATAAAACAAGATAAAAGTTGAGGAAGAAATGTTTACTACTAACAAACAAAATGGTTGTTGAGTTGTTAGAAAATTTAAAAGAAAATAACTTCAAAAGCTTGACTCTAAATGATCAAATCTTCAACTTCCGACAATGTTCAACAGAGCTTTAATTAACTCGCCGGCATCTCGATCAGTGCGCTTCTCCGCAAGCCCCTTGGTTTTTCTGATCAGGGCAGGTGATGTGGCTCTTTTATTATGCACAAGCCCCTGCTGTTGGTAGCTGGATTTCTAGCATAGATCTCCTTCCAGTCTTCCCTCGCTGGCTGATCTCAGAAGAGTTTATGCGCTTCACAAGCTAACGTGAGCACGCAAGAGCATATGTATTGCTCCATCTCCGATTACAGTTCCATGAGGTCCGTTTGCGTACTGTGACGCCATTCTGGAATTTAATAGCTGTAGGCTTCCTTCAGGCTTTTCCTCCTACAACAGTAATTTCAGAGAACTGTAGCCATTCTAGAAGGCTTTTAAAAGATCTTTGTCAGCAGATGTAAGTATGGGTGTAATAATGGATTGATTATAAAAAAGTTTCAGCCTCCATTTACCACAAAAAAGACGTTTTAAGAGAGGAAGGATGAAGGTACCATTTAGTATGGAGTTAAGGGAAAACAGAATCTATGCGCAAGGTGCATGAAAACATTAAGTCAAGAATGAAGTTCATCAAACAAAATAAAAGTTGAAGAAGAAAGTAATAGGTGCTGAAAAACAGGACAGCAGTGAAGCGAAAAAAGATGGTCCGTAACAAAACCAAAAACCTATATTCTATTTCAACAAAAAGAAGGCCAACCTAACCGGTTAGGGACCTCACATAATCTCCCTGGGAGCGATAATTCCCATAGATACAATAGTTGTTTCCCCCTGAAGGTGTGTGTGTAATAAAATGATTACGGTTAGCATTTTTTTTAAACATTACATCTCCAAGAAAGTTGAATAATATAAATTTAGTGAGGCTTGGGTATTTGGAGATGGTTTAAACCAGGTAACGTGAAAGATCGCAAAAATATAGCCAAATAATTTTCCACATTATTTTCCAAAATAAACCTAGGCAAAGTACAAATTTTTAACAAATTATTTGCGTGATTTTGCAGCACCAAAATCGTCAGAGGCACTTGGTGAAGAGAACAAAAGTTTAATTGAAGGCTTAAAGATTACACACAGTGAGGAAGAGTCAGTCAAATTCAATGTTAGTGAACTAATAACTGAAACAAATTTTCTACATGTACTCGTAAGTTGGAAAGCACCATTCACAGACAGCACAGCGTCGCACATGAGCGTCAAAGTGACGCACACTTCCACAAAACTATGCGCCACCAGCAGCAATGCCTGCAAAATATCGAATATTTTCACAGAACCGAGTTGGGCGAGCGAGCCATGCCTGAAAAGAGCTGGGGGTGATGTGGTTAGAAGATGAGGAAAGAAGAACTCGGAAACGACAGAGTTTCAAGGACCGAGTTACATGGAGTCGTGCTCGCGCAAACTCGCGCTTAATTGCTGGCTGGCGGACTTTCAAAGAGGGCTAAACTTTCTTCAAAACTCGGCGGGTATGCAAGAATTCTAGCAAGTGCGGATGCATGAGACGCGCCTCAGCAGCAGGCGCAGGGGAGGAATAAAAGTTTGGGGCCCTTACGGAAATCCTCAAAAATAAATCGCAAAACTCGAGCTGAAATTTCTGGTGAAGAAAGCTCTTCTTTGCGTCGAAATGGGAAATTAGAAATGCAACAACATTCATCTTGGCCTTCAGCATTAGAGATCAATGATCAACAAAACATTTTTTAATGATGGAGTGTAAGACAATTTCTTACAGAGCAAACTACGCGATGCGAAAAAGACCGTTCCGGAATGGAAATTTCACCAAAAGTTAACCCTAACCGAAATCAGCCGCCACACAAAGCATGTCTTACTATACAAGTATTACTTTGGTCTATTTCAGGTTTGTGGGCTGTTACAGCATTGTTATCTTAGTGCTGTTCTGGCTCTATTACAGATTTAGCGGTCTGGGCTCACTTTGATCACTTGAAACTTTAACTGCGGCGGGTAAAACTGAACTTTAATATTCGATTCAAATTTAACGTCAACTGTAGTAAACAATGTTTAAAATAGCAAACATTACCTGGATCATCTTTTCATTTCGTTTTGATTAAAGTATTTTTTAAAATTTAGTTTATGACCACTGGTTGGTGAGTGGCATTATGAAAACTCCCTCAGTGACCAAATATAGCTCATGTCGCAGTCAAAGTGTTAATACTAGCCTTGTATTAAGCAGACTCTACTACCCCTGTTCCAAAATCAACTATTGTTGCTCTAGTAGTCAGAAGAATATTAGTTTCATCATCTTATTGTTAATATTTAAATACCAACTTACAAGATTAATGGAAATTTTTACTTTCAATGACCAAGAAATGATGTAAAATATTTTTCGCACAATACACTAAAGTAGTGATTTTCAAAAAATAAAATTTCCCTAGATAGACCCGCGCACTGGTCATAACTAATTTACCCACTGATTATGCACTTTTCAATATTTGAAGCATTTCCTTTCTAAAATTTTTTTCAACATCTTAGATCCAGTTGTTAGACAAGATATTGGATACAGCTAATATTTTGGAATCACAGTCTTAAAACACGTTATAAACAATCGAAGCTTGACATATTTTAGTGTTTTATTGTTTATTGTTGTAGCTATTTGATATTTTATTTAAATGAACTGTTTTTTGGAGATACCCAAAAGAAAAATTTGGTTATAGCCCTATAAAAATTGCAGACCTCTCTGACTTTCAAAGAGGCCAAATTGTTGGAGCGCGAATGGCAGGTACTAGTGTAACAGAAACTGCCCGAATGCTTCACGTTTAAAGAGGTACTGTCTCGAAAGTAATGACTGCCTTTGAAAGAGAAGGAAAAACGTCCTCAGCAAACAAAAGTTGAAGTTGTCTGAGAGAGACCGTCGGACTCTAAATTGAATTGTTAGAGAGGGTCGCAAGACCACGGTTCTCAAAATCATTGCAGGCCTCAATGACTTACAGAACTCGGTTTAAACAAAAACTGTTCGTCGGGATCAGCACAAATTTGGATTCTGTGGAAGAGCTGCCATTAGAAAACCTGTGCTCGCAAAGAAAAATGTTTCGAAGCGTTTAGAGTGATCTAGAAACCCCTAAAATTAGTCCGTTGAGCAGTGAAAAAATGTCATTTTCTCTGACGAATCATCGTTTACCTGATTTCCAACGACCTCTGGTTTGGAGTCAGCCAAAAGAAAGCGTTTAATCCACACTACCTTCCCCCAACCGTAAAACATGACTGGGGTTCTGTGATGATCTGGGGTGCTATTTCTCGGAAATCCGCTGAATTGATTCAAGGTCATTCTAAGGTTCAAGCACTGTTTCCAGAGGGGAACGCCCTCTTTCAAGATGATAATGCCCCAATCCAAAGAACTAGAATTGCACGAGGAACATTTTGATGAAATTGAGCATCTCATCTGGCCACCACAATCCCCAGACCTCAACATTACTGGGCATTTATGATCGACTTTAGAGTCTCGAGTAAGAAGTTGAGTTCCGCCTCCTTTGTCTCTAAATGAACTGGAGGGCATTTTAACTAAAGAATGAGCTAAAATTCCTTCGGAAACAATTCACAATTTGTATGAATTAATACCCCGGAGAATTGAGGCTGTAATTACCTCAAAAGGTAGACCTGCCCCAAACTAAAATATATTTTTATTGGTTTTCGAAAGCGTTTCCATTATTTTGTTCAACCCGCGTGCATATCACCACTATAGTTATTTCCAACACGTTAGATATACCCTCGGTATTATTATTACATCCCGAAGCTTTACGTGTCAGTGTGGTTACTAAGTCAAGTTTTGCAATCACGTCACGTTTTGCAATCATGTCGAGTTTTGCAATCATGTCGAGTTTTGCAATCGTGTCGAGTTTTGCAATCATGTCGAGTTTTGCAATCGTGTCGAGTTTTGCAATCGTGTCGAGTTTTGCAATCGTGTCGAGTTTTGCAATCATGTCGAGTTTTGCAATCATGTCGAGTTTTGCAATCATGTCGAGTTTTGCAATCGTGTCGAGTTTTGCAATCATGTCGAGTTTTGAAATCGTGTCGAGTTTTGAAATCGTGTCGAGTTTTGCAATCGTGTCGAGTTTTGCAATCATGTCGAGTTTTGCAATCGTGTCGAGTTTTGCAATCGTGTCGAGTTTTGCAATCATGTCGAGTTTTGCAATCATGTCGAGTTTTGCAATCATGTCGAGTTTTGCAATCATGTCGAGTTTTGCAATCATGTCGAGTTTTGCAATCATGTCGAGTTTTGCAATCATGTCGAGTTTTGCAATCATGTCGAGTTTTGCAATCATGTCGAGTTTTGCAATCATATCGAGTTTTGCAATCACGTCAAGTTTTGCAATCATGTCGAGTTTTGCAATCATGTCGAGTTTTGCAATCATGTCAAGTTTTGCAATCATGTCAAGTTTTGCAATCATGTCAAGTTTTGCAATCATGTCAAGTTTTGCAATCATGTCAAGTTTTGCAATCATGTCAAGTTTTGCAATCATGTCGAGTTTTGCAATCATGTCAAGTTTTGCAATCATGTCAAGTTTTGCAATCATGTCAAGTTTTGCAATCACGTCCACTGCTGCAATTATATCCAATGCTGCAATTCTATCGAGTGTTTTAATTATCTGTGATGCTGCAATTACAGTATTTTCTGGGCCGCAATGACGCTCAGTATTGATACGTCAGTACTAGAAAAATAAAACTCAACAAAAACTTCCGATTCCCCTTCCAGCGTGTTACGCTCGTCCCTAATTCCTCTTCTGGTCCATGCACACTGCAATCAGATGACAAAAATCTTTCGAATCGGAAAAAATTGAAATTATTTGTTTCGCCTCGAACTTAATATTTTAAATTAATTCCACAACCTGTGGGAGCCAGTTTTTCAGTTCCCGGTGGTTGTACCTAGTAAACTGAAAAAACTTGTTAACATCTTTCAACAAATCCCCTTTACTTCAGTTCAGGTCCTGAAAAATGTGGCAAAGCTTTCACTACTCGTTTCACGAATCACACTGTAAACGAACTCACTTATCATATTGCACAAATTTACTAAATCAGAGAGATAATTTCTTTCACTATCCACGCGAGCACAAAGAGGAAAAAATCTAAAAAATTTAGCCATGTTTTACAAATAAATTACTTTAAGTTTATGCGAATGAAAGAGAATAGAATATTTTGGTACAAGAAACCGTTCGATGTGCAAAAAACATCAGCAAAATTAGCGTACACATCAAAACTATGAGACATCTCGATAATGAATACTATGTATTTTTAAACGTCACCTTCAGCCATAATAGTATTCATGATGCAGGTTCTTAGATCAAAAAGAAGTATCTAGTCCTATTCTATTGCATGCCATGCTGTTTGAAGAGAAAATGCGAATGTTACTCTGACGTATTTTTTCGATTCATCCAACCACTTTTATTTTAAAATACAACTAACGAGACAGGGGGAATTTCCACGCCTTAGCATTGGAATAATGAAACGTACCCCGGCTTTGAATGATTTTTATATTTTAGCGGAATAAGTCTCACCCAAAAAATAACTTGCACCTTTTTTCCAATTAAACTGTATAATGTATATACAAACAATGGGCTAACTTAACTTGTATGTGTACTATTTTAAAACAATAAAACGTTTTCCCTATAGTTAGATGGCCTAAAATTTCATTATTCGAATATTTTTCGTTCTAGTTTGTCTTCTTCTTACTCCTTGTTTGGTAGTCGGTACACCTTTAACGCACACATCTGAGAGTCGCCTTACTCTAGGAAAGCCCACACGTATTTGATCAATTTGACCGTAGTTGAACACTGGTTCTGGTAGGAAAATTCCTCCCTGGTTGAAAACCTGTCCCTTCGCCTTTTTAATTGTCAGAGCGCAACCCGGTCTCACAGGAAATTGGTTTCTCTCTACGGTAAAAGGAAGACTTGGGCTGCTTGGTAACAACTGGATACAGAAGCGATTCAATCGAGCGGAAATATATAGTCTACTAAGAGTATCTGTGATACTGTCATTCGCGCAGGCTATAAATGACTGTCTTTTGAAGATAGAATTCTGGTCCAAAGATATGTACAGGCAAATTTAACAGTGTCGTAGCATTACTGCGATCCTTATCATTGAGTTATCAAGCGTCGCGGTCGTACTAATTGAGTAACTAATTAACTAACGGAGGGAGAGGCAGAATTATAATATAAATTCTTCGCAAACACTGCAACTTCGCAATAAAATAACTTTCGGTAGCTCCTCATTAATTTACAACTACCTCAGGTGTGTTGCTGCCTCCGAAATTTTAGAACTTCATATAAAACAGGTTTAATATATTTAATAGAACATTATCAAATTAATTTTTACCGAGACGCTGGAATTTTCATAATTATTGGAAGAGAAATACAAGTGCAAAGTCGTAGGATACTGGAAGTACATTCAACGTCACACAAATACACACATGAATGCAAGCGAACCCGACGACTTAATCCCCAATTCCTGAATAGCAAAGAAATTTACCACGAAATACCCCTCACATTTTATTAGCAGAACGTTGGAGCAATACGTCTAAAAAATTTGTGACCATTCAATCTTCAGTTTCATTATTTTCTCCTTTTACTGTCTTCTGAAAATGCGATGTCGCCAAATACAAAAAAAAATAAACAGTTCTGACTGAACAAAATACTCACCCCGACATGGAGAGACTGGTTGCACTTGAGCTGAGCAGCATCGGAGGCATGGTGGTTGGACACAACTGTTCTTTTTCTACATCTTCGATTTTCTTAAGTAATCGAACAAAGATCGTCGTAAAAGAACACTTTCTTCGTTTCTCGAACTCTCGCCAGTAAAAAGTTCAAGTTTTCTAATTTCGAGAGCAAGAGTTATTTGCTTACTCGGCTCAAGTGCCAAATTTCAGATATGATTCTAAAAACTGTCACAGTTTGAAAAAATTATCGAAAAATTATTTTAGAAGTTCAGATTTGCTGTAAAAATCTATATCAAAACTTCACATGCAAAGCCACTTCAAGAAAAATAGCGCTGCTGAATCAGAAATTGAGTCTTTCTCGAAAATTGAATCTGAGTTGTTTGAAAAACGGCGCTCAAATTACTAGGTAACTCGATTGCCTTTTGCCAGACGGCGCCTACGTCGAACAGGCACGCTCGCAGATGTGACTTGATTTCCAGAAGACTTATTTACCCATTCAGGGCAAGCCACTCCACCAGGTGTACTCCGTATTGAATGCCAAAAGGGCATTCACGCTTGCAATATTTCCTCGATGGTTGTTGTATTAAATCTTACTCAGTGAAGTAACATCACTTTATTTAAACCAAATCACCGGATGTTTCTCGCACAGATTCACATGCAGTCACGTAGCTGTGGTGTTTTTGCAGGTTTAAAACGACGTATGAAAATAGTTTTCAGTTGCACGCATACTTTCACAATTAAAGAGCCACTCGGAATAATTTGGATTAGCAGAGGTTCAGGACTTGGAAGTCTTTTACTTGAACGTCTCAATGCTACGCTTTATTATTATGCTAGTGATATGGAAAATTCAAAAAGTAAAATCTATGTCATTATTCACAAAAAAATATCTTCCACCATTGATTTTCACGCTTTTTTGAAAAGGTCCACTTTACCAATAGGTTCCTGAAAGAATAAGTTTAAAGTACGCTTCAATTTCAAAACACGGCAATATATTTGTTCACCTCGCTTTCTCGTCGCCTACATTCAGCTTAATTCAGAAAATTTTTATTCCTAATCAACGACAAACCAACATTTCTTTTCGTTTACAGTTAACACAGTTTTTCGATCCTGTGCTAAAACTAGTTTACTATTATTATCCAATATATTCAAGTGATTTTTAAATAAAAAACACTATCTCCAACAAAACAACATATTTGAAATCAGCGTTTCATCTGTTAACTGTAGCCATCATCAGGAGAATTGGAAAAGTCAGAATTTAGATCAGAATATTTTGTACAGTAACGTACGAACAAATCGTAAGAACATCTTCGCCATCAAATTAACTTCTCGAACCTCCCCTCTATAATCCTATTCGAACTATTAGAATTAATAATAAAAGACCGAATTTTCGTCGCAGCAAATAAAGATATCGTTTTCTCTGCGACCGACGCCAAACTGCGACCCATTTCTTTGATGTGAATCAATGCACGTTCCTCTTCGGTGAGATCATTTTCCAAATCATTTATTTCATTAATACGGCAATTTTCATTAAGATCTATTGCTCAGCAATAACGATCAATTTGCTTGCCCATTCGATAAGCAGGGGCGCATTCTCGTCTTCATTGTCGCGCACATTTGCGCTAAATAATCCCGCTCCAGTTGTTTTGGCAGCGACCGTAACTGAATCAAAATAAAGGCATCCTTTTATTTGATCGATTTATCGCCGCCCCACTTCGGTTGATGATTGGAATATGTAGCCAGATCAAATTGTCGCAAACGTTCGCCCTACCTTGGCTCCACAATACCTTGTAGAAAAATATTCCTGTATCACCTTATCCCGATAATTTGAAAAAACCGTCTACGGCAAAAAAGTGAAATTCCTTTGTAAACATTAAAAAAAACAGGTTGTAACTTGAAAAACGAAGCTGTAACTTGAAAAACGGAGCCGCAACTTGAAAAACGGAGCCGCAACTTGAAAAACGGAGCCGCAACTTGAAAAACGGAGCCGCAACTTGAAAAACGGAGCCGCAATTTGAAAAACGGAGCCGCAACTTGAAAAACGGAGCCGCAACTTGAAAAACGGAGCCGCAACTTGAAAAACGGAGCCGCAACTTGAAAAATGGAGCCGCAACTTGAAAAACGGAGCCGCAACTTGAAAAACGGAGCCGCAACTTGAAAAACTGGAGAATACCAAAATACATAACTGGATAACAATTGTCATTGAGCGACAGAAGTGGAAGGCTGCCTGCTTTTTACAAGAGATATGGGCGCCGCCCATTGATTCTCGAGTTCAAGTCAGCTCTACTACCTGGGTTTCAAGGAGAAAACTAGTCGTACCTTCTAGCGCTCAATGTCTTTCATGGAGCCCATTAGAGGCCTTAAAATGGTATTCATGTATACCTCCAGTTTCCACGAAAACTTAGACCTTAGACAATGAAGGTAAAATTACTCAATGAGGTACTGAAATAATGAGTGAATTTAATGTTAACCTTTCCGTGTAACGCTGGCCATATTTGATACAAATAAAATTACACAAACTGTAACAAAAATATTAGATAATTTCTCGTGTGTACCATGTGTCATATGTAACACAAAAAGAAATTTCTTGTTTTATGATATTTTTCTTGCAATTAAGAGGCATATTGAGTATGATTCTAATATTTCTAATTATTGCGTTTCTCAGTGGAAAATTTATTAAATCGTTTTTTAGCTGATACAGAAAATTTTACCAAGGAACCTCGACTGCAGAACATTACGCCAGTCCATGCAAACACTTCGAGGGCTTCATGGGTCAGACAAGAATCTGAGAAGCCATTACGCTAACATGCGACTGGCATTACAAATTCCCCCAGAAGTTTTCCAACATTTTGGTTAAACACATTTTGAAAGAACATGCACAAGAAACGACCTCCACAAAATTTGGACGAAAGCCCGCTCAAGACAAAAAGTTCTTTTTAATTGTTTCACAAAAAATTTCTTCGTGAAGCATATCACAAATTAAAATCTATTGTTCATTTCTCACCAGACATATCAAAATGACCCTCACCTAAAAGTTATGTTGAAAACACCATAATCGGGTACCAAATTCTTGTCGCAACGATCGCAGTCAAATGAGAAAGCAATATTTCTGAACGTTAGGGAGTCCATTTGCGCCTGGCTCAGCTGATGCGGTGCGAATGTTACACAGCTGCGACACCAGCGCCACTCGTGCTCAGGCCAGCCCAGGGCAAACAAAAAGAGATAACAAAACGACGCCTCTAGAGCAGACAGAAGCTATACCTCTCCTTTGGGATGGTGCGCGCACCACTTGCCTAAAGATGGTGCGTGGTCTATCGATGTTGCGTGCACCACATGTCTAGGGATTGTACGTACACCACTTGTCTAGGGATGGTGTGTGTGCCACTTGTCTAGATAGAAATTGGAGATGAGAGTTCGCAAAAAAGATAGGAATTGAAGTCGAAAGGAATAGGTGTTGCAAACCGGATAGCAGTGAACCGAAAAATATGGTCATTATAAGAAAAAGCTCATCCTATTTCATCAAAAACAAGGCCTACCTAACTTTCCACTCAAGACCTCATATTTCCCTCTTATGCGGCTAATTCTCCTAGATACAATAGTTGTATCCTCATGAGAGATGTCATCGCATTTATACTCGTATTTCAACACCTTTAAAATTAGTTTTTCTTACTTCGGGTTTTTGTCGCTTGACCACCACAGTAACTATGGTTACTGGCTTCAGCTGGCCGCGTGCAGTGCATGATGGATCTTCCATCACAACTGACACTAATCATCTACTCCGCATGAAAACTTCGGGCATACAGATACTAGCAGCAGGGAACCCACGGAAGCAGCTTCGGTGGTGGCAACCGCTTTGAGACAGTTTTAATTTTCTCTCCCCCCTAAACTATTCGGTATACCTTCGCGCTAAAACGAAGTAATAAGTGTCAAATTATCATTGAATAAAAAATGGAAATCATACTGTGAAATGATTTCCATTTTTTATTCAATGATAATTTGACACTTATTACTTCGTCAAACTTCGACGAAGTAATAAATTCGACTTCAACACTTATTACTTATTATAAGTTCGACTTAGACAAACTTCGACACTTATTACTCTAAAATTTACCGAATAGAACACATATGATACGATACGCGAGGAACGTTTTAATTGGCATATTCAACGACAATATTACATGTATATATGTAATATTATTGTTGAATATGCCATTAACACGTTCCCCGCATATCGTATCATATGTGTTCTTTTCGGTAAATTGCTCATTCACATACCGCCATAAATAAAAAACATTACATCCGTTTCGTAATCTTTTTAAACAATATCAGACGAAGTGAAATGTTACAGTACACTTGCAAATGCAAATTTCTTATACCCTTATGGTATTATACCCTTACCCTTATGTAATATAATATCATAATCTCGCTCCCTTATATTTTCTTCACTTTTTCATTATATATTTCAAATTTTTCTGTTATAATTCACCCTTACGATTTTTTTCCACTTTTTCATTCAATGTTTTTTAATTGTCATTCTTGCCCGAACCATTCGGAATACCTTCGCGCCAAAACGAGGTTATAAGGGCATAACTGCCGTTGAATAAAAATGGAAATCATTTCACAATATTCAAGTCCTTAGCATTTTTATGTGCAATATTATAGTTGCATATAACAATTAAATACTCTTTTTGTAATGCATTTGAAAAAACGTTTTTATGTGTAAATGTATTTAAATATTACCCAACACTAACGCATTAATGTCTCAAATGTATAGGAACCATTGCCTACTCTATACACCACTTGTCTAGGGCTGGTGCATGTATCACTTATTTAAAGGATGGTACGTGCGCTGGTCTCAGCTGGAGAGTAGGCTGCCTGATCACAACGTAGACAGATTAGAAAATGAAAAACATTTTTTTCGATGCGAGAATGTCAAAACACATGCTAACTTGCTGATTTAAGATAAGCGAGTTTTAGCCTCCCTAGCAACAATAAAAGTGTTCCCAAAAGAATAACGAGGAAGGACAGTTTAGCATTGAGTTTGAAAGAACGGAGAATCTATACTGAAGGCGTTTCCCCGCACCCTGAGCATGAAAACTGCAATATTGAAAGAAGTTCATGAATCAAGATAAAAAAGAAAGTTATAGGTGCTGAAAAAAATACAGCAGTGAACTGAAATGAATAGTACGTAACAAAATAAACAAAGACTTTTATTTCAGCAAAAAGAAAGGCTACCTGACTTTCAGTTCGAGACCTCACTCTTTCCCTCTGGAGCGCCAATTTTCATACAGACAACAATTGTATCCCCCTGAGGGGAGACATGCTGAGACAAGCAAAAACTCATCTGCAACAGAAAACCAATATATTTATCAAAGGTATGGTACTAATTTACATTCAGACAAGACCACGACGCGTTCTCCGAAAAAAAATCGATAATCAGAATAGATATAACATTTACTAAAGCAGCCCAACAGCACGACTGAAGGGAATAATGCAATAACAGTGAAACGCGTGAGTCTAAATTGCACAAAGAAGACTTACAACATTCAGTAAGAGACGGCTGGAATTCGACCACCCAAGACAAACTCCATTCCAAACCCCTCCATTCAATCCTGGAATGAATCATGCAAAAACGGCTGCGACAGCCTGTCGAACTCGCTCCAAAGGCGCAAATTATCGAGTCTAGGTAAGGACGCAGCTATGCCGCTATTTCAACTAAAGAGCTTCGCAACGCAATGGTTCCCAACAGAAATTTCAAGATTGCTCAGCAAAAACTAAACTTTGCAACTAAACTAAAGGATAAATCAAAAGAGTGTGAGAGGGAGATATCGTAAAATTGTTTATCGCCGACACCTGTATGCAATATAGCGTAAACTAATTACTATATCTTCGCATCTTTCAGTAACACGTTTGACTACAGCGAGTTACATGAATTTAAGATTCAAGCTCTACATAAAATCAACTTTAACTTTCAAATTAGCAAAAAATGGCATGTGCGATCGTTTGGTTTTGGTTAGGTCAAAAAAGGGGAAGTTTGTAGATGCATGAGGGTTACTGGCAATATGGAAATCTCCTCGGTGACTTGGCTTTGGCGAGGTAATTTTCCTTTATGTGACTTGGCCTGAAGCACCAAACAATGAACGGGTTAAGGTCTTCACTATCAAAGAATTGAATAGTGAAAACTTAAAACGCATTTGTTTAACGATAAATTATTTTTGAATTGAATTAACGTGCAGTTTTTAATTTCATGAGAATTCGTATCTGAACGAGGTCATGTATAGTGATCAGAAATGATTGCAAGGCACTCGAGCGAGTGAATCATAATTTTGGAACATAAAACTAAACGAATTACAGCCACAAAAATTTGATACTTTTAGATCCAAGATGCCAACAGATGTGTAGTTATTTATGCCTACAAGTATTGAGCTAGGCATTGTTAACTCTCGGAATGGTGTTCAGACTTGAGACCTTTTATCAAGCCTATTGATACTCGCAGGAGCCCGAAAAAGACTCATCTAAACAGATATAACATAGAACCCATTGCAACAAGCCCATTACGGCAGAGGTTATCTAAGAATAGCTGTATGTGCAATGCATTTATAGATAATAAGGCTGAGAGACGCGTATCAGGTCACTAGGAGACGTGTAATGAAAGCATTCATGTTACACGCTCCAGGCTATTTTGAATACTTCATCCGATAAACTGACGCAATTACGGCGAAGAAATTAGCAGCGGTGGCAAGGAAACAATCACGAGCGCCAGCCAACAAAGAGACGTCAGTCTCTCACGAACAAAGACCTGAGAGCTGCAGCCGATGTTGCTGAAGCCCGTACATCACATGGATGTGTTCTCACGTAAAAGTTCGAAGGGAACCTTCGTTTTCGTAAAGATTTTACTACCATGAAGGGGTTCTTCATCCCCTGCGAGTTGCGCTAAGAGCTTCGCAACTCGTTGCGATCCATCACAAACTCCGAGGTTAGCAACAAAAAACAAGGTAATTTGCTAAGGATGAATCATTCCGGGAAAATTTTTTACCCATTGATTATTTGAGACGACGTACATGAATGTTTAGTTTTCAGTAAAGCTTAGCACGTTGACTACGTGGTTAGGTTGTAGGAAACAAAATTGGAAAAATCTACTTTACTGCTCGAATAAGTTTCCATCCTTTATAAGAAATACACAAAATATAAGTGCGCGATAATATCTACCTCAAAAGATAAAATTCCTTTAGAAAAAGGTTGGAAAATGGTTGAAATGTTATTCATTTTTCATTGGTATGATAATGAGCAATTTACCTAGTAGTACACATTTGTCACAATACGTAGTCAACGTCTTAAATTTTTGTTACCTGAAAAGCACCGAACGCTAAATCTGAATCCAAGTGCCGATGAGAAACTCGAACACTTTGATGAAAATTTAAGTTGAACTCCGAGAGCGTGAAATTTTAGTGCTCTACTCCGCTATGTTAGCTGCAACTAACAAACGGAAACGTCTCGATGAGGCAAAAACACGGAAGTCGGAAAATTAAGGAATCGGAACTATACGCTAGCAGGAGGTCGGTTGCACAGTATCCTGGTTCCTCGAGAGAGGGAGACAGGAAGGAAAAAGGACACTAAATTAGATGTTAGTTTAAGTCTTCCTATCTGCAACAAAGGAGATCCAAAGAGAGGAAGGATGAAGGTACCATTTAGTATGGAGATACGGGAACGCAGAATCTATGCACAAGGTTCATAGAGACAGGAAATTGAGAAAGAAGTTCATGAAAAAAGATAAAAATTGAAGAAGAAAGAAGTAGGTGCTGAAAAACAGGACAGCAGTGAACCGAAAAAAGAGGGTCCTTACCATTACAAAAAATAAAAAAAATTATTTCAACGAAAAGATTAGATTAAATTAGATTAGATTAGATTAGATTATAAGTTAGTTTAAGCCTCCCTAACCGCTACAAAAAAAGAGCGTATCGAAAAGAGGAAGGAGGAAGGCACCATTTAGTATGGAGATGAGAGAATGGGAATCTATACAGAAAGGTCATAGAAACAGTCAGATGAGAAAGAAGTTCATGAAACAAGATCAAAGTTGAAGAAGAAAGTAGTAGGTGCTGAAAAAACAGGACAGCAGAGAACCGAAAAAAGATGGTCCGTAACAAAACAAAAACCTATTCTATTTTAACAAAAATGAAAGCCGACCTAACCTTCAGCTCGAGCCCTCACATAGTCCCCCTGGGAGCGCTAATTCCCATAGATACAATAATTGTATCCCCCTGAGGGGTTCAACAAAAAGAAGTCCTACGTAACTCCCAGCTCGGGATCTCACATTTTCCCCCTGGGAGTGCTAATTCCCATAGATACAATAGTTGTATTCTTCTGAGGGGAGAAGGAAAACGAAAAAATAAGATGAAGTGTAAACTAAATTAACAACAAATTGTTGCAGCAAACGCTGCTGGAGCCCAGCGAAAATCGGCATGAAAACTTTCAGCATTGCGAAGTTCCCCATCAGTGCTGACGAGAGGACAGATGCTCTTATCAACACTGATTTCAAAACATACCCAGAAATTTCACATAATTCCCGAAGAGGGCAAATAGAGAGATCCCTCTACGAATAATTTTGCTCTCGAAGTAATCACCAAAAGAAGATTTTCGTAGATGTTCAAAATAACGAATTTTCTAGATAGTGAAATAAAATTATAAAATTTGGGTACGAGTATTTCAAGCTCAGTTATGAGGCAAAAACATATATGAAAATACAAATTCACGATATTCAAAACATTTGCCCACAGAATGGCACCAAAAAATCTCACTTTCGTGTTGAAATGTAGCACACATTCAGAAGTTTTCAAGGTGTAACTGTTAACTATCGTTAATTACGGGTGATAGCTAGCTATAACAACAGGTTGTAACAATCAGTAGGAATTTTAAATGCAACTCAATACTTTCTATCAGTTTTCTTTTAGTTCCACTCATTTTTAACCCTTCAGATTCCACCTACACAATCACGTAGAGACTGGCCCACTGCAAGTGTGGAAGAAGGGAAGGGAGGGGAAAAAAAGGAAGGGGAGAGAAGGGAAGGGGATAGCTTCTTAAGCCCCACAGGCTTCCATATCTTCATTATCTTCGAGGCCTACGACCTGACGGCCTGCAGCGGACCACGTCATTTTTATCCATTGGGCCCGGCCCTGAACCCGACTCTGCGAGCGGGCTTGTTGAGCATCGCCTCCTAGACATTCAGGATCTAAGAACTGACTTCCGTCATGTTTCCCACCACACTTGGCTTGCAATGACCAACAGCGGTCTTGCACTTCCTTGCCCAGAGCCAGCCAGCGTAGATGACCAACAGCGGTCTTGCACTTTTCTGCCCAGAGCCAACCAGCGTAGATAACCAAGAGCGGTCTTGCACTTGCCTGCCCAGAGCCAGACTAGATGACCAACAGTGGTCTTGCACTTTCCTGCCCAGAGCCAGCCAGGGTAGATGAACAACAGAGGTCTTGCACTTTCCTGCCCAGAGCCGGCCTAGATGACCAACAGAGGTCTTGCCCTTTCCTGCCCCAGCGTAGTCCCGGCTTTCGGTCGCGCTTCCAAAAACCCAGCACCAGCGGTGCCGCACCTGAGGTATCTCGCTCAGGGGCAGCCTGAGGGAGATCAATAACCTAACCTAGCGTGGTGCAACCTAGGCGCTCTGGTCCTGCCAGTGTGGCCGCTCAACAACTGCCTAACACCTCCGCTAAACGCCCATCACGCAACGCATGTCGGCAGAACGCTTGTGTGCTACTATATCGTGAGGTCTACCGCCCTATATCGCCTACCCAGGTGCAGTTTGAGATGTGCAAATTAAGTGTTTATCGCTAAATTAAATGGATGAAAATAAGTGATATCCATTAGGGATGGAAAATGCAGCGGTAGACCTCACGCTATAGTATTAGCTAGAGGTAGATCTCACGCTATAGTGTGTTAGACCTCACGCTATAGTGTGGTAGACCTCACGCTATAGTGTGGTAGACCTCACGCTATAGTGTGGTAGACCTCACGCTATAGTGTGGTAGACCTCACGCTATAGTGTGGTAGACCTCACGCTATAGCAGCACCCGCTTGTTGTGTCAGCTGCTTTTTTTGAGCTTCGCACCCGCTTCTTGTATCCACATTGTGCGTGCTGCATGCGTTCTTTGCAGGAGTACTCCTCCCTCAAAACTCTCTGAATGTGTTATTTGACTCCGCTAAATGTGCTGCCTAGTCGCACTAAATGCTTTGTATACCTGAACTAAATGTGCTGTCTAATCAATCTGAATATTCAGTCTAACTGCAATAAATGCCTTGCGTTACGGTACTACATTTGTCACCGATGGCCGGTCACTGTGGCCAAGTGGTTGAGGGTCGCCGGTTTGATTCCCGGTGCTACCAGCTTGGTCATTCTCCCGCGGGGGGAAGAGGGAGAACTTAGCCACAATTCCTCGCTCCACCTACGTGTCGGAAATGGACGCCGGGTCGACTGGAGGTAACCGTCTTTGCGTCCTAGTGTTAATCATGAAGCACTTGAAAAAAATATACATACATGATGACTTGTATCAGACTTTCCTCAAATAAAATTTCCTTCTCCAAAATCCATTAAATTGGTTAACTAAACCATTAAATTAGTTAGCCTAACACCCATTAAATACATCACCAAACACCATAAATGTGTTACAAAACACCTTAAACGTGTCGCCAAACACCCACTAAACGCCTTGCTTAACACCTTCACAGTGTCGCCAAAAATCCATTGCGTGCTTCGTCTCGCAGCGTAACGACCCCCCAATATTATCTCCTTTACACAGGACAGCCGGGAAGTGTGCTCCCTTCGTTGCTTGGCCAGTATCCTGGGGCAGAATTTTCAAAATATTCGTGTCATCGAAGCGGAACTGCCGGGCAGGGTTAATTTTTTAAAGTTGACTTAAAAGAACTGGAGGCGTTTGCTTTAAACCGATATGACGCCGTAAATTATTCGAAAATTAAGCAATGTTTATTTTTTCAAGTGGACAGAAGAACTGAAGGTGTTCGCGTTAACCACTACGATCGATGTAAATTATTCGAAAATTAAGCAATGTTTATTTTTTCAAGTGGACAGAAGAACTGAAGGTGTTCGCGTTAACCACTACGATCGATGTAAATTATTCGGAAATTAAGCAATATTTATTTTTTCAAGTGGACAGAAGAACTGAAGGTGTTCGCGTTAACCACTACGATCGACGTAAATTATTCGGAAATTAAGCAATGTTTATTTTTTCAAGTGGACAGAAGAACTGAAGATGTTCGCGTTAACCACTACGATCGATGTAAATTATTCGGAAATTAAGCAATGTTTATTTTTTCAAGTGGACAGAAGAACTGAAGGTGTTCGCGTTAACCACTACGATCGACGTAAATTATTCGGAAATTAAGCAATGTTTATTTTTTCAAGTGGACAGAAGAACTGAAGGTGTTCGCGTTAACCACTACGATCGATGTAAATTATTCGGAAATTAAGCAATGTTTATTTTTTCAAGTGGACAGAAGAACTGAAGGTGTTCGCGTTAACCACTACGATCGATGTAAATTATTCGGAAATTAAGCAATGTTTATTTTTTCAAGTGGACAGAAGAACTGAAGGTGTTCGCGTTAACCACTACGATCGACGTAAATTATTCGGAAATTAAGCAATGTTTATTTTTTCAAGTGGACAGAAGAACTGAAGGTGTTCGCGTTAACCACTACGATCGATGTAAATTATTCGGAAATTAAGCAATGTTTATTTTTTCAAGTGGACAGAAGAACTGAAGGTGTTCGCGTTAACCACTACGATCGATGTAAATTATTCGAAAATTAAGCAATGTTTATTTTTTCAAGTGGACAGAAGAACTGAAGGTGTTCGCGTTAACCACTACGATCGATGTAAATTATTCGGGAATTAAGCAATGTTTATTTTTTCAAGTGGACAGAAGAACTGAAGGTGTTCGCGTTAACCACTACGATCGATGCAAATTATTCGGAAATTAAGCAATGTTTATTTTTTCAAGTGGACAGAAGAACTGAAGGTGTTCGCGTTAACCACTACGATCGATGCAAATTATTCGGAAATTAAGCAATGTTTATTTTTTCAAGTGGACAGAAGAACTGAAGGTGTTCGCGTTAACCACTACGATCGATGTAAATTATTCGAAAATTAAGCAATGTTTATTTTTTCAAGTGGACAGAAGAACTGAAGGTGTTCGCGTTAACCACTACGATCGATGCAAATTATTCGGAAATTAAGCAATGTTTATTTTTTCAAGTGGACAGAAGAACTGAAGGTGTTCGCGTTAACCACTACGATCGATGTAAATTATTCGGGAATTAAGCAGTGTTTATTTTTTCAAGTGGACAGAAGAACTGAAGGTGTTCGCGTTAACCACTACGATCGACGTAAATTATTCGGAAATTCGGCCCTGCATTCACGCGCCCAAGCGCCGCCTAACTGCCCCATCCATCACGCAACTTTGCTCGCTTGTAAGGGACAAGTTTGCAGAATATGGGAGACGCGTCAATGACGTAGCGAGGTGGTCTACATCATCGTGTTAACTAACCAAATTAAAAGTCTTGGGGAAAACTCATCACTCCGATCAGTGAAAAACGACGGAAATGCTCCTCGTTGTATTACCGCGCATGAAAATTGCAGAAGCACTCAATTTAAAATTAATTCAATTTGTACCCGTTTTAGTTCAAAATTTATAAAAAGAAATTATCTCATTCATTGAAAGAATTTCAGTAATGATTGAAAGCTCCTATAGATGATGATTTTCCCTAATTTCCGTGGCTGGAACTCGTCACCGACGCCGTCTGAGAGTTTTTGCATTCGTTGCCACGACAGGCGGGCGGCGTCTGGTGGAGGCTCCATGTGGCGGTGCGGCCCAGACTCGCTGGGCACAGGACCGCATTTTCTCCCTCCCGAAACAAATGTTACTAATACGTTTCAAACTCTTTTCCAGTCTTCTAGAGAGGAAGGCTTTCAATACTTTCAAGAAAAGCCAGTAGATTCGTAAATTTGCAACTTACTTCGAGGTCAACACACAAGGAACGGTTTTGTTTTCTGGGTGTATAGTGTTCACGCGTCACGAACCGACAATCCAGAGGTAAGGGTAGCAGCAGTGGGTGCAGGTAGAGCAAGCGGCTCGCTACATGCACACCCACATCAACATCCGAGCGACTACTGAGCGGATTGATGCCACAGTGCCACTTGCAGTCTTCTCTCTGCCCTCGCTCTCCTTGGGCTCTCTTTCGCACTCCCAGATTGCTCTCGTTTAAACTCCTTCTCTGGAGCTTTTATTATGCTCTTTTTCTCCCATACGTGAACTGCTAGCGTCAAATGTCAGTCTCTACTTGCTGGGGCTCAACTATAATCCTATTGGAGCTCATATTTTTCTTGCACGTCTTTTTTTCCTCCCAACGCTACAATTCTCGCACCGTTGTTTATCCAAAAATGAGCGCAACAGCAACACGTACGAATGAAAAACCACTCACCTCAGATTGACAAAGCCTCACAGCAAAATGTTAATGTCAATAGACATACATTCTGGAGAGATCAGTTTTTATTTATTGAGGAGCTTAGCCATTTATGTTATACAGAGAAGAAACTATAAACTAGAAAAATAGAATTGAAATGAGATATGAGACTGATAGATACGGCTTGCAAGTTGGATAAGATCCAGTCGAATCTTAAAACGCGGATTGGACGCACGGTGAAAGAAACAAAAACCTAAGATAAGTTAGAAAAGTGAAGATGGAAAAAAAATCAATGTAAAAATTACTAGAATTAGAATGCAGAAATGCTGTGCAAGACAAATACGAGTTCTCATGAATAAAATTGTGACTTTTAAAAATTGGAAAACTGTTAGCCCAGCTAATAAAGTTCCGTTTCCTATCGTGACCTCAATGCGTAAGCACAAAGAATTATACTTAATTAAGGCGAGAAAGATTCTGGTCTGCGATAGACACCAAAAAAGATAGGTAGAAACAGATATAGGGTACGCCCTTCAATTCAATAAGCTTATACTTGGCATCCTCTTATTTATGATAATAAGCTATAGAAAAATGAAGCTTAATGTGTGGTAGTAGAGATAGTGTGAGTCACTAAGAAATTTTCTTTCATTTCCTGTGAAATTTCAATATTCTCGCACTTTACTCCCTCTCCGTAAGTCAAGAACATAACAAACCAATATAATCAGTACTTGATTAAAAAATTTAAGCGATCCATAATAATGTTTTATTTCTTCTAGGAGAATTATGTCTGCGGAAGACTAAACTCCACAGCCGCGTAGGTTGGGAGCGTCGATGAGAGAAGGCACGCCACAGCTAAAGTCAAGGAACTAAGATGTGCAATAGCGAAGAGCTTTGGCAGTTCTGCTGCCTCAAGAAGACGATACTTACATGAGAACTCCGTATCAGAATACTTCTAGCCTAATATCATGCAAGGAGAAGCGAAAATGATGAAAAAAAGTGAATGTACTTTTTACCATATTTCTTCACAAAAAATAGAGTTTTATGGAGCAGGCTTCTTTGAATGTTCATGTTTTTTTCGATTAGACTGGAAATCGGTTAGCTCACCATCGATCCATACGGCATCACCCCCGGACACTGCTAACAGCGAACCCCCGCAGCAGTGAAATATGTTCCCAATATTGTTCCATGAACTCTTGTTTTCTCCGGGCATCATTCCAAATCAGATCTACATCACACAGTCAGCCCTCAAATTATTATAAAACTTGAACTAATTCCAATTATACACAAATACGTCCGGTAAAAATAACTCCAATATGAAACTTAATAGGTCAGGATAGAAGTATCCAGTTATACAACTATTACGGTGCTTGATTCAGTGCATTAATAATTGAGAATTACTGGGACAAATTTCAACAGAGTAAATTGAGGTCCGCTCGTCATTTAGTTCAAGAGTTGACTATGCTTCTTGCTCCAGCTTATTTCTGACAGATATGAAAGACTATATATATATATAGCTATCATACGACGAGAGGCTCAGTTTCTGAACTATTAGCACCGAATGATGAGACACGTAATTAAATCTTAAGTATTCATTGCATTGTGGAATTTAATTCCTATAAATGATGCAAAAATTGGATATTTTAACTCAAGTAAGTTGGTACACATCATATAACGTAATGGTTTTTAGAAAGCCTTACTAAGAAACGCCAGGACTTGATGAAGCGGCAGGCAAGTGGCTGTTTTAAATTATGGGTCAGGTGGAGAATTGTGGCTCATTTTTTCCTACACCCAGCGAGGAGAAATGCCGACCTCGCACTGAGGGAATCACACAGATCCTCCTACCTTTTCCCAGCGAGGGAAATTTGGTGCCCAGAAATTTTACTTTTTGAGTAAAATGAGAGTTAACCTTTCAACGTCAGCATTTTTGTACTCATATTACCGTTATCACAACCAACGTCATTCGATTGGTATTGGTATCTGTTTGTCACAGAAGTCAAAATGAGAAAGGAACCGCCACTCGGCAGTGAACTTCAAAGAAGAGAAGGGAAGAAGTTTTGCAAAAATAACACTATATTTAGACTATTTTCGAAATGGTCCCCTGGGTAATTGAACAGTTAATTCATTGTTATTATCATTATTACTATTTTGGTTTAACAACCGTAGCCATCTAAAAGGTGATTCAAGAGTAAATCACTTTTGGGGTTCGTTTTAGATTGCATGCATGCGATAAGCCTAAATCAGGGTGGAGTTTTTCGAATCTCAGTGGCTCATCGTTAAATATTTTGTTCAAGTGCAAATGTTTTTCTGGACTTGATTATTGCTACGTCTTTACTGTAAGTGTGTGTTTGCGACACGCAGTAGTCATTCAGAGTCAGATCCATGACCTTAGTATCTCTGGTAAACTTGTATTTGCATCAGGCACTTGTGTATAGGACCACGCATGGTTGTGGCAGACCCGAGTAGATCTCTTAGACCGTACAGGGATGGTCCAGATACCGTCACTGGCGTTCGTAGTACATGAAGTGAACTCACCAAGAAAATGATGTACAGGAACAGGGACGAGAAACCACAGTACGGTCTGGGTGTTCCCTCTATCCAGTACTTGTACGCCAGTCTAGTTTGTTCTTATCTCAGTAAGATGACTATCATTTACCGCGCCTGGTTTGCAAGTGTGGAACTTGGCAATGGTGTTTTTGATTCCGTTTTAATTCAGTATTCATTATTTAGCACGGCTTTCCAGCCCTACTTTTATTTTAGGATAATAAAGCCTTTTACGTAGCAATTTATATCAGATCACAATGACTTGTGTTATTTAATTGTACATCGCATTTCGAGCTTCTTGGTCCACTTGCTATCTTTTTAAGACCAGGACATGGTTTGAAACCCAACAAAAGGTACATTTTTTTATATCCACTAAACGACGTTAAAGTGATTGTTCTTAAAAAATTTTAGCAATGATGTGGATTATCGCGTTTATTGGACTTCTATTATAGAATCGGCGCAAATAGCAACTGAATCGTGTAGGCCCTGTAGGAGATCTCTTACTGCATTCAGTGCATAATTTATTAAGTTTAGCTTAACGATGAAAGCGCTCGTTGTCATAGGTAAATCTAGGAATTCGAAGCGAATTCTGGGCAGTTGCATGTAAGTGGGCATTTCCTGTATTAGTTTTTGAACCGTGTAGATATAAATTAAATTATGTGGAGTGTGGCGTGGAAGATATAGTGGTATTTGTGCTCTCGTTAATTTCGTTGGTTGAAAGGCTTAGAAGACTCTTCACCAAGTATTTCTAGAAGTGATGATTTCCACTCTTCAGACAACGGCTTTTCTTGACGTAAGCGATTATATGTACCAAGAATGAGGCTGTGCAGAGTTGGGTGTGCTACTATCTTTATAGAATATAGGTCACCTGGTAGTCACTGGGGCTGCAATACTTTAACGAGGGGCTTTGAACTACTGTGCTGTGAAATCTGCATTTTAAGGACACAATGCTCAATTTTTCGAATCAAAATTAATAGGTATTTATTCGGTTCGCTCTTGACTGCGAAAAGACTCGTAGAGTATTGATGCCTCAGGTTACAGTATCTGAGTTTGCCGTTAACTTTTCCGTAATTTCACGAGATTAGATTTCACCTCTTGGAATTTGTGAAAAATAGGAGTTGGTTATGTTTGATATTTCCCGGAGATTTTTCCATTTTCTTCTGATTTTACGTAGTGAAATACAGCGGTTCCTCTGGCTGTCGCCATGTTTTGGAGATGAAGAGATGTTGCGTTTTCGTTGCTTAGCCTTCAGCGATACATGCATAGAGTTGTCTAGTTGGTCTGTGGTGCTCGGGAAAATTCGAAAGTGATTACAATGAATTTTGTCTTAATTTAAAAAAAACATGACTCAAACTCCATTTTTGTGCGTACAATAAAATTCGATTATACCGAAATGCACCATGCATCGCCATCTCAAATCCCTCCCTGGCAACACTCTCCCCATTTTCGATCCCCGGTGGGCGGTGACTCTCCCATGGAGCTCCACGGACTCTCCGTTTCCTCGCTTACTCCCGTAGCGACAAGTACCTCGCTCCCGCTCTCCTGTTTTCCTCACAATTTGAAGCCGCCAGGCCTTGTAACGCACATTTGGTGCACACATATTGCTTTCTACTGCAGTACTTCGCTATCTGACCGTATCTATGACGCAGCTTTGTTGAGGAGGAATTCCTATTCAGTATACTAATTCAGCTTACCAGTTCGTCTGTCTGAGGAAATTAGGCATTTCGATTAGTTGAAGTGTAAGCATTGGAATCAGTGTGCCTTTTCGTTCAAATTTAACTTTTCTCTAGTCTATTACGACATGAGAAAGATGATCTTTCAGGTTACATTTACTGTACTTTCAATGATCAGCCTAATGCGTAACTAGGTCAAGTGAATTAAGTTAAACATTATCGTACACGCTAGGATAACGTTGACGGTAGGATGCCGTAGAAGACGCTGAACTTATTCGAGCCCGCTGGAAGCTATACTCAAATTTGAACATTGTACTAGACTTAAGAAACAATCTTCAGTACCTCTGTATCACTTGCGATAAATCAATTGTTTAAAATTGTTTAAATTGTAGTGCAACACAGCTGTCGTGCGAATGGCTCTCCTTGTAGATAATAGTCTCCACCACCAGCTCTGCTGCTTCTGCTGCTTTATGTGCCAAGTATCCCAAGATGCTGAGATTTGTACATTGTACAAGACTGGCTGCTTGCTGGGACAGTGTCCCGTAACATGTTACGTTTTTCTTTTTCAATTTTTGAGACCTCCATCAGTTTTCATTACATTACATTCTGATGAAACGTAGATTCCAGAGAATTAGATGACGGTAAAACTCCTTCTCAAGTAGAATTGCCATGTTGAAATAACTCCTCCAGTGTTATAAAGCAGTGGGTCTCACGGTCATTTCTCCTTTTCTGTATCAGTTCAGCACAACGAATAACTAGTTTCTCTCATACCATTTGAACGTGGTAAAGAGAAGAGAAAATTTCGAGATGCATAAAGCAATCATCAAGGATAATTCCATGCATATTTTTAAGTTTTCAAAGCAGTTTCTGATACGCTAGTACTGATACTAGAAACTCCACTTCAAGTTTAACGGTGTCCGTAAATGGGCAAGATATTTATTCCTCGTTTAGAAATATCTTTGGCATGCCAGTACAATAGAGGTTTCCCTATGCACCTGAAATTTTTCAAAGTAACTTCAGAGATGACATTGAAATGCTTGGCAATGACTGACCAGCAACCGATCGGACGAGAGCTACGAAAAATTCTACGTTCCTTAACATGGGTCAACGAAATTGTTTCACAACATCGTTTCTTCGCGCTTAATTACTAATTGAAGTGAAGTAATTGATTT
The DNA here is from genome assembly GCA_030386875.1 of Morinoia aosen. Taxonomy (NCBI): domain Eukaryota; kingdom Metazoa; phylum Arthropoda; class Malacostraca; order Amphipoda; family Talitridae; genus Morinoia; species Morinoia aosen. Next base: position 26,504,583 of record CM059564.1, on the reverse strand, counting down.
TTAAATCCTTCACTATATTAAAGAATCAAGGTAATATTCGTTAACTATTACTCATGAATTTCATACCCCACTTACGATTCAATCACTGGATACGAATGACTGAGATCGCAATGGCCCGGTAACCGAAAACAATACCGTGATCCTCGCTAGTTTAGAAAACATACAAAAACAACAGACTTTATTCCGATCGAACTCAAATTCCACGGTTACCAGCTGTGTCTTAACGGTGATACGCTCTGCCGCATCTATTATTGACTAAATGGATCAATAGGTAACAAATCCAGCCGAAGGTTAAATTGAGTCAGCGATCGTTTCCATCGACCACGAAATAGAAACTGAAGTAACTAAAACATTGAAAACGAAAATCCTTGAAGACTCGGAAAATTACGGAAGCTTCGTCCTTACAGTGGTTGGATGTTTTTAGGTAAGAATTTTGCCCTATGGCACTCCGCTTCTAGCGAGTGCAGGGCAAGATAGTTCTCACTGCTGGTATGGCGATAAATGAAACTCCTTCTGAATTTGCTCCAGCCTTCAAGCGTCTATCGACACCGAATTATTTTATCCATCTAGTTTGTAATCCTAATATTTCCAGCAATATCTAATGACGCTTCCGGTGGAAGAACGACGTTAGCGCCATTTTATACTTTTTCGACAATAAGTGATTGTTTGGGGCGTCAAAATACTTGCAATGAACATAACTTTGAGCTTTTAACTAAATGGGATTCTATAAGCGTGTAATGGATTATTATTATTATTTATTCTAATATTATAATCTAACAATATCTTTATTTCTTTTCAATTTGTCCACATTTATTTTCTCTTTCTTTCAGTCATATTAGAAGGGTGCTTGCATAATTAAATTTTTGAGATGTAAGAATTCAATGAACAACAATGTTGTTGTGCATGTCGATTTGTAAGTCTGGAAAAATTGAAGCCACATAGAAAGTAATTGCTGGGTGTCCGCTGATATTTCATTTCTAAATTTTACTACGTTATACTACCTTCAGTAGCAAAATATGACTACCTATTTATTACATAATGAATGTTGTCCAAATGTCCAGATGTAAGAAATCGGCCTATAATTAATTTGAGTCAATAATACACGCGAAACAAAGGTTAAAAAAATTCCAAGGTTGTTTATACTTAATGCAGCAACCTACAAATATTTGCAATAAAAGTTACGTAAATTTTTAATGCACTATCAATCAAGTAAACTTTTAAAAATTGGTACTGCGCATTTCTTGTTGCGCACACGGTTGCCAAATTGGTAATAGTTGGTAATTATTGGCGGGTCAGGGCTCAGCTGGTTACGGTTGAGGTTGGTTAAAGTTTTAGTGTGTTATGTGAAATTGTCCTCAAAGTTGTTGTTTTATCATATTTCTTTGCGTCTTCGTTCTCATTCACTTATCTTTATAATATTAGAAAAGTATAGAGGGTCAGCCTATCAAAAGCATGTGCTTCTGAAGCTTATTAGTGTATAAATCTACACCAAAAATGGACGAACTGTGCAATAAATATTTCAAAGGGTTTTTTGAGCTTCTTTATGCCTGTACTCAAACGAGTGCAGCGGACACATATGGTACAAATACCGCCGAGTTTGAAGATGTGTGTGTAGAAATATTTACAGGTGTACTTTTTTCAGGTCTGAGTGTAGTGACATACTATGCGTTAACACGCAGTTCCGCGAAAAGCTGCGGTTGCCGTAAACACGCCAGCACGGGTTGTCTTACGGGGCCTGACATACCAGAGAAACCGCGACGCTGAGAACGCGCTCTGTATTTTTTCTTCCGCGCATGTCGGCGGAAGGAAATTTACCGCAACCGCCCTGCGGCGCGGTTTAGAACAGTCAACCCATAAAAAGTAATAGGCGCTCACAGTGCTACGGTAAACGTAATTCATTTCTAGTTCCCCATAGAATATCAGGAAAATGTCCATATATTTTCATCTAATATTATTAATTATTATTTCATCCATTATCAATTATTATTTCATCTATTATTATCAATTATTTTTTCATCTATTATCTATTAGTATTTTTTTTATTATGTGATAGGCAGTATTATTTCATCTGAATCTATTATTATATATCATATTATCTATCATTATTTCATTTATATTAACGGGAACGTGCAGCTTGAAAAATGTCAAGATATTGATTTTTATTTATTTCGTCTAACATTCATGTCCAAACTTTAATGCAGAACAATTCGAACACAGAACCCCATAAAACGTACTAGAAATGGTACTAAAGTACCAAAACTCAACATGTCCACAGTGACCAGTGTTGATAGTACAGTCGTGAGGTGTGGGTGTATGTATCTCACGCGTAGATATGTCTGCTGATGAGCTTATTCTGCTTGTTGAGCAACAACATGCTATTTGGGATAAAGGGAGTGATGTATATAAAGACAGAGTTGAAAAAGACAAAGCGTGGTTATCTGTAGGAAGAGGGTTCTACCAGGACTGGGATGAACTGAGCAAGGAAAAACAAATGAAGAAACGTAAGTACTAACATTTATTTAATTGTTTAGTAATACAATTTATTTCCATAATGGTATTGTTCTTGAAATGGAACGGGACCCGTTCCAACAAAGCAATCAGCAATAAAATTCCGAACTTGAATGCCAAACTTACGAGCACCTAGCTGATCCGATGATAATGACATCACGGAATCAACTTCAAATTCCATCATAATCATAATTAACTCCATCCCTTCGTCTTACAAAATTGTGCATAATGCAGCAAGCTTTGACAATACAATCAATATGGTCAGGTCCTACCAAAGTCGGCTAGTGGAAAACCCTCAACTTATTAGCCAACAATCCAAATGCACACTCAACTGAACGTCTAGCGCTTGAATGTCTGAAATTATAACCTCGTTGACAAGAATCGATTCCCCGCTGAGGGAAGGGTTTCAAAAGGTAACTTTGCACCGGATGTATAACTTTGCACCGGAAGTGCTGCTTCGGAATACAGTCAAATCGCCTACTTAGCCGTACGATCCCACATCAATAGAAACAAATCGAAGATTGGCATCAGTAACAGCCATTAGAGCCACCGAAAAAACTTTTTGTAATTGAAGTATTTAGAACCAGAGCTGCGAGGCCCAACACAACGATTGTGTTTGCTGTCAACTGCTCCTAAACAGTTGGGAAAATTAGTTTTCTGCTCAAAAGTCTCAACAATGCCATAACATTCTTCAGTAGTTACCCCAAGTATTTCAGATCTTTCAAAGTAGACCATATTGCTGCACATGTTTCCAAAACTATCTTAGCAATGGTACTCCTTCCAATAATGAATTCAAACTGGAGAGCCGTGGAGGTATTTCCCGTAGCCACGTATCTGCGAAAGAACAAAAGAGTGCACAAAAAATGTATTCCTATGCCTACTTGTATACTGATATGACATAAAAAATGGTTTAGGAAGGATGTTGTTGTCTTTGGAGAGCTTGAAGTTATCCTCAAAATCATCCGTTTCTTTATAAAATTAACCAAATTTCAAAGTAATCAAATTATTCACATTTTACATTGCAATTTCATATTTTCTTGAACCAATATTAGCATGTACGTGTAGCTCTACCCTGAATGGTTTCTTGTTAACCACCTGTAAAATTAATGAATTTCATTGTTTCATCATCACTGCAGTGAACAGTCTGAAGCTGAAATGGAAGAATATGAAGGACGCGATGATCAAGTCTATTCAGTCAAAGAGCGGTGACGCAGCTAATAAGAAGAAGAAATATGTACATTTCGATGCTATGAGTTTCCTTCTCACCGTCGCAGAGAAAAGAAGGTACAGTCTAGTCAAAAATTGCTTGTTCTGTTGTTATGTCATTGATGATATAACTTTATAATTTATATTATGCACTAATCATTAATATATTTTTGTAGGACAAGTGGCAACTATGATGACGACGCCTGCGATGATGAAGATGATGATGACTGTGGCGAGCCCTCCTTGACCCATGATGCTGATTCAAGACAAACTTCACCTACCGAACCATCTACAAATAATTCAACCCAACGACAATCATTCAAAATACCAAGACATCCTGCCAAAATTACCCCTTTCCAGGCATCCTTAGTAAACAGCCTTGATCAAGTTACTAAGTCTCTGACAAAGTCCTCGGCTCCCGAAGACGCAGACCGGCTGTACTTGATGTCTCTTCTCCCTGATTATAAGAATTTGAACCAATCAAAGAAGTGGGAATTTCGACAGTACGTAGCTAATTTCTTTCTCAATGTGTACCAAGACACACCAACTACCAATCAACCACCCTATTAACCATTCCCAACAGAAGGTAGTTGGCATTGTACCAACATTATTAACCACTAGTGTGCACGGCCCGCCAAAAATGTCGGGATTCCACACCTTTCTTGAAGAAATTTTTTAGATGTGGATGACAAACAAATATATCCATCCTAACAGTCCCCGTGGTAAAAAATATTCTTGTGGTTGTGCACTGGGGAAATCGTATCCCAGATACGGTCATTATAACTATCTTTATGAGCGTGACAGAGAAATGGAAGGAGCGGACTCCAAACAAATAAACCATTGGTATTGTTAGGTAGTAGCAGGACCCGTAGAAATTCCACTGACAATGTCATTATTAAGAAAAGAGTACCCCCAAGATGCCGAATTTTCTTGAGATATTGGGTTTCAGCTGCCATAGGAAGGGTGAGATGTCAGGTACATCCTGTGAAAAAATGAAGTTCGTACGTTCATTGGTTCGCCCGCTACGGGGATTTGAAGAATGGGTGGAGGGGAGGTGGAAGAGATATTTTATAATTTTACACGTCCCACTTGGCACTTTCTTCACGGCTTGACGTTGCCATGTCATCTTCTATGTCTCTTTATCACTGTATAATAATTTCAAGCGTCCTAGATGACCCAATGAAGAAAAATTGAGATTGCTTATAAATCTTTGTTTACCTGTTTTGCCTTATTTTGGAGGATCGGAATGTAGCGGTTTCAAAATGTATCTCCTACTACAGTTTTTGAGGTACAGTTATGATTTTGGTATCATTGAATGCGGAATGACAAGGGCTTTCCGAAAACTAACATTGCAATTCAAAATTCATTTGTGATCAAGAGAAATAAAGACATTTCTAGGAATGTCTTTTTTGTTCCTAGGAATGTCTTCAATTTCTTAACTAGGAAGAAATCTCTTGGAAGAAATTTCTCTTGATCAAAAATGAATTTTGAACTGCAATGTTAGTTTTCGGAAAGCCCTTGTCATTCCGCATCCAATGATACCAAAATCATAACTGTAGCTCAAAAACTGTTGTAGGAGATACATTTTGAAACCGCTACATTGCGATCCTCCAAAATAAGGCAAAACAGGTAAACAAAGATTTATAAACAATCTCAATTTTTCTTCATTGGGTCATCTATGACGCTTGAAATTATTATACAGTGATAAAGAGACATAGAAGATGACATGGCAACGTCAAGCCGTGAAGAAAGTGCCAAGGGGGACGTGTAAAATTATAAAATACCTCTTCCACCTCCCCTCCACCCATTCTTCAAATCCCCGTAGCGGGCGAACCAATGAACGTACGAACTTCATTTTTTCACAGGATGTACCTGATATCTCACCCTTCCTATGGCAGCTGAAACCCAATATCTCAAGAAAATTCGGCATCTTGGGGGTACTCTTCCCTTAAGCTAAGTGGACCCGTGAGAAAATTCCAACATTATTCACCTATCCTAACCTATCACGTCCTAACCGAATCTATCCTGATAAAATGTCAAACATATCAATGCATGTAAGGCCATCTTTCAATCCGCTGAGGAATTCGGTATCCATGATACCGCAAACTCAGACATCCTAAGTTTTTCAAGAAGCGGACACCGAATAAATATATAGATAAACACACAACGGGTATTATTAGGTTAGATTCCCAGAAGTGGAGTGGAGCTCAACTGCCAGAGTGACCGATCCAAAGTTTTTTTCTTTCACATCTAGAAGTTCCATCCACATAGTTCTTTCTTTTACTCATCTCTGTCAGGCTCCTTAACTCAATGCAAAAATTCCAGCATGAGCTTGTTAAAGGATTTAATGGATAAACATTTCTGTATCAATTTCATTGTTCAATGTTTTCTTATCCTCGCGAAAAATATTATCATTATTCTTAGAACATTAATTTAAAGCAATTTCAGCCAACTGTGCCAAGTAGGTGCATAGAGGAGAAAAATATAAAAGACTGAAGATGTTTGACGTAAGATTAATTTTACGAAAGGGCTTTAATAAGTCCTCTTTAATAAGTGATGGTCAACCTATCTACTGCACATATTGCCATCTTCAAAGATATATTTTGTTTAGTGATGCAAAACGTCGCTCTTCAAGCAGTTGATCAAAGTATGACAGTGTCATTAGGAAATAAGCGAAGAATTTATCGATGTGCTTTCTAATGTTTTCATAAAAACCCGGAAACCTGTCTCGGCAACGGTAGTATTGGTGCACGAAATATCTCCATACACGAGGGACATCGAATAATCCATCGCTTTCAGCAGCGCACGCATTTGCAACATTTAAGAAATGCCAAACCTCCATTCTGTCAGAGTTTCAAACAGCACTGAACGAAAAAAAACGCGCGACAACCTCTATGGTTTCTGCGCCAATGTGTCATCTAAATTACAAATGCGTTTTTACCGCGCGCGGTTGTGGTTTCCCACTGCTGCAGCCGCATTGTATGTCACTAGACTAATGTGTATTCTTGAATACAGGTATTTTTTCAAAATCTCGCAGATTTTTATTCAGAGCCATATAAAAATTAAAATTAGCAGATAGTGCAAGAAAGGACACTCGGTCGAAAATCGCATTACCTCCAGATCACGTTGCTGAACAAACATGAGGAATTGGATGATGGTAATTTACTTCTGACGATGTTCCTGCAGAAGTTGCAGGTCCAATTGAATTTGAATAAGAGCGATGAAGATGACGCACCAATAGTGAGTCCATCAGCTAAAAGGAAGCGGCCGTCAAACACTGTATCTAAATGGAAAAAAAATGACTCCTTGTTTCGACAAGCCTAGCACAGCAGGTGCAGAAGAACGAAAGGCTGAAGTAGTTGACATTTTTTCTGATAAATATCCCGTGCAAATTTTTGAGAGCATTTTCGACGAAATTGTGCTGGAGCCAATTCTTTCGCAAACAATATTTGCACAACAGAAAAATGATCACAAGTTTACTATATCTTCAGAAGAGATGAAAATGTTCTTTGGTATTCTATACCTGAGTGGATATAATTGCTTAGCGAAAGAAAGGTTGTATTGGTTTCTTTTTGAAGATGTCATATCATGAAACAGGTTCCAAGAAATAAAGAAGTACATCCACTTGGCAGATAGTTCATCGATTGATTAGTCAAAAAGAATGTACTAACTGCGTCCTCTAGTGGTGCTTTTAAATTCCAAGTTTCGACAGTGGGGCATTTTTCCCAAAGCCCTGAGTATTGATGAGGCTATGGTGAAGTACTTTGCTCGGCATTCCACGAAACGATTTATGCGAGGAAAAGCCATAAGGTTTGGCTACAAGAATTGGATGCTTTGTAGTTCCAATGGCTATTGCTACGTTTTTGACACATTGTGGCACCAATCACCACGCACCTGAGTTCAGAAAGAATGCCTCTGGGCTGTAAAGATGTTTTACAGATGTTGAGTTACGTATCTCATTCCAGCGATCACAGTGTTTTTCGACTACTTTTTCCAAGTTACGACTTTTTGGTAACTCTAAAGCAAAAAGGCTTAAAAGCTACGAGAAACTGTAAAAATCGCGCTGCTAGGCCTCCTTTTCCTCCCAGCGAAGACTTGAAGAATAATCTAAAATGCCACTACATTCGAAACGGAAAAATCAATACTGGTAACCAAATAGGTAGATAGTAGTATAGTAACCATTGGCGCAAACTATGACGTGATTGACCCTCTACGTGATGTGAAAAGATGGTCTACCTACTTCCGAGAAGAAAATTTCCGTTTCTAGGCCTCGTGTTTATTCCTCCTATAATTCTGGAATGGGAGAGGTCGATGTACTTGACCAAGCGACCAACAATTACAGGATTACAATCAGAGTAAAAGAATGGTGGTGGGAAATGTTCGTACACATGCTGAATGTACATACATACATATACCAGGCTTCTCCTCCCTAAGGGAAGATAGCCGACAGCAGGCCACAATCATCACTCTTAGCACTAGGAGGCGAGAGAGGCAGCACCGGCCGCACCAGACTGCCAGGATCAGCAGCAGCCCAGCACAAACCACCCTCCACAGTCAGGCCCGACAGCCATAGCTGGTTTACCTCGACCGCTTCATTGAGTGCAGCCCCTCCCCCCGCACAGGACAGGTCAACCCCATCACGCGCGGGCAACTTCCAGTACCGCGTCAAAAATAAAATTACCTTCTTACACACTGCCCCCACTCACTACTGTCCGTTGTCATCCCTCTCGCCACGTCCAGAGTCAGACCCCTCTCATACAAAGCACGTTTCACCCCATCCATCCAACTCATCCGTGGTCTACCTCGCGCTCTAAAACCACTCACTTCTTACGTATAAATCTTTTTCGCCAGCCGCTCAACATTCCTTCTTTCAACATGCCCAAGCCATCCAAGCACTCTTTCATCCACTCGCCTGCTCAACTTTTTGAAAACACCCGTCTGCCCCCTAACCAACTCATTCCTGATCCTATCTCTTCTTGTTACTCCATACATGCTCCTCAAACACTTCATCTCAAACACATCCAACTTCCTCCTCTCAGCTGCTCTCAACCCCCAGGACTCTGCTCCATACAACAAAACTGGCACGATCAAGCTTTCATACAGTCCCCTCTTAGCAATCATACTCAAACTCCTGCATTCAAACACTTTCCTCAATGCACCCAATGTCTTACAGCCTTCACTCACTCGATGCCTCACTTCTACTTCCATACTTATATCCTTAGCAGCCACATCCGACCCGAGGTACCTAAAATGCTCCACCTCCTCTAAAGCTCATTTCACGCCAAACCCAAGCGGACATAGATAACGTACACTTCTATTCACACGCGACAGGTTTTCACGCAGCGTGAAAGTTCACGCCTGGTGCCGAGCGTGTGGCATCTAAAAACGCAACGTGAAATTTCACGCAAAAGTTCAGCTTTCAATGGTGTTCCACTGTTCATGGCCATCTTGCACGCAGCACACAGCTGCACACTGTGCGTGTTTTCACGCCACCTCGCAGTGCGGTTCAGAGAGTGGGTCATCGTGGACGTGTGCTTCTCCCGGTACTACAAGAGGTAAGGACAATTAAACTTATTTTATTTCTTGTTGCTCACTGTAATAACAATTAAATGCATTTTGAAATGACAAGTACATAAACAAAGAAAAATCATTTTTAAGAAATGCATACATTTTCAGGCTCAACGATGAGTGCAGCTGATAACGAAAGGCTAATAAAAGCTGTTGAGAAACACCCTGCAGTATGGGATACGGCCTGTAGCGACTACAAGGACAGGCAAAAGAAGATCAATGCATGGAAGAGCATATGTGAAGAAGTGGTGAAAAATTATGCAGATATCGAAGGCGACCGAGAAAAAAATGACGTTGGTAAGTAGAAGTGGTTACATTTTAGATGTATTTGTTTTGCCATGACACTGAACCACTGTCGCTTACAAAATAATCTGCAAACAAGTCTCTGATTCGGTTAGCTCCTCTTCCTCCTTGTTGGCGACCAAAATAGGCAACATTTTATAATTCATCGCTATTAGTATCCTCATGAACTCTGTGTCCGTCACTTGTTCGAACAAAATTATACAGCACGCAACCGGCTTTTACAATATGTATTGCTAATTCCTTCTACACATTAAGTGGACGATGGAAAATCCTCCACATGTTGGACAATATTCCAAACGTACATTCTATGTACCTCCTTGCACGCGATAAACGAGAGTTAAAGATTCGTTTTTTATTTGCTAACATGCGGCCAACATATGGTCTCATGACTGGTTCAGATAACCCAAAAGCCTCATCAGCAACAAACACGAACGGCATTTCAGTGGTGCTATCATTTGGTAAGAATTTTGGTTTTGGTATGCTTAATTCACCACTTTGTAATGATTTGTAAAAAGATGATCGTTTAAATATGGTTGAGTCACAATCCTTTCCGTACGACCCAATATCAATGTACGAAAAGCAGTAGTTGGAGCCGCATACAGCTAAAAGCACAATTGAGAAGAAATTCTTGTAATTGTAATACAACGATCCAGAATTATTAGGGCTAATAAGTCTGACGTGTTTGCCGTCTATGGCCCCAAACAGTTGGGCAAATTTGCATTTTTTTCAAAGCCTTGTGATATGCTATACCAATTCTCCTCCGTGTACAACGGCAAGCATTTGGCCTGCAATACTTGCCATATTTCACCACAGACCTCCCTTATTACTGCACTTATTTTTGATGTGTCTAGTCGATATGAATAATGCAGTTCTGTCATTGTGCAACCAGTGGTCAGGTATCTGAAAAGAAAAAATATACATAATCATAGTGGCAAAATGTCCTACAATATTAGATATTAATTTTTAATATTATTCTATTTTTTATTTCAGCTAAACAAGTTCAGACGAAATGGAGGACCCTGCGAGATTCTTTCAGAAAAAATCATTTTGCAAATAAACATGCTCCGTCAGGATCAGGCGCAAAAAAACGAATGTACTTGTATTCCCTGCAAATGCAATTTCTGTTAAAGACGTTTGAGGCCGCAGAAACTGCCTCAAATATTCCGGGACATAATAGTGATAAGCAAGATGATTCAGAGATTCAACCTTCTTCTAAACTTAAAAGAAAGGCAAATAAACAAAAATCGGTGGATATGCAGAGAGTCGACTTCCTAAATAAACCAGATGAAAGCGAATCAGATGAGACAGGTTTATTTTTCAGGTCTTTGCTGTCATCTGTGAAAGATTTTACAGAAGACGAAAAATTGGAGCTAAAAGGAGGGGTAATCTCATTAATCTCTAACATAAGAAAAGCAAGAAAGAACTATCCTCACAACAATGTCTCAGGAACATCTGGAGCTGCGACATACTGCACGTAGAATGTTGCTGATACTACTGCTGCACAAGTCGACTTCCTAAATAAACCAGATGAAAGCGAATCAGATGAGACAGGTTTATTTTTCAGGTCTTTGCTGTCATCTGTGAAAGATTTTACAGAAATGCAAGGATCTTCACTTGGACAACTGCAGCATATGGAAATTCCATCATATGTACAGCCAATGCAAAGTTCATGTGAACCCGATAGTAACCCTCCTTCGGTATCATCTGTCTCTTCTGGTTCATCCTTAATTGATATTCTAAATCTTCATTAAGAATCTTAGTAATTTAAAATGGTCAATATATATAAAGAGCCTCTTGGTGGTTATATTGTTTGTTACATGAATTTTGATTATATGAATTGGAATTCTACGTAAAAGTAGATTTTCAGTTAACAAAGTTGGGTTATTATTATTTGTAAGTTTGGAAGATGTGTGAATAAGGGAGTGTAGTCTTCTTGACTTCAGCCACCCTCCCGCTAGGGGGGACTTGGCTTAGGTAAGATAGATAGATCATTATTGGTTTACATATTTTGTTTTTATGAATTTATGGTTTGAAATTCTGCTTAAAAGTATCTTTTCAGTAAATAAAGTTGTATTTTTAATATTAGTTTACATATTTTGTTTTTATGGATTGAAATACTACGTACAAGTATCTTTTCAGTAGATAAAGTTGTGTTATTGTTTATTTCTTACATATTTTTTATATGGATTGGAATACTAAGTAAAAGTTTTTTATACTAAAAAAGTTTTGTTGTTGCCATTATTACAACCTACTTACTTAGCATGATCGAAATACTTTACTTGAGGGTTAAAGCCAGTTTTTCAATAGCAGGTACAGCATCCCTCATCTGCGTGTTGTTGCGGGTTAATTTGCCTTGGACGTAGGACAGCAATTCGTCAAAACTTTCGGCAGACATACGGAAGTAATTGAAGAATTTGGCTTCATCTTCCCTTAATTTTGCGAATAGTGTGGCAAATCTACTTCTTGCGGCCTTAAACTGACTATCTTATGTACCCAGCACCGCCTTCTTCTCTTCCTTTGCTGTCTTTTAAACAGCAAGTATAAAAGGAGAGCTTTCTTTACTGTGCTCTGAGCAGCCATTATTACCCAGTCCACAAACACTCATGAGCACTCTCGGAGAACAGCAATGCAACACTGATAGAATCAAGCATAAAAAAAGTCCTCGTGTGAACGATTCAACGTGAAATCCCGCTGCGTGATTTCACGCTCTGTGTGAAAGGACCTTAACACTTCACCATTCATCCTCACATTCAAAGTTCCGAACACTCCACCTCTTGAACATCTCATCACCTTACTTTTATTCACATTTACCCTCAATTTACGCCTTTCGCACACTCCAACTCTGCAACCAGTCTCCTCAGTTTTTCCTCTGAATCAGTCACAAGTGCCGTATCATCTGCTGAATGTGACGATGGTAAACGCATGGAACATTCACAGAACTGCAAGTGCAGACCCTATGGACTTCCTGTGTTTTGTTTGATTGAAATACAGAGGTACTGTCGATAGTTTTTCTCGAAAATACACCCGTCAGTCATAGGATAGTGCACGTAATGCTGGAAGAGTACCACAAAGCGTTATTAGTGATCTAGAACATTTTCCTAGGAAACTAGAGAAACAAGACTGCGCTGTCTGTCGTGCTCGAGTTCATTGGAGCTGCAAGAAATGCCTCAAAACCCTTTGCATTGAATGTGACTGCTTTGAGAGGTTTCTAACGGAAGAATAAATCTTTAAATAATTTTGCTGGTGTCTGCCAAATACGTTTGTATAAGACTGATAATTTTTTTTTAAAGTTTCAGCGTCAAGTGAAGAATGAATTAGTCATCTTTCATTCACATATGTACTGTGAATACGTCACGGCAAACCCATGTAATTTTAGTTGGAATGAATAAAGTTTGAGTTTTTCCACATAATTGGATTATTCTTGACTACTTCCACATAGGTTTTTCATAGATCATCGTTGTAATAGTGGTGAGGCTTAATGGGTTATATCTTTCAACTATGAGAGCAACAGTTCATAAGCAAAAAATAAACTGACTAAACCTAAGTCGAGACCGAGCGATTGTCGGATCATTTCCCAAAAACTGCGGCACATTTCTGATTCTAGGAGGAACTACGAAAATCTTATACTTTCGTACATTTTTTTCAATTTTCAGGGAATTATCCCACACGAAAAATTTTTACTTCTTCGGCAGGTCAAGTAAGCCCCTAGGAAATTTTGTTGCTCCATGGTTTTACTGCTCTTAACTTACTTTTTTCCTGCCTTACGAAATTTACTGCTTCAATACCTAGTTAAACACCCTGAATTAGGTTGAGAATTTACGAAAAAAACAAGTCTTAAATAGCCATATTCCATCATATTATAACCTAACATAAAAGCACTTATTTGCCCGCTAATATTTGGAATCCATCAATGATTAGCGACTAGATTCTTCTTGGTATTCTAAGAGTTTCGCGACATACATCTGAAAAAACCTATTTTCGGCGCTTGGGTCATTTTCCCCCTTACGCGTCTTCAAGTACAACAGCTTCACAAAATTTTAGTCGAATACCAGAGTATTGGCTCATAGCCGTTCTAAAAGCCGCATTCTTGGTCAGAATTAAACGAGGCTAATACGGCAATAGATAGTACCACGTTTTCTTCCACCGAAGAAGTTGTCAAGAATGTGTCATTGGGAACCTTTCGCCTATCCCGTTTCGAGCTACTAACAGTTTTATAAATTCTGTGTTTTTCGTCAATCCAAATTACCGAATTAAATCTGACAAGATATTTACGATTTATACTGGAACCTACAAAAAAGTAACTCGTACAAGAAACTGTTAGTTGTAACGCGAAACTATTTTTTACAACGAAGTACACGCACAGGACGAGGTCCGACCGTTAGCTGAAGAGTGATTACCCAACAGGATAAAGATACATTATCGTTACCAATAATGTTTATTTCAGAGCAGCTTGCGTAACAGCTAAGCCCAACGAATGTGCGTCAATTTTCTAGAGTCACGATTACTTGCAATGACACCAGTCATGTTAGGATTATACAGTTAGGAATCTCTGCACGTTCTGCTGTAGTCGAAGGCGAGAACCTAGGTAGACGACTTGCTGAGAGAACTCGCGTTGAATGGACTGCGAAATAATTAGCGTCTGCGTCGTAACTAGGGTACTTATTTACATAACTTTACAGGGCCATATATGGTTCATTCTTCTTTCAGAGAAGGCGCGTTGCGGACTTCTGGATCAACTTGGTGGCGCCTCGTCGTGTATTTTCCTGCCGGAAGCTCGAAGTCAGCTGGTGAAGTTGAGGCGGCTAGTCACAAAGTCCCCCCACACATAAAACTTGGGAAGCCACAAGCACGGAACTCTTGATGAATTGATGGAATTCATCTATTTCCAGGATGAAAACCTCGCGGCATTCTCGAGCAACAGTTGAGCAGTTTCCCAACCGATATGACATGCTCTCCAGAAGCAGCATTCCAACCATACCTGGTCAACACACAATAAGATAATGAGCTGTTGTCGAGATTTGAGTTTCAATACACGGTGCTTCAAATATTCAGATTTAAAAATTAGCAGCCAAGAGTTGGTTTCATGGATGATCAATCGGTAATTCTTATCATCATAGACTATTGTAACATCAAACTTTAGAGTAAAGAGTCTCGCTGGTCAATGAACTTCAAAATCGCTATTAAACCGCAATCGTAATTGATCCTATGACAAAGAATTACTAAACCACTAAAATTGAGTTTTCGTAATTGCAAAGCTTTTTTATTCAACACAGTGTTACGAACTACAAAACACCCGCCCCTTCAATGAATTTTACATGCGAAAAATCTATGAATGTTAAAGTGATCAAAAACTTCCGTTTAGTACACATATTTCAGCAAAATATGAGCATTGAACATGGATATCAAAACCACTCAATTAGAGCACATGAGAACTTGTGAACAATACTCACAGAACAGATTCAGAACCGCTATGGTGATCCACATACAAGCGAACAACCTGCAAGCAAGTGCAATCACGGTTAAAGGTCACCCAATTTTACTATCAATTAACACACAGAATTGGTGGTATCAGAATAATATAAGCTTCATATATCGTCAGCCGGATCTTCCTTAAAATATTTTTCATCATGGTAAAAAATGGTTCACGATACTTCTCATGACAGTGCACATAAGCAACTAAACAAAAATTAAGCAACTACGCAAAAATTTTCATAGTTTTCATATCAGTTATTTGTATTAAATGATCCATACTTTAGTTAACGTTAAGCATTAATGAATTTGACAATTACGAATACAAAATACAAATTTAGCCAAAAATCGAAGATCTCATAACGTGAACTAACAATTCCAACATCAACTGTTTGATAGCTAAAAGCTCTCAGTAAAAATAGTCCAGCTACGAACAACAAAACGCCCCAGGAAAAGGTCCTTACCTGTAGAGGGGCGCGTGCGCGTTGTATTTGAAAGAGACAACACCCAAGTCGTGTTTTGTACCTCAAGACCAGCTCGCTTCATCTTACATTCCCTGCGCTTTTATTTTTTTGTTACTTTCTTCAGCAGAGTTTATCAGACGTTTCCTTGGGGTGATGTAGTACGGCGACCCACACGGCAGGCTTCTGTACTCCGAGGCAGCAGCTCTACCCATCTCTGGATCTGTTGGCATATAAGTTCAGGTTACTTTCTGTTCCTGTGACAATAAAAAATATGTAACACTTGCATGATTCAGATTCAAAATAGCAGCCAAGAATTATTTTCACGGTCTATCAATCGGTAATTCTTATCATCATAGAAGGAGATTTCCTACATGATGCATTCCATCGCCCAATTAAGGACATACTCACGGTGTGAGAATGTATAAAAATCTAGTGCATTAGCGTGAACAAAAACAGTGAGATCACCTCATACTGATTGCTGTGCCTGATGCAAGAAAATTGGTAGCGCAGATAACTTCACCGACGGTAATGAACATATACTTTGAATGGCCCATATTATCGTGTTATTCAGACCTCTCAAAAGCAAGGTATTTAACTGAATAAAGTTCACTTTATTTGCAAAATCCTCCAAACCTACATTCAATCACGAACTATTTTTTCGAGTAAGAGCGAATGACTGAACCTCAGAATTTACCACCACTATGTCAAACGCATGACACGAGGACATGTGAAGGCAATACTCACTGTGAACAAAATGCTGAGCCGCGTGCGGTGGTGCACACACACGCACGAATCTGCACACAAAAAAAATGAAGTTTATAGTTCACCAAATATTATAGTTTTTAAGGTACATAGCTAGAGTTTCATCAGAGTAATAGAAGCTTCATATATCGTCAGCCGGATCTTCCAGAAATTATTTCATCAGATAAACCGAAGTATCAACAGAAGCGTCATGCCATAAACTTAATAATTATTTAGTTGGTTTCTCAAACGAGGATAACTACTTAGTGCATCACCAACTTGTAATAAAATTGTAGAATTTAAATTTCTGGTCTGCACAATGCTTATACCAAGGGAGTTCGACAGATTCAACACCGTGATATGGAAAGCAAATATGCAGTGTCCTAACCCACAAATCAGAGGTCAAAACTGGAGTGGATTAAATGATCATTTCACCTCATAGCAGCGTAGATGTCTTTCAGAAGTTCAGGCAGAGTAGCCTAGTTTTCAGTTCAGTTCTTAATAAGTAGCTTGGCAAGGAAAAGCCAGTTTGACAACCCTGCGATGAACACCACGCCTTAAACTTGAGTGTCCTTAAATTCCGTGTTTTGTGGGTTAGGATGCTGTGTATATTTGCCCTCCATACAGTCATGAGAGAACGCGCCTCATTTATACCTAAAACTGGCACACGACGGAAACTATTTCATATTTCATGCGATGTCAAGCAGTACCCAAGCCACACACATCAGCATCAATTCATGTTGAATCTCACTTTTACTACACCGCACCTTGAAAAAAACTGGTTTTTCAACATACCTGTTCAAAAAACTGAAGCTGCAGACAATGAGAAACGATGATCTGCAATGGAAAAAAAAGGTTACACTGGTAACACAAACGCCCAAAACTAAGAATTTCTTCCCAGACGTTATCAGTGAAAATAAGCAGCCAAAAAATTAGTTTCATTGCTGTATCAAACGGTAATTCGATTCATCATAATTAAGAGGATAATTAAACATGGAAACATTCAAATCTCTTCACTGTGCACCTCGTGGAAAAAATATGCCTAAGCACCAGCTATAAGATTCGCTCTTAACCTAATATTAATAAATTATTTCATGAAATGTCTTCTGAAAAAATACCTGACGTCAGATGAGCTCAGGAGAAAAAAACTAATCGGACTAAATGTTTCAAGTTTTAGTGCGAGCAAAAAGATCCAGCTTACCATTTAAGGACGCTGCAGACGTTGAGCCGACCAGGACGCCAAGATCCCTGCACCACACCAGCTGAAAGAAGTACTGCAGTTCAATACACCAGCCACTGATCAAGCTTTTGTTACTTTTTACTCAAAGTTCAGCCAAATAAAGCAGCCTAGAGTTCTTTTCACGGCAAATCAATCGGTAATTCTTATCATCATGATCGTCACTGCAAAGTAAAACGATGTTGCTTGCTCATAATTAACTGAGCAGGTATGAATGAACAGTATCAGTTTGTTCAAGACTTGTGCTACAAACAAAAGCGATCTCAAGAAAGCAAAGAAAAGGTGCCTTTAATTATGGACTGTGGACAACGAGTAATCGATGCAAATGGTGTATCACCACACAGAACACCCTGCGTAAGAATAAGAAAAAGACAAAAGGAAGAAATGGGCAAAAAATTCATGTAAGAAGTTGACGACTTATAACATGATGTAATGATAACTCCAGATTCTCAACCAGTTATGATTATTCTTAAAGTTTAGACTCATTTTCATTATAACAAATGCATTCCATGAGCAATTTTACAAACATTAGCAGGTTATGCAGGACCAGCTGGTCAATAACAGGCAAAAAGCATTGTAAGCTAAAAAGATGGCATATAAATATTTCGCAAATTCTCACTACCCAAAATTAAGGAACTTGGTAACAAACAACTCACAATTCGACTAGAGGATGCTTTGAGAGAGCCGACACAGTTCAACCGCTCTCTGCAAATAAAGAAAAACAAAATTAGCAACCTTTCGATTAAGAATTACTTTCAGTGATTAAATATTTAACCATCAGCATAGTGGTAGCTTCATATATCGTCAGCCGGATCTTCCTTTTCATTGTTTTCATCATTACAACCCATTGAAATTGCCGAACATTCCAAGACGATAGGTCATCAACGAAAAATTAACACTACCAGGACTAAACATAGTGAAAAAATAATGAAGGATACAATATCAAACAAGCATTCATGCATCTTCCAAAGAAATATAAAGCATTTGCAAACAATGCTAGCTCTTCGTTCACAAGACTTGTAAAACCCCGCATTAAAAAATTTCATCAAGCATTCGTAAACAGAGCCCATAAATGGCTCAGTTATCTCATAGAATGATTGTTATTAATTAGCAGAGAATTTATAGGAAAATTCGAAGGTTTATAAATATTTTTTCATTTTACTAACAATTAAAACGTTACAGAATTGATAAATTGTTCCATCATTCCTCCACAAATTACATTTACGCATACGTTATAAGCCAATCCAAGACTTCCTAAAAATTATACGATAGCAAAGAAAAAAACATCTATTATGGATCACAGAAAACAGAGATCTATGCACCATGGAAAAAAGAAAGAAAGCATCCCAAGAACATGAAAGCTGAACGAAGCACACAAGAGCACTAACCATAGAAGCCCCTAAGGCCTATCAACAGCTTAGGTCCCCTAACAGTATCTCGTCTGAAAGAGTTTCTACAGTATACTTATCGGATAGACAAATTCAACTGTGCTTGACCTTTTGTCTATCCTATACCCTTAGAGCGGTACAACTCAACATCTGCAATACACGACACTTTTAGCAGCAGTAAGAAATAGCGGAGTTCACACAAGTTTTTATTTGAACTTTGCTCCTATTTAAATTAAATTCAAGCACCGACTATTTTAAATCGTAGATAATTACGCACCAGTAACAACTGCAGCATACGACCCGATGTTCCATGTAAGAACCTGAAACAGAAAAAATAATTCCATTTAAACTTTGAAAGCCAATGACCTATGCCAAGAGTCATAAGCTGTTATCAGCACAATAACGCAGGTTTGTTTGCATCACTTGAGCTCAGTCAAAGTTTTATTTTCATCACGGTAGACGATACAGCTGTTTCATGCATGCTGGTCAACAAGTTACTTCACACTTAGTTAAGAATTAAGTGAAAGCTGCGTAGGCAACATGTACAAGAAATATTTACCTTCAAAATGATTATACATCGCACTATCAAAATAAATTGGAATCATACCGTTCAATTGATGCAGAAGTCAAGCCAACAATACTCTCGTACAGAAGAAACTACGCAAGTAACTGAACTATCAAGGATTCTGCAACAGCATCAAAACCTACCTCAGAGAAGTTGAGATATACTAAATTTGTCACATGATGAATTTCTGAATTTTAAAAAAATTACCAACTCCTAGCAAATTCAAATAACGCAATATACGACAGGTCACTCACCATATATTGGATGGAACATTTTTGCCTGAACGCCCACTCTTAGTAGTGGCATGTGAAAGAGCAGCACGAGTAGATGATCCATGACAAAAAACCTGTATGAAAGCTGCATTAGATTTTTCACCGATAAATCAAACAGTTAATGAGTTAAATTCATCAGGAAATACGTTCGCTTCATATATCGTCAGTCGGATCTTCCTCAAGTAATTTCATCATTTGGTGGATACATTATGAATGTCGTCAGAAAAGAGGTTCACGTACCTTACACTTCTTCAAGCTCAATAGACTGGTCTTCATTCAGAAGGATGCAAGAACCTGAAACAAAACAAAAAAATTCATAAATCTCACGTCAACCGCGTAAGCTCCCTCTGCACTCGAAGGAAAGTTCAGAACAATAACGCAGCATTAGATTTGCATCATTAAAAATCAACCGGTAATTCGTATCATCACGTAGGTCAGCAGAGCATCGTCGCAAACAAAAAATATAGCATATCAATAACCATTGCCAGTCTTACCTCTAAAATGGACCAAGTGGTGCGACGAATGCGAGCAGAAGCAAGATCACAATTGTGACAAGAACCGCTCAAGATGAAGTAAACTTCGATAAGTCAACTGAAAAAAAAAGAACTATGAAAAGATGCACAAAAATATACAAGTTCAACTTCACCCTCAGATATCAGCACAATAACGCAGCCAAGGTTAGCATCAGGGGAATTCAACCGGTAATTCGTCTCATCATTGCAGTACTATTGCTCTAAACATAAAGATAGATCACCGACGATTCATTGACTCACCTCAGTAGTATTGAACGTGGAGCACCGATGGAAAACCCAGAAGCCGAATTACAATTGTGGTTAAGATCCGCTCCCAATATAAAGCCAGATTCCAATACGTCACCTGAAATAAGAACGGACTATAAAATATGTGCCATAAGAATGAAGAATTCAATTCCATATGATATTGTCAGTACAATAACGCAGCCAAAGGTTAGCATCACGGAAATTCAACCGGTAATTCGTATCATCAGGTAATTCCCAGTTCTAATTCTTTCATTTAAAGTGAAATTGAATGAAGTCAAAACATACTACTAAACTAATATAACTTAGTTCAGTATAAATGAGAACCTCAGTCTCAGACACCATATCTAACGTAGCTCCCACAAAGCTGACAGTGAATTTCACGTAAAAAATATTTCACTACCTTCGGTACTCACATTATCGACATCCTGCAGAGCAGAAGGGCAGAGAGACCTGAGTTTTTCACCCGAGATCTGGGCTGTAAAATAAAAACTCGTCAGGAACTACTTCACATGCCATCATTCAAAAATAACTATCAGTATTTCAGACTAAGAGCCTTTTCATCCATGATCAAATGATTGACAGAAAATAATCATCATGTAAAGTAAACGATAAATGACTACGGTAAGTAGCTCTGTAACGCACCTGTTGTCACAGCGAAAGTATGAAGGCTGAAACATCAGCTCGATAACCACTTCAGTATAGGTGCCAGCCATGTTTCTGCTTCCTTCCATCATCTTTGCTTTATTTTTCGCGGAATTTCTGTCCACGCCCCTTTCACGGGCTTATCTTCAGTTTATGTCCAAAATGTGCATTCATTCGGCAAAAACATTTCAAGAGCGACGAAACGAGTAATTGAATGTCACCCAAGGAAATTGCTCAACGTGAAATTTGACATCAATTCCCAACGAAAGCTTTAAGTCGCGGTGAATCGTGTTGGCAGCGCCCCTGAAAGAGCAAACCTCATAAGAAACAAACCCACATACAATCATTAATGAAGATGGTTATACATTTCAGACTTAAGAATCGTTTCACACATGATCAAATGATTGACAGATAAAAGATCATCATGGAATATGAGACGATATGTGACTACACACAATGGCTTTGCAACGCACCTGTTGCGAGACTGTAGGAATAAGTCAGAACCACAGCTTGTCGAGATTGTTGTGCCACGCGACCGAGGGATAACAGCCTCGCCGAGGATTTCAATTAACCATGCTGTTTATTTTTATGGATCGAGGAAAGGAGAATTCTCATGCTGTCGACTTCTCACAGACCGAAACTCGATGACCTGCTGCTTTCGTGGACACTCTCGAAGGTACCTTACACAGGGTGGGCCCTGTTACAATAGAATTCATGTGAAGGTCTACAAGAAAGCATCGTTGATAAAAAATTTAATTAAAAATTTAGAAGTCACTTTATATATACATGAATGACAGTACATCTACACAGAAGCTTCGTTAATGAATGGTAACTCACCTGCAGTGATGAAACCATCCCAGTCCCCTTGACGACACGCATATCACCTGAATTCAAGAACAAGATCAAGATTTCCCACCAAGATTTAGATAATTTAACACTATTTCTGTGGTGATTTGCTCGTTATTCATGTAACACTAGCATGAAAATGCCAAAACCGGCTGAGGAAAACGTCTCTGTAAAAGCCTAACTGAGAGCAATTTTAATTGATAAAAAAATGAACTTAATCATCTCTCTGAGCCAGTCGTAGGCTGAGGGCTTCATTACACATTGTGCATGAAATTCAACGAAGGTGAGTCAACTACATATATCCCATCCTGGAAAGATTCCTGGAAATATAATCTCTTATCAAACTTGAAAAGGAAAATAAAAGAAATTTCCCAGGCACGAAGCTTTAATGAGCTTATTCCGCAGAAGCAGCCTTGGCTTTCCTGGCCTTGGCCCTTTCCTGAGTTTTCTGCTCGACCTTCCTCCTCTTCTCCTTCCTGGCCTTGAGCATAGCGTCCCGACGCTGCCTCCTCAGACGCTCGCGGGAAGGCTTCATGTCAGGCTTGGGCTTGCTCTTTGACTTCTTCCTCTTATCCTTGGGCACGAACTCCCTCGGCTTGAGCTTGCCAGCAGCAGCCTTCTTGGCAAGATGGGCCCTGCGCACCTCCCTCTTCTTGTTCTTCTTCTCAAGCAGAGCCTTCTTCTTGAGACGTCTCGCCTCGACGGCGTTCTTGTACCGGGCAGTCTTGGCAAGGGCAAGCTCCTTCTTTTGTTCAGGAGTGGGGACCTTGCGCTTGATGTAGCCCAGAGCGACAGCGGTGTCACGCTCCTTCTGCTTCTTCAGCTTGAGCAGCGTGCGAGGATAGTTGCTGCGCAGGTTCTTGTAAGCGCAGTAAATGATGTTGCTGCATTTGCGATTAGCTTCTGCTACCTTGAAGGCGTTGTAGTCCGTGATTTTGGCACGCTGCACAAACAAAGGTAGAAAATAGCAGTGTACCTCCCAACACAATGAAAGAAATTCTATAAAAACAAGCTCACAACTTGAATTACCTGTTTATTAGATTTCTTCATTATTTAACCCTTTAACGCCCACATTTTTATACTCATATTACCGTTATGACAACCACTATCACTAAACCGACACTGGCATTAGGTAGTCACTGTTACCAAGATGGGGAAGGAACTGCCACTCGGCAGTGCAGTTCAAAGGACACATTAGTGAACAAATTGAATAAGAAATACGATATATTATTGTTATTTTTGAAAGAGGACGAAATAGTCCAGTTGGGCAGTAAATGGTTAACCCTTTACCGCTCCAGAGGACACCAGTGTCCTCTTTCAAAAATACCCTCAATATATTGTAGTTCTTGTTCAATTAGTTCCCTAACGTGTTCTTTGAAGTTCTCTGCCGAGTGGCAGTTCTTTTCCCATCCTGATATCGGTGACTGCCTGATGCCAGCGCCAGTTTGGTGACGGTGGTTGTATTAACGGTAATAAGAGTACAAAAATTCGGACGTTTAAGGGTTAAAGAAGAATGTAAATAATACACAAAACATTGGACAACCAAAATAACAGTACAGACAATGAGAAAAATTCTTTCATTATTCCCGTAACGTTCGTCTCAGACAAGATCCCCTTTCAGTAACAATTACAACGAAATTTCAGCCATTTCCTTGAACCAAATGTTCAATGAACGCTCCTAAATCCGAAGTCTGAAATCCTCAACCCTAAGCTTCATATGTACATCTGACCTCTAAAATCCCTTACACTACCTCTCAACAATTTAGTAAAATATTCTTATTTTTACCTTGTTCAGCTTGTCCACACGCTTGACATAGGGCAGACGTCTGAACCTGAAGTCAATGTGGGCTTTCTCCCACCTTTCCTTCAGTGCCTTGGGGGGCATCTCCAAGGAAATTTTCAGCTGGAACGATGCAAAAACGTTAGTTGTTTCATACACCAGGGTGCAATGTTAATTTTATTCATATATTCATCTTTCCAATTTATTAATAAGCTTAGTGATCAGAAAAAATAGAGGAACATCCCAACATTTTACAGATGCACACCTTGTGCCATACTCTATAAACAAGAAAAAGCCAATTTTACTGAACTGAAAAATTTAATCAAATACATAATGCAGTCTTCATAACCCACGTAATTTTTTCATCACTAAATCTGGGCTTCATTACTTCCAGTGAAAACAGCAGAAGTCATCTGGATCTAGTTGAGCTACGTACTTCTCAAGTACACATGACAATTGTACACATGTTCAAGATGAACCTCATCTAATCAAACTAAAATTTGTATTATGACAACTATCAAAAACTTACTGTATTTTAAAGCCAAGACAACTGAAAAAATCCTTACTTGCATATAGAACACACCAGCAAAAATCATATTCCAATAAAAATCTCATATCAAAATGAACCGCATGATGATGCAAATATGTCATTCACTGCTCACCTTGAACTTGGTCAAGCGAGCATCCTTCAGCTTGATTTCCTGACGAGCCATGCCGGGGCCATCAACCAACAGCTGAAACAAAATTCTAACGTAAGATTTTTTATCAATATCACTGAAGGGAAAAATTCTTAAAAATGGAAATGAAATTGAATAGGTATGATTTCATCAACAAAATAGACTACATTGACTTGACTAAAAACAAGCCCAGTGTTCTACAGTTACCGAACTACCACACAAACCTGCTAAACAGAACAGATGCAGCTAGCACAGTGAAATCATCAGCATAAAGCTCAGATATATTTACTTTTGCTCTTAATGAAGAATATCCATGAAGAAAACAAATACTTTTACAAATGAAAAGCAGTATCAGAGTTTATCAGAAGGGTTCAATTTTCCTCCAATGAAAGAAAGCAACTATTTTCAATAGCAAAAATTTGAAACTAAAAATGGAAAATGCATGGAGGACTGTGAGATCACCGAAGTTTCAAGTTGAAATAAATTTATCCAATTTCAGTTGTGAAGAAAATTTATCCTGAAATGTGTGGATTAAGAATGTATACTGAAAATTTAGCCTGCTAAACTCAGTGTGCTGTTATCGTTAATATGCAATACTTCAAAACTTGCATAAAAGGTCTACCTTTTGTAATATCTGAAATTCAAGTGCATTATTTCTGCAAAATAAGGAATATAATCTTTAATTCCTAAAAAAAGCAATGACGGTTCAGATATGCCTTGTACTTTAACACACGAATCACATAAAAGCCAAAAATGAATAGTTACATCCATACTACAAGATCCACATAATGATTGAGAAAATGAAGCTATCAATATATTTTCTACAAATTGAGAAACCTTACGCATGAATGACCTACAATTTTATAAAAAAGCAAGTGGGCACTGCACACAGCAACTTGGAGTCATAAATACATCAGTAAAGTGCACTAAATATCAATTCCACTAATTATCTTAAATTAACTATTCAGTGGCTTCAAGTTACTCATTTTAAATAAGTTGTCAATACCACCTAAAATTAAAGTTTCATCAATGCAGGACAATTTAACCTCACTAGGATCAAAATTTAGAAAAAAATTAAACCAACATTGCAACAAATAGTGAAAACCAGTCCAGGTTTAGTACTTTCACTAAGAAAAAAATCTGAGTACCTAAATACAGTACAAAAACTGTTTTCAGAAATAATTAGGCAGACTTTTAGTCTTCCCCATCAAAGACTTACCCTGTTGCTGTCGATGATGTTAACAATAACTCCCTGATGGCCTTTGCATTTTCCTCGAGTGATATCGACCACTCGGCCGAGCTCCACATACTTGGTGAACAGCTGTAAAAAAAAAGGTGAAATAATTGATCATCACAAGGAAAACATACAAAAACTTAACAAATAGTGCAACAGATTCAGCAAAATGAAGTTCTACTCACCAGATAGACAATTTCTGCCTACCCCACTAGCTTCTCTTACACTGAACCTCAACAAAAAAAACACAAGCCTCAACAGAACAAAGTGATTCATAAAACTTGACTTGCAAGCTAACCAAGCTTGTTGAAGGTTGTATACATAGCTTTCAAGTTGCATCATGTCTGGTTAATTGCAACACTTGACTGACAGCAAAACACAGCTGATGCATTAAATGCTTCAAAAAAGCAATCAATAATATTTGATCTCAGCTAATGTTATTGTCTGCCTCAAATTCAAAAAAGTATTCATTATAATTAGAAAGCTAAGAACTCATTCACACAGCATATTCCCATGCAGAATAATACAGCATACAAATTGGTAAGTTAGGAAGGTTAGATAAAACGATTCATGCCTACCTAACCCAGCAGATTAAATTTCCAAAATCATTTTAAGCTCCTCTACCTAAAAAGTGTTCCAAACAGAGAGGTGTTATTTGTAATGAAGGTGAAAAACATGAAATCTGTCTCAAGTTTGTTTTCCCCTCCAGATCTTGACCATAGAAATAGTGAGGTAAGAAAGTAATTCATAAAACAAGATCCTAAAAGTTAAAAAATTTGGAGATAGAAACAGTACACCAATGAACTAAATTAAACAATGATGGTCCAGAACAGAAATACAAAATTTTATTTTAATAAAAAGGCAACGAAACCTCGAGATGAGGACCTCACATTTAGGGAATGTTCGAATGGCCGGACGGTTCAAATCTTCGGTCATTCTTAGTTAATTTTCAATTTTGACAATCGGTAGCAATCCAAAAGCCACCCCAAAAGATGCGTAGCAGATTACACCACTACTGGCCTTGCGGGTTGAGTTTTTAGATAGCTACCAAGCGTAAAAATTTAAAATTAACTAAGAATGACCGACGATTCGAACCGTCCGGCCATTCGAACATTACCCTACTCCACGAGCACTAATTTTACACGATACAAAAGTTGTATCCTAAAGAGTAAAAGATTGGTGTTGAAATTTATGCAAGTCATTAATTCCTCAACATTAAAAGCACAAGTAAGGCCTATTGTCCATTTATTATAAGCCAACATTATTGGAACCAATAAAAGGCATTATCATTATTTTTTATAAATACTGGCCCACCAATTTAGACATTCCACAAGGCTAAGCAGTAGAACGAGCTCATTGATCATAAAAAATCATAGAATTTTACTACCACGCTGTTTAGTATCATTAAATTGCCTGAAGATGATTTGACATAGAATTTCTTATTTCAGTAATACATAGTCTGTTCAAGCACAAACTGTTGGTTCATCATTAGGAACATTAATTCACACGTACAAAACAATTCAAGTAGGTAAATCTGAAGGAGATGACAGTTGTCGATTTTCCACTTTTTGGTGCCTGAACCTAATTAATTGAATCGAAATAAACAAGTTTTCTTCTGTGCACTTTTCGTCGCAAATGAGTATTTTACGATTTATAGCGGTAAGTTTAGTTTCGTCATTGATGACGAACGCGCTCGAATAAGCAGCTACTCATCGATTTTCAAATTTTTGTTGCTTGAAACATGGTAATAACATCGAAATAAACAACTTTTCTTGGTCAATGTGAAGTTTAATGCAATCACGGAAAATAATAATGCCGATCTCAGGAATCACTAAAGGAACACATTTCAGAACGTTTTACATGAATGACATTCTGCTCGCTGATGCGTTATTTTGTAATAATTGAACTTTGAAGTTGGCCTTGGCATCAAAGGAAGCGAGCGCGTGAAACGGAATTTAATTAATAACGGAAGCTATTACAAACGTAATGAGGTTGGGTCGTGAGGGGGAGGCACAGTTCTTCTAGTGAAAATTATAAATAAAGCTTCTAACCCACCCATTAGGGTGACGACCGCAATCTTGTTGACATCGGGTCCAAAATGGCGGCGCCCATGGTGGTCGCCATGTTAGACCCGATGTAAACAAGATTGCGGTCGTCATCCTAATGGGTGGGTTAGAAGCTTTATTTATAATTTTCACTAGAAGAACTGTGCCTCCCCCTCACGACCCAACCTCTTTACGTTTGTAAAAGGGGGTTAGCTTCCGTTTTTAATTAAATTACGCTCGCTTCCTTTGGCACGGGAAGGCCAACTTCAAAGGGCAATAATTCGAAAATAAAGCATCAGCGAGCAGAATATCGTTCATGCAAAACATTCTTAAATACGTTCATTTAGTGATTGTTTGGAATATAATTATTAATTTCTGTGATAGCATTAAACTTTACATTGACCCTTTTCTTCTATACACTTTTTTCGTCAAATGAGTATTTAATGAGGTATAGCGGTAGGTTTGGTTTAGTCTTTCAAGACAGAGCGCTGGAAGCGAGACGCCATTGCAGTATTGCCATACAACTCGATCAAGGAATTTCTTTCCGCTTCAAAGACTGGAGTTGCGGTAAGTCATTTACCGCTATAACTAATAAAATACTCACTTGAGACGAAAAGTGCATAGAAGAAAACTTGTTTATTTTGGTGTCATTAACCATGTTTAGCCATTACAATTTGCAAAATCGACAACTGTCATCTCCTTCAGATTTACCTTCAAGTATGCTGGGAAAATTTGGTCAATGTGGAATATTTGTCAGTTCTCAATTTTCGACTTTTTAGTGCCTAAACAGTTAATTTGATAACAAAAAACTTCATGCACTTTCACTTGCAAATGAGTTTAATGAGTTATAGCAGTAGGTTTAGTTTTGTCTTTGATGACAAGCACATCAAAAGCAAGACTACATTGCAGTGTTGCCATATGGAAAAAGGCCGATGAATTACGTCCCACTTCAAACACCGAAGTTGCGGTAACTAATTTACTGCAATAACTTGATACTCATTAGAGCGTTGTTAAAGTGCATGGAAAAAATCTTGTTTATTTTGATCTAATTAACTATGTTTAGACACCAAAAAGTGGAAAATCAAGTACTGAAAAACATTCCACATTGACCAAAAATTTCCATCTTTGGAACTGAATAGTTATCAAGCTTCCTCTAATATATTGTATTAAATTTATTACTACGCGTAGGATTTGATTATCACCATAAGAGAAGTAGTATAGCAGAAAATAAACGAGTTTGCAAGTTTTGTAATCATTGTAATAATGTAAAACATACAATTAGCAAAAGCACTATCTATTATCTGTAAATATAGCACTTAAATGTTTTATACAGTCACAGATAATTTAGAAAATGTAAACTTAGTAAAAATTTCAAGTTATGCTTATCAATCTCAATACTGATCATGCATAATTTGAGGAGAGATAACTAGCCAGTATCAGCTCTCGAGTTACGATCAAATATTTCAAGATTTTGTTGAATATTGTGTGACATTGGATTTAAATAATAGCCCATACTTATATATGACTCATTAAATGTAATATGCTCACATTAATAACTCTCTTAGCATTTTATTACACATTGGTCAACACAAGTGTGCATTTACAGCACTTATAATATAGCTCACACTTATTAACAAATGCATAGAACGGTACCTATCTCAAATAACCAATTCAATCAACATATAAAGAGTGACACGATTTTAATTAGGCCTACTCATCACTAGAGCTCCTCCCAAGTTGACAAATTTTATAGAAGTATTGAGTCAGCAGGATGTAATTTATTGAGAGATGACCATATTAATACAAAAATGAAGGAAATAAGACAACCTCTCATTTAAATAGCATAAATTCAATAATTATTCAACTAGGGCCCCACAGAGGTGAAATATATTACTAGCATATTTCTTATCAACATAAAACAATTATTGCAACAATAGGTGTCTAAGCTTTCAACTTTTTAGCCTAGTAACTAAACATGAGCTGGAAAATTTGTGACCACCATGAACAAATGTATAAAGACAGCATTGCCACCTAAAACTTTTGGCTGCATTTCATTTCCACGATATAAATTTACGCATTGGAAAACATGGAACTAACAAGTAATGAACGATAATGAGAGACAATACACGGAAAACGACTAGGCCTACGACCTAGCCTTCCAAATCGTCCATTTTAATGGCAAGACCAAATGAACACAAAAGGCCCTCTGGCTAGAAAATAGAAATTCACGAGAAAAAGTACAAGTTCCCCAAAGAACTGTCAAAATCGCAACCGATTTAAAAATGCACACAAGTTGATTGACCATTAAATGATCCATGATACAGTGCACTAATACAAGACCAAAATTCATACCAGACCCCCACGTTACACGCATGAACTTAAAACACCCCCATTTCACAACTTAATTTACTTTTAATTAAATCTTTCATAAAACACACAATTTACTTCACAACACTAAATATATAAACACAAATTAAGCACAAAATAATACGCACCGACATAATCCCTAACCTATTTTATCAACAGCGCACCGACACCATACACTAAAACAGAAGTCCTAAGAACGCAGAGATGTGGCAACACTAACGAGGTCTAAACACAAAATGGAAAATTTGAGAACTTCGTTTGCACAACAGAAGACGAGGAAAATATTTTTTCAGTAAATGATATATTTCCCAAAGCCAGACATAATGGTACCTATTTTAGTTCATTGGTATAAATTTATTTGATTTTTTTGATGGAATAGCATTCAAATGTATATAAATTGATGTAAGAGCTTCTTTGCTTGTACCTGATCCATTATATTTTTATGTGCATTTTCCATATATAAAAATTTCAATAAATTTTATTTTTCATTGTCAAAAAATAAATATTTTATCATAACCATAGTTGTACATATCAAATTTTGCAACAAGAAAAAATAGCGAATGTTTTAATTTGATTTTCATGATTTATGACTTACCTATCTTCAACAACTTCATGAATCCCTGCTGAATAATCATGAATATAAAAAACAAACATTTGAAACTGCCTTTTTGCAGCACAGCAAAACCGCATCACATCAGGGCATACTCATTGTTTATATTTCTGCCCGTATTTTTAAATTATTTTTGGAAATAACTTCGTAGATCCCATCAGAATTTTTTTTTGCACTTCTGGCACAAAAGTTTTTCATTCATTCTGAGGAAAAGGGCGCAAGGCTCTTGGACCTTTTTCAGTTTTCAGTCGATTTTTCCAACACTCATTGGCCCACAGGTATTACTTTTTCGGTATTACATCTATAAGCTTCATGATAGTTTAAGTTTGAAACTCAAAATAATCCATGTGACTCACTTGAAATATCACTACTTGCTTTGAAAAAGCGTCGCTATTCTATTTGCTCTTAAAAAAATATTAGTCGAGGTGAAGTTAAGTTATGTTATGCCAAATGAAAATTAGGCACAAAGCAAATTTTTCATTGTAAAAGTGTGACTAATATAAAGTCCTCATAGGTACCATAGCTTAGAAACGAGAGGTGGGTAGACATAGATGAAAATTTTCGACAGATCTATTCAATGCTGGAAAGAGTAGAAAAGCGTTGCTGCTTCCAGACCAAAGAAAGAGCTGGTGTTACATATTTCTTTGCAGAAAATCATGCGAACTGAAAATTTAGAGTAATTTGAAAATCCTAGATGCCCTTTTGGTTACAAATAAGACACCTGGGTAACGAAGACTCGTCCCACGACTGGTTCTAGCAGTGATTTCAAAATGACATTCTGGTTGCAGTAGATGAGCATTTACTGTTTACCCAAATCGAAGAAATTTGAGATTAGGTTATTTAACTTGTTAAACGAAGCATAGGAAATGCATTTTTCAAATGCTTTTTTATCCATCATTCGTTTCTACTTCTGATATGGGTATTAAGAAATCCATATGTGTTCATCAACTATTGATCTTCATGTTAAGACATTTTAAAAACCAACGATGATTTTTGTATCACCTTTAATGGGAATAAACTTTTTTTTTGTTTTCATTTGTTATAACATATCCTCAATATCTGTTTTCATTCACCATTGATAGTTTTGAAATATTAAGTTGTGAACTATTAAGAATAAGAGCTCGAAAGAGTGTTCTTCAGAAAGTGAATCTACTCCGAGATCGTTTCCTAGACTGGTTTCAGAATGGTATTATGATGAACTCCGCTTGTTGAAATATTTTGAAGTTTGAGTGGGAATTTCTCCTCTACCGTCGATAACCGTATAAATGTTTGCGCTGTAATATCATTGTGTAATTACAAATAAAACGCAAATGAAATCATGTTCAAAAATTTTGTTTTTAAATTTGACAAAAGCTCCACCCATGTCAAAGTTTTTTCAGACGCCAATTTTAAGTTCAATCTAACAGTTGATACAGAGGATCATTAATGGTTGAGCATAATTCGTCTTTAAAAAACAAGAATCACTTATAAATTGTTATCATCTACAGGAAACGGCGCATAAAATCATATGCTCGGCTAGTAGTGGGAAAAGAGTTTAAATTTTTGCAATTAAATGAAAGCATTACCTTGAGAGGATATCGTTTTTGTTACTGAACTTAGGCTTCATTGAAAACGTTGGACGAATCGCGTGCCTTGAAATCTTTAATTGCTAAGACCTATTTCGCTAGCAAATTTCACCAGTTTGAGTGCTTGAATTTCTTACACAGAATACACAACATCAAGCTGAGGAGGATTTGATTTTCTAGTTAAAGCTTATTACTTGGAATACTTGTTAGTGATACATTCGAGCAAAACTGATCGTTTGAGTTGAATAAGTCAATTTACCTTAATTTCTTTCCACCCAATTTGGCAAATGTTTGTCTCGGTAGTTACCGGGAATTGTGCGATTATCGGCAGTTCCGTCCCAGGTCAGTCATTTTTCGATCCAGTTCGGTATGATGATTATAAAAATTATTAGATACGATCCTAGATACGAATTTTAATTATCCTAGATACGGATTTTGCATCTCTCGTTTCGTGCGAATGGCAAGATAACCGCTATTGTCTCCAGCAACACACTCAAACGCTCACCTGTAATCCTAAACTTCTTGATGTGGGGGCGGCAAGTCACCTTGTGCTAGTATTGGTGCCTGATAATGTCTTGCTGGGCCTAATATTGTCTTTTGTTGCTGTGCTGCAGTGTGGACTTTATTAGAGTTGTATTGTAGATAAGATCACTTTGAACTCCTTTTTGACCATGAGCATATCGTGCTCGCGATAGCCATGTGCTAGAGGTTCTGCCGCCGTGCAGCCGGGACCCGGGTTCGAAACTCGGCGCTGGCAGTGGCGATTTTCTCCGTTGGGCATAGGAGAAAAATTCCAAGCACAATACCCCACTCTACCCAGGTGTCTGAAATGGGTACCGGTCTTGACCGGGGGAAAGCGTCATGGCGTCCTGTTATAGTTAGTTATAAGGACTGTTATGGTAGTTATAAGGCATTTGAAAATATAATGTACAAGGTGATATGTATCAGGCTTGATTGGAAATAAAGCATCCGTAGTTGCCTTCATTATTATTATTATTATTATTACTATTATATTTCGGACATAACTTCTATTCACTAAAATAAATTAGACATGAAACTAAATACGCCCCCGAAGGCCCTGGTGGATTAAGGCCACACACTGCACAATCAGTCAAATACTTTGAGCGTAAGTTTCGACGCTGTGCACAGCTCTGTTGATACTCTCACAACCGTTCAGAAATTGGTGCTTCAGCTTCCTCAATTCGTCTACGAGATTCATTTAACCAAAAAAAAAATTCACAACGCATATAAAAATCACGGAAATTTTAAACAAACATTTGAATTTCCTTTTTTATTTATCAGTTCTACCAACAGTTTAAAATTATACTTCGCCTGTTTTCCAGTTCCAGATGTAATACGTACCAAAATTGGTGATGGTGATGACCCCACAAACACATCACGAATATTTTGGTCTTTAGGACGATCGCAAGGTGAATCATTTTTGTGTTTTGATTTAGCTGCAAGAAAATACGTACAAGTTCTCCGCACGTACGTGAAGTCCTGACCTAGTCTATCTGAAGCAGAACGTGCGCACATAGTAAGTTCATATATGTCGTAGGAAGCCTCGAGCTGCCCTGCCCCTGCGTTTTAAAATTAAGAAATTTATCTACCCACATGTGGAGACACGAAGGATCTTTGCTCTTTCAACCTCCATCGAGAGTAGCTCCTCCTCATCAATAGTTAATATAAGATATTACAAAGGCTAGCGCAATATTGTGATAACATATAATTGTCGCAGTTAGCGACGAAAAAGCAAGTGCGTTGATATGTCAGTTCCGCTTTTTATAAATGTTTTCTATGAAGTAGTTTTCAAATCATTGGTGAAAAATTGTAGGGCAGTAAAATTTTCTTGAATATTCATTTAAAACTTTCCAATTCAAGTTTATTTACTTCACTTTGTTGATCAAATTCATACTTAAATGAGTTGCCTGATTCGTGCGATTGTCAAAAAACAATCTCCTCGTTGTAATTTTCATGTTGTAAATTCTGCTGATTTCACTTCCTTATATATTGGCGAATTCTTCTCACCTCGTTCAATAATTCATTCAAAGTTGAACTGAATCCACACCTATTCATTAGGAGAATCCAGTAAAAAGCATCATGTATTTCAGCCTTGACCTTCTCAATTACCAGAAGAGTTTAAGTTTTTTCCCTTCTAATTTTCTCTTTTCCTCACAGTGGTTCATTTACTAACGTTATGACGTTAACATACACTTAGAATATCCGTGTAGGCACCCTCAAAGATTAGGTTGATGAGGTTGATAGGTAGGGTTGATAGGCGAGGTTGACCGGTACGAGCCTACAAGTTGTGTTATTATAAGGGCATGTGTAGCGCAACAAAACCATAGAAGTAAAGAAAACTTAGAAGCTTCTCTCGCTGCATGTCACGTCTGCTTAAAACAATTAAGGACAGGCCAACATTTATTCTCACAAAGTAAATCAAACCCGTAGTCAATGAAGCCTTTAGTCATAGCGCTATGATATCTATTTAGGGTAAATATAAGATAGATCAAGTAGTGCAACAATTGGGTTTTAAATTATAGTAATTGCAATCACACCAATTAATGTAGAATATTCAGTCGCCAACGTTGCCCGCAATAATCGAGTCGTTTTCTAAAAAAATTGTTCCTTTTCACCTATGCCGTGTCCTCAAAATGAAGTCGAATTTTAAATGGTCGAGTCGCATTCATCATAATGAACCTATGCTCTTAATTATGAATTTGTATTTTCAGTTTTAAAATTAAAAAAAAAGTTTGCTCTGCCATCAAGTCATATTTTCGATTGTAAATTCAAATTATATCCTCGATGATAAAGCTAAATCTTCAGTAGATAAATTGGACCTCCAGTTATCTAATCGTTTCTTACATAATCAAGTTTTGGTCCTAATAATAAAGCTCTTTACTCAAGATCAAGTCATATCCTCAAAAAGTTAACCTTATTCTGAAAATGTAAGCATTATTCTCAATTGACGAATTTCAATGTTTTCATTAGTAAGTTGAACAAATAGTATCTTGGTTCCTTCGTTAGCTGAAATATTTTTTCCTGTATTTTCCTCACAAGAAAGTGTTCGCCTCCCGCCGGGATCGAGCGAAACACATGCGTGCAGGCAACAGAAGGAAGTGTCGCACGGAAGCGTGTAGGAGGTACTCCAGGAACTATGCAGCCGGCTCGGAAAACAAGATTCGGTGGCGAGCTTCTCTGCCGAGGTGAGGAATTGACCAAAGCAAACTTTACTACCTCTCTCCCTCCGAAAGGATGATACCATCCGTGTTCACAAATAATATCGTTTCCATGACAAAGCAGAACAATATGCAGCAGCAAATTGAGAAGCCCTGGTAAAACATAAAATTTTAAAACTAGAACCGGCTTTCAAAAAATACAAGTTTCAAGGAACTCATATACGCCTGCATGAGAAATGTATATTGGGAACAGCTAGCAGGTATTTCGAGTGTACTCGATTCCAAATGGTCCGAGCTAGAAATAGATAAGAAAATGAGCAGCCATAAAGCTTAGATCTACATTTACTGATGCGATAATTTACTTGACAGTTCGAAACGTCAATATAGGTGAAGTATCTTCTAAAAATCTGGATGATAGAATTCGTGGGATTTTGGCGTAAAAATGAGCTCCACCTTGACGGGAGAGTCGTTCATGTGCCGGAAAATAAAACATCTAAGTAAAGAAATACACCACCGGGCAGTTTCTAGATCCTGTTAATCATGCATTACAACTCCAAAATTGTTATGTTAGGCAGGTAGAGACGAAAAAAAGATAAAAGTATATCGCCTGTTTTGTATTCAGGTTTTATTACTCTGAAAAATGTGTTCATCAGCTACGTATTCTATTTATAATTCTAATAAAATAATTCTGCGTTTCTAAATCCGCGAACGAAGTGCGAGAATTTTTTCCTATGTTAGGTAGAACGATGATCCAGTCAAGAACTTTGCGAACCGCTCATTTAAATCACTGTCAAATTTGCTGTGTGACCGTGAATGTCTTTCATTTACTAAGGCCAGAGTTCTCTTTCACTTACAAATGTTCACTTTCCGCGATAAATCCTCACCGTGTGCATCAGCATCTTGTCATTTCACATTTTTGCGGATGTGACAATTCGCAGGCAATAATAGCTCAATCCCGTACGAATAATGTTGCTCTTTTTAGTTCAAAGTAATAATTTAGCATAAGCTGGATACAAGTCCCATAATTCTGGAGCGGTGAGTACTTCTTTCCCTTATGATTATTCCAATCGTAATGCTAAGAGTTTCAACTCCAACCTGAAGACTAGGTTTATCCCAAGGGCTTGATAATGTCCCTAAGAATGACAGTATGACAAGCTTCATTACTTTGTGGGAATGAGAGTCAATGCCATAGTCCTCTTGTGTTGGAGTGTTTCTGCAGAGCATGCGATTGCTTGGAGCTCGCATAGCTGCTACCCAGCCGCCTAACGCAAGTAACCAACCATCTCTCGGTGCATGAAACGAGCGCTGTATTGTGCGTGCTGGCATCTGTGTGAAGTCCCTGAGATATTACTGAGAAGGATATGAGTAATCTGAGAGAAGACTTGTATAAAAATACTGTACAATCGTAAAGCCAGGTAAGTCGACGGCGTCATGAGTCAAATATCTGGAACACGTCGTTCTCGATTCCGTGAAATTTGATGCACTTCAGGGTCTGTTTAAATATACCTATTTAAATATTGTAAATTCTGTCTAAAGCCAAACTTAGAGTGAAATAACGCGTTATAGATGAACGGAATGAGTAAAGACAACTCGCCAATAGAAACCCTGGAATTACTATCATAGTGAGCTGGCGTTACTCATGATCTTAACATGCATCATTTTCAGGACGAGAAAGAAAGCGAATGTTTGAAGATTGGATCAGTGTCTTCGGACTTCAAAGTCTTCGTGGCGTTTTCCCTCAAGCGAAAATCAGCACCAAATGGAGCAAGGAAGATTTTTATAAATTCGACGAACACTGGCGCTCATATTACCTGTCACTACTGGCGACATCGATTTCGACTACATCGTCAAAATGGAAACTTGTGACAACGCTACAACGAAACTGAGTTTATTCGCAAAATATTTCATTTCTGAGTAAAACATCCTAGGGACGGGTTATACTGGCATGCAAATGCTTCAAAATTTAATTTCCTCGATGTAATTAATCACTGAGTATAGGCTCCCAAACATATTTGCACCTTAATTAAAGAATTTAGAAAATGCTTCATCTGTTTATTTCCACACTAAATTATTGAGAACTGGAGTTGCTGACTATTTATGAGATAGATATATTTACATCAACGAAGAGTAAAGTTCAATAAATAACTAAAGTCACTTTTTCAACATCAATCATAGCCCTGAAATGTTCTGTGCGTGTGAAGTGCAGTGACTTTAGGACTCTGAAAGTATACATAAATAATTTTATTAATAAATGCGAACGTGCAGACTCGTACGAATTTTGCATTAACTGCACCTAACAATTATTGCCCGAAAACGCTTACTACGCAAATTGCAGATTTTACAATTACGAGAGAAATTATATTCGAATGAGCGGTGTGAGAGTTGGAGCACATTGGCTCACGCCCGCACTTGGAGAGCCCATTACTGCTCACATACGCTATTTCTTTACCAGGAGGCAGCCTCAAGATGCAAACTAAATGAGCAGCAACACCCTCAATATATCGCTGTTGACTTAATCGGGTTTCCATGAGTCTCAACTCGAACAGGTGGTGGGAGATGTCGTAATCAACGCAACCACTTGGTAAAATGCACAACACTTGTCCTAATTTGCCTTGGATTCATTTGCCTACCGTCTGCGCAGTTGTGTCCATGTTCAGTGTGGCTGTTGAGACTGACCAAGGAGGTAACCAATAGAAAGGCTTTAGCTTGAAACGGTTTCCGAATGAGCCTTATATTCTCCACCTAAAAATCAGTGACATAAGCTCAACAGATTTTCAATTCCGTTCCACAAATTTCAATATTTTGCCTCGAGACTTCTCAACTGAGTGAATATTTTTTATTTGGGATCATAGAATTCTATGAAATTACGCACCATGTTTATTTCTCCAAGTAATTTTTACGTTGAAAACGTCATGCGATAGTTTTTTTTACCATACATAATAGAAAGGCACTCTAAAAACATCAATGCTATTCCAAAACCCCAATTAGTGGAATATGAAATAGCTACACCAATTACCTGTTTAAATTCCCTTTGTTACAAAGCATACATATTCGATTACTTTTTCAAATTGAAGAAACCTATTCAAAACGATAAACTTGTGAGTGTTATTGGTCATAAATAATACCAGAATGAGTATTTTCTCTGTTATGATTGAGATCCAGGGGAAAACTGCGTGCTTTAGCACAAGATAACCGAGCATTTTGGTTCTCTTTACTTTGAGTGACAACGCGAGAGTACAAGCGTGTCATTTGCTACCCTGCTGTTACATCGAACGCACAACCTACCACCCAATAAATTTTTGTGTCGGCTTCCCTTAGTTCTTCCCCATATTGCTGGTGCGAACTTTTCAGCCTCTTTAACCGTCTCGGGCCGTCGAAATGACAGCGAGCGGGCGGGTGAAGCTGTTGATGTCCGTGGCAGTTGTGTGTCTGGTCACCATCGCTTATGAGGTGCGTTGATGCTAGCTAGCTTTTATATCTTGTCAATTAGCCAAATTTCATCGAATTAATCGATATTTTCGTGGATTTGATAACTTTTACCTGGGATAACATTCAGGCAGGAATATATCTTTTTTTTTTGGTTTGTTTGATAAATAGGGCTTAGAAAATATTAGCGCAGGCTAAATTAGAACAATTCTGCTTCTTTGTTTTTCACAGTAAATAGGTTGTTTTCATGGTAAATAATTTTAATGAAATTAGATGAATTTTGATAATTTGCAGTCACTTAAATTAAAAACACTATGTTTGATTTGAATTAAAGTGTTGAGAGCAGTATTACCTACAAGCTAAAGTGAAATTTTATTCGTTGAAAAAATATGTAATTTGTAACAGATTGGGTGATAAAACAGGTATTTTTCGTGTAAAATTATCTTACTGTTAATTATGCACATGCGACACAATAACAGTCCCCACAGCACCAGACGTTGTGCAGCTGCCGTACGTGCCTTAAAGCTCTGCCAGATGCGAACGTGTAATTCCCTCTTAACCAAAATCCAGTGGAATTTTAATTAGAATTTATTAATCCTACAAAC
Source organism: Morinoia aosen (assembly GCA_030386875.1). Lineage (NCBI taxonomy): Eukaryota > Metazoa > Arthropoda > Malacostraca > Amphipoda > Talitridae > Morinoia > Morinoia aosen. The sequence goes on along the minus strand of CM059564.1, from coordinate 26,465,107 downwards.
AAAACAAAGTATTAGTGTATCATATTTTTAACCTACATTGCTTGCAGGTAGCTAAGTATTTGCGTTCACTACAGGGCTTCTCTGAGGGCAATTTTTATAAAAAATGGAAGTGTACAATCTATTTTTCGATTTATTTTCATTTTTTCCGGCAGAGAATTTCACGCGCAATTCTTGGAATATATAAAAAGGGTTTAGGCAATGTATGAGAAGGGATCCAGGGACAGTTCATTAAAGTAAAACAAATTGAGTACATAATAAAAATTAAGATCTTGATAATTTTATTCCTGCTAATTGAATATTTAGAATTCATTAAAGCCATTTATTTGACACATTTCATGTTCAGATGTGTGTTGAAACTGAATATCGCACAGCTAAATTGTTTGCTGTCATTTCGTCAAATGAATTCAGCAGGAATATGCGCATAGTTCCCAGCCGTAAAGCCGGAGGCTGGAACATTGACTGAGTGAACAAAACCATTCCACACTCATGTGCATCTTTGTCCGTACATGATAACCTATAATATCTTGTGCAACGATAACTAAACGAATTACCTAGTATACTTTGACCTATTAGCTAGATTAAGGGAACAAAACAATTTATTTTAGTCTCATATCTGACCTCCCACAAAGCCATGGAGCATTTAACGACGATACGTTTTTTCAGAACTCGTCTTGAGTAACGTGTCTATGAAAATGACTGGGTAAAATTGTTCAAATGGTTCTAATACTAGGCATGTACATTTGCATAACGCAACAAGTCGAGAGAAACTCTCACTTGCCTTCAAGAGTGCGAGCATCAGAGGATATTAGTTGCATGAGAAGTGGCAAAATTAATTTAGTTGGAACCTGGCAACGATGGGGGCTTCAATTCCATAATCTAAACCTTAGAAAAAGTTCATTAAATCAATGTTATTACCTCTTTAACACGCAAGAGATTGCGGAATTTTGGTTAAAAAGCAAATGGCTGTTTTTTGAGATGCTTATTTGCGTTCATAAGCTCAGGAATTCACACTTTTTGTGTTTAAAAATTTACACGCAATTAATTTTCGACACTGTGGAACAAAAACGAAAGGAGATGCCGAATTTTTTTAAAAGTCAGCCAACTGATGACTGATTAACTGATGCAAGATATTGATGAATTCAAACCTGTTTTTAAGAGTTCTGGATAATTCAATTGACTTTCTTATCACAACCATTCTAGTGAATGAACTTTGTCTCAACGGTGAAAAGGTTTTTAACAAATGCCTATCAATTGTTGTCGAATCCTTTTTGAATTAATTAGTTCAAAAGAGTCTCTGCTCAATTCAGTTGGATTTTTTTATGCCTACGAGTTCACGACAGAGCTCCTTTTGACAACACTCCTCATGGTTTGTTCACTCAACTGTCATTTTTTGTGCAACATTTTTCGGTTCCTTCAACCCTAACATCAGACTTTTGATAATCTCGATAGTCAGTACCATTTTGAGACGATCCACTCTTATTTCCCTAGAATTCTAGGGTAATTTTTGAACTGTTGCATCCAGGTTAATTTTAAGAGAGGCAACCACTTCGCGGCGATCTTCGTTAGTCCCAAGTTTGTCTAATTTGCAGAAGGTATTGAGAAAATTTGAGTTCATGTCTTCAACTACTTTATTGTGTGATTTTGTTTGATCCGTGCGATACGTTGTACGTCAAGAATAACATAGGTGCACGATAACCATTCAATATACTAAATCTGCCACTAAGAAGTGAACTACCGGGAAGACCATTGTGAATGATCATATGGCTTTAACATTCCTGAACCTTTACCTAAGAAAGAAAGGGGCTTTAAATCTAATCCAGCTTGTACTGAAAATGAGTCCTCGCATTTCGTGGACACCCAGTACAAACATAAAACGAAGGAATCGCCCCTTATAGTTAAAAAAATAATATCCCCATTGACGCTCAAAGTATCACAGATAAGTGTTTTCATTTTACTTTGTACCAGCGGAATTTGTTTTGAAAAAGTAGGAAAAACCATTTCTTTATTGTCCACGATTGGCAAAAGAAGCATATAAATAGCGTGTTATCGTTATGAAAGATGAGATAAATGCGAGATAGGTGAATTAAAGCTTGTCTTGTAGATGATTTTTAGTCAGTTCATGCAAATGCTCCAATTGTATTAAATTTTACTTTTTTAGGTTTATGATCGCAACAACGAGTTTTTCGTTACAAAGTTGAGCCCAAGGCAACTCCTTGGAGGAGAAATAAAAACTTCCTCCGACAATTCAAATCAAAGGATCGATACACGAGGGATTCCTCCAAACGAGGTGAAGCCTGCATCGATAGTCGACTCATTCTCCTCCTGGATAACGAACAGTTCGACAAGTGATGGCCCCGACAAGCCTGCCGGTTATTCAACCGCTGCGCAGGCCGATTCGGTGAACGATGACCGTGAGGTGAATACTGCACATACGCAACATTGTGTTAAGAGAGCTTCTAGAATATTTTATGATTTTAAATTAGGCCGTGTAGTGGCTACAAACTTACATCCCTGCGTAAATTCGCCTTATAGTAATTTTAATCTCAGGTAGGTACTAGGTGGGCACCTCACAACCTAATCCATCTCTACCGAGATACCTATGTGCTGATGCCTCGAGCAGTCAGGGAAAAATTAAAAATATGACATTCAATCTGGTTTTAAGGATGCCCATTTTCCTTGTCAGAAGCATGCATGTTTGGAACTCTGAGCTTCCTTCACAATTTATTAATGACAAGACCACTGGTGTTGTGTGTGTTAAAAAATTTTCATCATAAGTCTGTAGATGCAGCTGTTATGTTTTCTCAGCACGTAATTTCTGCTAATGTACGTGTAGTTGATAGAGAGAATATATTTTTTATGCACAAGCAATCTTAACTGTTGCAGAAGAATAAATACATTTTTTCAGGATTTGATAGCTCACCTAGCATCTTTTTCATAACATGGGAAATTTTAGCGCAATGCCAAATTTCATTCAATATACGTATGTTTTGCGACTTGTCTGTGTCCTTTTTTTTTGCAGTTTTCTCGTATTTTTTATTATGGTTTCGTAAATTAGTTAAGCTTCTCATCACCCATTTTCATTTTAGGCAGCCCGAACAGTGATAGTTGCTGATGGACAATTAGCAGTAACCCATAGAAATGAATGACCCATGTGTTTTCAACGTTTATCATAGAACCATTGGAACATTTTTTGAAGAATAGAGAGACAAAATATTATAAAATCTTGCAGAAAGTGTTTGCCGCGCGGCGTAATCTCGCCAGGCAGGGATGCCAACGTCACGGTACGGAGACGTCGTTCAGCAAGGACAGGGAATTGGTGCCCTTCGATCAGCTACGATGGCTCAAAAAGAGGGACATGGTCGTGTGCTTCTCAGCAAAGGTAAGCTTGCGTTCTGATGAGATGCATAATTTTTATTCAACTTGCCCTCGTCAGTTTAAGTGACTATACTTGAACACGAGTTATTGGTTGAAGAAACTTAGGTACCGTGTTGAAACGATCATTTTAGGAACAATATCCGAACCACTCATATTTCCCTGGAATTCTAGGGTAATTTTTACACTGTCGCGCCCAGGTTAATCTTAAAAAAAAAGTATCAAATTTCTCAGAACGCCATTTTATCAAACACGCTTTTAATTTTTTCAAGAGTGGCGAGAGAAAAGTTGTGCTATATTAGAGTATACAAAGCAATTTTTCCACTCTTCAGGAGGAAGACAGCAAAGCCTCTCGTACCCCAAATTCATTTGATTTTCAAGGAAACACCCAATTTGACCACGCTCATACATCTATAGCATTGCACCAAGAAACATCAAATTAGTCTCAATTTAAACATTAAAACATGTACCTTCTGCAGTGTGTGTATAGCACATGTGTCAAATTTTCCATCAAGGGAGGGAGCAACGCTTCCTTTACCTTCACTGTAATCTTGTGTCACTTGTATTGTGTCACACGTTTCTAGTGTGTCACTTCAATTCACTTGTATTGTAAAACATATTTGTGTCTGGTGTGTCACACCTGCGCACGGTTCGTCTTTTATGGGTTGCGCCACAAGGATCTGGTGCGTCGCCAGTGTATGGTGAGTCATACATGTTCCACACATGGCTGATGTATCACACGTATCTCACGTCACACATGTGCCTTGTATGACAAGTGTGTCTGTTGGGCTACTCGTGCGGTGTGTCAGACGCGTGTCTAGTGAGTGACACGTGAGGTGTGTCAGTCGCGTGTCTGATGTCACATATTTGTGATGTGTAACCAAATTTTCCGGAGTCGCACGTATCATGTGCGCCGCACGTGTGTCATATGTGAGTCTAGTGTATCACGTGTCTGTTGCCACAAGTGTATCTGATGTGTTCGTGTCTTCTCTATATATACCGCTGGAATTTAGGTGTAAAACTTTAATCAAAAACACCCTGGTTCGGCCCTCGAGGCCCTGTATAGCCCTCGCTATATTTCTTCCACAATCTGTGCAGGCATTCACAAACACTCTTGCAATCATTCCTTGGTAATTACCAACAGCTGTGCCGATCTCCACAGCTTCCCAAAGGTGTGCACAGGTGTTGCATTCTCGTCATTTAGCGTTGCTGACAATGATCTCGCTTATCAGTTGTGATTAAAGACGCGCAAGAGCTTAAAGTAAACCTACAGTAGTTTACTGTACGTCTTGAGGAAATCCGCAAATAAATAAGCAGATAGAGAGGTGTTTGTCAAGCAAATACTGCGACGTGCTCCAGCGCATTAGGTGGCATAAGAGGTGCTTCATCACAAGTGATCTTCGGAGCATGAACTGAACAGGGGACTGAGGGTGCTCCTCTCCCTGTTAATTTACAAAATTGTGATATGTTGTCTTAGACAGTAAATGCTACGGGTTTTAAATTCAGACTTATTTGAAGTTCATAGGTGTCGTAAACTTGTAGTTCAGAATTAAAAGCGTAGCCAAAATGTGTTTCTAGGAAAATCGAGGAATAATTTCACTCTCAACCCTCCTGATTATTGACAAGCGTGTGCAATATGTGAGTAAAGTCAAAGCTTTATGAGCTTCATTTTGTGATTGATTTGAAGTTCATACGTTCAGCTTTTCGAGAAGAACAATGTATGTACCATCACTCGTACTTTTTCTGTGCGCACTATTACACAAGTAATAACATTGCATACACACACTACCAAAACTTTGAATTAAAAATTCAATAACGTTGAATGTAAAAAACTAATCTTGTGTGATTCCGCCTTCTCCTACCCAGTCAGTAGGGTCAGAAGAACAAAAATCAAGAACTAGTTTATTGAACGTTATTAATTGTACACGGGAGAGACAAATTGTCACAAAGCGTATTCCTATTCAGTAGAGAACATTGCTAGATGGAGGGAGCGAAAACGTCGGCAACTGTCCCCTCACATGAGCTCCGTAGTGCGTTCCGATGCTGCACAGAGGGATAAGACAAGAAGGAATTGGGGATAAGCTCAAAGCACCAACTTAATCAAGTAGTCTTGGTTCTAGGATACTGCCCACTACATAGGTTAAGAAGCAAACGTATTTCGTGAATACATTCACAGTACGTACTGCAGCATACAATTGTTGTTGAGACGTAAATTGGCGGGCTCTAGTGGCCTTAAATTCTTTCATTTTTTGAAAGACTTTGATACTCTTGATAAGTGTGTTCCACAGTAAGGTGCCTGAAATTGACAGAGCTTTCTACCCAATGTTAGATAAGCGATAGTTTACTGAAACATCATTTCTTCTATTCGGTTTTTGGTTCATTACAGTAGAGGAAGAAATTGTACCATATCAACATTGTCAGATAAACGATATTTTTTTTATTAGCCTAATGTGATAATTTTATGTCGTTAGGGTCAGATTTAGAATTTTTTAATTGCATCATCAGATGCAGTGTGTTTTGTTTGCATTTAGTTTTTTAGTTTAAGACCATTTTGGATTATCCCATGGTTTCAGGTTTCTCAATTGGCTTTCAGTTTTTATTAACATATACAGTAATTCTACTACAGAGCTTAATGTCATTGTAAGTTGAACATCATCTGCATACAAAGAGCTTTGTGCGTTAGACGGCATTGGAGAGAAATCACGAATGAAATAGAAATCAAAAGCGGACCAAGAATGGATCCTTTAGGAACACTAAAATTCTTCTGAAAGATAGGGACAATTTGTTGCCTAAGTGGACTGCATGAGATCGACTGATGAGAAACTTTTAAGCCATTGTGCGTCTACTCTCAAGTTCAATAATTTTAGTAAAAGTAGCTAATGTTCGACCCTGTCGAACGCTTTGAAGAGAGCGAGCGGCAGTAATAATGTTACATTCTTACGATCGATATCACTGTATATTTTTCAGTGATGTCGAGGAAAGCAATATGAGTAATAGTGTTCTTCCTTTAGGAATATTGATTTCGATGAAAAAATTTAGAGTCGTCCTTAGCGACAACAACGTGGAGTGTAGGCAGATGTTGAGCCATGACCGAAATCTTCACAGGAAATTTAAATATGAGCAACTAGAATCTAGGCAAATGAAATGATGTAATCACTATTGATAAAATTAGACAAATAATTCATGGGGGAGGCCTTTAATTCCTAGACGTTTATTCAGTTCTGAGCCGACTCATATTTGCATCGAAGTAATGCAAAGGACAAAATTAGTATTAGAGTTAATTTTCGAGTTATAGGACATCCTAAGCGATACTCAAATCATGCATATGAAGTTAGTCCCAGTTGTAGAACTTAGAGTACCCTTGATTCAATTTATGAACAGCTGCTAATAACAGGCACTAATTTTTCTAATTGAAAGTTGAGGTTCGCATTAGAGCATGTCGAATAACTCTAGGATCAACTGTAGCATTCTTTGATTGGAAAAATCTAAGTCAAGTGACGAGCACTAATTTCCCATGAGGTTGGGACCTCAACTTGGCTCAACTACCTGCTGCACGACAAGTTCTCGCCATCAGAGTTCCAGAAGTTGAATGACGGGAAGACGCCATTGCACACGATTGCCAAGCTTCAACTAAAGCCTGAATTTCCAGACCTGCGGTGAGCCTCAACGCGTGCCTGTTTGCAGATACGAAGACTGTCAGGTAACCGAAAAACTAGCGAGAAAACCAACATTAAGCTATATATTATGAATTTATAAAACCTAATAATAAACTTTTCGGCCGTAGACCAACATCAGTGTTCAAATTCTCTAGAAAAAAATGTATATACTCAAATAAAAGTCATGCATTCTCAAATGGTAATCTAAAATTAGAAAAAAATATTGTTTATGCAGTTTTCTATATCCCATTGCAAGGATTTACGAACTGGGATTTTTATTTGAAACTAATTTAAGATTAAAAATGTACAAGGATTCTAGTACTTGCCTATCCGCATAAAACTTCGATTTTGATTACCTAGAAAACATGAATTGTGACTAAAATATTACTATGCTCACAGACAACAAAAAATGAAGGTATTTTTATTAGTGAGCTAGTTCCATAAAACGACTCACCAGAATTATCCCCGACTCAAACCCAGACAGTACTAGATGTACCGCCGAAACACGCCGACACACAACTAGACTTAAGGCCCCTGCCCGGCCCCTGTCGGTCCGGTGAGCTTTTTTTTGTGTTGTTGTTGGAAAAGGACCCTTAGGTGGTGGACTATTCGGTCCTAAAATTTTATGGCGCTTCGAACACTAGATCCCCCCCAATGGGAGGGGGAGGGGTATGAGAACTAAAAATCCTGAATTTTCGACCCCATATACACACAAAAAAAACGGGAAATGGAAAATATGAAACCGTAACTTTGTTTACAATGCTTCAAGGATTCTAAAACTGTCTTTGGTTTTATTCTAGCATAAAAACTCAATGAGTTATATTCATTAGAAATAATAAAAATGATCTAACAAACCCATATATCCAATGTAAAAAAAAAACTAAGGCCTGAATCGAAAAACTGAATAGAAGGAATTGTGTTTCTTTTCAAAAGTTACATATAACAGTCAAATTTCATAAGAATCAGATTACAAATATAAAATTTCATAATTTTTTAAATTACAATTCACAGTGTGAATAAGAAGTTATGCATGGAGATTATCGAAATAAAAATAAAAACACCATTAAATTAAATATATTCTCCATTATATTACATTTCAACAAAAAATTTTGTTTTTGGCTTATACCCAAAATTTCTAACTTTTAACATTCAAAAGAGGACTAGTCATTGAGTTTTTATGCTGGAACAAAACCAAAGACAGTTTTGGAGTCCTTGGAACATTTCTAACAAAATTACAGAAGCTTTTTTCCACATTTGAGAAAAAAACATTATATAGCTCAAAACCCAAAAATAATGTATTTTTGATTTGATGATAAAAAATTGCTTATCACAAAAAATTTTCAAATGTTCCAATTTTCTTCTGTACTTTTGTTAGAAATGCTTCAAGGATTCTAAAACTGTCTTTGGTTTTGTTCTAGCATCAAAACTCAATGACGAGTCCTCCTTTGAAATATCCATAAAACGTACCAAAAAACAAATTTTTCGTAAAAAAAATAATAAGGCCTAACTTGAATAAGGTACATGAGTAAAAAAGTTTACTTTCAACATATACATATACTGGCCAAATTTCAAACGAATCGGATGAAAATAGTCAAAATCTTGAGATGATCCCCTTAACAATAAGAACAGCTTACATTACGGTAAGAAATAATCTAAATAGTTGAAGAAGAATCAATTTATATATTGTTTAGTAGGATAATTTTAAAATTCATATCAGGAAAGTATGGTAAAAATACATCGGCTCAATCTCCCTTAGCGTCTCAGACCGTGTATCAAAGTACGGAAGCGACAGATGTGGTGCATTTCGAGCAGGCGTGATTTGGAACAACGTATCACAGTACGAGATGTAATAGTTAGATGTACGAGAATGAGTTAGCTTCAGGGGGAGAAAATTACTCCTACGATGGCAAATTTACGTCTAAAGTGAGAAAAATAGGTCTTATAATAAAGCAAAACTTTTTTTAAATTCGGTGATGATATTTATTTTACTTTAGGCTAGCGGTCTGTGGAAAACGAAATAAAATTCTTATAAAATTTTTACAAAAAATTATGCCCCAATAAACTTACGTAGGGTTTGTCATCTTCCTCGAAAACATTGACGCTCAACACATTGTTTTAATTTGATATCGCTTGATTCTTTCCCGAGGAATTTTTCTTACAATCGCAGGAACAAACACGCTGAGTTTCAAAACTGCCACCTTAACCTTGTGATTTTTTGTGATTTTTTATTTCTAAAAGATTGCTCTGAAACTTGCGCGGTATATGTAGTTTAAAAAAACGTATTTGCTAATGTAACTTTTTCGATTTTGGCTGTAGTTTTTGAGAAATGGGAAATATTATGTTTTTGGATAATTTCCTTGCATATTTCAAAAGAATAGAAGCCAATAAGTTTTCATGCTGAAAAATAGGCAGTTTTAGAATGCTTGTAACACATCTAACAAACTAAAGTTGTCCTTTTTCCACCTTTTACTTAAATCCCTGATTTAATCATTTAAGGTTTAACAAAAATCATTTTTATCACTTTAAAATAAGATAAAAAAATTGAATGTAGGTATTGGAAAAATCGCTACTTTAGTTTGTTAGAAATGTTACAAGGATTCCAAAACTGCCTTTGTTTTTTTTCTAGCATGGAAACTCATTGACTTCTATTCTTTTGAAATGTCCAAGAAAATTATATAAAAAATGTACATCACATTTGCTCAAAAATAAAGTCCAAAATTGAAAAAGTTGCGCAAGCAAATTAGTGTTTATTTTAAAAAATTACGCAAACTGGATAAATTATCAAAACAATCGGCAAATAAAAAATCACTCGGTTGTTCCCCCTCCATTGTTTAAATTGTTTACAGCGTACGCTATTGCTCATTGTCCAAAATACCGAGTCGTACACGTGTTGCAGAGAGCTCGTTGTGGCGCAGCTGTTGAACTCGACTAAGGTGGCGAACGTGAGGCATCCCTTCGTGCGGCTCGTGTCTGCGTACAGGGACAAATTTGAGCCGTGCCTCACCCAGAGGTGGGGCTCTTCGTGTTGCGTGTGCAGCTGTGCGTGGTGTTTTTCTCTAGGCAGGGTACTCTTCTTGGGGCCTTTCGCAATCCTCTGAAGGCTTGTACCCGGAGGTTACGTAGAATTGACCCCTGAGTCCTCTCTGATTTTTTTGGTCAACTACCATAACCGAGATGTGAAGCAGGTTGGTACACAGACGAGAAATTCAGGATACTTTTTCAGTTACATGTGTGCTTTTAAAAAGAACCTTAGGCGGTCACAAAGGTGAGGACTGTGTTGCCATTTTCTGCGTGCACAACGTAACTTTCTCTGATTCTGCCATCATGTTTTAAGTTAACAAGACCGTGGTGGTGTCTGGTACAACAGATTAAGGATTGGCATGCAAGAACACGCTGAGACGAGAATTAATTCAAAGAATTTTTGTTTTCAAAGTGTGCCAAGAGCTGCTCTTCACTATTTCATGTCAAATTGAATTGACGCTTGTGCTAGAGTGACGTACGTTAATTAATGTTTCGAAGCCTCCGCCGCTTAGAATGTAGCGCTCGGCTAGGTGCACATGGTGACTGCCATCACATCCAGTAAATCGAAACTTTAGTTCCGCGAGATTTCTAGCTCTTCATCTTCAAAAAATTTTCTATGTTTTGAATAGACTATGAAAACTTGGACAGTGACACAGAGTTCTGAGCAATTAATAATCTCTTTGTAACCTCGCGATTCATCGAATAAATTGATAGCGTTTTACGTAATTGTATGCAATAAGAGCCATTTGTTGGAGTTCTGAGCTTTTTTGCACCCCTACAGATCTCGCGCTTCCTGTTAGGGAACAGCAAACAAGGACCACTTTAGGATTGTAAAACCTTGCGGATTTTTCCTTGTTCCGTCTATTTGTTCAATAACTTTGCATACATTAGTGTAAACTTGATTTGCAAACAATAATCAAATAATAATTCAAAAATCTTAAGCCATTGTAACCTTCATCAAAAATTTTTCTCAGTTCATTTTCATGTTTCTGCTCATGTATTTACGTTGGTGGCGTGAACTACGTTCGTCAAAGAACTCAACTTTCATCATTTCGTTGTCTTATATAGAAATTTCGCCACACAAGTCGTTTCAAAATGACTTGCCTGATGTTTCTTTCCGTCAAAAAGAGGAAGAACTTATCATAATTCGTCCATCGATCTCAGTGCGTGAAAATGGCAGAGTAGAGCTGGAGCAGTCATCATTGCATCCTGACAGCTATTATCAAGCGTTTGGGAAACCACTATATGATGAGGAATTTTATTGAAAAGAAATAAGTGAAAAAAATTTCTATCAATGTTCTAAATAAAATATAACATTCTTTCCGTTGAATTCATTGACTAAAATATAATTCATTTTAATGAAAACTATTCTTTCTTATTATACTTACCAGGCACTTGCATCTGCTCTCCTCAGGACCTGTTACGCCAAAATTCGCTACATAAATTGGGAGTCGATGGTCCCTTTCGCAGCGTTCGTTAAGCACTTGGTGCGGAGAGTTCCGGCTTCCATTAAAGCCAACAGCAAGAACTTCAATTTATTCGACCGTCACTGGAGGCCTTATTATCTCAACTGCGCGATGTGCGACATCGACTACGACTACATTGTTAAGATGGAGACGTGGGATGACGACATCAGGTGGGCGGAATGTGAATAATTCTTCAAGTTTAGCTGGAAATGAGTCGGCAGCCTTGCGAGCGACATTGTTGCATTCTATCGAGGGTGGCACGCTATCTTAGGGCCATACTAAAATGCTTACCATTTTTGCGTAGTGATTACAAACTTCCAGTTATGCTGTAAGGCGACCTGTACTCAATTGTTAATGACATATATAAGTGTATGCGAGTGTGTCGCATGAAATATAATATCAGGGGTGTATAATAAGTGTATTCATGGAGATTGGTATTTCCGGGGGAAGATGTAAGGTCCCGAGCTGAAGGTTATGTAGATTTTCTTTTTTTTAAATCGAATAATCTTTTGTTATAGACCATGTTTTTCCAGTTCATTGGTGTTTTTCTGCCCCTATTGCTTTCTCCTCCAAATCTGACCTTGCTTCATTCCTTTCAATCTTGCAGTTTCTCAGTGCGTGGTGAGGGGACACATTGTGCGCTTAGATTCCCCGTTCCCTTGATTCCATGTTGAGCGGGGCCTTCCTCCTTCCTTTATTCCATACACCATTGTTGTGGCCAACGAGGCCTGAATTAACTCATGATTTAACTGCATTAAAAAGTTAAATATTACGACGTTCAGTTCAGTAAAGGTTGAGTTACCTCAAACCTAGCAGATGTTGGCGGACTTTCTTTCAATAAGATGATAAGAGCTTTCTGTGCCAGACTGATGAGGCTGTACAAAAATCGCGTTGAAATGGGGCTAATTTTGCTGTGGCTGCCGAGAGCCTTCCTTCCCTTGCGCATATTAGGGAACACAGAACTCTGGGGCCCATTAGTAACTCACCTTTTTTGTAAACCTGTACTAAGGAAACGATGAAGCTCCAAGAATTCCGGGTGAGTTTAATTAATCAATTAAATTTATTTAAAATTTATTGATGTGCTTGTTGTACGAAAGTTCTCCTCATACAGCAGGAGAGTCAATACCTGTGCTAAAAAAAAATTCCACACCTGTTACCATCATGTTACGATGACGTGTCGTGGTCAACAACTTGCAAGACTGCTACCCTCGCTTTAGACCTCTTATAATAATCTAAATTATTACATATGGTAATTTTCAAATTGTTATGGGTTGATGATGTGAACGACGAGACATCTCGAACATACAAACCCACAACAGAAAAGATGCCCAGAGACCAATCACGAATGACTTTAGTCTTCACGATGATGAGATTTGAAGTCTCACTTCTAATACTGGATAGCTGACCGGACTTCATCAAGCAAGTCTGACTTCCTGCCCTCTCGCCTCCGTCCTCTCTGTCCCACGACCAGAGACCTAAGTGACTCTCTCATGCCGTCTATTCATGAGACAAAAGGGCGGAGGATTGAGGGATGGGAGCAACTCTGATCGGTCACTTCAGCCTGCTGGCCTAAGCAGTCACCACTCCGGTGTTAACTATTGTCATGTTTAACACTTTGACTGCGACGTGAGCCATATTTGGCCCCTTAGGCAGTTGCATTTGATTGCAAGCTCAATCAATACTAAAGGAAAACACGATCCACGCCTCACGGCCCGTCCGCGGACGTTGAGCGAGGGTGCGGTTGTTCTCTTGTTACCTTTGCCATAAAATCCTGTCCCAAGTCAGGCGCTCGCTCATAAATGTATGCCAAGAATAATCTTCCCCGTGTCCGCTAGATTTAACCTAATTTATGAATCATGACTATCTTGACTGCTGGCAACAGTGACAGAATAAAATACATTGAATTTCTTATGTTGTTTCCCGTTGCCGACATTTATTATATTTATGTTCCACCGTTGCCACATTTATTTATAGTTTTATGTTCTTGGCTCAATTGCGGCCTCATCATTAATCGTATTCATAAGTGATTTATCGTCATTCTCCAACGATATATTTTTATCGTGATTACTCATTTTTTGACAATCACTAACAATTTGCAGTTTCCAGATAATTTGAAAGGTAAATGATCAGGAGGTTTCCGATGCAATTTACTATTAAAATGATGACGTCTTTTGATTCATAACGGACGACACACTCAATCGATGAATGGAAATTCATTTAATGAATTATAATAAGCACACATCGAGGTGAGGCCTCGTTACTGGATCATTTAGCGAACATAGATCATTTAATGCATTAGTAGGTCTGACGCACACATCCTAGGTACAGAATCTTGACCTACAGGTGAAGATAACATGGACATGGATGCTGATATGAATTACATATAATGATGGGATACTTAGCTGCGTTTTATTCCAGAGTAGCGATTAATAAGTCCACACACGACTTATATAAACAGCCCTCGCTTGCCCACAGGGGCAGCGAGGCTATAACACGTCCTAGTCCCAGTGAGCGGCTAGGTCTGTAATGCCCTCCCTGGGACCCTGACTTCCTTAAAGGGGCAGCTTTGCGCGTCTCTGTTCCAACTCAGAACAAACGTGTTCTGAATGACAAAGCTTAACGTTAATTATTTATCGGAAGTGGCAAGTGTCGTCAGATAATTAGAATGGATTAGACTTACAATTGATTAACAAGTAATTTATGTAGAATGAATAAGATCCTATGTCTCCAACGAAAGAGTTGAAATACATAGAGAAATGGAAGTGTCTAGCAATACGGACGGCCTGTTTGAGACGCTTGGTGACGTGGCGCTCGCAGGTTAAACGAGGCTCTCAAACGATGCTTGTCGACGTTGTAACGGCTTGATGCGATGGTTAGGCGAAGTCTGTAGAAACCGGCATATACTGCGCTTATTGACGAGAATATATTATGTGATGTCGGATCTTTTTGAGAAGATGATGGTTCCTGGCCAGGCTAACCCTTCTTTGTAGCGTTTACTTAGACACGGCGTAGGGCAGTTATAATAAAACTATAACAAATTCAAAGGTTAACAGGTATTGGGTGCTCAACATCTCTTTAAAAAGGTCAAACATGAAGATAATGGTCTCAAAAAATATCACTTAGCGATTCAAATACAACAGAAGAACTCGTATCCCTGCTTCTAGTGCCACTAAAGCCACAAAAATTATTTTAAATATAGCCCATGGCACGCCATTTCTAATCATCTGCGTTAATAAATACATGGTCGAGCTCTTGTCTGCCGTTCCGAAGTCGAGCGCGTTTTGAAATTTCAAAGGCCACGCCGCGGAGACACCAACCTCCTGGAATAGTTGGCGCTTCCATTCAAATTTTGGCTCGTATTTACGATACGTTACACGCAAATCTTTTCTCTCATATTCCCATCAAATCTACGACTGGACCAACACTCATGATCTGTAACACTTGGCTGCTACCCTCAATGTTTCCCTCTACCCCGAGCTGCTCACACAGGCCACCCTCCTCACTCATCCCTGCTTTGTCTGCGCGTGCAGAGACCAAAGTTTGGCTCAGATGTTCCTTACTTCAATTCCATTCTTGCGCCGACATCCTCAGTGTGATCACACTGTTTACCGAGTAATAAAAATCATCTCAGTTTTCGACTAATTAAATCTTTTCTAATGGTCACAGGTATATTTTGAACAAGTTGGGATTCGAACTTCCTCCAAATTCTCACGACAACCGGAAAGATTCTGACGCTGTAGCCTTGGAATACTTCAAGGTACGTTTTTCTACCAATGCTTCTTGCTGACAATACCTTATTGAGTAAAAGCGTTTACCGTTTTGGGGTAACTTTTATACTCAAACGATGATATTTTAAGCATTTACTGTTTTAAGGCGACATTCTCATGAGACGTAGGCTTCTCGGTGTACAAAACATGCTACTTCAGATATCATAGAATAGTGTACTATACCGTGTACTATACAGTATACTAAACTATTATACTATAGTATTCCTTATATTGTGAAAGTCTCATACCATCTCTACACATCATGAGAACCGTATCAGCAGTGAACTGAGAAAAACACATTTTTCAGATTTTGATCGCACATCCTCTTAATAGAGAAATTGATTGCACGACCTTCAACCTCCTGTACGGTTGAAGGTAGTGTTTTTTTACCTGAATGACTTATAATGTTTTAGTTTTAAAGTTTAATTTTTGATGTTTCACCAATTTATTTCATTGAGGCGCCAAATTTTACAATGTACATCAGTACACCAAATGGTCTCCACGTATCTCAAAATTAGTTAAGATCAATTGAAGATCTATTCTGTGTTTTCCATTCAGTAAATTCCCATTCACCAAAAATGTAGCAACAGAGAAAATGCTATAATAAAGTAATTTATACTTGATTTTGATACTTGAGAAACATTCTGTAGTTTCCCAAATAAGTTTGGATGAAGCCAAACTTCCCAGTGAGGACAGCAGTTCACATCAACTGAAAGGAATAACATTCTTTGCCGCACTATAACTGTGGTTTGCGACAGCCCGCGCTCAAGGCGCTGTCAATAGCGATGTGGTTGAACAAAGCGTCAGTTTGAGTATGATCATGAATATTACAAGCTTCTTCTCTCCTATAAATTTATCAGAATTTCAACAACGGGTTTGCCGCTGAGTTGAATGTTTGTCTCCAATATTCATCCATTTTTGTTCTATTCTTGTTTTCCAGGCCCTACCTCGGTCCCTCATTCTCGAAGTATACGAACGCTACGCCATCGATTTCGAAATGTTTGGGTACACGTTAGACGGATATTTAGACTAATTGCGTGACATATATTTGTATAAATTTATTTAATTTATAGATATATAGGGTGACCGATACTTTTTTCAACGCCATGTTGAACATGTTTTGTAATTAGCTTACTAATTTAAAAACCTGTTCCTTTTGGTCATACCAACACTTTGACAGCGGCAACTAAATACTAAGTTCAACACCAAACCCAAATTTAAAGTCAATTGTAGAAAGCTATTTTGAAAATACCAAATATGAACTGGATCATGCCTTCATTTAACTTTGATTAAATATTTATGAAAATTGAATTTGCGACTAGTGGTCGGCCAGCAGCATGATGAAAATTACCTCCGTGTACCACCGGTGGCGCACGTCGCAGTCAAAGTGCTAATTACGACTGTAACTCTGTTTCTTGTGTTCATAATGATAATGCTTTCCTAACTTTTACATTTCATTTCCCCGACACTCCCAGAGCGCTAATTTTTTTTCAATGCGTTTCAACTATAAAGTCCTCTAAACTCCTCAACGAAGCATGTTTGACCACGCGGTTGTTGAGTATAAAATGTTTATTTCAATGCTCCCAACCTTACGTTGCGCCGGACACTCTGTATTTTGGTCATAATTAATTTTGCATTTACGCATATACCGCACCCAAGTGGATGCCGGCTTTAGGTGGCATTTTCAACGCTCAATTCAAGTTTTGGTTGTTAATTATTAACAAAGTGTAAATTTCTTTTAATTTATTGAATTGAATGTATTTTAATTTCACTCGTATCTCAACTACTCTGATTTTAAGAATGATATTGATGCTGTATATAAACTTTAGGAAAATACTAAAAAACAAAAATTTAGACGCTTAGGAAGAGATCACCTAGTGCAAATATGTTATAAGGAGGCTTCCTGATTTTATGTAAAAAAAAGAGATGAAAAACATGAAATGAATTAGAAAGTTCATGAATTGCATAAACAAACAAACAAACAACTAACCTCAAAAACTACCTGTTAACTATTGACAATGGAAAAGAACTAAGTTGGTTGTTTTAAATTGGCTTATTGGCTTTTAAAATTGGCTTTTAGAAGCCAATTTTGAACAACCAACTTAGTTCTTTTCCATTATCAATAGTTAACAGGTAGTTTTTAACGTAAGTTGTTTGTTTGTTTTTGCAATTCATGATCTTTCTAATTCATTTCATGTTTTTCAGGTAAATTTGTTTTTGCTGAAGATGAGCGAATGCTCGAAACGTTCAATTTTATTGTTTTGCTTGCAGTTTTTAATTCGAGTAAATGTTTTATACGGCGTTTTTGGTTCTCTCTTTTTACTTGAGATCACTTAGAAAATGCTCATCTACATTTTCATGGTTTATCTAGCAAACCTTTTGTCGGTAATGTTTTAATCATTGTGCAAGTCAAACAGGTTAGGGTAGAAGCAGGTAACCCTAAATCGTAAGAATTTTTTTCTCATATTGCGATTATCACTACCACCTACTGGCTCTGGTATCACAGTTAGCCCGTTTAAAGTCTGTCAGAAAGCATTATATTCTTAAACAGTCTCGACAATTGTGGTGTTCAGCATAACCTTCGCTTAAAAAATACATTATTCAGTTTATCACTGTTTTAAAACATTGAATTTTCTGCTGGAGCTCTCAAGGAATTAATAAGGGCAAGAATATAAATTTCAAGCGCCAGTCGATGAGTTTCCTAAACAGCAGTTTGTATTAATGAATGATTTTTGGAAAACGATTTTAGAAACATCTGCAAACACAATCAATGTTCGCAAATAAACCTCATTTGAATAGGAACACTAACGCATATTTCTCAAAATGTGGACGAGGGAAAAATAATAGGGCCCGGGAAAAAAGGCTCTACGCCCTTGAACGAAGACACCATTACATTTGTAAAAATCAACCAAATAAACTCAATCATTCTATTATAATTGCTGTTTTTACCGGTCTGAAAATGCCAAATTCAGAGTTAATAGAATAAATGGAACGGGAAATATTCATCTGCAATTTTAACGAGAGAAGAGAGACAAAAGCGCTCACAGCATTTCACTCTTCTTACAAAAGCGAGGCTTTGAAAACTTTTCATGTTAAGGTAAATACTTCAGCGCATGGCGATTGCCGTCAGTAAAAAGTCAATTAAAGGTCAGTAGCAACAGCCACCAGAACCTTGGACATCTAAATTTAATATTCCCAGAGCTCACTTTAGCTTTTCATGGAAAAAAGTCAATACTATGAAATGACCGCATTCACAGCCCAGGGTTCAGGTGTTAGCCTGGCTCATCACCTGCTGCCCGCGAGTCAAAAATTCATGTTGAAATTGATTCTCAGTTTTACCTAGGCACTCTAAAGCTTGGGTTCTGCTGAGAAAGTTAGAATTTTATATAGAGCCCATCGTCGCATCATTTAGTAATTATGTTATCGTTAAGCGATAGGGTAATGCTTCTATTTTAAAAAAATGTGTTGTATAGCTGGTGAGTGAAATGAACGAATCGGTTTTCCCTATTCAAGCAATGAACCGAAAAATTTAGTAAGCGTGTGAAATCTATTTGTGAAAAGTGCTCCCTATATAGATAAGAACGAATCATGGATTTTTTGAATAATATAATAATCATTTAATGCATTTGAATGATTTGCTTCAGCGTCGCGTTCCAAGTCAACATGCATAAATAAGAGGCGAGGCGGCTCCCACTTGTTAACTCTTAATCCAAATATTCGGTTGTTTTCTGTGTTAAGTCTTGAAGCTTGCGCACACCAGAGACACTTATTCATTCAAGCAAGAAATTCGTCGATGGTGTATCCAAACATGTCGAAGTCCGGTCGGTAGCGGCGGTAGAGCTCGAGGATCATAGACCGAGGCAGCGTCTGTCCAAATAAAAAAATTATCGCGCTATTTTACAATCGCGTTCGCAGATACAATAATTTTTTAGCTTATACCCTATAAGGAACACAAGTGCAAGCCCACGAGTTAAACAGTTTCCCTTATAACCTGCCATATTATCCACTCCCGTCTTTATAAATGAATCAGAAGAGCAGACTACACTGACAGAGACTGCATGTGCTATCATGGAGTACTGAACCAATGACGTTTTCCACCAAGGCGTAACGCCTTATTTGCGCAAGGGTTCCCGATCATCAATAAATTTTGAGTAAGTAAGTCTGTAGCAATGTGCACGCTGGCCCTAGGAGCATTAGGGCTGAAATGAGTAGCATGTTGTCTGGAATTTTATGAAGTTTTGTTGATGGCGTTTGATCAAATATACAGAATCAAACAGCAAGCCTTTTCTTCAGACCTTAAAGTCAATGTTTAAATTCAATTTCAAACGAGCTCTGCTATAATAAAAAATTAAAGCTTCTTCCATTACTAATTAGAGTCAAAGAAATGTAATATGCGATGCAAGTTTTCGACTCATACAAAAAGAACACTGTGGTCATGTTTTGACACAATAATTGCCAATAACAGGGAACGGCGGACATTTACGCCATGAAATAATGAATTGTACAATTTCTGATCATTGCACTAACATGACTAACGTGTCATTTCAGTATAAATGGATTTTAAATAAAAGGAATAAACGATCAGTACTTGAATTAAAATAAGAATCCAAGGACTTTTGTGGAGGAAGACAAATGCAAGTTTATAAAGTTGGAAAACTGCCCTCATACGCTCTTCCACTCGTCTCCCCAGTTTTCAACAATCATTGGAAGAGTTGCATGCACGGGTAAAATACGAGGCAGCCGCTGGGCCTGAACACGGCCACCAGTCAGCGCACGAGCTCACCCTGAAGTAGTCCAGCGCAACTGAGCTGGAGTTGTGGGAGTTGCCGTGATGGGACTCCGTGTTGGTGAAGCCGAGTTTGGCCAGGATGTGCCTGCCACGATGGTCATTCAAATTATAACATTAGTTAATGACGTAACAGAGAATCACAGAGCTTCATTGAAGTACGGGATTTTTGGGTGTAGCAGATATCTTGAACGGAAGGTGGACTACATAATTACATTAATAATGTAGGCAAGCCTTCCAGTGGCACCGGCAGTGACAATAGCAATCAAAACGAAAGATGCGACTGTTAGTAAGAAAAATAAAATACTAGTATTACAAGAATTATGAGTTGATCCTGAGAAATATCAACCGAAAACAAGAATTTAGGTCGTCTTAAAAAGAAGCCCGTTGTTTACAAAGTCTGTTGCAAAAAATTTATTAGAATTGACTACACGCTATTGTTACCAGATCTAAAAAACATTGGCACAAATGCTTCAGAAACTCAAACGGTACCTGACATCCTCGTCCCAGGTCTCCATGGTGACGATGTAGTCGTAGTCGATGTCACACACGGCGCAGTTGAGGTAGAAGGGGCGCCAGTGCTGGTCAAATGAGGAGTAGGTGAGAGCTGTCGCCTCAGGAGCGGCGGGCACCGTCTCTAGCAAGTACTCAACGAACGCCTTGAAGTCTACCAAAGTCCACCATCGGTCTTTGACGAAATCTTCACCGAACAAGCATTTGCTGCGCGAGTGAAAGACAATCATTGTTGGTAGTTGCGTTTCACAATACATTAAGGTATTTATAATCATTAATACGAGTATAGAGAAAAGTTTGAAAAAACAATACTTGAAGTTACATTTCAAGCATCAACGTTTGAATTTTTTTCGATCTATCCTCTAGTCTTACAGAGAATACGAGAGAAACCGCGTAAATTTAATCACTTCTGTACAATAGAACTCACCTCTGTCCTTGACAAGGCTCCAGTTTGTCCCTGTATGCAGATACGAGGCGAACGAACGGGTGCCTGGCGTTGACGATTTTGACGGAGCTCATCAGCTGTTCTATCATCTTCTCTCTGAAAATATTTACATTTGCCAATGGCCTCAAGGGACATCATCATACACATACTTTGTGTTCGTTCATCGAATATTTACTAAAATTATTAATTTCCCGTTATGTAATTTCTTCACCATTGTAGTATGTTAATTTCGAAACAGAGACAAATTTTGCATTTTGTAATGAACGTCCACACTTGAAAATGTCTCCCTGTTCAACTTATCTTCACGAACACCTTTGCACAAGTCGCTCTTAGTACCTTCTATTCGTTTTTCATTATTTCTATTCAATTTTCTCCCATTCTTTCGGTCATACCAGGGTCATATTCTCTGTCGCATGTTTCCTTAGAGACTAGCAAGAAGTTAACACAACTTTCGGGTATAAATTAGGCACTCATTTGTATAATTTTGACCCTAATCTCTTTCGGTAATTAAAACTAGATGTTTAGATTAATTAGTTTAGATTAGTCTTACTGAGTTCGTACTTCCGGCACGAAGTAGTGCGCCGCAAGGAGGTGCAGGGCTCGATTCGAGAAGTTTTTATTCTTCTCGTACAAGAGGAGGTACTCGTCGCTGAGCAGGTGTTGGATCCAGGTCGTCGTACCCACCTGCAACACCACGGGCTCTTAGCGGCAAATCATGAGGTTCATGACCAGTGAGGTTTAGGACTAGATTATCAGATTGTTGGACGTCACATATGAAAGTTTGTCGAAATATATTTCCTATTATTGGGAGTCAAAATCTTAAAATTTACAATACCCATGTTGTACGAGTATATCATGGACACAATTCTACAAAATTGAGAATTTTTTACCTTCCGACCAGAGGGGACCTACCGAGGGGATTTCTATTTTTCCCCTGCCCCAATTCCTCCCACACACACACCACTCTCTCTCTCTCTCTCTCTCTCTCTCTCTCTGGCTGGCCACTTGTACCACTGCAGCTGTGCCAGACTTGAGCCTGTATTATTTCATTTAACAGAACCAGAAATTTACAACGAGCATATTGAAGCTAATGGTGTAAAAATAACGCCGAATTTAATGTTTGTCACCTCTTCAGACATTTGTCATTATTTTCACGTACCTGAAGCTTGACACATAAGCAGTGCTTCGTGACTGATCAATCGATTGGACAAATTGTCCATCTTGTGTCAGTCAGCTGAGCTCAGGAGTACAAACAAACCATCAGGTTTTTGAAACAATTTACCCACACGGAGAGGTCAAGCTATTAGCGAGAGTTCTTGTAAGTGGACTATGCTATGCAGAATATACGTAGCTCTTTTCACATTAAACCCAGCCAATTTACACGTAGCGTAGTCAAATCAATTTAGAAGAATTTACTCTGCCAGTTGTACCGCTACAACGATGTAAATTGCTTGAAAATCTTCCCCCCAAAACCGTACAGTGACCTTAGCTGAGAAGCAGACGACCACGTTGCGCTGTTTGTACCACCGGAAATGGTCAAAGGGCACAAACTCCAGGCCTCCGTATGAGGCACGAGCGCCGTAGCGCAAGCAGGCCTCGTGGACGCGGTGTCGCCGGGCAGCGAAAATTCTCTGAAGTGAGAAGGTGCAATGGAAAATAGGAAAGCAGGAATCCAGATGAAGCCTAGAAAAAGTATTGCACAAATTCATGTCAATGAATGCCGAGGTCGAGGTTGTATCATTTGTTGATGGGCCTCGTGCACACCGAAAGTATAACAGTACAAATTTATTGAAACCTGAAATTGATTTTCTCAGAGCTTACCATGAGAAAAGATTAATGTACTCGTATTTTTTAGGAAAAGAATTATTCAAGTGGATCTTACCGCCCTTGAAAAGCCGTGAATTATGATTTATTCCCACTGAAAGATGGAGGTGAATTTTAGCAAAGCTGAGTCGCGTAGGACATAACATCATTTTTGAGCGATGTCAGATGCTTCTGGTGGACATGAACTGTATATTGCCGGGCGTTTCAGGCCAATGATTTGATAGACAATTCTGCTTCTTATATCCCTACATGACAACGGGTTAATATCTATTTTAAGAAGCGGTGGCTCTACTGAACAACAAATTTACGAATACGTAAAGGTTATGAACCGCATGTCATAGACGGTTAGTTACATCACTACTTGGAACATTATTGAAAGTCTGGAACAGTTACGAAGCCGCACATGTTGAGCTTCGTTCGAGATTCAATCCACTGGCAGCTATACTGAAGTGTGACCATTGTACTAGACTTGAGAAACAATCTACTACTGTATCGCTTGAGGTAAATATATAGTTTAAATATCCGTCGCTACGTAAGCGTTGCTCACCTCGCGGTCGTCGTCTGCACCAACGCGGTGCAAGTCCTCAACTTGGCGGTCCCCTGACGAGGCTGCGGTGCGCAGTTGTGGCGAGACGCGATCCCAAATTCGCTCTCCGTCAAATTGTACGTCTTGTGACTTGTGTTCGTTTGCTGAATTGTCCATTGGTGAGGAAGGCTTGAAAATTCTGCTGATGGTGCTCAAGTCGATTCGTTCTGAGATGTGAAACTGGTTTCTGAGTCGGCATGCCTTGAGGAGACGTCGTTTCGATTAGTGAGTTACGGAAAAATAAACCTTGAGCCAAAATTTTGTAATCTGTGCTTTTGCCTATTAATTATTCTAGTACAATCAACTTTTTTGGGGCATTTTAATAATTTAACTTTTTTCAACGCGTAAAATTCAAATTATCCTTTTATAGTCATATTTTTCGAACAAATAGTAGCATAGTATCGTTAGATTAGGGTAGCTTCTCATTTCACTATTTTTTTAATTAAACCAGCGGAATCATCATTTATTGTGAAGATAACAACCATTATCATCGAGATTTATTACATATAAGGAAAAATATCCCGAAGATTAAAAACGTGATTTTCAGCGCAGTGAAGAAAAGAACTGAGAGGGTGTAACAATATAAATCCATTACAGTTAACTTATGAAATAAGATCCAACAATTGAGTTTATAAAATAGTTCAAGACAAAGGTCCTTGGAATAATCTATGTCCATATTGCCTTATGTTATACTTACGAATGGTTACAAGTTTGAAGGAACAGAAAAGAATGTATTCTCTCAACAATATAGTACTGAGTGAGAAAACAACTTTTCAAAGTTGTTTTCTATGTGATGCATGGAACAAAAATTAGTTGAGACAGCTAAATAGAATGATCTAGACAAAATTTGAACATTAGTTCATTAGTTCAGGGATTAACTTCAGCTTGTCGTAGAAAAAAGGCATCCGAATGGTAACCTTAATTTTGAATGAAAAAGATATGTATTTCAAATCTGAAAGCCAAATTATCCCGCAAAAAAACTTTATTATCACGGCCTTAATTGGTGTTAAAATTGGAATAATTATAACTACTCATGAGCTTGGTATTGAATGGAAGCAGTTGAAGGTAAGTCTCTCATACCACTTATGAGCTGGAAATTGTGATATTTTAGTTTTTCCTTTGTTTCTGAAATTATTAAAACATAAAATTTTTTTAACAATTTGAATATCATCCTTATCCATAGATCGATTCATTTTATAGGACTTGAAAATAAATTAATGAAGAAAATAGAGAACCGAAGATTACCGAAGATAAATCCTTTAGGAACATCATTTGGTATTAAAGGTAAAATATTGTTTTCCAGACATGCTGCAGTAGAGATATATATATAGGTCACGAGCCACTGAGTATTTTTATTGAGGTTTCAGATTTTTTACAAATTTCTTGTGCTCGACGCAGATAAAGGAATTAAAATGTGAAGCAGGAGTATGAAAGTTACATTATTTTCGTTTATTTCAGTGGACGCTTTTTTTATGATGTTCAGGAGCCGGTTTTAAGCACCAATCTTCCTCCAACAAGTACATTTAAATTGATGAAATGGGTTTGATTCATCTATGTGAACTGTATTTTAAGCATCACAAGCATTAAACTGATTAACCGATAGTTTAGTGTTGCGCCAATGCCTACTGTTTGAACTTGGAATGTGTTCACTAATTACGAAGTTTATTGTATCTATCCCTGAACGCTTTAATTAACGCACATTGATGATGCATTCATGATGTAACAAGAAAGTAATTTCCAATTAATTGAAGGTTAGTACTATCATATTCGATTGCTTTAGTATTTTCGCCCAGTTTACGAGTTTAAAAATCTCTGACAAATTAAATTAAATTAGCATCCGTTTGTTTTGCCGCCAGAAAATGAGCCAACAACTGTAGGTTTACATATGAGAAGGTTGTTAATGACACACCAGTTTCTCGCTGCAGTTTTTGAAATGCGAGTATCGAAATCACATCCTGTTTTTAACGGATAACCAAAATAACATGTACAGTGTGCATGAATTTTCCTACTATGCTATCTCTCAGTATGATCTCTCATGAGAGTTTGATTTGAAGAGAAAACTCGCAATAGAAAACTCTTCAGGAATGACCTGTGAAGTTCTTGCTTCATCAATTCGCTATGGACCAACGTTTTATGAACTAATTTCAGAAACAAAAATTAAATTGCTTGAAAGATTTTGCAATGGACTTCCATTCTTTAAAAAATTGCCATCTAGAGGGCGAGGATGCACAAAGAGCTGGTCTATTTGCCACGTATTCACTAAAACGTTGCGAAGTTACTCACATCGCTGTTACCAAATAACTGCTGTCTACCTACAAGTTTAGAGCCATTCATTCCTATCTTCGATAGATTTGTGTGCGTCACTCAGCACTGGAAGACTGAGTGCGGCAGTTCTAGAGCAACTAAAACCAATGATGGTTATCGTAGCATCTTCAGTGGATATAAACTGTCTATCTTTTTCTTTCTTTAACAAGCGCGGCCGAGCTTCGGCCCACAAATCTCACCTGGAAGACGAGGGCGACGCCACACACCGCCAGCAGAAAGAGCGGTCCCTTTTTGTAACGCATGGCTGCTCTACAGAGTTTTCAAAAACTCAAAAATTAACCAATTAAAATGTGTCAAAATTTAAAATGTTTCAAATTTGTCTATTATATTTAACATTTTCTGCAACATTTTCATTCGCGTAGTATTTTCAGGCTTAAGGTTATTTTAAACAATTTACGTATACTTTGTTTTACTCCGAAGAAGTGTATTTAGTGCTTAAAAAACTTATGCAGGCTAAATAAAGTAATTTTGAAATTGTTTCTAAACTTTTGGCCGTGGGATAATGCACAAATTTATTTACCAACTTGAAAAATTATATAAAAATTGTTTTCAGCCGTGTAACTATGTATGTAAATATGTTATAGATATTAAGATTTTTATATTTCTTAATAGTTTCCCCATAACTCATTCAAAAATGTTTGATTAATTAGCTGTTAAGTGATTTTGATGTTTCCATCCCCTATATATTACGGCCGATTGCGTAGTCAGATACTTCAAGGGTAGCTGTATTGTTGAGGAGCAGTCTTATGTTTCCAATCTACATCCTCTCTTCACAAAGCTCAGTCTGTCGTCAAGAATGTGAAGATCACACTTCCACCACGAGCGCTGAGGCAAAACTGAGAATCAATTTCAATATGAATTTTTGACTCGCGGACAGCAGGTGATGAGCCAGGCCAACACCTGAACGCTGGGCTGTGAATGCGGTCATTTCATAGTATTGGCTTTTCCATATGAGGCTAAAGTGAGTTCTTTGTTAAATTCAGATGCGCAAGGTTGTGTAGGCTGTTGCTACTGGTGACCTTTAACTTTTTACTGGCGGTCAATCGCCATGCGCTAGAGTATGATATTTAACTTAACAGGAAAAGTTTTCAAAGCCTCGTTTTTGTAAGAAGAGTGATATGTTGTGGAATGGTTACAAAAACTTAGATAGTACAACTTACACAATTTAAAACATGCAAATTAAAATGAGAACATTTGAAGTAAACTATGAAGTACAAAACGTGAAAAGAACGTAAACTGAGCATTAACTGTTCACGTCACCTTCATCAAGGTTGTTATAAAAAGTACCAAAAGAGAAGTGAGAAAACTTGACAGTAGAAAAATATTATTAACAAAAAAAGTTACAAACAGCCAATGGACATAGACTATTGAGGTGACCTGAAATAATTCGATGAAATGTTGAAATAGTTTCATCTCATTTTTCAGATTACCATAAAATACAGCAATTGACTTGGGAGAACAGATCCGCGGCAGATCCAATTAGAGTAAAGGTTTCCAACTGGAGACAAAGATAATGTATGCGCAGCCGCTATAAAATTTGCATATTTTAATACCATATCTAAATAAAGTGGGTACTCGGCGGGCAATTGATGCATTATTGGCAACAAGTAGACGCTTAGGAGTGTACTTTATTGTTCGGAAATTAACCTAACTTAATCTAACATAACCTAACCTTATCTGTCTTAATCTATCATAACATGAACTAACTTGATTCCACCTAACCTAACCTAACCTAATTCGACAAAACCTAACCTGACCTAATCTAACCTGTTTGACTTGCACCATGATAAAGATTTTAAGCAAAAAAGGTCTGCTTGATTGGCCATGAAAATGTACATGAACATTTTCAAAGTGTTCTCATCTTAAGCTTCTAATTTTTTTCTTCTTGTTATATTCCTGAATTTGATAAAAAGCATCGATATCATTCTTAAAATCAAAGTACGTGAGAAAGGAGGGAAACAAATTAATGTTTTGTTAATAATTAACCACCAAAACTTCAAATGAGCGTTGAAAATGCCACCTAAAACCGGTACCCAAATGGGTGCGGTATACGCGTTATTACATAATTAATTACGGCCAAAATACAGGGTGACCGGCGCTTTGTTGAACAAACCTCAACGTAAGGTCGGGATATTGAAATAAACACATTTTACTCAATAACCGTGTGGAAGAACATGCATCGGTTAAGAGTTACGAGGACTTGAAATTTGAAACTTGTTTTAGAAAAATTCGTGCTTTCAATAGTGGCGGAGAAATGAAATGTGGAAGCAAGGAAAGCATTCTCACCAGGAACACAAGAAACAGAATAACAGCCTTAATTATTATGACCACAAGAAACAGGTTTTTAAATTAGATATTCACAAAACACGTTCAACATGGCGTTGATCTGTTACGATGCGTACGTTCAAACGCCGGTCTAGGAGTTCCATGCATCCCCGCGGAGACTTCAACAATTAATTCCACCGATGAGGTTTCCTTCGCAATGAATCGGTCATTCGTACACCCAACTCTTAAAATTTCCCCACAACTTAAAAATCTAGGAGCGTGATATCAGGAGACCTTGGCGACCATGTGGAAATATAGTCCTTGTAACTCATTAACGAAACATATCCGACCACGCAGTTATTGAGTCAAAAGTGTTTATTTTAACGGTCCCGACTTTTTATAAAATTTATATAACAAAGTGCCGGTCACCCTCTATGAATACACATTATATAAATTCACACAAATGTATGTCTCGATATTAGTCTGAATATCCGTCTAACGTATACCCAAACATTTCGAAATCGATGGCGTA
Organism: Morinoia aosen; assembly: GCA_030386875.1. Lineage (NCBI taxonomy): Eukaryota > Metazoa > Arthropoda > Malacostraca > Amphipoda > Talitridae > Morinoia > Morinoia aosen. The sequence continues at coordinate 26,436,549 of CM059564.1, read as the reverse complement.
GCGTTCGTATGCCTCGAGGATGAGGGACCGAGGTAGAGCCTGGAAAACAAAAATAGATGAATATTGGAAACAAACATTGAACTCAGCTGCAAACCCGCTGATGAAATTCTGATAAATTTGTAGGAGAGAAGAAGCTTGTAATATTAACGATCATACTCAAACTGACGCTTTGTTCAACCACATCGTTACTGACAGCGCATTGAGCGCGGGCTGTCGCAAGCCACCATAGTGCGACAAAGAATGCTATTCCTTGCAGTTACAGTTGATGTGAACTGCTGTTCTGACTGCGAAGTCTGGCTTCAATCAAAATTATTTAGGAAACTGTGAAATGTTTTTTAAAAGTCGAAAGCAACTACAACTAACTCTATTTGCATTTAATCTGTAACTTCATTTGTAAATTTGAATGTAAAGAATGGAAAACTAGCAGGATGGATCTTCATTAGACCTTAATCGAACATGAGATATGTTAAGGTTATTTGGTGTACTGACGTACATTGGAAAATATGGCGCCTCAATAAATAAATCGTTTATACTTTCGATTAACAGTCATTCAGGTAACAAAATGCGTCAACCTTCAACCGTTCAGGACATATATTTAGCGGTTGTGCAATCAATTTCTCTGTGCCTCAGCGGACTCCTGTAAAATGTGTTTTCCTCAGCACACTCGTTGATGCCCTTCTCATGATGTGTTGAAATGATACGAGCCTTCCAAGGTATCCAGAATACTTTAGTATAATAGATCACACTTCCCCCCACTTTAGGCTCATTCTGCGGTATACGGCATATTATAATTTGATAGTTTAGTATATTATTCTACGGTGCACGTAATAGAGTATATTCTGTATACTGAGAAGCAGCCTACATTCTTGAGATTATCGCCCTAAAAACGGTAAATGCTTAAACTGTCATCGTTTGACTGAAAGTGTTACCTTAAAACGAACTCAATAAAATTGTACACGAGAGGCACCGATAGAAAAACGTACCTTGAAGTATTCCAAGGCTACAGCGTCAGAATCTTTCCGGTTGTCGTGAGAATTTGGAGCAAGTTCGAATCCAAACTTGTTCAAAATATACCTGTGACCATTGGTAAAGTTTTAATTAGCAGAAAACTGGCACAATTGAAATTACTCGGTAAACAGTGTGATCACACTGATGATGTCAGTGCAAGAATAAAATTTAAGTTAAGAACATTTGAGCTAAATTTTGTTTTCTCCGCGCGAAGACAAAGCAGGGATGAGTGAGGATAGAGGCCGGTGTGAGCACCGACCTGAAGGGGAAACTTTGAGGGTAGCGCCTAGTGTTAACAGATCGTGCGTGCTGGTCCACTTAGAGATCTGATGGGAATACGAGACAAAAATTTGCGGGTAAGGTATCACAAATACAAGGAAAAATTGATCGGAGTCGCCAACTATTCCTGGTGATTCGCGTTTCTGCGGTGTGGCCTTAGAAATTTCAATATATTTATGCTCGATTTCGACACGGTAGATAAGAGCTCGACTGTGCATTTATTAACGTTGTAGTTTAGAAATGGTGTGTCATGGGCTATATTTAAAATTATTTTCGAAGCTAAAGTGGCACAAGAGGCAGTGATACGAGTTCTTCTGTTGTATTGGAATCGCTAAGTGATATTTTTTGAGACCATTATCTTCATGCTTGACCTTTTTAAAGAGATGTACAGCACCCAGTAACTGATAACCTTTGAATTAAATGTATTTTATTCTATCACTGTTGCAAGCAGTCACGATAGTCACGATTCATAAATTAGGTTACATCTAGCGGACACGGGGTAGATTATTCTTGGTACACATTTCTGAGCGAGCCCCAGATTTGGGACAGGATTTTATGACAAAGGTAACAAGAGAACAACCGCACCCTCGCTCAACATCCTCGGACGGGCCGTGGATCGTGTTTTCCTTTAGTTTTGATTGAGTTTTTTTTTAATTGAGCTTGTGCATAATGCAACTGCTTCAGCGGCCAAATATGGCTCACGTCGCAGTCAAAGTGTTAAACATGACAACGGTTAACACCGGAGTGGTGACTGCTTAGGCCAGCAGGCTGGAGTGACCGATCACAGTTGCTCCCATCCCTTACTCCCTCGCCCTTGCTGACTTTTTGAAAGATGTTACGTTTTAAATCCTGAGAAAGATATCAGGTCTGCTGATGCAAACTTTTCCCTCAGATATTCCCAGAAGAAAAACCGCAAGAAGCTAAATCTGGAGATCGAGGCGGCCACGACACGTCACCGTAGCATGAAGTATAATGAAGTGCCTGTCATCGCATAACAATTTTCTCACGGTTTTTGGAAAACTGTTCTTAACACAGCCATTGACTCTCCTGCTGAGTGAGGTGCACTTTCTCACAACAAGCACTTCAATAAATTTTAACACATAGACTGCGATATGACCCACCGGTGGGTCGCGCTTAAGTTTTTCCTGTTGCTAAATGACCTATCGATGGGCCGTTTGAAAAGTTTCAACAATCTGTAGAAATTAGTGGTTTTGTTGGACCCAGTTAAAATTTGGTGTCTATAAAATTTCTAACAACTTGTGGATTTAAATTCGAATTGAAAACTGTGCTTTTGTTTAACCTGTCGCAGTCAATGTGTTGAATTTCATTAATCCTTTAAGCTAACCCGGTATTCTTCGAGCCTCATCGTTTTCTTAGTACAGGTTTTCAAAAAAGGTGAGTTACTAATGGGCCCCAGAGTTCTGTGTTCCCTAATATGCGCAAGGGAAGGAAGGCTCTCGGCAAGCAGCCACAGCAAAATTAGCCCCATTTCAACGCGATTTTTGTACAGCCTCATCAGTCTGGCACAGAAAGCTCTTATCATCTTATTGAAAGAAAGTCCGCCAACATCTGCTAGGTTTGAGGTAACTCAACCTTTACTGAACTGAACGTCGTAATATTTAACTTTTTAAAGCAGTTAAATCGTGAGTTAATTCAGGCCTCGTTGACCACAATTATGGTGTATGGAAGAAAGGAAGGAGGAAGGAGGATTCAACATGGAATCATGGGAACGGGGAATCTAAGCTCATAATGTGTCCCCACACCACGCACTGAGAAACTGCAAGATTGAAAGCAAGGTCAGATTTGGAGAAGCAATAGGGGCTGTAAAACAAAAATGAACTGGAAAAACATGGTCTTTAACAAAAGATAATTCGATTTCAACGTAAAGAGAATTTACCTGACCTTCAGCTCGGGATCTAATATCTTTCCCTGGAAATACTAATCTCCATGAATACACTTATTATACACCCCTGATATAATATTTCATGCGACACACTCGCATACACTTATATATGTCATTAACAATTGAGTACAGGTCGCCTTACAGCGTAACTGGAAGTTTGTAATCACTAAGCAAAAATGGTAAGCATTTTAGTACGGCCCTAAGATAGCGTGCCACCCTCGATAGAATGCAACAATGTCGCACGCAAGGCTGCCGACTCATTTCCAGCTAAACTTGAAGAATTATTCACATTCCGCCCACCTGATGTCGTCATCCCACGTCTCCATCTTAACAATGTAGTCGTAGTCGATGTCGCACATCGCGCAGTTGAGATAATAAGGCCTCCAGTGCCGGTCGACTAAATTGAAGTTCTCGCTGTTGGCTTTAATGGAAGCCGGAACTATACGCACCAAGTGCTCAACGAACGCTTCGAAAGTTAGCAGCGACTCCCACTCTTTGACGTAAGTCTTGGCGTAACATGTGCTGAGGGAGAGCAAGCCCAAGCCCGTGGTCAGTACAATAAGAAAAAATAATTTTATTCCATTGAATTTTATTTCATTTTTATTTCAATGAATTCAACGGAAAAAAATGTTAAATTTTATTTTGAACATTGATTGAAAATTTCTTTTATTTATTTCTTTTCGATAGAATTGCACATGATATAGTGGTTTCCCAAACGCTTGATAACTGTCAGGATGCAAAGACGGTTGCTCCCGCTCTACCCCGTCATTTTCACACACTGAGATCGATGGACGAAGTATGACAAGTTCTTCCTCAGTTTGACGGAAAGAAACATCAGGCAAGTCATTTTGAAACGACTAGTGTGGCTGAAATTTCTACATCAAGACAACGAAATTATAAAAGTTGAGGTCTTTAACGAACGTAGTTCACGCCACCAACGTAAATACATGAGCAGAAACATAAAAATGAGCTCTGAAAATTTTTGATGAATGTTACTATGGTTTAAGATTTTTGAATTATTGTTTGATTATTGTTTGCAAATCAAGTTTTCACTAATGTATGCAAAGTTATTGAACAAATAGACGGAACAAGGAAAAATCCGCAAGGTTCTATGATCCTAAAGTGGTCCTTGTTTGCTGTTCCCTAACAGGAAGCGAGTTCTGTGGTGTTGCAAATAAGCTCAGAACTCCAACAAATGGCTCTTATTGCATCCAATTACGTAAAACCCTATAAATTTATTCGCTGAATCGCGAGGTTACAAAGAGATTATTAATTTGCTTAGAACTCTGTGTCGCTGTCCAAGTTTTAATAATCTATCCGCAACATGGAAAATTTTTTGAAGATTAAGAGTGAGAAATCATGGGGAGCCATTACGCCCCCTTCTAGTTCATTGGAGGCGATGGTAGTCACTTGGGCACCTGCCTAGTCGAGGGCTAATTCTCAGCGGGGCAGTCTTCCAAACATGAACCCTACTTTACCTTAGCATAAGCGGCAATTCTGAACAGAAGTAACTATTGATTTCAAAATTCTAAAAGGCCCATAGAAGAGTACCCTGCCGCGAGAACAACACCACGCACAGCTCCACACGCAACACGAAGAGCCCCACCTCCGGGTGAGGCACGGCTCAAATTTGTCCCTGTACGCAGACACGAGCCGCACGAAGGGATGCCTCACGTTCGCCACCTTAGTCGAGTTCAACAGCTGCGCCACAACGAGCTCTCTGCAACGCGTGTACGACTCGGTATTTTGGACAATGAGCAATAGCTTAAGCTTAAGGTAGCTGTTGTGAAACTCAGCTTGTTTGTTCATGCGATTGTGTGAGGAAATCCGTGTGAAAGAATCAAGCGTTATCGAATTTAAACAATAGGAGAGTGTCGATGTTGTCGAGGAAGAAGGCAAACCCTAGATTAAGTTTGTTCAAACGCATTTTTGGACTACCAGAGACCGGTAGTCCAAAATTATGAAATATAATCACCAAAGCTTTCAAAGATGAAACTTTGGCTTTATTTTAAAACGTGACTTTCTCACCTTAGACGTAAATTTCTCTTAGTAAGAGTAATTTTCTCACTCAGAAGGTAACTCATTCTCTAACATCTAACTATAGGACTCACATGATACGTTGTACCGAAGTTCCCCTGACTCAAGTCTTACAAACTAAGCTTTCGGTTATTCATTTATAGCCATAGGAGCTTGGGAAAGCAAATTTCCGATGAACAAACTGCAGTGCAAGAGGATAGGTGAAATCGCTTTCAAAGTATCCCTCGCCACAACAAAGCCACTTTTTGAGCTCTCCTTTCACTTTTTCACCGAATGTTGTGCAACTGATTTATCGATTGTCGAATGAAGCTATCCAAAGATAGCTTCTAGTGCCCGCAGCCCCTTAAAATTTTAGGACACAATAGCCCACCATCTAAGGATCCCTTTTCAACAAAAAAATGCCCAATTGGGCCCTAAAATCCCAGGGTTGTCTCTCTTAAGTTTATGTTTGAGCTTAAAACATCTCCCAAGAGTACAAAGAACAATATATAGTTATCATGCAAATTAAAAGCCTCGCACAGCTTGGGGATGTCTCCTATAATAAGCTGAAATGATCTAGGGTTCTGAACCGGGGTACTCATTATGGGTTATAAAAAATCAATGAACCAAATTTTTTACCAAGTACCAATTCCATCTAGTTTTACCTCCAACGATGCCCCTTGTCTTCTATTTGCTAGATTTTTACTAAATTCCAACACATCCTTTCACCAATGATTTTAGTGTTGGCGATTCATATTCTTTGATTTCTGATATGAAAATATGATAATGGTGATGAAGGCATGTATTTATGGTTTCCTTTGATGCTCAATCAGAAGTTAATAATATACTATCATGGTATTTTTTTATTTCTTATCAATTCTATCACTATTTTCATGGGGCTCTCTCGCGAACTTCTTAAAAATTTATTGGAATTATTCATACTTATTTCTTATCCCTCATTTGATTCTATATATTACAAAAAGACATACAGGTCGGCAATTGGGGACCTACATAACTTTTGCAAACATATTCATGTGCGAAAATGAAGTTGAATGGTTCTCTACTCTAAGTGAATGTTTAATATGTTTAGTGCGGTGAGTTAAACTGAAGTTCATTATTCAACTCAAATTAAAGTTAATTTTAGAGATCAATTTATAAAACAACGAGCATTAAATAGATCACACTTTCATTTAGTTTTTATTTGAGTATTTATCGAAATTGAGTTAGTGACTGCCGGTCGGTCAGCGTCATAATGAAAATCTCCTCAGTGACCACCGGTGGGTCACGTCGCACTTGAAGTGTTAAACCTGCATTTTACACAAGCTGTGTATGTAGCATTTTTCTGTTTTTTTTTCGTGGACTATTCCATGCTATTTAATTTGTATTATTTGAATAAAAACCTATTATCCTGAAATTAATTGTGGAAGTAGAACAACATAAGTGAGTTTTTATTTTCAGGCTGCGAATTTCGCATGTTTTTGCAAAATTCAAGCTTTGTGTTCACGGAAAAAATAGTTTTGTGATGATAGGCCAATTTTTTTAGCATTTTTTGGTGATTTTATACACGTAGCAATATCATAGCGTCAATGTCCAGAGTTTTTGAATAAGTAATAATTTTTTACGGAGCATGCAGTTGTACTATCAGCGGTCTTTTTTTCAATGACTATGGCTTCTCTGTCTTTCTTGTTGATTCAAAAATGTTTCTATTTTTTGATAAATATTACGATAACATTTCTGGTGTCTGTAACGGTAAAGCCATTCAAATTGCACCACATGTGTCGCTTCCGTACTTCGGTTCACGGTCTGAGACGCTAAGGGAGATTTAGCCGATGCTTTTTTAACTATACTTACCCTCAGGGTTGCGGAGTCGGAGTCGGAGTCGGGAGTCGGATTCGCCGGAGTCGGATGTTTTAGGGTGAAGTCGGAGTCGGAGTCGGAGTCGCTTCTCTGAAGTGTGGTGGAGTCGGAGTCGGAGTCGGAGTCGCTTTTCCGAATGTAGTGGAGTCGGAGTCGGAGTCGGAGTCGTTCATTCGGATGTGGTAGAGTCGTGGTTGGAGTCGCTATTTTTTGGTCTCTTCGATTCTATTTTTTGCGAATAATTATTTATAATTGTTTAAAACCAAGAGTAAACATAACAGAGTTAGAATACTTTGCTGAAAATTCTAAAAAATACGCAATGTTTTTGTTGATTATTTTGTCCTAAGTTTGAAACAGCGTATTTATACCTATCACCTAATACCGTCATGTTATCTAGTCATTGAGGGTTTGCACAGATATATATGAGAAACTTACGAGTGCGAAATATAATTTTTGTCCTCAGCATTAATGTAGATTTTGTAGTTAAAAGCAGGAATTAGTAATTGAAAGCATCGCAAACTCATTCTGTATATTTCTGTTTTGTTCATTTCTCCTTCAATTAATACATAAGAACTGGAAAATAGTAGTAAATGTGTTGCAAGTTACTTGTAGAACATTTCAGCTGATGCAATACATTGTACTCAAATAAAGAGTGGTAACTCTGTACGCTCTTAATGATGCATTGATTGATAATGACTAGTCTTTGCAGAAACTTAAAGTTATGTTGTGATCATGAATATTTCTAGTCTTTAGGTTATGATTCATTGCCAATGAGTAGTCTTTGCCAAAACCTGAAGCTATGGTCTGGTACACAAAGACTTCTAGTTTTGAGGTTATGTTATCTAAATTGATATGGCTTCCTTGTCTTTAGGTCAAGTTAACATGTATTAATAATAAAAATTTCTGCTCATATCTAAAGTTATTCCTGGAATGTTATTTGGTTCTTTCAGAGTCATATTGTATTTCACTATATCATTATCATGTTTAATTTTTATCTTCGTATCACTCCCCAGTTTCTAAGTAAGCATACGCTGAAATGGGGAATTTTAGAATTATGTTGAGACAATTTTAAAAACTGAAAAAGTATTCGTTTTGTAACATTATATACTTAATTACTTCTTGTTAAGGAAGATTTGGAAATGTTGTAAGGTTATCAATATCGGCATTGATACACTTGAGAAAAATTAAAATACAATGTAAACGAGCTGCAATGAAAATAATTACACACACTAGCAACAACTTCACTTACAGTCAGACACATATTGTAACTGAAAACAATGCACTATCTCAGCTGCAATGGTTGTTGCATTTATGCGATAGTACAAATTCTCTTGCTGGAAAAACGTTTCAAATTGCTCCACAAAACACGAAATGAGAAGAAGGTGGGCGCTTACAAAGTAAAAAGTTAGACGCAAATAGGAGATAGTATCATATTACTCGCAAAGAAGCTAGAAGTGACTTTTATTCGTAAAAAAACGTTCCGAAAACGTCAGGCCCCTGCGACGAAAGCAGAACAACTTTTGCCTATTATAGCCGAAATGTAACATAGAGTTAAGCAATAATAGGACACTTTTTCTGCATTGTTACCTTGCATAGTGTAGAGACAGAGAAGAAAAGGCAATGTGCAAATCTGGCCTACCTTATCTACACGTATATCATAATTTTAGGGATTTGAAGCATAGTCATTGAATTAACTATTATAATTTCACTGAATTAGTGCATACTTAGTTATAAAAAACTGTTGATACATATCTATGCTTCTCAGTGTAGACAGTGCCTACATAACCTACTCAGAAAACACTTGTCAGTAATATACATGGTGTTTCAGATTCAGAATAAGAGGCAAAAAATTGCACACCAAGTAGAATATATCCAAATAAAAACTTTTCTTCTATGAAATTTTCCGAATAAAGAGACATTGAGATATTAGCCGTTTATTGTTTTAAAGGATGAAATTTAATGACAAAATTAATCGCAATATTTATTTGAATTTACGTTGATCGAGCGAAATCTTTTAGTTGCATGACCTCCTAGATCTCCTTACATGACTCCACTCGATTTCAATTTTTTAGGACACGTGAAGAGCCTTGTTTATGCTACACCCATTGAGTCTGAGGAAGATCTTGTGGACAGAATTGCAGTGGCTGCAGGTGAGATACCTTAATGCCAGACGTGTTTCCTAATATCCGGGAGCCGTTAAGGCTAACATTCGAATAGTGAGGTGGAACACATTTTGAACAATTTTTGTAAAGTAAATTCAGAATAAATATCGCGAGTAATTGTGCCATTAAATTTTATCCTTAGCAACAATGAACAGCTAATACCTCCCAACCCCGATTTTTTGGGGGAAAATTTCGTAGGGCAAAAAGTGTTTAATTGGCCATTTTCTACTTGATGTGCAGTTTTGTACCTCGTGTTCTGAAACACTCAGTAAACATAATTGTGTGCACGACTCGTCATAAATGACGGGATTCGATATTGTCTGTATAGAAATCTGTCAGATGTGGACCATAAAGAAATATTTCCATCCTAATGGTACCCGCGATTAAAATATTCTAGTACTTGTGCACTGGTGAAACTCGCATCACAGATACAGTCATTAAGCATCTTTTAGATCGTGAAAGGGAGACAGACCAACCAACAAAGACGGTCAGCCAATTTTATTTATTCAATGAAATTTCCTTTTGAATATCTTCCGTATATCTGATGGCGGCTTTGTGGAAGAAAAAGTTTTCTTTAGTTGGCCTCTCTTAGTTCACAGACAAGAATTTGAAACTGTTGAAATTAGATTTTTTTGTTCTTTGTTTTTTGTTTTGCAGCAGAATCTTTTCGTTTCGTTTTTTGTGTTTAAATTTAACTTTCTATAATTAAGCATGTTTGCGCTTCTAGCAGACCTGCATTAACCTTAAATAGCTTTAGTTAACATTACTTGTGACGCTTTGGCGTTCACTCATTAAATTATCTTCGAGCTTGCTATGCTTGGGCAGCATGTCGTTCTTTTAATAAAAGTGGGTCTGGTACCTTTAACTTATTTCTCTTGCGTAAAAAGCAGTCTCTTTCTGCGACTTGAACTCCTCGACCCGGCTCGTGCAGCCTCTTGAATAGGCACTTATTATTGAAGGTTATTAATTGTCAATTAATTGTTAAAATCTTAGTGCTATATGCAGTCTTGCAATAAGATACGATATTCAGCTAGTCGGCGACCAGACATCTTAAAACTCTGTCTCTCTACTCAAAACGCCTCAAAAATTTCCTACCGGAGTACCGTGCTTATGACCGGCCGCGTCCATTGGATGTCTTCTATTTTTAGCGAGTTTCGTTTTTAAAAACTAACCCTACGTTAAAGAAGATTTTCGGTCTCCATTTTAAAGGAATTTAATAATAAAAATTTTACAGAAGACGCTGCTGTGCGTACTGTTGGAATCCTCAAGATACGCCTAACTTGGGTACGGTTTCTCTTTTTGCGCATCTCGGGAAACGACTTGCTATTGTTCCCTTGAAGTTCTTCTGTATTTGAAATAAATGTTCCAACAGTCGCCCTTAAGTTTTAAATCCTAAAACTCCATTGTATCAACATAGGAGAGATTATGCTCACGAAATAGCTAAACCTATTTATTTATTTGTTTAAAGGAGACACTTGACCGTTTATTGTATAAGAACAATCAATACTATACTGGGTGTTCCACAAAAATGTCCCGGACTTTTTAATTGATTATATCTCCACTTTAAATTAACATATTTTAATTGTCTTTTAGTTACAATCTAGTCAATTTTGTTTTATTTTCAAATAATTTAAGTTTTTGAAAATCAGTTGAATAACCACTTTAAGATGACCGATTTACTGAAAGGGGTAGAAAAATTGTTCAAAGGGAAAGTTTTAAAAACAACACTGTTGTTCTTCTTCATTCCTCAATACCTACTGTTAAGAATAATTTCATAACGATGTATCCTAAATACCACCAAGTATTTAAACCCTCTGAGAGGTTTCAAGTTTCAAGTGTTCTCAATAATAGTGTTTCAAGAACTGATAGAAAACTGTGGAATAATGGGTAAAACTCTTAGTTCAATGGTGGCTAGAAGTAATACTTGCTTTGAGAGAAATGGAGGGTATGTCGAAGGATACTAAATTACTTTATTTATTTAAACGTTATTTAAGGTAATGATTTGTTACTCTTTAAAATTTTTGTTTGTTCAGTTTTATAGAAAGTACAAAATAAGGAAGAATATCAATATTGTTTTAAAAAATTTTCCTTTGAACAATTAATTTTTCTACCCCTATTAGTAAATTGAACATTGTAAAGTGGTTATTCAACCGATTTTCAAAAACTTAAATTAATCGAAAAGGAAACCAAATTTACTACATTGTGAAAAAAGGCAATTCAAATATGTTAATTTAAAGCTGAGATATAATTAATTAAAAATCGGGGACATTTTTATGGCACACCCGGTATAATAAAAAGCCAGGTGTCCGTCAATTTATAAATAAGGATATGTTCTCTTGCGTAATTTCCCCTATGTCATTACAATGGAAATTTGCTTGCTTGCACAGTGTCATAAATACCATTGAAATATTATGAAAAACCTGGCATCTGCTCACTTATGTTTATAAGTAATAAAACGTTGCTTGAAAATCGAATCTACTGTCAAGAAAATGCGGGTTATCGCATTTAAATTTAAAAGGCATTTAAATGCGTAAAAGGTATGGCAAATTTTTTAAAAAACTTCTTGCGAACAATAATTTAAATTATAATGCACAGTTGTTGCTTGCTTGGTTGGTGTGTGCGTCTGTGACGTTCTTAAAGATGCTTAATGACCGTATCTGTGACACGAGTTTTACCAGTGCACAAGTACGAGAATACTGTATTTTAATCGCGGGTACTATTAGAATGGATATATTTGTTTGCCGTTTTTATCCTGAGATTTTTTTAAAACGATACCATTGAATCCCGTCATTTTTGACCAATCATGTACACTAGTATCTTGATTATTAACAATCTGTAGTCAATTTAAAGGTCGTTCGCTAATAAAGAATATAATGAATATATGCACAGGTTAATTTCAACACCTGCAACCGTTTACTACTAAGAATGACAGTCGTGTGTTTATTTTTGCGTTTTGTGTCACGCTGTTAAGAATAATTGATAGGAAGAAATTAGCACTGACGGTCTTGGTTTCAGTTCACCGTCAATTAATACACTCGTTTTCGTTGTGCAAGTACTCTATAATAAGTCACTTTCAAAACAATTAGAGCGATCCAGAGCCTTATATACTCAAGTTTGTATCGTGAATACCGAGTTCGGCGGGGTATTGTATACTGCAATATGCTGTATTGTATATTACAAAATACTGTATTGCAATGTACTGTATTGCATATTACAATTTACATACACAAGTTCGCAGTTGCTTTCAGTAATGCTGAATTTCCGTATCTTGGATACGGCACGAATGGGTATAACTACTTCTCTTGCGGCTCAAAAATACTGTGTTCTGAGTGTTTATTACTCTTATAAGAAAATTAAGTTACCTTTGGAATAAGCTGAAAGCATGGAAACTCCACTCAAACGAAAATTTGTTGAAGAAAGGTATTGAATCTTGTCATTTTTGACGGTCCGTGTACACTAGTTAAGAAATAAAATATTCGTCTTATAAATTATGAATAGGTGAAGTTGGAGTCACAAAATTGTGAATAGGCGGAGTCGGTGTTGGAGTCGCCAAATTCTGGAAAAATGGAGTCGGAGTCGGAGTCGCCAAATCCTGAAAAGGTGGAGTCGGAGTCGGAGTCGGAGTCGCCAAATTCTGAAAAGGTGGAGTCGGAGTCGGAGTCGGAGTCGCCAAATTCTGAAAAGGTGGAGTCGGAGTCGGAGTCGCCAAATTCTGGAAAGGTGGAGTCGGAGTCGGAGTCGGAGTCGCCAAATTCTGGAAAGGTGGAGTCGGAGTCGCAAATTTATTCCTCCGACTCCGCAACCCTGCTTACCCTACATGATTTCAAAATTTTCCCTCTAAACAATTTTTAAATTGATTATTCTTCAACTATCAAGAAAAATTTCTTAACTTAATGTAAGCTGCTCTTCTTAATTAGTCTAGTCGTGAACGTTGTGCATCAGAGTGTTTGGGAAGAACATCTCGTACTGCGTACTGTCTGCATTAGAGTCGGAGAGAATTCCAAAAGTCATATTGTAGAACTGGTTCACTTATAAGAATAACCATATTTTCTCCTGTCCGTGAGCATAGTAATAATTTAGTTACAATTTATGTTTTCCAAGTTATTAAAATCGAAGTTTCATGCAAATAGACAAGTACTAGAATTATTGTACATTTTTAATCTTAAGTAGGTTTCAAACAAAAATCCCACTTCATAAATCCCTGCAATTGTATATAGGACACTGGATTAAACATATTTTTTACCAATGTTAGATTTCAAAATGAGAATGGATGACTTTCATTTGAGTACATACATTTTTTTGTACAGCTTTTCAACATTGATGTAGGTCTGTAGCCGAAACGTTTATTATTAGGCTTTATCAATTCATAATATAGCTTAGTATCGTTTTTATTGCGAGTTTTTTTGGCTGCCTGACGGTTTTCGTATCTGCAAACAGGCACGCGTTGAGGCTCACCGCAGGTCTGGAAATTCAGGCTTTAGTTGAAGCTCGGCAATCGTGTGCATTGGCGTCTTCCCGTTATTCAACTTCTGGAACTCTGATGGCGAGAACTTGTCGTGCAGCAGGTAGTTGAGCCAAGTTGAGGTCCCAACCTCATGGGAAATTAGTGCACGTCACTTGACTCAGATTTGTCCAATCAAAGAATACTACAGTTGATCCTAGAGTTATTCGACATGCTCTAATGCGAACCTCAACTTATAATTAGAAAAATTGGTGCTGTTATTCCCAGCTGTTCATAACTTGAATCAAGGGTACTCTAAGTTATACAACTGAAATTAACCTTAAATGAATAATTTGAGTATGACTTAGGATGTCTTATAATAGAAATGCGCTTTCTGCCACTATGTCTCTCCCGCGTATAACTAATAACGTTCATAAGCTAGTTCTTGTTCGGCATTTTATGTTTGTACGTTATTGAAAATAAAATGTTTTTTATTTTTCTTTTTTTCTTGATCGTCGTTCTTCTGACCCTGCGGACTGCATGGATAGCAGAAGGGGGAACCAAACAAGGGTGCTGATATAGCGTGAGGTCTACCCCACTATATATAGCATGAGATCTACCTCTAGCTAGCACTATATCGTGAGGGTAGGTTGAGCTACTGGATATTACTTACTTCCATATATTTAATTTAGCGATAAACACTGAATATGTGCATCTTGAACTGCACCTGAGTAGGCAATATATGGTGGTAGACCTGCACGCAATAGTAGCACTCAAACAAGATCAGATCTTGTTACTATAAATAATTTTCGATTCAAAGTTTTGGTAGTGTGCATATGCGGTGGTGATCACTTGTGTGAGGGTACGTATTATGTACCTACGCACAGCGGTTAGTGCAAAATTTATACATGAGGGGCTCATATTTTTGCTATAAATACTGTACTTTTCCTATTAATCATCAGGTAGTCACATTACTTCACTCATCACTTCCGTATATTTTTTATCGTCAAGCTCATGCGTCATCGTGTGCAAATATTTCACAAATAAAAATCAACTATTAACTTTATATGAGGGATACGATGAGACTAGATTATTTCCATTCTTTTTATATCAACAACATTGGCCTCTAACGCAAAACTGCCAAGCTCATGTGTCAATGTAACTAGAAAAAGAACTCCCTTCTTTTCTAAACGCGTCCCTGGCACTATTCACCGTTTTTTCATTTGTGAGCTGTTTGTAAGCTTTTAAACATAGTGAAAATTAACTGAAGAAACCCTTTCCTTGTTTTTCCCTAATTTTTAATCATTGGCTTAGTTCCAATAATATATAATATCTCCAATGATTTGGGCACAATTTAAAAGTCCTCTAAGTCAAGAATTATTCAATAACCTATATTGCGATACATTTGTCGATTCATCTATGCTAGATATAAACATTTTTCTCACAATTATTCATGTAATAAATATTCTGAATACCTGGTGTGGTAAAACATTTTCCCCAGGCTAATAATTGCCTGGTATACCAGTTGATACGTAGTCACGAAAAGAGAGTTCTGAATTTCTACAATGTTGACCTTTAAATCTTGGCCGCAGAATTATCAATATCCGCCAATTTTAATTTCGGAAATATTCTTTAATATCTCACAAGCCTTACCTCAGAGTTAAATTAAGAGGGTTCTAACTGCAAAGTTTTTCATCAATGAGTTGCTCGCATTATGCAGAATGACCAGCAATTTGTCAGACAAACTTCAGCATAAGATTGGAACCGTTGGAATGAAAACTTTTTCTCGATAACCGTGTTTTCGAAAATGGTTCAAACAACAACTTTAAATTTTCACATGGTCGCTCGCAAAAACCACTCATTTTCCTATAGAATTTTAGGGTTCTTTTCGAACAATTTAACGTAGGAACTTCAAATAAATCACAAAATGACGCTCATAAAACTTTGACTTGACCCACATATCGCACACGTTATTCAGGAGGGTTGGGAGCAAAGTTCGCCTCCCCCCGACGCCGATTTTCGTAAAAACTCATTTTGACCAGGGTCGTACTTAAAATTAGTCTCAATTTAAAGCTTAAAACCTGTACTATATTAAATAAAACGAAATTTTCTATGAACCCGGGAAGCAGAGAGCGATGCTCCCACTCCCTTCTACCCACTTCGTAACCTGTACATTTCCGAAAAAACGCCCTGTTGACCACGCTCTTACTTCTGTATTATTTCACCTGAAAATTTCAAGTTACTCTCAATTTCAAGCCTTATACATTTAATACATTAGGATACATCACACGAATAATTTCATTGTCCAGGGAGGAGGGAGCGAAGCTCCATTTCACCCTTTCCGTTGTCGATTTTCCTAAAAACACACATTATGACCACGCTTTTAACTCTCAACTACAACACCTATGAACTTCGAATTGGTCTGAATTTAAAGCCCATATGATTTACTGTCTAAGACTACATATCACAATTTTGTAAATTAACAGGGAGAGGGAGGGGAGCACCCTCAGTCCCCGGTTCAGTTCATGCTCCGAAGAACACCCGTGATGAAGCACCTCTTATTCCACCTAATGCGCTGCAGCACGTCGCAGGATTTGCTTAACAAAAACCTCTCCATCTGCCCATTTACTCGCGGATTTCCTCAAGACGTACAGTAAACTTGCAAATTTCTTCAAGACCTACAGGAAACTGGGCTTACTTGAAGATCTCGCTCGTCTTCGACAACAGCTGACAAGAGAGATAATTCGCAGCAATGCAAAAAGATGAGGATATATCAAAATCACTTTGTTGAAAGCCACCCAATGGCCGCTGACGCAACTTTGGTAAGTGAAAAATTATTTTTTTCTATTTATCACGCTGTAAATATCGGTCAAACTTACTCCAGATGTCAAAATATCCCACGTTTACGGTACGTGCTTTTATGGATCTTGATGGGGTGTGAGGATTTCTGGACCAATAAAATGTAAAATATTCTAAAGAGATATAACTCGTCGCAACAGCTTGAGGTGTACCCAACCTACGTGTGCGCTATAGAAAATTAGCTGTATGGAAATTTCATTCAGCACAGCACCAATAACTCATTCACATCAGAATTATTGCTATCTATATGTGTAATTCCATCGGAGGTGGTGTGTAGCAGACAGCTGTGGTTGGATGGGCACACCTGTGGGAACCTGTAGCGTTCGGCACAGCTGTTGGTAATTATCAAGGAATGATCGCACGAGTGTTAAGTCTACAGATTGTGGTAGAAATACTACGAGGGGCTAGTAGAGGTGGAACCAGGGTGTTCTTTGTCTACATAAGGTTTTACGTTCAACTCCTGACGCTACAGAGCAGATACGAATCCATCAGACACACTCGGGGCATGGGGCACGTGATACACAGGACTCACATGCGACTTATGTGCGGTGCACAAGACTCGTGACACACATTCAACCCCACACCAGACACACATACAACACCACATCAGACACACATGCAACACCACACCACATCAGACACGACACATGCAACACCAAATCAGACACACATGCAACACCACACCAGACACACATGCAACACCACATCAGACACACATGCAACACCACATCAGGCACACATGCAACACTACATCAGACACGTGCAACACCACACCACATCAGACACGACACACGCAACACCAAATCAGACACACATGCAACACCACACCAGACACACATGCAACACCACATCAGACACACACGCAACACCACATCAGGCACACATGCAACACTACATCAGACACGTGCAACACCACACCACATCAGACACGACACACGCAACACCAAATCAGACACACATGCAACACCACACCAGACACACAGGCAACACCACATCAGACACACACGCAACACCACATCAGGCACACACGCAACACCACATCAGGCACACACGCAACACCACATCAGGCACACATGCAACACTACATCAGACACGTGCAGCACCACACCACATCAGACACGACACATGCAACACCAAATCAGACACACATGCAACACCACACCAGACACATGCAACACCACATCAGACACACACGCAACACCACATCAGACACACACGCAACACCACATCAGGCACACATGCAACACTACATCAGACACGTGCAACACCACACCACATCAGACACGTGCAACACCACACCACATCAGACACGACACATGCAACACCAAATCAGACACACATGCAACACCACACCAGACACACATGCAACACCACATCAGACACACACGCAACACCACATCAGGCACACACGCAACACCACATCAGGCACACATGCAACACTACATCAGACACGTGCAACACCACACCACATCAGACACGTGCAACACCACACCACATCAGACACGACACACGCAACACCACATCAGACACACATGCAACACCACACCACATCAGACACGACACATGCAACACCAAATCAGACACACATGACATCAGACACGACACACGCAACACCACATCAGGCACACATTCAACCCCACACCAGACACACATACAACACCACATCAGACACACATGCAACACCACACCACATCAGACACGACACATGCAACACCAAATCAGACACACATGCAACACCACACCACATCAGACACGACACATGCAACACCAAATCAGACACACATGCAACACCACACCACATCAGACACGACACATGCAACACCAAATCAGACACACATGCAACACCACACCACATCAGACACGACACATGCAACACCACATCAGACACACATGCAACACCACACCACATCAGACACGACACATGCAACACCAAATCAGACACACATGACATCAGACACGACACACGCAACACCACATCAGGCACACATTCAACCCCACACCAGACACACATACAACACCACATCAGACACACATGCAACACCACACCACATCAGACACGACACATGCAACACCAAATCAGACACACATGCAACACCACACCATATCAGACACGACACATGCAACACCAAATCAGACACACATGCAACACCACACCAGACACACATGCAACACCACATCAGACACACACGCAACACCACATCAGGCACACATGCAACACTACATCAGACACGTGCAACACCCTAGGCACTCACGTGACAGACCAGCCGCAGGCGACACGCACATCACAACACACGTGCAATGCACCAGTGTGGTGCACCAGACGCGAGTTGAGAAACAAGAAATGATGAAACCAAGTACGCACGCGGCAACATGCTAAGTCAACTTAGGATCTTCCTTGAAGGATTATCTGGAGCTGGGCAGCCTCCAGAGGAATTATTCATGGAGATCATCGTGATTTTAGGATGCCCTAGAAGTGGGATGGTAGGTAGGATGTCCTAGAAGTCGTTGAACTTATTCGGGCCCACAGGTAGCTATATCAGACCTGATCATTGTACTAGACTTAATAAATCATCTACCTCTGTTTCACCTGTGGAATTAAATTGTTTAAATTGTAATGAGTAAAGCAGTTGTTGGTGTTACAGGCGAGCAAATTTCATAATATATTATTGCCTCCAGCTACTCCAGTTCACAGATACAACCAGCATTCTAATGAACACTCTTAGGTTGTGTGCATGGCATACCTGTTGTGCTTTTCTGACAAGCATTTTTTGTTTCAACATTTTGCATGGGTATTACGATACCAATGTGTTATTATCAGTTAAGGATGTTAATGTTAAGGTATTTAAAAACCAATGGATCAACATTTCATGTTGCCCCTTTGTTCGGCATAAACTGTTTTTCTTTTTCTTCCTTTCTTTCTTTCTTTCTTTCTTTCTTTCTTATGTAAAGTTATATCTCTTTAGAATCGTTCACATCTTCTTGGTCCAGAAATCCTCACATCGCTTCAAAACACATGAAAGTAAAGCAAACTTGTGATATTTTGACATCTGTTGTAAGTTTCACCTCAGCTCACAGCGCGATGAATAGCAGCAAAATCAAGCACACATTACCCAAAGTGACCCCAGCGGCCATTGGGTGACTCTCAACCAAAAAATTTTATAAATCATTATCTTGCGTTGCTGCAAATAATGACCTCAAACGTCAGTCGTAATCTTCGCCACGCGAGCGGTTTAATTTAAATCGAGTTTAATGTGCGTCCTGAGAAAATCAGTAAGTAAATGGGCAGAGCTGTTAGGGAAAAATTCCTGTTTCATGTTCCATCACATAGGGGGCAAAATAAATTATAAAGCTGCTTCATCACGAGTGTTTGAGTGTAGATGTACGAGCGTGGTCAAATTGCGAGTTTTCTGTGTAAATCAAATGAATTTGGGGTAAGAGGAGCTTTGCTGTCTCCCTCCTGAAGGGGTAGAATTTGGGATCTTTTCCAAATAAGCCCCGCCACTGTTGCAACACATGAGTTCACCCACTTGTAACTTCTGAAACAACGCACCTATAGACTTCAAATTACTCTGAAATGAAAGATTGAAGCATTCTTTCGTGTGTGATTTTTCTTTTGATCCAAAAATTGCTTGGTGCTCTCAAATGTAGGACAACTTTGATTTCTCCACTCTTGAAAAAAGGAAGAGCGTGTTTGAGGAAAGGGTGAACTAATAAATTTATGACCTTAATTTTAAAATTACCTGGGTGCAACAGTTTAAAAATTACCCTAGAATTCTAGGAAAATATGAGTGGTTTAGAGAGTGTTGCAGTAGTGATCGTCTCAAAACGGTACTAAGGTTTCTTCAACTAATAACTCGTGTTCAAGTATGGTCACTTAACCTGAGGGCAAGTTGAACAAAAATTGTGCATCATATAAGAACGCAAGCTTACCTTTGGTGTGAAGCACACGACCATGTTCCTCTTTTTGAGCCATCGTAGCTGATCGAAGGGCACCAATTTCATGTCATTGCTGAACGACGCCTGCGTACCGTGACGTTGGCATCCCTGCCTGGCGAGATCACGCCGCGCGGCAAACACTTTCTGCAAGATGGAGAAATGCATTGTTACTCTGTTCTTCAAAAAAGTTCTGATACATCCATGATGAATGTTAAAAACACACGGTACATTCATTTCTACGAGCTGCTGCGAAGTCCATGGTCAACTATTGCTGCTAGGGCAACCAAAATTGGAATAGGTGATAAGAAGCTTAATTAATTTACAAAATCATTACAAAAAAACAGAAAAAACTGTAAAACACAGAAAACGTACACAATTCGCAAAACATGTATTAAATAAAGTTTAAAATTACACTACAGCGTTTAAAAATTCCCTATGTTATGAAAAAGATTTTAGATAAATTTTCTAATGCCAGCAAGTTTCATTTATTTTTCTACAACATTCAAGAGTGTTCCTGCATGAGAAATACCAATGCTTTCCCATCAAATATACGTACAATAGCAGAAATGACGTAATAAGAACACGTAACAGCTGCATCTACGGATTTATGATAGTAATAACGAAATTAACTGTAAATATTTAACAGACACAGCGTAAGAGCAGCAAGCACTGTACTGGAAGCTCAAAGTTCCAAATCTGCATTGCTTCTGATAAGGAAAATAGGCGTCTTTAATACCAGATAAAATGCCATAACTTTAATTTTTTCCCTGACTGTTCGAGGCATCAGCATATCTCGGTAGTGATGGATTTGGTTGTGAGGTACCCTCTTTGTAACTACCGGAGATAAAGTTACTATAAGGCGAATTTACGCAGGGATGTAAGTTTACAGCCACTACACAGCCTAATTTAAAATCATAAAATATTCTAGAAGCTCTCTTAACACAATGTTGCGTATGTGCAGTATTCACCTCACGGTCATCGTTCACCAAATCCACCTGCGCCGCGGCTGAATAACCGGCAGGCTTGTCGGTGCCATCACTTGTCGAACTGTTCGTTTTCCAGGAGGAGAATGAGTCGACTATCGATGCAGGCTTCACCTCGTTTGGAGGAATCCCTTGTGTATCGATCCTTGGATTTGAATTGTCGGAGGAAGTTTTTATTTCTTCTCCAAAGAGTGGCTTTGGGCTCATCTTTCTAACGAAAAACTCGTTGTTGCGATCATAAACCTAAAGAAGTAGTATTTAATACAATTAGAGCATTTGTATTTACTGACTGAAAATCGTCTACACGACAAGCTTGTAATTCAGCCATCTCGCATTTATCTCATCTTTCTTTGCGATATCACGCTATTTATATGCTTCTTTTCCAATCGAGAGAAAATTGTTTCTCCTACTCCTTCAAAACGAATTTTGATGATAAAAAAGTGAGCTGAAACACTTTTCTGTGAAACTCGAATTTTAGTTGTGAAATTATTTTTCAAATTTAAGGGAAGATTCCTTCGTTCTACATATGTTTGTACAGGGTGTAAATGAAATGTGTGGACTAACTTTCAGCGTAAGCAAATTAGTATCTTCTACAAATTACCTTTTTTTCAACGATTAAAATTTTATTTTAGTTTGTTGATAAGACTGTTGTTAACACTTCGATTCAAATTAAATAAAGACATTCAAAATTAAATTCCCTATGAATAATCAAAATTAATCCAATTACATTAAAAATTATTTACTTTGAAAACAACGTTTTTAACGTGAACAAATGGAAACAAAATAACCTAATTTAGCCTACGTTAATTTTATTTGAGCCAAATTTACCAAATTTAAAATAAAAAGGATCCATTGCTCCTCATAAGTGAATGCACATGAAAGTCATCAAATTTACAATAATATAAAAAATTCGATGAAATTTGGCTTATTTTCCAAAATGGAAAGCTAGCTCCCAACAACGCACCTCATAAGCGATGGTGACCAGACACACAACTGCCACGGACATCAATAACTTCACCCGCCTGCTCGATTTCATTTCGATGGCACGAGAAAGTTGAAAAAGCTGTAAAGGACAACTTTGCTTTCTCCACTCTTGAAAAAAGGAGGAACGTGTTTGATGAAAGAGTGAACTAAGAAATTTATGACTTTTTTCGAATTTCCTGGGTGTAACAGTTCAAAAATTACCCTACAATTTTAGGGAAATATGAGTGGTTCGGAGAGCGTTCCAGCAGTGATCGTCTCAAACGGTACTGAGGTTTCTTCAACCGATAACTCGTGTTCAAGTACGGTCAAGTAAGAAATTTATGACTTTTTTTTAATTACCTGTAAGTACCAGTAATATGCCAGTACCAGTAATATGGGAAAGAAATAAGGGAAGCTAACTCAAAAATTTATTCGGTGTTAGGTTGTACGTTCGATGTTACAGCAGGTCAGCAAATGGCACACTTGTACTCTCACGATATCACTCAAAGTAAAGAGAACCAAACGCTCAGTTTTCTTGTGATAAAGTACGCAATTCTTTCCTGGATCTAAATCATAACTCAGAAAATATTCATTTAGGTATTACTTATAACCAATCGCACTCACTATACCATTTACAAGTTGATTTGCTCCAAATGAATTTTGATATGCTCCTCGTGAAAATAGAATTGCTCCAAGTGAATTTTGATTTGCTTCTCGTGAAAATAGAATAGTTTAGTTTATTGTTAGTTTGACGTTTGTTACAGGTTTCTCCAAACGGAAACAGTCATCAGATATGTGTGCTTCGCAACGAAGGGAATTTTAGTAGGTTGTTGGTGTAGCTGGTTCACTTCCCACTCATTCGCCTTTTGGAATAATATTGATGTTTTTTAGTGTATCTTCCTTTTATTGCAAAAACCTACAGTGTAAAGTCATCAGCGTAAACAATTTACTTAGAGAAAAAACATGGTTGATCAATTTCACAGAATTTTGTGATCTCAAAAACAATATTTTCTCTGAGGTGAAAGTTCTCGAGGCAAAATATTCCAATTTGTGGAACGGAATCGAAAATAGATTGCGCAGAGGTCACTGATATTTAGGTGAAGAGGAAAAAACTCATTCCGAAACCGTTTCAGACTGAAACTATCAATGGGACACCTCTTTGGTCAGTCCCAATATTTACACTGAACCAGCACAGACCTGCACAGACTGAGTGGAAATGAATCTGAACCAAACCAGGTCCAAGTGTGTGAAATCTTGCCAGGTGGAAGTGTTAATTATGGGGGTCTCCCTCCATCTGTTCGGGTTGAAACTTGTAGAGATATTCGGTTTAAGTTATCAGCAATATTTTAATGCTGTTGCAGCTCATTCATTTTTGATTTAGTTTGCATTTGAGGTTGGTTCTTGGTGAAGAAATAGAGTATGTGAGCAGTAATGAGCTCTCCAAGTGCGGGTGTGAACTAGCGTGCTCCAATTAACTCTCCTACTACTCGTTTCAATAACTATTGTCTCTCTCGTAATTTTAAAATCTGCCATTTTCACAGTAAGTGTTTCCGGGTGATTTTCAGGTGCAGTTGATGTAAAATTGGAACGAATCAACACCTCCGCATTTATAAAATAATCATGTGGACTTTCAGAGCCATAAAGTCACTACACTTCACAGGCATAAAATCTTAGAAAGCTATGATTGACGGTGAAAATGTAACTTCACCAATTTATTGAAGTTTACCCTTCCTTCATGTAAATATCTTCCACAAAAATTTTGTATGAAACATCAATTCTCCGTAATTAAGCGTGAAAATTTACAGATGAAGCATTTTCCTAAATTCTTTGATTACGGTGCGGATAAGTTTGGCTGGATACTTAGCGATCAATTACATCCAAAAAGTTGAGTTCAGCAGCATTTAAATACCAGTGTATAACTCGTATCTATAGGATGCTTACTCAGAAATGAAATATTTTACGAATAAACTCAGTTTCGTTGTAGCTGTTCGTTGTAGCCTCGTCACAAGTTTCCATTTGACAATGCAGTCGAAATCGCTGTCGCCATAACAATAGGTAATAGGAACGCCAGTGTTTGTCGAATTTAGAAAAATCTTGCTTCCTTGCTCCGTTTGGTGCTGAATTTCGCTTGAGCCAAAACGCAATGAAGACTTTCAAGTCCACGACACTGATATAACCTTCACACATTCGCTTTCCCTCACACTTCCTGATGATGATTTTTGTTATGACCAATGAATATCGCCGACTAAAACTCTTCCAAAACTTTGGGGAAAAACCATGGAGAAAAGACAGCTAACTATCATAGTGATTTTCTATTCCATGGTCTCTATTGGCGAGCTGCCTTCACTCATTCCGCGTTATTTTACTCCAAGTTTGCCTTTAAACAGGATCTAAAATCAGTAAATAGGTATATTTAAGCAGACCCTTAAGTGCAGAAAATTTCACTTAAATGAGAACGACGTATTCCAGAGATATGACTCGTGACACGGTCGGTTTACCCGGCTATACCTAAACGATTGCACAGTATTTTTAAACCAGTCGCCTCTCATATTACTCATATCCTTTTCAGTGACATCTCAGGGATTTCACACAGATGCCAGCACGCACAATACAGCGCTCGTTTCATGCACCGAGAGATGGTTGGTTACTTGCGTTAGGCGGCTGATCGAGTAGCTATGCGAGCTCCAAGCAAGTCATCCGATTCTCTGCAGAAACCCTTACTTCGACCAGCACAAGAGGACTATGGCATATTGACTCTCATTCCCTCTAAGTAATGAAGCTTGTCATACTGTCATACTTAGGGACATCATCGAGCCTTTGGCCTAAACCTAGTCTTCAGGTTGGAGTTGAAACTCTTAGCATTACGATTGGAATAATCATAAGGGAAAGAAGTACTCACCGCTCCAGAATCATGGGACTTGTATCCAGCTTATGCTAAATTATTACTTTGAACTAAAAAGAGCAACATTATTCGTACGGGATTGAGCTATTATTGCCTGCGAATTGTCACATCCGCAAAAATGTGAAATGACAAGATGCTGATGCACACGGTGAGGATTTATCGCGGAAAGTGAACATTTGTAAGTGAAAGAGAACTCTGGCCTTAGTGAATGAAAGACATTCACGGTCACACAGCAAATT
Organism: Morinoia aosen; assembly: GCA_030386875.1. Lineage (NCBI taxonomy): Eukaryota > Metazoa > Arthropoda > Malacostraca > Amphipoda > Talitridae > Morinoia > Morinoia aosen. Next base: position 26,411,001 of record CM059564.1, on the reverse strand, counting down.
TGAAAGGGATTTAAATGAGCGGTTCGAAAAGCTCTTGACTAGCTCATTGGTCTACCGACCATTAGAAAAAATAACCTTCCGTGTTTGTAGGCTATATAATAGAAAAAGTGGCTGACAAATACATTTTTCAGAGTAATAAAACCTGACTACATGACAGGCGATATACTTTCATTTTTTTTTTGTCTCCCAAGCTTGATTTTAGTATCAAGTTAAGTTGTAGTACGATAATAACAGGATCCAGATGTTGCCCAGTGATATATTTCCTTACTATGATGCTTTATCATCCGGCACCTGAACGGCTCTCACTTCGAGGCGCAGCTCTTTTTTGCGTCAAACTTTCCCAGGATTCCACCTTCTTGATTCTAGAAGCTACTTGACTCAAATTGACGTTCCAACCTGTAAATGTAGATCTTAGCTCTATGGTTGCTCATTTTTTTCTATTTTTCACTCGTAACATTTGGAACCGAGTACACTCTAAATATTTGCTAGCTTTTTCCAATATACATTTCTCATGCAGGCGTGTATGACTTCCTTTAAACTTGTATTTTTTAAAAAACCCGTTATAGTTTTAAAATTTGAGACTTCACAAGGGTTTTTCGGTTTGCCCCTGCATTGCTCTGCTTCACCATTGAAACGATATTATTTGTAACGATTGAAACGATTTGAAAGATGGCATCATTCTTCCGGAGGGAGAGAGGTAGTAAAGTTTGCTTTGGTCAATTCCTCGCCTAGGCAGAGATGCACACGACCAAATCCCGATTTTCGCCCTGGCTGCGTAGTTCCAGGGGTACCTCCTCCACGCCTCCGTTCCTTCTGTTGCAATCACGCATGTCTTTCGCTCGACCCCGGCGGGCGGCGATCACTTTCTTGTGAGGAAAAAAATAGCCTCATCTAACGAAGGCTCGAAGATAATATTTGTTCAACTTACGAATGAAAACATTGAAAGTTGTTTAATTGAGAATAAGAATTGCATTTTCAGAATATGGCTTATTTTTGGGGATATGACTTGATCTTGAGTAAACAACTTTATTATTCAGACCAAGACTTGGTTATAGAAGATACCATTAGATTACTGAAGGTCCAATTTACCAACTGAAGGTTTAAATTTAATATTAAGGATATAATTTGAAAATTTGATTCAAACTACAACTTAATTGTAAAGAAAGCGATTTCTTTTTCTAGGGCTTGAAAACTGAAAATACAAAGAAATAATTGAGAACATAGGTTCATTATCGAGAATGTAATATGACCATTGAAAATTCGACTTCATTTTTGAGAACCCATCATATATGAAAAGGAACCGTTTTGTTGATAATAATACCATATTATTGAGAGCAACGTTGATTACTAAAAATTCCACAACAATAGATGTGATTACTATTAATTTAAACACTAGTTTTTGCACACCTAGATCAAAATATGTGCATCTGAACAGATATAATAGCGTTATTACTGGAAGCTTCATTGATTACAGATTTGATTTACTGTGTGAGAACTTCTGTTTCTTACCATAGATGTAAGAAAACTGAGAAACCTCTCTTGGTGCATGTCATGTCTGTTTCACAAATAATGACAAACAAACATTTATTCTCACAGTAGTAGTTGTATTAGCTAGCAAATCGATGCTAATACTACTACTACTGTGAGAATAAATGTTTGTTTGTCATTATTTGTGAAACAGACATGACATGCACCAAGAGAGGTTTCTCAGTTTTCTTACATCTATGGTAAGAAACTGAAGTTCTATGCAAATAAAGACATCATGCAACACTATGCGTCAAACGTTTCCAATGAAGCCTAAGTTCAGTAACCAAAACAATGCCCTTTCAGGTAATGCTTTCATTGGATTGAGAAAATATAAACTCTTTTCCCAATACTGACTGAGAATATGATTTTGTTCACCAATTCCTGTAGATGGTAGCTATTTACAAGTTTTCATTGTTTTTAATCAATCATCTTTGGCGAACTATGCTCAACCATTCATGATCCCCCTGTTTCAACGGTAGAAGTGAACTTGCTATTAGCGACTGAAAACAGCTTTGATGTGAGTTCAGTCCAAGTCAAATTTAAAGATAAATTTTTTACTACGATTTGGCATACGTTTTATCTGTAGTTCCAAAATGATATTCCAGAGCAAATATTTAAGTGATTATTAAAATAAACATTATTGTACACCTTAGAATAACGTGATGATAGGATGCCCTAGAAGTCGCTGAACTTGTTCGGGCCCACAAGTAGCTATACTCAAATTTGACCATTGTACTAGACTTAAGAAACATTCTACCTTTGTATCACCTGTGGTAAATAAATTGTTTAAAATTGTTTAGATTATATTATAGACGGTCAATGAAAAAAGTTCCTACTCAAATTTCAAAACATTTCAACAAGCGGGGTTCATCAGAATACCATTTCGAAATCAGTCTTGGAAACTGCCTCGGAGTTGGTTTACTTTCCGAGCTAACATTCTTATTATTTCAGTACTACCACAACTTAATATTTCACAGCTATCAATGGTGAACAGAAACAGAGAAAACGGATACATTACACAAAATGACAGAAAGAAAAACAGTTTATTTTCAATGAAGATGATATAAAAACATCATTGGTTTTTAAAATGTGTTAACATAAAGGTCCTTAATTGATACACACAAATGGGTATCATAATACCCATATCAACAGTCGAAACAAATGATTAAGAGAAACGCATGAAAAAATGCATACACTCAGTTGCGCAATCTAAGTTTGATAATACATGTGAATACAAATTGAAAAAAAAAAAATTCCAGTGACGATGCTTAATTGAAAACACTCTTATTAGTACGCACTTACATTGAGTGAGAATATATATATTGAGAAAGAATTCAATCCGGTATTTGTCCTCGGTCATGCAGTTGCCTCAGTCCTCATGTGATTCAACCAAGTAATGACGTAGATTGTCACGTGCTGTGCATGATAACTACAGATTGGTCAACGTCAGCTGTACGTATGTAGAGTGATGATTCATTTCAGTCGAAATGCGTTTCTTAATGTGTATTTGCTACATTTATTATATTAATACGTAAAATATTATTTCAATATTCTCGGAATAAATTTAATACGCAGATTGCGTACAGTATTGTTCGTGACACGAATGTACAAATTGGCACGGGAATCAAATGGTCATTAGAACGCATTCTTTCTCCCTAAGCACAGGATAAAACAGGGCAAAACCGGGTCAATTTGGCACCGCTCTAGTTTCTTATATAATGCATCTAAAAGCACAAATTTAGCCTCAAATTAAAGCTAATACTTTTCTCTAGCTGTTACAATCACTCAAAGTTTTCGTTTCAGTCTGGAAGGGAATGGGGGGTAGAGTCGGGGAAGTGGAGCTCTCTTTACCACCCACCATACGGTCCCTTCTTCTAAAAATATGTCAATAGCCCGGGCGATGAACGTCTTCACAGAGCGCCTTAACATGCTCAAGTAGCAATATTCATCTCTGTTCATAGTATCTTATAGTGTTAATAATCGTACCTTTCATTGCTCATTTTTTCATTACTCGCAGTCACGTTCCTTTGCGAAAAAGTTTGAAGCCTAATATTGCTATCTTTACTTTGTCATGGTGAAAGACATTATATAGAAAATCATACCATGATTTGGATAAATTAAACAGGTAGATGATGGCTTGAAAGTCTTCACTCATTTCATACGGTCAGAATATGTGGTTTATATTCATTTTAACGCTGACATTCTGAGAGTTTCTCGAGATAGCGTACAGCGACGAAGACGACGATGACCCATTTCTTCTTTTTTAGGTAATCATAAATGCCATGGCTTAAGTGACCCCTGTGATCTCATTAACTACTCCCTTCTTCTAGGCTTTGTGATGTTTAGACCTTTCATTGCAGCCCCAATATAATTGAAAACGGTCAGAAATCAGTCTGCCATAATAGTGAGATTATAATTTGGGCTAAAAAGAAGCCTTTATTTGCATAAATTACACCGTTGATATTTTACAATATTAATGCATATACTGTTCCAGTCCACTCATACAGGGTGTCAAAAAATGTACTCATGCTTTAACTGTCGCTAAAGTGCGGCCTTTTTTCATTGCAGGTATATTCAATTCATCACAGCATGGCAGGAAATTAACTTAGCTTGGATGAGAGGAAGTTTGTCCTGAAATGTTATTGGAAGACCGAAAATAATTGAAAGAAAATTTGAAGACAATGTCGCGATATTCCTAATGACCTGTTTCGTGACGTTTGCAAATCCCTTAGTGCAGGTTTTCAGCGTTGTCTGGACAAATTTGATCATCAATTTGGGCAGTTCCGAACATGATTTTTGAATTGTATATGTCTTCTGCATTCGAAGCCATTTCCTTTCACGCGGTGTTCATAAATAATGCTTTTCTTGTCATTCGAAGGTGATTATATTGTTTTTTAAGACACCCAATAGAAATGCTCGTAAAAACGTGCGTGTGCTTTCCAGGTTTTTAGAAATTTATACACTACAAATATTATTCATGTAAAAAATTTGCTGGAGATTTTTTACTTCTTTCTTGAAAATTCATTTTCCGTAGAGTTCAGGTAGCTTTGCTTCTTCAAAAGTGAAGTTCTACTTTCTATTTAACGATGGGAAATCCAGAACATTTTGCTCGAGGCAGAAGACAATGTGTCTTCTCATTTCTTCCTTGTCATAGGTAATAAGGCAAAGATCCTGTCCTGTTACCGCGGACGGAACGAATGCTAGAGAGAATGGTCCATAACTGGACGTGTCCATTTGATGTTGTACACTGAAACACTCAATTACTATTTTTGTTATCGTCTTTAAGCCTGCATAGATCTTCTTCAGATAGGCTTATACGTCGGGACTCGATGCACCGTTTAAAGTACAAATGTGCAGGATATGCGCTTCACCTTCTTCAGCTCGGTCGCGGGACAATGCGTTGGCGACGACTATCCAAAGGCTCCCGCAGTCACTTGCACTTGTGTAACCAGTCCTACTGAGCTTGACCGCATATCTGGTGTGCGTAGTATTTATGACTTGTATAAAGTTCTCGCTGACGTCTCTCAGGGACAATAGTTGAAATGCCGTCAGCGAGTTGACTCTGTACTGAGGATGGTAATCCAGAACGAGTGTTGCGAAGCCTTCAATCACGTCTCTGGAGAACCAACTTGATGATTGCGTGATATTATTTTTCTCCCCTATATATAGATTAAAATGTGTGACCTACAATATTTGACTTGATGAATGTCTTTCTTCTGATTTCGACGTTTTTCCAAGGAAAAATTTTTCTTCGTTGATTTTCTGATGATAGTCATCAGGGAATTTAACTTTCTTGATGGACTCGATCCTTCTTTCGTGGCAACGTAGAAATGCTTTTAGCGAGAAATTTCGACAACTTCAAGATCTCTGTAACGTGTTTCCATTGCGTTTATTGCGTGTCTTCATTCTCAGGTCGACGTGTAGTGAACGCTTCCAGCCTCTTACCAGCCAAAACTTACGAATTATTGAAACGTCCATCTAAAAATCCAAGAACCGCATAATAATCACTCTCATTATATTTAGAGTAAGAAAATTACTCATCATTACCCATAATCTATTAAAATTGTGTACCAAAAAATATGTCTCTTGAGAATTCAGCTTCAAAGAGACCTCTCAGAGATGCACCGTAGCAACACTCGTCGCCAACAAGCTCACTTTTACTAAACTACTCGGTGTGTGCGTTTCTCGCGTTCCTTGTCTCCACGGGTGAGATTATTAATGACATTATTGCGTGTTCTCTTGTGCTATACGGCTGGGAAATTGAGTGAAACTACCGTAATCACATTCGTGTCTACATTGGTCTTAACATTTATTTTTGTGTGTGCCAGGCTTGTTTAATACTGTAGTTATGGCATTCCGTATGTCACGAGCATTGTGTTCATTTTGCCCTATGGTTGGCGTCACTACCCCTGCCTCAACTTCTCAAAAGTCAAGATCCTGTCTCTATAACTCCTGATGTTTTTATGATTGAGAAGATAGGATCTTTACCCCATTGTGCCTATTATTATTATTTTTTGGTGGCTTTGGAAGTAGTGAGCTGATGCTAACCTTTGCAAATCACTTAATCTGGTTCCATCTTGAGCTTGCATTTTTTTTCTAGTGTACCACTCTTATATGTATCGTCTGCTCACCCGATTGTTACTTTTATATTCTTGCCACTTGTCGGTTCCATTATGTTCAATTATTACCGGGCAACAAAATTGCCTGATGTGTTGGAGAAGCAAATTATTTGTGAAGCCAGAATTCAGCTGTCACAGCCCTATTATTTTCCACTGATACTCAGATCTCTACATCATGCATCCGTGTAAATAATGACCCATTTTTAGTGCAAATACTTCAGAATCATGCTGCATACTAGGCCAGTAATTCTTTATGTTCAAAAAGTAGTTAGGTGCTAAGCGGGAGTAGTTGTAGTCTTGCTCACGGGAATTTTAGAGAGATAAAAGCCTCACCTTTTCTCATATATGCTGTCTAAGACTCCCTTAATTTTTGAATTGCCTCAGTGTGTAGCCTTTTCATTTTCTTTACCTTCAGCTTTAAGTTGACTATCACACGCAGTTGTCACGGTGCTGGCCCTATTTGATTCTCGTGACGTCGTGAAGTGATAACTTTTTAGAAATTAATGTTTACCCATCTAGACAATGTTTTCAGAGGGTATAATAGTAATAGTATTCAGGAGTAAACCTGATCCAGTTGGATTAGGTGATTGTTAGTTCATTTCTGAGAAGTGTCTGAATATTCTAGAGTACCAATTCCTCAAATTTCACTCCAAAATTACCCTAGTTCCCTGGGTTGGAGTAGTAGTTCAACCTGCAAATTCCTGTTGTCATTTTTGCTGCATATTCTCCTCTCACACATTGTCATTTTTAGGGTTTATTGCAGAAGTGTTGTTGTTCAATATAATCAATAGGATGCCAAAATATTCTGCCATTCTGTGCCATCCTTGTCATTGTTGTCTTACCTTTGTTTGCCTTGCTAGCCTCCGAGTAAGCTTTAATTGCTCTCAACTAGTACGATTTTTAGTATTGTTACCTTCATGTGTTGTTGATTGGCTAGGTAAATTAATCCCTCTTGATAACTTAGAGCAACCTTATGGCTTTTTATTACTCATTGTTAATAACATAAGAGTCTCACCTAATTCATGCTTAGATACTCATAATTTAGCTGTTGAAGCTCTGTGGTGTTTCCCTGTTATTTTCCGAATGGGTTAAGCTAGCATTGATCCAGCTAACTTTAGCCTTAGTTATGATTAGTGCAGACAGTTCTTGACTGTTTGCTTAGTGTAAATTGTTCTAATATAATAACTGTCAAACCTAAAGCACTTGGGTATCCCAGTAGGTGTACCCGAGAGTATTCGGCTGCAACAGCCTTGATTTAAATCAGCCAAACTTCCTTACGTCGACTTATCTAGTAACGACTCTTTAATCTCGTAGACTGACCTGGCATTCCACGCTGGAGACAGTCAAAAGATATGCAGTACTCACTTCTAGTAGGACTCTGAGCATGGTTTGGGTTAGGTAAATGGGGAAGTTTGCACCTGGGAGTTTCATGATTGTCCATACGACTTAGTCATTATTGCGATTGCCTTCGGCCGTGTTCGGGCGCCAGAATTACGGTTGATGCTGTTGCATAGACTCCTCGATTCGAGGCAATTATGTTAATCGGCAGTCGCTCGCAGCCTGGCTTGTGCAGCGACTGTTCTCCCTCTTTAACTTTGTTTCAACAAGTAACCCAGCGCCTTTCCCCCATACAGAAGGACCTACGAGCGAAACACAAACACAACCACCTAGTCCTCAATCCCCGCCATTGAGCCGAAAATTTGAGACGTTCCTCAGACCCACTTGAGACGTCCCTCAAATTCACTCAGCCACACGGCTCCACACGCAGCAACCAAGTAAAGTACTGCCTCTTTCGAGATCCCATTAATTCCCTCGTTTGGGATTTTCTAATTCACGCCGAACATTCAAGTCCCCACTATTACCTAGCCACAAGTGTTCAGGCTTCACCTCGTTCTTCTCGCCGTCCATTCCGATTCGGTCATATCCACTCCTAAGCCATCCTTATGACCCGCATCAGCGGATAACTACATTCACATACACGTCCTCGCCTGGATCCACAACGGACTCCCACGAGCCGCTGCGCGCGGTTGGAGTACGCCGCCAGGACTGGATCTGGAATTCCGCCTCAAGGAGCGGATTCACCCAACGAGTGACCGTGGATACGGCAACCATACGCGACCAATAAAAAGGCGAGAATAGTCGTTGTTTCACTGTTCCCGCAGAGGTAGAGTCTTGCAAGTACTTGAAACACTGGTGCCAGTGGAGCACCCGATCACCTACTCCTTCTGAGTCAATGGGCCATACAAACTGTCAATCTTATATTAAATTTTAAATTTGCATTTGCGTGCCTTGCCCTAGGCACAGTAAATGCTGATGACCCCCTGTCAAAACCTTAATTGTCGAGGTTAGTTTGATACCAGCATATCAAACTGGTGTACTTAAACTAACTAGTGAAAATTGAATAACGCCCACCAGGCAAAACTTCATAGACGATCCTGTAGAGCTTTGGTTTTCTCTTAAGCTTTAGAACCGTAAGATTGATTCAAGTTTTGCTTCCTCTTCGACCAACACTCTACATATCCACTTTCATTTGAAATACTTCTTTTCTTAACTATTGTAATTTGGGGGGGCTTCTCCCCCTCCCAGTCATAAAAATTTTTGAGTGATTGTAACATCTAGAAAAAAGTATAAGCTCTAATTTCAGACTAAATTTATGATTTTAGATGCATTATATAAAAAAATTAAAGCGGTGCCAAATTGACCCTATTTCAACCCTGTTTTTAGGAAGAATGAATGCGTTCAAATGACCGGTTGGAAATAGGCTCGCCGGTGCATACAGGTGATTAGTCATGCTAATCACCTGGAGTCATTATTTCTAATGAGTACCAAGTAAGGCAATGTGAAGCTGCTAAATCTCTCATTTTCTAACCTCATTTTGAAAATGCATCCAATTTCAATGCTGGTTAATCGGCAACAAAGGGTTATTAATCTGTTTATCCCAATAATTAAGTTAGAAGTCAGTGGATGAGGTTCACGCATTAAATTGTGTATACCAAATTCTTTGTTCGTTTGAAATTTAGAGTTTTTTCAAATTTAACTTAAGGAGAAATCGTAGAGTTTATTTCGTGTATCATTGCCGTTTTTACAAGGAATCCATTTTTGAAACATTCAGGTATCTCGAAAGTTTTACGAGAAATATCGAGAAATAATAATTTGAGACTGACGTTATTGATTTTGTGCACACGGCCCGTCAAGAATGATGTAATTTACATATTTTCCATGAGTTAATTTTCCAGGTGTGGATGATAAACAAGTACATATATTTATTCAAATATTCTTATATTACCTGCGCTTAAAAAATTCCTGTACTTCTCCTCTAGTAAAACTCGTATCACATTTTTTTGCACACTTCAGGGACAGAGAGACGAAAGGTTAACATCGGCATCTTTGGGATGCTTCATTTCCAATCAAGCCTGATACATATGATCTTAGCTTTGGTTTTTCAAATGTCTTATAACTAACCCTATATATAGGACACCATGACGGTTCCCCCGTAAAGCCGGTACCCATTTCCGACACCTGGGTTGAGTGGGGTATTGTGCTTGAGCTTTCCCTTATACCCAACGGGGAAAATCTCCGCGCCAGCGCCGGGATACGAACCCGCGACTTCCAGCATACAAGACCGACCCCTTACCCGCTGTGCCACGGAGAGCACTTTTCTCATATATGAACCAAATAAAGAAGCGAACACCGAACAAATATATAAATAAGTCCACCAAGGATTTATTTATACCATTCCAAGTTTCATTGGGTGGATTTATACCATTAATAAATCCACCAAGGATTTCTTTTTACTATTAGGATTTATTTATACCATTACGAGTTTCATTGGGTGGATGTATACTATTAATAAATCCACCAAGGATATATTTATACCATAACTTATCATTCGGTAAGAATTTTTTTTTTTAATTTTCACATTCCTTCCTCTACAAAATAATCAAGATGAACCGAGTGGTTTTCAGTTGTTTTCGATGGGTGCCATGTTTTTTCTCAAATTTTGGAGGGATTCGTCAGCGGTTCCTAACGTGTTCTAACCGCGATTGACGCTGGACTGTACGGCAGGTAGTGATGCATAATTGCCCCCACCTAGCTCCATGGCTCGCATTGTTGCAGTATGGTGATGTTAATCTTTAGATGACGGGCCCGTAGAGTGATGTTAAGACTAGTTTCATGAGTTAGGCCTAATTAAATTTGAATTTTACTGCGCGAACATTAAATGTAAAATTTCGGTTAAGTATTAACCTAACGTTGATTAGGAATGGGTGTTGGTTGGAATATTGATAAACGCCCCAAGTTTTACGTCACCAAAACAATTGGGGCTATTTCTGTTTTATCTTTGGGAGCTTGATATAACTGAACATAGTGGTGAGTCACTGGCTACAATACTGAAGCCTGAAGGTCTACTGAGGCGAGTTTGGCGGTATGTGCGCACATGATAAAGGATTTGCTTTGTCCTCGGTAAACGTTATAAGAACGAGACCATGAAGTTTGTGTGTTGTATTACAGCTCGTTGCTCTTGGTGATTGCTTGACGTCATCTAATACGTTTGGCTCAAATCTATTGCCATCATTGCGTTAATTCACGTATTGTGCTAGGATGTTAATTGTGTCCTAACTTCTTGTATAAGTCATTTTAATATTTTTGTTGTTACTATAAGTCCATTTATTGGTATCACTTGAACACACAAGTGCCAATCAAGGGTATATCATTCTTTACTGCGTTGCTCAGTAGTTATCAAAAATCATTTAGAGTATTAAATGTGCTTCAGTTTTGAAGAAAAATTTATATACTTCAAAAGTATATCTGGAAATCTTTTTTGACCGAATTGTTTGTTTAATATTTTCCATTGTTATTTTTTGGGACAATATTTATTTTTTGTCAGGCAAGGAAATTAATAATTTGGGAGCAAATAATCAATAAAGGAACACATTTAATAACCTTTTACATGAATGACATTCTGCTCGCTGATGCGTTATTTTTGAATAATTGTACTTTGAAGTTGGCGCCGGCACGCGCGCGCCGGTGCCGTTATTTAGTTAATAAGGGTAGTTAACCCCCTATTACAAACGTAAAGAGGTTGGGTCGTGAGGGTTAGCCACAGTTCTTATAGCGAAAATTATAAATAAAGCTTCTAACCCACCCATTAGGGTGACGACCGCAATCTTGTTTACATCGGATCCAAGATGGCGGCGCCCATGGTGGTCGTTTGCCTGACCTAAAGTAAATATTGACCATTTTTTGCCAAGAAGTAAAGGTTCAACCGTTCAAGCCCCTGGAAAAATGTTCTAATCTGCCAAATATTGTAGGTATCAATACTAGCAGGCATTAGACTGCTTGTGTAACTGTGAAGGTTTGTCTATTTTTCATTTTTTATGGAATGCGTGTAATATTTATGTAGCATTTTAAAGCATTCTAATAAAATGCATAAAAAATACCTATAAAGTGTAGGCCTATGACTTTCATCCTGGGTTATGAGTCATTCTTGATGTAGCATCCAAAACATTCCTCTGTGATTTCATTCAGCAGTTGAAAATTTTCTTCTACCGCTTCATGTTTTTTTTGATTTGAAGTAGATTTTAGTATTTTAAAGGCTCATATACATTTTTAATTTGAAGAATAATTTGTGATGAAAATTGTGTTAAGAAGAAAATCTACTGTGGTTTTACAATGGAAAGCAATTGCATTCAACAAACAGAGATCTATTTTATCTAGTGTAAACTGTTACTGTATTTTCAGATGTAGATATATTACATGGTTATTAATTGAAAAACTTTATGCAGAGAAGAAAATAATAATTCACTTTTGTGATTGGTGATAAATATATTTATGGAGTTCTCAGACGATGTTATTTCTTGATTAGGAGATCAAAGATATGATAACATAAAAGTATTTTGCTTCTAGCAGCTATGCATAATGAATAAAATTGTGAAGAAATATGTATATAAGATCATAATAAGGAAATCATTGTAATATTAAAGAAATTCAATGAGGTAAAAATATATATTGATATATCTACCACCTGGGTCATCAACTCTGAATCATAAAGAAAAGCTAGTCAAATCTATATCAAAATATATTAAAGTGGAAAGGGAATAACAGAAATAAAAATTATAGAAAAAGAAATCTAAATAAATAAGTCTCAATACTATGCTTGTTCTATGTCATTCATGACAGGTTTGTTGTTTAAAATGTACAGCAATTCTAAAATGCAGAAATTTATTTAACTAGATGGAAAGGAAATTAATTTTAAATCATCTAACCAAACTGAAAGGTCACACTTTTATGCATGTTTGCTTGTTAGATGATTTTGATAGGGTTAATGATTTCAGAATGCACATTTATATACAGTTCACTGAATTTGGTAATCTGTCAATGAAGTAGTTAAAGTTTAGCATTATTATCCATATGTAGTTCAAAAAATAATATATTTATATACATATGTTGTTGAAATTATTTTTAATCAGAAAAAAAACACGTTATCTTCCAAGTGCTGATAAAGAAAGTTTTATATTTTTAATTTCCGGTTTGCTATTTTTTTGTTAACTAAATCAAAGTTTCATAATTAAATATTAACTGGTATTTACAACTTCTTGTTCTACAAACTTCTTTCAATCTTGCTGTTTTTAGTAGCAGGGTATGACCAATTGACCATCAACCACTATGGTACAGTTTTCCTTCTTCTCTTGTTTACTTATAATCTATATATTAATATGCTTAAAACTAAGTTCGTGGGTAACGCTCTCATCCGAGTTTGCGGTATCATAGATACCGAATTTCTGAGCGTTCCATAAAAAGATCGCCTCTACATGCATTGATACGTTTGACATTTTATGAGGATAGATAGGTAGGATAGGTTAAATTAGGTTAGGGTAGGATCATTATTATTATTTTATCATGTTTTTTATTTATTTTTATTTTCTAACAATTTTTTTATATAGGTATATTATATACACATAGTATATATAATATATATTATAGTTATATTTATTACAGTACAGTTATATAATATCAACTTTATATAACAATAACCTAACCTATATTTTCATTTATTATTTTATATTTCTATTTTTTATTTTTTTTTATTTGTTTATTTTTATATGCTATTTATTTTAATGATATTTTTTGTATTTTTTTTTATTATTTATTTAAATTTAAAAAAAAAAATTTCCATTGTTTTACTGTTTACTGTTTTACTTTTAATTTTTTTCATTCTATTTTCAATTTTTAAACTTTTTATCATTTAATTTTATTTTTTTAATTTTTTTTATTTTTTTTTCATTTTTTATTTATTTATTTTTTTTAATTTTTTCTATTTTTTCATTTAGTTTTTCACTTATTCAAATTTTTCAAAATTAATTTTTTTCTATTTTTTTGTTTTTTTTCTTTTTTATTTAATCAATTTTATTTATTCATTTTTTTCTTATCTAAATTTTTATTTTATTTTTTTAGCATAGGTTAGGTAATGATGAAATTTTTCCATGGGTCCATAGTTTTTTCATGTTTGACATATCAGAATAGCTTTGGTTAGAATAGGATAGTAGGATATGTTAGGTTAGGATGGGTTAGGTTGGAATGTTATGTTTGAATTTCTTAGGACATGTTAACCAATTTTTTCATGGGTGCACCTAGCTTAACGATGACATTGGTTAAATTAGGTTAGGATAGGGTAAGGTAGGATAGGATAGGTTAGCATAGGTTACCTAATCTTGAATACGTTTTTTCACGGGTCAACGGTTTTTAATGTTTGACATATTATCAAAAAAGCATCGGTTAGCATAGTATAAGTTAGTATATACTATGTTGGGATTGGCTATGTTAATATGTTATGTTAGAATTTTTGAGGTAATATTGACCGAACTTTATCACGGGTCCATCTAGCCTAACACTGAAATTGGACAAGTTAGGTTAGGATAGGATAGGTTAGGATGGGATTGGCGAGTTTATGATAGGTTAGGTTAGCATATGTTGGGTAATGATGACGGAATTTTGTCACGGGTCCACGTTTTCTATGTTTGACATACTGTATTATCATGATAGGTTGGGTTAGCATAGGTCAAGAAGAGATAGGTTAGAATATGTTACGTTAGGATAGCATAGGTTAGAATGTTACGTTAGGATAGCATAGGTTAGAATATGTTATGTTAGAATTTGTTAGGTTTTGTTGATGAAATTTTTCTCGGGTCCATGTTTTTTATGTTTGACATATCAGGATCGGTTTGGTGAGGGTAGGTTAGGATATGTTATAGGTTAGGATAGATTAGGTTAGGTAATACTGACGGAATTTTTTCCATGGGTCCACTTTTTTTACGTTTTATATATTATCAGGATTGGTTTGAATATAATAGGATAGAATATGGTAGGATAGGTTAGGATAGGTTAGGTTAGGATATGTTGGGATAGGATAGGATAGAATATCTTAGGTTAGGATAGATTAACATAGGTTACGTAATGTTGGCAACATTTTTCCACTGGTCAACTTTTTTTATGTTTAACATATCAGGAAAGCTTTGGTTGGCATAGGAATGGTTAGTATATACGATCTTAGGATGGTTTACGTTAGAATGGGTTATGTTAGAATTTGTTGGTTAATGTAGACCAAATTTTCTCACGGGTCCACATACCCTAACGATGACATTGGTTAAGTTAGGATAGGTTAGGATAGGATAGGTTAGGACAGGTTATTTTAGGTTAGGATAGGATTGGTTAAGATATGTTAGTTTAGGATAGGTTAGCTTAGAATATGTTATAGAATATGTTATGTTAGAATTTTTTAAGTAATTTCTATAAAAAAAAATTTCACGGGTCCAGGGTTTTCTTTATTTTTGACATATTATCAGTATAGGTTCAGTTAGGGTAGGTTAGGATATGTTAGGTTTAGATAGGTTAGGTTAGGAAAGGTTAGTTTAGGTTAGGTTAGTATAGGTTCATTAATGTTGATGGAATTTTTTAACGTGTCCACGGTTTTTTATGTTTGACATTATCAGGATCGGCTCGGTTAGGATAGGATAGTATACGTTGGCTTAGAATATGTTATGTTGGAATTAGTAAGGTAATGTTGACTGATTTTTTTTCACGGGTCGACCTAGCGTAACAATGGCATTGTCAGTGGAATTTCCATGGGTCCTGCTAGTTAAATCTATTCCACAAGATGGTTTTCTTATACCTGTAGCTGTGGATATTTTGAGCTTCAGTTTTTCCTGAATTGTATCCCTGTAATGATATTGCATTTGATATGTTATGATAAAAAGCAAATATTTAATTAGTCTTATTCCAATAATATTGAAATATATTTTTTGGTCAACAATGAGTTTAGGTGATCCTCTGAAATTGAGCATTTTGTTTTGAACAATCAGTAAAGGAGCCCATTTAAAAACATTTTACATGAATGACATTCTGGGCGCTGATGCGTTATTTTTGAAATATTCAACTTTGAAGTTGGCTTTCGCGCACTAAAGGAAGCGAGCGTGCCAAGCGGAATTCAATTAATAACGGAAGCTAACCCCCTATTACAAACGTAAACAGGTTGGTTCATGAGGGGGAGCCACAGTTCTAGAGAAAATTATAAATAAAGGTTCTAACCCACCCATTAGGGTGACGTCCGCAGTAAATTTGTTACTGAAACTCAAGTCTTTGAAGCGGGAGCGCGTGTATGGCAGCACTGTCATGGACGCTCACTTCCGGAGCCAGCGCGCCAAACATTCTGGAGCTGATGTAAACACAATTGCGGATGTCACCCTAATGGGTGGGTTAGAACCTTTATTTATAATTTTCACTAGAAGAACTGTGGCTCCCCCTTACAACCAAACCTGTTTACGTTTATTATGGGGAGTTAGCTTCCGTTATTAATTAAATTCCGATACTCCTAATATATATACGATGCCGCAAAAGCCAACTTTAAAGTTAAATAACCCGAAAATAACGCATCAGCGCCCAGAATGCCATTCATGTAAAACGTTTTTAAATAGGCTTCTCTAGTGATTGTTGGAAACAGAATGTTTGATTTTGATAGTGGGGGATAAAAGCTATGTCAAAATCTAGATGGTAAGTTTTTGTGGATAAAAGTGTCAAAATTGGTCTGGTTCTCCCTCAGTAAGGTTAAATGTTCTATAGTTTTTGTAAGTCAATGTAAATAATGCTTTTAATATTCCTATTTTATTGAAAACAGGAATATTATTTTATTGAAAACAGGAATATTATATTTTAGTGAGCCTTGTGTTACTAGTTTGTTTTAGTTTCAAGTTTTATTTGTATAGTATCAAATACAGCTTAGATACTATTTGTATAGTATCAAATACAGGTTAGACCCCCTCAGGGGGATACACTTATTGTATCTATGGGAATTAGCGCTCCCAGGGGAACCATGTGAGGGCCCGAGCTAAAGGTTAGGTAGGCTTCCTTTTTGTTGTAATAAAATAGGTTTTTGTTTTGTTACGGACCATCTTTTTTCGGTTCACTGCTGTCCTGTTATTCAGCACCTACAACTTTCTTCTTCAACTTTTTTCTTGTTTCATGAACTTCTTTCCTAGCTTACTGTTTCTGTGCACCTTGTGCATAGATTCCGCGTTCCCTCAACTCCATACTAAATGGTGCCTTCCTTTTTCCTCTCTTGGAACATCTTTGTCTTGGTTAAGGGAGGCTATAACTTTCTTATATAATAATAATAATAATAATAATAATAATAATAATAATAATAATAATAATAACAATCGTGATTTGGGGCGGGGCTGCGCTCCGGCGACGTAACTTGCGTGATTTCTTGCGCTCCGCAGCCGTGATGCTCCTGGACGACGCCGGGCGTGCGCTTCAGGCACTTGAGGCCGCCCGCGCGACGCAGAAATGCGCTTCCGTGACGAGGCCTCTCATAAGTTTTCGCTCAGCCACAAGCTAGCGCTCAGTAATTGGGAACCATGATTGGTTGTCATCGATTGCCCCCCTTCCAATCACTGGTCAACTCTCATTGCCCCCTTTTGAGGCTAGAATCTTTCATTGGTGGAACGGTTACTTTTGGCAGCCATTTTTTTATATAATACGATAAAAGGGGGTTAACAACGCCCACTTTAGCCTCGTGAGCGCGTCCGAATGTGATGAATTAACGCCTGTGTAAACTCGATCCTTAGAGGTTTCACAATTATGTCAAGCCGTGTAATTATGTTTATATTTATAATAAACGAATTACATTTCTGTCAAAGATTTATTTTTGTTTGATTGTCCATTGCTGTCATGAAAATGTTTAACTTCAAAGATGAAAGACCTATGATTAAATTGAATGTCTTACACGTTGACTGCTTAGAGTTGAAGTAAAGTTCAATATGCAACTCAAATTTAGAATCAGAAGTGCTTTGCAATCATATAAATACCTAGCATTAACTGGGTCCATTTTCTAACTTAATTTAAAAATGGGTATTTGAATTTTTCATAAGACCAATTGATGCACCGTATTGCGAGCATCGTGTGGCTGGTGTGGTGTGTTGTTGGTGTGGTGTGTGTTTGGTGTGGTGTGTGTTTGGTGTGGTGTGTGGTTGGTGTGGTGTGTGGTTGGTGTGGTGTGTGGTTGGTGTGGTGTGTGGTTGGTGTGGTGTGTGGTTGGTGTGGTGTGTGGTTGGTGTGGTGTGTGGTTGGTGTGGTGTGTGGTTGGTGTGGTATGTGGTTGGTGTGGTGTGTGGTTGGTGGGGTGTGTTGTTGGTGG
This sequence comes from Morinoia aosen, assembly GCA_030386875.1. Classification (NCBI taxonomy): domain Eukaryota; kingdom Metazoa; phylum Arthropoda; class Malacostraca; order Amphipoda; family Talitridae; genus Morinoia; species Morinoia aosen. The sequence continues at coordinate 26,393,166 of CM059564.1, read as the reverse complement.
GGTGTGTTGTTGGTGGGGTGTGTTGTTGGTGTGGTGTGTGGTTGGTGTGGTGTGTGGTTGGTGTGGTGTGTGGTTGGTGTGGTGTGTGGTTGGTGGGGTGTGTGGTTGGTGTGGTGTGTGGTTGGTGGGGTGTGTGGTTGGTGTGGTGTGTGTTTGGTGTGGTGTGTGGTTGGTGTGGAGTGTGGAGTGTGGTTGGTGTGGAGTGTGGAGTGTGGTTGGTGTGGAGTGTGGAGTGTGGTTGGTGTGGAGTGTGGAGTGTGGTTGGTGTGGTGTGTGGTTGGTGTGGTGTGTGGTTGGTGGGGTGTGTTGTTGGTGTGGTGTGTGTTTGGTGTGGTGTGTGTTTGGTGTGGTGTGTGGTTGGTGTGGTGTGTGGTTGGTGTGGTGTGTGGTTGGTGTGGTGTGTGGTTGGCGTGGTGTGTGGTTGGTGGGGTGTGTGGTTGGTGGGGTGTGTGGTTGGTGGGGTGTGTGGTTGGTGGGGTGTGTGGTTGGTGGGGTGTGTGGTTGGTGGGGTGTGTGGTTGGTGGGGTGTGTGGTTGGTGGGGTGTGCAGCTGGTGGGGTGTGCAGCTGGTGGGGTGTGCAGCTGGTGTGGTATGCGGCTGGTGTGGTGTGTGGTTGGTGTGGTGTGTGGTTGGTGTGGTGTGTGGTTAGTGGGGTGTGTGGTTGGTGTGGTGTGTGGTTGGTGTGGTGTGTGGTTGGTGTGGTGTGTGGTTGGTGGGGCGTGTGGTTGGTGGGGCGTGTGGTTGGTGGGGTGAGTGGTTGGTGGGGCGTGTGGTTGGTGGGGTGAGTGGTTGGTGGGGTGAGTGGTTGGTGGGGTGTGCAGCTGGTGTGGTGTGTGGTTGGTGTGGTGTGTTGTTGGTGTGGTGTGTAACTGGTGTGGTGTGTAGCTGGTGTGGTGTGTGATACGTGTTGGGTGGGGCTGGTGGCGGGTGTTGCTGGTGGCGGGTGTTGCTGGTGGCGGGTGTTGCTGGTGGCGGGTGTTGCTGGTGGCGGGTGTTGCTGGTGGCGGGTGTTGCTGGTGGCGGGTGTGGCATGTGTGGCAGGTGGTGCTGGTGGCGGGTGTGGCATGTGGGGCTGGTGGCGAGTGTCGCATGTGGGGCTGGTGGCGGGTGTTGCATGTGGGGCTGGTGGCGGGTGTGGCATGTGGGACTGGTGGCGGGTGGGGGGTGGTGCTGGTGGCGGGTGGGGGGTGGTGCTGGTGGCGGGTGGGGCTGGTGACGTGTGAGGCTGGTAGCGGGTGTGGCATGTGGGGCTGGTGGCGGGTGGTGCTGGTGGCGGGTGGTGCTGGTGGCGGGTGGAACTGGTGGCGGGTGGAACTGGTGGCGGGTGGAACTGGTGGCGGGTGGAACTGGTGGCGGGTGGGGTTTGTGGCGGGTGGGGCTTGTGGCGGGTGGGGCTGGTGGCGGGTGGGGCTGGTGGCGGGTGGGGCTGGTGGCGGGTGGGGCGGGTGAGGCTGGTGGCGGGTGGTGCTGGTGGCGGGTGGTGCTGGTGGCGGGTGGTGCTGGTGGCGAGTGGTGCTGGACGCTGGTGGCGGGTTGTGCTGGTGGCAAGTGGTGCTGGTGGCGGGTGGTGCTGGTGGCGGGTGGTGCTGGTGGCGGGTGGCGGGTGGTGTTGGTGGCTGGTGGTGTTGGTGGCTGGTGGTGCTGATGGCGGGTGGTGCTGGTGGCCTGTGAGGCTGGTGGCGGGTGAGGCTGGTGGCGGGTGGTGCTGGTGGCAAGTGTTGCATGTGCGGCTGGTGGCGGGTGTGGCATGTGGGACTGGTGCTGGTGGCGGGTGTTGCATGTGGGGCTGGTGGCGGGTGTGGCATGTGGGACTGGTGGCGGGTGGGGGGTGGTGCTGGTGGCGGGTGAGCCTGGTGGCGTGTGAGGCTGGTGGCGGGTGAGGCTGGTGGTGGGTGAGGCTGGTGGCGGGTGAGGCTGGTGGCGTGTGAGGCTGGTGGCGTGTGAGGCTGGTAGCGGGTGTGGCGGGTGGAACTGGTGGCGGGTGGTGCTGGTGGCGGGTTGGGCTGGTGGCGGGTTGGGCTGGTGGTGGGTGGGGCGGGTGAGGCTGGTTGCGGGTGAGGCTGGTTGCGGGTGAGGCTGGTGGCGGGTGAGGCTGGTGGCGGGTGGTGCTGGTCGTGGGTGGTGCTGGTCGTGCTGGTCGTGGGTGGTGCTGGTCGTGGGTGGTGCTGGTCGTGGGTGGTGCTGGTCGTGGGTGGAGCTGGTGGCGGGTGGAGCTGGTGGCGGGTGGTGCTGGTGGCGGGTGTTGCTGGTGGCGGGTGTTGCTGGTGGCGGGTGTTGCTGGTGGCGGGTGGTGCTGGTGGCGGGTGGTGCTGGTGGCGGGTGGTGCTGGTGGCGGGTGGTGCTGGTGGCGGGTGGTGCTGGTGGCGGGTGGTGCTGGTGGCGGGTGGTGCTGGTGGTGGTGGCGGGTGGTGCTCGTGGCGGGTGGTGCTCGTGGCGGGTGGTGCTCGTGGCGGGTGGTGCTCGTGGCGGGTGGCGCTGGTGGCGGGTGGTGCTGGCCACTGGTGGTGCTGGTGGCGGGTGGGGCTGGTGGCGGGTGGGGCTGGTGGCGGGTGGTGCTGGTCGTGGGTGGTGCTGTTCGTGGGTGGTGCTGGTGGCGGGTGGTGCTGGTGGCGGGTGGTGCTGGTGGCGGGTGGTGCTGGTGGCGGGTGGTGCTGGTGGCGGGTGGTGCTGGTGGCGGGTGGTGCTGGTGGCGGGTGGTGCGGGTGGTGCTGGTGGTGGTGGTGCCGGGTGGTGCTCGTGGCGGGTGGTGCTCGTGGCGCTGGTGGCGGGTGGCGCTGGTGGCGGGTGGTGCTGGTCGCTGGTGGTGCTGGTCGCTGGTGGTGCTGGTGGCGGGTGGGGCTGGTGGTGGGTGGGGCTGGTGGCGGGTGGGGCTGGTGGCGGGTGGTGCTGGTCGCTGGTGGTGCTGGTGGCGGGTGGTGTTGGTCGCTGGTGGCGCTGGTCACTGATGGTGCTGGTGGCGGGTGTGTGGCTTGGTGTGGTATGTGTGGCGGGTGTGTGGCTTGGTGTGGTATGTGTGGCGGGTATGTGGCTTGGTGTGGTAGGTGTGGCAAGTGGTGTGTGTGTGGTGAGTGTGGTGTGTGGATGTTACATAATTATCAATTTGAAAATCAATACCTGTTGTTAACAAAATGTACGGCATTTAGTGTGATATATGCATGGAAATCATGTGTAGAAATTTTCGCGCGTCAGTCTACGTTTTCTTCTAACGCTCTGAGCAGACCAACTCAAGGTCATCGCCATTGTACATCAAAAAGCAGCTGTCATCACGTGTGCTAGTTCAAATACAAATGCTATTCTAGTTAGTTTCCTTGCATATTCTGTATAGATTTGCTAGAAATAGTTGTAACCCAGAATTTACAAATAGCATGCTTTAACCAACATGTAATGTTGAGAATGCTCACCTTTGTTGCATCAGGGGTCGCGCGAGCGCGTCAACCGTCAAAATTCAAATAAAAATCACTCAAATTTCACCATCCAGGTAAAATTATTGGCTGAAAATTCATATGCAGGTAAAGAGAACCTAGATACGTCTAAATCAAGCAAAAAATTGCGAGTTTCTACGAAGTTTTTTGTATAATTTCGAAAACAATTTTTGAGGTTAACATTTGTCAGGTAAGCGCAGAAAGCCGTCGAGTTTTTCAAGATTTACGACCATTAACAAAAATTTAGATGACCCTAAGCCCCATACACTCTAAAAGTTATCAGATAATGGTCTCACGCAGCTACGGACAAATTTTCAGCGCATAATTCCGTTCCTAAAATAAAAAATTCAACATTTTCAAAAACACGTCGTTCATGATAAAACGTGAATCTATTCTGGGAACCTGACCGGGTACAGCTATAGGTCTTGGATGGGACTTCTTCCAAATAATAGAAATTAGTATTATAAGGAAAACTTGATAATAATTACTTTTGTTATTTTAGTCATTAAGTACTTGCATTATTATCTAGACCCCCAAAATTTAATATGGATTGATTCAGGAATGAAGGATGTTCACGCGTCGTTGGGTTTGGAGTTGGTTTTCGCTTATAATCCATCATAACTAAATAATTAGGGCATGAATAAATGAAAAACTCATTTCCCGAGCCGTTATCTATGCACCCTTTCGAACGATATACAGCCCGCCCCCTTCTGAGCACTCACAACCAATTATAATGAGTAATAAATTGATGTCAGATGAGCGCAAGAAATCACGAGTATAATAATAATAATAATAATAATAATAATAATAATAATAATAATAATAATAATACAGCTTAGAAGAGATGTAATTTTTGGGTAGGTGGACCAAAGTTATTGAAATTGCTCGCTTAATTGGGGATCAGTCAATGAACGTATTCAGATATTTGAGTTTAAGGAGCAGTTCAGGGAATAGTAGTCAACTTTGATATTTAGTTTAATATTATTTTATTTGGGCATAATTAAGGGGACCGTCTACCCAAAAATAAAATATTTATTTATGGAGGGATTTTTCTGAAACTTTCACAGTAGGTTTTCAATGCTGCAAAGATCATTTCATTATTGATATGTTTATTTTTTGTACCTGCGCTTTAAAAAAAAAACGAAAAAAAAAAGTTTTTTCAAAATCTATCTGCTCCTACAATTTTAAAGGTATAGAACCGAAAATTCGTTTTTCTGTAGTTTATATACCCATATATCATAAAGCAATGTGGAATTTTGATATATTTATTTTTAAAATTTTGGGAACATTTTGAAAAAAAAAAATTTATTTTAGTGACTTTTTTCTGTTTTCTTTCTGGAATTTTCATAATAATGAACAATTGAAAATTTTGTATTGCTTTATGGTATAGCTCGCTAAGCCCTATTGAATGGTATCTATCCCATTCATGTAACCCTAAAATTGTGGAAGTAGCTTGATTTGAAAAATCCAATCAGCAAGTTTCCAGAAAACGTCTTTTTTTTAAAAAAATTGTTTTCATTCCTATCTTTTGACCTAGGGATTTTTTACACTGAACTCTTGAGCTTTTGTAGTGCTTTTCAAGCACTTTCGAGTCATATATTTGACATTGTTGTAGCTTTTTAACTCTGTGAGAAAATCTACATCAAAAGACAATAAGTCTAGGTGTTGAAAACCCTTAACCCCCCCAAAATTTTTTTTTCCCAAAATACATATTTTTTTCAAATGATCTCTACTTTGTAGCTCTTTTCAAGCCCTTTTGATTGGTGTGCTTGCCATAGCCGTAGCTATGATACTGCGGCTGTCATTGAGCTATGAATGAAAGCGTGTGTAAACAGAACAGCTGAAATCTTAAAATTGTCAAAAATTATTAGTCAGCGTTAGAATGTTTTGTTTGAATATGAAAGCACTTTGAGTAGCCCATGAACAAACTCTAATGCCATTGCCGCCAAGAAACACGCCCAATTGACCCCCAATATGAGGGGTGGAAGGGGTCACACTGCGTCAAGGTCACGCCACCCCCTCGTTCTCCACCCTCTGTGGGGGGCAAGAAAATCCTCTATAAGATGCATTTAAAAACAGAAAATCAGCCATTTATGAGAATTCCACATAGACGGTCTTCTTAAGCTTGCTGAAGTTCTTCCCTGTAGCTACAATTTAGGTGTCTTATTTAAATAATAATGATTATTTTTTGTGCATGATTTCAAAAAAATTGCAAGCCTAAAGTTTTGTTATTGGATTTCTATGTAATAGTGAATAAATCTGTTGAAAACATTTGTTACATAAAAGAACAACTCTAAAAGACATAGATTTAAATCAGGGTTGGCACATAATAAACCCACCCAAAAAAACCCACACTGAAAAACCCACTAAATAGTGGGTTTTTTTTTGGGGGTTTTATTATTGTTTTGTAAATTATATTTGTTTTCAAGCTTACAGAATCAAAATGAGCTAAATATTTATCTTGTCAAAATAAGTATCTAAGTCATGTGCATGACTATGACAAGAAAACATTGAAAAACAGAACACCAACCCTGTACAAATCAAATTAGAAAAACCTTAATCACAAAAAAACTCGAAGGACTAATATATTTTAATGAATTCCATTTCCAAAGTAAAAAAACAAAAATTTAGAAACAAATGCAGTTTGATTACTTAATATAGAGACTTCTGAATTTTTCCTGTCTTCTAGACTAGACCAGTGATGCAAAAAAAACGGTTTTATTTGATTGCGTTTTTTTTGCAAAAAAAACGTGTTTTTTGTGTTTTTTTTTTTTTTTTTTTTTTGTTTTTTTTGCACACCTAAATTTTGTCAAGTATATGTCTGGGTTTTTTTTGGACAACTAAAATATATTAATATCCATGTTTTTTAGTCATTTTATTGTTAGAAAAACATCAAACAGAAACCAAACAGTAAAAGTGGTGGCAGACAACCCACAATTACCTAGAGGCGTCTAAGAGGAACAGCAGGAGCCACAGAACTTATATTGATGGAGTCAAAATTCAGAGCTTACTATCTCTACTATGTCAGATTTCATTTTTATGTGACCAAAAAAAATCAGACTTTGCAGAGATAATCTCTGAATTTTGACTCCATCAATATAAGTTCTGTGGCTCCTGCTGTTCCTCTTAGATGCCTCTAGGTAATTGTGGGTTGTCTGCCACCACTTTAACTGTCTGGTTTCTTTCTATGTTTTCATTACAAAAAAATGACTAAAAACCATAGATATTAATATATTTTAGGTGATCAAAAAAAATTTGCTGTTTTTTTAAAACGTGTTTTTTTCTCAACGAAAAATTCTGACTAATAAAAATGAATATTAATATATTTTCTGGTACCAAATATAACCATGCTGTTTTTTTTTACAAAGAATCATGACTAAAAAACAATATATTTTATGTGACCTAAAAAGCCCCATGCAGTTTTTTAAAAAAAACATGTTTTTTACTAAAAAATCATGACTGAAAAAACATGAATATATTTATGAGATCTAAAAATCCCATGCTGTTTTTTAAGAAATGTTTTTTTTACAATGATGTATAAGAAAACCTGGATATGAATATATTATGTGCGACCAAAAAACCATGCCGTTTTATTTCATGTATTTTTCATAAAAAATCATGTCTTGAAATCATGGATATTAACATATTTTATGTTACCAAAAAATCATTGTTTTTTTATTAAAAAGTTATTATTATTCATTTTTTGGTCACGGCTTCTTTGTAAAAAAAAAAAAACCCCTCAGGGGTATACAATTATTGTATCTATGGGAACTAGTGCTCCCAGGGGGACAATGTGAGGGCCCAAGCTGAGAGTTAGGTAGGCCTCCTTTTGGTTGAAATAAAATGTTTTTGTTATGTTGAGGACCACCTTTTTTTGGTTCACTGCTGTCCTATTTTTCAGCACCTACTACCGTCTTCTTCAACTTTGATCTTGTTTCATAATCTTCCTTCCTCTCTTTGGATCGCATTTGTTGCTGGGTAGGGAGGCTAAAACTAATGACTAATCTAATCTGTGAAAAAAACATGGATATTAATTTATTTTATGTGACCAAAAAACCATGCTTTTTGAAAAAAGATTTTTTACAAAAAACATGAGTATTAAATTTTATCTGACCAAAAAAAACATGACCTTTTAAAAACCATGTTTTTTTCACAAAAAGTCATTAATATCCATGTTTTTTAGTCATGATTTTTTGGTAAAGAAAACATGATTTAAAAAAACAGCATGTTTTTTAGGCACATAAAATATATTAATATTCACATTTTTTAATCATGATTTTTCTGTAAAAAAGATGTTTTTCAAAAAAACAGCATGGTTGTATATGGTAAAATTAAGTATATTAATATCCGTGTTTTTTAGTCATGACTTTTTTGTAATGAAAACATTCAAAAAACAGCATTGATTTTTTGGTCACATAAGATATATTAATATCCATTAGAACCGTACCAGGTCTTGGAATAAAATATCCACAAAGAATCTATTCACTCTATAAAACCTTTCGGAGACTAGCTCCATCCTCAGTAAGTCATTCAGTCAAATGTTTTCCAAAGGAACAGTGAAAATTCATTGTCCATTTCACCAAATTTTACTGAATGACGGAGGATGGAGCTGGTCTCCGAAAGGTTTTATGGAGTGAATAGATTCTTTGTAGATATTTTATTCTAAGACCTAGTACAGTTCTAATAAACATGATTTCAATATTAACAGCATTCTTTGTTTATAAGTTTCTAAAGACAATTCCATTAAAGAAAAATAACTTTCCTGATATTTATATCTGTGTTATTTTAGTCATGATTTTTTTAAAATGTTTAAAAAAAAAATTATTTTTTGGTCCCATAAAATATACCATGTTTTTTTAGTCGAGATTTTTCCGTTAGTAAAACAATGTTTTAAAAAAACAGCATTGGATTTTAAAGGTCACATAAATATATTAATATCCATGGTTTTTATTCATAATTTTGTATAAATAACATGTTTTTTTTTTAAAAAACATCATGGTTTTTTAGTCACATCTCTATCAATGACCACAAGTAAAGATATGTTATAACATACCATTTTAAGAGTTGAAGGTCATTCACATGTATTGTATAATAATATCAAAGCATGAAACCGCAGAAAATAAAAAATTTCATAAAACCATGGAAAACCATCAATTAAGAAGTATGCTGTTTTATTTTGTAACTTGACATGAAAGCAAATAATGTAATGTGGTTCTTTTTCTTGCTGAGCTATTTGCAGACAAAATATTAAAAAAAAACAAAATATCCACGTTTTTTTGGCCACGGTTTTTTGTGTAAAAAAAACGTGTTTTTTTAAAAAAAAAAACGGCATGGTTTTTTTGAATCACATCTCTAGACTAGACTGCTACTACAATACTACTGTGTTTCTCTTTCTACATCCACTGCCATTTCATCGTTGTCATCCACATCATGATCATTTGTGAGGTGGCGATATACTGAGACGATTTCTGCGCGCGTTCTGATCCTAATCTATTTCTCAATTTATTCCACACAATTCCAAATGTTGAGAAAATTCTCTCAATGGATCCTGAACTTGCGGTGCAAGAATGAAGATTGCTTATAAACTTGCAGAAACCCTCTGCCGATGTTTTTTCATGAATCTACATTTTCTGCTGTTTCATGTCTTTGAATATCCCACCATCAACAAGGAGTCATTGTCTTAGTGATATTCTCATTGAACATGTGTTTTGGGAAGATGTTGGAGTCCTTCAATTTATAGGAGTAAAGCGCACCGATGAACTCCGGATTGTACTCAGCCAGCCACTCTTCAATATCAGTCTCCTGTGAGAGCTTTGCCTTAAATGTTGTAAAATGAAACATCAATATCGAGTTCATTATCTTGTTGATCAGTCTAATGTGAAACTAGGCTAAGTGAATTAGGTTAAACATTATTGTACACCCTAGAATAATGTAATGGTAGGATGCCCTAGAAGTTGCTGAACTTATTCGTTCCCACAGGTAGCTATACTCAAATTTGACCATTGTATTAGACTTAAGAAACATTCTACCTCTGTATCACCTGTGGTAAATAAATTGTTTAAATTGAAATAAGTCTAACAATTATAGTCAGATGGGGCAAGACAACCGCAGCCATCATGGGGTGAGAAAGTAAAGAAACTACTGGCCTATGGGGAGCGTTCAAGCTGCACTGGAACAAATTTGACAATGGAATCTGTTAGAGCATTTACTTCCAATCATTTTAGTGTTTGTTGCTATCCTGTACTGCGAAAAATGAATTTTTTTGGCAAATTTAAAAAAAAAAATTTGGCATGTCATCACTACATGTTGTAACATGTAACAGTGTGGTTGACTGACTTGACTTGCGCAGCTAAGCACTCCAGCTCACACAATACACATGTTAAGTTGTTAACAGCATGACTGTTAAGTGATGTGCAGCTGTCTTGCTTCAAGTTGCTTGTGGTGGTTACTTATGATCTGCATGGTGCTTCCCTCTCACATGACTTGCGCCTGTCTGCTGCTAAAACAACTTACTATGAATTGACGAGCATAGCAATTCTCTTTGGACATCTTATATCTTTACAGACTGCAGAGCTATGTCTCTTATGCATATGGTAATTGGTAAATGGTAATTGTGATGGACAAACTTAATTCATATATTGTTCATATAATGTAATAATTCATACAATAATGTAATATAATGTTGGAAATGAAGTAATCAAATAACAATATTTACACAATAAGTGTATGTATATAAATCTGAAATAGGGGCAACGGGAGTTGTGTGAATAACTCTTTTACAACAGGTATTACAAAAAAAACAATAAAGCCCAAAAAACCCAATAAAACCCATAAAATCCAATTTCACCCAAAAAAACGCAGGTGGGTTGGGTTTTTTTAAAAAACCCTGGGTTTTTTCCATCCCTGATTTAAATAGGATTTGCTAGAAGATATATCTTTGTACTACATGAACACTTGAAAGTTCATTTTATATCTTATGGCATTTATGAGCAAAATCAGAGAAAATATGATGATTATTATGTAATTCAATGTAAAATTTTTGTATGCAAGATTGACACATTTACAATACTAAAAATTATTTAAACTAACTTGGTGATAGAGAAATTCAAATCATGTTAGTAACCTATTCTTATTTATTTATTTTTGCCTTTTTTTCATTTCATATCACTTCTATAAGGTCTGACCTTACTGTTCTATTTTAAAATAAAATTCTACATCATCCTACAGAATTGCTGCTTTGTGTTGTGTGAAAACTATTAAGATTTGGGGCATGTTTTCTAATTAGCAGCTTCATTCTTTGTTACTATGCTATTTCACTACAGGAAGGGAGGAGGGAAGGATGACTTGAAACTGTTTTTTACTGATGATCAAATGTGCATATTTCAATAGATTTGAATCTAATTTTATGACAGCACTTGAAAGCTCTTATACTAATTGATGTCTTGTTCCAAGTTAGAGTGGTCTGCCATCATCGATATTGGTTTTATTCTTGAAATATCTGTGGTCTTCATGTCCAGAGGCATCATTGACTGACCAGTCATAGCTTCATTATACAATGTGTCAATGATCCGAGTCACCTCTTGACAAGTTGCAGAAACATTCCTGTCCTCAGTCTGCAGTAAGAGGTTCTGAATGTACATATTGGATAAATACTGCAAGTAAAGGCAGCTTGTTCACTAGTTAACACGTTAACTGCAATGTGAGCCACCGGTGGTACACAAAGGGAATTTTCATGATGCTGCTAACCAACCAGTAGTCACAAACTCAATTTGTATAAATACTCTATCAAAGCTTAACAAAGGCATGATCCAGTTATGTTTGCTCTTTTTCAAAGTGCTTACTACAATTAACTTAAAATTTGTGTTGAATCTTAAACTTTAGTTTAACCCATGGGGGTTAACGTGGTAAGTTTTCATTGACTTATAGTAAAGGCAATCGTATTTATTAACTGGATTGTGGTTTCATGTTCACTTGGTCCTATGAGGATTTTTGTTCACAGTCTCTTCAGATCATTTTATGATCTCATCAGGATTTCACTTCATTGCAATAAGTTATTTCTTCCACTGAGAATTTGATGCTTGGGATTTTTGTGTCATTTTTAATTATATAAGACAACAGAATTCCTTTGGATCTTCTTCTTAGTGAGTCTCACATTGTAATCTCTGAGTTTCCTCTCTCACTTTCTAGCTTCTTTCCATATTGTTGCAGATTTTATTTGCAAGCAGCTTGGTTTTTTCTAGAATGCCTCGGTCTTATCACATTCTGGTAAATTTATTGAAAATTGGTTCTGTTCACTCACTTTGTATTCCAGTAGAAAATAAAATGCATTGAAGTATATGAAAGTATTTTATGTGAAGAGAATTTTGAATTTTTTCATCTCACTTGTTCAATGTTCACATTTTCCTAAAAGCAAGAAAAATGAACTAAATATCAAATAGAAGGAAAGCTATTGAATACATTAGACATTCAAAGTTGATAGTTGATCAGGTTATTTAGGTTTTATTTAATTTGTGAGTAAAGTGGTAAATGAATGTTAGGTGTATTCAATTTTTTATTATATATTGTGTGATGCACTTCTCTACTTCATAACACCTCAAAAATATTGAAAGTTAACCCTTTAATGCCCAAGTGGACTCTACGGTCCTCTTTCAAAAATAACAATAATATAATGTATTTCTTATTCAATTTGTTCACTAATGTGTCCTTTGAACTTCACTGTCGAGTGGCAGTTCCTTCCCCATCTTGATAACAGTGACTACCTAGTGCCAGTGTCGGTTTAGTGATAGTGGTTGTTATAATGGTAATATGAGTATAAAAATGTGGGCGTTAAAGGGTTAATTCAACAGAAAATGGGAAGCAGTAACAGTTGTCATAAAGTTTCTGCACGTTCATTGCACAACTTCCTATGGGCCTAGAAAGTACTGGCTTTATGGAACAGATATGTTCTATGTTTGGTTCTGTGTGGAGCAGCTTGCACAACTGACCATGGGCTGATAAAGCTCAAAGGCTAGTAAAAATATAAGGGAATTTTTTATTGGGAAACAATTCACAATTTTCTTGGGTATCACCTCTTTCATTAGCAGTTCCTGGCTCTTAGTAATTAGTTGTATCTTATAACTCAATTTTACTTATAATACATTTATGCACAAGAACATGGATGTTGTAGTGGGATGCATTTACTAATTGACTTGAGAAAATAATTTCACTTTAAACATCGAAATAGCATTTGAAGGTATTCAAAAGCACTTACATGTCATTCCTTCATTGTATTTAATTGGAGTTTTTGGCATTGTTTTTGATTATTTTTTGTGTGTTTATAATACCATTTTTGATATAATCTACATTTACCAAAACCTCAATTCTCATTTTGATTTTGACTTAGAGCAGTGGTTCTTGACCTTTTAACTTCCATGCTTCCCTTAAGGATATATTTTTTCCATTTAATCTGAACCAATTACATCATTTACATATCTGATGCTACTTCATTGCATTTAGATGTGAAAAAAAAGGATAAGAGGTACTCTTGGTTTTGTTGACACCAACTTTTGAAGGTGAGGCTGAATGCTAGAAAGTGCGCAACATAAATCTCCTTTGTCTTGACTCTGAAACAATTTCTGAATTTAGTTTTGATGACTACAAGCGTGGAAAATGCAGTTTCACATAATTATGTGAATCCAAACATCACAAGAACCTGAAGAACCTTACATGTGATTAAAGGGTAAACTGTATGGTATTTGACCCAGAACAACTCTGAATCTAAATCATTGAAGTCTTCCTTTGCTGTTGTCAAGAGAGTCACAAGACTCTTTTGTCAAAAATATTACTGGGAAAAATTAGCTTCTACTACGGAGGCTTGCGTCCCCCCCGTTGGAATGTGCTCACGCTCCCCAGGTTAAGAACCACTGACCTATAGTTGTCCTTAAAGTATACACAATTTCATTGGAGGGAGGGAGGCTGGCATCTGTCAGATGTGTCATTGTGTTGTGTCACCATTCATGTTGACTGAGGATGTGGTTGGTTTTGTGTAGTGGTCAGGGAAGTTTCATTGCTGCTATTCCTGTTTACTAATATAGGTGGTCCAAGCTGGAGCATTTCTGACATAATTCTGTTTAATTTAATTATTATATTCACAGATTAACAGTAACCTCCTTCATCAGTATTTCAGAATCAAATGCAGTATTAGTCATTTTGTTTGAGAAATAACTGCAGTTCCCACTGCAAAACTTAAATTTCAACATGAACGCATTTCGAAAACTGTTCTCTCGCAGCAAACCCAGGAATGTTTCGCCAAGTGAAGAAATGATGCCTTCTACAGACGACAGTAATGCAGAGTCTTTTTCCGGGAGCTGTGAAGAAAAGACAGCTTTAATTAACCAAACAGGGCAGCTCTGCTCCGTATTGGACGTCCGGTATGTGATGACCACTGTGGACCATGTGCCTCTCTTGGTGCCAGTAGAGAGTCAAGTTATGAACAAATGGAAGCTAAACCATTTCATCTGGGACAAAAACACATTGTGTTGGCATAAGGACTTTCCAGATGGCTCTACTGTGTGCTTTGATGCTGTACGAGCGTCAGAATCAACTGGTTACCAAATTCTCTTCATGTGGATTGGCTCTAAACCTGACAAAATTGTCTTGCCTGTCAATGGCTCAGCCCTCCTACTCAAAAAGCATGCTGAGGTCAAGTATGACGTCTCCAATGACTCTAAATCCTTGTCTGTGATGTTACACAAGACGCCAAATTCTTTACCAATGCCTCGCACCTATTGGCATCATGAGGTTTCTCATTCTGTTGACCAGTTGGAATCGAAAGATTGCCTGAAACTGAGCATCTTCGAGATGCTTTCTGAAGGAGATGGTGTGTTCTACCATTTCCTGATCCCACATCTGTATTTGGAGGCACCTCCTAAGCATTTCATGGAGCTCAATCCTCTGCAGATCTGCAAATTTGATGGAAACGTTTTACAGCCCAGCTCAAACAGCCAGATCCTGTATTTGGATGCTCCTGTTCAGCGTGATGACAGCAATTGGCAATTGACTTTGGCTGAGGAGGACCATGTTCTCTCACAGTGCTATGAGTTTTGTTCTGACGTCCACCACACAGAGCATGCAGCTCATGTTCTCCATTGCAAGATTACCAGGCATTGCCATGCATGCTTAATTGGAGGCAGCCCACGGAAAATATCCCCTGATATTTCACTTTCAAATGTATCTGTAGAGTTGATTGAAAATGCCACTGAACTTGCTGATGAGAGAGATATCCAGAATAATTTTTCTAATGGCACCAATGAAAACGGAGGTTGTATTCGGCCACTAGATGCAACTTCTTGTAGCCAGCAGCCTGACATGTCTCCAGTGAACACAAACTCTAGTGGAACGCTCGCAAATGAATCATCTTCTGCTGTCCTTGATAATAATAGAATCGGCGCAACTGATGCTGGCGAAAGCATGCCTGACACTTCTCCATCAAACGCAAACTTAAGCATAACATTGCCAAATGAACCATCTTATGTTGTCCTTGACAATACCGGGATCAACAAAACAGGTGATGATGCCGGTCATAAAACAGATAATGTAGGAGAAGATAGTGAGCTAAAATGCAATGGTTCTTCTGCAAGTAAATTTGCATCTCAAGATTCAGTTGCGAAAGTTATTGAGGAGGCTGCTGAGTGTGCACCAAAGGAATCTGTTTTGTATGAACCAACTGATGCTAAGCACGCAACTAATACAGCTGTGAAAGAACCATCAAATCCCGTCGTGGATGAAGTGACTGACGACAAGTTTGCGGGGGATTTCCAAGGAAGTTCCACGATTCAAGATGTGATGGGAAGCCTTCCAGTCCTTGAAACTACTGAAAAAGAATCACCAGTAGAAGAACCTGTTGTAGATCAGGAGGTATATGATGCGGGTTTGGCTACAGAATCTAAAGCTGTGCTCGGAGCTCTTTCTGAAACTTCGAATTCTGTGGCCCTAAAATTTTTTGACTCTCCTCATGTCGAAATTTCTGACTCTCCTCATGTCGAAATTTCTGACTCTCCTCATGTCGAAATTTCTGACTCTCCTCATGTCGAAATTTCTGACTCTCCTCATGTCGAAATTTCTGACTCTCCTCATGTCGAAATTTCTGACTCTCCTCATGTCGAAATTTCTGACTCTCCTCATGTCGAAATTTCTGACTCTCCTCATGTCGAAATTTCTGACTCTCCTCATGTCGAAATTTCTGACTCTCCTCATGTCGAAATTTCTGACTCTCCTCATGTCGAAATTTCTGACTCTCCTCATGTCGAAATTTCTGACTCTCCTCATGTCGAAATTTCTGACTCTCCTCATGTCGAAATTCCTGACTCTCCTCATGTCGAAATTTCTGACTCTCCTCATGTCGAAATTTCTGACTCAGTTGCTGAAATTACTAGAAGTTTGGTATCAGATGATGAGGATGGGATAAGTGTAGATTACAAAAGCGCTAGTGATGGAAGCCTGGTACTGGTAGGAGATGGTACTCTAACATCGGAGCAAGACCGCAAGCAGCTGGATCATGGCAAGGAGTCTGGTCTTTTTTCGGGAGGGGGGCAGAGTCCCACTTCTGATGCCGATGTTCGTGCCCTCCTTAGGACAAGTACGCACGACTCCACTGAGGAATTTATGAGTTTGATTGAAGATGTTGCGCTTGAAAATGACAATCTGTTGGATTTACTTGACATGAGTGAGGCCTCAGACCCTCCTGTCCATTCTTCAACATTTAACGATCAGCCTGAGGAAACGGAAGTTGTAGACCATGGAGAAGTAGTTGACAGTCCTTCTGGTGAGGTTCCTGACGCTGAAAAAACGTTCTGCAGTACTTCCGAGATGCTTCCAAGTGAACAACCTCAAATAACTCGTGAGGAAATTTGTGATCGTGAAATGCTCGCAAGTACTCCTGAGCCCCCGACCGACACACAGCCTTCTTCCTCTCCCTATAACAGTAGCAAATTAGAGGTGCAAGAAACCACGTTAAAGCTAGAGATTGAAAATGAATCAGAGCAAGGTTTTGCCGAACTGTCCACTTTACTTGGCATGTTTCGAGCGCAAGAGGATGTGATCCACGATGACCCGGTTGTGAAGTGTCTCGACAGTCTCTATGACCATCTTATGAAAAATTGCCCAAAACCAGCTTGTTTTGGGTCTTCTTTTGCGTGTGACCAAGGGGAGAATGTCTACGTTGTACCTAATTGTAAAGAGTTTCGTGG
This sequence comes from Morinoia aosen, assembly GCA_030386875.1. NCBI lineage: Eukaryota > Metazoa > Arthropoda > Malacostraca > Amphipoda > Talitridae > Morinoia > Morinoia aosen. The sequence goes on along the minus strand of CM059564.1, from coordinate 26,376,518 downwards.
ATTTGCTGTTGCTGACGACGTTTTTGCTGTGGCTTACAGTGCTCACTATGCGCTTTTGAAATGTAAGCTGCAGAATTTATACATCTTATGTCCTGTGGACGAGCTGTCTCCCATGCCTCTATCGGAGAGGACAAGTGTGCTGTTCTGCAAGGCAAGCCTATCGCAGATAATCGGAGCGAACGTGGCGTATGGTGTGCTAGCTTGGAACCTTGATGAACCTCCAGTTTTGCTGCACCACTCCTGTGAAGTGCACAGTCTTACGGTCGGCATCAAGGCTCGTATGGACCATATTTCAGCTTATTCTTCTACCAACCAGGGTGTTCCTCTACGAGGGTGCACTTCTGGCACCAATGTTCTGCCTCCCCTCAATGAGAGTGTTTTGTCATCACTCAACTTCTCGGTTGTGCCAGCTCGTATTGTTGCCTTCCAGAAGCTCTTCTTGCACGTGTATGTGGACGCCTTGGAAGGAGCTGGTCATTCACAATGCAAGTCTGAAAATGTCTTTCTACGACGAGTAAAGAAAAACATTGCCAAAATCCTGGAAGGGCTGAGCATGAATACCAACGTGTTTGCAGTTGTGTCGTCAAATGAACTCCTGTGCGTGTACGACGAACTGGCTCCTGGAACGTGCATCCACTTCTGTTCTGAGCATCGGCCAACGCTGATGGTTACCAACGAAGACCATTCTAGCTTCGTGTCCAGCTCTTCTGATGCGCTGAGCGCTGGCTCCTCGACTGATTCTCCAGACCATGGATTTGCTGAAGCGAATGTCGATGACCCTTGCATTGAAGACAAAAATTCCGACGATAATATTCCTGGCAGCATGTCGGTGGACTCGCTAAACCCTTCACTCGACTCAGGAAGCCCCATGATTTTGTTAGAAGGATCTTCGGAAGAACTACGTGAAAAACACGAGCCAACACATGTGGAAGTATCTCTGACTGGCTGTAGTTCGCAGTCTTGCGTGAGTGATGCGTTTGTCGAGGAAGAAGTCGTGTCTCCGAGCAACATTGTGGAGGAGTGTAGCCACAACAATGAGAGCAAAGAACTAAAATTGTTTCCTGAAAATTTACCCAGAGACGACCGAGTCAATAGCCGGGAGAGATCTTCCTCATTTAGTTCCCGCGAAAGTCAATCCGATGCTTACGGTGCTGTGTCGAATGACGAATATTTGATGTCAAAAATCGAACAATATCTAAACGGTAGTGACTCTAACACTGACAAAGATACGTTAGGAGTGGGCAGTTCAGAAAATGAAACGACTGAGAAAAGAGTCTCCTCAGCTGACACCCTGTTAGCGCAGGGAAAAAAATTGGACCACTCGGAAGCGCGTGCGGCCGATGGGGAAATGTCACCTTTAGACAAACTCGATCCTAGTAGTGAACGTCAATGCGACCAAATAACCGCAAAGGATAATGTCAAAGTCACGAACACTCAAGGAAACTCGAACAGCGAGACTGATGTAATATGCAACATTATCACAGAAAGCGATGTTATCAATTGGAGCAAAGTCAAAAGCACTCACTTCGCCTGCAGCATACACCGAGACCAGTTGATGAACAATTGTGCTTTGCTTAAATCTGCGTCCTGCAAGATCATACTTCCGTTTTTGAACCTTTACGACGCAGTAAATGTGCTACAGATGATTGATTCCTTGCCCCAAAGAAAATTTTCAGTGAATACAATTTGCTTGCAGCTTAAAAAGCCTTTGTTTCTGATGGGACGTCTAATAACTCACGTAGCTGTCTTGGGCTTCTTAGGATCGAAGCCAAATTGTGCGACAGATGTGATACGCCATTGGGGCGTCAAAAATAGCGTCTTGCTCAGCGAACTCTTCGAAATGCTCTCTCTCTACCTCCCTGATGGATCCCAAAACCAAGTCGTACTTGGCAAAATTGTCATGATGGGACAGAAATACGGCGTTCTTCGATTTTCCATAGTCCCTAAAGGCTCGTGTTTTTACGTGCAGTTCGATGCTAACGCCCTGCGTTGTGCAGCGGATAATAATGCTTCAGTGGCTTTGAAGGATTGCTTCATGAAGACCTGCTTTGCATCTATACGACTCGATGAATCTGCGCCGCCCGAATCTGAGATTCGCTTTTTGTGCTCAGATGTTCTCGTTGGATCTCTGCCACAGTTACGGGCCCACATCAACAGCACCACTGATGTCACGCTGTTGAAACACGTCCTGTTCTTCGAAGGAGAAAACGATGACGCCGCCACCGAACTTGAAGCTTCTTCAGAGAACATCTGGAAAACTGAAATAGAACAGTTGATTACTAAAAGAGCGCAAGTCGTTTCTCCTGTTCCTGCATTCGAGCCCGTTGCCGCAGATCCCACTAAGGGTCACGTACTGGACGAGCAACTTCTAGTAGTTTATGTTTCTACACATTACGCGGTGCTTAATCGAATAAATAACTCATACGTTCTTGTGCCTTTGTTGAACATAGTGGAATGGATCTCGGTTGATTCTTCGGCCTGTTCTGCGACAGTTGAATCCTTGGTGGGAAAGTTCTTGCGAGTCTTGCTCCTGCCGATCAGTGACGCTGTCAAACTTTACCATTTTTCAATCACTTACTTTGGCTTGGCCGCGTACGTCACCAACACACTTCCTGCTATTCTGGACACTGTCCCCAGGAAGTGGCGATCTGAGGTCAATGTTTTGTTACGAGAGGTAGAAGCGCTCATGTCAAGTTTCTCAGACTCCCAACCAAGCCGAGCGAGTGTGAAAGTCAACGCTACAATAATGTACGCCACTGAAAGTAATGGCATCCTGTCTTTCATAGACTACCAGATGCGACCTCAATACGCTGGCGTATCTGGCAACGACCTGTGCTTCTACTTTGAAAACAAACCCATTCAGGATGAGTTTGGTCCTCTGACTTTGCAGGCGCTCACTGGGAAACCTGTTAAAGCTTTAGTGACTTATCGTAGCCGCCTTCTTCTTTTAAGTTACGAGACTCGCGAGGTCCAAATCCTCACGCTCAAGTCTTTCATTTCGACTGCTGACGATGCAAGCGTATCTGGTCGTGGCAACGAAGGTGACAGCTCACGAAGTGCCACGAAGACTCGATTGACGTCTGAATCTCGCGGGAACGACTCGGGGCCAGCTAACGCTGTGCGAAAATCGCCACTCAGCAAGAACGAGATCTCGAAATCGGAAGTTGCCTTGAACTCGAAGTCGGAAAAATCACCAGTGAAGAAAAACAACACCCTGCCATGTACCACTGCGCGAAGCACGACTCCTTCAACGACTACTACTACATCTGCAAGCGCAACCTCAAACAAAACTCTGGATTTTGAAAGAAGTCTCTCCCCCGTGGCAAGTAAAGAGGGCAAAAGCATGAGTAATTTAGAAGTTGTCAAGGTTTTATTCGATCTTTCTGTGAAGGATGCGCTTGTTAAGTTACAGCACTTAGGTTTGGAGTGTGATAACGCGCAAAAGTTCTTACTGCCGCATTTGACTCATTATGTGGTAAAAAATGGAGAATTCTACGATGACTCAGTGCTGTTTGTGACGAAACTTGGCAGGATAATACTGCCTATGAAGAATTATTTCTCTGACCAGACTCTTCAGCATCAATTGAAGAAGGGCACATTGTCTTTAATGTGCATAGATCTGCCGCTCCCCCTCAAAGCTGGTCCTGTTGAAATAAATTCTTATTCATTTTTCGCTTATTTTGGCAAGCAGCCGGCGTGCGGGAAGGGGTTTCAAAAGTACCTTTCAAAAGTGAATGTAGCAACTCTCCAGGTATTGGTCAAAGCATCTTGTGCTAAACTTTCGCCCATGAAAACAATCAAAGATCAGAATCAGGCAAAAAAAATATCAGCGAAATCATCGCCATTGTCTGTCCATGCTTCTGCGAAATCAATCAGTTCCCAAACCCCCTCAGCTGAGTTGGATGCCGTGACGACAACTTCTACTTCCCCGAAAAAATCCCATTACGCTCAATGTATCATTCGCGTGGAGTCTGCGTATCACGACGATACCCCTAACTTGACGGTGCTCACTAAATCTCTGAAAAACCCTCCACAGCCGGCTGCTAAAGTCAAACAGCCTAAAGCTAAGACAAAGAACAAAACGGTCGGAAACGAACCTGTTTTTTCTGTAACACCTAAGAAAGCCAATTCAATTCCTGTTAGCAGTGCACCTGAAGCAGGAAAATCGAGTGACGTCTCTGCTAAAAATCCAAGTCCACCTCCAGCAGCGACACCGAATGCTAAACCTGCAAAGGCTCCTAGCTCTCCTGGTGTTGCCCAGAAACGAGATGTTTCTGTTGGGGAAGACAAACCGGGAACTGGTGCAAGTGGAATTGTTAAAAATCCAGTCAGTTCAAGTATCAAGTCTCGAACATCTGCGACGTTCAGCAAAACGGCCGCTTCCGGTACTAGTAAAGTAGACTCGAAGAAAAGTATTAAAACTACGACTGAGACCAGCAATGTGAGCCAGTCCTCCAAAACTAGCGCTAACGTGCCTACAACTAGCCGGGCTCAGTTATTGGCGCCTAAAGTTTCGCATCTGACATCTGGTCATAGTGCTGCTGGACGTGCTTCACCTTCTGCAACTGACCAACTTTTGTCAACAGCCACGAGCAGCATGCCATCTGCAAGATCCAGTGCTAGGTCTTCCCCAAATCCTGTTCAAGACACCGTATCCCAACAGCAATACATGCTAATGCCCGAGGTAAGTGTATTTATGTTCGTCTTATCTTTGGCATTTGTCTTATCAAAACAAACAGCAAGGTCGTGTTATGTTTGTCTTTGGAATTTGTGAAGTTCTTGAGCCAGGTTTTCAAGTAATTCACGTTGTATCGATGCAACTGGGTGCAAAATTTTTTCAAATTGGTTTTACTGTTGAGTATGTTCTTCTTTCGATGAAGTTCTCAAAGGTGATTTAAAATGCAACTCAAACTTGACGATTTTAATGGGAAAAATAACACGTAACATGGACAAGTCAATTAAAGGACTCGTCAACTGCACCATTACATCGACGTGCAACGACTGAAAATCTGACCCTGGACGCAACCATTACGAGTTGACTTGAGTTTTCGTTAACGCAGCGTTTTGGTCGTACTGAGCCCAGCTAAACGCTGTGTCCGTGGACTGGCAGTCTTGCATAATGTGGATTTCTGCATTAGAACGAGCGTTACCGTTTAGATTATCTTCATGATCTAAAGAACTACATATAGGCTGCGGCGAGCATTACTCCGCATTTTTTTTTCAAATTTATTTGACTTTATACTCCAGTTTAAGGTTCTCATTTTTTTGTGTCTAAAATAGCTAAATAATTTTAATGTGACAATTGTATTACGTTCTATGATTTTTTATTAAGTTTCATTCAAATCGTTCAAATTTGGAATGGGATTGCTTGGAATAAATCATGCAGCACGAGGTACACTCGACTGATGAATGGAACATTTTTTGACCTTCCTAAAAAATGTACAAAAACCATTCAAATTTAGAATAGCATTGCTTGGAATAAATCACGAAGCGCGAGTTATACTGAACTAATGGATGGAACTTTTTTTTTCAGCCGTGGGAATACCTGGACAGCGCGGTGATTGTGGACAACTACTCCGACTTCAGCAGGCTGAAGACCAAAGACGGCACTGTGCTCATGTTCCAGCCCAAGCAATGCTATTTGTACGGCGTCTCTTTGGAGGGTCTCCAGCTCTGGCATGTGCTCGTGCAAGGTTAGAGCTTAGAAACTCTGCCGTATGTGAGGTATTGATGTTCATAACTTATATTGTCTTCAGTGTTGGTATATGTAGTTTTAGAGCTTAGAAACTCTGCCGTATGTGAGGTATTGATGTTCATAACTTATATTGTCTTCAGTGTTGGTATATGTAGTTTTAGAGCTTAGAAACTCTGCCGTATGTGAGGTATTGATGTTCATAACTTCTGTTGTCTTCAGTGTTGGTGTATGTAGTTTTAGAGCTTAGAAACTCTGCCGTATGTGAGGTATTGATGTTCATAACTTATATTGTCTTCAGTGTTGGTGTATGTAGTTTTAGAGCTTAGAAACTCTGCCGTATGTGAGGTATTGATGTTCATAACTTATATTGTCTTCAGTGTTGGTATATGTAGTTTTAGAGCTTAGAAACTCTGCCGTATGTGAGGTATTGATGTTCATAACTTATATTGTCTTCAGTGTTGGTATATGTAGTTTTAGAGCTTAGAAACTCTGCCGTATGTGAGGTATTGATGTTCATAACTTATATTGTCTTCAGTGTTGGTATATGTAGTTTTAGAGCTTAGAAACTCTGCCGTATGTGAGGTATTGATGTTCATAACTTATATTGTCTTCAGTGTTGGTATATGTAGTTTTAGAGCTTAGAAACTCTGCCGTATGTGAGGTATTGATGTTCATAACTTATATTGTCTTCAGTGTTTGTATATGTAGTTTTAGAGCTTAGAAACTCTGCCGTATGTGAGGTATTGATGTTCATAACTTATATTGTCTTCAGTGTTGGTATATGTAGTTTTAGAGCTTAGAAACTCTGCCGTATGTGAGGTATTGATGTTCATAACTTATATTGTCTTCAGTGTTGGTGTATGTAGTTTTAGAGCTTAGAAACTCTGCCGTATGTGAGGTATTGATGTTCATAACTTATATTGTCTTCAGTGTTTGTATATGTAGTTTTAGAGCTTAGAAACTCTGCCGTATGTGAGGTATTGATGTTCATAACTTATATTGTCTTCAGTGTTGGTGTATGTAGTTTTAGAGCTTAGAAACTCTGCCGTATGTGAGGTATTGATGTTCATAACTTCTGTTGTCTTCAGTGTTGGTATATGTAGTTTTAGAGCTTAGAAACTCTGCCGTATGTGAGGTATTGATGTTCATAACTTATATTGTCTTCAGTGTTGGTGTATGTAGTTTTAGAGCTTAGAAACTCTGCCGTATGTGAGGTATTGATGTTCATAACTTCTGTTGTCTTCAGTGTTGGTATATGTAGTTTTAGAGTTTAGAAACTCTGCCGTATGTGAGGTATTGATGTTCATAACTTATATTGTCTTCAGTGTTGGTGTATGTAGTTTTAGAGCTTAGAAACTCTGCCGTATGTGAGGTATTGATGTTCATAACTTATATTGTCTTCAGTGTTGGTATATGTAGTTTTAGAGCTTAGAAACTCTGCCGTATGTGAGGTATTGATGTTCATAACTTCTGTTGTCTTCAGTGTTGGTATATGTAGTTTTAGAGCTTAGAAACTCTGCCGTATGTGAGGTATTGATGTTCATAACTTATATTGTCTTCAGTGTTGGTATATGTAGTTTTAGAGCTTAGAAACTCTGCCGTATGTGAGGTATTGATGTTCATAACTTATATTGTCTTCAGTGTTGGTGTATGTAGTTTTAGAGCTTAGAAACTCTGCCGTATGTGAGGTATTGATGTTCATAACTTCTGTTGTCTTCAGTGTTGGTATATGTAGTTTTAGAGCTTAGAAACTCTGCCGTATGTGAGGTATTGATGTTCATAACTTATATTGTCTTCAGTGTTGGTGTATGTAGTTTTAGAGCTTAGAAACTCTGCCGTATGTGAGGTATTGATGTTCATAACTTATATTGTCTTCAGTGTTGGTGTATGTAGTTTTAGAGCTTAGAAACTCTGCCGTATGTGAGGTATTGATGTTCATAACTTCTGTTGTCTTCAGTGTTGGTGTATGTAGTTTTAGAGCTTAGAAACTCTGCCGTATGTGAGGTATTGATGTTCATAACTTCTGTTGTCTTCAGTGTTGGTGTATGTAGTTTTAGAGCTTAGAAACTCTGCCGTATGTGAGGTATTGATGTTCATAACTTATATTGTCTTCAGTGTTGGTATATGTAGTTTTAGAGCTTAGAAACTCTGCCGTATGTGAGGTATTGATGTTCATAACTTCTGTTGTCTTCAGTGTTGGTATATGTAGTTTTAGAGCTTAGAAACTCTGCCGTATGTGAGGTATTGATGTTCATAACTTATATTGTCTTCAGTGTTGGTGTATGTAGTTTTAGAGCTTAGAAACTCTGCCGTATGTGAGGTATTGATGTTCATAACTTCTGTTGTCTTCAGTGTTGGTGTATGTAGTTTTAGAGCTTAGAAACTCTGCCGTATGTGAGGTATTGATGTTCATAACTTCTGTTGTCTTCAGTGTTGGTATATGTAGTTTTAGAGCTTAGAAACTCTGCCGTATGTGAGGTATTGATGTTCATTACTTATATTGTCTTCAGTGTTGGTGTATGTAGTTTTAGAGCTTAGAAACTCTGCCGTATGTGAGGTATTGATGTTCATAACTTATATTGTCTTCAGTGTTGGTGTATGTAGTTTTAGAGCTTAGAAACTCTGCCGTATGTGAGGTATTGATGTTCATAACTTCTGTTGTCTTCAGTGTTGGTGTATGTAGTTTTAGAGCTTAGAAACTCTGCCGTATGTGAGGTATTGATGTTCATAACTTCTGTTGTCTTCAGTGTTGGTGTATGTAGTTTTAGAGCTTAGAAACTCTGCCGTATGTGAGGTATTGATGTTCATAACTTATATTGTCTTCAGTGTTGGTGTATGTAGTTTTAGAGCTTAGAAACTCTGCCGTATGTGAGGTATTGATGTTCATAACTTCTGTTGTCTTCAGTGTTGGTGTATGTAGTTTTAGAGCTTAGAAACTCTGCCGTATGTGAGGTATTGATGTTCATAACTTATATTGTCTTCAGTGTTGGTGTATGTAGTTTTAGAGCTTAGAAACTCTGCCGTATGTGAGGTATTGATGTTCATAACTTATATTGTCTTCAGTGTTGGTGTATGTAGTTTTAGAGCTTAGAAACTCTGCCGTATGTGAGGTATTGATGTTCATAACTTCTGTTGTCTTCAGTGTTGGTGTATGTAGTTTTAGAGCTTAGAAACTCTGCCGTATGTGAGGTATTGATGTTCATAACTTCTGTTGTCTTCAGTGTTGGTATATGTAGTTTTAGAGCTTAGAAACTCTGCCGTATGTGAGGTATTGATGTTCATAACTTATATTGTCTTCAGTGTTGGTGTATGTAGTTTTAGAGCTTGGAAACTCTGCCGTATGTGAGGTATTGATGTTCATAACTTCTGTTGTCTTCAGTGTTGGTGTATGTAGTTTTAGAGCTTAGAAACTCTGCCGTATGTGAGGTATTGATGTTCATAACTTCTGTTGTCTTCAGTGTTGGTGTATGTAGTTTTAGAGCTTAGAAACTCTGCCGTATGTGAGGTATTGATGTTCATAACTTATATTGTCTTCAGTGTTGGTGTATGTAGTTTTAGAGCTTAGAAACTCTGCCGTATGTGAGGTATTGATGTTCATAACTTCTGTTGTCTTCAGTGTTGGTGTATGTAGTTTTAGAGCTTAGAAACTCTGCCGTATGTGAGGTATTGATGTTCATAACTTCTGTTGTCTTCAGTGTTGGTGTATGTAGTTTTAGAGCTTAGAAACTCTGCCGTATGTGAGGTATTGATGTTCATAACTTATATTGTCTTCAGTGTTGGTGTATGTAGTTTTAGAGCTTAGAAACTCTGCCGTATGTGAGGTATTGATGTTCATAACTTCTGTTGTCTTCAGTGTTGGTGTATGTAGTTTTAGAGCTTAGAAACTCTGCCGTATGTGAGGTATTGATGTTCATAACTTATATTGTCTTCAGTGTTGGTGTATGTAGTTTTAGAGCTTAGAAACTCTGCCGTATGTGAGGTATTGATGTTCATAACTTATATTGTCTTCAGTGTTGGTATATGTAGTTTTAGAGCTTAGAAACTCTGCCGTATGTGAGGTATTGATGTTCATAACTTATATTGTCTTCAGTGTTGGTGTATGTAGTTTTAGAGCTTAGAAACTCTGCCGTATGTGAGGTATTGATGTTCATAACTTCTGTTGTCTTCAGTGTTGGTGTATGTAGTTTTAGAGCTTAGAAACTCTGCCGTATGTGAGGTATTGATGTTCATAACTTCTGTTGTCTTCAGTGTTGGTATATGTAGTTTTAGAGCTTAGAAACTCTGCCGTATGTGAGGTATTGATGTTCATAACTTATATTGTCTTCAGTGTTGGTGTATGTAGTTTTAGAGCTTAGAAACTCTGCCGTATGTGAGGTATTGATGTTCATAACTTCTGTTGTCTTCAGTGTTGGTGTATGTAGTTTTAGAGCTTAGAAACTCTGCCGTATGTGAGGTATTGATGTTCATAACTTCTGTTGTCTTCAGTGTTGGTGTATGTAGTTTTAGAGCTTAGAAACTCTGCCGTATGTGAGGTATTGATGTTCATAACTTCTGTTGTCTTCAGTGTTGGTATATGTAGTTTTAGAGCTTAGAAACTCTGCCGTATGTGAGGTATTGATGTTCATAACTTATATTGTCTTCAGTGTTGGTATATGTAGTTTTAGAGCTTAGAAACTCTGCCGTATGTGAGGTATTGATGTTCATAACTTATATTGTCTTCAGTGTTGGTATATGTAGTTTTAGAGCTTAGAAACTCTGCCGTATGTGAGGTATTGATGTTCATAACTTCTGTTGTCTTCAGTGTTGGTGTATGTAGTTTTAGAGCTTAGAAACTCTGCCGTATGTGAGGTATTGATGTTCATAACTTATATTGTCTTCAGTGTTGGTATATGTAGTTTTAGAGCTTAGAAACTCTGCCGTATGTGAGGTATTGATGTTCATAACTTATATTGTCTTCAGTGTTGGTATATGTAGTTTTAGAGCTTAGAAACTCTGCCGTATGTGAGGTATTGATGTTCATAACTTATATTGTCTTCAGTGTTGGTATATGTAGTTTTAGAGCTTAGAAACTCTGCCGTATGTGAGGTATTGATGTTCATAACTTATATTGTCTTCAGTGTTGGTATATGTAGTTTTAGAGCTTAGAAACTCTGCCGTATGTGAGGTATTGATGTTCATAACTTCTGTTGTCTTCAGTGTTAGTATATGTAGTTTTAGAGCTTAGAAACTCTGCCGTATGTGAGGTATTGATGTTCATAACTTATATTGTCTTCAGTGTTGGTATATGTAGTTTTAGAGCTTAGAAACTCTGCCGTATGTGAGGTATTGATGTTCATAACTTATATTGTCTTCAGTGTTGGTATATGTAGTTTTAGAGCTTAGAAACTCTGCCGTATGTGAGGTATTGATGTTCATAACTTATATTGTCTTCAGTGTTGGTATATGTAGTTTTAGAGCTTAGAAACTCTGCCGTATGTGAGGTATTGATGTTCATAACTTATATTGTCTTCAGTGTTGGTATATGTAGTTTTAGAGCTTAGAAACTCTGCCGTATGTGAGGTATTGATGTTCATAACTTATATTGTCTTCAGTGTTGGTATATGTAGTTTTAGAGCTTAGAAACTCTGCCGTATGTGAGGTATTGATGTTCATAACTTATATTGTCTTCAGTGTTGGTATATGTAGTTTTAGAGCTTAGAAACTCTGCCGTATGTGAGGTATTGATGTTCATAACTTCTGTTGTCTTCAGTGTTGGTATATGTAGTTTTAGAGCTTAGAAACTCTGCCGTATGTGAGGTATTGATGTTCATAACTTATATTGTCTTCAGTGTTGGTATATGTAGTTTTAGAGCTTAGAAACTCTGCCGTATGTGAGGTATTGATGTTCATAACTTCTGTTGTCTTCAGTGTTGGTATATGTAGTTTTAGAGCTTAGAAACTCTGCCGTATGTGAGGTATTGATGTTCATAACTTATATTGTCTTCAGTGTTGGTATATGTAGTTTTAGAGCTTAGAAACTCTGCCGTATGTGAGGTATTGATGTTCATAACTTATATTGTCTTCAGTGTTGGTATATGTAGTTTTAGAGCTTAGAAACTCTGCCGTATGTGAGGTATTGATGTTCATAACTTATATTGTCTTCAGTGTTGGTGTATGTAGTTTTAGAGCTTAGAAACTCTGCCGTATGTGAGGTATTGATGTTCATAACTTCTGTTGTCTTCAGTGTTGGTGTATGTAGTTTTAGAGCTTAGAAACTCTGCCGTATGTGAGGTATTGATGTTCATAACTTCTGTTGTCTTCAGTGTTGGTATATGTAGTTTTAGAGCTTAGAAACTCTGCCGTATGTGAGGTATTGATGTTCATAACTTATATTGTCTTCAGTGTTGGTGTATGTAGTTTTAGAGCTTAGAAACTCTGCCGTATGTGAGGTATTGATGTTCATAACTTATATTGTCTTCAGTGTTGGTGTATGTAGTTTTAGAGCTTAGAAACTCTGCCGTATGTGAGGTATTGATGTTCATAACTTCTGTTGTCTTCAGTGTTGGTGTATGTAGTTTTAGAGCTTAGAAACTCTGCCGTATGTGAGGTATTGATGTTCATAACTTCTGTTGTCTTCAGTGTTGGTATATGTAGTTTTAGAGCTTAGAAACTCTGCCGTATGTGAGGTATTGATGTTCATAACTTATATTGTCTTCAGTGTTGGTGTATGTAGTTTTAGAGCTTAGAAACTCTGCCGTATGTGAGGTATTGATGTTCATAACTTATATTGTCTTCAGTGTTGGTGTATGTAGTTTTAGAGCTTAGAAACTCTGCCGTATGTGAGGTATTGATGTTCATAACTTCTGTTGTCTTCAGTGTTGGTGTATGTAGTTTTAGAGCTTAGAAACTCTGCCGTATGTGAGGTATTGATGTTCATAACTTATATTGTCTTCAGTGTTGGTATATGTAGTTTTAGAGCTTAGAAACTCTGCCGTATGTGAGGTATTGATGTTCATAACTTATATTGTCTTCAGTGTTGGTGTATGTAGTTTTAGAGCTTAGAAACTCTGCCGTATGTGAGGTATTGATGTTCATAACTTATATTGTCTTCAGTGTTGGTATATGTAGTTTTAGAGCTTAGAAACTCTGCCGTATGTGAGGTATTGATGTTCATAACTTCTGTTGTCTTCAGTGTTGGTGTATGTAGTTTTAGAGCTTAGAAACTCTGCCGTATGTGAGGTATTGATGTTCATAACTTATATTGTCTTCAGTGTTGGTATATGTAGTTTTAGAGCTTAGAAACTCTGCCGTATGTGAGGTATTGATGTTCATAACTTATATTGTCTTCAGTGTTGGTATATGTAGTTTTAGAGCTTAGAAACTCTGCCGTATGTGAGGTATTGATGTTCATAACTTCTGTTGTCTTCAGTGTTGGTGTATGTAGTTTTAGAGCTTAGAAACTCTGCCGTATGTGAGGTATTGATGTTCATAACTTATATTGTCTTCAGTGTTGGTATATGTAGTTTTAGAGCTTAGAAACTCTGCCGTATGTGAGGTATTGATGTTCATAACTTCTGTTGTCTTCAGTGTTGGTGTATGTAGTTTTAGAGCTTAGAAACTCTGCCGTATGTGAGGTATTGATGTTCATAACTTATATTGTCTTCAGTGTTGGTATATGTAGTTTTAGAGCTTAGAAACTCTGCCGTATGTGAGGTATTGATGTTCATAACTTCTGTTGTCTTCAGTGTTGGTGTATGTAGTTTTAGAGCTTAGAAACTCTGCCGTATGTGAGGTATTGATGTTCATAACTTATATTGTCTTCAGTATTGGTATATGTAGTTTTAGAGCTTAGAAACTCTGCCGTATGTGAGGTATTGATGTTCATAACTTATATTGTCTTCAGTGTTGGTGTATGTAGTTTTAGAGCTTAGAAACTCTGCCGTATGTGAGGTATTGATGTTCATAACTTCTGTTGTCTTCAGTGTTGGTATATGTAGTTTTAGAGCTTAGAAACTCTGCCGTATGTGAGGTATTGATGTTCATAACTTATATTGTCTTCAGTGTTGGTATATGTAGTTTTAGAGCTTAGAAACTCTGCCGTATGTGAGGTATTGATGTTCATAACTTCTGTTGTTTACGATGTTGGTATAGTTAAGACTGTAAGCGTTACGAGTTGTATGTGAGTAAAGGCTTAAAAAAATTCATTTGAACTCGAGCATCTCTAAGGTTGCCTCTGTTTCAAAGAAAGGTGAAGTGCTCTCATATTTTGATGAGTTGGGAATTAGCATACCCAGGGTGAAAATGTGAGGTCCCAAGCTAAGGGCTTAGTATTCCTTCTTTTTGTTAAAATAGAATTTTTGTTGTTAACCCCTTTAACACCCACATTTTTATGCTCATATTAGCGTTATCACAACCACTATCACTAAACCGACACTGGCATTAGGTAGTCACTGTTATCAAGATGGGGAAGGAACCGTCACTCGACAGTGAAATTCAAAGGACACATTAGAGAACAAATTGAATAAGATATACATAATATTATTGTTATTTTTGAAAGAAGACCCTACAGTCCGCTTGGGCGTTACAGGGTTAAGGACCATCTTTTTTGTTCACTGTGGTCCTCTTTTTCAGCGCCTACTTTTTAACTTCTATCTTGTTTCATAAACCTCTTTCTCAACTTACTGTTTCTATGCACCTTGTGCATAGATTCCGCGTCCCTCATCGCCATCCGAAAAGGGCGACTTCCTCTCTTTGAAACGCGTTTGTCGCGGTTAGGGAGGCTTTAGACCAGTGGCTCTTAACCTGGGGGGCGTGAGCCTTCACAGTAAAGCCTCATTTTTCCCAGTAATGTTTTCGACAAAAGAGTAAACTTTCACTATTGAATATGTTTGAGGGCCTATTTGAAATATTCTCGTTGTGAGCTCTTATTTACCAGTCCATCTGCACACAATATTCCCTGACAATCTTTAAGGGGGGCGTGAGGGTAATATGGTTAAGAACCTCTAATTTAGACTACATCCAACCCACACCGACACGCGTGCAGGTCTGCCCGTGCGCTACTCGCTGCAGAGCGACGAGTCTGCTGCCGCGGCGCCGTCAATAGCGCGGGTGTACGTAGGTGCTGAGGACGTGAGCAACACGCCGCCGCTCATCCTGCAGCAGTTCATCTCGGACTGGTGTGAGGAGAAGTGCGTCAGTGCTGCTGATGCCAGGCTGCTGGTGAGTTGTGTTGTGTTGGGCTGCTGGTGAGTTGTGTTGTGTTGGGCTGCTGGTGAGTTGTGTTGGGCTGCTGGTGAGTTGTGTTGTGTTGGGCTGCTGGTGAGTTGTGTTGTGTTGGGCTGCTGGTGAGTTGTGTTGTGTTGGGCTGCTGGTGAGTTGTGTTTTCTTGTGTTGTGTTGGGCTGCTGGTGAGTTGTGTTTTCTTGTGTTGTGTTGGGCTGCTGGTGAGTTGTGTTTTCTTGTGTTGTGTTGGGCTGCTGGTGAGTTGTGTTTTCTTGTGTTGTGTGGGGCTGCTGGTGAGTTGTCTTTTCTTGTGTTGTGTTGGGCTGCTGGTGAGTTGTGTTTTCTTGTGTTGTGTTCGGCTGCTGGTGAGTTGTGTTGTGTTGGGCTGCTGGTGAGTTGTTGTGTTGGGCTGCTGTTGAGTTGTGTTGTGTTGGGCTGCTGGTGAGTTGTGTTGTGTTGGGCTGCTGGTGAGTTGTGTTGTGTTGGGCTGCTGGTGAGTTGTGTTGTGTTGGGCTGCTGGTGAGTTGTGTTTTCTTGTGTTGTGTTGGGCTGCTGGTGAGTTGTGTTTTCTTGTGTTGTGTGGGGCTGCTGGTGAGTTGTGTTTTCTTGTGTTGTGTTGGGCTGCTGGTGAGTTGTGTTTTCTTGTGTTGTGTTTGGCTGCTGGTGAGTTGTGTTTTCTTGTGTTGTGTTGGGCTGCTGGTGAGTTGTTTTCTTGTGTTGTGTTCGGCTGCTGGTGAGTTGTGTTTTCTTGTGTTGTGTTGGGCTGCTGGTGAGTTGTGTTTTCTTGTGTTGTGTTGGGCTGCTGGTGAGTTGTGTTTTCTTGTGTTGTGTTCGGCTGCTGGTGAGTTGTGTTTTCTTGTGTTGTGTTCGGCTGCTGGTGAGCTGTGTTTTCTTGTGTTGTGTTCGGCTGCTGGTGAGCTGTGTTTTCTTGCGTTGTGTTGGGCTGCTGGTGAGTTGTGTTGGGTACGGTGTCGGCGCCTTTTTGGGTTTTGTGCAACAGCGATGCTAGTACTGATACCGCTCGTAATGTATGCTTCATAGTACCTCCTTGCTTTCGATCATGTGTTGGTTTTTGAGTTTGAGAAGTGTGTAGAAAGATAGGTGGACGTTGTTAACTTTGTGTGGTTGATGCGGTCCCGACATGCGCTCCAAATCAATGTATTCAGTTTAGAATCCTTTCTTCATCAACTTCACGCAACCGCGTTGGGGTATGATTCGAGTTCTCTGATTTCTGGTGTGTGTGACGCATGTGTACCGATAATTAAAAGAGCGATGCAGTGATGAGTAACATGAGAAAAAGTATTTTTTATGCCTCAGACTCTTAAGTTGGTTCTGCCTGAGGTGCCTCCACATCTCGGGATATTTTTCTGGTACAGGGTGATCAAACATGAGTGACAATTTTGAACTTTG
This sequence comes from Morinoia aosen, assembly GCA_030386875.1. Taxonomy (NCBI): domain Eukaryota; kingdom Metazoa; phylum Arthropoda; class Malacostraca; order Amphipoda; family Talitridae; genus Morinoia; species Morinoia aosen. The sequence continues at coordinate 26,360,213 of CM059564.1, read as the reverse complement.
CTGGAACTCAACCTAATATTCCGGTGCCCTGATTTGGATTATTGATTGGTTCTGTTAATAAAAACATTTGAATTTCTTTTTTTGAACCGTGTAGATGTTAAAGCTGTGTTGCACTCAACGTATCAATTGCAATTATCCTATTTTATGTTCGAAAGACTTAGTTAGCATACATGATTGCAAAGTGATCGGAGTAGCCTTATACTACTTCGAATGGGATTTTATATTTTAGTACATTCTTAATCTTCATATCTTGTACACGAAATATTTTTCTGGTGTCAAGTTATTTTCAGATTTCAAATTTGCGGCTGTAGTCAGCTGCTAATTTGTTTTATTTTTGTAAATGAAATACGATCAATATGTTTCGTATGTGTTTCTTCATTAATTAAGTAATCTACTCTAAAGCTGGCGTGCATTTTTTCCAGGCGTTCCGAGCATCTCGAATGAAAGGACTGGCGTACTAGATGCCTGTGCGTCCTGAGAAGCAGCTTCGGTGACAGCTGTGATGTCTTTCTGTTGGTCAGCAACAACAGTTCTGGTATATCGCTGGTGCGCTGCGAGGGGCTCGACAATATACGGTATTACTGCTACGCTTCCCGGAGGCTGGATTAGTTGGTACTTTTACGGAGCTGGAATATTTTATATTTTCATGAGGTTGAATAATTTTTAATATAATGATTACTTCCAAAAGGCTGGACATAATGTACAGGATGCGTCAGTCAATCCTGCATTTTCGAAAAGGCAGTGGAAGCCTAAGAATTCAGGGTTGATTGCCGCACCCTATATTTATGCTATACTTCTATGTAACTTAATAGACAATTCCTTATATTGGTGTACGTACCTGTGAGGCTGAGCCAGTTGCCATATTTATGGTGTACTTACATGACGTTGTCACCCTTAAACTCGTAAAGTATTTAGTGATGGCATTTGATGCTGTTCCATGGCATGTTCTTGTCACATGGAGATTTTTTTATCATTCGCAGATTTTGTCTGGGCGACACGGTGATGGTGAAGCGCATTATTTGTCGATTAACGGCGCTTCATTTGTTAGTATTTTGTGAAACTTTTATTTCACTCAGATTTATTTATCTTCTCAACTTGGTTCACTGCCACCGCGAGTTGTTGGACCTATGCTGCACGGTACAGTCTAAGATCCATAACAATCCAACTTAAATCTCATTTAAACATCGGACTCAACTGAACTCTGGGTCGAATTTCTAACTTGATTACTTCCCTTGCAAATTTATCTGATTTCCAGTATTTGCTTAGCCATATATCAATTTAACAACGTTACTTGAGCAATCTGGAATATCGTACTGCCGAAGTGGACCAGTTTTCATGAGTTGTGCATGTGCCCGAGCCGAGTTACTTTTGAATAGAAAAATTCCCTCGACTTTACATAGAGTGTGATTTCCACTGCTTTGTGAAATTAGGATCGCATTAATACGGATGCTGAGTTCAGTAACCCTGTACGTTCTCTCTGGATGAAGCACTGCTGTAAGGAGAAGTTTAGGGGCTTTGCCACACGCAGTATTATGAGCTCGTTTTGCGTTTTGACTGGGACAATTCTGATTCCATTTCTTTTAGAGTAGGCATTGAATTAACTTGTCTTAACGCTAGAGTTATTATTATTAACTGTTGTTGTGTGGTGTAATATTGCTTTTTCCTTTTATTTTCACCCTTTTATTCACTGATTGATTTTGCATTATATCGCGAATTTCAATGCTGTATTCAACATGAGACAGAAAAGTGGTGGTGAACTTGTGAAAGAGATGGTGTAGGTATTAGGATGCGGGCGTTTTCCCGTACATAGAGGTGTACGTGTGTGTGTGGTTGGACAGCAGTATGGCTGTGATTAGTGGCTTAATAAGCTCCGATGGTAAAAAACCCTGCAGAAATAATGCGAAAAACATCCTTTTTAATGAATTTGGATTATGTGATATGTATATTATTAGAGCTAATGCTGAAGTATATCGTGATTACTATTAAAATTTGCTTTTCATGGGCATTTTATGGTAAAGTTATGCATTATGTTGGAAGGGATCGTACTTATTTGGAACCTTAGGTGACCTTGTATTCTTCTCTTCCGTCACTTCTGCTTCCGATACTTCTCTTTTGTTACCTTTGCTGGCGTTACCTTTGCTTCGTTATTTCTGCATTCATGACACTAGCTTCCGTTACTCGTGCTTTCATTTATTTAGTAAATGTTGTGTTGCGTTCAAAGATCAGTTGAAACAGAGTGCACATTACATTTTCTTTATTTTACTGCGAATTTAAATTGCACTGGCGTTCTATAAATCCTGCACTGGAGAGAGGAATGAGCTGATGGTGTTAAGTCTTAAATGAACTTTTATTGGATTTTTAGTTTTTTCTGACGCTTGAAAATTTCTGAGATTACGCATCAACCAGTCGAATTCTGTCTTTTTTGTTGCTCTTTTAATGAAGTTTGGCTTGCCTTTGCTACACGTTCCCAGCTACGTGAGCTCTTCTTAACCTTTTAACGCCCCAGAGGACACCAGTGTCCTCTTTCAAAAATACCCTCAATATATTGTATTTCTTGTTCAATTAGTTTCCTAATGTGTTCTTTGAAGTTCTCTGCCGGGTGGCAGTTCCTATCCCATCCTTATATTGGTGACTGCCTGATGCTAGCGCCAGTTTAGTGACGGTGGTTGTGTTAACGGTAATATGAGTACAAAAATTCGGACGTTAATGGGTTAATACAAGCTCGGCGTGACATCCTCTTGTTTGTTTCGTGTCATTTCTGCTGTGTTATTGCTCCGCAAGTGACTGGTATTTTAATGCAGCTCTGCGTGAAGTGAGGCTCATAAGAGGCATATACCTTCGAGTCTGTTTGTATGATAGCGCTGAGATTTTGAAGGGCATCTTGTTCAGTTGAAATTTTTTCTATCGAAATTTGAAGCGAGACTCATAAGAGGCATTTATATTTGAGTCTGTTTGCGTGATAGCGCTGGTATTTGGAAGGGCATCCTGTTCTATTGAAATTTGTCTTGCTTGTTTTGTACGTCTGACTTCATAGCTTGTCAGTGATTACGTGTTTTATACCAATAGTCCTGTATGAGCATTTATTCTGAAAATATTAATTCTAAGATTTCTTCTCTGTAATGTTCGAAGGCGTTCTACAATATTCGATTGAAAATACAGCGATTTTTTTGAATTGGCGTTTTCCTTGCCTTCTCTCATATTCTAAATGGCTTTTTTGAATTCTTCCCAAAATTCATGGAATCGGAAAGATTTTCGAACAAAAAATTATTTTATAAATATTAAAAAAAAAAATTTAAGCGGAAAATTCTTTGACAAATATTTTTTAGAGCTTATCTTACTACAACTGCCTAGACACCTAATTTGAAAAACCTACTTCAGAGCTCGGTGTTGGTGATCAGTTCCTCGGGTTCCTTTCGCGGGTGCGTCTAAAGCCGTGTTGCCGAATTAACCCGTCTCCACATGGTCGACCTACCAAGAGGTTTGAAGAAAATGGGTCAACTGTGCAACTTACTGTACATTCATTAATCATGTTAGAAGTTTCATTGGAGGTTCATTTTAAAGAGAGAGAGTTGCTCTTTCTGTCAGTGGGGAAAAAAATACTGCTACCCCAATGAAAATTTACGAAATTCGAGTTTTTATTTCGGTAAAATACAAAAAACAGAAATCAGAAAATCACTGGCCATTTTTTATTTATTGCACTTTTATGTTTTTTTATGATGCATTTTCATAGATTCTGAGTTGCTGAATCTTGTGGTATGTGAATTTTTTTCAGGTCCAATAGTTCCGGAGTTATGTGCACTATATGTAAAACACAGTTTTTATTTTTTAGTTCATTTTGTGTATAGGCTGTTATCAAGCAGTTTCATTGCTTGTAAAGAGTTTGATATGCATAGAGCTTTTCCTCCCAAATACAATGGTGGTATTATTTTTTGCGTAGGAGTAAATCTGTGGATTTAGACTCCCATTTTTGGAACAAAAAACATAAGAAAATAAAAATGATGGCGACCTTCTTAGAGGCAGAGTGTGTGCTGGTATGCCTCAGCTACACTGCTGGCCTTTTAAGAGGTTGTGCAGCGCCGGTAGCTACACTCCAGACTGAGCAGAAGAATTCATACAGATTTGAGCTTGATACCTCTCCTTCCCTGTTCCTCCCACCTAATTTTACCTTTAGCGCTCAACGAGACGCTTAATTAAGACCATATATGGCAACCCTAGGTTTGCTGATGTGAAACGTGCTAGCTTTGCCGACCTTCTAAGTCCAGGACGTGGCGACATGTTAAAAATTGAACTCTCGGACGAATTCATTCAAGCAATTGGAGGGCAAATATGCACAGTGTCCTAACCCACAAATCAGAGGTCAAAACTGTAGAATGCATTAAGTGATAATTTCGCCTCATGCGGCGTAGATGTCTTTCAGGAAGACAGTCCTAGTTCCTCGTTCAGTTCCAAGTTAGTAACTTGGATAGGAAAAGCCTGTTGGGCAACCCTGCGATGAACACCACACCTCTAACCCAAGTGTCCTAAAATTATTTGTTTTGTGTGTTAGGATACTCTGCATATTTGCCCTCCAATTATGGGGTTACCAACGTAGGACCTAAAATACAAACGCCTACTTTGTGTATTTCTCAGAGACTCGCTTTGAAGCTAACCCAAATGAAGCATCTCGGAAATGAAGTGCTGTACTCGAGTGAAAGAAGTCCTTCCGGTATGATGGTTGTATGGCACACTAGTCTCATACGAGACTAACCACTGGGGACGAACATTTAACCTTACAGCGACCAAATTTTTGGGGTATTGAGCAAAATATCACACTAGTTTCTCTTACTTTATCATAAATGAAATCCAGTAAATGTGAACCTTTCATCGAAGCATTCAGAAAATCAGAGCGATGCGAGTGATTTCCTGATGTCCTTCACAAAGAACGGTGGTCGGGATAGGGTTAAGGCAATGTTTGGTGTCGCGCTCACTGCAACATAGCGCACAAAATATGCTACTTCAATCTCTTCGAGCAGCCTCAAGTTCCTCGGGAAATTGGTTAGGTAATTGGAGTGCAAATAAGCAGAGTGTCCTAACTCACAAAACAGAATTTTAGGACACTCAAGTTAGAGGTGTGGTGTTCATCGTAGGATTATCAAACTGGCTTTTCCTAGTCAAGTTACTAGGAACTAGGCCACTCTACTTGAAAGACGTCTACGCCGCTATGAGGTGAAATTACCACTCAATCCACTCTCCAGTTTTGACCTCTTGATTTGCGCGTTAGGACACTGCATATTTGCCCTCCAATTAACCCGTAGCTGCTGTTGGACCATTGGTACAAAAATTCCTTGGTGCTCTACTTCTGTATCCGAGGGAGCTGGAGGCGAGTCGCATGTTCAATACAGATCACTACTGGGATGATTCTCGGTCTAACGCGTATTTTCTGAATCGTTTTGTGGTTTGAGGTAAAGAAGGCTTACAGTTATCTGTACGCATATAGTAAGAAGGGAAAGAAATGTCACCGAATGCAAGTGTGGTGTATTGTGAAAGTTATGTTAGCACGTCGCCCACACTCATGCTAATTTGAAGTAAGAACTTGGGAAAGATTTAGAACAGAGTAAAAATAATAGAATTATTAATGAGACTCTCGAGTTCACAATTACTTAAAATGTTTATAGTAGCATGGAGGAGTAACTGCTCCACAAGTAGGTAAGATATACTTGCTTGTCATTTCATTATTTGTACTGACGTTGTGAATTCTATGTTACTGCACATACGAAGGTCGGAAATGTACTTTGAATTGAGTAAGAAAAAATACCTTTTTTGGCAGTTGAGCTATTATTCTCACTAATATGATTAATTAGGCAGTCATTACTACGTTGTTGGAGAGAAAAAAAGAGCAGTTCACTGCTAATAAATAAAGTTGAAGCGTAAAGTGAATTACGTTGGTTTTAAAAATGTCTGCATGAAAATTGTATTTGGTATACATGCATAGGAATTATATTAGCCATGTCATTGGTCGAACAAAATATTTGGAAAGCTCATGAAATTACATGCCCATAGTTATGCTACTCTAAATTTAAGAAAAATTATACAGGAAGTAAGTACTAATGAAATTCGTCTTGACGGACAGTCTCTTAATTCATTCACACATGGGATTAAATTACTAAGCCATGGCGGAGGGAAAGCGACCTCAAACAATAATCTATAGTATAATAAGAGCCCCGTCCGTCGGTCTGTCCGAAGCCAGCCTGCGGTGTGTGATGAGCGTATCTGTGATACAAGCTCCAGCCCTATATATTTTGACGGGCCGTGTTCACGCGGCCTCAGCAACTCTCGAGAGATTGTATTTTGTAATTACTTACGGCCTTTCTCTCATTTCGACTTTTTTCATTTCAATCAAGGGGGGTGGACTAGTAATAATAATAATACTAAGCCGTGGACAGCTTTCTACATAATAGGTAAAATTGTTATCTGCTATCAGAAATGTTAAAATTTAGCTACAGTCTAAGCACATAAAACGTTTTAGATGTATTATCCTCTCGTTATTCCCAACAATAGCATAAAGACACAGGTGCAAGGGATAACAGGAAAAGAAAACACGTTATTGAGTTCATATCGAATAAAAGTGTCAAATAGCTATTGAATTTCAACATTAAATTACTAGTGAACACAATAGTTGTGCTAAGATCAACTGTATTGTGTTAGTGTGCGGTAGTGTATGAAATGCAGACCTCAAAGTGACGGTGAGCAGATCAAGGCAAACGGGCAATCGTTCCATTTGAGAGACCATGTAGAAAAACGAGATGATACAGAAGGTGACAGAGATGCGAATTCTCGTTAATAGAGATGCGAAATACCGTGACACAATAGCGTAGAATTCTTTCACAATTCGACATTTTTTAATACGATTGGAGAGCTTATTGTGCTCGCCATAGCAGTGTGTCTATAGGCCCTGCCCGCCGTGCGGGAAACCCGAGTTCGACTCCCGGCGCTGGATGGCGATTTTTTCTGTTGGGTATAGGAGAAAAATTCCAAGCATAATACCCCATTCTACCCAGATGTCTGAAATGGGTACCGGTCTTGACCGGGGGATGGCGTCCTGGCGTTAGTTTGTCGCGCTAACCACCTAAGCGCCAACTTCCAGATAAACCTGGCATTGACATAGTCTCTTCTGCATTAAGTTAAATGATAATATGACAAGCAAAGACAATAAATAAGGATTGCTCACCTGAACTTCGAAGAAAAGTTGTCCAGGGAACACTTCCTCAATGATAGCCGGCTCTCCGGGCTCTCAGATGCCCGAAAGCAGGACAGGTTTAGAAGTCGTAACGCACAAGGCACGTGCTGCCGACTCCATAGGTGGTTGTCTTCTGACGTGTCAGCCGGCGAAGGCCTCGACGTCACGTGCGCTCCGAATCCGTTGCTGTGACTTCGGATGCAGCTCGCAAAGATAAACGAACACATTAAGGATGTTCGACATACGCATTTGTTGCCAGGAAGGGGAAGCAATCCATTATTGCCTGCTTGTCATATTTAGTTAATTTAATTCTTTTAGGTCAATTAAGAATTGATTTTGACCCAGTCCCTTATACTACAAGATATTAATTAACTTGCATGGGACATACAAGAGGAGCAGGCTGGAGTTGCGACACAATCCCGGCAAAAGAAAAAAAACGGAGTTTTCATTTGAAAATTCCGTGAAATACACAAAGACATGCAATGTCCTTCCAGCTCACTACTGGAAAGGACCAAGTAATAATATCTGCGCATAACACATAATTGAAAGGGTTTACAAATGCCCTTTCTTAATAAGATACGTTAATTTACTACGTTGCTGACGCGCCGCTTGCCTAAGAGGGCGGTCAGCAGGAGTAACTACCGGTTCTTCGGACAAGACCGAAGAATCCGTATCAGAAGAATTTGAAGAATTAAGCTGCTGAACTCTAGGGTGTTCAGAGGTAGAACTACCCCTTTGAGTTTCAAACCTCGCGGGAGGCTCGGAACGAGGGTATGATTCCGCGTCCGAACCACTCCCGTCTGCGCTATCTCCCACCTCCTCTGGAGTAGGATCGGTCACAACTAACTCCAGTGGGTACAGTAACGAGACTTTAATGACGCTTTCGGTGTTATCAGCCCTTATAATTCTTACAACACGGACCTTGCCGTCGCGACCAGGAAGCAAAGCACTGATGCGAGCCAAGGCCCAAAATGGTCTGGGTTTTATAGGGTGTTTTACAAGTACCACTTGACCCACAGATAAGAATTTATTTTGTAAAGGTAAAGATTTCAGAGGATATGGACCTCGCAAAGAAATAAGATACTGAGAATACCAAAGCTCCCGGAACTTAGCGACCATGACATCACGTCTCTCCAAAAGAGTAAGCAAATGCTCGCGATGCTCAACATCGTCAGTCTCCAAGTCCGTAAGCTCATCGGACAGAATAAGAGAATTAGATGTAGGATAAAGCTGAAGAAATTGAAGGGGCATTATAGGTAGAATCGAGTCCCCCATCTCAGTGTAAGAGAGGGGACGCCGATTAAGGTTAAGAGAAATGTCAGAAATGACAGTAATGAAGGAAGAATAAGAATAAGTGCTACGTCCAAAAAGTTTATATATGCAATCCTTTATGGACTTGAACAGGCGTTCCCATATTGCTCCAAATTGAGGACTGTAGATAGGGATAGTTTTGAATTTAATATTAAAAGGTCGAAACCGCTCTTCATACAAAGAGGAAGTTAACACTTCCGATAGAAGATCGGGAGCGGCGGTGAAAGTTCTAGCATTGTCAGAATAAACAGTGTTAGGAATGCCCTTTTCGTTTGTAAATCTAATGAAGGCAAAGCAAAATTCCTCCAAAGTCATAGATGGAAGAACTTCAATGTGAATAGCCCTAGTCTGAAAACACGTAAATAACAGTAAGTAGACCTTTTGCTTGTGACCAAAAGGGTCTAATACCCAAAAGTGGGCAGAGAAATCCATGCCAGTTGTGGCAAATGGCCTCACGAAATTAGTACGCGAGTCAGGTAAAGCAGGAGGATCGGGATAGGAAAAAGCTTTGGCGTTTAGCTTCTTGCATACAATGCATTTAGCCAAGACGCCGCGAACTGTGCGCTTGCAGCGTGGCACGACATAACCGTCTACCTTAAGTTTCTGAACGGTGATGTCGAGCCCCTGATGGTTAAGAAGTTTGTGAGTGTGCGAAATTAATAAATGAGTCAAATGTGAAGAACTAGACAGCAAGATGGGGTTGCGAGTGTTATAGTCTAATTCCTCAGCATTCGCAATACGACTATTCGAACGAATGATACCGTGCGAATCGAGAAAAAGGTTTAAAGTTCTAACTAGCAGCGGCGGCCGAGGACTTTTGTTTTTCAAGGCCTCGAGCTCGCCTGCAAAGTGTGTACTTTGCATAGAAGAAATAAGGAACAGGAAAGCCCGCAATTTTGCATTGCCCAAATCTGCATGTCGAAAAATAGCGACAGCTTTAAACACCTTCTCAACCGTACCTAGTAACTTAGGATAGGAGGAGAAGCGTTCAATCTCCAAAATAGGAGCTTTACACGGAGGGACAACATTAACATTAATACATGCAGAGGCTATAAATTGATGGGGAATGCATCCCAAGTGGCCCTTGGGCCACTGGTCCTTACCTTCGCGAATCCAGTCAGGACCTGTTAACCATACATTTTTACTCTCGAGAAACTTTGATGCTTTTATGCCTCGAGTTAACATATCTGCCATATTGTACATGGTGGGAACGTATTCATAGTGAAAAGAAGCTTTAGTTGTACCTTCCAACGTTAGTCGCATGCTGTCTATATCCTTAATTCTATTACTAACAAAAATATTCTTTCGGGGAGGCTTACCACTCAATAACCAAGCCAGGGTAACCTGGGAATCGGTAAGAAAAGTTACACTTGAGACCATGTAGGGAAAATTGACGTCACTCATCAGAGAAACAAGACACTGGTACGCAAGATACACAGCCAGAAGTTCTAGAGAAGGAAGAGTTCGTTGCCTAGGAGGTGAAACTTTAACCTTAGAAAAAAGAAGTGAGCTGCGCTCTTTTTGGACACCGTACATACAGGTTCCAAAAGCTCTTTCACTAGCATCACAGAAAATTACGAGGTCAACTTTCTCAGTTTCAACAAGATTCATCCTAGGGAACTCAAATTCATGCAATTGAGAAAATTCCTGACAAAAATTACGCCATTCTTTACAGATATCATCTGGAACGTCTTGATCCCAGCCTAGTCTCAACGGTGTTAATTTACGTAAGATGAGTTTTCCTCTAACAGAGAAAGGTAACAGAATTCCCAGCGGATCATACAACGAAGCAATGTCTGACAGCATACTTCTACGAGTTTTACAGGAAGGATTTAAGCTTTTTACAGATATGGAAAGAGAATCAGAAGAAGAGTTAAAGTTGTAACCCAGCACTCTGGAGAGCTCACTGGAGCTACAAAGAGAAGGGTCAATCTGAGACAGAAGATTAGAGTTATTAGACTGCCATTGACGCAGTGGAAAGCCGCTTTCTCTGAAAGCTTTGTTTGCGCGTTGAAAAGTGTCAAGCGCAAGCTCGGGACTATTAGTTGTGAATATAAGGTTATCAACGTACAGTTTGTTAGACATGATGTCTCTAACCACCAAATCACTAATAGTTTTAGCATGTAGTTTGAGAAGAAAATTGAGAATGTAAGGGGAAGCGACAAAACCGAATAACAAGGTTGTGTACCTAAAATATTTATATTCCCCATTTTGAAAGAGAACAAAACTAAACTGATTTCGGTCAAAATTTTTGGCTAACTTCACTTGAAGGAAAGCCTTGAAAATATCTGATAGCACAACAACAGAATTAGAGCGAAAATACACCAACAAGCCAAGCAAATCATTCATGAGGTTAGGACCTACGTATGAGGCCTCATTTAGACTAGGCAATTTACCTCGCTTGAGCGAGCAATTAAACACTGGGCGTATCTTGGAAGTGGTAACGTGTTCTCTCACGACAGGCCTATGTGGTATCCACTTATGCTCACACACATTTAAATTCTCGAGAGAGAGAGGCTCAATTATACCTAGCTCGAGTTGTTCCTGAAAGACATCGTTATATTGCTTCTCTATCCCTTTACGAGAGTTAGAAGCAGCAACTTTCTGCGCGAGATAGCGCGCCAACCCGAAACTATGTGGCACTTTCGCTAGTATATTACGATTCCAAGGTATGTGAACATAATAGCGGCCTTCGTCATAAACTACGCTACTCTTAAAGTCTTTTAACTCTTTATCATTCTCCACTTCCTTAGCAGGCACCCCTATTAATTCTAAGTCTAGAAGTCTATCAAGACCGGCCTGCACATCACACTCAGTTCCATCCAAGGCAGAAGAACAAACTTTAGGAGGTTCAAAAAATGCCTCCAACACACCATGATAACGCTTAGCTTTAGATTTACTCTTTTTTGTTTGCTTTTTTTGTTTATTTGCAATAGTCAAGGAAGAAGAAACTTTATGCAGAGCAGAAGAAGAGGAAGAAACGTCAGGCGAAACAACAGAAGGAGAAGAACTCTTAGGCGAAACAACAGAACAAGGCGAGCCACCGTCTTGCTTTTTAGCGGCCGAAGCCACAATAGGAAAAGAGGATTTATAACATTTTAGATCCCCGAAGGGTAAAAAACCGTTAGCTACACGCATAACTTTATAGCCAGCGACGTTTTGCAATTCAAGCACTCGAAAAGCTTGAAGAGCATCAACCCCCAGAATGCCGTTGATTTGAATATTGTCATCAACGACTTCAGGAAAGGAAGTAGACAGAGGAAGCTTAGTCTTAAGGAGCTCGAGTTTAGATTTCAAACCCTTCATCCCCATCTGTAGGTGCAAATTTTGCATTGCAAAAATATCAAGCTCATGCTTCTCACAGTCAGGAAGCACGAGCTCGACGTTAATGTGCTTGCCCCGCAACGGGACAGAGGCACCAACCGTGTTTACAGTAATTTGCTGCAAATCATCGTTAGAACTATTAGAACTAACGGTATTCAGGTCAATCAACGTTTGTTGACTTCCTGAGTCAATGACGAAATTTACACGTTTAGAAATATTATTAACTTTAGTAGAAAGAGCGATTACAGGGCACATTCGAAAACGTGCCTTTAACCGTCAAGAAGATGAGGCGGCAAGAGAAGAAAAACTTACAAACTTAGGGCATAACGGGCTAACGTGGGTATTAGCCTTACATAACGAACAATGAAAGGGCAAGCCTCTGCTTTTTGCAGGGCAAGACTTAGCTACGTGGTTGTGACTAAGACATACGGAACACAATTGCAACTCGCCTACTTGCTTCACGCGTTTTTCGTGAGTATCAAATTTACGGCAAGAAAAAGACGTGTGACCGGTCTGCTTACAAAACCGGCACACTTTCACGTTAGGAAGGTTAGAAGATACAGGAGAAGATTTAAACTTAGTTTCAGCTCGAGTCTTCTCCTCCACCCTATCATTGCGAAGGGAAAGACATTTCTTAGGTTTGGATTTAGTTTCCAACAGAGACAGCACATGATGTGCGTTCTCAAACATTTCTAAAGAGAAGAAACTAGCTTTACAGTAACGAAGAAGTTCTAACAAAAAAAAGTCAGGCAGTTTGGTTTTAATTATAGCAGAAAACAAGAGATTGCCTGATTTCTCGTTACGAAAATCTACTCCAAGCTTAGAGAGCTCAAGTAGACGAAACTTAACTTTAGAAAGAAAAGTCCCTATTTCTGCAAAGCTAAAGACACTGGGAGAATTTATTAATTCGTCCAGTGCAAGAGAAACTAGTTTGTCTGCGTTCAAAAATTCCTGCTTGAGCAAAGCCCAAGCAGCTTGGAAACAATTCTCATTGGGAAGTCCCTCAACCAGACTAAGGGCTCTTCCCTGCAATTGATTTTTTAAGAATATAAACTTTTGCTCCTCGCTCATATTAGGATAGGCTTGAAGAGCATTAAGAAAAGATTCCTGAAAATGGAGAAAAGAAAAAGGACAGTGTTCATTATCACTGAACTTTCTTAAAGTTAACTGAGGAGCTCGGAAAATGTTTAATGGTACATCCACAACAGAAACCTTACTAGCCTCAGAAGGAGGCGCGGTATCATTAGAGTTTGATACCTGTGCCGAAAAAACTGAATTTTTTAATTCAGCTATTAATTCAACAATAAGTACTTCATATTCAGCTCGTCTAACTAACTCCTCCTCAGAAATTTCCTCAAGGTCAGAAGGTAGAATAGAGGAGAGATGGCGAAAGTCCTTTAGAAGGCTACTCAACTGAGGAATAGCCTCCCTTAGGAAAGAAGGTGCACAGCCAGGAGCTAGCACCTTCTTTCGCAAGGCGGTAATACTACATTTTACTCCCCGCATTTTCAAGCTAAGGGCTGAGGCGTTAAACGTTTCAGTCATGTTACGTTTGCAAAAAAAAGGAATGAGTAAATAGTTAATAGGCTTATTAGAAAAAAGTTCAGCTAATAAAGGTCTACACTTTTTTTAAGTGGACAAATTAGGTTACATCCCTATGTTATATAGATAGAAAAAATAAAAAAGGACACATAGATTACACAAAAAGGTTTTTCCCCACCAATTTAAAGTTTGATCACATTATAAATGGTTACACAATTTAAATTTTTCACAAAAATTTTATTTTTAAATTTTTGCTTCAATATATTTAATTTATTACTTACATACTAATACACAAAAGTGCAATCAGAAAAATTCTAATTGTGCAAGGTAAACAAGAGACTAGCTTCCAAAAGCACAGGGAGCCAGTAATACGAACAATAGTACCTTGCACAAAAACGACACGAAAAAATGCACCTTAAGCTAAATGAGAAGAGAACCACCCCGGCTTCAAGCCCGGAAAGCTCGGCAATCAACAAGATTTTCCTAATTACGGAACATTTATTACATTTATTTTAAGTTTTTTATGAAAAACAGTTATTTAAACTGGAGAAAGAAGAAACAAAAAGATATAGTCACCAGGATTATTCCTGAAGCAACTCCAGCCTTACTTAGCAGCTGACGAACGAATTGCGCACATCAGAACTGCGAACTTTCAAATGAAATGAAGAATTTTATAATTTAAGAAATTCTTCGTATAAATGAATTTTGAGTTGAAAGAACAAAGATTTGAAGATTAGATCACTTTCTTCGAAGTATTCGAAGATTAAATCACTTTCCTCATAAAGTTGCGAAGATTACAATTACGTTAAACTTGACTTCGAAAAAAGTAACTTTCGAAGGAAACAAATATTAAGATTTATATAAAAATCTTTTCTTCGAAAAAAAGGAACTATGTCGCGCTAACCACCTAAGCGCCAACTTCCAGATAAACCTGGCATTGACATAGTCTCTTCTGCATTAAGTTAAATGATAATATGACAAGCAAAGACAATAAATAAGGATTGCTCACCTGAACTTCGAAGAAAAGTTGTCCAGGGAACACTTCCTCAATGATAGCCGGCTCTCCGGGCTCTCAGATGCCCGAAAGCAGGACAGGTTTAGAAGTCGTAACGCACAAGGCACGTGCTGCCGACTCCATAGGTGGTTGTCTTCTGACGTGTCAGCCGGCGAAGGCCTCGACGTCACGTGCGCTCCGAATCCGTTGCTGTGACTTCGGATGCAGCTCGCAAAGATAAACGAACACATTAAGGATGTTCGACATACGCATTTGTTGCCAGGAAGGGGAAGCAATCCATTATTGCCTGCTTGTCATATTTAGTTAATTTAATTCTTTTAGGTCAATTAAGAATTGATTTTGACCCAGTCCCTTATACTACAAGATATTAATTAACTTGCATGGGACATACAAGAGGAGCAGGCTGGAGTTGCGACAAGTTATAAGGCATTTGAAAATCCAATGTACAAGGAGATATGTAGCAGGCATGAAATTGGAAATAGAGCATCCGTAGATTTGCCTTGATTATTATTATTCCACAACAGAGCTCCGGAAACTGAGAGCTTGTCCCCCAAGATCAGACTCGTTTTTTGTCCGTATTATTAGTAAAAAGGGTTTTATAAGTTCTACATCACTCTGAAGGAATTAGAGAGACGAGAATATGTGTCGGGTATTCTGAATATGGACTCTTTTTCGTATTAGGATTCAGCTTACTTGTTTCAACAAGAGGGGTCTTTGTGATCGTTCCTTTAGTTGAACATGTCTTACACAAATTCCAATATACTTTTGCTAATTTGTTTTTACTATACGGCTTACTTTTACTTTAACTGTTACTTTGCTTGAAACCGGCAGCGATCTTAATTCGAGAGATTGGACATCTCTTTATAAAAAGAATTAATTAGAATTTTACACATATGACGAACCTTATGAAAATTAATGCTTTAAGTGTGCTATTAAATAAATATTGAGTAGTAATAACTATTGTAAATTTCATGACGCTATTTATAGCCAGTCATACTTTTAGATTTTTATTTATCGTTTTAAATTTCACCTCAGTGAAATTGGATAAAAACTAATTTCAAAGCAGAATAAGGCTTAGTACTAAGTATTTCGGTAGTATCAGATGTTCATAATATTTGAAAAATAAATCACACCATGAAATACAACATGTAAGCATTTCATTCTGCTTTGCAACCAATACAGTATAAACATGACCACAGTTTAACTTGTCATGTTTACACGTTCGAAGCTTCTGATTGGTGAAAATTTCATAGTGATATAAGTTCCAAAAATTTTACCTCTATGCAATACTTGAAACTTTATTTGGAACTATTTAGAGGATTTATAAAAGATCAACCCCTCTCTGGGCTTAGCTACGTATCATTTATAAATTGCCGCTGAGTGCAACTTCATTTACTGCCAAAGAAGTGATGCAGCGTGCGCTTGTGAAATGCTCATCAGAGATTGTTAATTTGATCAATTGGATGCATATTAAACACTGTTGGTATTGCGGTTCTGTAATTGGAGAACAATGAATAAAAGGTTACGACAATGACGAGGGATGTCTAAAACTTAGCTAAGCAAATGTATTCAACTTACCAAGATTGATTTTCTTTTCGGCAGATATAATATATTGTATAATAAGCTCGCATGTATGTTGTTTACATAGCAGTGCTGAGTATAGTATTTTTCCCTTACTGACACTAATCATCTCTGAGTTATCATGAATTGGCATATGAACATAAAAGGTCGATGTGGTCCCTGGTTCAAAACGGTGATGACTAGGGTAATTCATCAAATATCGAACAGAAACCACGTGTGTCTAGAAACAACCTTCATAAATCGGTAACTTTTGCTCTGAATAACTGTTGCGGGCCTCAAGATTATTCTTGAACAGTTGCTTTCTTGTTCTGTGATGTCGCTTTAAAGACAACGTAGATTGTTGGAATTTATTTATTGTTCTAAAAATCGAATTCTTTATTAACATAATTTCATCAATATCGAACATAAATCGAACAAGAATTTTAATTCGAACAGGATGGTTTGTCAATTGGTTCTCCTCGTATGGAACATTTGTTAGACTATTAGCACGCCACGTATGGTTTGTCTATTAGTACGCCTCATATATTTGGTCTATTAATATGCCTCGTATGGTCTATCTATTTGTACACCTCTGATAGTTTGTCAATTAGTACTCCTCGTATGGAACTTTTGTTTTAGGACGTCCTATATTAAGAAACTTTTTAAAACCAATATGTTGACATGTATCTCATGTGGCCACTTGAAAAATAAACGTTTTTCTTTCATTCTTTTTCTTCTTTGGTGCACTGGCTTTTCTTGGAAATGCTCGCGGTGGCACAGCGGTTAAGGGATCGGACTTGTATGTTGGAGTCGCGGGTTCGTATTCTGGCGCTGGCGCTGCGATTTTCCCCGTTGGGTATAAGGGAAAGCTCAAGCACAATACCCCACTCGACCCAGGTGTTGGAAATGGGTACCGGCTTTACTGGGGAACCGTCATGGTGTCCTATATATAGTGTTAGTTATAAGATATTTGAAAAACCAATGCTTAAGATCATTTGTATCAGGCTTGATTGGAAATAAAGCATCCCAAAAATGCCGATGTTTGTTTTGTTTGTTTGTTTGAAATAACTGTCTAATTCCTTATTTTAAAGATGCATTTGAATGGAGAGTTATCAAAATTTGAATATGATGTCGATGTTTCATTTGCAGTGTTTGTTGAACCATAATTGTGATCATCAACCTGTGTGACCTTTTTTGGAGTAGAGTGTAAAGCACTCGTCAATGAATTATTATTGATGCTTGCATCAATTTTCTTGGCAAGGGATTGATCATCAGTAAATGTAGCCAGACGAATCATTGATGATCTTGAGGGCCTTGGAACACCAGCAGCTGATTGGTAGCCCCTCACCAGAATTCCCATCTTCAACTATTCAATGTTATTATCAAGCGTTAATACAATATTTTAATGAAATAAAACAGGCGTTCAATAGATCAATTCAGTTATTTAAAAGAATTAAGAATCGAAAAGCCTTGTTCGAGGTATAAATTCATGATTTTTAAGGAATTTTGATTCAAACACCTGTGTTCAGTATTTAATACTGACATGAAAAAGGAACTGAATGTCGAACATGGAATAATTATCAAGTTTTTCGCGGAAAAGAAAAAAATACAGCAACAGAACATCATATGACAACACTACTCTCTAGTTATGACGGGAGGTTGACGGTGACCCAACAACAATTAAACCGTCGCAATTTTCCCGAGGTGCGTAAGATTTTTCGAGTGAAAAAATTCGACCAATTTGTAAGGGTCGTACAGAAAATGCGTTTGCAACCGCTGGTAGCAGTTTGCAGCTCACAGAAATGAGTTTTTATCACTAAAATAGGAGTTTTAGATGCAAGATCACTGGCACTGAGCAAGTTTGGATGCTTACTAAATTTATTACGCGCATATTTCCAACGTTGTTTGATAATCAGTTCAGTTCGATATTTGATGAATTACCCTAACTAGGCTTAAACTTTACGTGGTTGAATTTATCGAACTATAATAAACATGGCTTGACTAAAAATTAATCAAACTCAACTTCAAAATTGAAAATGTGCATGTACTAACCTGACAGGTGATGATCTGTAGGGCCTGTTATCTCTTAGCCTATATGGGTTTTGAAACAACGATTAATATTTTAAAAATGTTGATTCATTTTTAAAGTTAAATCATTTAGGTATATGTAATAAATATTTGTTGTAAATTGTAATCATGTACGGTTACTTTACTAAATTCTTCAAGCTGAAATGTTCTTCCTAGGTTTTATTGATACTTTCATCTTGGATTGTAAAATTGACATTTAAGCTTGAAAAAAGAAAATAAAATTTGTAGAATGAAAGAGTGGGAAAAACTACGATAAATGCTGAGGATTATCCGGGAATCAATTATCCACTTTTCGAATCCTAAACATAGTAAGTTAGATCAAAATAAACAAGTTTTCTTCCATGCACTTTCCATCGTAAAGGATTATTTTACGAATTATAGCGGTAGGTTTAGTTTCGTCTTTGATGACAAATGCGCTCAAATCAACAGCTACTCATTGATTTTTGAATTTTTGTTGCATGAATCATGGTATTAACATTGAAATAAACTACTTTTCTTCCATACACTTTTTTCGTCAAATGAATATTTTACGAGTTAGCGCGGTAGGTTTAGTTTTGTTTTTGATAACAAAAAAACTGGAAGCAAGACGCCATTGCAGCGTTGCCATTTGCCGGGCCTAATGAATTACTTCCCACTTCAAACACTTGAGTTGTGGTAACTAATTCACCGCTATAACTCGTAAAATACTTTTTTACGACGTTAAGTGCATAGAAGAAAACTCGCTTGTTTTGATCAAATTAACTATGTTAAGGCACCAAAAACTCAAATATTGATTACTGGATAATCCTCAACATTAACCAAAACTACCTAGATGACATGAAATGCATTTTGAAAATCAACCATTACTTTGGGGAAAAATTGATCTTGCTCAAAGTTCTATGGAAAATGCGGTAAATCTGAAGGAGATGACAGTAATCAATTTCCCAATTTCTGGTGCCTAAACATAATTAATTGAATCAAAATAAACGAGTTTTCTTCTATGCACTTTCCATCTTAAATAATTATATTACGAGTTATAGCTGTAGGTTTAATTTCGTCTTTGATGATGAATGCATTTGAATAAACAGCTACTCATCTATTTTCAAATTTTTGTTGCTTGAATCATGGTAATAAGATCGAAATAAACAACTTTACTTCTATACACTTTTTTCGTCAAATGAGTATTTAAAAAGGTATAGAGGTAGGTTTAGTTTCATCTTTGATGACGGGTGTGTCGAAAGCAAGACTCTGCTATATCTCGCGATCGATGACTTTCTTTCCGCGTCAAACACTGGAGTTGTGGTAAGTCATTTACCGCTATAACTAGTAAAATACTCATTTCAGACGGAAAGTGCATAGAAGAAAACTTGTTTATTTTGATTAAATTAACTATGTTTAGGCATTGAAATTAGCAAAATCAATAACTCTAAACCTTCAGATTTACCGAAAATGCACTTGCAACAATCCAAGATCTTAAAACTTGCACAATTCCATGCATCCATTTTTAATAAAAGTTACAATTAAAATTTTAATCAGGATTTAAAAATTTGGTGACTATAAAAGTAAAAATACTGTAAATGCAAATCATTGTCCCAATTTCAAAATGCTAGTGAAATTTTGATTAGCATTAATGAGATGCAACTGATGGGTTTTCCAAATTTTGTTGCCTTGATCATGGTAATTATATTGAAAGAAACAAACAACTTTTCTTCTATGCACTTTTTAGAGCAAATGAGTATTTAACGAGTTACACCAGTATGTTAATTTTTGTCTTTGATGGCTGGAATGCGCTCAATCATTCGAGCGTGTCGGAAGGAAGAGTCCATTCTAGTCTTCCCCTCAGAAAAATTTCTTCCCGCTTCAAACACTAGAGTTGCTGTGAATAATTTACTGCCATAACTTGTTTAATGCTCATTTCCCCCGGAAAGTGCATGGAAGAAAAGTTGTTTATATTGACATAATTCCCATGATATAGGCAACAAAATTTCGCGAAAATCAATTGGTACGTTCTTCCTAACATTTACCTTAAATTTTTCCTATTTCTGCTGTAGACAACTTATAAATGCTATAATGCTATGACTGTTCATGAATTTTGATTTTTCAGGTGGAAATTGAAATATAGCCTGAGAAACGTAAAGCTGGTGCTGGGTTCTTAATTTGATCTTGGTATCATTGCAATGTTTCTTGAGCATTTTCTACTGCTGCTCTTATTTTTGAGAGGTTTTACCATAGCAGTTGATAATGCAGGGCAAAATAAGATTGTTGCTACACATCTAAATGCTAAGTGGGTGCATACTCCTCTGTTATTAGAGGCTGCTGAGTATATGTCAGAAGAAAGCCCTGCTACTTATTGGACTTTTGTTGAAGATGTTGCTCGTTGGGATACAAAAAATTATTTATCAAGTAAGTATAAAATGAACTATTTATCTTAAGGATTATTGTTTCAATATCATCTTACTGTAAATGAATGCTTGTATTGATCATATATATGAAAACCAGCTGTTCAAGTCTTCTTGATCTCCAACTTGACTTGATTGTTAATGTACTCCTGTAACTGCTGAATAGGAAACAAATTTTATTCTAAATAGACATAATTTTCAATGTAATATAAGAGACATGTGATACTGTGGAGTTGTAGTTGTATGGCAGCCAAATTCTGATAAGTTTCACAGTTCAAACTTTTGATTTGTAATCAAGTAATTCCTTTGAGCCATTTGAATTAAGGATGTGTTCAAAGTTAAGAAAAAACATGTTTTGTTATAATAATATCAAAACAATGACATGCTTGCACATATTGGTTTTGGTATTAGAAGATTGTGTTTGAAGTGCAGAAAAAAATTTGTTCTCGATTTGTAATTGAGTTAGAAGTTTAAATCAGAAAGGCACCATTGTATTTCATTTTTATGTCTGTGTTTTGTTATTTTTTTAAATGTTATCTTGACAAATAAAACTAAATTATAGAGAATGGTCTGTGTACTTTAAATTTTACCCACTTACCATTACGGATTACATCATTTTTATGCACGCGTTCTCTTTCAAATAAGTAATTAAGTTCCCATGTTGAGATTGTTAAATTGCTCTGTAGGATAATCTGGTACACAAATCTTTCAGTTTGATGGGGACAGTTTTAGATTAAGTGGCTTTATTAATATTTTTAATAAGAAAGGATTCTCTAGTTAGGCTTGCAGATTTGTCATTACTTGCTATGCATTATTTCTTGCAATTAGTTACAAATCCTCAGTAAATACCCACCATGGAACCAGCACCACTTGTTCAGGCATCAGTTGTGGCTTTAGATTCATTGTTAGATGGGCTTAGTCTATCATTTACTTCCCTGTTACTCTAAGTGCTAGAGGCTAGCTTGTCAGGCAATTGATCTTTTTGTATGATCCCTTTGAATTTTATTCTCTATTCTTCTCTATTTTATGATAATCTTTTCATCTCATTGAAATGAGTACGTCTCCATTTGCCTGCATAATGTGCTTTGGATTGACTTGTCTAATTATTTGACCTCTAACTGCACAGTTGTCTCTCCACTCAGTGGATTTGGACCAAAAATAGCAAAATATGCTGAGCAGTAGTGAATATTTTCTACTGAATTGAATTCATATATGAATAATTGATATAATTTCTATTTTTTTTTTATGAACAAGCTGGATTATTTTCCTCCCTTCAATTGGTTAAAGCCAACACAATGCACATTCAGTGTCATATGCAAGTGCATAAGAAATTTTTGAATGCTATTAACCTAGTTTTAACTGTTAACAATGTGTACTTAATGATCCATGTTCCCCTCAGGGGGATACAGTTGTTGTATCTATGGGAATTAGCGCTCCCAGGGGGACAATGTGAGGGCCGAGCTAAAGGTTAGGTAGGCTTTCTTTTTGTTCAAATAGAATAGGTTTTTGTTTTGTTACGGACCATCTCTTTTCGGTTCACTGCTGTCCTGTTTTTCAGCACCTACTACTTTCTTCTTCAACTTTGATCTTGTTTCATGAACTTCTTTCTCATCTTACTGTTTCTATGCACCTTGTGCATAGATTTCCCATTCTCTTATCTCCATACTAAATGGTGCCTTCCTCCTTCCTCTCTTCGATACGCTTTTTTTTGTAGCGGTTAGGAAGGCTTAAACTAACTTAGAATCTTTATAATCTCAACACTTTGACTGTGACTATTAAATATTAAGTTCAACACCTAACTCAAATTTAATGTCAATTGTAGTAAGCTATTTGGAAAATCCCAAACATAAACTGGATCTTGTGTTCATTTAGCCTTGTTTAAATATTTATGAAAATTAAGTTTGAACCTACTGGCCGGTCAGCAGCATTATGAAAATGACCTCCGTGTACCACTGGTGGTGCACGTCGCAGTCAAAGTGTAAATGATCCATTTTGCTTATAAAATAACATTAGTTCACACTGGCTGTTACCTACTTAGGATTTATGATTGTAAAAATAAATGCATCAGCATTTCTTGTACAATATAGGTCCTAAACTTTGATATTATTCTTCAAGAAATGATTATGATTCAAGAAATAATTATGATATTATTCTTCAAGAAATAATCCACTTGCTTTCATTTTCATTGTTGCATCATATGCTGTGTTCATTTAGAAAATGTAATTTTTGTTCTTGATTGGCACCAATTGTGTTGAAGTTCGAAAAATGACTTCAAGTTGCATCCATAGAATGGAAAGTGAAAGTTTAGCTATTACGCTCAGGAAGAATATAAGAAAGAATTTGTTACACTTTGAAAAAATTTCATTCAAAAAAAGTTAAAGATTATTTCAAAACAATTTGAGATTTATGTTAATTATTGTTTTCATTTTTCAGAAAATGATGAAGAAAAATTTGCCGATCTTCTCTCCACTAGCAGCAAAATTTTATCTCCGTCCCAGCTGGAGTTGCTGCGTCTTAGCCTTGCGCTGCGAGTGCACTCTCCCAAAATTGAGATGTTTCGACAAATTGCCTTGGACCGAGGCTTGCTCAATGACTCCAATGTGAAGCAATGTCCAGCTGTTATTGATGTTAATGGGCGACTCATTTGTGGTGTTGAAGGTCTGCAAGATGTTGTGGGCAACATCAATACTGATGATGGGCTAAAAAAGATGGCCATTTATGATGTTGATCACCATTATCCTGGGGGCGAGTCCAATGAGGTGCGTGTGATCTAATGTTTTATTACACCAATTAGGTATTTCAAATGGTTGGTAGATCATATTATGCAGTTCTCCTTGAATAATATACCTTGTAATTGAGAAAAATCATTTTATGGCTGGGAGCTCAATTATTTAAGCACATCTAATACTTAGTCCCCTCATCATGAGTGATGCTCTCAAGGGTTACTGCTATTGTATCCACAGTATGTTAGATAGCTCATAGCTTTCCTAGGAGAAAGATGTAAGGTCTAAAGCTGAAGATTAAGTAGGCCTTCCTACTGTTGAAATAGAAAAGTTTTCCTCACACACCTAGTTTTTGAGTGGGAATTCACTTGTGTATAGAGTTCACCTTTTCTGCATTTGATGCTAAATAGTTACTTTTATTTACTCACTTTTGATTGCCTTTGTCATGGCTAGGAAGTTTTAAATTAATATATTGTCAAAGGGTCAATATTCTCTATAATAATTCATTGATCTCAATCAACATTGGAGTATTGAAGGACTTGTGAAATGATACTATGGTGTTTATTGCAGTTATTCAAAACAAAATTTAATTTTAACAAAACTATGAAAACGAAATGAACAATTATAATTAAAGAAATAAGCATATAGTCAGAGCATTGGTATCAAGTGAAATACATGATTACTTATCTGTAGCATTCCTCATCAGTAAACTATTTTTGTTTTCTAATGTCCTGTGTGTACCTAGTATACATAGCAGTGTCATGCACAGAAGGTTGATCACAGATTTGAATGAGAGCAGACCAGAGTGTGACTTTCTTTTAGCTAGTCTTGCATAATTTCATGAAGTTAA
This sequence comes from Morinoia aosen, assembly GCA_030386875.1. Lineage (NCBI taxonomy): Eukaryota > Metazoa > Arthropoda > Malacostraca > Amphipoda > Talitridae > Morinoia > Morinoia aosen. The sequence continues at coordinate 26,336,206 of CM059564.1, read as the reverse complement.
TAAGTCAGGACTGTTGCTGCAGGTGAAGCTGGTGCTGTTCGCTGAAATTGGCACTCCTAGTTTCAGTCGCTGTCACTCCGAGATCCTCAAGCTTGTCGCTGCTGGCCGAGTTGACTACATCTTAAGGCCTTACGTACAGGTTTGTTTGATGAAATTTGGCCAGATTTAAAGTTACTCTTGGTTGCTTGGGGATGCTGGCAAAATTTTATTGTAATGTAAAGCTATTACTGATTGTATGGGTATGGTGTCCATGATAGGAAATTGTTCATTTTATGGTCTACTGTGAAAATAAAACTAAATAACTTAAGCTTCACCGCTTTTTAAACTTGAGTAGAGATGCTGTACTTGGAGAGAGAGTTTGAAAGACTGATAATACTTCAATAAAACATTCTTCTGCAACATAGACAGTGAGGAACAATTATCCTTTAAGTTGAGGAGAAAATTCTAATACTGTGGATGTCAATTTTTCAATTTAAGCATCCCATATGCACCAAGACTTTTGGGTCACTCATTGATCATCTCCTTGCACTGCTACTCGCATTTTTAGCTTGAAAATTCTTCAACCTGACACGGTACTCGTGATACTTGTTGACCCATTGATGTGTCGTGCTTAGGTTCTTCTTGCTAGAAAACGACTCATTGATGGGTCGTTTGAAAAATTGTAATCTTTCTTAAATTAATGGTATTTAATAGACCTAGTTAATGTTTGGGGTTTACAAAATTATTCACAACTTTTTGATTTAAATTTGAATATTGAACTTCAGTTTTGCCCATTACAGTCAACGTGTTGAAGCCTCAAATTAGAATGCCTCATGCACAGGATCCACGCCCTGATAAAGTGCGCCTCAGCGGCTATGGAGTGGAGCTGGCTATCAAGAGCACGGAGTACAAGGCCCAGGACGACACCAAGGTGGAGGACGAGGAGGCTGAGCTGCAGCAGCTGGGGGAGGCCGAGCAGCACACGGAAGGCTTTGTGTTCTCTACGCTCAGGTTTGTGTTTTTGGTGTTATCTGCTTGGTACATTTTGGGACAGGCCTGTTTTGGTATAGCAGTATATATATTGAACCATGTCAGCTTGCAACTTTTTGAAATACAGTATGTAGACTACATCCTTTATAATGAAGCATTAAAGATTTCAAAGCATACTGGTTTGAGTTTCGCCTTCTGGGGATATCTTGAGGCATGTCTGTGTTTGAGCATATGAGTGTATGAGATCCTTGAGTCATGTTGTGTTAGATGTGATATTGTGTAGGACGTGGGATACAGTGAAACACATTTCTTTGAAATTAAGGTCTTGATTTCTAGAAGCATACTTATGAACTATATGATTTGCTAGGGGTCACTCATGAACTGTATGGTTACCAAAAGGATACTCATGAACTATATGAGTCCATAAAGCACATCAATTCCCAGATTAAAATTAGATGTCTGACTTCTATGTATGTATTGTACGTCCTAAAACTTTGTGTTCTGCAGAGCTCGCTACCCGGACTATGCTCCTCAGTTGGCAGACTTCAAGAAACATCTTGTGCAGAGCTCCCATGACATGGCCCCCATGAAGGTACTTACCTTGCTTTCTGCTGTGTGCCGTTGCGCTTATTGATGATACGAGAACTTTTGAGGAGCAATTTCTGTTTGGCAGTTATATACAGTGAGTGACACACGGAAGGATTCAATGCATCCTTAAATCTAAGTTTTCAAATTATATTTATTGCCTAGTTCTTGAAGAATACTGAAAGGATGATATTGTTGTGAGTTATGTTCGTGAGTGTATTGGAAATCAATACGTTTTGCCTTATTCATCAACAATTAATATGGTCTATCACTACAAAGTATTTTGTTTTTTCATGTCTCTCAATCAAATGTATAATGAATTCATTTGAGGTTGATGCATCTGAATATGATGTATTTGTACGACAGTATGGTTTATTTTAGCCAATGGTAAACTACTATGTATTTTATCTAAGAAGTGGTAAGAAACCTTCTTGTGTCCAATGTGCCAAGGAAATGCGGGCCAAAGAGCTGGATTATTAAAACTCGAGATTCCATACGAACTATAGAGTATTGGATTGTCTGTTAGCAAATATATCAGCCGTTGACATTATTGGACAAACTTGCAGTCAAAACTGTAGTGAAAAACTACCTGGTTAAAATTTACTGAAAAGTATTCGAGAAAGCTAAATAATCTGGAATACTGTTCAGTGGTATGAAGTCAAAGTTGAACCTTTCGGAAATGGTGCGGGTGATATTTGTCTTTTCTTCCTGTGACTTTGACTTTCTACTTCAACTTTCGTCTTTTTTTTCCAAAACTTCATTCTTAACTTAACTTTTTCAATGCACAGGGAATTTTGTGTTTAAAAACACTGTGTGTGCAGATTCCTTGTTGCCTAAACTCCAAAGTAGATAGTACCTTCCTCTTGCCTCTTTAGAACCCTTTTTTTGTGAATTGATCTTACGGAACTAATGAAAACACAAGATGTAGATGCTTATTTCAGGACCTGAGATGTACGAGTATAGTTATTTTAGATGCAAGCACCCAGTACATAACACAAAACATACAGTAACATGTTGACACAGACCCAGCACAGAACACCAGAAGTGGAGCAAGGGATGCTTTTTGCAGGTGTGGCAGCTGCAGCACCTGAGCATGCAGGCCGCCCAGCGTGTTCTGACTGCAGGAGACCCGCACGACCAACTCGCTTCCTTCATCAACACGGCCCAGGACTTCCCTAGACTGGCACGAGGTCTCACAAGAATCAAGGTGCGTACGTCTTTATCTTGTGGCCCTGGGCAGGCAGCTTATCACATGGGGTAGGGTTTTTGTACTTCCCAGCTCGAAATTTACCGCTTATCAGACAGTATGTAGTTTGCTTTCCAGTTTGCCACTTGGCTGCTTAGTTGAATTTTGAGGATTTTCTCTCAATTTCTCAGAAGTGGAAGTGTTGTTTTATCTGTGTAGAAACTTGGTTAAAGCCATGAATGAACAATTTTTGGGTCTTTGTACTCCAGCAATGAAGTGATTCTTCTTATCCTATAGAAGGTGGAACTTGATTTATCCTAATTATTCCATGTTCCAATATTTTGTTAATTCTGATGATGAGTGGGATCTTTGTTACTTAATGAGCAATTATTTTAATCAACTTCTGTTTCAGTACGAGACTTTTTATAGCAGATGTGACTTGTTTAGCTTTATTCTTACTGTATTTGAAGTTTATTTTTAAGCTTTTATTTTCAGGTGGATGACAAAATGAAGAGGGAGATCATAAAGAACCAGAATTATTTACGTTCAAACCATGACATCGGTCCTCTTGATGCCGCGCTCTTCATCAACGGGATGCACTTTGACATGGACTACACGGACATCTTCACGCTGCTCGACAACGTTAAGAACGAACAGCGAGCTGTGGAAGGGCTCTCTAATCTTGGTGTGTTTTGATTACTGCTGGGAGCTTGCCTGCGTGCGATGGGGTATATTGTGTCCTGTCATGTGCGGGGGGAGGGAGACTGCACACAAATGAAGCAGTCGGAGTAAACCAGCTATGGCTGTCGGGCCTGACTGGAAAGGGTTGTGCTGGGCTGCTATTGATCCAGGCAGTTCTGGTGCGGCCTGTGTTACCTCTCTCGCCTCTTGGTGACTAAGAATGAATGATTGTGGCTTGCTGTTGGCTACCCTCCTGTTAGGAGGAAAAGCCTGGTATATGTATGTATTAGTCATCTGACGAGGAACGTACTTGAAGATTATAGAATAATATTATTATTATTATTTTCAGGTTTTCCCGAATAATAGTTTCTACTAGATCTAGTTTTAGCAATTATTGTACTTTGCTTACTTTTACTAACCTTTGAATGAGAGGGGCTCTTATGTGGGATCTTCCATCAGCTGTTCATGGATCATTGGGTTTGTATGCATACTTCTGAAACTTGTTGCTTCTAGTATGCACATCTACCTGTAACCAACTTCAAGATAGAACCAGCAATACTTGATGAACGAAGCCTCTACAAGTTAGGTGGTGAGTTTGGTTAAGCTAAATATTCTTTTATTTCTATAACTCTGAGGAAGTTGGCATAACTGGCTTGGAAAAGTAATGCTGGTTGTTTGGCAGCAGGACTACGTATAGGGATGGAGATCGTTATTATCGCTGGTAAGAGTGTCAGTAGTTTTGAGCTGCTGATGTATTGGTGATAGAATGAGAGTCAGCACCACAAAGCTGACTTTACACACATGCCAGCAGGAGTGTCAGTACTATTCAATTGAGCTGCTGATGCATCGGTGCTGGAATGAAAGTCAGCACCTGACGCATCAGTGATGGCATGAAAGTCAGCACCTGACGCATCAGTGCTGGCATGAAAGTCAGCACCTGACGCATCAGTGCTGGCATGAAAGTCAGCACCTGACGCATCAGTGCTGGCATGAAAGTCAGCACCTGACGCATCAGTGCTGGCATGAGAGTCAGCACTTGACGCACCATTGCTGGAATGAGACTATCACAAAGCTAATGTTACACACATGCCTACAGGAGTGACAGGAGCGGCGCTGTCACAGCTGCTGAGCCTGGAGGTCGGGTCAGGGGAGAGCACGCGAAGCATGATGGGGGGCGTGCAGGCGAGCCCCGAGTACGGGCTGGACATCCGGGACACGGCCATCGTGTGGCTCAATGACATCGAGAGCGACTCCGCCTACAGGAGATGGCCCGCCTCTGTCAATGAGCTCCTCCGGCCTGCCTACCCTGGCATGCTCAGGTCCATCAGGAAGAATTTCCACAACCTGGTGAGTGAGGGGTGAGTAGGTTGTGAGGGTTGCAAGGAGTGGTGGGTGGGTGGGAATGAGTTTTGCGTGGTGGGTGAGTGGGAGTGAGTTGTGGGTGGTGGGTGAGTGGGAGTGAGTTGTGGGTGGTGGGTGAGTGGGAGTGAGTTGTGGGTGGTGGGTGAGTGGGAGTGAGTTGTGGGTGGTGGGTGAGTGGGAGTGAGTTGTGGGTGGTGGGTGAGTGGGAGTGGGAGTGGGAGTGAGTTGTGGGTGGTGGGTGAGTGGGAGTGGGAGTGGGAGTGAGTTGTGGGTGGTGGGTGAGTGGGAGTGAGTTGTGGGTGTTGGGTGAGTGGGAGTGAGTTGTGGGTGGTGGGTGAGTGGGAGTGAGTTGTGGGTGGTGGGTGAGTGGGAGTGAGTTGTGGGTGGTGGGTGAGTGGGAGTGAGTTGTGGGTGGTGGGTGAGTGGGAGTGGGGTTGTAGGCTGTGGGTGGTGGGTCAGTGGGAGTGGGGTTGTAGGTTGTGGGTGGTGGGTCAGTGGGAGTGGGGTTGTAGGTTGTGGGTGGTGGGTCAGTGGGAGTGGGGTTGTAGGTTGTGGGTGGTGGGTCAGTGGGAGTGGGGTTGTAGGTTGTGGGTGGTGGGTCAGTGGGAGTGGGGTTGTAGGTTGTGGGTGGTGGGTCAGTGGGAGTGGGGTTGTAGGTTGTGGGTGGTGGGTCAGTGGGAGTGGGTTGTAGGTGAGTGGGAGTGGGTGAGTTGTGTGGGTTGTGAGAAGTGATGGGTGGGTGGAATGTCTGTAGAGGAGTGGTGGTGGGTGAATGGGCTGTGGAGGAGTGGTGGTGGGTGAATGGGCTGTGGAGGAGTGGTGGTGGGTGAATGGGCTGTGGAGGAGTGGTGGTGGGTGGTGGTGGTGGTGGTGGAGATGGTGGTGATGGAGATGGTGGTGAGTGAGTGGGTTGTGGAGGAGTGGGAGGTGGGTTGTGAGGGTGGCGGGTGAGGGGTGAAGTGTTGTTTTTGCTTATTCTTGTTTGTATTCCAATTTGTCTATTCTGCGTCGTATTCTCCATGTTTGATTAATTGTATCTTTTCTTGTTTTCTAGTTTTGTCCGCATTCTTGACCTGTATTCTGTAACCTATGATCTTTATTTTTGGAAAGATAATAAATTTTAAAATTGGGTTGTAGATTTTGATTGCATAATTAATGCAAATCGTTCACAATAGAGAAGATTTGAAATAATCATCGCTACGAGCGTCAAGATTACTGGTGTAACTGGACTGTTTCTGCTGGAAAATTCACATCATCTGCCATATTTTATGCATTGGTAAAATACTTCTTATGGGCCTTGCAGTGGCTGAGTGTACAGAGCGCTTGCATTCTATGCTTCCTGCACGGGTTTGAGCCCTGTACGCAGCAGTTGGCGTGAAAAACACTGATGCGGCGAATCAGGGTTGTCGCCTGCAGTGTGGTCACTGTCCTCAAGGAATGTTACCTGAGCACTAAACGAGAGGAAAATGAGGCCTTAAAGCTCGGTCGTGACTAGGGGCCTGGGGAACCCCTATCGTGTACATTTCCTGTAAAGTACCATGTCAATGATACTCAGCCACTCTCTAATAAAAGAGAAAAAGGCTTGGTACATATATACCATAAAATACTCCTGTTACCAAACATTGTTGTTCTGAGTATGTGATGTTCAGCACTTGTTCATTATTGCATACCAGTGTACAGAGCCCATCAAAAATGACAGGATTAAACATTTTCCTGAAATAAATCTTCCCGATGTGGATGACAAACAAGTATATCCATCCTAATAATACGTGCAATAAAATTGTTCTTGTATATGTGTGCACTGGTGAAACTCGTATCACAGATACGGTCATTCGGCATACTTATGAGCGTGACAGAGAGACGGATGAAGCCGACACCAAATGAATAAATAAACACACCGGGTATTATTATTTTTATACCTATATAAAAAACTTGTATTGTTAGGTAAGAAAGATATTAGCGTTGTGTACAACGGTCACGCAATTGCAGGTGTTGGTGGTGGACCCAGTGTCGCCGACGACAGCAGAGCTGTTCACGCAAGTGAGCAGCTTCCTGAACCACAATGCGCCGCTCAGAATGGGTCTCGTGTTCAGCGTGCCTGCCGACAAACGCCTCACTGGCCTGCAGCACCCTGGTGTTGCCATCGTGTGTGCTTTCAATTACGTCGTCCAGAGCTTTGATGGCGAGGAGGCCAACATGAAAGGATTCTCCTTCCTTCAGGATGTAAGTGGAAATGGTTTTTCTATATACTCACGTTTGTTGACTGCTGTATTTGATTTCATTTTGACGAGGTACCACTGTATTGATGGTTAATAAACTTTATGCACATTTAATTTTTTTAGATCAGCTCAGATTTTTATCTTAATGAATATAAAAAGGGATTTAGTGCAATAGGGAACCATTCCCGTATTTAAGGGGCATTGTGGTCATTATGGGTGCCATGAGAGTCTATGACTGTCTTAGCAAGTGGTGCTATGTGCTCAAGTGTGGTTTTTGTATGACGGTGGTGAAGATTCACGGCAAGATTTTGGCTGCTGCTGTTGTTAGTTACTTTCCTGTGCATAAAAGCATTGAACTATTACAGAGTTTAGTCTTATAGACACCATTGAGACCTCATTCTCAGAGTGTTCATTACTATGGTCATCTCTGAAGGAGCAACCGTTGCCAGTATACGAGCTCAAAGGAGCATCAATTCAGGTTTTTGTAAGGTAATTTTACCTCTAATGACAGTTTGTGAATTTATCATGAAATTCGACCCTCTCACAACACTGCAGTAGCACCAGTGACTAAATGAAGGTAATGCTACAGCTGATTTCCTGAATTTTTCTTGCCGTCATTGAATATTGATTGGTTGTCTTTTGCAGCTGTACGCGTCCCTAGGACAGACGCTCACCGTGGACTCCATCACGAGCTTCTTTAAGCGGCGCTACAAGAGCGAGGACATTGACGACGTTTTTGGGGACGACTCAGATTTTGATGTTGGCCGCAGGTTGGCCCGCGAGTTCATAGAGAAAGGAGGCTTCAAGGCGATGCCTCAGGTATGGTCTTTCTTCTGGAGTTGGGTTATTAAAGGTCTGTAGTACTTTAGTAAATAGCCTGTGCTTTCTGTTTGTTAAAAGAGACAAAGAGAAATGCCCGAAATATAATAAAATACTAATGTAGTGTTTTCAGTGGTAAAACCCTATATAAAAATGATTCCTGCTTGGTCTATCTGTTATACTTAATTTTTGAAGTCCTTTCTATTGAATTATCAAACTGATAAACACAAGTTAACAGTAATGCACACAGACAAAAATGCGCAAAACAAGAGAGGCTTATCCTTACTGTCATTTTGACTCGAGAGTAACTTGAACCCATACTCGGTGAACAAGAAGTTCTTTGGGTGTATTAGCATCATGTACTCATGCCTTGGAAAGTTGCGTTTTTTCAGTTTATTTATATTCAGTTTAATTTATAGTTTTAGTTCAGTTTTATTTGAGCCAGTGGGCGCTGCTCACATTGTGGGTGAGCTCTGTAGATCGCACCGCGTCTTCTCCCGAAGAAAACCACGCCTCTTTAGCATTGGATTTGAAGTGAATGATGAGCAGTTTTATTCCAATATAAATATTCAAAATTTAAATTTTTTGGCTAGTCTGGATGGAATAAGATTAATAAGAATAAGATTCTTGTCTTGGGGAAGAATATTATTTGTTCATAACTTGCTTCAATTTGATCCTGAATAGATGGACCTGTCTGCTCACTTGAAAAATTTCTGTTACTTAATGAGAGTCCTTTAGCTATATTATTTGTTTTCTTAAGTCTGTTAAAAAATGCTGATGACGCGTTGTAATAATTTTTTTTTGCTTTTTCTATTTAATAATTTCTTGGTATTTTTAACTCTAGCAGCGCACAGAACCGTGCTTGTGGTTATTCTTCATTTACTTTGATCACCTTGTCTTTCTATCAGGCTTTGATGAACGGAGTACCCCTGCCCAGCAAACATCTTTCTGGGGACGAGTTTGAAGAGGTCATGCTCATGGAAGTGATGCGTAATACACAGGTGCGGACATGATCATAGAAGTAAAGCTTTATCCTTTGATGCGTGTATGCTCAGGAAGGTGATGCGTAATGTGCAGGGTGTACCATCGTCACGCTTTCAGTTCCTGATTCTATTAGCATTATTCTGCTTACTGCTCCTAACCTAAATCCTGTCATATTCAGAAAGGAAAAGTTTCTACAAAAGTATTTGTACACTCATCTTTTACTTTTACTTTCGAAAAAATGAATAGCAAGAACAGCACGAGTAAACGTTGTCTTATTGTTACATTTTGTGAGGGAGTTGAGTTCAGGCATCTCCTGGTCGTTTAGAACAAGTAGTTCTTGCCACGCAAGAAGCTATTTTCAGGTTCAACCAACTTGTGCTTATGGTTGAACTTTTAAGTCAGAGCTGTGTGCAAACGGTCTCCTATACTAATGTGCACTGCTTTGCATGATGTTTGTGTGAATTTCTGAGATGCTCTCTCGCTGTTGAAACCTCTCCAATGAGTGGCTGCGTTAAACCCTCGGTTAACTGAATGAAACACTTGACAGGTTATCCAGCGAGCTGTGTACAGAGGTGAGCTCACAGACAGGGACGACGTCACGGACTGGCTCATGGCTGCTCCCAACATCATGCCCAGGTGAGCAGAGAGGATAGAGCGGTCTGTACGTGCGTCTTTGTACGTTGTGGAGTTCAAATGTGTTCTGTTGAGACGCTGAATATAGAGGGAACGTTAGTTTCTGAGTCATCTTGCGTTTTAGACTTTGAATGGGTTGCATGAGTACAACTGTGTATAGTGATAGAGAGGTTTCAGTACGTGCGTTTTGGCCTTGAAATAGAATTCGCCAATACGAATGTACCTAGAGAAATAGGTGCCACTGTGCGTGAAATATGGTTCATATTTCTGTAGTTTATCCAGTTATTGTGCTCTGACGTGTGTTTGTACCATTAATACGAGTGTACACTGGCACCAATGGCACTGAGTGTCTGACTGCTATCTCTAGCCGATGGCGGTTTGCTGCTGGCATCAGTCTGTGCGTCTTTTTGCGTTTTTTTGTGCTTGTAAATGAAAGAATTGTTGTTAATTTAGTACATGAATGTGTATCTCCGAGTTATTTCCTAATGTCATTAATTTATAGTTTCATTCATTTGCGCCGGCATGCGTCTGGCGTTATAGAGCACACTGAACTGTATCAAAGTGTATATCGTCTTTGCATCATCGTGGAATGGCTAGCAAAACGGTGCGATGGCCGTGACCATGTCACCATTAGTATCCCTTACTAAACCTACAGGATAAAGCTTTTGAACCATGCATGCACCATTTCTCATGGTTGCCTTGGTCCACAGATCTGAGTGAACCTTATTTTTTCCAGACTGAATGAGAGGATCCTGAACAGCAAGTCTAGTCGCAGCTTGGACACCTCAGGCACCAGCACAGTGACGCTATCTTCCTTGGCTGCTGCGGGCAGCGATGTAAAGGAGGCGTTAGACGCCCTGTCATTACGAGACGTGTCCGCAGTGCTGGACAACTCCTGCCACTACATCAGCACCAAGGTAGACGCTGCTGTCCGCCCACTCACTCTGTGGGTCGTGGCAGACTACGACACTCCTGAGGGCAGGGATCTGCTTCTTGAGGCTGTCAAGTACACCGTGAGTTGCCTGACTCTATCAGTTGCTTGATTTGTTCTTTCTTAATCCTTGATCTGAATGATGGCTGATAATAGAGTTAAGTGGCTGCTAATATATCTTGACCTTTTACTGCAAGAATATTATGCTCGTGTTACTGTTAATAAGACCACAGTTATCTGATTAGCGTTTGCTTTAAGTCCTTAATGACGTCAAATTAAGGAATAAACTGCCACCAGGCTCTAAGCTTCAACATATAGGTATAAATTTTGCAAAAAAATAAAACTCAAGAAGACCGTATGGTCTTTTGGGTTGTGAAAGTCGACCTTCACGACTTGTAAGTCATACTTGTTCTATTTCTATGCTGTCGAGTCTAAATTTCGACCACATTTTTTGACTCGAGTTTGTGTGTTGCAGCGTGAGAGCGACAGCGTGCGGCTGTGTGCTGTGCACCACCGCAACAGCAGCACCAACACAGCGGCCCGGACTCTTCTGAGCCGCGTCGTGCAGGTGGCCCAAGCAACCCTGCCTTCCCCCGTTGCAAGGCAGTTCCTGGTTAAAGTTTTGGATCCTGACTTTGCTTCTAAGTTGGAGTCTGGCGAGAAGAAAATCAGCCAAATTACACTAAATGTAAGGATATTGAATCTTTTTGTGATTATTTTCCAGTTAAGCCGTGCATTTAAAGAGTTAGTGTTATGCTTCTAGTGATGTAGCTTATAATAACTTATGAAGGGGTGGAAACTGCAAAGCATAACGCTGTTTTATTTCAGATGATTTTAATAAATGCCCTTCGCTAGTTTTACAAAGCTTTTCTTTCACTTTCATGTGTGTTGAGCATTTTTCACAAATTCATACGATATGGAGTAATACTCTTTCCTCTGTTGGCACTTTTTTCCTTCAATTTGCAGGACTTGTTTCAGTGTCGGCCTTCTGGCATTCTCTGTGCAGTTCGGCGTCTTCTTTGTCACTTTAACGTGTTTGAAGTTCCCAACTGCAATTTTTCCTAAAACCCTCAAGTAATTTAAAATTGCTCCTGTAAATTTGGTTACAAATAGTTGTTCTCTGCAATCAACTTAAGACACCCTCTAAACTTTCAGTTCTGTTCTTTTGTGGTAGTTGGGGGGTGCCATTCACGTAATAAAAAAATTCCAACTCCATAAAAATAGCTCTCGTGAAAAATCTTGTAAAATGAACTTGGTACTTATTTTTGTCATTTGACAGATTTATAAGTAGGAAATAACATTTCAAGTCCTTTATTAGTCCGAGAGCATTCATTATTTAGTCACAACATTCGGTTTGGGCACTACCATCTGTTCCTTGTTTACATGTTGCATAGGGTTTCGACGTGGAGGCGTTTGAGTCACGCCTGAAAAGCTTGAGTGGGGACGTGTTCACGCTGCACTCGGTGTTCAGCTCCCGCGTGGCTGGCGTGCCGGGCGGCAGTAGGACGGTCATCGCCAACGGCCGCGTTCTCGGGCCTCTAGACCCCGACGAGACTTTCGTGTTGGAGGACTTCGCTCTGCTCGAGAAGCACACGTCCTTCACGCTCACTGACAAAATAACCGAGATAGTAAAAGGTAACTGGAAATCGATTCTTTATCAGAGTGAGTAGCTCACTTCAACTGAGGCATTTATTTGGAAAATATTGTTCTATAGTATCTAGAGGAATCACGGCACTCGCTTGCGCTTATGTGGGCCCATGTTGGAGCATTTGTTGAAAGCTGTGACGTTGCCAAAAAGGAATTCATGCAACTGACGAATGTGCTCTCACACGTTTTGTAATTATTAAAACTTTAAGGGTTGAACTGGAATACCTCTTAAGGAACTCAAACTTCGTACTGCTTTGTATTTTGGCTTTTGCTTGTTTATGATTGCCGTACTTCATTGTTTCTTGCGTAATAGCAATTCATTTTCTGTTGGAGTGACCCGGCGTTCGTTTTGTAGTGCACATTTATGGCCATATGTGAAAGTGAATTGCTCGATAAATAATAGTTTCTTATAAAACCTGTAGGGATTGATTGGTGTATACGAGTTCTTTGGGCGAATATATCCTATGAGCAAAACTTATCTTGCACTTGCCATATGTTTTGATTGAAGGCTATATGTATACAGCTGCTAGATTAATACTGAATATCACTGTCAAAATTTTGCAATCTACGATATCATCCATTGCCAGATTGTTAATTATAATTATGATAACCGACCATTACAAAACTGGCCGGGGGTTATCTGTATCTTGCTGACGAGCTCAACAGTATCCATCTGTTGGTATAGAACTGATATGTATGCATTTGCAAGTTGGCAATTAAATGAATGTTATTATTTATAAATTTTAATCATTTTATTTTACACTCGAGAACATGCGTCAGTGTGTGTCGTCCTGTATCTGTTGTTGAGTTCGGCGTCGTCCTCAACCTCCTTATTACACTTCAGCGATCCGACTGCTACGTTTCTCAAAACCATTGGAATTTTACATTACTATTCTAAATTTGTTTGCATCTATTAATTTTCTGCAACATTTTTATTATTAATGAGAAAGGTAAAACTTTAACACGTGTGTGCTGGAGATTTCAAGAGGATTTAATGTTGAGTTGATGCGTTTTTGAAAAAAATGGCGTACCAACAAAGTTCCTTCTTTTAGCGCTCGCAACTGACACGGTTTGGTCATCTCGAATAAAAAAATTCTTATAAAATTTTGCTATCATTATTAATTACTTTTAAAAATTCCCATGAACTTTTTTTTTTACTTGAATCATCTAACAAAGGATCATCGATGGCTAACTTTTTTTTAGTAAACTTGGAGATAACTTACTGAAGTGGGAAGTTATATTTAAATATTACTGGTGTGCAGAGTCTGCAGATGATCCCTCGGCGCTGAGCTCGCTCATCATGAAGGTGTCCGGCGTACTGCAGAGCAAGCCCCAAACCAAGGTATGGAACTGACCTGTGCGCCATTTTTACAGAACGTGAAACTATTATCCTTTTTAAAACGTTTTTGTGGAAGGTTTTCTCATTTAAAAATTATAAGTACAGAGAATTTGAACAACATGAAAACAATTACTTTTTTATATCTTTAGGTAATATTGTGTGTAGGATTGCAAAGCTTTTGTTACGTTTGATTTGTCCCTTCACGAGGATACAACTATGGTGTCTATGGAAATTAGCACATCCAGGTGGAAAATGTGTGAGGGCCCGAGCTGAGAGTTAGGTAGGGTTTTTTGTTGAAATAAATTGTTTTTGTTGTGTTAAGGACCACCTTTATTCGGTTCACTGCTGTCTTGTTTTTCTGCACCTATTACTTCTTCCTAAACTTTTATCTTGTTTCATAAACTTCTTTCTCAACTTACTGTTTTTAAACCTCTTCTGCATAGATTCCGAGTTTCCTTATCTCCACACTAAATGGTGACTTCCTTCCTCTCTCCGAAACGCCTTTTTTTTACAGTTGGGGAGGTTTAAACTAACATATGATCACATCTACGTTTGGTTTGTTTGTACAAAATGATTAAAATTACCTAGCATTCTGTCCCTACACGGGGCATAAGGTAGGCAATTCGCTTAGGTTCGTTGTGTTTGTCCATTGAATGCTATCGGGACCGGAGCTCCGAGAGCAGAGACTGTTAGGTTACTTTAACTAGAGATCGGCCTCCGGGATTACTGTCTTTTGTACCCAGTTTGTTTCTTTATATTTATGCTTTATTTGCTGCTTCTTCTTTTTTAAATTTCTCTTACTAACTTCCTGTTTCTATGCACAGGGTATCCTGTGTGGAAACTAGTTTAGTTCATAGATTACCCGTTTTCTACAGTCCGTGCAAAATGGTCCCTTCTCTTTGCTTTCTTTGAGATCCCTTTTTTTGTGGCTAATGAGTAGTAAGCTAACTAGCATTTTCTGAATCATGACATCTATTGAAAAAACAATATCTCATAGCATTATTCATCAACAGAAAGCTTTTCTTAAGAACGAATAAATTCTTGAAGTTATTATCACAATCGCGTTGTAGTCACGAAACCTGAAATTTGCAACTTTCCCATTCTTCCAGAAGAGCATTTGACGACTTGTCCTAGATTTTTTCCCTTCGTTAAGAGATTATTAAAAGGTTTTGAAATATTTTTCATAGTGCGTAGCTACTAAGAAAATACCTAGACAGTTTTTGCAAATGGATTATCGCTAACACTTGCCTTACTTTTTTATATATTACTGGAAATTTCTGAACTCTTTTAGCTACTAATTAATGTTCAAAAATATGTAATTTTAGTATATATTTACAGAGATATTCAGGCCAACACAGTGATGGCATTGCACATATATAAGGCTAAGTGCTTCCGAGCCAAAACTTGACACTTTGACTATTGGAGGAAAAACTGAAGTTTAATATTCAATTCAAACTTGAAGTCAATCATAGTGAGCAATATTGAAAATATCAAACATTAAAATCGACGTTTTCCTCTTTTTCTGATTTAGTATTTTTTAAATTGAGTTTGTGACTTCTGGTTGGTCAGGAGCATAATGAAAACTCCCTCAGTGAGCAAGTATGGATCACGTTGCTGTCAAAGTGTTAAATACCTTTGTGTGTTGCCCAGACGCGCACTAGCCTGCAGCTACGCGGCACAGAGCACTCGACTTTCACCTTGGAGCCGCGGCAGCCTGACCTGCCCAGCTTCGATATAGTGGCCGTGTGTGACCCTGTGTCTCTGGCGGCTCAGAAAATGGGGCCTGTGTTGCAGGTAGTGTGACAGCGGGAGCCCGGGTGATTGCATTGTGTCTAAAGGTTAATTTTAGCACGTTAATGCATGCAATTACAGGTGAAGTGATAAGTCAAAAATTCTATCGCTACGCACACTGACATTGTTCATTTTTGTTGATGATGATGAATTGAGCCTGTTACCTCGATAATAAATGCATGAGTTGCAGATAGACAACCGTCTTGTGCTAATGGTCTTATGTAGGAGTGGAAAATGGTTGGGCGCCTATGATATAAGTTTCAAGGACTGAATATTTAATATTTATTTCAGGTGTTGCATCGTGTTCTCAATGCAAAGGTGATGGTGGTGCTAAATGCCATCGAGAAGCACTCCGAGATGCCGCTCAAAAGGTTAAGATCTTTTTTTTTCCTAATATAATATGAACTCTAACTTTGCATTTCAAGAGAGTTGCCTTCATTGTATTGTCTAATTTAAAGACTTGCCTTACTCTTGGAAGTTCAAGGTAGATACTTTATTAAATTGCATTTCACGTGAGTTTGGCTTTACCTTTGTACTTCATGCTGCATAAATTTGTAGTCTTCAAAGTAGATTATTCTTCCCATGTCCCACCATATTATTCTATTAAGAGGATTCTTGTTGCAGTTTCTACCGCGTTGTGCTCGACTCAAGTCCTCAGTTCGACCCCAAAACCGGAGCTCGACTGCCAGGCCCGGGTGCCGTGTTTTCGTGGTTGCCTGAGTCTCCGATCTTCACCCAAAACCTGCACGTGCCAGACAATTGGCTCATCGAAGTCGTCAGGTCCAAGTACGATCTCGACAACATCAAGCTTGAGCTCGTCGAAACCAACGTCATCAGGTCTGTGATAGCTGGCTGCCAATTGCGTTTTACTCTGATTATGGAGTAGCGTATGATTTTGTATGGCATATGATTGTTGTATCATTGCAGTGTAGGTGCATTCCAGAACATTTTGAGTTTGCTTTGCTACTCTGTTTGTTTGGAGTAGGGTGGTTTTTTTGTCATTTGCTATTAACAATACTACACGGAGTTTAAAAAGAGGGCAATTTTTTGAACAGATAGTTTAGTTTTCCTTTTTTTCTAATATCTGCTGAGGAAATATCAGACGTGTGGGTTTGCAAGGGGCATTCATGTGGGGTTAAAGAACGGCCCTCATTGGGGTCTGCTAATTATGTACGTCTTGTGAAACATTCCTTGAAGAAGTACTTCATCGATATTTCCTGGAGATAGTAGCAGTTTTTTTTTTCAAGATAATTTGATGTACCCCCTTTTTGTGTTGAAGATGATTACTTTATTTATGAAGTTACTGTTTTTACATCCATTGTTGTAGATTGTAGTAGCTGAAATTCCAACATGATCAAGTATGATAACTCGTGCTTTTAAGAATTAGTATTTTTCAGTTTATTCCCTTGCGCGTGCAGCGAGTATGAGCTGGAGAACGTGCTGGTAGAAGGCCACTGTTTCGAGCAGAGCACCGGCAACCCGCCTCGCGGCCTGCAGTTCACCCTTGGCACCCAGCACAACCCCATCATGGTGAGAGCACTCGTCTTGTTCGTTGCCTATCTTCAGAATGGGAGATACGGTCAAACTTTTGAGTTATTGTTAGTGATGAAGAAGAGGTTTGTAGGGTTTGTGCTCAATATGTACTAAAGCATTTCTAGTGTAATCTAATTTAGCGATTGATATCCTAGTTAATTAGTGTCTGGAGGTAAAAACAGAAAGGTGAAGACCAACAAATAAAAAATAGTAGGTGAGGAATAATATTAAAAACGCGGTTTAAAATGGCGTGATGTTCCCATAAATTTTGAGGACTTGCTGGACTTGAGGAAATATTAATTAACGAGTCCATGCGTTTCACAGGTGGATACGATCGTCATGGCGAATTTGGGCTACTTCCAGCTGAAGGCCAACCCTGGTGCCTGGCACCTCGATCTGAGGGAGGGCCGATCCAAGGATCTGTATGGCATCACCAGGTACTGTCATGCGCTCAGCCGCTCTCAAATGTATCGTTAGTTAGTGGTCCACTGTATTGGAACTAGATAGTGTTTGTGGCCGATTGTACTGGAACTGGATTGTGCTTGTAGTCGACTGTCCTGAAACTGGATTGTGCTTGTAGTCGACTGTCCTGAAACTGGATTGTGCTTGTAGTCGACTGTCCTGAAACTAGATTGTGCTTGTAGTCGACTGTACTGGAACTGAATTGTGCTTGTAGTCGACTGTACTGGAACTGGATTGTGCTTGTAGTCAGGGTGCGTACAGGCATGGAGAAGCATGGAAAGTAGTTGAATTTCGAAAATAAAATTCAAGGCCTCGAAAGTAGTGGAATTTTAAAAATGGTCATTGAAAGTCATGAAATTTTAGGATTTTCGTGAAAAGAAAATTTTACTGTTGAAAATTTTCGTTCCGTTTGGTCCGCGTTGAGCGAGGCGTTGTCAGTAACCTTCGAGTGTTACTTGGGCTCTGATTGGTTGATACAGCTACGTCTTTAGTGTCCGCGATTTTGATTGGTTCTCAGGCGTCACGTGAAACCAAACGCGCTCAGTGTGACTGAAGACACGCGCTCGCTCGGACCATTGTTGACCTGTCGCCACTGTTGAACATTTTCGAGCTGAGTTTTTATCATCGGTCTTGACCATCCCGTGTGTGTGTGACTAGAGTTACGGTGCCGAGACTGAGCTGAGGAATTATCGTCATGCCAGGCAGTTGTTCTTTCAACAACTTGTGGTTGCGAGACAAAGACTTTCAACAATGGATAGCACCGCATCCCAAACTGAAAACAATGGCGGTTTGCACCGCGTGCGAGTCGGAGTTCGACATCGCCAACAATGGAATAGCGGCGGTGAGGAGTCATGCAAAAGGAACAAAGCATGCCAAGAACGTGAAAGCTCAGACGACGAGACTTGCCAACCCGAAGATCGGGGATTTTTTCGTGACTTCCCAACCATCGACCGATCCTCCGACGCCTGCTGAGGGCAGTTCGGAGGCTCAGACTGAGAGCAGTGAGACCGTGCCAGCAGTACCAGAGTCTGCTAGTACCTCTACTTCATCGCCATCAGTCAAAACTTGCACCTGTCAGTGCTGTCGCAAGAAAATGGCTCTAACTGACTTTGTGCAAAGGGACAAAGTCCTGAAAGCCGAGACGCTTTGGGCGTTGAAGACCGTAGCATCGCACCTGTCCTTCAAGTGCTCAAACCAGACTCCTTGGCTTTTCGCCTCAATGTTTGAGGATTCCCCCACAGCCAGCAAGTTCACCATGAGTGAAAAGAAATGCGCCTATCTGACAACATTTGGACTGGCCCCTCATTTCTCCAGTGTGCTGAAGGAGAGGGCCAAAACTGCAGACGGTTTCGTCCTCCTCTTCGATGAGGCATTGAATGAGGAGCTGCAGGAGAAACAGCTTGATGTTCATGTCCGTTTTTGGGACGACAGCAAGGTATGTTCATTTTCTCTAATCAGTATCATAAATCCTTTACTCTAGTTGGTTACCCTCTTGTTAAACTTATACTACTATACCAGTGTGCAGTAACTATGTTCTGTTTGACATTCACGTTGTATTCACTATCTCCAAGGTTGACATTTCCAAGAAACTCCTCTTTTCAGCTTCACAGGGCAGACAGCGCTATCAACACTACCTGGATCAAAAGAAGGAAGAGGCAGAGAAGCAGAAGAGGAAGAGAGAACTGGATGAAGTGGAGAACCTGAAGACAAAACGGAAGAGGATGGAGGAGAGTCTGCAAGCGCTGGTGGAGGATGCTGACAGCTTTGCACGGAAGGCAGAGGACAAGAATGATTTGCGCCTACTGGCAAAGTCAAATGCATTGAGGAAATCAGCCAAAGACAAGCAAGAACAACTCAAGGGGCTGAATGCGGAAATTAATGACAAACTTAATGCACTGGCAAATGCATAGCAGATGCTATTGAACTGTCCAGCATGACTGTTTGGTGTTGTGATGATCATTTACACATTTATGAAAACAAGACCTGCAAGTAATGATGAATGTTCTGTGAAGTTTATGACTGAAATACATTTATTGTGCTGCAATTTAACTTTGTGTGACATTATTTTGGGCAGAGAGAGGTAGTGAAAATGTGATTTGGTTGGCATAAAAAGTCATGAAAAAGTAGTGGAATTTTGAACCTCAGAGCCTGTACGCACCCTGTGTAGTCGACTGTACTGGAACTGGATTGTGCTTGTAGTCGACTGTACTGGAACTGGATTGTGCTTGTAGTCGACTGTACTGGAACTGGATTGTGCTTGTAGTCGACTGTACTGGAACTGGATTGTGCTTGTAGTCCACTCAATTGAGATTGAGCATAGCTAGTTTTCAGCTGTGCTCGAAACGGACTACGGTTAGTGTTCACTGTACAGGAACTGGACTACGGTTGGGCTTGACTGTACGGGAACTGGACTACGGTTGGGCTTGACTGTACGGGAACTGGACTACGTTTGGGCTTGACTGTACGGGAACTGGACTACGTTTGGGCTTGACTGTACGGGAACTGGACTATGGTTGTGCATGTTTTTGTGTTTGATCTTTAATTCTTTTTTTCGGTTTTGAAGAGATTTTCCTAGTTTTTGAGCTGAGCAAGTATAAAAATTTCCATCCTCCACCTTGTGATCGATCCGTACATTTCGTGTTGCAGTGATTTAAACGAGAAGTCGTCCCCGCATTTTGTCAAGTTTTTTATTTTCAATTTGTTTATATTTTTCTGTGCGTTTTGACGGGAGAGAGAGTGTGTGGTCTACTTCTCAGCACAGTTAAAATTTTGTCTTGAGCATTTGATTCGCAGAATAACAAGTCGAAAGCTGCCATAGCTTTCAGTAGCAGCAGTTTCAGATTTTAACTTTTAAGGTAGAAAGTAACGATACTGTCTTCACCTACGCTGCAAAGCTGACTGCGGTGCACTAGACGATCTACTGAAATTTTCATTGAGGTTCTACTTGAAGTTCATTCTACTGAAATTTTCATTGCTGCTGCTAGAAGAGAATCCTTCCCTCATCTTCGAGATGCGGACGCCCCGTCGCTGCACATTGGGATGCTTCGTGAGCCCCTCCGTGCTCGTTTCAACCTCGGTGCGCTAGCGACCTTTCTTGCACAAAGCGATTTGATTAGTAAAATATAACGAGCTTTTATGCCCAGAAAACGGAAATCCGTGTGCACTCTGCAAGTGCAAACTCATGCCGAAGTTATAACTTGAGGAGAAGAAATGGCCGAGCGTACCGTGCTGCCACTCTTGTCTTTGTGAGGGGGTTCGAGCATGGGTAAGACGCTCGGCCATAGTGTGGGCGGGTAGCTGGAGCCTCCGATTTGGGGTCCCAGCTATTCTCGCACTCTTTACCCTGCTCAAATTTTAAAAATCTTTTTCGTTTTGTATCAACTCGCGGTGTATACCGATGCGTTTTGCAGGTGCGACCTGTAGAATGGATCCTGCTTATTGAGTGAGAAATCGTAATGTGCTTATGCAAACAAATATAACTGTGTGTTTTGAGGCAGTAGAAATTGAGCTGACCACCGAAATAATGTTCTTATGATACTATCTCGGAGGTGATGTAGAATTCTGGTATCTTTAAAACCATGAGACCTTCGGCGCAAAATAGTCGGAGCTACTAAAGCGCTAGTAAACCTATGTTACTACTACTACTACTACTTTCATTGAGGTTTTGGCTCCCAATGTAATATATGTACCAGGCCATTGAAATGTAGCATGGGCGAGTCAAAGAACCAGCAAATACTGAATTTTCACCGCAGAATTAAACCACAAAGAAATCAGATTCTTGAAATTCTATTCAATTAGATCTTCATTGATATGAGATACATTTTGTGCAGCCACGAAGGGACGGATACGCCTGAGATGAGCAGCGTTGTGCAAGTCTTGGTGAGCTCGTTTAGGTCGCACGTGGTAAAGGTGCGCGTAGCCAAGCTACCAGGCAAAACAGACATGGACCTGCTCGACGAAGACGACAAGGATGGCGAGGGGGGAGGCCTCTGGAATACCATCACCAGGTTTGTAGTCTCGTTTTTGCGTTATCGTTTATAGGAGCTGTGCAATCTGTCTGTGTTGGGTGTACTCGTAGGACTCAATTTCAATGGGAGTATTACCCAATGTTCACAAATATTGAGTTTTTCTATAGACAACCCTCAAACTCGATTGAAAATAGCAATGGTCTCTCTGGCGTAAGGTTCATCGGTTACCATTAGACCATAGAGTTACCAGTACTTAGATCTGTAGTAGTGTAGATCTACGTTTAAGTGATTCACATTCAGTTCACAATTGTCGGAGAATACGTCTCGGAATTTTTTAGTAATATTTTTAGATTATATAAAAGTGAAGCTTGACAAAAATATTTAATTGAATTGTATCTACATGTGTGAACAAGCTTCACCAACAAATGCGATGTTTATACAATCTTGAGTTGTTGATATTGCTATGATAAAGAAAAAATGAAAGATATTCTCGATTATTTTTATTCCTGAAGGATGTTTTTTTATAATCCTTTTCTCAAATGATAAATGACTAAGAGATGGTTACTGGAAGTTGAAATAGGCACAATACTGGGTACTGGTATGGACATTGATAGGAGATCAAGGGGTTCTCAGTGCTTCTGTTCGACCATGCTTCGTTTCGCCGGTGGATTTTTTCGGCGGTGCTCATTACAAATGAGCATGGGCTGGCTATGGGAAGTTGAAAAACTGGTGCAACACTTTGTGGACCGTAACAGTGTCCGTGTTGTGTAGGGTGCCGGTGCTGGGGGGCTTGGTGGGCGAGTGGACAACTTGGGTGCAGGGCGTGCTGGAAGTCCTCCATACCTTCAGGTACTGAGCCGTCCCGCACCCCTTAAGCCCTCCTGCACTTTACACTCCTCAAGTTCACACACCCTCCGTTCGTTTTTTGCCTTTTTGTAGTAAAGGGCAACCGTTGAATAATCTCTTCTCTGTGCTTGGACAGTAATGTGTTGGCATTCTCTCTTGCAGTTTCTATTCTTAATATAGAATCTGTCGTTTCTTATGACAATAGAAGTTTCTTGTACGCTTGTATTATTAAGGTAGTAATAGAGAGGAAATAGCTTTGAAACAGTTAATATGGTTTCTAGCCTCGGATCATTATAAGTCGTAAATCTGCCAATAAATGAGAAACTAAATTGGATGCATGTTTCAAAGCATGCATTAATATGCAAAGATTGAAAACATTGAAAAATAAATTAATCTACTGGTTAAAAACATGGTGATCTAATCTACCTGTTGAAAATTTTGAAGGGAGTGAGCTCTTCGCACATTAATAGATAGTCGGCTTATGGATTTAGAATGATCGGGGTCAAAACTGAATGCACTTGAATCTGAAATTCTTAATTTTTCGCTACCTGTGACCTAAAAACGTGACCTGTCTGAACTGTGTTGCCCTGCACTTGAATGCAAAGTAAATTCAAGAAAATTGCTTGTTACAATAAACTTTTAGACATATATCTAACTTATTTTCTCATATATTATTGGCAAATTCATGGTTAATGGTAACCAAGGCTCAAAACTTTTTTGCTGAATGTTTTCAAAGTGTTTCTTCTCGAATATTTGCATTATGAATTTGCTTCATCAAAAAGGAGTTCCTAACACTTCCGTTATGATGTTGCAAGTACTTCATTTCTTATGCATAGAACCGTCCACCAATGGGGCTTCTCCTACTCAGAGAACCATTAACGAATGTGGTCATGTGAGCTTGATTTTGGTCACCCGTATGTGTTTGTTAGCTCTGTACTTGGGTGCTCACTATTCTGTTGCGTGCAGCACCTTCAGCTCGGGCGAAGACGCGGCCAGCGATGGTGGCGACGCTGGTGAGACCATCAATATCTTCAGTGTGGCGTCCGGCCACTTGTATGAGCGCTTCCTCAGGATCATGATGGTCTCCGTGCGGAAACACACAAATTCTCCCGTCAAGTTCTGGTTCCTCAAGAACTTCCTATCACCTTCACTGAAGGTTAGCTCAGCATCCTGTAGTCGTAACTAGACGTTAATTCAGTTTGTTCATGTTGGTTTAGCTAATGTCAAAAATGATATTAAAACTGAGGGTTTGTTAGAGTTGATAGTGTAATTTGAATTTTTTAATGATCATTTCCAAATGCAATTCTCGTATTTATTTCTATACCGATGTTTCGTTAGTGATAACATTGAATATTACGTTACTTTTGGAATAAAAGTAAAAAGTTAAAGCATTTTTTATTGTACTTTTGGTTTATTGTATAATAAAAGAAATAATATTGTCGGCTCCTTAACCCGTCGCCACGTCCTGGACTCTTAGAAGGTCGGCAAAGCTAGCACATGTTTCACATCAGCAAACCTAGGGTTGCCATATATGGTCTTAAGCGTCTCGTTGAGCGCTATTCATTGGTGTAAGGTAAAATTAGGTGGAAGGAACAGGGAAGGAGAGGTATCAAGCTCAAATCTGTATGAATTCTTCTGCTCAGTCTGGAGTGTAGCTACCGGCGCTGCACAACCTCTTAGAAGGCCAGCAGTGTAGCTGAGGCATACCAGCACACACTCTGCTTCTAAGAAGGTCGCCATAATTTATATTTTCTTATGTTTTTTGTTCCAAAAATGGGAGTCCAATTCCTCAGATTTCCTCCTACGCAAAAAATAATACCACCATTGTATTCGGGAGGAAAAGCTCTATGCATATCAAACTCTTTACAAACAATGAAACTGCTTGATAACAACCTGTACACAAAATGAACTAAAAAATAAAACTGTGTTTTACATATAGTGCACATAACTCCGGAACTGTTGGACCTGAAAAAAAATTCACATACCACAAGATTCAGCAACTCAGAATCTATGAAAATGCATCATAAAAAAACATAAAAGTGCAATAAATAAAAAATGGCCAGTGATTTTCTGATTTCTGTCTTTTGTATTTTACCGAAATAAAAACTCGAATTTCGTAGATTTTCATTGGGGTAGCAGTATTTTTTTCCCCACTAACAGAAAGAGCAACTCTCTCTCTTTACAATGAACCCCCAATGAAACTTCTAACATGATTAATGAATGTACAGTAAGTTGCACAGTTGACCCATTTTCTTCAAACCTGTTGGTAGGTCGACCATGTGGAGACGAGTTAAGAACTAGCGTGCTCAGCTTTCCCGTTTTGATTATACGCAGAATTCCGGCAAATAATGATTCAAAGGATTAGAGCTGACATAAAGGGTAGTTTCAGCATCAAGGTTTTTCTTTCAAAGAAGTATTTGACAAAGCATTTCTTTCCTTATTTCAAACATCAAGCTGAATGGATTAGTTGACATGAATAGGACGCGAGTTTGTGTTTTATGCACAAATATAAGCTAGTATAATATACTACTACTGCTGTAAGTTACTAAAATCAATTAAACCTCTGCCTTCTGACAGGACTCGTTACCAGTGCTAGCGCAAGAGTACGGCTTCTCGTACGAGCTTGTGCAGTACAAGTGGCCGCGCTGGCTGCACAGGCAGACTGAGAAGCAGCGCATCATCTGGGGGTACAAGATCCTCTTCCTGGACGTCCTCTTTCCCCTTCATGTCAAGAAAATCATCTTCGTTGATGCTGATCAGGTATCAACTTTGACCCTTGAGTCTTAACTGTCCCACATACTAGTTATAGTAGACTCTAGAAATGTTCCTTTATATTTTTTGCTAGTTGAATTTAACCTTCATTTTCTTGTGCGAGTTCCGTCATTAATTTGATATTGGTGACATTCTAATGCAAATTCTAGTCTAATAATGGTTGTTGTGGTATCGGTAATGTAAGAAGAAAATTATGACTGATGAAAGTTAAAATTTGATTCTGTGGGTCTTCTTTTCAAAAGCAAGGGCTGAAAAACCTGTGAGCTAAGTTTTAGAGTGGCCGCACGATATTTAAGAACATCTAAACTCTGTGACTACCTTGAAACATTGGAACGTAACAGATAGCAGCTGAACAATACTATTGTGTGGAGTCAGAAAACAAGAGCCCGTAATGTGGTAGCACAGCCCTAGTGATCAAGCTGTTCATACAGTTGCCCCCTGAATACTGTATGGTTAATTTTGTCAACCAATAAAAAAATAACTTTTGCAGTGTAGAGACCAGGTGCTGACATTTCGATTTTCAGGTTGTGCGCGCGGATATCAAAGAACTTCACGACCTGAATCTCGAGGGAGCTCCTTACGGTTTTGTTCCATTCTGCGACTCCAGAAAGGAAATGGAAGGCTTCAGGTGAGAGTGCATTATAATCTCAACACTTCTGCTGTTCTACAAATGACATTGTTTTTGGTGCCAAGGCATGCTACGTGTGTGAGATGAGCCTGTGATTTCACTCAGAATGAATTGGGAAATTGTTTGTTTAATTAAGGAAAAATCGTGCCGTTTGAGAGTTGAGGGTATAGTAGGGTTAATATTGTTTGAGGTATAGTATGTCCCTGAAGTCGCGCTCCACCCGGGTGGAACTCTTGAGCTATAGAGTGGTATTTTGCCCTATCTCTTCCAAGCAGAAAAACATTTGAACTTTTTCTTGTACTGTTAGTTTTTCACTTGTATTAGATCCAATTTGAAACATAAAAGGAATACAAAATTGTGTCGTGAGCGACATCTGGAAAATTTTTGGATTCATATTTGCATAAATATTTTGTCGCTTTAGTCAAAATTAAGTCATGAAAATTGAAAAGTCAGTTATTTTCGAAACCAATGCTAAAAGTGTAGGGAGTGAAAGAAATAATTATTTTAGAGTGTAATTGGTGAGTATTAGATCAGATTTCAATTTACCAATGAGCATCTAGTATACTGCGTTAAGGGCCGTTTACACTGGTCTACATTTTGCTGCAGCCTCACGTGTAGACGCCTCGTGTGGAGCTTCACAAGAGCCATGTGCGTTTAGACTAGACACCATTGGAGCGAGCCATGGAGCGCGCGCTGCTCAACAGGGCTGCCACGCTAGATATTATATAGCTAGATCTAGGTGTTTTTGCTGAAGCTTAGATGTAAAATTTCGAACCTAGATATTAGCTATAAAATCCATATAGTTTTTTCAGCGTGATAGAAATTTTCTAGCTAGAATTACAGTTAAGCTATGTATATGATAGATTACTGTAAATTCGAATTAGGAAGTCACCATAATGGTTGGTTACTGCTTCATTCTTATTATATTTGTTAATTTACTTAAGCAAATTGTCTGAATAGTGAAGCAACCATATTCTGATCATGTTATGTTCAGATTATGAACGACACCAAGACGGCTATTTCACGCTTCATAAGCTACAGCACACTATCTCCAATTGCAAAACTAGTGATGATATCAGAAAATCAAGGAATAAAATGCACATACATTATCAATAATGTAATGTGGCCTCATTTTGACGAAAGACCGACCAATGATATTGGTAACAAGGAGTTCAGTTTATTGTTGGATGGAGCAATGATATTTCTATCATGAAACTACTTGGTGTATCAGTTATTTACTAAAGTAATGCATCTAATAAAGTAGAATCAACTTACTTAGTAATTGCAAAATTATTAAAAGTGATGAAGATAGCGGTGTGAAAGCCTTAAAACAATTGTTGAGAAGTAGGAATCTGAGCATTGATGAAATGCAATGCAATAGAGACTGACCTTTCTACTCGCAACACGTGTAAAATTGAAGAATATTTGGATACCAAGCTTTATTAGGGTTAATATCAGGATACTAGATAATTTATATAAAGATAAATTGCCTAAAATAAAGCAATTTATGAAATAAATATCCTTATATGCTATTGTTCAACTAATTTATTATAGTAGATAATTAATTTACTTCTAGATAAATTTTTGGATGTTTTATTATTAAATCTATATGTTTCTCGATATTTTTTGAGGTCACACTAGATTTTTTGGTCAAACACAAGTGGCAGCCATGCAGCACAAAACCAAGTGGCAGCCATGCAGCTGTAGACGAGCTTGTGTGAATATTGTTGCTGCATCGTAGCTACGTAATCTCTTTTTTATTTGCATGAGTGAAATGTTACTATATTCGTTCATCTTCATTAAAATATAATGGAAAGCAGCCTCCTTATATTCACAGCTTTTAGTCTGCCAACGGCATTGATGGGCTTAGTACATTTCAATTAGAAGCAGTGTAGTTTATCGCGGTAGTGTTGAGTCAGCCATGACGGGTGAGAAAGAGGCGCTACCTCACTTGATGACTGCCATCCGCACACTGACCGGTCGAGCTGCGCCTCGCACACGTGTAGCCGCTGCACGGATTCAACCAAAGCGAATCGGGAACTTCGGGCTCACACACACAAATTTGAGCCTCAGTGGTGAGCTTCGGCTACACGAGTCGCGCCTCACAGCCGAAATGTCCCCTAGTGTAAACACCCCTTTAGACTGGTCTCATCATGTACTACTGTTGTGTCCCGTCTCAATGGAGTCTCTTGAAACGTTGCCAGCCAAAATGATGATGAACTGTGGTACTGAGGTTATCGACCTGCAAAAGCACATCGTGTACAGGCAGCATTCAGGTCAAAGTGCAGCATTGTTGATTTCATTAACTGCTGCTTTACCCAACGCATGGCACACGTTCTTCTTCTTATTTAGGCATAATAAATGACTCACGTGGGTCAAGAATCTGTATATCATTTTGTAATTTGTTAGGTTTTGGAAGCATGGGTACTGGCGCAACCACTTGGGTGGCCGCAAGTACCACATCTCAGCACTGTTCGTGGTGGACCTACGCAAGTTCCGGCGGATCGCAGCCGGCGACCGCCTCAGGGGGCAGTACCAGGGCCTCTCGCAGGACCCCAACTCCCTCTCTAACCTCGACCAGGTGAGCTGTCAGATTTCCAGTTTAGTTTTCTCTGGTAAAGGATGACTTATTGACGCCCGAAGATGACCAGGATGATTTGACGGTTTTAAAATATCATAGAACCAAGGTAAACTGTATACAATTCAGAACAGTTCCAATTAGTAAACATTATAATTATGGTTTTTAATACATAAAGTGAACAATATTTCATCTTAACCGCTTACGATTAAGCAACACTAATTAACGTGTGAAGTGCCCAAAGCTGTGAAATTTCAGTGAGTGTCCTTGGGGGAGGGGGAAATGTGGTCTCAAGCTGACAATTAGGTACTCCTTATGTTTAAATAGAAAAGTTTTTTATGTTATCAATTAGTTTTTTTTTAGTTCACTGCTTTCTTTTTAGTATCTGCTATTTTCTTCTTCAACTTCTTTCTTGTTTCATAAACTTCTCTCGATCTTGTTTCATCATAAATTTCTCTTGATCTTGTTTCTATGAGAAGGGTGTGGGGACCCAGTTTTGGCATAGATTTTCTGATCCCTTATTTCCATTCTAAAAGATGTACTCCTCTCTTGGAAGCGCCTTTGTTGTGGGTAGGTAGGCTTTTAAACGTACAATCTAATCTTAAGTGAGTTTGTTGGAGGGAGGGAGCAACTGATTCAATTGGTGTTTTTTCTTGAATAATATGTTGGTGTGGGGGCTGGCTTTCAATCTTGAGCAAATCGTGCAGTAAAAAGCGTTTTGAAGTACATAGTAGCGTCTTAGTCGCTGAGTTCATGCTTATTTTTTCAATCTATTTAACTAGTATTATATGAAGCTGTTTTACCAACATAATACATGGGGGGTCGCACACAACTGATGTAGATGTAAATTATTGAGTCGAATTCAATGTAAAATTGCAATGTGTGTTCTTCGAAGCTAGCATAGAATAATATTTACACGTATTCTGCCGAATAACGGCCGCCATGAAGTATTCCAGCAAGACTATTAAATCCACTTAGAAAAAGCACATCGAGGAATTACTAGGCAGTGCATAGTAATTCGTCGTTGAAGTTCTGTTTTTAGAACACTCGGCAGAAAGCATGCCTCAGGTAAAATTTATCCTGATGGCTACAAAACTGGTGATGCTGTGGGTTGATCAGCTTCTTCCAGAGAGCTTGTGAGATCTTGAAAACTACTTCCTGCGACATGTGTATTTAGTGTAGAACTGTATGCTTTGATTGAGGTCTTGAGAATGATCGAAAGGCACTTATGTAACCTCTTCACTATATTTACAAACTCAAAAAGCTTCGTTTATGCCATTAACACTTAAAACAGCAACCACCCTTTAGTTAGTGAGGTTGCAGCGTTTCACACATGATTTGCACTCGTATCTAAGAAGGTTAAAATTTGCTGGGTACCTGGGCATGTGGTGGTTTCGGGAAATGTAAGAGCAGACCGGGCTGCAAAGAGAACTGTGGTTGCTATTGAGAGAATGCCTAATGTAGCAGTCCTTTATCAAAACTACTATCCACTTATTAAGACTGCTTTGAGAGATTT
Organism: Morinoia aosen; assembly: GCA_030386875.1. Taxonomy (NCBI): domain Eukaryota; kingdom Metazoa; phylum Arthropoda; class Malacostraca; order Amphipoda; family Talitridae; genus Morinoia; species Morinoia aosen. Next base: position 26,306,757 of record CM059564.1, on the reverse strand, counting down.
ATGACAGCAACGCTGGAATTCTGTGGTTAACAACGAACTAAAGACAATAAAGCTCACCGTGCTTGAGGGGAGCCTCATCCAGGAATCGCAATCGCCGTATGGAGGTGACACATCGGCTACACCAAACTGACTCGCGGCTTTCTTATAGAGCAACATTCCCAGCAGCTTCACGATCAATATCACACCTCTCAGACGGTTAAGCACCTCTGAGCTGAGTGCCTACAGCATGCAGCTTTGCAGCGTGCAAGTTTCCCTGGCGCCTTTGCAACCACGGTGCTGATGTTATACTGATTGGCATGACTGCGGAGCCAGAAATATTGGCTTTTGCTATCAGAGCCCTAAGATCATTCCTTAATTTATGCGATATCCTCTCAAAAATTCCAAAATTGTATACTGCATCACTTCCCCCAGTGTTAACCGCTAGTACGTACAGGTAAAAAAATTTGACAACTTCGGCCCGCTTATTTGTAACTCAGCACTCGTAGTGATGGTGCTGAACTGCAAAATGGTGATACGACTCACTTGAGATCTGTCAACTCTCGTTACTGGATCTGAAACCATGAAAATTGAACAGTGATTGCATAACTATGGAATGTATCGTGAAAGTGAAAATCATTTTCAAGTTCATTTTGTTAAAACTGCGAATCTGAGTTGAACACCATGCTTTGCTCTAATAACTGTGCGCTGAGTAGTTCTGTGAAATAATGTAAATTTCTGCAAATTTGCAGCGCGATAAGTCCTATGTTGTCGAAGTACTAGTAACCTTAGTACTATTATGCAATGCAGCATCACGCAGCTGTAATATTAAATTCCTTTCCCGCGCAGGACCTGCCGAATAACATGATCCACCAAGTGCGCATCAAGTCGCTGCCAATGGAGTGGTTGTGGTGCGAGACTTGGTGTGACGATGACAGCAAAAAATACGCCAAAGTCATCGATGTGGTCAGTCATGCTCACACGCTTTCTTCTTCCTTGTAAATAGTGTAACTTCTTTCTTGAATAACAGATTATGAGTTTAATTTGGCTCTAAATTATCATATTTGTTGTTTTTTTGCTTATTCTTTTGTTTTTTTTATGAATTTTATTTGGTCAAGGAGGCTCATGTTGAAATTATCTACGGTATTTTGTGTCTGCAGAATCGATGACGCAAATCAGTACGTGTTAGTAGGCGTTGTGTAATTTTCCATCTACATACCGTTCACGATAAAGTACCATAATGCAAATCGAGCTATAGTATCAGGATCCTCTTTTTTGGTGGCATTTTTCTCTCTAAATCCCATCTTTCAACAGTCCCTGAAAATTAATTCAATTAGTTTTGTAGCTGAAATAGCATTTAGTTTTGGGTCGCAAGCTATATTTTGTTATAATTGAAATTACTTCGTTTCACCTGAACTTGAAAGTCCATAATTCAGCCACAAAAAAAATGAGCTCAGAAAAGGTGTCCTGCGTAAAAATTCTTAATTTATTGTCTTAAGAATCCATCAATCCTTATATAACAGTTTCATTTTGTTTGCAGTGCAATAACCCGCAGACGAAAGAAGCCAAGTTGGTGGCTGCGGAACGCATTATAGAAGAGTGGGCGCAATACGATCAGGACATCAAAGGTGTCCTGGCGCGGCACAAAGACAACCTGACCTCGAGATCTACAGACGCTACTAAACAGCAGGCCAGCCAACCTAAAGATAAGCACGTAGAACTTTGATGTATCTTATACTTGATATTTTCATCTGCGTATTAGTGATGAAACGATGTATTAGGAGAGCTGTATTTATTTTTTATCGACTTGTGAAAGTGACGAGAGTTTTGTGACGCCTCGTCTTTGCCATTCCTTTTTACTTGGAAATACCTATTTCCGTTGTTGATAAAACGTGTTTTTCACTTTTATCTAATTTATGTAATTGTCTCCTGCAAGGATCAGAATGAAACTTTTGATATTATATTTTATTGAATTTTTTATTCTCTTAAACATTCTTGTACGAGCGTTATTTGAGCATTATTTAGTATCAGCGTTTCTAAATTTTATTCTGTGCTAGCTGCTCGTCCAGATGTGTTGTGTATTGTTTCTATTACTCGTTTCTGATGCAGGGATGTGGAAAATTGTTTATTTTTGTCTTGTTATTGTACCTGATCGTAAAAAGATGAGTTTAATGTGGGTATTGCAATGATCTGGAGTTATAGCACGATAAAACCGTTCTCATATTTTGAGGTAGTTCACTGTCGAGTGCCCTTAGGCCTCTGACTCGGTCACCATTTCTCCTAATGTTGAACGGATGTTCTAAATGTCAGGTTATGGTAATACAAGCAGCACAGTCTTAGCAGTGAATTTACGGCTAGCTCATAGAGCTCGATGCACTGTGCAAGTGTATAATGGTTTTTCAGAGTACTCTGCTATACTACCTTTGAGACATGGGAAATCTTCAGTCTATTTTATCACTCATTATGAGTAGGTAAAATATTTATCTTTTAGTTGTGAACACACCAGGAAAGAATAAGTAGGTTTCTCTTCGTAAAACTGTTTTCGAGGGTAGTTTAGCAACTCGAAAGTTTTAAGCTGTTAACATCTTACCATTAATTCAAATTTCATTTTACCGAGAGGTAGGTATGTATTTGGTCCCAAAGCAAGAAAATAGGTTAATGAACCACAAAGCTTGCCGTTTTCATACGCTAATGACTCGAGAGCAGGTCTGAAAGCAACGCGACTAGCTCTGTTCTTCAGTTGTATATCAGATGATTCGTATTGAAGGCACAGCACGTAGCTCACTACCAGTTAGTTGAATGTGTTGCACGTGGTTCGAGACACGTTAAAAAACGCTATATGACGGATAAGCATATCACCTGTCTAAAGAAGTCGAGAAATTCTGCGTAGTCTCAGTGAGGAGCCTAGTGCTAGAGGACTATCTCTAACAAAAACATTTTAGTTGTTCATAAATGGAAAGGAGTATGTTAACAAATAGATGCATTTTAAGGCGTTAGCTTTCGTTGCATACTGCCAATCAAAGTGATATGTCTTAATATCTTCCTTTGTATTTGCTATTGGATTAAAATAGCGCAATTTTTATGGCTTTAGTGTGATCATTCTAATTGTCAACAGTTTCTCGTAAGCTTGAGGGCTAATAGGGGAGTCACTCTTTTAATGTTATGGTGAAATTGAAGGGTCAAATGAAAGCAGGGTTGTAGTTAAGTTAAGTTCAAATTTTCAGCGAAAAAATTTTGAATTGCCAACTTTGTTACTTTAATCTTGTTTTCCAATGGAAAGCACAAATAAGTCTGTCTCCCTTGCATTTTTCTCTTTATTTTATTTCTCGTGGCGCCTCGAGAGGCATAGGCAATAGGTTTGGCTAACCCATTCTTTGGAGACTGACGCCTTCAAAAGGGTAACTGTTAGGTTACCTCAGCTATAGATGGGCCTTCGAGACTTTTATATTCCGCGTCCTTTTAACGTTTTTCCGTTTTCTTTCCTTTTCAGTTATCTCTTCCGAACCTATTTCAATGCGCCAGATATCCTTCTTGGGAACTTATCTTGTGCATAGATCCCCTGTTCTCTAGTCCGTATTAAATTGTCTCTTACCTTCATTTTCTTGAGATAGTCTGTTGTTGACCAAGGACTCTCAACCAGTATTTGTTTTTCGTTGACGGTTGTTGCTTTGTATCGTCTATATTAAATTTATTCAACAGATTCAATGACGACTTGTTCGTAATGTGTGAATAATTCTTTTAATCTTATTTAACGTTTTTATGAGGCATTTTATTGCTGTTCTTTTACCATGCCTCAGCCAAGTAAGCAATTAGGGCACATGAAAGAGCAAGTGTCTTTAAAACAACTGAACTAGGTGTGAAATGTGTTCACTATGTATGGATTAGTTATGGTATCGTATTTTATCTTCGTAGTGTTCCATAACAGCGTTTTCTTATAGGGTTCTTATCATAAAAAGTTGACGTTTTTCAAAGTAGATGAAGAAACGTTCAGTTGAATAGTATAAAGCTGTTTCATTAATACTTCTGAAGTGTAATGCGAAAATCATTGAAAGTTTATCACTGTCTATTTGTACATTTAACAGGTAACGTAGAGACTATCTTTGTGAAATTCAATTTTTTCTTGAATACGTTACTTCAAGGCGGGAGCGACGAATTCAGACATTAAATTTATACTAAAAAACATTTGTAAAGGTAACGAACGTTTAACGATGTCGTCATTTGATCCTACGTGATTGGTGGTCAAAATTAAGCTCAGATTTTATCCATCATTGTTCAGCAAAAATTTACTGAAGCCCTATCCCTGAATTTTTGCTAGGGGCTGCTAGAGGTTTAGGGCATTTCATTTTCTGATGTTTAATAAACTGTAAATAACCCTGTAATTAACATTAATGTGAATAAGTAATGATTAATGTTCGGCAGAATTTTTGTCAGAATTTAAACGCAAACGCATAGAGATGTCCAGCAGCCATGCAAAATATTTTCACGTGTCTACATTTACCTCATCGACGTCGTGCTCACCTTCGATGTGAAGTCTTAGAAGACGCTTTATAAGCTTGTTAGGCTTAATTTGAGTTACTGTGTTATTTACACAGTACAAATTACAACATTTAAAGAAGTCATTACTGTGGTAATTTTCCAAGTTGAAGTAGGTGTATAGCATATCGGATCAATGCTCTCTGGTTAATGAATATGTATTTCCCTACCGTTGTCAAAATTGTTAAAGAAGTTATTAAAAATTTGTACAGTCGCATAGTGCGTGGTTCTTATTAAATGCGTACGGCACATGCTTAAACATGCGAAAATTTACATCATTTATTAAAAATTGCTGTTCTATTTGTGGAAATGAAACTCCTTTAGTTTATATATACATACATACATGTAGAAACTGACCGTTTAGGAACAAAATTTGCGTGAAATTTTAGATTGCATCGTCAAATTAGGTGATATTGCTTGATTTTTCAGATTGGAATACGATTCTGCGTTGCAGGTTTTTAAAAACTACTCTCAATTGTAGACTAGTACAAAAGTAGGTACCTTGTACGAGCAGGTATATAGCTGACCAATTAAATAAAATTTTTTATCCCAGGAGTTACTAAGTAGAAGATACATACTGAAATTTTCCCTGTTGTAAAGAATCAAATGATCATAAATGGCCCACATAAGAGTTGCTCTCCGTTCTCGCTCCCTTTGTAACCATGTGGAATAAAACGTAATGAATATATTCGAACTCTATTTATTTTCCACTCAATCATGTTGAAGACCTAGAGCTAAGGTTTTGTAACGAACCCCATCTGACATAGAAATTACGAATCAAAATCATGGTTATCAATGTTATTTGCTCTATTATGACGATGCATCATTACACGCGTGCATTACATTACTCTAAAAACAGTGAAACAGTTCTAGCATTAATTCAAAATAATTTTTATTCAAACTTAGTACATTTCAACAGCAATAAAACGATACATTTAGAAAACGTTCAGGTACAGAAATAGATTACTGGATCATCTCCTGTGTCAACTGTGCCAGTTTCCCTTGGTAAAGAAAGGAACTGTGCTATTCAACTAAAGCAAGCTATACAAACAAGCTATTCCATCAAAATCGATTACAGAAATCTTATTGAATTGCTTACAACTTTGGACCCAAATATTCACTGAGAGCAGAACAAGACATTTTACAAGTTTTCACTTTGCGCTGTGCGCCTCAGGAGGTCGCTTTCAAATAGATCCAGAATAATTTGAGATGACGAACATCTGTAGCGCGTTCCACACTTGGTCAGCACCCGGTACAGCAGACGCGTTACTCACTGCATTTTGTGACCCATCATCCAGCATTTGCAACTTCTTGATCTTGGTAGAGATGCCTCAGAGATCGTCAAGCTGCAAAGTAGTCACGTATAAATTAAAGTTAGACACATTATACATAGAATTAAGCAACAAGTTCATTATGCCATGCTTGAACCATTAACGTATGTTGATCATAGAATTTTTGTGTAACCAGAGTAGTTACTGTAAATAATTGAATGGCCATTCGTTGGATACATCGAGAGGAAGGCGGAATGGCAATAGATAGTTATTACTTTGGTAGACGTTTTATCCAATTGTTTGGTATTACAGACAACTTACGTAATATTTCATCAACCACAAGAAAGATTAGATTACTGATTAGTTTCAGGTCTTCCTTTACCACAACAAAAATGCTCAAGAGAGGAAGGATGAAGGCACCCTCAAGTACAGAGTTAAGGGGCCAGGGGCTCTATGCGTAAGGTGAGTTCCCGCGCAAGATCCCGCGTGCATGGAAACAGTCAGTAAGAAGGAAGGTTATGAAACAAAATAAAAGTTGAAGAGAGTCAGAGGTGCTGAAAAACGGGACAATAGTGAACCGAAAAAAGGTATTTTTTAACAAAACAAACATTTCAATAAAAAGAAGGCCAACCTAACTCAGCTCAGGATCTCACATTTTCCCCCTCGAAGCGCTAATTTCGATACGTACGACAGTTTTATCCCCCTGAGGGGTTATCAGAAGAACTCTTGTCCGAATATGGTAAAATCCATTAAGGTATGCTGCCTGGTTCAACTCAATTAGCGTCCTTACGTTCACTGTCACAATACGAAACTCATTTTCTCGTCATTGCACACGTGAACTGAAATAATTACTCAACATTGACTAGACCAGTTGTAATGAAATGCGGAACAGCAGAGAGCAAAAGAGACCACAACGTGGCTAACTAACTGGAAACAAACGATAATTTATTTCAGATGTTTTCCGTAAGAAACTCCTAACTTTTTTTCAAGGTTTTGCAGACTAATTTTTCCTCTGTTAAATCTTCTTTCAAAGTACCCCACAATTGTAAGTTTTAATTGTCTCCGCTTTTAATGCACCACTTTTATCTTGTCACTATACAACTGTGAGCTAAGGTAAAAATTACTCGTCATAAATAGTAGAGTACGTTTCGAAGGAATTCTTAATTGACTCACACTTCACTAATAATAACTGAATCACTTGGTTTCACTCCCCATCTTTCAACACTCAGCCAGTGAATGTACCCGTGTATATAAAATAAAAATGTATATATTAATGAGAACAACCATAGTCCAACATTTAACCAATGCAGAATTAGTTAACTCCTGCAACCAATCGGCGACCACCACCCTACTCACCAAATCATCATAATCTTGGTGCAGCTGAGGCGCAGCGCTCTGAGCCGGCTGCTCAACAGGTTCCTCTTCCACGGACAGGAACTGCTCTGCCTCCTCATCGGTGACGGAACTCTTGGGCGTCTCGGCCGCCGTGATGAGACCAACCTTAGCCTCAGTCACTCGGCCCCACACCTCCCTGAGCACACCGCGACCCGAGCACAGGGCACGCAGAGCCTTGGCAAACTTATTGTAGGTGTCAGGGGAGATAACGAGGCACTCCTTCCTGAACACTGCAAATGGAAATGATTAAATCACAGTGAAAACGAAAGTGCTCGCACATGATCTAGAAAGCGCTTGCAAACAGATGCTAATACTACTCCATGATCTAGAAGCATATTGAGCTCTAGCACATACCTTCAAGCATAACCCATAATAAAATAAGCTGTTTCCTCAAATTTTGCGGTAGAATTATAATTTGAAACTATTTCACATTATTATTAATGCATATTGTACACTACTTCAAAGTCTCTTCACACAAACGAAATTCAATATTACACGAATGAAAATAAGTAACACATACATGAAGTGCGATTTCATACTGACTAAGTGAAAATCCACATAATTGAAATTCACTTTGGGAAAAAATAAAATTCAATTTTACATTATTATTATTATTATTATTATTATTATTATATAAGAAAGTTTTAGCCTCCCTTAACACGACAAAGATGTTCTAAGAGAGGAAAAAGGAAGGCACCATTTAGTATGGAGTTGAGGGAACGCGGAATCTATGCACAAGGTGCACAGAAACAGGAAGCGAAGAAAGAAGTTCATGAAACAAGAAAAAGTTGAAGAAGAAAGTAGTAGGTGCTGAAAAACAGGACAGCAGTGAACCGAAAAAAGATGGTCCGTAACAAAACAAAAACCTATTCTATTTTAACAAAAGGAAGCTTACCTAACCTTTAGCTCAGGCCCTCACATAGTCCCCCTGGGAGCGCTAATTCTCATAGATACAATACCTGTATCCCCCTGAGGGGTGAGTAGAAGCAATTGACTTCAATTTCACAAAGCTTTCGAGGTCAAATTTTACTTGAATATAACCAAAATCAGCGGAATGTTTACCTAACCTTACTGACAGCGGACATTGACAACCGTTCAAAGACACAAATGCCTAGGCTGTTAGAGTTTTATGAGGGTAAAGACAATAACACAGTATTTAGAGCATAAAATATATTAAATCCAAAAACGAAGCACAGCGTTGGCCACAAAAAACAAACAAAAGCATTAAATGGCAATATCTCAATAATTAATACGTATCATTTTCGCGATTCTTATTGTGAATGTATCAGTGATACATTGGCCAGAGATTGGTATGGTTTGTGTCAATGGGGTCTATCATGAACAGTCATTGAACAGCACATTCATTCAGAGCTCATCGCTTTCCCTACTAGCACATCTGAAATATCAGTTCTATGATATTTCGAAATTGCTTAGCTACGTAACTTCGTTTAAAAATATATTTTCATCTAATTCTCACACCTAATTTCATCTAGCTTTCTCACAGTTGAACTAAACAAGAATGATAAAAATAAGAGTAGGTTATGATCAGTTCAGAAAGATGTGCCGTTAAAAGTAGATTAGATTATTAGTTAGTTTAAGCCTCCCTATCCGCAACAAAGGCGATGCAAAGAGAGGAAGGAAGAAGGCACCATTTAGTATGGAGTTAAGGGAACGCGGAATTTATGCTAAAAGGGCATAGAAACGGGAAGAGAGAAGTTCATGAAACGAGATCAAAGTTGAAGATTAAAGTAATAAGTGCTGAAGAAACAGGTCAGCAGTGAACCGAAAAAGATGGTTCTTAACATAACAAAAGCATTTTATTTCACCAAAAATTAGGCCTGCCTAACTCTCAGCTCGGGCCCTCACATTTTCCCCTTGGGAGTGCTAATTCCCATAGATACTAAGTTGTATCTCTCTGAGGGGGCCGGTAAACGAATGGGGTTGCGGTTTCTTACTCAAAAAAAGAGCGAGCAGAGATCAAACTGATTCGTACTACAACCTTGGGAGAAAACAAACAAATATCGAAAAGTGATGTTGAAATTAACAAAATTGGTGAATCAGAGAGGGAGCCAAGAACATTCCAGAGAAAGATATAAATATAGCTAGACGATGTTTGTCTTCCCATCCACCGTTACTAAACTCGTTCGTAATCAACGTTGATGAAAATGTGTGTACTTAACATCTTTATAGAAAATAAAATAGTTTTGCTCTTATTTCATGACGTTTTTAAGAATGCAATTATTAGAGTAAATAATAAAATAATTCATTCCCTCAAGGGAAAATTTCAAAATAAGTCTTGAAAAAAAAATAGGTCATAGAAAAAGATGACTTACCGGTTGAACGAATTTAATTAATTCATTACTAAAAATTATAAATACAGTAAAATTTTAAGAACTGGGTAGCAGCTGTAGAAGTCTGAGCGAGTCGAAGTAAATTTGATACAAGTTAGCGGAGAAGGTGACACTGCCTAGGAATAACATGTTAATTTTCACAGGGAGTGTCAAACCAAACTCACCTTCCATGCAGGCGATGATTTTATCGATAGAGGCTCGTTCAGCCGGCGACGTGAGGCAACCCGGAGTGATGGTCTCGATGATCTGCAGCAGCACCTCAACAAGCTCATCGCACACTAGAATAATCACACCGAGTCATAAAAAATGCAATAAAAACATTCCCAAATGCAATAAAGAAATTTTAATGAAGCCTAACACGACAGCAAAAAAAGGTTAGGTTAGTTTTGGAGGGGCTTAACATGTATTAACTACAAGATTATTTTAAAGATACTGTAAAATTATGGTAAAATGCAAAATTTTGCCTTAAAAGCTATACTCGAGATCATGCTTATAATTATCTGGAGCTGAATTATTTTGTAACAAACAGAGACGAATTACAGAGCTTTGAACACTGAACATCAAACAGATGGCCAGAAATCCAACGTAGCGTTGGAATACTACGCTATCAAGCGGGATGAGACTAAGTTCGTCGTTCTACAATTCACGTTTCATCATGATCATTTGAATGCTTATTGAGTTGTGTTTATACTAACATGGGCATTGGTACTACATCCTCTGCGCTAACAATATATATAAACCCGATTTATTGTTACTTCCATCTTTCAACTGTATCGTTACGCTACTCACTCTCGCAGCCTGTCTAAGGTAATCCAAGCATTCAAAAGAAACAGAGCTAGACAAGCCTCTTTTCGGGCGTAATCTTAAAAAAAGTTTATAACGCACAAGCAAGATTCACTCCTTACCATTTCGGGCACGCATTATTTTGTAAATATATATTTTGCCTTCTCCACTAGATCAAATATCTACTCCCAACCGTAATCACAAATCCTTTTTCAATATGAAAAAATCCACTTCAGTAAATTAGAATGATTTGCGCAGTTACTATAGAGGTGAATGGGTGTTTCGAACACTATTTCAGTGCTGACCGTTTACGTACGGCGCAAAGAGAAACTAACTGACAATGAAATAGTCTTCCTAAAAGCGTACCTGAAAAAAGCAGACTGATAAATTATCATCAAGAGGAAGAAATTGCAGGACTACAAAGTATGTAAATAACCACGGGAACCGATCGGTTCAAGAGGAAGTTTCAGCTTGCAGCGTTATTTTTTGCTTCTACAATGAGGGGAGATTTAAACAATAAGTAATTTGAAGCACAGAATTGGATATACCTAAATTGTATTCATTTGCCGTTCAAAATACGGTGACATTATTTCACCCTCCCCGAAGGATGAAATGAAACTAGTTCTAAAAATTTAATTCTGGTGCTATTTTGAGCCTTTCTGTACCCGTAACTAGATGAGAATGACTCAAGTTGAAAATCAAAAAAGCGCACGATTTTTTACGAATTTAAATATTTTCTGCTGTAGCGCAAAGAGTGCTATCTTGAATTTCGGCACGTATTGGGTTCTACTACAGAAATTTCGATGTTTAAGATTTGCATCAAAGATTTAGATTAGATGTTAGTTTAAGCCCCCTAATTGCAACAAAAGCGTTCCAAAGAGAGGAAGGCACCACTCAGTATGGATATGAAGAGACGCAAAATCTATTCACAAGGTGCACATAAACACTAAGTTCAGAATAAGTTTATGAAACAATACATAGAATTTGAAGGAGATAGTCGGTGCTGAAAAACAGGACAGCAGTGAACCGGCAAAAGATAGTTCATAATAAAACAAAATAAAATTCTTTTCCATTTGAAGAACAGGAAGGCCTACCTAACCTCGAGACCTCACATATTCTCCGGGACGTGCTAATTCTCGTTGATACAATAGGTGCATCACCCTGAGGAAGACTCACAACAAAGAGCAAAATTCGACATTCAGCATTTTTTAATCCTTGCATATAACACTCCAAAAAAAAACTTTCCTTAACCGTATGAATGATATCATCAAAGTTCAATTTAGACCAACTCATCTACTGCCAAAACAAATAACACGTGCTGTGAACTACACCAAGATACCTCAGTGAAGAATTATTATCTCTCAAGCACACGTGAACATGAAACATAACTGAAAGCAGATCATGATTATTTTGATAACATCGAAGGCTAACCTGCGTTCTCACATCTTCTATGGTGTCTAAAAGAAAACTAGCTTAGAAACGTCGAGTATCAATTCACTTGGATTCTTTATATGTAATGTATAAGTTAAGACAATCTTAAGACAGGAACAAGACTCACAGGCGAAGAAGTTATGAGGCTGCTGAGTAAACAGAGTCTGGAAGTCTTGCAGCGGCGTGGCCGTTGAGATGTGGGCGACGAGGGGGCCGAGCACGACAGGCGGCGCAGAGTCGGCAACACCTCCGTCTTCCGCTGCTTCATCTCCATCACCTCGACTGCGCTTGCTGTCGCTAGCCTCGTCGCTGCACGTAGCATTGAAAATAATTGAATATTTGCTACTGTGTGGAGCAAGTTCTTTTCAGATTCAATAAATATTTTGTCCTAGGTAATTTTACGTTTCCATTCGTTAACTTTAAATTATAAACTGTCAAGTCAAATTCAGCAGGATCCTTGACACGGTACTTAATGCGTTGTAACGCTTACGTCATTATTAGTTGCAGAATGTAAGATTGATTTCTGGTGTGCTAGATACAAATCTATTACGTCACCTAAATGTTATAAAATTATTCGATGCTACATTGAGTAGTGAAAAAGGAAAACAGAAACTTCCAAGGTTAGAGATTTGAACAGCACACGAGGATGTTGTATCAGAGCAAAATCAGTTACCACAAGGGTAAACAATGTTAATAGTGATGTACCGATGTATCGGTATCGGTATCGGCAAAATCCGGCCGATACTTTCCAAAAATACGTATTTTATCATTCAAATGAAGGTCATAAATCATGAAAGTAAAAGTATTTAACCTAATAATACCCGTTGTGTGTTTATTTATATATTTATTTGGTGTCCGCGTTGTGTGAGTTTGCGGTATCATGGATACCGAATTCCTCTGTGTAACATTAAAAGATGGCGTTTCCATGCATTTAAATATTTGACATTTTATCAGGATATGTTTTCTTAGGATAGGATAGGTTAGCTTAGATTAGGATAGGCTAGGCTAGGTTAGGTTAGCACAGGTTAGGTAATACTGTCAGAATTTTTTCTCGGGTCCGCCTAGCTTAACGATGACATTGTCCATGGAATCTCCGCGGGTCCTGCTACTATCTAATTCTTAGGATAGGATAGGTTAGCTTAGATTAGGATAGGCTAGGCTAGGTTAGGTTAGCACAGGTTAGGTAATACTGTCAGAATTTTTTCTCGGGTCCGCCTAGCTTAACGATGACATTGTCCATGGAATCTCCGCGGGTCCTGCTACTATCTAACCCTTGGTTTATTTGGAGTCCGCTTCTTCCATTTTCTTTGTCACGCTCATGAGGAGAGTTATAGTGACCGTATCTGTGATACGAGTTTCACCAGTGCGTAAGAACAAGAATATTTTTCATCACGAGCGCTGTTAGGATGAATACATTCGTTGGGCATCACATTTGGAAAATTTGTTCAAGAAAGTTAGTGAGTCCCGTAATTTTTGACGGGCTGTGCGTCCTTGTAATCAAATAAAGAGCCTATTCATACCTAGTAAATTAGATAACTAACTGTTGAATTATAGCGTTCAATCAGGCCCGCTAACTGAATTCACCACTTTGAATTCCCGATGAGTCACGGTCATAACTGAAAGCTATGTAAAATGAATAGTTAAACCCTGTAGCTACATACAATTTTTATACTTTTACGACTAAACCTTTACAGTTTGACCTAATGTCCATATCTTAAAGTATGTGAGAGGCTAACAAAAACCAATCCAATTTAATAAAGTGAAGGAGCATTTGAAAGTTTTTGTGAATTTAATATAGAAATTGCCGAAAACTCTATTTTAATTTAGCTTGTAAATCGCCAAATATTACGAAGCTAATAATTTATTTTAACTTAGCGTGCATATCACCGTTCATTACGAATCTTGCATTTTTCTTCTATGTTAAGATGTTTGAACAATTCACGAACAATCTTATAGTTCAATACATCTGAACGGGTCAGTTGATTGCTTTCATCGCAACTTGATGAATTTAAAAACGAGGAAAATTCCAATGAACTTAATCATATTTACTAGGAATACGCTTCGGAGTCCAGCTCCATCATCAGTTCGTAAAATTAAAATTCATTACGACTACAATAAAAGAAAAAATAAAATGTTGGATACAGTCATTAAAGAAAATCACGAAAACAAAAAAAATCAAAACATGTCCCAGAGAAAGTAAAATCGACATGATCTACTTCCAATTTACGATGAGTAGGAACTGTCAGAATTGTTGAAGGCCAGTTTTCGTTTAAAAATATGTAGCGACTCTGAAATTCTGAGGTCACATGTAGTTGAAGCCGAATCTAAGATTTTGAAGTCCGCAGAGGATATCGGTTCGTTGCATTTTACTGCGTGATTACGTACGAATTGTGCGAATTCATTCCCCGTGCGGAAGCTTCAACCCCGATGTTCGGCCATTCTGATATAAAAATTTTGTGCCGTAATGCAGACGTACGATGATGTGCACTGTACACAACTGTAAGAATAAATCAGAAAGGCTCTTTCTCCATCAAAAGCGTATCCTTGTACCGGAATTGAATAATTTTATGGTTGCTTCATTTTTCCGGTACAAGGAAACGCTTCCGATGGAGATGCGAACTTCGATCTCTGATTTATTTTTAACAGTTATACAGTTGTGTGCAGTGCACATCATCGTACGTCGGCATGACGTCACGAAATTTTTACAGAATGGTCGAACATTGGGGTCGAAGCTTCCGCGCGGGGAACTAATTAGCTTACTCCTCACACTCCGCAGTACGTAATCACGCAGTAAAATGCAACTAAATCTTAGATTCGGCTTCAACTGCATGTGACCTCAGAATTTTAGAGTAGCTACATATTTTTAAACGAAAACCGGCCCTCAACAATTCTGATAGTTCCTACCCATAACAAATTGTAACTAAATAGTAATCTTGTCGATTTTAGTTTTTCTGGGACATGTTTTAATTTTTTTTTTATTTTCTTGATTTCCTTTAATGACTGTATCCAACATTTTGCTTTATCTATTATTGCAGACATAATGATTTGTAAATTTACGAGCTGATGATGGATCTGGACTCCGAAACGTATTCCTAATAAATATGATCAAGTTCCTTGAAATTGTCGTTTTTAAATTCTTCATCTTATAGATGGTTGCGTGTTTGCGGATATGTTCGGTTTCGGGGCTTACCGAATTTTAATATTTTCTTTCGCCAAAGTATGTACTCGTATTTGGTGTGAATAACACGAAATAGACAATCCTTTTTTTGAGAAACTATTGTTTTGGTCCACTTTTGGAGCCAGTTGCTATTATAGCTAGTCTACATTACGTTGCAATACGATTAGAAACACATATCTATTGAATGGATTTCATTTTGTTGTTTTTCTCAACGATATAGTTAACATAGCAAGAGCATTTTATTTTTCACAATCGGAAACTTTTTTGTCAATATTTTTGTATTATTAGATATATAAGGAAATAATTTTATTATAACTCCCATGTAGGAGTTATAATGGTTTTATTTTAATACAAGTGTGCACGGCCCGCCAAAAATGGGATTCAATACTTTTCATGAACGAATTTTCAAGATGTAGATGATAAACAAATACAGTATATCCATCCTAACAGTACCCGTGATGAAAAATATTTTTGTACTTGCGCACTGGTGAAACTCGTATCACAGATACGGTCATTATAACTATCCTTATGAGCGTGAGTGACAGAGAAATGGGAGAAACAGACACCAAACAAATAAACCAAGGGCAAGGGTATTATTAGGTAGCAGCATGACCCATGGAAATGCCGAGGACAATGTCATCGTTAAGCTACATGGACCCATGGAAAAATTCCGTCAACATTATCTAACTTATGCTATCCAAATTCTAAGTCGTGACTCGCACCGCCGCAAAGCACGTTCACGATGCGAAGGCCTAGCGATCGTCATTACATGGTAGCAACTGCGGTTCTTGTAGACCCTACACCACTAATGCGTTTTCCACTGTTGCCAATACGTAGAACGGAAAGTCGGGTAGGTTTAAAATGTTTATGCCGAACACATATGCACATGAACACACAAAGCTCTCTTGACTCGGAGTTCCCCTCCGGTGACAAATCACCATTACTCAAAAATGAGTACTTTGGGCACAGCTATTCACCAAATTATTATATTTAATTTAATGTCTTTTAATTATTCAATATGGCCTGAAAGCTGCACAAAAGCGACAGGGTTAGGAAAATGCGCAAATTACAGCGATCACAACAACCTATCCAATACTACTAACCTATCCTGATAAAATTTCAAACATATCATTGCATGTACAGACGATCTTTCAATGTTACACTGAGGAATTCGGTCTCCGTGATACCGCAAACTCAGACATCCTATGTTTCTTAAGAAGCGGACACCGAACTAATACATAAACTAACATGCAACGGGAATTCTTAGGTTAGATGTTTGTAAAAGTATCGGTATCGGTAGTAGTATCGGTCAAAGTATCGGTATTTTCAAGTATCGGAGTATCGGTATCGGCAAAAAAAATGGTATCGGTACATCACTAAATGTTAAGCAGAAATATAAGCAAGCAGATTCGTAGATGAGTAACCTAGAAGCCGCGAAAGTAGTATTAGTAACGCAGTTAGAAATGTTGAGTGTGTATTAAACTGCTTGTGTAGTTACAAGTTTAACCGGAGGAGCAAAATATTCAGCAGCGCATTTTAGAGAATTACGAATATGGCAAAAAATGACATGATTGAAGGATGCAGAGTATGAATGTAGTTACAGGTACTTCCAGACAAATCTGTACAAATTGAAAAACGTAGGCAATTCAGATGCCTCAAAAAGTAGACAATACTAAAGTCTATTAGTTATGCTTAGTTATCTATGAAACCAGTAACTAATATTCAGAGTTCATTCCATGAATATTAATCAATGAAGTTCAAGTGTTCAACTATCTGCAAATTTGTCGCGCAGGTCGAAGTACAGCCTTAATTGCAAAACCCCTCCAGTATCTTAGGCAGACAATTCACGATGTTTGTAAGCGTTTTGGTGAATGGGGTCAAATGCACAAAGCCAAACACTTGCTAAAAATTTTCGCATTTATCAAACTTCGGCTTCTAGCTCGCCTCAAAAGAAGCGCCAAGGCCAATCAAACTGTGCCAGTTACGAAGAGGCTAGTCAGCATCACAATTTACAGAGCGATCAAATGCCTTAGCTTAACCTCTTCCACACGAGGTAGAAAACACTTAACTAATTAGATGAAGGAAGTTCGCTTAGAGAGGTGCAAGAAAGTTTCAAACTGGTTGAAAACTAACAAGCAGACCATGAAGTTCTTTTCTGACGAGAAGATTTATTCAGTTGATAGCACGCGACAGACTACCCAGCCACAATAACTGCGACCTCAAGAGAGCGAAGAGAGGGGTTAATGCAGTTTGGACCGTAGAAAACAGAAAATCCAACCATAAGGTGTTTCCACACAGGATACCTTGCGCATAGAAATATGAAGTTAGGTAGGAAGAGGAAGAAAAGACAAGGAAAAGATTGCGAAGGACGCATGAGTAAGGGAAGATGCAAAGTAAGCAGAAAAACCCTATCGTATGTATAGCTGAGATAGCCTAAACCTAACAGTATCTTTGCTCCAGACGCTGGTCCTCATAGCGTAGGGTAGACGAACCTAACTAACCTAAGCCTAGTGCCAATCCCACGTCCGCAAATGGGATTAACGAACACAATCACAGCTCTTGAAACTACCGCTTAATTTATCATAACTCAAAATATTATGTCATTTTCGACCGACAACAGTCTCCAATAAAACAAGAACCACCTAAAAAGAGGCTCGCGTCCTAATTTTAAAAGGGACGGATCCTATAATACCATAAAAATATTCAAAGACACGAGGACTAAACGTCACCAGAATATGAAAGAAAAAATATGCAACGAGTCTATCATCACTGATAATGTACGAGCAAATCCATCAAATCATACGACCGAACACCAGTAACACCACCACTTAATTTTCAAGAGAACGCAATGGCGTCTGTTAATGATAACCGATGACTGTCAAGTTGTGACACACTCTCCTTAGTTTTTTCTCCCCTACAAAGATGCGAGAGGCAGTAGAAGTAGCCACGGGAGTCTTAAGGCCATCATTAGTCGTATTGGTAGCAGTTCTGTAACTCCCTTACTGCCCTGTGCTTCACAGGTGTTTGAGCGCGACAGATGTCCGACGGCATGGAACTCGGGTTAACAACCCAAGAATGTGCTACTCGACTCGTTCTTGTCATCTTTTATTTTGAGCAGCAAAACCTGTCCCAATTTGGAAATTCAATCCCGAAATGGAAATAATCGTGCATCAAATTTGAACTATGACAACTCAATGACATCACTATTCTTTTTAATGTGAACTCACTCGCCGAAGATGTTCTCACGCTCACGCTTGGTGCGTTTCACGATCTTGGTGGTAGGGAACGCTCGCACGAGTCTCTTCGCTACGTCGTCCAGCGCCTCACGTAGCTCCTCTGGCACCGACAGTAATGCCTGTACCGAAATGGTCATTATCATACATTTTTTACTGTTCTCCGATATTTTTATATCATATCCAAGGTAGTACAATACCAAGATAGGGAACAAAGATAATGTATCATCAAGTATGAGTTACCTTCGGACTCAGATCAACATATCCATAACGATGTACAGTTTTAAGTCAATTAAATTATGAAGTATGCCTTGAATGAAGCTAGACCGTTAGTCTTACATTTGTCTTGCAACTGTTAAGATAGATAGGGAATCACTCTCATATGACCGCTCACATGAAACAAAGGAAGAATCAAATAGAGAAAAATTCTAACATATAGACTCTTGATAAGCTCTGCTGCTTCAATAAAAGTGAATATGGATGGCAAAGGGAACACGTAAAATTTACTCTCCTACATCTGCGGACGACTTCTCTGAATAACTTCAAGTTTAAATTTACATATAAACCAGATGATGGCCCATCACCAAACAACAGTTTATATCATTGGCAATCTTACTAGGGTGGCTTGAGGAGGTACGACTGAAGCAATGCACAGGACCAAAAGCTTTTTAATAACTATGTATGGCTAATAAACCATACAAACAAGGGTTGTATAAAAACAATTACTATCAGTCCAGGACCAATTAGAGATTTGAAAACGAATTAAGCCAGTAGCATTCTATACAGGTATTACGTTTTATTTAGTTTTCATGTCCTCTTTGAAAATTTGTTACAAATAGTTACCTAATCATAATCTATTCATGCCAAATGGAGAGAGCGAGGGAAGAACGAATACAGCCGGCGATGTGTGACAGCACCAAAAAAGCCAGCAATGTATTAAATGAGCGTGCCAAGTACCTACTTTCGAGTTTTGTTCTGGATTAAAGACCGACCTAACCTAATGCTCCAAGGTCTGGCAGCCCTCAGAATTTGAGCTCTGCAGCTCGTGGTGTGGTGGAGACGAGTTGAGGCGCGGCACCCTATCTCAACAAGAGCAATGCATAAAATGTGTCTTACAAGCATTTTTCATTCAGTACGGTGTTTGCACTTACACCTGCATGATGTTCAAAGGACAGACATCTCTCTCGCCAGGCTTAACGATTACTCCTTTTATTCCTACATATCGACACCTAACAAAGGAGTATCGGCTATTGAGAAGCATATCAGTGAGCTTATAACCGCCTCAAAGACACCCCACATGAAAATGTTACGCCTACTTGCAAAATGGCTATGGTACTAACGGTCACGTGAGGGTGAGGTTGCGGCAGCGGTCGCGCGAGATTGAGGGCGCGATCTGTGAGGCAGTTATAGTAGTGCTGCAAGTGCGGGTTCAGCACTGACTCGGGCTCCAGCAATTCTTCTTCATCGCCGTCTCTATAATGAAAAAATATTATAATAATTAATCCTGGAACAACCAAACATTTTATGTCATGAACGAGATATTACAGTAATTTTTCTTGAATTATTATAAATGAAACCCAGTAAATGTGAACTTTCCACCACAGTATTCAGAAAATAAACACGATGCGATTGATTGCCTAACGTCCCACAGAAAGGACGGTGGTCAATATAGGGTTAACTAAAATTATTCAATGCAATACCATCAATTCGAGATTAGCGGTGCACAGCCCCACAACTCACGCGTCAGTAGAGCACAGAGTCATGGAGTCGATGAGAGCATCCATGACCTGGGTCTGAGCGGAGGTGAGGCTGTCGATGTGGCGCTGAAGGGACGGGAACGCCAGCGTCCGCACATCCTCCTGGAACGGCAGCGCCACCCATACCAGGCACTGCCGCAACAGCGTTATGAGTCACCCAAATAAATGATGTCGAGGTAATTTAAAATTACACAGCAAAAAGGTTCACGAATAATTACTAGTACACAGCGGAGTAGTACAAACTCATGTGAATTGAGTTAGAACTTAGCAGTGTAAAGGGTAAAAAGTATTTTTCGTGAGACTACAAGAATTCAGGAAGCATGAAATTTTTATACATTTACGCCGCAAAAAATGTAAAACATTTTTCATGATTGTAGAACATTTTTCATGAATGTGGTAAACGAACAAATATCTAATCAACCTGGCTTAAGATGGGGAAAAATTCTTGAATATTTTTCGTAAATGAACGACCTATGGAATAAATTTGCACTTTTACTAACGTTTGGCAAAACACTGATATGCAGCCCATAATTTGGGGGGAAACTCTAGTTCAAATTCCATAGTTTTCTTTCCAATTAGTTCAGTGGGTTGGTTTTTTGATGTGATAATGATCAAGAAAGCCTAGAAAAATTTCAGAATAGAAAACACTTGAGCGTTTCTTACATACTCGTATATCATTTACGACAAGAACGAGAATGTAGAAGGATGTTCCATAAAACAAGCACTAATGACTAGATTCAGGACTCAAGAAAGCAGTAAAAAAACATTTCGAAATAAAAACAACGAAATTTCAAAATAATATGCTGCTTCTAGAAGCAAGCGCGCAAAAATGAGGGCTACATTACAATGCTTCTCGCCCCACTCGAAGTTCGTTACTAGTAATTCAGGTAAGAAATTAACTACTCAGGTGATTTAAAAACTTTCATCTACTGCAGAAATCGCAATAAATCGAGGACTGGAAATTTATGTTCTCAATTTCCTTACAAATGAAAATTTTGGCTAAGTTAATGAGAAATAATTCTCAAATCAGAGTGAAGTCAAAATAACTTGAAGTTACAATATTCCTTGAGGTCATTCATTCTCAGGACCATAAAAAAATTAAAACTTGCTCTAACAGGTGTAAGTTTCACACGAATTAATGAATCAATTGATTTTACAAGTTAGTTTAAGGCTCCTAAACCACATAATCCAAAAAGAGGAAGGTTGAAGGCACCATCATGTGTGGAATTGAAGTCCTTGACAAAATAACCTATCCTGTTTGAACATAAAAAAAGGCTTACGGTTACCCAACTTTCGGTTCGAAACCTCATTTTATTCTCATGACCGCCTATTTCCATAGATACAAACAACAGTTATATCCCTTGAGGGAATTTCACACGAATGTCGACCTTCATCAGTGAGATTGTGCCCAAGTCACACGAAAATGAGCATAACGGATCACACAACATAAAAAACTTTCATCCAGAACAGGATATGTCAACCTCAAGTGAGATTGTGCTAAAGTCACACGAAAATAAGCATAACGGACCACACTATCTCAAAAACTGGCAACCTACAACCAACCTCGTAGTCCTGAGTGATGTGAGGGTACAGCGCCCCCATGACAGGGTTGCTGCCGCGCCGGTACACCCTCCTTACGATGGCCACCATGTCCAGCTCAGCCAGCGCCTGCACCACCGCTGATAGTGCCACTGCCGCCTCCTGTACACACCAAATATTACGACCATTTTACGCGACTGGTCGCATGCAACGCATAGGGACTAACCATGAGAATTAGGTTTTCCATGCTATTTAATGCAAGTAATCATTAGCAATAATTATCTGGTTAAACAATACATAAAAAGATGTGTTTAATACCCTAATAGCACAACGTTTACAACATTCAATGCTTGATCACTAGAAATTCGTCAATGGACCACATATTTACACACAAAGTAACTTTTTAGAGTGAAGGAACCCAAAGGTTACAAATACAGCATTTTTTAGGCAGCAATACACTAGAATTCAGACCACCGCCTCCTCACCTCGTCCCCCTCCCTGGCCGTGACCAGCAGCACCTGATCCCCCGCTCGCTCGGCCATGGTACAGTGTTCAGACCTGGTGAAGCCCAACACTGACAGCTCAGCACTCTCTGCCCCGCTGCTGTAGTTCATCTGCCGGTCCTCGTCTGCACACATGTGCCTGCTTTAAGCAATAGTCCTTCCACATCAACGTTCCACATCAACGATTAGTTGCATGCTGAACTTACTAAGACTTAAATGCTTGAAACGTAGAACAAACGGAAATTCCCCATTTTGGCCTCTTAATCTCTACTATTTTTTATTTATCTAATCATCAACAACCAAAGATCCTTAGTTATTTTTTAATGCAGAAGCCGAAGGTAACAAGAATAAGAAGCAGATGAAATACTAAACCAGGAAAAATTCATTAATGTAAGCAGAAAAAATATACCTTGGGAGAAACTAAAATGAAGCTATCACAAACAGCGAATGGAAGCTAATAAAACTATTGCCATGCAGATCACATATTCAACACTTAGAGTGTGACGTGACCCACCGGTGGTAATTGAGGGGATTTTCATAATGCTGCTGACTGACCAGCCGCCACAGACTCAATTTCCATTTACGTAATGAAAACTAAATAAAGGCACGATCTATTTAATGTTCGTTATTTACGAAATTGACCTCTAAAATAACTCTAATTTGAGTGTTCAGACTTCAGTTTAACCCGCCGCACTTAATGTGCTAATGGAAAATTCAGCAGTTTGAAACACACGTCTCTTGGATTAGACTAGATAATTAGTGAGTTTAAGCTTCCCTATCCGCCACAATGGCGATCCAAAGAGAGGAAGGAAGAAGGCGCCAAATAGTATGAAGTTAAGAGAAAGCAAAATCAATGCACAAGGTGCATAGAAACAGGAAGTTAAAAAAGATGCTCATGAAACAAGATAAAAATTGAAGAAGAAAGTAGTAGGTGCTGAAAAAAAGACAGCAGTGAACCAAAAAAAGGATGGTCCTTAAAATAACAAAACGCATTTCATTTCACCAAAAAGAATGCCTACTTTTCTCTAAGCTTGGGACCTCGCATATTACCCTGGGAGCACTAATTCCCATACTTACAATACTTGTTTCACCCTGAGGGGTGTTAGCGATGCAAGGAATATTTACCATGTGAATATTCACTTTCTCAAAATTACTCAAGAAGGTGTGTGACTTTAATTGCAATTGATCCAAACGCGCTCACATGAACCAAATTTATCGACGCTCTTCTTTTTTAAATACCAAAAACATTCTGTGAGCAAAATCGTTACTTACGTTTATGGGTCGCGATGGTTTAAGTAAAAACCATCTCCCTCTTACTTCAATAAGAAACGTGAACATTAGGAAGTGCCAGCCAAACACGGCAAGCAGAGTCCTATCGAGTCACCAAAGCACCACTACCGCTCTACAGCACTACTGACCCGTAAATGGCACCAGCGTAGTGCCGTATCTGTACCCGTCAATAACATCGTCATCAGGCACTGCTGTCTCCTGGTCGTCAGTGCGGTGGTAGCTCCGCTCCTTGATGGTCAAGACCGCCTCGTCTGTCGCGTGGCACCGCTTCCACGTATCTACTGTGGCTCGTCTGATCTGAACGAGAGTAAAACGTAGATCAATTGGGATTCTTACTGCACGTGGAATGCTTTCCCGGTCCCAAGTGAACATGACGTCTTCAAGTGCAACATAGAGAGGAATTCGTCTGAAGTTGCATGCAGCAAGAGGATATGGAACATATTTGTTTTCAATCGATTCTTCATCTACTGATATTTTCAAAGAGTAAGGATACCAATTCTGCAAGAGGAGTTAGTCCTAACTGAGGTAGTTTTCTGTTTATGCAATTACTCGACCATATTCATTTCCGAAATTTAACCCACTTTAGAGGCTTGTTCTATGCAAAATATTTTTAAATTCAATGACAAATTTTTCTTCACAAATGTTACACGAATCTAGTCATAGTTTTGGGTAATCAGCAAAATAATGACGTTATAAAAAAGAAACTATGTTTGAATTGAGCAAAATTTGTAAAAAGCACGATAAATCTGGTGACATGAATTTGGCATCTGATAATTCATGGGGTTTTCAATACCAAATTGTAGTTATATATACGGTTTTTGTGACACTAAATTCAAATCCGTGAGTGCTACTTATTACACAAAATTATACCATTTGCATCATTCTAGCCTATGGTAGTATCGGTCAAATAACTTTAAAACGTGATTCATTATCGAGAAGTGGGGCAGAGGACCAACATAGTCATGGAGCTAGAAGCATGAGGTCACGAGTTAATTATTTCACTGAACACAACATCATTCATTGTTGCTTATTGAATATTCCTGGGAATATAACGAGAAATGAGGAGCCTTACTTTTATCCTGCCGGTGACAGGAATTTTGAGGTCCTCGCCGATGGTCAAGAGAGTGTTCCAGTTAGTGCTGCCGCTCGTTTTCTTTTGGAAGAAAACGAGCTGCGGGATGGCTTCGTCAAAATTGCATATGATCCCGTCAACCTGACCACAAAAGAAGCATAAAGCTTAAACATGTGCAATTTTTCGCCAAGATAAAGGATACAATAAATTAAGAAATTTGGCAGTTGCATCTAATCATTACCGTACAAGATAGTCTTTACGTTGTCATTGTACATGAGTCAGTGCTATTTTAATGAATGAAATATTTTAAACATTTCAGTTCTTTAGAATTGATTTCTGAAAAACAAAACTTAGATTTAGTAATGGAGAAAGGGTTCTTAATTTTCATAGTAATAAGACCGTAGCTGAATAAATGTTCATTGAGAAAGATTTTCAACGAAAGAGAAATGTTCATTTTGCTCACAGGGTAATTAGATTGAGTAAAAGTAAAAAAGTGTACAAATCATTTCCGGATCTCTAAAGTGGAATGGTCATGAAACGAATTCTTCATCTAAAGCTCTTTTAAAATAACTTCATAAACAAGAATTAATTATTTCAAACTACATAAAACATGACATAAAAAAGTGTCACCGCGCACCTACCTCACCTTATTACGTCATTGACACCATGCAAAACAGTTCAGCCAGAGGGCAGATGCACTCCACCCCTCACTTCTCCATGCCACGGATTTTGCAAAAAATAAACTGAACAAGATTTCAAGTTTTATCCATTTTTTTTCGAACTCTACAGTCACGATGTTTTTTATCATTCTTAAAATAGACATGCGATAAAAGTGCACATTTTAGTGACAGTTTAGTTGGTGTTTTACTTTGCCGGAATCACAATAGTCTACTTAGCGTATATTAATTTTATTTCGATTCACATCTTAGTTTTCCATTGAGGAAAGTGAATCAAAAATCATTCTGAAGACATAGATTAATCATCAATAATGTTAGCCTAGAGAAATTTTTCTATCATTAATGGAAAACTTACCATTCAAAATTTCCAGTGATTAGGTCAATAAATATTTTCGACAGCACCCTTGTTGACAAAGCACAAGTCTCTCTAAATTACATGAAAGTAACATTTTGCACAGCCAAATGACAGCGATTGAAGCACGGTACTTTTTCAAATCCGTGTGGTACTACAATAATTCTCCAGGAGTACAGACTTCCGAGTTTTCCAAAGGCTGATGCGGCTAGACAGAACATCGTACAGTATGAGCTTACGATGCTATACCCAAATATGTTATGCACGCACGTGCACCTCTTGCTACCTATTTTCAAAAAGTGTTCCATGAGGATTTTATGATGAGTAATACAGAATCTTCAGCAGCAGCTGCTGGATTTTAGAAATAATACTCAAATCCCATGATCTACACAAACTTCTCTAATGGTATAGCATCAGGCTTTGTGTAAGAAAGTTGCTTACATTTGAGCCCATTCTCAACAACTGAGCAGTCCTTGACCAAAACAAGCAGCTCCTTGGGCAATTGTAAAACCAAATGAAAACAAGTAGAAGTCAATAAGAAAATCCTTTTACTCGATAAGCTTGTACTTCCCTTTATCCTTCTTTTAAGTTAACATTATTGGATTGTAAGAGGGGAGCGATTAAACTCACAGCCTGCACAATGCTGGCAGCAAGAGCCTCCCCAGCTTGTTGCACCGTGGTCTTGGGCTTGCCGCTCCAGCTCAGAGGTGCTGAGGGCTCACCGTTGGACGCTGACGAACTGCTCTCCCCAACGTCTGGTCCACTGCACGCACATTTGGCTATTGGAGTTACTGAATTCATAAGGTATTCCCTTCTTCCCAATAACGTATGACGGCCTACATAACAAACTTACTGCAACGCGAAATTACAGCTGTACTAGCTTAGAAGAATAAATGTTTCAACCCTCACCACCACCTAAGCATGTGGAATTAAGGTGCAAGATCAGCTCTTACATGAGCTAAAAAAAAAAAAAAACACCTTAGAAGCGCACTTACACACTTAAATCACGCTAGTTTTCAACAAACATTCAACTATGCGCTATTGCGCACAGTAATTGCTCATCCCATCCTTTTAACCCTTGTTTTAATGCACCTCCTATTTTTATTTGCAACATTTTTGTTACCAGTTCAGTTTTTAAAAAGTGTGGTTTTAATTGTATAACTACAGACATAATAAAAATAAATTCTATGCTTTATAAATGTGTGATGCTGTAATGAAATGTATTTTTACTTCAATGCAACTTAAACCTTCTTGAATAAATTTAATTACATTGAACACTTTAAAAAACTAATCTCCACACTGAACCTTTTCAATCTTTTTCTTTGAAAATATGAAATAAGAAGTTTCAAAAGTTTTAAAAAGGTGGGATACTTTATATTAAAATCTTTTACATGCTGAAAAATTTCATCCACGAGTAAGAGCAAAGGTTTGCATGAAAAAGTTCACTTGTTCAGCTATCTCTGATGGTGATCAAATACAAATTATGAATCTTAGCTATTGAAATGTACTTTAAATAATCAACTCAGATAACCCACGGTTTGTCCACTGAGAAACTCCATCACACAGCAGTTCAATGATGCAGAAGATTAACAAGATCTACAAAGATTATTCAAAGCACTCCACAGTGCTGGATCATGTTAATTGCTACGTACAGAATAAATATGTTTTCCATAGAGCATGATCTTAAGAGTAAAAATCCTTCTACCCGCTAGAATGGTGTCCCATACATGTTTCAACATAAAATCAACAACATTGAATGCTCACCTCACACAACTATCATACCTTGACGTTTTCCAGGCTCTTACCCCAATGAGATTCTTTACTGGATACTCAAAATACTGTAATGCCTTGAAACTTTCCAGGCGCTAAAATCTGTGAGACCCTCTTATGGATACATACAAATTATCCACAATTGTTTCACCTTAAAGCTCACCACACGCTTACCTAATCCACTGTTCCCTTCGACCAAGACGAGCATAAAACTAACATTGTGTTGCTTCACTGGAAATGTTAGCCTTGCTTGGTAGTTGCACATTAGATTTCAAGTTAGTTTGAGCCATCGTAACCAGAACTAGGGTGTTCCCAAGAAAAGAAAAAGGTAGGCCCCATTAAGCAGGGGAATAAGGAAACCTACCCACAAGGTGTGTCCACGTTTTAAGATTAGATTAGAATATTAGTTAGTTCAAGCCTCCCTATCCGCAACAAAGGCAATCCACAGAGAGGGAGGAAGGCACCATTTAGTATGGAATTTAGAGAATGCGGAATCTATGCAGAAAGGACATAGAAACAGTAATTTGAGAAAGAAGATTATGAAACAAGATCAATGTTGAAAAATAAAGTAGTAGGTGCTGAAAAACAGGACAGCAGTGAACCGAAAAAAGGTGGTCCGTAACATAATAAAAATATTTTATTTCAACAAAAAGAAAGCCTACCTAACCTTTAGCTCGGGCCCTTACATTGTCCCCCTGGGAGCGCTAATTCCCATAGATACAATAGTTGGATCCCCCTGAGGGGCTACATATTTAAGAGCTATTAACAGTAAGGTTGGAAGAAATTTATGAAACATACAAGTTGAGTAAAGAAATAATATGTACTAAAAAGAATCAGTGAATCAGAAAAAACGGTGGTTTGAAACAAAATAATTTTTTCTTCAACATAAAGAAAGTCTACCTAACTTTCAGTTTTAGACCTCACACTTTCCCCCTTTCCCCAGGGAGCACAAACTTCCACAAACTCAGTAGTTGTTACAACGAATAATCACACCTATGAATGACAGAAAAATGCAACTCCAACGATGCTGAGGTTAGGTTCAGTAGCCACACAGAAATGCCTTCACTACCACATGAGACATATCAGCAAAAGGCAGGTACTACTCACATAATACTGAGATCAGCCTCGATGGCTTTGATGCCAGAAATGATGGCGTCCGTCTGGTCATCACTGAAGTCTCCATTGAAATCAGTCAGGAGAACAATCTTCGTGGCACTGTACAGCTGTTTCCTGAAGCAGCAGATAACATGGGCTAGCATTATGCCTTAAAAGCTCATTTCTCATTTACACCAAGGTGGGACAAGTTTTAGTGAAACCGTTGGATGAATCAATGTTTCCAAAACAAAGAGACTGGAGTTAAGTCAGATAAATCACATTCTGAATGCCTTAACTACCAGATAATAATACATCCATGTGCACCAAATAAATACTTGGTTTTTTTTACCTGCATAATTGATGAGCGTAAGGGTGAAGCAGGTATGGGGTCTTTTTACTGCCCCATAATAGCAACACTTCAGTGTAATGGAAAAAATTCTTAGTTTTTTAACATGGGAAACGGTCAACAAACTAACAAAATAGCTCACACCTTACAGTAAGAAGTCAAGTAAATGAAAACAGTATATATTTAGTTCTAATCATAACTTTCAAAATGCCATAAAAAAATTAAAAAATTCTTGAACTGAAATATGTCAAATACTTGAAAAAAGCATCTAACAATCATATAGAAAATGACAAATCTACCCTGCATGAGAGTACAAAATGTCACTTAAGTTAAAACCACTCATTCAAACAAATCAATTCACATTGCAGTGACAAGTACGATGCTGGAAGCGAGGGAGAGACACACCTGGGGTCATGGAGCAGATCAATGGCCACCACGAGAGCATCCAGCCAGTCAGCAGAACACGACCCTCTGGGCAGGTCCTGAGCAGCCTCAACACAAGCCCAGTCCACCACACGAGGCCCCTGCAGCACTGGGCGGGCAGCAAGAGCTCTTTAAACACATTTTTTTTGCACAGGGATCTACCTGTTGGACCTTTGCATTTAAATATAACTGATGGCTTGTCCAAGTGAATGTGTTAACTGGGCTTTACTCTAGAATATTTGCATATTTTTTCACAGGGATCCAACTCGTGTGTCCAAGACATTTAATTTTTACTACAACCTATTACTGGAAAAATTGGAAACAAAGTTCAAAATGGGCTACTCACTACACAGGATGAGCAGCATGTTTCTTGCACAGGAATCAACAGGCAGGTCATCTGTATTTTATTCATTTTATCCAATGGAAGAATGAATTTACTGGTCTTAAAAACTGATCTTAAGTTTAAGTCTGATCTTGACAACCAAAAATTAAGCACACTTATTAATCAGTTAAAGCTCTGTTTTCAGATGCAATGTTCAAAAAATAATATCAAAATAAGTACTAGTTACCCAATGTTAAAGACCATAATACAGTATTAAATGTTAAGATATAATATTGATAAAAAATTTATCTCAGAAGAACACAAGTTGGTTATTCCCTTCAGTTTTCACTGTTAAATTTTCTGGAAGACTTACTCCTAAAGGCAAATTGATGTCTAAAATATTTGAACTGAGAAAACAAAAAAATCCAAAAAGTTTCAAGCTGTTGTAGTTAGATTGGTTAATTTGCTTATGTGTAGTACTTATTAGGAGATATAAAAATTGAAGAAATGGCCTATATTGGCCAGCACCACACAAGTGGCCTGCAGCAGCCTCACATCATTCTCTCACGTCAGATGAGACTGAAGAATCATTTAAAACTCAAAAGGAATATTCACTTCAGCACATTTGCATAGAGTAAAAATAAAGTTATTATGTATATTCAGGTAGAAAAATGGTGTAATTCATCTGAGAATCTATGAATTATTTTGCTTAAAACTTTCATGAAATTTTCTAGATCAATTCCAAATGTTAAATTATTTTCAACACATTTTCTATTAACTACTGTCAACTTCAATAGCACAATATTCCAATTTCTGATACACACTTGAGTACATCAGAGCACATTGCTTGACTTGCATTTTTCTCACAGCTTACAAATCTTCCTGACACCTAATTATTGCTATCTTATCAATACAGCAGAAATATACAATTAAAAATCACCTGTTATGTGCTGATATTCCCCAGGCTTGGCAAGGGGATTATCAGTTTTGTCTGTGCCAAAAAGAACCACGCCCACTTGGTCACGGCACTTGTCTGCAAATATCTAGAAAGAGAAAAATTGTGTTATTTATACATCTTGAGTACTTCCATTCAGTAAGCCAGAAAGCACTACAAGTAATTGACCCATAAACCGTAAAATACATTTCAAGGACCCCTCAAGATCTTGAAAATGCAGCACCTGATCAATAACCATGAATTGGTTGACTTGTGTTTAATACAGAACATTTTGAGTGAACTGATAAGCAATTAACAAATTACAAATGAAATTTAGTTTTTGTAAACATAGAAGCTAACAAAAGAAACCAAACAACTGTAAATTTAATTGAACATTTTTCAAGTAGAAACTCTGAAACGCGTTTCCAGCGAAGGGACCCACCGGTGGTCACCGAGGGATTTTCAAAATGTCGCTGACCGACCAGCAGTCACTAACTCAATTTTTATAAATACTTAATGAAAACTATATGAAGGCACGACCTACTTAATGTCTATTTTCAGAACTGAGCTATTCCATTCTCAGAATTAACTACTTTGAGTTGGATATTGAACTTCAGTTTAATCCATTGCAGTTAATGTATTAAATGTGCAATTTATAATATTAATTCACTGACAATACCAACCAAAGTACACAAATGACCAATGCTATCATGTACAACTGGAGTTATTTTGACAATAAATTTAAATAGATATACAGATACATAAACAATTCTAGTTTAAAAATAGAAAGAATCACCTTTCTCTGCAGTATGTTGATGAGACACAGCTTAGCTTTATAATAGAAAGTTTGCTCTATAGGCAGCCCAAGCCGGGTGTGGGGGCCCACATCCAGCACCACAACAATGCCTTCCTGCACAATTCAAAGAAAATTGAACAATAGTGATGTAAGATTCACAAGGAGATAACGTAGGGTAAAAATATATGTAATTTTATAATTACCAGGCTGAAAACAAACAACAATTCAAAAAATTTAGCCATCAGTTGCTAAATTGGCACAATTGTAATATTATACAGATGAATTTCAAAAGAAATAGTTGACTTCTACACAATTACAATTTATACTGTGATCAGGCATGACATAACAGTCTTGCATTCATACTTAAATAGCAACAGGTAAAAATTTTTTGAAAAGATTTAAATTTTCACACCAATCAGTTAGTACATAATTGAATTAATTGAAATAAATTTCCAGGGAGTAAACAATACTGAACATTAAATCAATACTAGGCCTAATAAAACTACAATTTACACACAAGGCCAACCATATCCTACAATTTCTTTTATCAACGGTATACTTTCAATAGAAAAGAACACCAAAGGAATATGTATGTATTGAATAAAGCAATTACTAAAAATAAAAACAGCTCAAAACTAAGTAAATTAAAATGATGAAAGAAGAAAAGCTTTTTAAGGTCAAGTTATTATTTCAACATATCAGTTAATTTCTGTCTTCTTAGCTACAACAAGGGAAATCTAAACAAAGTAGAGGAACCATTTTGTATGAAATGCAGTAATGAGGAATCTATTTACAAGATGTCTTCCCATATAGGAGACCCTGCAAATAAAAACAGAAAATTAGGAGAAAAAGAAGAGATACAAATACATAGCAATAAAATCATGGAAGTTGAAAGAATGAAATTTAACAGAAAAATAGAAAAAAAGTCTATCTATGACTGAGACAACCTAACAGGTAACCCTGCCAGGGATATCAGTTCTCTATGTAAAGAAGAGATATACCTAACTCACCTAAATCCTTGAAAAGATAACATCCAAATGAACCTATTTGAAGAAAATATCAAGCATTTGAGAGCCACAAAGATAATTGTTTGATACATATGGGCCCAAAGGGGAAAAATGTTGAAAAGTGTCCCCTGAATCGTTGGTAAAGTTGTACAATTTTATTTCAACTGTTTTGTCACAAAATGAAATATGTAATTTTATTTTAGACAAAATAAAATCCTGTTAAAACAGTTCAGTAAGAGAATCATGCAAGTCCCATAGTACTCTCGACTTGCGAATCTCGAAAATAATATATTTTTAAAGTAATTGTTCCTTTAGCCAATAAAGGTTATCAGATGGTTCAATCAATTCCAGACAAAAATTTTCATCTGGGTATAAGGAGAACATTTGTTTTTTCCAAGTTACATTTCACTCTCTTTAAAAGCAAGCAATCAAATTTGGCAAAACATTATAGTTATTTTGGTTTCTCTTATTTTGAAATTCATCCCAGTCCTTACCTCAGTATACCTCATTAATAGCTTCAGGTATAAACATTCAATATTACAGGGAAAAAGATATCCAAACATTAAACAAATACTTATTTATTCTAAAACTGCCCATAACTCACACCAGGCTGAGCTCTTGGAGGCATAGCTGTCAACTTGATGATCAATAAACTCTGTTTATAAGGGAGCCAAGTAAATGCATTAATACAGTTGTCAGAGAGCAGAAGTGTATATATATAAGGAAATTTTGGTCAATATATATCATAGGTGATCCAAGGAAATTAAAAATGAATGTCATTCTGCTCGCTGATGCATTATTTTCGAGTTATTCAACTTTGAAACTTTTATCTTCCATAGCAGTTGCGTTGCGTGTTTGAGCCATTAGAGTATGCTTGGGTACTTTGTAATGTATTATTTGTCAACCCTGCGGAGCCTGAACCCACTTCTAGGATGTTTTAGTTAATAACACAATAAAGGTTGTCACCCAAAAATATTAGCACGACTGGAATAGTGAAGACTTAAATTGGACATTACTTTCAAGATGGCGGCGACCGTACCGAGTAGCCGCCATTTTGAAACTGATGTAAACTGTCTTCAGTAATCCAGTCTTGCTAATATTTTTTGGTTATAACCTTTATTGTGCTTTTAGCTACTAAAACATCCTAGAAGTGGGCTCAGGCTCCGCGGGGTCGGCAAATAATAAATTACGCCATATATTGCGGAAACAATTTTTTCTTCGCTGACACATTGTTGGAACGCTCTCTCCTTTGCGCGCAAAAGCCATTCCATTAACGCCGCTCCTCTAACTTCAAAGTTGAATAACTCAAAAATAACGCATCAGCAAGCAGAATGTCATTCATGTAAAACATTTTTAAATGGGCTCCTTTAGTGATTTTTTTTGTACAGAATTTTTAATTTCCGTTGATCACCTAAAATACATATTAATCAAAATTTTAAATCATCATAAAAATGTCTAAAAAATCACATTATATCTTTGATTTTCAATAATTAAAAAAAAAAATTCTCATATAGTTTCTTACTAAAATTATGATAATTTAAGCTGAAATGCTTTCTCTTAAATTTTAAACTTTAATAAAATGGTATAATAATTACTATGAACCTAGAAATTGATGCTGAAAATCTTGAAGTCAACCTATACTCTTCAGAGTGAGACAAGCAATGAGTTCATTAACACTTCTATGCAATATAAATTTTCTAAACATATCCTTCAGATAAGAACCATTTATTGAGAACTAATGTGCACCCTAACGTCCATATGCCAACATGATAGTTAATTTTTTTTGGTAAATGTGGAGGAGAGGACCATAATTGCATGTCGGATGGCAACACTGCAATGGACTCTCCCTTCCGACATGCTCAATCATTCCTGCCATCTAAGACATAAATGAACATACTGCTATAATTTGTTGTTTTTGGGTGATAATTTCTATTGTGTTATTAATTAAAAGAACCTACGGTAAATCTGAAGGATATGACAGTTATCGATTTTCCACTATTCGGTGCCTAAACCTAATTAATTGAATCAAAATAAACAAGTTTTCTTCTATGCACTTTCCGTCAGAAATGATTATATTATGAGTTATAGCGGTAGGTTTCGTTTTGTCTCTCATGACAAATGCGCTTGAATAAACAGCTACTCATCAAAAATCGAATTTTTTGTTGCTTTAATCATGGTAATAACATCGAAATAAACAACTTTTCATCTATACACTTTTTTCGTCAAATGAGTATTTAACAAGGTATAGCGGTAGGTTTTGTTTCGTCTTTGATTACGATTGCGCTGGAAACGAGAGTTCATTGCAGTGCTGCTCGCTCTCCAACCCGCTCCTTGAATTATTTGCCGCTTCAAACAATGGAGTTGCGGCAAGTCATTTATCGCTATAACTAATAAAATACTCATTTCAGACAGAAAGTGCATAGAAGAAAACTTGTTTATTTCGATCTAATTAACTATGCTTATACATCGAAATTTAAAAAATCGATAACTGTCATATCCTTCAGATTTATCAAACCTACAAGTAGGTTCAGGCTACTCAGAGCGGGCAAATAATAAATTACAACGCTACAAGTAGGTTCAGGCTACGCAGAGCAGGCAAATAATAAATTACAACGCTACAAGTAGGTTCAGGCTACGCAGAGCGGGCAAATAATAAATTACAACGCTACAAGTAGGTTCAGGCTACGCAGAGCGGGCAAATAATAAATTACAACGCTACAAGTAGGTTCAGGCTACTCAGAGCGGGCAAATAATAAATTACAACGCTACAAGTAGGTTCAGGCTACGCAGAGCGGGCAAATAATAAATTACAACGCTACAAGTAGGTTCAGGCTACGCAGAGCGGGCAAATAATAAATTACAAAGTACAAGCCTTCTCTACCTAAATTAACTTACCGCTATAACTCGTAAAATACTCATTAAAAATTTTCTTCTATGCACTTTCTGTCTGAAATGAGTATTTCATTAGCTATAGCGGTAAATGACTTACCGCAACTCCATTGTTTGAAGCGGCAAGTAATTCAACGAGCGCGGCAGAGAGCAACACTGCAATGAACTCTTGCTTCCAGCGCGATTGTCATCAAAGACAAAACCAAACCTACCGCTATACCTTGTTAAATACTCATTTGACAAAAAAAGTGTATGGAAGAAAAGTTGTTCACTTCGATGTTATTACCATGATTCAAAAATTCGAAAATTGATGAGTAGCTGTTTATTCGAGCGCATTCGTCATCAGAGACAAAACTGAACCTACCGCTATATATCGTAAAATACTCATTTGAGACCGAAAGTTTGTTTTGATTTAATTAATTAGGTTCAGGCACCAAAAAGTGGAAAATTTATAACTGTCATATACTTCAGATTGACCTTATTTTGATCTGGGTAATTAAACATGCGGTCAATGTGAAGTTTAATGCAATCACGGAAATTAATAATTATATTCCAAACAATCACTAAAGGAACCCATTTAAGAAAGTTTTACATGAACGACATTCTGCTCGCTGATGCTTTATTTTCGAATTACTGAACTTTGAAGTTGGCCTTTCCTGCGCCAAAGGAAGCGAGCGTAATTTAATTAAAAACGGAAGCTAACCCCCTATTACAAACGTAAAGAGGTTGGGTTGTGAGGGGGAGGCACAGTTCTTCTAGCGAAAATTATAAATAAAGCTTCTAACCCACCCATGAAAATGACAACCGCAACCTTGTTTACATCGGCTCTAAGATGGTGACCACCATGGGCGCCGCCATCTTAGAGCCGATGTCAACAAGATTGCGGTCGTCACCCTAATGGGTAGGTTAGAAGCTTTATTTATAATTTTCACAAGAAGAACTGTGCCTGCCCCTCACGACCCAACCTCTTTACGTTTGTAATAGCTTCCGTTATTAATTAAATTCCGTTTCACGCGCTGGCTTCCTTTGGCGCAAAGGCCAACTTCAAAGTTCAATAATTCGAAAATAAAGCATCAGCGAGCAGAATGTCATTCATGTAAAACGTTCTTAATGGAATGTTTCGGGTCTATTTCCGGATTATGGTCATTTTTCAGTTTATATACTCATCTTATAGAGAATTTTTTTTGCGCATTCAACGATATAATTGGCTTTCAAGTACGTCAATTGGTTAGTCTTCTGGACGGGGTAAAAGACGCGCACTAGTGTGACCTTGGGGTGCGCTGATGGATGGGTGACCTCCCTCTTCCCCCCCCATTACGGGCCAGTATTGAGTGTTTCTCTACTGGAATAGCAAGAGAGTTCATTCATGGCCTTACTTGAAATGCTTTCGTACTCAAACGAAACATTCTATTACTCAGTGATAAATTATGATGGTGTAATTGAGTGTTTGTTTTGAGTCCGGCTGCTGCGTCATCAGCTAATTAGCTGGTTATGTAAACATAAACGCCTCCCGGAGTTTTAAAGCTACAGGAATGGCAATTATATCAATCGAAAGGGCTTAAAAAGAGCTACAAAGCAATACAGGTAATAGAAAAAAATTAATTGTCAGCATTGAAAAAAAAATGTTGAAAAATTAAACGTTCTGAAACTTATATTTATTGACTTTTGATATGGATCCTTACCCACTGTTTTGAAGGTACATAAGAAGGTACAGAATCGCTGATAAGACTCAATTAAAAAATTAGTACAAAATGAAAAACTTTTTCTTTGGAAAAATGGCTTTTCTGAATACTCACCTTTTTGATTTTCGAAAACCTACTCCTCCCACAGTTTTGAAGGTACAGAGATGGCGAGCATACCAATCAATAGCGATTGAAAAGGAAAATAGATCCGGTGCAAAAGTTTTTTTTAATTTCAATTCACTTTGAAAATTAGAAACAAATTATCAAAAAATGTGTAAAAAGAGGTCATTTTTTGGGAAAAAAGTTCTCAAAATTCAAAAAATCAAATAATCGAAAAACTTTTGCACCAGATGTCTAGACAAGACAATTTGCTATCTAGAAAATATTTTCTGAGTTTTGTGAGTTGAAAATTGTAGGAGTAAGATTTTCCACAACACATGTTTTTTCAGGTTTTTTTAAAATGAATCTTATTCATGTATGGTTACGAAATATACGCACAAATCAAAAAAGTTATACAAAACAATTTACACCTACGGTAGATATCTCAGAAAAATCCACCGAGAACTTACAGCCTTTTTTTTAGCCCGAACCGTCCCCTTAAATGGGTTCCTCTAGTGATTCCTGGGATCGCAATTATTATTTTCTGTGATTGCATTAAACTTTACATTGACCAAATATGCTTAACTTAGGCATTAAAAAGTAGGAAATTGATTATGGTCCACTCCTCGGAACAAGTCTCGCTGAGCGGCAAAGCCGCTCAGCGAGAATGAAAATACCATTTTACTACCACCAAAATTGAGCATTTCACCTTGCATAAAATTAAAGCTAGCCAGAAATTGTATAAATCCTGTTACTGATGACAAAATAATGAGTAAGCCTACTTTCATTTACGGAAATACATTTACCCTCACTTTCTTCAGTGTGACTTCCAGCCTAAGTTAGATTGACATTCATTAAATTAGCACAGCAATATCCAATCTATCACAAGTGAACCCAAATGACAGCTGGTTCAAGTTTCCGTAGTTACACTAACAACTGAACGAGCAGCATACAAGCGATTATTTTACGACCAGTAATTTTGCAATACAAGCTGCACGACTATCGACTAAACTTTTCAGACGTTGACTTCATATTGTTCGTGCTTTAAAATACTATTTTTAATTCGAGTAAACTCTTATCAGTATGAGTAGGTTATCTTGTACTTCTCTAACTTTCAAAAATATTTCCGCAGAGAAACTTTTTCTGATACTAATTACACCACTTTATTACGATGCCAACCGCCCTCACCCAACGCTCTATTCAACAACAAGTAGTGCCTGGCTGTGCCCTCGCATCCTGTGCAAACACGTCAAATTCCGTGGGTGAATGAACCGCGTTTATATGTACCCTTAAAAACGTACAAGTTACCCTATCAGCTCAAATAATTACCCTAATGTTGTTGTATTGATCTCTGTGACAGTTTAGTTCTCGCGGGATTATCCCTAGACCTCAGCTCTATCGTGCTAATTGCAAAACGAAAAGGTTTTAGAAGAGGTTTGATGCAAATTTTCTATTCTCTGAGCTCGAATTTCACTCACCCACTCACCTCCAGTGACTTAAAAGCTGAAATTTTAATCATTCATTTAACATGAGTTGTTTCATTATATGTACTACAACAGACTAAATTTTAAACAATTCTTATCATAATGGTTCTTTATTGATTGACAAACCATGCGAAGTGGGCAATAGCTGAGTCAGGAGTAAATTATATTATTGGGAAAAACAATGAAATTAAATTCTCTCAAATATTTTACCCAAGGTAAGAGGACTGTCAGCTTATACATACATACTTCACATGCTAATGGAGAATGTCTCAAAGGGTGTTCGGTTTGAGTAAAAAACATAAACACTTTATTACACATACTAAAATACTATCTTAAATGATTTTCAAGTTCTGAGAAAAAAATGCTCAAAAGAAATTCATGAAACACATAGTGCAACACGCACGTCTAAAACAAATAAACAAACATATAGGCAGAAATGAATTTAAAAATTCATGATACGACGAGTGAGACAATTTATTTATGAATCCCAAGCTCCTATTACGCATAATTCTATTCATTTATTTATAATTTGCGATAAAGCGAGGTGCGACGCTCACTGGGGGGGAGCAGTATAGCCTATCTCATTTTGAAACAATGAATCAGTATGCTAATTTTATTTGCAGAAGTATCTAGTTATTTCTGATTAAAAGTTTAATACTAACTAGTCTCTGAGCGCTTAGTGAACGTAACTGTTATGACTTTCAGTTTTTTCGTGAAAAAAGAAACACTTCATCCTGCCACATCGAACTGACGATTGTATTGCTCAGTATAGCTGAAAAAAGAACAGATTAAAAAATAAGAAAATGAAAGATAATAATTAAAAATAATTAGAATAAAAAATTGGTATAATAAAAAAAGGTGAAAGACTAGGAAATACATCAATGAACTAGTTTCTAATTTTCAGGTAGAATTATCTGAAAAGTAAAGTTACGGCTAAGAACAGCAAAAAATATTATATTATTGGTTTCTAATTCTATCGGTATTCCTTATAATAACATACAGACATGGGGACATGAGATGAGATAGAAACACAATGTTAGATTGGTATCGCTTAAAAGTAACAAATAGCTGCAAAATTTCTTCATATAGATTACAAATGAGCCTAATTGTGGTTTTATAATCGAATGCGATTTGCAGGCAAATGTGAGGTCTTCGCAGTAAGGACAGTGAGAAATGAATACAATTAAAGAAAACAAGGGTATGTTTGAGCTTCACAGAGTTTGAAATGCTGACATCAATGTAACACTGAGTAGATTCGAGTCAAATGACACTCAATATATCGATATCTAGAACCGATTGTGATGATGGAGTGATCGATGCGCTGCAGAAAGGGGTGACGCTCACTAGAGATAGGGGGGTCAGGCAAAAATATCTTTTTAAAAAATTAACTGATTATATCTGATTAAAAGTTCAATACTGACTGGTCTCCGAGAGTTTAGCGAATGCAATCGTCATGACTTTCAGTTTTTTTCGAAAAAAATAAAACACCTCATCCTGCTACATCAAACTAACGAGCTGATGTTTTCTTTGTACCGATAGGCGGACGTTATCCAGCAGCTTCAGCATTTCGAATGTGCGCATTCCGTGAAGCTCATTCGCGTGTTACGTATACTCACTCACTCAAACGGCACGTGTGCCCGTGCCTCACTGAGTGCCAGAGCCCGGAGCCGCGGTTGGTCAGTGTGCCTTAGACGCACGAGTGAAAAGCAAGTCGTTCTCCGGCGCCGCGCGCTTAGGGCGGTGTCGCTGATGTTCTCTTCGGGTCTTCTGTGAACTGCGTTTACCTGACTGCTTTACATTATTTGGAGTGCGGTATCATGGACTTTTGCTTTGGTTTAGAAGAAAGTAAAGATGAATATTTCGATGCTCAAGATAAAAGTAAACGTGCGCCTTAATTATATCGGGTCGAGGAGTGGCAGTCTAAACAATCGAGAAGAAATGAAAGCTTTTCTTAGATGGTTTTTCTTTGTATTACTGGAGAAGTAGGGAAAAACCTCATAACCATTATGTAAACATATTAATTTCAATTTATTTTTGAGGTTTGCACTTTTTAATGAAATTATTTACTACAACACTGAAAAACTGAATAGTATACATAATTTGCTTTTGTTTCATATTAACAATATTCAATAAAACTAATTGGTAGAATTAAACAAGTGAACGCTAGCACCTCAGTGGAAGCTAGCACATTGTTTTCTAATTTTGCAGAACAATTTCTGGACATTCGGACGCGATCAACTTTCTTTGAGGTATCATAAATTTGTGGCCTGTCGTCATACGTGTATGTTTGGTGCTACTCGTCAGAGCAGAACCAATTAGAAGTATTTTTCTCACGGTTCAACACTGCCTTAAAGTTCCAGTAATTTCTTGAAACAGATTACGACATATTTGTATGAACTTTCAGAGTTAAACTTAATTCAGTTCATTCCAAAAATCACATTTATTTTCTAAAGAAAAAGCAAATGCGGAATTTTTCCTTAAAGCAATGAAAACGGAAAAGTGAATGGAGAAAGATTTATTTCTTCGTTCGTCGATGCGGAACAGCTCAACAGCTTTACACGGCAGTAATATCTCACAGCCGCTGCTACACCGTACGAAGCGTTGCAGTAGCATCGCACTCACT
Source organism: Morinoia aosen (assembly GCA_030386875.1). Lineage (NCBI taxonomy): Eukaryota > Metazoa > Arthropoda > Malacostraca > Amphipoda > Talitridae > Morinoia > Morinoia aosen. The sequence goes on along the minus strand of CM059564.1, from coordinate 26,265,946 downwards.
TGCTTTAGTGATCCTTGACACCAAGAGTGAACTCGTGAATTTTTCAACCCTTGCAATTGTGTTGCTGGCTCTGCAGGAGGATGAATTGAGCTGTCGCTTTCTCAAGGCCAGCTTATTCCACCGCACACACACACCAACAGGTTAGTGTTGTGTTCTGTCTACATGTATATGCATAAATCCATCATCGATGACAATGACGCTCTAATAAAATGGGTGCGAGGATCAAGGAAATCTTTGTAACTATTTCTAGTGGATTTGAATACGTCATTTTATTTCTGTACAAAATTTGTCATCGCCTGCGTGGGAAATTATTGGATTACATTAGAATACGTGTCAGTTTAAGTCTCACTAACCGATACAAAAAAAACGTGTCGAAGAGAGGAAGGAGGAAGGCACCATTTAGAATAAAGATAAGGGAACGCTGAATCTATGCAGAAGGGTTATGGAAACAGTAAATTGAGAAAGAAGTTCATGAAACAAGATAAAAGTTTAAGAAGAAAGTAGTAGGTACTGAAAAATAGGACAGCAGTGGACCAAAAAAAGGTGGTCCTTAACATAACAAAAAAATTATTTCAACAAATAAAAGGCCTACCCAACTCTCAGCTCGGGCCCTCATACATTGTCCCTCTGGGAGTGCCAATTTTCATAGATACAACAGTTGTAAATTATTAAACTTAAAATAAATATTCTATCCAAGTGTTGCGGTGGCTAGATAATTACAGGTATGTCAGCTAATAGATGAATTGATTTCCAAAGTTTACTTACATCGGTCAATAATCTACTTAGCGGGCCAACCATAGAAATGGCTGTTTACAAATATAAGATGAAAAACTGAACGGTTCGCACTGTAAGGCAATTTTAAGCAGAATCTGATACATTCGCTGTATGTCCCTACAGAATTTACCTTTACGGCGTCGACAAACGTCGCTTTTTTTCTCAGATCTAAACTTCCCTGCCAAGATGGATGGAGATGAGCAGACTAGATAAAGTTCGTTTTTTCTCGAATAATCATGCCGTCATTGCTGTCTGCGACTATCTTAACTAATTATAAAATTGTTATTCATGTACCCAAGGCCATTCAAGTTCAGCTTTCGTCCTTCAAATGGGATTTCTTCAAAAATGGTCGTTTAAAAATAATTTTCTTTAACTGCTTAGTTGGCTAAAAGACGAGGACGGATTCTAGTTTTTTTCGTCAGTGGCGTATGGAAGCATTTATTTTAGAAAGAGCCAGACACTGTTAGCAAGTTTCCGTAGTAAATAATTTATAGTATAAATGATTAAGAAGAAATTTGAGTTATCCCGGAATTATTCATTGATAAATAAAACAAAGATGGGAAATGACAATCGAACAGCGGCAATTAATGATCTGAAAAACATATTTCATAAATTTGAGAAGTCAACGCATAGCACAAATTCCTAGTGAACACACAGAGCAAATTACCCGTTGCAGCCTGACGGGCGTTCCGAGGAGAGAGGGAAAATTCGAGCTCGGTGTCATCCTGCGAATATTTTGTCTTCCTCGTTGTGAGAGTGAAAATGTCCTCATATCTGCATGAATTTATTGGTGATTTATCCATTGTTTTTTTTCTGTAGACCTCTTCTTCAATTAATAAGCTGTCTTTCTTTCGTTAAATTAGTCAAAAACAGATGCGGTAAAATCGCCATGTTGAAGTGAAATGTTCGCTATAGAAGAAGATTTTGAAGTTATTTGAGGCCACTTCTATAGAATCACTCTTCCAGTGTGCGAACTAAAATCTTGGATTAATTTCAATTTAACGTCAGATATTGTTGAAGCTTCCTTCTCCCTGCAAGTAGAGGCTCATGAATACTAATAAATATAAAATTTTCAGCATTCTTTCAAGAAAATTATAATTATGTAACAAATTTAGTAAAATGGCTTGCCAAGATGCAGCCGGGTTGATGCATACCGTGAGTGCAAAACAAAACAAAATTAAATTTTCAAGTTCCCCAAGGCGCTGAGATGTTCGTTTGAGCACGTTCTGAGTCAGGACGACGGACGTGGAACGATTGAACATCGTCTCTACAGCGGCCGCATGTTAGAGTCTAGCGCACCGAGATGGTCACAAGGTTTACTGCAGAGGTTAGACGAGGCCGTCCACGTGGAAGTTTGCTGGAGGAATGACTGTGATTGGAAAACAGAAAGGAACGTTGTCCAGTAAGGCACGAACTTGTCATCGTTCTAAACCATTTTCAGGTCTATTTTACACAAGCAAAATTCCATTCCACACTAACGAAAAAACAATTTCACCCTAACGAAATTCAATTTCACACGAACCAAATTAAATTTCAAACTAACGAAATTCCATTTCATACAAACGAATATTCGATTTCACACAAGCAAAAATTCAATTGCACCTTACAGTAATATATTATAAATGCAAATGTTTCATCAACGCACAAACCTGCGGAGGGAAAAACTACTGACTAAAAAAAAGGTCTTTCCACACACGGTCAATAAGCGCACTTTTACAGATGAGATCGTGTTGCCAGATAAGAGACTTTTCATCGTCGAGACAAAATTTAATTGTCAGACTGAAAGAGTGTTAGAAAAGTCAGACTCTTAAGAAACAGTTTTCAAACTTCAAAAGCCCGCCTCGGTGACTGTACTGGTTGCCGTTTCTGAAACACGGAAATTATTTCTCATTTTCTTCATAAAAGTACGGAAATGAACATGAATTCAAACATGGAGCGGATTTTCATCCATACCCTTTCGATAATTTTAAAAGAACATTTTACTCTTGATTCAATAGTGAACTTAATTTTTTAAATTTGTGAACAAGGCAACGCACCCTCTCATACATCAAATAGAACAAAACGGCGATGTTGACATTATTTTCAAAGGTTTTGGAGCCAGGAAAGTTTGACCCCTCCTGATCGCCTAATCTCAGTGAATTATTCGATTAGATCAATTATGAAGTCTAAAATTTATGTTTTCCTTCACACAAAACACCTGAAGAATTTGAACGCTCTCAGACAAAAGCTTGATAGAAAGTTGTTCAAAATAGGCCACTTATTTATTAAATCAGACCCAAGTGCGTGATTCCGAATGGAGGAGTGCATATTAAATGATACTACGTATACCTGATCATGAAACAGATAAGCTTCCTAATTCAATTTTGCAACGCTTACTCGACTTTTTTACTCATAAATAATACACATTCATTATTTTGCTATTCGACGAAGTTCACTGTATTTTGTATGCTTTGGCGCATTTACATTCTACGGTGGTATAAACTATGAAGCATTACGTTATTATCTTAAGCATTTCTACTGACTAACGTATTCACTTAATTTTTAAAATAAAGGAATTTTATCACAAACTATTACAAATAAATTTATTACAAATCATCAATTTAGTATATAATTCAGATTTAAATAAATTTCTATTATACTTCACGACACACTAAACAATATTCTAACATTTATCATAATCTTGTACATTTAATCAAATTTTCAAGTAAACTTATTCTAAATTAAATTAAACTTATTCAAGTAACTTAGTTGTATAAATATTAGTCCGGGCTTTTAATTGAGTTCTGATGACTAATATAACAAATAAATCGTAGTTTATTCTATAATTCAAGTTACCTGGCTGTAGGTCAGTGATGTTGGTTCCGAGTACACAGTGATGCGAGTGCGTGTATTGACAACAAAAGCGTGCCCCAACATGCAACAATCCACTCACCTGGCTCGATGCCAAGCTGCCCTGTCTCGGCAGCAAGGCCCCCAGATCATGTCGGGGGGGGCATGACACAATGCAACTTCTACGGTCCCTTTTACACCAAGGTCTGTTTATCAAGCGGTTGACTGATCGAAGCGACGATATTCAACAAATGAAATGCGCATAAACTGACGACGTGTTGGCCTTCACGGAAATGCTACGGGAAACATTTATGGGCAATTTATTGAAGCCGTGCAGCGCCACTTGGAAGATATTTAGCAGCATGATTCATTTACGATATTTTAAGTATTACTGAATATTTCGACTAATTGAAATTGTACTGTAAAAAATGTATGCACATAAATCATCTAAAATAATTCATTGGCAGTATCATTTTGATATATAATCAACAAAATCAATAAGTGCATTGACGATTTTTTTATCCTCAGCGAGTAAGTTTCAAGTTCTTAAGGCATAAGCTGCCATATGATTAACTACCCAGAAATAATAATCACTAAGCACTACGTACACTCATTTTGTAAGACAAATAGAAACGAAAAATATTAAATTTTGTTGATCGGGAAATAGATATTACACAACGTACTAAAGCTAAGCTTCGTTAAAATGGATTTAATGTCGACGATATGGAACAAACTGTTCAAAACTATATGAGTTATATCCATGGGAATAGAAAAAAAGGTGTCTCTACCCTAGGACATATCTATTTTCAAGCGGCGATGACAGTGTCCTGCGCGACTGACACCTGTAATGACTGCAGCTAATCATACGTCACTCAACTCCTGGAGATGCCTTGAAAATAATTCCGCGTCGCCCTCTACGTAGTTGGCATATTAACAACCTCTGTAATGTTCTGAACTTGTATTTTAGAGACATTTGTCACGCTTCTAATTTAGGATTGCACGGTGTCTCTCATATTCCTTATTTTTCTATATAAGGACGATGTGCAAGTTTTTTCAGCCAGAAATGTATTATCACCGAGAGCAGGTGGTTGAGAGCGCGCCTTTCACAGGGAAGATCGTAGGTTTGATTACCGGGAATATCTGCTCTGTGAATCGGCTCCGTTGGCAAAAGGAATAACTTAAACACAATTCTCCATTTGACTCAGGTGTCGAAAATGGATAGCAGCTTGACGGGGAGAAAAAGTTATTTCGTCTTAGTTTTAGGATTATGGCATTTGAAAAATCTATGAACGAGATGATATGATCAAGCTAGATTAGAACAGATCGTACGTTATTAGAGCCTAGGTGCTTCTAGCGAAATCCACGTAAAGAAGTGCTCTTATACATGCTTGGACGAACGTGCATGTTGAACATATGTATCCGTGTATCCAAAGTATGACTTCCAAACAAATGCACATTCATATTTAAACTTTTCCACGTACATACGGCCTAATCTTTTTACTTATACGAACATGTATACATACTACACTCACACACACCGTAGCAGAATTTGATAGCACACAAACACAACACGCACATACGACCTAATCTTTCTACTTACATGGACATCTACACAAGCTACACACACACACCTTTGCAAAATTCGATCGCACACAGACACAACACGCACACACAGCCTAATGTTTCCACTTGCACGCCTAATCTTTCTACTTACACTGACATGTACACATGCTACACACACACACACTTTGGCAGAATTCGATGGCACACAAACACAACACGCACACACATACCTCAACACAGGAGCTGTGGGCTGGGGCGCCAAAGTCAGCAGCGGCGCCCCACGCTGACCAGGCCTTGGGGAGAGCAGGGGGCCAAGTCACACACAGCCCGGCTTCATTTTTTCTACCTGAGTTCGATTGGAAGTTTTGTAGTGTAGGGTGGTAGGGAGAGACTAGAGAATTCTGTTGAAAGGTAGTAGACAATTGGATGTATTCAGAGGCTAAAGAATTCTGTTGAAAGGTTGTAGACAGTTGGAAGTTTTCAAAGACTCGAAAATTCTGTTGAAAGGTAGTAGACAATTGGATGTATTCAGAGGCTAGAGAATTCTGTTGAAAGGTTGTAGACAATTAGAAGTTTTCAGAGACTCGACAATTCTGTTGAAAGGTAGTAGACAATTGGAAGTTTTCAGAGACTAGAGAATTCTGCTGAAAGTTAAATGATTTTCACGAATCTCTTGCGCTATTTAGGTGAACGTTTGTTGATGGCAGGTAATTCGAGCTGTTCACGCCGTAATTATAGCCGACACTCCCTCAAAGTTTACTATTTCACGAAAAGTTATTGAAAACATTGCTTTTTTTGCATCAGGATATGCAGAGCGTAAATAAAATTTATGTTCCTTATACGACCTCATTAGAAATATTTTTTCTTTCTTTAGTGTTGCATTGCGACCTGCAAACGTAGAGTCAAAAAGGTTTGAAAAAGAGATTTGGAAAAACACATTTGACACAACGCATTAATTTAAAAATTTTGCCCATTCAACTTACACTCTTCCACACACTCCCATCTTCTGCAATATCTTTGAAAGAGAAATACAACGCACAAGCTCTTCAGTGAATGTACCAATGATATTCTGAAAAAGCATGGTTTTATATACTATAAAAATGTCGCACCAACTTATCCAAAACTTACTGTTCTGTCAATAGAACGCGGATTTAAGGGGACCTCCTACCCTAAAATCCACCTAATTGACCTAATTGTTCAAACTTCGTTTTTCATATTTCTATCGCAACTAGGGGAACAAAAATGCTAACAGATATGTAAAATTGAGTTCCAAACACATTTGCTTCTAGAAACTTTTTCGATTTTCTCAATAGAAACAAGTTATTTTGCGAACATAAAAAATTATTTATATTTTTGCGTAAAGCCCTACTCCTTCTACAACTTTCTACGTAGAAGCTTAATTTTGATCTCATTTGAAGCAAAAAAACTGTTGAAACTTGAAAATGCCAGATTATTTTGAAATTTTAATTAAAAAATTTTATTGATGAATAGTCCAAAAAATGTTTTTTTTTCAAAACAGTCCCAGATTTTTGGAGTTCAATTGAGATTCCGCTTCTCTACGCTGTTCCCATTGTCTAATCGCGTCGAATGAGACCAAAATCACGCGTCTACGCTGAAAATTGCAGGAGTAGGGTTTTGTGCAAATATATAAATAATTTTTTTGTCAGCACAGTAACTTTTTCCTATTGCAAAAATCAAAAATTTTGATAGAAAAAATGTATTTGTAATCCAATTTTGCATATCTGTGTCCCTTTTCGTTGCCCTAGTTGCAATAAAAATGCAGAGAGGGGAATTTGAAAAAATATAGTAAGGTCCAGGGTAGAAGATCCCCTTAAAGTAATGACTGATGAATTTATTTTCGAACCTCCAAGGCCTTTCATGGGAAACAACAACACTTTTTGCACAGAAAACACTTCTGAATGTTAGCACTCATGTGGTAATTTCCACAACGTGGAATTTATTCGCAATATAGCACTCAAGTTAGTTGAAAGTGATGCCTGACTGTAGAAACAAATCCAAATCAACAGAACTAAGGAAGCTCAAATAAAAAAAGCTTATGATCAGTTAATCATTATGGTTGGCTTTTTTAGGCCTGCGTGCGTCTTTTTTACGGCTAGATTAATTATTTAAAACGTAACTCGACTACTGAAGTGAAATATCAGGAGCCACTAGCGCGCTCCGTCGCTCTCTCGATTTCAGTTAAAGCATCACCGCCCCAAACAGATAATAAACAAAACGCATACGACTCAAGGAATGTAAAGATCGTTGAGCGAACAGGTCGTCAGCGGCAAGATGAAGGCTTGTTTGTGGGAGACATAATCTCCACGATCTGCGCTATATAAACATAGGTGTGGCTTCTCGAGGTCTAGTACATCGTCTTAACATATACAGTACGTTCATTTAGACGTCATGCTAAGTTAAATGTGGATTATGTTAAGCCAGTTAATTCCGCTGTGCAGCACTAGTCTGTTTCTCCCAGTATCTAGGTCAGAATTTTTCACTAGGAGGCAATCGGCTTGTTTGAAATGGGCCCTGAAAACAGTAGAGAAATGTAGTTCGTTGTTGGTTGCTCACTCTCTCTTTGGATGACACGTCTCCTGTGACCACCAAAACTTTCAATTGGTCTTTATTTGTGAATTCAGAACTGCATTTTTTCAGCTTCCACGAACGAGTGGTTTTGAATAAGGCTCAGATTATAAGGAGGTTTTATTTACACTGAAAAAAATGAAACTGAAATCAAACGCATGTTTTTTCGATAATAGAACGAGAAGAAATTGTTTACTTTTTTGTGAAATTCAACAAAACAGAAAGTTTGTCACGTATGTTAACACACCCGAACATCAAGTCACCAATTATTGGTTGGTTACAAAATTTCCTAAATTTTTATTTTGCCACAAAACTCTGATTACTTCTCCCAAATCCGATCATTTGAAAAATGTTTGCAAATTAAACAGCGTTTTCAACATGGGAAAATTCAAATTCTGACATCGTTTGAGTGTTTTCAGCGCAGCTCTGTATTTCTCAGCACTGAATTAAGTATTAAAATTAAAACTTTTCTTGTTATTGGACCCGTATAGCTTCTTCCAGCAGGAAATATGTTTTTTTGTTAATATTGTTTACAATGCTGCGTTATGTTAAGTCATACCTTCATAATCATCTTGTGTCATATGGTATCTAACGTATTGTTTGTTCATCATTAACAACATCATCAATATAATCCACTCTATAAGTCACACTTAAATATTCAACGACATGACGTTATAATCAGTGTTGAGATTATGAGCATGGCGTTACTACAGATTTATGAATAAATTCATGAGCATGGTGTTGTTAATAACGTTACCTTCACTGTCAAAAGCCAAAGCCAGCCATGACCATCATTTCTCGACAAGTCCTTGTTGCTCCCGCTGTACAGCGAGGAAGGCACAATTAATGTCCAGCTCATTGTTAATAACGTTACCTTTGCTATCGAAGGCCAAGCATCAATACTCAACAAGTCCCTGTTGCCTCTGCAGCCCCAGGCCCTGCCCAGCGAGGAAGGCACAATTAATGTCCAGCTCATTGTTAATAACGTTACCTTTGCTATCGAAGGCCAAGCATCAATACTCAACAAGTCCCTGTTGCCTCTGCAGCCCCAGGCCCTGCCCAGCGAGGAAGGCACAATGTCCAGCTCATTGTTAATAACGTTACCTTTGCTGTCAAAGGCCAAGCATCAATACTCAACAAGTCCCTGTTGCCTCTGCAGCCCCAGGCCCTGCCCAGCGAGGAAGGCACAATGTCCAGCTCATTGTTAATAACGTTACCTTTGCTGTCAAAGGCCAAGCATCAATACTCAACAAGTCCCTGTTGCCTCTGCAGCCCCAGGCCCTGCCCAGCGAGGAAGGCACCATGTCCAGCTCGGGGATGCGGGGCATCCGCCGCAAAAAATCTTCCATGGCGGAGGTCAAAATTGCCGTCGTCGGAGCGCCGAGCGTCGGCAAAAGCGGTCAGTCATGCGCTAATTTTAACTAAGTAATTATACTGAAGTTTTAAAAAATGAGCAGAAATTAGTTTTGTCTGTAAGTTACTAGTCCGTAAAGGCTATAAGGTGTTCATTTCAAAGTGGTTTACGGGAAAGTTTGAAGAATAGGCTTCGTAACAAATACCGTCAATGCACGCTTTATGCAACGCTGTATGCAACACTGTACGCAACGCTGTATGCAACGCTGAATGCAACGTTGTATACACGCTGCTCAGCAACAGGTCAACGCGCAGCAGACGACAATTTGGGCTTCATGGACGTCCCTCTAGCGCGTAACGTAAAATTGCAGGCATCGTTTACTCGGCGTAATATTGGGGATAAAAATATTTTGGTAGAAAATGATCTCAAGTGATATTTGATACGCTATTACTGCGCAGAGTGAGGGACGGCAGAAGTCAAGTTAGCTGCAATGAGCATTTGATATAAAACATCACTACAGATTAACAGGGTATTAGGAGCACGAACGAGTATTTGATATAGATTATCACTACACAGTGTGCCAGGCTTACAAGGTATTAGGAACATTTATACGTATTTGATGCAGACTGGTGCCCACGGAGTGAGGGGTAACAAGGGTCATTTAAAGCACATTAGAGCTTTCATGGTCATTTGATGGCTATTAAAAGGTACTTAAAGGTATTTGAAGGGGATTTTGGGTGTTTAAAGGGGTATTTAAATGGGTTTTTAAAGGTATTTGATGACACTGTGTAACACTGAGTGAGAGGTAACTGTAGTTATGGGAGCAGTAATAGGCTATTACACTTGGAATGAGAGGTGACAGAGGTCATGCGTGCAGTATCAAGCTATTGATGTTGACTATTATTAAACGGAGTGAGCGGTGACAGAGTTGATGGCTACAGTTACAGGCATAGATATTTATTGCTAAAGGAAAGGCATTATCACTCAGCACAGTCGAAGCGGAATGAAGCCAGAGTGCAACTTGAGATCTCGCCACCCACTGTTGCGAATGAATGACACTGGGTGAGAGAGACAAACTAGAGTAGTAGAGGCAGTGTTTGAAATCCTACCTAAAAAAGATTTTATATCAGTCTTTTGATAAGTATTGGAAAATTTGCATGTATTTTGTTTCTTTCATTTTAAAAAACTGCATCACCCTCACGTCACGAGCCTGAGCTGCACAGTGTATGTACTCCATGCTCTAACAACAGCTGCATAGTGTGGTTTATGGCTTATAATTTTTGCTTTGATTGAAGCTTTAGAGCGTACTTTGTGCCTTGAATGCAGCTTAATTTGTGATTTGTACGCAGCTCTAAAGTGCACTGCGTGCCCTATATCCAACTGCACTGTGTACTTTGTGTTCGGTACGCAGCTTCACTGTGTGCGTTGTGTTGTGTATGCAGCTGCCCTGTGTGCGTTGTGTTGTGTTTGCAGCTGCCCTGTGTGCGTTGTGTTGTGTTTGCAGCTGCTCTGTGTACTTTGTGTTCTGTACGCAGCTGAACTGAAAAGAAAAAAGAAAGAAAAGAAAAAACTTTATTTCCAATGGAGATTGTACAATATTACAATCATTGGTTTTTAAATATCTTAAAATTAATACACTTAGATGATACACACACACGAGTATTGAAAAACTCGTGTCACTAGTCGAAAATAAATGATTGAGGGCAATGTACTCCTAATCTTGCTTAATCTACATTTGACAATACATGTAATGATAATTATAAGAGATAACGCAAATTCATGGACGATGCATTTTCATTGTGGGGTGAAAAAACTTTTGACAGTTTACATGTACATGACATAAAACTTCGCAATTATTGATGCCAGGAAATAATATATGAATCGCTTGTTTCGGCAAATGTTCAAAAGTGTCATTTTAAGGAAGCATGAAAAAAAATATAAATACAAATCCATATACATATATATACGTACATACATATATACATACATACACACACACATACAGATATATATATATATACATATGTACGCATAAGCATGAGGACCAAGAAGATTATAAGTTTTGTATTTCTAATTCAACAATTTTAACATAACGGTCGTTAGTTAATAAGCATTTTATTTGAATATAAATGGATGATCGTACAACAAATGTATAGTTTGTACATGAATGCTTTACAATAATAAAGAGATGACGAGTTAGGTAATGTTACAAGTTGAGAGTGAACAGAAAATGACCATTATCTCTAGTAAAATGCTAGTTGTCAGTTTAGTACACACATATGTGCACACATACATGTAAATATACACACGCGTTTTACGGCCATGTGTGTGCCTAGGTTACGAAAAACACCGGTTTCGTTAACATGGACACACACGTGTGTACATATAAGCAAGAGGACCAAGAAGATTATAGGTTTTGTATTTCTGATTCAACAATTTTAACATAACGGTCATTAGTTAACAAGCATTTTATTTAAATATAAATGGATGATCGCACAACAAATGTATAGTTTTTACATGAATGCTTTACAATACTAAAGATATGACGAGTTAGGTAATGTTACAAGTTGAGAGTGCACTGAAAAAAAGACCATTATCTCTAGTAAAATGCTAGTTGTCAGTCTAGTACACACATATATGCACGTATACATGTAAATATTTACACATACACATGCACACATATACCCACGCACATATTTACACCTGACTCGTAAGCATACGCAAATGCATTTCTATGCATCGAGGCAATACATACGCATTCTACAGAGTGTCATACGCATAGCGTGGACACGTACACATTTACACAAGTAAGCATGTGCGCAAATATCAGCGTAAACTAGTCAGTATAAACCAGAATTCCAATCGAGGGAAACGGAGAAAATATCTTTTATTATAGCATGAATTTTATAAAATTTCGTACTTACAATAGTGGCACAAAACAGTCTACTTAAGTCAGAAACATGAAAACGATTGTGGGACGTGAATAAGAAAGAAAACCTTAATGTCCTATAATGGTTTCATATTAGAAAAAAAAATCACATTATCTTTGAAATATGGCGCAAATTGTCGTCAATTGATAAACAAACATAGGTATCACATTATTATAAGCATATAACTATAGGCCGAATAAGTATATTACTGCAGTATAAATGGATGATCACACAACGAATTTATTTTTTTTTACATGGATGCTTTACAATTTCATATTAGAAAAAATACATTATCTTTGTAATATGGTGCAGAATGTCTGTAATTGATCAACACACACACACATAGGTACCATGACGGTCTAGTTTGATGCTTGCACAGAAACGGAGAGGAATGACATAAAATGCACCTTCGACTGGTTCATCTACTCTAGTGCACACAGTTTTACGTGCACATATACACACCCATATGCGCACATACACCTATATACGTACACACATATACAAGTAAGCATGTTTGCAAATGACAACGTATAGGCGGTCAAATCATAATACCTACGCATACTTCAAAACTGTTGTTTGATGTCTTGAATTATAACACAATGAGCGAGGGAGATTGTTCAGCAATGGAGATACCAGGTAAATGAGATTCGTCAGTACTCATTCAGTATGTTCTGTAACTAAGGATTATTATTGAGACACAAGATGACGAGTTATTTTGGCTTTAAATTCTCTCGGTCTTTGAGGGACTTTAATACTCAGGGGAAGTTTGTTCCACAGTAAGGCGCCTGATATGGACAGAGCCTTCTGCCCTAAGTGAGATGAACGATAGTTGACTAAGACATTATTGTTTCTGTTCGGTTTTTGATTGGTTACAGTGGGTGGATGGAAACGCACTATCTCAGCATTGCTCTGAGGAAGATATAACGAGGAGAATACGTATTGGGCCTTCTGCATGAGGAGCCTTTCTTGGATAGGGATCCAGCCGAGTTTATTGAGGAGAGGGGTTACGTGATCACGTCTTTTGAAATTACCGTTGCATACCACCTTGGCTGCAAAATTCATGCATTTTTGTAAGTCCCTTTGAAGGTATTGAGGTAAGTCTCCCCATAGTAGGCTGCAGTAGTCAATGCGCGATAACACAAGGGATTGAATGGCTAATAATCTGGATTTTTCGTCTAGCATACTTTTTATACGATGAAAAAACATTAAAGTTCCGTAGATTTTGTTGCAAGTAGTCTCAACGTGAGATTTGAAGGACATATTTCTATCGAACCAGATACCTAGATTTTTAACTTTTTCTGATGCATTAATTTTATCATTTCCAACTGCAAGAGTAAGATCTGAAGTTTTTTTAATTGCATCTTTGGATCCAAAAATGATGCATTGTGTTTTGTTAGCATTTAATTTGAGACCATTTCGGTCGTACCATGATTTCAGGCTAGTCAGTAAAGTTTCGGCTTTAATTTGCGTCTGTGGTATTTCCGATACAGAACTTGTTATTGCAATTTGAACATCATCTGCATACATAGAGATCCGTGTGTTAGAAGGCATTGGAGGGAAATCATTAATGAAAATAGAAAACAGTAGCGGACCAAGAATGGATCCTTGGGGAACACCAAAATTGTTTTGAATGAATGGGGACAATTTGTTTTCTATGCGGACTGCATGAGATCGATTTGACAAGTAACTTTCAAACCATTGCGTGTCTATTCCCAAGTTCAGTATTTTACGTAGAAGTCTTTCATGTTGGACGCTATCGAACGCCTTAGAGAGATCGAGTAGTAGCAAGAGTGTTACATTCTTTTGATCGATGTCACTGTATATTTTTTTCAGATATATTGAGCAGAGCGTCTTGAGTGCTAGTATTTCTTCTATAGGCATATTGATTTTGGTGGAGTAAATTTGACTCGTCCAGGTGAAATGACATTTGATTTGTCACCACTTTCTCCAGTAGTTTGGACATGACAGGCAAAAGACTGATGGGCCTGTAGTTTGATGCTGTATTTAGGTCACCACTTTTGTGCAACGGTCTAATTATGGAGTGTTTCCATTGGTTTGGAAACGTATTGGTTACTATTGATGTATTAATTATCAGACGAATCCATGGTGCTGTAACAGGGAAACTGTCTTTGATATATTAAAGACTGATACCATCATGTCCAACTGCCTTTGTGTTTTTTAGTGAGTATAAGATGTTTCGTAACTCTGATAAATCGACAGGGCGTGGTCTCCACTTGACATCAGTCCTCGAGGGTGCAGTGGGGCATGAATTTTCAATTGTTGTTTCATCTGGATTGGTACACACCTCACTGAAAACTTGAGCCCCTACTTTTGAAAAGAATGTGTTGAAATCCGTGGCTGTTGCCAAGTTATTTTCAAAATTACTTATGCGATCTAAATTTTTATATGGGGCTACCTCACTAATGATTTCCCAAGTTCGCTTCGGGTTATTTTTAGCCGTTATCAGTGCCTGGTGGAAGTGAGTTTGTTTCGCTTCAGTGATTTTCTTTCGAAGAATTTTTTCATGTTCTTTATATCTCTTGTATAAGGTACTGTTTGATCTATTGTTTTTGTACTCTCGCAAGTTAGCTTTCTTTATTCTGCTCATCTCTTTAACTTCGTCAGTGATCCAAACAGTTCGTTTTGGCTTGGTTTTTTTGGTGACGTAAGGTGCACATTCGTCGAGAGCTGCTGTGAAGTTCTCGTTGAAAATTGACACTTGTATATCAACATCGTCAGATTGCATCATTTTCTGGAATTCGGTAGACCTATCGAGTAGTTTTTCTTGAAATAGTTCTGCTGAATAGTGCCTTTTCGAGCGATAGGTCATTAAGCGGTATTTTTGTCTTTCCTTCGCAATATTAATTTCACATTCTATAGAGTGGTGATCGGAAATAGAAGGTGATATTACTGTACTAAGTATTGCGGTGGGATTATTTGTGATTGCTAGATCGAGGAGAGTTGCAGAGATTTTAGTGATGCGAGTCGGTTCTTCGACCATTTGTGATAAGCTTAGTTTATACAATAGTTTGCTTAGCTGATTGTTTTTATCCGTTAGGTCAACATTGAAATCTCCGAAAGCAAAGAATGATCTTTTTGCCTGAAGGATTTCTTTGAAGGTTTCCTCAATGAAATCTAGTGTTCGATTTAGGGGAGACGATGGGTGCCGGTAAAGGCTGCCAATGATTATTGATTTGTGTTTATTTATTTGCACTTCTAACCAAACCATTTCAATGCCTTCGAAAACTTTATTCACTAGTAGTGAAGATGTTGAGTACATTTCTTTCACAAAAATACAAGATCCTCTACCTCGGCTGGTTTTAGCGCCATCGTAGCGGTACAACACGTAATCAGGAATGTTAAAAAATGAACTTTGGGTTCGTGAATCAAACCATGTTTCTGAGACACACAAAATGTCAATTTTTTCAGTGACCAACATTACTCTGATTTCATCCAATTTACCAATCAGGCTTCGAGCATTTACATGCTTAATTTTGATTTTACCTATATTAGCACTCTTTTTAAAGGTAGCGAGGTTACTATCTCGATGGGATCGTTCAGGGGATTTATCGATTATGTCTAAGTTGCCCAGGGTGTTTGGCCCAGCATCTGCTATGTAAGAAAGTCTACTATTTGGCTGGGCAGCGGCACTTTGTCAAGATGAGGTAACCCCGGTCTGATTTTTGCCTTGTGTGACAAGAGCACTGTAGTGATCGTTTTTACGATGGAGCAGTAGTGGAGGGTTATTATTTGATAACTCTGAAATGGGAACGACTGATATTTTCAAAACACAATGATCTTTTTCATCCAGGACGAGAAGTTTTTGGCCTGTCACATTTGAAATGATAAGTGGTATAAGGTCTACAGCAGCTTGGTCAAAATGTTTTTCGTCAATGTAATTATCTATGAGGTTTTGCATGTCGTCACTGTTCTTGTCAAAAAACTTAGCATATGTGCTGTAGTTTGCTTTACTCTCTGTTTTGATTGCAGCCTTTAGGGAATTGTAATTCCATTTTGATGCTGGTTGTTTTGTAAGTAGATGAGCTACTGCGTGGAGGAGGCAGTGTCCATCGGCTTTGGTGGGAATCAGTTTTATGTTCCATGATCGTTTCAATTCATCCATTGTGGAATTCATGCGTTCACAAATGGGGCTGGAGACGTTTTTTTTCGCACTTTTTTCATCATTAAGAGGTTCTGAGAGGTGCGGGGAATTTACGTTTTTCTGGCTCTGAATTCCTGTTCTGTGGTAATTTCTCGTATGGGGATTTGCAGAGAACTGAGAAATGCTCGTGTCAATTATACTTTTCTGGTGATGATTGTGCATACCGTTGGGTAGTGGATTTTCCATCGATTGTCGACTGCGATTTTGCAGCGATTTCTCTCTTCCTATTGATTTTACTGCTTCCGAGTATGTGATTGGATGTTGATTTATACTCGTGTCTGAGAGGGGCTTTTCATCCTCTTCATCAGCATTGGATAGCAATGAAAACCTATTTTTTGTAGGCACTCCGCAGTTGTTTGTGGCGGATGCAGGAGAGGGCTTGTTATATGAGGGCAAACATCGGGAGGAGAGGGGAGGAGAGGGTTTGTTATATGAAGGCAAACATCGGTTTATGCTGCTGGAGGTTTCACGTGGATAGGCGGTCAACTTAGAACAATCATTCAACTCATTTTGCTGTTTTGAATAATCATTAGAGTATTCAATTTCTTCATTCAGATCATGGGAGTTTCTGACACAGGAGATAAAATGTGAAGTTAGTCTCAAAGGTGATTTTAGAGCAATTTGTTGAAGAAAATGATGCGTGTCTTCTCGCGTAACGGGCCAAGTGCGGACATTGTTGTAAGCTTCATCAACAGGACCGGTTTTTACATTTGTTCGCAGCGGAATCAGTTTAAGACCAATTTTTCTGCACAGGCTCGATGCCATGTACAATTGCTGCCCACTGCAGGCATACAATTGCTGCCCACTGCAGGCACTGTGGGCGATGTAACCTACATGCAGTTATTCCGTGCACATTGTGCCGTAGAGCGGACGCTCTCACGTTGTCTCTTGAAAAAGACAACAAACTGTGGACGCACTCAAACAATTACGTAAAATGACTGAGACCTGACACACGCGGAGCATTTGTAACATACCTCAGACTGAAGACATTTGCATTGACGACATTGCTTACGGTGAGAGAGCACTTCATGTCACTTCTTGTTAGTTGATTTACTCTGATGTGTGTGAGCGATGTCGGTTACGAAATGAGTTTCACGTGCTGTCCTTTAGTTTTACATCATCTTATGCAAACCTCATTGCAGATAAAAACTGGTCTCAGTTGTTCAACTAATAAGAAGCGTGATTCAACTTACGAATCACTTGGAATAGCTTGGACTATATAAGTTTCGCTTGCATGAGTTGAGGATGCTGGAAGATAACCTTGTGTAAGAACCGCTGGTATAAATTTGGGATTCTGAAAGATAATGTTGCGTAAATCGAGTAAAAATCGAATGCGTCAAGAAATGAAGCTAGAGTGACGTTCTTGAGTTAGATATTGAACGTCGTACGTCTGACAGAAGCTCATGGACATCTTTTTCAAAAACTGCAATTGTCTCTACCCTAAATTATGCAAATGAGGCATTTTATTCCCATTGTTACAATTCCTAAATGCACTTCGCTTATGATGTTTATCTCAAGTTAGAAGTACAGAAAAATAAGATTAATTTATGATTTTTCTGCAGCGTTTTTTATATATATCCCTCACACCTCAAAAATTGCCCAAAAAATTAACTCCATCTTATTTTTCCGCAGCGCTGGTGGTGAGGTTCCTCACAAAACGATACATCGGAGAATACGACCACCAATCAGGTGAGCTGTTGTACCGCCTCTCATTGGATGAGTGACTTCAGCCACCATTAGGTCACCGCCTCTCATTGGATGAGTGACTTCAGCCACCATTAGGTCACCGCCTCTGATTGGATGAGTGACTTCAGCCACCATTAGGTCACCGCCTCTCATTGGATGAGTGACTTCAGCCACCATTAGGTCACCGCCTCTCATTGGATGAGTGACTTCAGCCACCATTAGGTCACCGCCTCTGATTGGATGAGTGACTTCAGCCACCATTAGGTCACCGCCTCTCATTGGATGAGTGACTTCAGCCACCATTAGGTCACCGCCTCTCATTGGATGAGCGACTTCAGCCACTATTAGGTCACCGCCTCTCATTGGATGAGTGGCTTCAGCCACCATTAGGTCACCGCCTCTGATTGGATGAGTGACTTCAGCCACCATTAGGTCACCGCCTCTCATTGGATGAGTGACTTCAGCCACCAATAGGTCACCGCCTCTCATTGGATGAGTGGCTTCAGCCACCATTAGGTCACCGCCTCTGATTGGATGAGTGGCTTCAGCCACCATTAGGTCTCCGCCTCTCATTGGATGAGTGACTTCAGCCACCATTAGGTCACCGCCTCTGATTGGATGAGTGGCTTCAGCCACCATTAGGTCACCGCCTTTCATTGGATGAGTGACTTCAGCCACCATTAGGTCACCGCCTCTCATTGGATGAGTGACTTCAGCCCCCATTAGGTCACCGCCTCTCATTGGATGAGTGACTTCAGCCACCATTAGGTCACCGCCTCTCATTGGATGAGTGACTTCAGCGACCATTAGGTCACCACCTCTGATTGGATGAGTGACTTCAGCCACCATTAGGTCACCGCCTCTCATTGGATGAGTGACTTCAGCCACCATTAGGTCACTGCCTCTGATTGGATGAGTGGCTTCAGCCACCATTAGGTCACCGCCTCTGATTGGATGAGTGACTTCAGCCACCATTAGGTCACCGCCTCTCATTGGATGAGTGACTTCGGCCACCATTAGGTCACCGCCTCTCATTGGATGAGTGACTTCAGCCACCATTAGGTCACCGCCTCTGATTGGATGAGTGACTTCAGCCACCACTAGGTCACCGCCTCTGATTGGATGAGTGACTTCAGCCACCATTAGGTCACCGCCTCTGATTGGATGAGTGACTTCAGCCACCATTAGGTCACCGCCTCTGATTGGATGAGTGACTTCAGCCACCATTAGGTCACCGCCTCTGATTGGATGAGTGACTTCAGCCACCATTAGGTCCACCAATCAGAGGGCGAATTTGAAGAACAAATATTATTTAGCCCTTTATATTACATTTATTAGTTGTATCTTGTGGAGAAAGCATGTCCTCTGTTGTTCTTCACCAATTGAGAAATTGGTGTATCATGTGAAGCTGCATGTGTACCCATCCATAGCTATACTTGTGTTGTCTCGTGCGCGTGCTCCTATATTACTTGTTTAGTTAATTGCAATGCCAAGGGTGTGCGTCATGATTTTAAAACCGGATTGGCTTTGAATTTGAAATTTTATCACAATTAAGACCCATGTTGCAAATGATGTTATAATTTCTAGTGTAACTGGACGCACCCAATCAAACTTCAGAGCCAAATTAAAGTAAATTTTGCGTATTTCATCAATAAGCGGCACGAACTTTCATGACCTACTGGAGCACACTTTCATTAATTACTGGAGCACACTTTCATTAATTACTGGAGCACACTTTCATTATTTACTGGAGCACACTTTCATTAATTACTGGAGCACACTTTCATTAATTACTGGAGCACACTTTCATTATTTACTGGAGCACACTTTCATTAATTACTGGAGCACACTTTCATTATTTACTGGAGCACACTTTCATGACCTACTGGAGCACACTTTCATTAATTACTGGAGCACACTTTCATTAATTACTGGAGCACACTTTCATTATTTACTGGAGCACACTTTCATTATTTACTGGAGCACACTTTCATTAATTACTGGAGCACACTTTCATTATTTACTGGAGCACACTTTCATGACCTACTGGAGCACACTTTCATTAATTACTGGAGCACACTTTCATTAATTACTGGAGCACACTTTCATTATTTACTGGAGCACACTTTCATTAATTACTGGAGCACACTTTCATTAATTACTGGAGCACACTTTCATTAATTACTGGAGCACACTTTCATTATTTACTGGAGCACACTTTCATTATTTACTGGAGCACACTTTCATTAATTACTGGAGCACACTTTCATTAATTACTGGAGCACACTTTCATTATTTACTGGAGCACACTTTCATTAATTACTGGAGCACACTTTCATTAATTACTGGAGCACACTTTCATTATTTACTGGAGCACACTTTCATTAATTACTGGAGCACACTTTCATTATTTACTGGAGCACACTTTCATTAATTACTGGAGCACACTTTCATTAATTACTGGAGTGTATTTCCACTCATTACCGGAGAAATTTGTCACAAATTATCACAGCACATTGCCCCTAATTAATGGATCTCATTTCCGCTAATAACTGCATATTTCTGCTAAATCCTTAAAGCATATTACCCCTAATTACCGGAACTCCTATCCACTAATTTCCAGAGCATATTTCCACAAATTTCCGCAGCTCATTTCCGCTGATTCCCGGAATAATTTCCACTAATTACTGGAATTAATTTTTACTAAATTCCTGAGTAGTTTCCACTAATTCTTGGCATTCATTTCCACTAATTATTGGAATTCATTTCCACTAATTCCCAGAGCATATTTCCACAAATTTCCGAGGCAAATTTCTACTAATTCTTGGAACACATTTCCACAAATTCCCGGGCACAATTCCACAAATTCCCGGGCACATTTCCACTAATTCCCGGAGCCCATTTCCACTAATTCCCGGAACTCTTTTCCACCAATAACGAAGGCAAACTCTGTCACTAACCAAAAAAAGTTCCGGCCACGCTAGTGGTGCCTATGACGCAGAGCTGTTCTGACGTAATGTCTGCGATGCAAACAAATGCTGTTGTTGATGTCATTAGTGATCAAAAGAACCCATACCCTTCAGCGTCTGCACTGTCTCGTGTCTAATGAAAGCTTTCTCGGTAAGTTGATGTTTTATAATGGGTAGTGTAAATTTAAGTATGTTTATCGGATGCTTGGCTGGATGCTCCATAAATAATTTAGTAGTGTAGATGATATTGCAGTACAGAGTTTGTATCATAGCTATATAGCTGTAAGAAGGAAAAATATTGTTGATATTATAGCAAGGAAATTTAATATTGCCCATGCCGGGTGTTCCACTAAAATATCCTTGACTTTTTAATTGATTATATCATCGCTGTTTTTAAATTAAAATATTTTGATTGTCTTTTTTCTTACAACGTAATAGATTTTGTTTCCTTTTCGAATAATTTAAGTTTTTGGAAATCGGTTGAACAACCACTTTACAAGGGTCGATTTACTGAAAGGGGTAGACAAATTATCACTCATTACATTGTACAAAAAAAGTCAATTCAAATATGTTAATTTAAAGCAGAGATATAATCAATTATAAAGTCCGGGACATTTTTGTAGGACACCCGGTATTACAGGAAGGAGTAGATATATGAGGTCCGTTTTATAAGTATCCGACCTACGTCCATAAAATAAAATATAACTCGTCATTCCGTAACTACTTATGCGGTAGTTGACTGTATCTTGCAGCACATTAGTGAATATTTTGCCAGTTGGAGTGCGCGCCAGTCTCTGCCTGTGAAAGTTAGAGCGCAGAAATTCAGCCCTCGCTCGTTGTATTATCGCCCTTAAAGGTACAAACATCAGCATCTAAGGGTGCTTTATTTCAAATTCAAGCCTGATACACATCAACTTGTACACTGGTTTTTCAAATGCCGTACAACTAACACAGACGCCATGACGGTTTCTCTCGGTCAAGATAAGCTACGCGAGGGGTGGGTGTTGGACACGTGCAACAAGGTGGTTGTTGGCGCTTGTCGGGCAGCAACACACACTGCATCAAGTTCTGCCAGACGCTGGCGATACGCGCGGGTAAACCATTCTAAATATTCAACGAGCCATGATGACCCGATAGGAATATCACAAATAGAGAAGCTTAAAAACATCTTCAAGTAAGCAAAGATAAATCTCTGTCTACAGCAAGCCCCTATCTTTCATTGTGAAAAGTTGAATTCATTGCGAACGTTTGTCGAATCGCAATATAAGACCGTCGCATAACCCCGGAGGGATTGTTGGAAAAATAGGAATAAGCACATAATATGTTCATACAATTTCAGCAAAATATCAGGCCATACGAAGAGTGTCTGGGAAATTTGTTCCAAAGTTGCTAATGGATCAGCAGAAAGAGCACGGCCTGGAAATTGCATAAAGCCTACTTGACAGCGCTAAAAATGACTCCCACTTCGTTAAAACTATCAATACTGATCTTGGGATTTCTTCCTGTTCCCTAAAAGAAAACAATTCTGAAAGAAATGTTTTTTTTACAAAAGATTTGATATTATGAGCGGAATGACGGTGGAGTTCTACGACATTCCTATCACGATTTACCAGAGATGTTACCAGGAGTGGCAGTATTGATAAAGCTTCAACTCTCGAAGGGAGTACTTTGAAGGTGTTTAAATGAAACTTCTGACACGAAAACAATTATTTCCTTCGAGGACCCAGGTCGGATATTTTATGATATAGTAATATAATTCTAATATAACAGCGATGAAATAAAATACTGCTAACATAACGGCAAGAACTTGAAACACTGCATGCCAATATTACAGCAAGGAGTTAAAATGTTACCACTAATGCAGATTTGAATTAAAATACCGCTTGTATTTCCAGCAAGGGGTTAAAACATTAGCAATATTATAGTAAGGAGTTCAAATATTGCCAATATTCCTAGGAAAAACTTTCAGCCAATGTTGGAGCAAGCAGCTATAAAATTGCCCATATTTCAGAGCAGCGCTACCGCAGCGAAGTGATAGTGGACGGAGAGCCTGTGTTGTTCGAGGTGTTGGACACGTGCAACAAGGTGGGTGTTGGACGTGCAACAAGGTGGGTGTTGGACGCGTGCAACAAGGTGGGTGTTGGACGTGCAACAAGGTGGGTGTTGGACGCGTGCAACAAGGTGGGTGTTGGGCACGTGCAACAAGGTGGGTGTTGGACACGTGCAACAAGGTGGGTGTAATACGTACATTAAAAACTGTTTACTGAAGATGGAGCTGGTCTCCGAAACGTTGTATAGAACTGACTTAGTTTTCAAATTTGCAGTTCGTGAAAAATTTAATTAAACATGATTTCAATACATGGTGCTTTCTTCGTTTTTACATTCCTAATAATCATTCGCCATAATAAAAGTAACTTCCGTGATTAATTAAAAAAGCATGCCGAGCCTGACGAAAAAAAAGCTCGCAGCAAAAGCTCGACCATGGCTAGACATTTACTGAACCAAGCATGTCGTCGGAAGGCCTATCTATGCCCAAAACTAAACCAGGATACTAGCTAGCACTTTGATTTTTTGTGCCTTTCCTTGCACCTCCTCATATGTAAATTGTCGTATTCTTTAATGACCAACAGACAACGTTTTTCCAAGAAAAGGTTTCCGTTTTTTGTTATGGCGGACGAAGATATTTATGAGCACACATGCAGACTAGGTGCCTACAGGCTGAGCTAGGTGCCTAGAAATGATTCTTGTGTGTGCGTTGTTCAAGGTTTTCATGCAAAAGTCCAATAAGAACATCACACTTGGTATGTGTTGATCATTAGAAGGTGCAGTACCCGGGCAGGTGCCCCAGTGCTTTCTATGCGCTGCCAAAACTCTCACAAAAGACTGTATTCTCGTGAACTTGTCGAGGTTATCTGGAACCGTGCATCGATTTGATAAATTTTGGTTACCTTACCTGTCATTCTCTTTCTGGCAGATGAATAGTTATTGTTTTTGGCTTGCCTGTTGTTGAGTTAAGAACGCGTTTGTAGTCGAGCAGCGTAGTATTTTAAGTTTTTAATATCATTGAGGGTAAATGTGGATAAAAGTAAGGTGATGAGATGTTCAAGAGGTGTAGTGTTTGGAACTTTGGATGTAAGGATGAATGGTGAAGTGTTAGAGGAGGTAGAGCATTTTAGGTACCTCGGGTCGGATGTGGCTGTTAAGGATAGCATGGAAGTAGAGGTGAGGCATCGAGTGAGTGAAGGCTGTAAGACATCATGTGCAATGAGGAAAGTGTTTGAATGCAGGAGTTTGAATATGAATGCTAAGAGGGGACTGTATGAAAGCTTGATCGTGCCAGTGTTGTATGGAGCAGAATCCTGGGGGCTGAGTGCAGCTGAGAGGAGGAAGTAGGATGTGTTTGAGATGAAGTGTTTGAGGAGCATGTATGGAGTAACAAGAAGAGATAGGATCAGGAATGAGTTGGTTAGGGGGCAGACGCGTGTTATCAAAAAGTTGAGCAGGCGAGTGGATGAAAAAGTGCTTGGATGGTTTGGGCATGTTGAAAGAATGAATGTTGAGCGGCTGTGAAAAAGATTTATGTGTTGGAAGTGAGTGTTCTTAGAGCACGAGGTAGACCACGGATGAGTTGGATGAATGGGGTGTGCTTTGTATGAAAGGGGTCTGACTGTGGACGTGGCGAGAGGGATGACTGCGGACAGAAGTGAGTGGGGGCAGTGCATAAGAAGGTAATTTTATTTTTGACGCGGTACTGGAAGCCTGCCCGCGTGTGATGGGGTTGACCTGTCCTGTGCGGGGGGAGGGGCTGCACTCAATGAAGTGGTCGGGGTAAACCAGCTATGGCTGTCAGGCCTGACTGTGGAAGGTGGTTGTGCTGGGCTGCTGCTGATCCTGGCAGTATGGTGCGGCCAGTGCTGCCTCTCTCGCCTCCTAGTGACTAAGTGTGGTGATTGTGGCCTGCTGTCGGCTACCCTCCCATATGGGTATATGCCCTGGTATATGTATGTAAGATCATCCCCGCTTTCCTTTTAACGCTTTCGAAAAAGACATGATTTATTGTGGAATATTGGTTGTTAGGGTTTATGAAGTGATGTTTCGTCGGCCATATCAACATGATTGAAATGTACAGATATGAAATTAAAGTTTTACAGAATCATTTTTATATTAAACCCGATTAGATATTTATCTCAGGCATTTGGGAAAGAAATTCTAGTCAATCACTTAAACGTAGCTGCATTCACTTGCAAAAATCACATTTCTTCCGGATCACTAAGAATGTACTTAAAAATAGATTCCCAATGTTCCTTAGAAAACCTCTCGCCAAATATATCGATATGGTAATATTCGACTCACAATAGAACTAAATTTCTTCCGGTAGCAATTTACGTCGAGTGCGCTCATAAATACGTGGAGGCGCAACCTAAATGAAGGTAGCGTTGCGGCCATAATTAGCCACGCGTCTGCCTGTCGCGCAGCGCCATCAAAGAACCATTAGCAGCAAATAGCCCTGCGGTGTCCATCTTTACCTCCCCAACCCGATCATCGGCGACACGGAGACAAAAATACGAAACACATCGCGCCAAAGTCAAGGCCGCTTTACGGCCGAACCTGGCATACCTTTGCTTCACTTTTTCACCCTGCCTGAGGTGATGAACGGCTTCCCACACTCACACTTTGCTCTGGGCTTCCTCCTGATCTAAGAAAACCGACTCGAATTGACACGATTCGCGTAAGCCTGATCTAAGAAAACCGACTCGAATTGACACGATTTGCGTAAGCCTGATCTAAGAAAACCAGCCGCGAATGGTCGCTATTTGTGGTTTCAGCCAAAGCTTCATGTTGGTTGCTGGCTGTACTCGGCAGTTGTGTGTTTTTTGCGAATGATTCGTGAACCTAAAGTGACGGTGAGGCTGATTTCTAGATCAAGGAGTGAAACCGCGTGTTGTTTACGCTGTTTTGCATGTTTATCCATGAATGAGAAGAAATGAAACCGAGTCTTAACATTTTCCTGTGGGGGTCAAAACACAAAGGAGAACTTCCCTGCGCAAGAGATATATTTAGATCGTGAATTTTTTTGAGAGACTCATCGCGATTTTTTTTGAGAGACTCATCGTGAATTTTTTTGAGAGACGCATCACATTTGTCCATCAAATGCTCGGTTCCTAACGACGACTGACAAGACGTATGTCGAGTGACTTGTCCTCGACTTAGACAGCAGCGTCGTGACGCATGACGTGTCTCCGTGAGGCGAGTCTGAGACGTGTGACGTGTGAGGAATGGCCGAGGATTGGGATAAGGTAATCGCACGGAAGGAGAGATAGCGAAATGCTTTAACTGCAGTGACCGAGGAAGTTATGCTTGTGAGTGGTTTTATATTAAAAATATTTCATGATGAAGATAAACGAGTGTTTTTCTCAAATCTTTGATTTAGCTATCTCAAAAAAGGTCAACACTGTCATCTAAAACTCATTTTGTAAAATTTTGGTGGGTAAAAATTACTTTCTTCTACTCTTTTTCCCTCTGAGTCACGATACCATAAAGGCTTCATAATAATTTTGCACATTAAAATAAAATGAGATTTCTTTTGTGCATAGGAACTGCGTGTTTTTACCTAGTAACTTTACAATATAATATGCGTAAGAGAAACTTAAAGGAATCTTATAATTTTGACGAGCGAACCTAGTTCACCTGTTTTTCAGCTGAAATAATTTCCTAAGAAAGTCGCACTGATTGTTTCGGTAGATTAAAGTGTCACAAAAAGTAAAAAAGCGTTTCAGGAAAATATCTCAGCATTCATTTTAATCACTGTGCAATTATTGATGTCGTCACGAGGCACAGCGATGTACCAAACTCGCGCCTATTGAGCACCGGCCCATCTGCTCTCGTGAGTCAGAGCCTCCGAGTCAACTGAGTTATGACCATCAAAGCCTTAAGATTTCTTAACATAGGGCCTCACGTGACACGAGCTTCTCTTTACGATCCCTTAGGAAGGCAGAGCTCGAATTAAGCCCCATATGTTGTGAAGGCGTGAACAGCCGAGCTCGGCTCTAGCGTAACTTGAGGGACAGCACTGGCACACCAGCTGTCGAGGAGCTGCTTATATGTTTATAGTGATAATATAACTTACGTTTTTAATCATTTGTTTATAATTGTAATATAACTCATGATTGTAATTACATGTTTGTATTTATATTAACCGAACTCAGCCGTAGCTTAAATTGAGGTGACATCACTGACGTATCAGCACCCGAGGGTCTGCCTATAATTATATGTTTATAGTGATAATATACCGAACGCTTATAATTATATGTTTATATTTATAATAGCCGGGCTGAGCTGTAGCGTAAATTGAGAGGACAGCACTGACACACCGGCTGTCGAGGAGCTGCTTATATGTTTATAGTGATAATATAACTTACGTTTTTAATCATTTGTTTATAATTGTAATATAACTCATGATTGTAATTACATGTTTGTATTTATATTAACCGAACTCAGCCGTAGCTTAAATTGAGGTGACATCACTGACGTATCAGCACCCGAGGGCCTGCCTTTAATTATATGTTTATAGTGATAATATACCTTACGCTTATAATTATATGTTTATATTTATAATAGCCGGGCTGAGCTGTAGCGTAAATTGAGAGGACAGCACTGACACACCGGCTGTCGAGGAGCTGCTTATAATTATATCGATGGCGTGCGCGCGCGTCAGTCGTTATAGATCTCGTGTCACGGTGAAATCAAGAAATTCCTCGACTCTGATCTGAGTGTCTCGGAAATTTGATGAATTTGAAGGAATTTATTTGTTTTTTAAGTATTGCTGTTGCACATGACGCAATTCACATGATTTAAATGAAATTGGTCAACATTACGAACAAAAATGAATAAACTAGCCAAGTACGTAATTTTTTGTAACGTTTCAATTTTGCACCGGGCTTCTAACTTAGTAAAATAATTAACCTTTAAAATTAGCAGAACAGAAGAGTAGTTTTCACACCGAAAAAGTATGCGTTCTTGTAGTTGACTATTTATTTTTGTAATGCCTAAACACAGACCAAAATATAACAATAGCCCACTTTAGGAACGTACTGATACATGTGTCTCATTCGGATATGGTCTACGAACGCGGCTCCTCGAGCTGAACGCTTCTGAAACAATCTCACTAATATCTAATTGATAATATTTCTGTCATCCAAAGACGAAGTCCGCTGGCAATAACTCAACATTAAAGTGCGCTGAGATAAGCGCACTCGACGTCCTCTTCATGTGTTGTATAATGTGGAAAATCATTATGTCGTTTTCATACTTTTTAGTGAGGAAAATTTGTTGCGCTAAAATCATTCGAATAATATTTAACCTCTCAGACAGAACAATTAATTTCATGATTCGAAGCCGCTGAATCGAACGATTTTTTGCACATACGGCGTGATGAGAAGGTGTCTATGAAGGAACCTTTAGATCTTGTAGCGGTGATTGCTAACCTGTTACTTTGCAATTGCCATTCTGTTACACCCAATTTCATTTGGTTACTGTTGATTATCACTTTTTAATGGAGATAGCCCTCCTGTTTTTGGAGACGCCATTTTGTAACTGACTGTTACCATTCTATTACTGACGATTATCATTCTGTAACTGGAGAGTATCATCTTGTTGCTTGGATTTGCCATTCTATTACTGACGATTATCATTCTGTAACTGGAGAGTATCATCTTGTTGCTTGGATTTGCCATTCTACGAGTATTACTGACGATTATCATTCTGTAACTGTAGATTGCTGTCCTGTGACTTGTAGTTGCCATTTTTGTTAACGACTATAACAACTCTGTAACTGAAGGGTATCATATTGTTGCTAAGGGTTGCCATTTTGTTTCTATTACAACTCCGTATAAGGAAAATACCATCGTCCTTCTCGCGACTGCCACTCGGTTACTGGCTATTACAATTCTGTGAATGGCGACTGCCATTCTGTTGCCAGCGATTGCCATCCGCTTGTTGACATTCGGTTGATTGCTTGCGATTGCTATTCCCCTTCTGGCGATTGCGCTGCCGTTGCTGACGATTGCGGGCCCGTCAGCGCGACACGCTGGCATTGTGTCAGCTACTCGACCTTGTCGTCGGTGCGCCGTGACTCAGGGAGTCGGAATAGCCGCGTGTATTAATTTTGATATTTTAATCCCGTCTTAATTTGAATTATTGCTATAGGAGTCGGGCTGCGAACTGAGCATTACTCATTTTCTCAAATTAGCGATAGCTGAGGCCTGAATGTCGCGCAATGCGTCGGCCTGAATGTCGCGATGCCGAGCAGGTCGACGCATTGCTTATTATAAAGCCTTCCTTGCCATGATATATACTTACATTTAAATTATATGACGGTGTAAATGTATTTTTGTAGGGCTGAACAGTTTTTTTGCGGGTAACGCAGACTGCCGTCCGTACGTGAAGATTAATTTTAAAAATATATTTTATAAATAAGCCCCACATTTGGATGGTGGTACAAAAGAGGTTCTAGTTTTTCTATCAAGCGTGCTGCCCGAGGACAGTTGCGCTGGTCGTGTGAGCTCGAGGTATAATGTGGAGAGGGTAAATTTAAATGTATTTCTTTAGTACGTATTCGGAGCAGTAATTGGCCAATTTGTGAGGCTAAGTACTGACAACCAGGTAAAAAACAGGGACGATCTCTGAGTTTACACAGAAGCGCGGAAAAAGTAAGAGTAAACAGTGGAGAATGCGACGAATGAAAGAACTTAGAGAAGTATTAAAGTTAGAATAGTTAGAATACCATTGATGAATACAGAAACAGTAATCTGAAGCAAAGATAAATAAGATGAGGAGATCAGAGAAAGAAGAATATAAAGTAACACAGACCAGCAAAGAGGCAACAAACAAGGAAAAAAGGTCAACAAACAAGGGTGAGGTAACAACAAACAAGGAGAGGTAACAACAAGCAAGGGAGAGGTAACAAAAAACAAGGAGAGGTAACAACAAGCAAGGGAGAGGTAACAACAGACAAGGGAGAGGTAACAACAAACAAGGGAGAGGTAACAACAAACAAGGGAGAGGTAACAACAAACAAGGGAGAGGTAACAACAAAGGGAGAGGTAACAACAAACAAGGGAGAGGTTACAACAAACAAGGGAGAGGTAACAACAAACAAGGAGAGGCAACCACAAACAAGGGAGAGGTAACAACAAACAAGGGAGAGATAACAACAATCAAGGGAGAGGTAACAACAAACAAGGGAGACGTAACAACAAACAAGATAGAGGTAACAACAAACAAGGGAGAGGCAACCACAAACAAGGGAGAGGTAGCAACAAACAAGGAGAGGCAACCACAAACAAGGGAGAGGTAACAACAAACAAGGAGAGGCAACCACAAACAAGGGAGAGGTAACAACAAACAAGAGAGAGGTAACAACAAACAAGGAGAGGCAACCACAAACAAGGGAGAGGTAACAACAAACAAGGGAAAGGTAACAACAAACAAGGGAGAGGTAACAACAAACAGGGAAGAGGTAACAACAAACAATGAGAGGCAACAACAAACAAGGGAGAGGTAACAACAAACAAGGGAGAGGCAACAACAAACAGGGAAGAGGTAACAACAAACAATGAGAGGCAACAACAAACAAGGGAGAGGTAACAACAAACAAGGGAGAGGTAACAACAAACAAGGGAGAGGTAACAACAAACAGGGAAGAGGTAACAACAAACAAGGAGAGGCAACCACAAACAAGGGAGAGGTAACAACAAACAAGGAGAGGTAACAACAAACAAGGGAGAGGTAACAACAAACAAGGGAGAGGTAACAACAAACAGGGAAGAGGTAACAACAAACAAGGAGAGGCAACCACAAACAAGGGAGAGGTAACAACAAACAAGGGAGAGGCAGTAACAAACAAGGGAGAGGCAACAACAAACAAGGGAGAGGCAACAACGAACAAGGGAGAGGTAACAACAAACAAGGAAGAGGTAACAACAAACAAGGAGAGGCAACCACAAACAAGGGAGAGGTAACAACAAACAAGGGAGAGGCAATAACAAACAAGGGAGAGGCAACAACAAACAAGGAAGAGGCAACAACAAACAAGGGAGAGGTAACAACAAACAAGGGAGAGGTAACAAAAAACGAGGGAGAGGCAACAACGAACAAGGGAGAGGTAACAACAAACAAGGGAGAGGTAACAACAAACAAGGGAGAGGCAACAACGAACAAGGGAGAGGTAACAACAAACAAGGGAGAGGTAACAACAAACAAGGGAGAGGTAACAACAAACAAGGGAGAGGCAACAACGAACAAGGGAGAGGTAACAACAAACAAGGGAGAGGTAACAACAAACAAGGGAGAGGTAACAACAAACAAGGGAGAGGCAACAACGAACAAGGGAGAGGTAACAACAAACAAGGGAGAGGTAACAACAAACAAGGGAGAGGCAACAACGAACAAGGGAGAGGTAACAACAAACAAAGGAGAGGTAACAACAAACAAGGGAGAGGCAACAACGAACAAGGGAGAGGTAACAACAAACAAGGGAGAGGCAACAACGAACAAGGGAGAGGTAACAACAAACAAGGGAGAGGTAACAACAAACAAGGGAGAGGTAACACCAAACAAGGGAGAGGTAATAACAAACAAGGGAGAGGTAACAACAAACAAGGGAGAGGTAACAACGAACAAGGGAGAGGTAACAACAAACAAGGGAGAGGCAACAACAAACAAGGAAGAGGTAACAACAAACAAGGGAGAGGTAACAACAAACAGGGAAGAGGTAACAACAAACAAGGGAGAGGTAACAACAAACAAGGGAGAGGTAACAACAAACAGGGAAGAGGTAACAACAAACAAGGGAGAGGCAACAACAAACAAGGGAGAGGCAACAACAAACAAGGGAGAGGTAACAACAAACAGGGAAGAGGTAACAACAAACAAGGGAGAGGTAACAACAAACAAGGGAGAGGTAACAACAAACAGGGAAGAGGTAACAACAAACAAGGGAGAGGCAACAACAAACAAGGGAGAGGCAACAACAAACAGGGAAGAGGTAACAACAAACAGGGAAGAGGTAACAACAAACAAGGGAGAGGTAACAACAAACAAGGGAGAGGTAACAACAAACAGGGAAGAGGTAACAACAAACAAGGGAGAGGTAACAACAAACAAGGGAGAGGTAACAACAAACAGGGAAGAGGTAACAACAAACAAGGGAGAGGCAACAACAAACAAGGGAGAGGTAACAACAAACAGGGAAGAGGTAACAACAAACAGGGAAGAGGTAACAACAAACAAGGGAGAGGTAACAACAAACAAGGGAGAGGTAACAACAAACAGGGAAGAGGTAACAACAAACAAGGGAGAGGTAACAACAAACAGGGAAGAGGTAACAACAAACAAGGGAGAGGCAACAACAAACAAGGGAGAGGTAACAACAAACAGGGAAGAGGTAACAACAAACAGGGAAGAGGTAACAACAAACAGGGAAGAGGTAACAACAAACAAGGGAGAGGTAACAACAAACAAGGGAGAGGTAACAACAAACAGGGAAGAGGTAACAACAAACAAGGGAGAGGTAACAACAAACAGGGAAGAGGTAACAACAAACAAGGGAGAGGCAACAACAAACAAGGGAGAGGTAACAACAAACAGGGAAGAGGTAACAACAAACAGGGAAGAGGTAACAACAAACAGGGAAGAGGTAACAACAAACAAGGGAGAGGCAACAACAAACAAGGGAGAGGTAACAACAAACAGGGAAGAGGTAACAACAAACAGGGAAGAGGTAACAACAAACAAGGGAGAGGTAACAACAAACAGGGAAGAGGTAACAACAAACAAGGGAGAGGCAACAACAAACAAGGAAGAGGTAACAACAAACAAGGGAGAGGTAACAACAAACAGGGAAGAGGTAACAACAAACAGGGAAGAGGTAACAACAAACAAGGGAGAGGCAACAACAAACAAGGGAGAGGCAACAACAAACAGGGAAGAGGTAACAACAAACAGGGAAGAGGTAACAACAAACAAGGGAGAGGTAACAACAAACAGGGAAGAGGTAACAACAAACAGGGAAGAGGTAACAACAAACAGGGAAGAGGTAACAACAAACAAGGGAGAGGTAACAACAAACAAGGGAGAGGTAACAACAAACAAGGGAGAGGTAACAACAAACAAGGGAGAGGTAACAACAAACAGGGAAGAGGTAACAACAAACAGGGAAGAGGTAACAACAAACAAGGGAGAGGCAACAACAAACAAGGGAGAGGCAACAACAAACAGGGAAGAGGTAACAACAAACAGGGAAGAGGTAACAACAAACAAGGGAGAGGTAACAACAAACAGGGAAGAGGTAACAACAAACAGGGAAGAGGTAACAACAAACAGGGAAGAGGTAACAACAAACAAGGGAGAGGTAACAACAAACAAGGGAGAGGCAACAACAAACAAGGGAGAGGCAACAACAAACAAGGGAGAGGTAACAACAAACAAGGGAGAGGCAACAACAAACAGGGAAGAGGTAACAACAAACAAGGGAGAGGCAACAACAAACAAGGGAGAGGTAACAACAAACAAGGGAGAGGTAACAACAAACAGGGAAGAGGTAACAACAAACAAGGGAGAGGTAACAACAAACAAGGGAGAGGCAACAACAAACAAGGGAGAGGTAACAACAAACAAGGGAGAGGCAACAACAAACAAGGGAGAGGTAACAACAAACAGGGAAGAGGTAACAACAAACAAGGGAGAGGTAACAACAAACAAGGGAGAGGCAACAACAAACAAGGGAGAGGCAACAACAAACAAGGGAGAGGCAACAACAAACAAGGGAAAGGTAACAACAAACAAGGGAGAGGTAACAACAAACAGGGAAGAGGTAACAATGACCTGGGAGAGGCGACAAGTAACGACCTGCACTGCGAGGAAGGGTGAAAATAAACAGAAAATGGGTAAATTCAAATCACATAAGGAAGAAAAAGAAGTAGAGGGCGAGTTGGCCAGAGACAATGTTTTGAAATTTATCTTAGTTGCATTCCGAAAGGAGACATAAATTTGGGATCGACTGTCGACCGCAAAAAATTAGTAATTTGTAGAAGAAAGGAAACGTAAATCTTAAGATGCTTGTTTAAATATATTTTTTGTTAGTGTGTACACTAGTTACCAATTTTTCTTGCTTTCCTACATTGTCAGTAAGCGTAAAACTTTTATGTTCAATTTTGATTAGACTGTTATTATGTTACCGTAAATTGCCAGTCATGGGATGCTAGTCGGAATAATTGTAGAGCAATGAAAGTGGACTTCAAATAAGTTTTTTAATCAAAATATACCACAAAAGTCTACCCTCATGGAGGTGGTAACTCTGTCAGCATCTTATACAAGGAATAAAAAATGTAAATTATGAGATTTAATAGAATAAAAAAATCCATTTAGAAAGTCTTCCCAAATTCAGGTCGCCTGTTTACAATCTTGTGTTATGTGATGCAAATGTACCTAAGGTAGGAAGTAATGATAACTCTATTTCATTTAGCATTTGTATCTCATGTATCTCATATAATGATGAATGAATAGAAATATTTAATGTCGTCATCTAATTTAAATAATAGTGAATAAAATGTAATGATGCCTTTATTTCATTTGCATTTGTATCTCATATATTTGTATACAATCTACCTAGGGCAGAAACTAATACGACACTGTTTCTTATATATATGTGTATCTCATAAAACGCGTTTTCCAGAACGACGTTGCCCTGTTGACACATATATTTATGGTAGAAAGTAATGGTGACTATTTCATTTGTATTTTTACCTCATATACTGATGCAATATGCCTTTGAAAGAAACTAATTTTGACTCTATTTCTTATCTGTGTGTCTCATACAACGGGTTTCCCAGAACGACGAAGCGCTGCCGATATAAATCTAAAATAGAAAGTAATGATGACTCTATTTCATATGTATTTATATCACATATAATGATGCAAATATATCTAGGGTAGGAACCATATATGATTCTATTTGTTACGTAAGTGTTGCTTCTCCTTCATCGTTTTTCCAGAACGACGAAGCGCTGCCGGCGGCAGAAGTGGTGTCGTGGGCGGACGGGCTGCTGCTGGTGTACTCCATCACAGACCGCCGGTCGTTCGACTGGGTCAAAAGATGCCGTCAGAACTTCACAGAACAGGGCAGCTGGCCCCCTAGACTTTCCGGGAACTGTTCCCCTAACTTGTCCCCCAGTCCGCCCCTCCTGGATGGGGCCCCGGCCTCCAGCCCCCCCACGCTGCTGGTGGGCAACAAGGCGGACATGGTGCATCTCAGACAAGTCTCCTCAGAAGAAGGTGGGACGGTCGTGGGACTTGGCTGACTTGGAAAGTTGGGAGTTGACACTCTTGCGATACGACCCTTCGATGGGGAATATGATGATTTTTAACAATCTTCTAAAATTAATGGTTTTTAATTTTCAGAGTTCATGTTTGGTATTGATAAAATTTTGAACAACTTCTGACTCTAAATGTGAATTGAATGTTGAACTTCAGTTTAATCCATCCCAGTTAACGCGTTAGGTTCTTATGAAGCTTCTAGATTGGACGGAGGCGGGAGAGAGTTTGTTCGCTCTAGAGGTAACAATTTGTCTTTGATATGATGTATAATTTTGATAAGGTACCGATAAAAAGTTACTTAAATTAAAAAAATTTATGGTTCTAATTAGCCACTTGATTTGCCAAACTAACTAGTAAACGAACAATTTGTCACATTTATTACAATCTCTTGATCATGTACTCAGGTTGAAGGTTTACTTTGGGGTCTATTCTTGAAGGTGAGGTAAAGTATTCATCTTATGTAAATGAGTTTTGAAAAAAATGAGTTTGCACATCCTGCTAGTCAATCTAACTATGAATTCTCAAATAATCTAAATAATTTAAAGGTTTTCCAACCTTGGAGTTGAACCAGAGCAAGTTCTAGAAGCCCTGTCAAATTATCAGCGCGGTCGCACTCGTTCGTATGGTGGTATGGTCATATTAAAAAAAAAATGTATAGATTTCAAAATTCTTTGCTGTTCATATGAAATGAATCTTGGCTAAGGAAAAATGAGATAGATAGACTTCTCAAATTGCTGAGAAAAGAGACAAAAACTTCTAAATTCTGTGCTGTCTGAGTAACTTCCAGGTTACGGAGAAAGAGGTGCACTTATTTCTAACAACTTTCGAGCTCATGAAAACTAGTCGTAGGTACAAAATAAATTAAACACAAATTTTTAAATTTTTAGTCGTCCAGGTTAAATCATAGCTATTTACACATAAAGATATGGAAATTTTTGACACAAAGATATTCAAACTCTTCGTCCAGGCGAGATCCTAGCGAAGGACATGGAGTGCCAGTTCTGCGAGGTGGCGGCATCAGACCAGGTGGCGCAGGTGGCGTCTGCCTTCCACGACCTGTACCGCGAAGTCCAGTGCTGCAGGAAGCGCAGCAAAACTTCGCTGCTCGACCGCGTGCTCGGCGCCAACAAATCCAGCCGCTCGTACGTCAGGGGCAAGAGCGACTCAGCGCTACCTAAAGACTGAAAAACAGTGCAGTTTTGTATTCCCTTGTATCATAAAGTGCCTTTTGTTCGATTGCTGTTTGTTTGCTCATAGAGTTTTATCTATTGAATGTCGGTGATGTTGGAGTGTTGTTCTTGAGTGTGTCACAGAAGGTTGTGTGACATGTTTCGATGCGAATAGTTACGACATCATCTACATGTCAAGCAATTTTTAAAAATACATGGAACGAAAGAATCGGAATCATATTGACTACGAGTAACTTACGAGGAAATTATACTCTGTATGTTTAATTATCTTAGTGGAGAAATTCGCCAATGATCTATTTTCGGAAAACACAAGACAGTCTAAATAAAGTGAGCAATACTCAGTTCAGTTTAAAAAAAGATCACTAAATAGCCAGACTGAACTTCCTATACCGAGACCATTGAGACGAAGACTTTAAGAATGACTAGATCGTAATAAAATTAGGAACTTATTTAAACGATGTATTTATTATTTTTTCCGAAAGGTGTTCTATCGCGCTTCTGCCAGTTGAAATAGCTTTAGTTCAATATCGATATGTCTATGTTCTTCCTTCAGCCATTTCATTTTCACGCATACAAGCAATGATGAAACACGAACTAGATTCAGCCGTTTTAAAAGAAACACCAAAAACGATATTCTGAGAAATTTTACGCTAAATTTTTGCAAAAACGCTTGATACAATTATTATATATTCAAAATAACAGCAATAATTTCTCTATAGTAAAATATTCTCACTTCAATAGAAAATAGCGGTATAAACTTTATGAGTTCAATTAAAATATTCTCACTTCAATAGAAAATAGCGGTATAAACTTTATGAGTTCAATTAAAATATTCTCATTTCAATAGAAAATAGCGGTATAAACTTTATGAGTTCAATTAAAATATTCTCACTTCAATATAAAATAGCGGTATAAACTTTATGAGTTCAATTAAAATATTCTCACTTCAATATAAAATAGCGGTATAAACTTATGAGTTCAATTAAAATATTCTCACTTCAATAGAAAATAGCGGTATAAACTTTATGAGTTCAATTAAAATATTCTCACTTCAATAGAAAATAGCGGTATAAACTTTATGAGTTCAATTAAAATATTCTCACTTCAACAGAAAATAGCGGTATGAACTTTATGAGTTCAATTTATGAGAGAATAATCTCAGCGTCGAAGAGATATTCCCAACTCATTGAAGAAAAGAATGAGTTTGAATGACGAAAAAACTCAAATCAATAAAGAAGTAGTTTCAGAATGAAAAAGGTTTTAATTCAATAGAGAATAATACCCGTATAAAAGAGATAAATGGAATATAATACAAAAATTTCAGTATGATTTAGGTAACCTCAATCAGTAGAGAATAATCTCAATTTAGTAGCGGATGATCTCAGCATGAACGAGATAATCTCAATCCAATAGAGAATACTCTCAGCATGAAGGACTCAATGCTCTCAACCCAATAGAGATTACTCTCGATATAAGGGGATAGCATCAACTCAGTAGAGAATACTCTCTGTAAAAAGGACTCAGTTCTCCCAATTCGGTGAAGAATACTCTCGGTATGAAGGAGAAAACCTCTAGCCAGTAGAGAATGCTCTCAGTATGGAGATCATCTCAGCTACCCAGCACACATGCACATCTCTCATCTATACTAGAGCGGTGTCTGTCTTTCTGTCTGTCTGTCTGTCCGAAGCCAGCCGAAAGCTTGTGATGAGCGTATCTGTGATACAAGCTTCATCAACTCCACAATTTTCAGTGTCCATCAGGTTCGAGCAGGAATGTATATCGAGTGAATTCTTAGGAAATTGGAACGTGTGTCATGTGATTTGTCGAATATTATTACACATTTTTCATTTCATTTCGCCTTCTTTCTTATTTCAAATAGAGAGGGGTGGACTAGTCTCCTATGATGCTGCCCGGCTTCATCAAGAGATGGCGAGAGGTGAATATGCAGCTTTTTTTGTTCTATTCTCACGAAGTCGCTGCGTTTGAAGAAGTTCTGTATAAATATAAGTGGCTTGTATATAATATTGAATGGTTATGTGAACTTTACGAGTGCTGTTTTGAAGTAAATGGCAAGTGATATCAATTTTGAGATAGTGACACTCTTTTCATAACAAATATTGGGCTAATTACCTCGCTGCAGAAGCCTTCGCCCTCCATGTTGAAAGTGATGAGCTTGATTGCAGCGCTTCATGCATTCACGGTGATATTTCCTCCGGGAAGACGTTAGCTACAATCCCCAATTGACCGTCTGGTTTTGTACACTTATGGGCTGGTCTGAGGTAACCATAATTTTGCCCTCGTATCGAATAATTCAAAAGCCCTTGTTAGATGTGTTATGGATGAACTTGATTTGCATGAAACATCTTTCTTACAAGAATCAGGATATGATGGATCTGTTGATATGATTATATCATATGATATGAATCTGTTAACTCTATGTAAATTTAAATTATAAATTTAACACGACTGAAAGCTAAATTGAATCCAAGATGGTTTTTAAAATTGTGAAATGACTTTTTTCAAAATGCTGAATAAAATTTTGTTCATGGAGTCCACTGCATTTTTTTTAATATCATGCGACTCGATTAAAAAATTTACTTATCGACTAGAGACTCATTTTTTCATAAAAGGCCACAAAAAATTTCCTGCAGTACAGTTCTTATCAAATATTGTGACTCGAAAAAAGTTTAAAAAATGGCTACATAGTTTATCAACTAAAAACTCAGGTTCTGAAAATGCAACAAAGCTTATGAACTGGTGATTTAGTTTTTCATGGAATATAAGCTGCAAAAATAGACTTGTGTTTTATTTCCCCTCACGATCATTTTTTAGAAAGATGAATCCACGTCCATGTAAGATAAATTTTTGCCGTTTGCTATTGCTCTGAAGGGGTCAAAGATGGAAAGGCCCCCCCCCCCTATACGTCATAAGTAGGATGGAGTTCGTTATTGTTCATCTAACGGAAAACCGTCGTTCACGTCCTTCTCAATGTAATAATGCATGTTCGGTGGTGACTGCGTAGTGTTTTAAGCAGCTGAAATGAAGGAAGCAACATTTTTAGAGTTGAATCTACAGTGATCCATAACAATACAACCCAAAGAAATAGGCACGAACTGGGTATATATCTTTCACGCACTATCTACTTACCCTCTTGAAAGAAGAGATCTGAATGTGTGCAACGAACTACGTCCATGCTCGTTCTTCGATATATTTAAAAAAATGCAGGGGCTGGCAAAAGTTGTAGAAGCAAATCACTGTGCGTATCACAAAAGGCAATTCTAGTTCATGTTACTTTAGTATGGACAGAGCAGAATATGAAAAGTAGCACGTCAGAATAGTTGCAACTCGTCTCTACCTCTTGACCTGAACCATGTTGTCAAATACAAATGACGATTTGATTTTTTGAAAGAAATGCAAAAAGGGAAATTTGAAAGTTCATACGTTTAGCACAATAGAAATACAATTAATACATCGAAATTATTTTCAAATAACAGAGGGAATGCCAAAATTGTGAAAAATTGTTAATTCAACGTGGAATGAATCATTATAAATTTAATGGCTTTAATTT
Organism: Morinoia aosen; assembly: GCA_030386875.1. Taxonomy (NCBI): domain Eukaryota; kingdom Metazoa; phylum Arthropoda; class Malacostraca; order Amphipoda; family Talitridae; genus Morinoia; species Morinoia aosen. The sequence goes on along the minus strand of CM059564.1, from coordinate 26,225,962 downwards.
ATAGAGAATGATATCAGCATGAAGGTAACAATTTTAATTCAGTAGGGTAAAATCTGAGGTTGAACGACATACTCTTAACTCAACAAAGAAAAATCTAATCTAAACAACAAAATCGAAACTCAATCTTACCTAACAATGCCCTTGGTGTGTTTATTTATACGTTTGTTTGGTGCTCGGTATACCGTGGTTTGGTGTCCGCTTCCGTCTGTCACGCTCATGAGGATGCCTAATGACCGTGTCTATGATACGAGTTTCACCAGTGCACAAGCACAAGACTGTTTAATTGGGGGTACTATAATGGTGAATATAATTGTTTATCTTCCACATCATCTCCATGGAAGATTTATTCAAGGAAAATATTTAATCCCATCATTTTTGACGGGTCGTGTTCACCAAGAAAGTTTTTTTTATAATAACTCGGCCATTGCTACGTTGTTGTAGGGGTTCAACTAATAGCGTAAGTACTTTTTAATTGACTGATGCTTTCCCGTTCCCAGTTGTGCCGCTAGGACTACTCAAATTCTTTGGAAATCCGGCCCGGATTTGAGAGCAATAAGTAGAAACACCGTCGTTTGCAGTAAACGTTGGACGGACGTTGCGAATTCAATTGTTCACAGAAAGCTGCTTGTCATCGAGTGATTTGATGCAGTACGTGGTGTGGTTCGTATCTGCGACTCAGCATGAGTTACTCAGGCATGAATGTACCACATACTCGTAGGTTGACATCCATTTGGTTTGGTGGTCAACACTTTGACTGCGGCGGGTAAAACTGAAGTTCAATATTCATTTCAAGTTTGAAGTCAATTGTAGTAAGCAATGTTGAAAAGACCAAACGTTAACTGGATTGCGTGTTCATTTTGTTTTGATTAGGTGTTATAAAAATTGAGTTTGTGACTACTGGTTGGTCAGCGGTATAATGAAAACTCCCTCCGTGACCAAATACGGCTCACGTCGCAGTCAAAGTGTTGAATTGCAAAAGTAAAGTTCTTTTGTTGCGCCGTGGTTTTTCAGATTGTAATCGAAAGAATAAAAAATATTATACGATTTTTCATTTTTCTCCGTATTTTGAAATGAATCTGCTGAGACTTGTTGAGCAACATACAATTTCGCAGTTGTTAAGCATACATAATAAAACAAGGGTGGTATTCGCATTACGCAGGGTGCATTTTTGTTGACGGAATGCCATACTATTTTGCCTCGGAAAATCGTCCTAACCTAAGAATTTTGCGCAGAAGCGACTGGAACGAGCGTGTTGCACTGGGCCGACAGAATGATTACACTTGAAGGAAGCGTGGCATGAGAGACAATGGAAAAAATTATTTTAGTAATTATGAAAACGACGTAGTATGGCAGTATTCTATCCTGCCTTCCCATGCAAACTTGAGAGTTGAAAACAATATGATTTATATAAAAAGGAATAGTTCTTAAATAGATGAACAGTTCTGTAAAATAATTTATAAACATACAAAGTGACGAATAGTTAAGCGAAAATATGAATAATTCTACGAAATAATAGAGAAACTTACAGAAAGATATATGCCTCGACAAAAAAAAATCGTCCCACAAAATCCAAAATAGTTAAGGAAAACGATACATGGCACAATAAAATAATACAAAGCCTTGCGCTATCCCAGTGACCCACAACCCAAGAGAGAGGTGCGCCTGCGGAGACGCCCGTGATCACACAGGAAGGAATGAAGGAGGTGATCGCACACTGGGCGGAGGCGGCTGCTGCATAACGGCTTCATTACTAGAGCACGGCAAGATGATATGCACACAGGAGGCTGCGCTGCACGCTTGTCGTATCTTCTCACTCAGTTATTTCGTCATGCTATTCGCGTCAGGAGCTCGATTCTAATAAAACGTTATTGGACGTTAAGCAAATTCTTATGCACATTCTTATAATTGGTCGATGTTGGCATGTATCTCATGTGGCAACTTGGAAAAAAGGCGTTTTTCTTTCTTATATTTCGTGGTAGAAATTCGACTCTAATAACGTTTTATTTTTTTCGAATTGGTCTTTAAGCCCATTTTTATTTTCGTCATATAAATAGCATAGGCAATTTTGAAAAATCGTAATTCCTTATTCACTTAAGAAATTGTATCGTAGAATTAAATTTACAATTGTCAGTGAATTTTGACGGCATGCCGGAATTGCTCCTTGCGCCGCAGGCCTTCGTGTGTTGAGAGATGTCGATGGAGTGTTGTATTACATTTTACATATCCATCATCACGCGCTGCTGTGTGCCACTTAATTCATTCAAACTTTAGTAAATTTGCAATATTTTGAATTAAATTTACTCCGGTAGTTTGTCTACTGAGTTGGCAGATATGCTAAGTTTGCAGGTCTACTAAGTTTGCAGGTCTAATGAGTTAGCAGATCTACTGAATTTGCAGGTCTACTGAGTTGGCTGGTCTACTTAATTTCCCAGTCTACAGACGTTACAGGTCTGCTGGAGCGGTCAAATGAGGCTAGTTAAATAAATACATAGCCATCACTTAAAATCTAGAATTATCTAGACTCCTCCAATGTACATTTCAGAATGGTCTCTACGAAAATATGTTACAATTCAGTACTGCTTACTGTTCAGGAATGTTTCTGTTCGAGAACGAAACCATCATTGCAAGTTTATTAGCTTTCTTCAAGGAATGATTTGCTCGCACAATATAACAAGAATTCTATAGAGCGCACGCTATTTTTTTTGCAAAATAAAGAAGCTAACACTTGAGAAAAGTGAAGTGGGATCCACAAATCCCTACATTATCTCTACCCGCACGTGCATTTACAACAAACTCTGCAGTAATGATCGTAAATGAGTAGAATAACGAGAAAATCAAGAGCAAGGCAATGACAAAAATTGCGTGCGAACTCACCTAGAAAAGCGTGCGCAGGAAGCGCTGCCTGCTAAGGACATCGCTGTAGGACACGCGCCTGCGCAGAGCGCACGGTTTCGGCTGCGCTGATCGACACCCGCTAGTTCGGAGCCGCCCTTTGTGTGTCAGTCGCTCTCGGGGAGTCCTTCTGCTGCCAGGGCCTCTGTGCGTAGCGTGTGTTCGCCTGCGCGTTTGGAACTTTTGTCTCGTGCACTTGACGGGCCTGTCAGATGCCTGAAGAGTGCGCCCTTGTAGATTTTGAAGGTCTAATTGCTAGTCGTAGACCCTGGTTGTCCTATCGCGTATCTGGTAGACCTGCCAAGTACATGGTGAACTTTTCAGGTACCTTGAATGTCTGTCAGGTATTTGGTATTCATATTAGAAGCATGATAGGCCTGTTAAGTACTTGGAATGATTATCAGGTACCTGCAATGACTACCAAGAACCTGGAATGACTATCAAGTATTTGCTAGACTGATCAGCACCTCACAAACCTGCCGGGTATCCCACAGACCTGTCAGACATCTGATAAACTTGTCGGGTGCCCTGCCGATCTGGAGTGTTCAGTGGAAATGTTTGGCGAAATTTGTGCTAGTTGTAGGGCTCTCAGTTTAATTGGTATCATTTTCTTTGCTACACTCTGGTGAAAAATATTTTCAATGCTTTTAGAAAGATATCTTCAGGCTGACTTTCTGAGTGGAACCCTTAAATTAGTTTTTTAAATTCTCTTTTTAATCAAATCGGCTGACCATCACTCAGTTTCTTACTATCAAAAGTGGAAAGAGTCTTTTAATTGCCTTTTGGAGTGAAAGCTGACTAGGTCTACAATATCACACTGCAATTTCTATAGAGCAGAAATAATTCATCTTGCTAATATTAAGTGGAATACCTTGAGTGAGACCAGATGTTAATGAAAAAGCGAATCAAAGTAAATATTTCGAAAGTTCTTATATAAAATAATACAACGGTTTATTCTTCAAAAATCGCATAAAATGAAAAACCATAGTTGAGAGATACTGCAGTACAGTCTATAAATCAACAGCCTAACAGAAGCATGCAGAGCCGCCCAATATATGTTAAGAAATGTCTGCGTAGTTAGACACACAGTAACATACTGTGGTGAAAAATGATTTGTTGAGTGAGTTTGCCTTGTCACTTAACTCAAATTTAATTCGTTATAGTATTCAATGCTTAAAGTTAAAATTTGCGAGTGTGTGTTTGAGTAATATTTCTTCTGCAGACGATGCTTCCAGGACACAGACTTCGACCGTGTGTGATTCATCCTACTTTTCGTTACTTATTCAAGTGTTTGCATTTGCGTACATGTTGAAATATTATACCAGCAGAGTGTTCTGTTTGGCGACAACGAGTGTGGTGTGAAAGGAAAACCAATTATTGTTTAACATAATTGAATAAACTGTAAGGACCAGAAAAAGCGTGTGAAAATCGAGACAGCTCATTTTTAGAGGAAAATGACGGTCGCAGGAGCTAATAGAATCCAGAGAACTTTTTTTATCTTCGCGGTGGCAGTTACGGTGAGAGATTTTCCCCGCACAGTTAATAGTGGCCTTACTTCTAGATCAGTTTCTGCGTCGCTGCACGAATTTCATTGGCTCAACACTAAGTGCTGTGACAAGGTAGTCGTGATTAACCTCGTCTGTGATGTAGAAAGCTTGCGAACTTTTGCACAAGTATATAGCGTGATCGAGCACCATCTGTTGTTAAGGTTTCTCTCATAAATTGTCTCATGGTCACACAACGCGTGCATTTCAATGTCCTGAGTGGCGAAGAAAGGGGGAAACGTTGCTGAAATTAGTTTTGTTCCTCATGATAACGAGAGCTGGAAAATTATTCGAAAGCTTACGCATTTGAAGGTATGTGAGAGGTTACAAGTTGACACACAGTTCCGTTGCTCTTCCATCCAATGTATAGCTTCTCAAGTGTGTCGTGTGTCGATAAACTCGAATCACAATGCGGTGCATTTAATGTCAACTGATTTTCTACGAAAATGTGTAAAGTGAAATTCACTAAATCTTAAGCTATTTTCGGTCCATTTTCCGAAAAAGTACAAATTTTTGGTGAAAAATAGATAATTTTCATTGTGACCACTCTGTAACCTGGATGCAGTTCTGGTGATGCATGGGTGAGCCTCTCACATATTCGAGCCTCAAATGTGAACACGGTCGAAATGGTGCAAATTTTCCGGAACAAAAGAAAGAATGGGCATTTTGATTCTGTTCAACTCCAAAAATGGCTCACCAGAGCTTCAAAATTCATTCAAACTGTGTTTAAAAAATCATGATAGTCATCCATCGTCGGTAATGCAGACGTACCAGCTTTCTACACGTATTCAAACGAGGGAGCGCATGTAAAGTAGAGCTATTGTTCACATGTAGATACAATCCAGCTCATTTTCACGTCGCATCTCTAAGTCAAGTACGTCCGCTCCTGGATCTTTTCTAACTCTTACCATACCCTGTAAGCAGCAAATTCCACCCAAGAAGGGGCATCAGAGCTGTAACTCAAATTTGAAATTTCTCATATCTGCGACATTATTCGTTTGTGAGGAGAATTCATTGATTGAGACTATTACTTACACGCTTAATTCATGTCGTTCATCGATACTGGGTTGGGCCGCACCAAATTGGGTAAATGCACAGGATATAAGTGTAATTCAGAGGCTTTTTAAATTTCTATACCTAATGCAGAAGTGTGATATTAAGAGTTCAACTTTTGCACCTCACTCAGAAGTGGGACGTTCACAGTCCAACTTTTGCACCTCACGCAGAAGTAGGACGTTCACAGTTCAACTTTTGCACCTCACTCAGAAGTGGGACGTTCACAGTTCAACTTTTGCACCTCACGCAGAAGTGGGACGTTCACAGTTCAACTTTTGCACCTCACTCAGAAGTAGGACGTTCACAGTTCAACTTTTGCACATCACGCAGAAGTGGGACGTTCACAGTTCAACTTTTGCACCTCACTCAGAAGTAGGACGTTCACAGTTCAACTTTTGCACCTCACGCAGAAGTGGGACGTTCACAGTTCAACTTTTGCCCCTCACGCAGAAGTGGGACGTTCACAGTTCAACTTTTGCACCTCACTCAGAAGTAGGACGTTCACAATTCAACTTTTGCACATCACGCAGAAGTAGGACGTTCACAATTCAACTTTTGCACATCACGCAGAAGTAGGACGTTCACAGTTCAACTTTTGCACCTTATGCAGAAGTAGGACGTTCACAATTCAACTTTTGCACATCACGCAGAAGTAGGACGTTCACAGTTCAATTTTTTCCCCTCACGCAGAAGTAGGACGTTCACAGTTCAACTTTTCCACCTCACTCAGAAGTAGGACGTTCACAATTCAACTTTTGCACATCACACAGAAGTAGGACGTTCACAATTCAACTTTTGCACATCACGCAGAAGTAGGACGTTCACAGTTCAACTTTTCCACCTCACTCAGAAGTAGGACGTTCACAATTCAACTTTTGCACATCACGCAGAAGTAGGACGTTCACAGTTCAACTTTTGCACCTCACTCAGAAGTAGGACGTTCACAATTCAACTTTCGCACCTCACGCAGAAGTAGGACGTTCACAATTCAATTCCTGCATCTCCTCTATGTGTTTGTAGGGCGTTGTCAACTAGGACAAATTTCATCAGAGCTAGCAAACGTCAACCGACACAGCAGTTCATGCTCGAGTGCTTTCTATAACACTTCCTCCGAGGCTGGCTGCGTGTGTAGCGCCTCTTTGTCACTTACGCACGCATTAGGACGTATTTTCTTACTTTTAATATTTGTTGCTATGGAGCCTGCGGATATTCGTTCATAGACTTCAGAAAATGTTTTTGTAGGATATATGATAACTAAAATGAAATAGTTCTTGTATTATTTCCTGCAGTAAATTGAAAAGATCAAATTTTTTCCACGCGTGTTTTTTACATGATGTACAAACACAAAGAGAACGCATGGATGCTATTCAAGAAAATTAAGCTCCCGGCGACTGCTGATGAGGAAGCAATTACCTTTCTTGCTTTGTTTTATGATTAGACTTTCTCTGCTTCATAACACTGACGCCAACCCTTCGTGCAGGTCCAGCGCGCTGCTGCTCAGGACTACCAGGGTAAGAACTTTTGAAAATCCGCCTGGTAATACGGCATGGACTAAAACCACATCATTATATACTACATTTCATACTGCATACTACATTACATACCGCATACTACATTACTTACTACATATTACATTACTTACTACGTACTACATTTCTACTACATTACATACTCCATTACATACTTCATGTTATATAACCTACTACGTATTAAATACTAAATTTAAATTTCATTCATACTTCATTCTAGATTACATACTACATTCTGTTAGACGTCGTAGGGATTCACTGAACTTAGTTTCCAAAAAAGAATTAATCATAGTGAAACTAGCACCTCAGGCGAAGCAAATTATCAAAATTTACTAAAACTTTAGGCTGAGTACCGCTGAACCAAGGTTCGGCTTACCAAGGAGCTGAGTGGCGAGAAACAAGTAATGTACCACGCTCTAATTTAGTCGAATTGATGCATTACGCAAAATTTATTCCATACCAACCGTGAAATATCTCTTTTTTGGCCGACGGTTAATGTTAAGGTTTTCCAGAGTATGCATTTTCTGCACGCTGCTGGCTCATGTTCACGTCTGAAACGTGTTTGATGAGTAAATTAGCAAGTTGAAGTCATGCGCTGTCATCGGACGCGCCACTTTACGACTTGATGGAGCATTACTCCTGTGACAGTGACCGTTTGCCTCAAGGACATTATTGTACCATGCGAATGTCAGAGTAAGTTTAGGCCGTTAGATGGATCATGCGCTGTGCTTCTCGCTTGCGGTGTTAAATGACTCTGCGTGATAGCTAGCAATTAAAGCTCTACTCAGGAGCAGACTCATTATAGGACGTCGTCAATTAATGATTCTAAAATTCTATGAACAAAATTAGCCACCAATGATCACTTGAGCAAATGAGGAAGGAGTTTACCTTATGCACTAACTTTCCTGGGCAAATTACTCTCATTTAGAGTAAACCTGCATTAAATATGAATGTGTGTACTGCATTACCAATTTATTATTAAATACAGCACGTTTGTTTTATATTTGTGACATGGAAATAAATCTAATATGCTTTTTAAACTTCAAATACAACATAAGCATGTTTTTTTTCTGAGATGAAAATAATTTCAGTACAATCTTTTAAATTCCTGTTGATATAAAACGTTACACATTAAATGATTGTGTCCTGCTGACGCGCTCACCAGTGGCTGACATCAGCTGCCAGTTCGGCGACGTGACCGCTGACGGCGCTGACGGGGCAGGCACGGAGCGGCTGTCCGCACGTCTCCGTAAGCCTCCAGACTTCAGGGGCCATCCTCTTTTTGCGGACGACAGGACAATCAATCCGTTCTTGTGAGTCCCGCCCCACTGGAGGAGTAGTAGTAGTAGTAACATAGGCTTGCTAGCGCTTCAGTTATTTAGACTAAATCGCACCGAAGGTCACCACTGGAGGATGTGTGCGGTATTGGGCTGGATTAACTCGTTGCGCGTATCATCCTAGGTCTGAATTTAATATCACCTAAATCGGGATTTATATTGAATCTTATAAATTATAGTATATGTTTTATAATTTATATTAAATTGAAAACTTGCCTCGTAATCGGAACTTGTTTTATTTTTTATATGATGCAGTTGCATGGAAAAAATTTAACACATGCAGTTATTTTACTTTGGAAGTTTCCAGCTACTTATGAGAGGGTGAAATGGAAACAAAAAATGTTTACTTACGAAACGCGTTTTATGTTCCATTGCTTCGCCATCAAGCGATGCATGCTAAGAGAAGTTTTCTCAAGGTTCATCGATAAAATTAATTCATTCTATCTCAAGCTATTCCAAATGGCATCTATGTTTAAAAAAAATCTAATTTGGACATCGAACGGTTAAATTTTGCTTTTTTTAAATAAATGCTAATGTACTAGGCTATATGATTGCTGGCTCCTGTTGGGGTTTTCAAAAAACCATTTGCATTTGACATCAATAGAGTGTGGAGGATTGATGCGTGGAGGGCAGGTGACAGTATGGATCATTTGCACTCAAGTTCAAATGTATTTGACCATAAATACTATTCTTTACGACTTTAGCATTTCAGTGACCCCGGGAAAGATTTGGGAACTTTCATGAGCGTTCAGAAGTGGGAGCTCAAAACGCAAGAGTTTACCAGATAATAAAGCATTAATGCCCTGATAGTCACATCTTAGCACGAGATTATTAAGATCTTAAACCCAGTTCAGAGTATGTTAATGGGTTTTTGGTTTGAGAGAGTACTTCACTTCACAATTAAGCAGTTAAATGGCTAGTTGTTTCACGCAAATGTGTATTGTAATACATTTATAGAAATACGTAGCTTGAAAATGAAAATTTACTACAACATTGAAAAAAAAAGTTTCAAGTTCTTTTGGCAATGTGGACGTTGTGTTTGCAGGCATCCTGAGTGTCAAATACGTCGGGACCCTCACGAGGCGTCAGGCCTCATCTACAGCCTCCTGGTGACCAGCTTCCGTCGCTGTGGGGCCCTCACCAAGGATGTAATTATTGATGGGCAAATATTTGTCTAGTAACTACACTGCTGTTGTTCCTAGGCAACCCCTAACCCGTGTAGTTACTAGGCAACCCCTGGCCCGTGTAGTTACTAGGCAACCCCTGGCCCGTGTAGTTACTAGGCAATCCCTGGCCCGTTTATTTACTAGGCAACCAGTGACCTGTGTACTGTAAAAGTTTTGCGTAATAACTCTTAGCCCTTTGGATCACTTAATGTTATCCTTCAAACATTAATTTAAATCAAATAGCATGCGTTTCTGAGCGATATTTAATAGAGTGTTGTGTGAAGGTTTGGCTCCCATGTTGCAGTCGAAAAGTGCCAAGGGCAGATTTAGTCATAAATTAAAAGTGGACGGCGTCAAGGTTATTATAAATATATACACGTATCATGATTCAATTATTTGTTAAGTATTTTGTTTCAAACGTATCGTTTTGTAAAAGTTAGAAATGTTTTTCATAATCTCATACACTCCTTCAGAATTGATATTCTTGTAGCGTGGATTTTAGTTTACAAGGAATGTGCAGATGCAGTTATCGTTGTTTTTTTTAATTGTATTTCGCTGGTGCATTTTTATGATCGGTAGCATTAATTCGAGCCTTAGAAGGGTGCACTTGGCTGGGACTCTGTCCTATCATTGTTGAAGTTGATTGGTTTTGTAGTGAGAATTAGGCTCGCACTCCTTGTATGATAATGTATGAAAATATTGTTGTTAATCAATTTGAAAGCTTACAGACAACCTTAATACTGGCACACACTCTCTTTGGCAGTCGTTACATTATTTTACGCAATGTTTCTAGTGATTCACATCATCCGATTCAATAAATATTAATATGACCATTGCCCAACGAAACATACATTGAAAGACTCACAATTCAAAGCAAAGTATATTACAATGTAATATACTTAATGTGGTGCATAATAAATTGCACATCACGCAATTCAGAGCATATTGAAAAGCACATAAAATAACGAACGCCACCGCGTACTTCCTCAGCTTGAAGTAACATCACACAACATACTATAACAAATGTGCGCATTTCAATTTGAAGTAACATTACGCAACATACTACTCATAACAAACTTACCTACCTTAATTCGAAGCAACATCGTGGAACATAAAACATATAACAAACACATATGCATCAATTTGAAGCAACATCAAGCAACATACTACATACTCACATATCTCAATTCGAAGCAAAATCACCCAACATATTACATATACCAAACTTACCAACCTCAATTCGAAGAAACTTCACGCACCATATCACATGTAACAAATTCACTTACTTTAATTTGAAGTGACATCACGCTACTTACTATAACAAATGCTCACACATTAATTTGAAGCCACATCACGCTACACACTATAAGAAACCCGAATTTGAAGTAACATCAAGCAACATACACCATATAACAGACTTACCTACCTAAATTTGAGCCATCACAAGTAATCACAACCCGCACCCACAACCCCTAAGCACCTGTTCCCCTCGTGCAGGGGTACGTGACGGTGCGCGTGTGGTTCCCGCAGCTGGAGGGCGTGGTGATGGCCACGGACCAGGAGGTGGTGATCATGTGCCAGCCTGCGCCCCCCACCGTCATACAGAACCGCGCCGCTGGCTTTGCGGGGGCCCTGTGAGTTGTACTCGTCTCTTGCTCTCTGTGGCGACCGTCCTTGGGTCCTGGTGTAGGCATTTGAAATACCGATGTACAAGACGATCTTGCTCTCTTTGGAAACCGTCATTACGTCCTGGTGCAAGCATTTGAAATACTGATATACAAGACGATCTTGCTCCTTTTAGGAACCGTCATTGCGTCCTGGTGTAGGCATTTGAAATTCCAATGATGATCTTTCTTTTTTCGGTAACCGTCATTGCGTCCTGGTGTTAGTTTTCTTATAAGGCATTTGAAAAACCAATATACAAGATGTTGGTTTCTTTGGTAACCGTCATTGGGTGCTGGTATTGTTTATAAAGCATTTGAAATACCGATGCGCAAAATGATCTCACTTTCTTTGGTAACCGTCATTGGGTGCTGGTATTGTTTATAAAGCATTTGAAATAACGATGCACAAAATGATCTCACTTTCTTTGGTAACCGTCATTGGGTGCTGGTATTGTTTATAAAGCATTTGAAATAACGATGCACAAAATGATCTCACTTTCTTTGGTAACCGTCATTGGGTGCTGGTATTGTTTATAAAGCATTTGAAATAACGATGCGCAAAATGATCTCACTTTCTTTGGTAACCGTCATCGCGTCCTGGTGTTAGTTATAAGGTGTTAGAAAAAAAAAAATTTACAAGTTGATACGTATCAGGCTTGATTGGAGTAAAACCTACTTTCTTTGTCGGTCTCTAAATAATCATGATATCAATATTATATCCAGAGATACTATGTATAATTCAACTTCTTATATGTATATATATATCTAACTATAATTTTGTTTGTATTAGCTTATGCGTTGTGTGAATTACAATCTTAGATCTATTTTTGATTATTACCGTGGAGTGAATTAGCACCAACTAAATTGAAATTGTTCAATTTCTTTCACATATTCAATAGTACTACTTTATAAGAATTCTTCACCGGTATTTCACGAATAAAGCATAGCTCTGACTTCAAAATAAAGCCTCCATTCTCATCAGCCGCTGTACAGTAGTTAAATAGTAATAATATAATTAGAATGATAACTGTTAATTCCCGATCATTAGCTCACCTACAGTTCAGAAGCGTTGTTAGTTACTGTATACGGATAATATTTAGAATGTAAGTTACCGCATTTTCAAGCGTCTTGCAAACACATTAAACGACATGAAATAAAAATCTAGCTCATAATTAAAACTTTAAAATTAGTTTCGGATAATTTAAAACAGGTCTATATTTATTCCATAGCTCATTCTATAATCACCTCATGCAACACGTAGCGCAGTTATGAAAAACTTCTCTCCTTAAGCCTGCCTTGATCTTTCGTGAAATATATAGATCTAATTCAATTTTCACGCTCCACGGCGCCCTTTGTTCTCAGGCCGTCACAAGGTCGCGCGTCGGAGGACTACGTCGTACACTTCTCCAAACCTTCTCTTCTTCAACCTGCAACAAGCTTTCCAAAATTGCGTACCCCAAATTCAATTTTCACGCTCTAGGGTGTTCTTTGCTTTCAGGCCGTCACAAGGGCGCGTGTCGGGGGTGGTAGAGGAGTCACCCGGGCGGCTGGAGTACGAGGTGGCGCTGTTCAGGGAGTCCTACGCCAGGACCGGCGCACCGGACGACAGGCCCCTGGCTGATCAGGCCGTGCCCATTGGCTCCAGACTCCAGCTCAGGACCAGGATCAACACCAACTCTGGTAGTGCGGTACTGGGGGTGCTTGCTTTTGTGGTGTGTGTGTGTGGTCGGAGGTGCTGGGGGTGCTTGCTTTTGGGGTGTGTGTGTGTGTGTGTGGTCGAGGGTGCTGGGGTGGCTTGCTTTTGTGGTGTGTGTGTGTGGTCGGGGGTGCTGGGGGTGCTTGCTTTTGTGGTGTCTGTGTGGGGTCGGGGGTGCTGGGGGTGCTTGCTTTTGTGGTGTCTGTGTGAGGTCGAGGGTGCTGGGGGTGCTTGCTTTTGTGGTGTGTGTGTGTGTGTGTGGTCGAGGGTGCTGGGGGGGCTTGCTTTTGTGGTGTCTGTGTGGGGTCGAGGGTGCTGGGGGTGCTTGTGGAGTGGTGCCTGTGTGTGGTCGGAGGTGCTGGGGGTGCTTGCTTTTGTGGTGTCTGTGTGTGGTCGGGGGTGCTGGGGGTGCTTGCTTTTGTGGTGTGTGTGTGTGGTCGGGGGTGCTGGGGTGCTTGTTTTTGTGGTGTGTGTGTGGGGTCGGGGGTGGTGGGGGTGCTTGCTTTTGTGGTGTGTGTGTGTGGTCGGGGGTGCTATGGGTGCTTGTTTTTGTGGTGTCTGTGTGGGGCCGGGGGTGCTGGGGTGCTTGTTTTTGTGGTGTGTGTGTGTGGTCGGGGGTGCTGGGGGTGCTTGCTTTTGTGGTGTGTGTGTGTGTGGTCGGGGGTGCTGGGGTGCTTGTTTTTGTGGTGTCTGTGTGGGGTCGGGGGTGCTGGGGGTGCTTGCTTTTGTGGTGTGTGTGTGTGGTCGGGGGTGCTGGGGGTGCTTGTTTTGTGTTGTGTGTGTGTGTGTGGTCGGGGGTGCTGGGGTGCTTGCTTTAGTGGTGTGTGTGTATGGTCGGGGGTGCTATGGGTGCTTGTTTTTGTGGTGTGTGTGTGTGGTCGGGGGTGCTATGGGTGCTTGTTTTTGTGGTGTGTGTGTGTGTGTGGTCGGGGGTGCTGGGGGTGCTTGTTTTGTGTTATGTGTGTGTGGGGTCGGGGGTGCTGGGGGTGCTTGCTTTAGTGGTGTGTGTGTATGGCCGGGGGTGCTATGGGTGCTTGTTTTTGTGGTGTGTGTGTGTGGTCGGGGGTGCTATGGGTGCTTGTTTTTGTGGTGTGTGTGTGTGTGTGGTCGGGGGTGCTGGGGTGCTTGCTTTTGTGGTGTCTGTGTGTGTGTGGTCGGGGGTGCTGGGGGTTGTTTTTGTGGTGCGTGTGGTAAGTGGGGCTGGTGTTGAGTGGTGCGTGTTGTAGGTGGCACTTGTTTTAGGTCTACGTTGTGCATGTGCCCGTGTTTGTGGTGCTTGTACTAATTAGGTAGCTTGTGTTGAGTGAGCGAGGTAGAACTCTAATTTTTACGACAAAATAAAAGTACAAATGTTCTCACCAACCACCCCCAATAACATCGTTACCCTCACCACCCCCAATAACATGGTTACCCTCACCAGTCACCACCCCCAATAACATGGTTACCCTCACCACCCCCAATAACATCGTTACCCTCACCACCACCAATAACATGGTTACCCTCACCACCACCAATAACATGGTTACCCTCACCACCCCAAATAACATGGTTACCCTCACCACCACCAATAACATGGTTACCCTCACCATCACCAATAACACGGCCCACCACCACCAATAACCCCCCTCCCCACCTCCACCACCAATAACACAACCCTCTCCTCCAGCCTGGAAGTACGCTAAGCTGATGGGCGTGACGGTATCAGCTGACCAGGACGACCCTTTCTCTCCCGGCCATGTCGAGCTCGTCAGGGACGGGTGAGTCTCCCTCTGTGTGCTGTGTATGTGTCGTGGTGTGTATTGTGTATGTGTCTTTGTGTGTGCTGAGAGTGTGTGTCATGGTCTGTAATGAGTGTGTACTGGTGCAATGAGAAATGTTTTACTGTTTGTGTTGTGCATTGTGTGCCGTGTGTTCATCATGGTTTGTACTATGTGTTCTGTGTATCCGTTCTAGTGTGTACTGTGTTCGTACTGGTGCAATTTGATATGTTTTATCGTTTGTGCAGTGCGCTGTAAGCCATTTGCTTCGCGCATTACTATGTAACACAACAAACTGCTGACGGCTGGGTTTAATATTGTAGGTTCAAAATCAGAACTCTGGTTACCAAACTACAGAATTTTATTGAGCAAAGCCTCCAGCTGTTTTACCCAGTCTAACTTTTTCGCCTGAGCATCTATGAGTTTTTAGGAGGCTACAGCGACCCATAGACGATCAATTTAATTGTCAATATCATTGACTAAATATATTGATGAGATTTTTTTTGCTTAGTAAGTCAATTATTTGACGGTCGTCCATCAAGCCCACAGATGATCAATTAAATTGTCAATATTCATCATTGACAATTATATTGACAATACTGAATGTTGACAATTTAATTGACAATTATATTGACAATAATGAATAATGACAATTTAATTGATCGTCTGTGGGCTTGATTGACGACCGTCAATTAATTGACTTAGTGGACGAAAGAAAAATTCATCAATATGTTGAGTCAATGATATTGAAAATTAAATTAATCGTCTATGGGCCGCTTAAAGCCAGGCTTCTGCACTTGGTAGCTAAAATCAAAGATTGACCAGAGAAAAAAATTAAGTCTATAACGAAGTATCATCAGAGTGAATTGTACCAGATTTCTGGATCAGGGAACTTTTCGGTATCTGAGATACAGCTGTTAATTAGTATTTTAAGGTACAGGCTTGCCTCCCCTGTGCAGCGACATTAATTACGAAACATTGAAAGAAATTCGTTGGTGAGAGGAATATCGGCTTTGAGTTATTAATTTAGTTATAACTTCTTGGTATAGTGTAGAGAAATCTATTTCCGAATTGATTTCCGATGCTGGTGTTATGATGAACGACAGTCGATTCTCCGACAGTCATTAATTTAATTATTTAACATTCGTCGTTGTTTTAATAATTCAAAAGTTTGACAATTTTTCCCCACCAATTATTTTCTCATTACGGCCCCGTGTGGTGGCCACTTCGATCGCCAGATTTAAATGCTCGTGATTTCTGCCTCAGCAGCTATTCGAAGGGAAGAGTTTACATCGAAAAACCTGATGCCGTACACGAATTAAAACGCTACATCTTTCCAGAAGTTAACTGTGAAATTTCAGAGGTCGTGGATAAAGTTATGAACAGCACCGCAGAAACGCGTTTTCAAAGGATATTGCATTTCCTACAAACCAAATGAGCAAAATTACAAGTTCTTCTGCATCACCCTAAATTATACTGAACTTTTAGCGTTCTATAATTTTTTTACAACAGATTATCGAAAGGATGAGTCACTTGTGGGCCATCGTGTAGATCACTCGTATGTACGCCAAATCTAAAAAATTAATTAAATGCACCTTTTCGTTTGACTCGCAAGCTCCACATGACAGAAAAATACATATTTAATTTTGCTACTTGGCTGAGTACAGCATCATGGTAGTATGCTACTCTCCTCCAGCCAACACCCTGCCCATCCCCCCACAGGTGCCGCCGTCAGGAAATTTCCACCATCGTACCCCTACAGCCCAGACGTCCTGAGGACAACCCAGGAGAGGTGCTGCTGGATTTCGAGGCATTCATGCTGGACTCGAAGCTTGCTGGGTCGTCCAGGCTCTGGATCCACGCCACCATCAAAGCCTGCATTGACCCTGAGGACTGCCTGCCGGTGAGGGAAGAGTTTAAGGTCCTCCAAGCAGAGGAATGAGCAGGGGACCTGTCGTGCACTCCGGGTGCGCGCATCTAGAGGGTTTGTTAACGCAGGGACCTGAGGGAGAGGCGAGTGGATGATGGTTGGGTGGTGAGTGGGTGATGGTTGCATCTGGTGCTCAGGTGCTCAGTATCTGGTTCCAGCTACTTAGTATCTAATATTATCTGGTTCCAGCTACTTAGTATCTAATATTATCTGGTTCCAGCTACTTAGTATCTAATATTATCTGGTTCCAGCTACTTAGTATCTAATATTAAACTGATTCTCAGGTGCTTGACATCTGGTGCCAGCCTGAGAGTTAGGGGCTCAGCATTTGTACCAAATTGGTTGTAGTCAGATACTTGACATCTGGTGCTAGATTGACTATCAGGTACTGAGTATTTGGTACCAGCCTGGTAGTCAGGCAACAAACATATGGTAGTACCAGCCTGGCAGTCAATTACTTAAAATCTGGTACTAGACTAACGGTCAGGTACTAAGTATTTGGTATGAGACTGACTGTCACCTGCAAAACTTCTTTTACTAGGTTACTTGTCACCAGCTCAGTTTCATGTACCAGCATGACGGTCTGGTGCTAAGCACTTGACACTAGGTAACCTGGCACATGCTTTACGTTTGTTATTAAACTACTAGTTAGCTATTCAGACAATCTCATGAAGAAACTTTGAATTTCTTGAAAATGTTTATTTTTACGACCAGGTTCCTTGGAACAAACTACCTCAGTCTACTCATGCTACTTCAGATAGAGCTTATTGCGGTGTGACAAATTTCCATTTCATAACATTCTAAGCCTCACGTGCGGAACTTCCACCATTCCAGGAGTTCTGCCTGGACCTGTTCCAGCCAGCGGGGCACGGTAGGAAGCGCCGGAGTTTTGCAGGAGGACACCCCCCTGTACTGCTGGAGGTGGGGGACGACACGTCCCTGTCCCTGGCGCACGTCATGAACAGCCGGCGCCACCTGCCGCTGGTGCGACCGCCCGACGCACCGTTGCGGCGCGACGCAACGTACGGCAACTTCCCGACGCCTCACGCGCGCCTCAGCGGCGCCAACGCGACGACGGCCGGCTCTTCTGGGGCCAGGACTGCCCGGAGCAGGCAGTTCCTGCTGCAGGTGTGTTTTGGGTGTGTTGGAGAGTGATGTGGGTGTGTTAGTTGGAGTATGTTGAGGGCGTCTTGTAAGAGTGTTATGGACATGTGGCAGTGTTGGAGAGTGTTGAAGGCGTATTGGAGTGTTTTGGACGTGTTAGGGTATATTGTTGGCGCGACGAGGGGTATTGTGTGTTCAATTACTGATTGTTAGGAGAATCTTGAGGTTAGTTCTTAGTGTTAAGGTTTATCCTGCGTATTTTGAGGAACGTTCTAAGTCTTGAGAGATCTCAAAAT
Organism: Morinoia aosen; assembly: GCA_030386875.1. Classification (NCBI taxonomy): domain Eukaryota; kingdom Metazoa; phylum Arthropoda; class Malacostraca; order Amphipoda; family Talitridae; genus Morinoia; species Morinoia aosen. Next base: position 26,207,991 of record CM059564.1, on the reverse strand, counting down.
GTATGCTAGTGCTAGGTTTTAGTACGTTCAGATGTATTTTAAACTTGTTGAGAAAAGATACACTTACAAGTGAGAGCTTGGAGCTATTCCTGTTGAGCTATCATCAAGAACTGTAACTGAGAGCAGTCCTAATCAGTGTACACCCTTACTGGAAGAGAGCGACATCCCAAACATTAGTTCATAACTAAGCGGGATAGACAACTACGAGGCCTGTCTAAAAAGTATCCGACCTTTGGCCAGAAAAAATATTTCGAATACCTGTCGGAGTTGGGACCCTAATCCCCTTCAAAGTATGCCCCTTGTGCTTGCACACACTTAGCCCACCGATCCTTCCACTGCTGGAAACACCTCTGGTAGTTTTTTTTAGAATGGTGTTCAGCTCCATCGTCGCATTGCCTGTTTGACTCCTTCGATGCTGACTGTTTTCTTTGATGTCCGTGGAATTGTGCATCACGAATACGCACCGGAAGGACAAACAGTGACAAAGGAGTACTATCAGGATGTTCTCCGGCGACTTCGTGATGCAGTTCGGCGCAAAAGACCAGACATGTGGACTGCGAACAACTGGCACTTGCATCACGACAACGCGCCCGCACATTCATCCCATTTGATCCGCAATTTCTTGGCCAAACATGGAATTACGACCGTTCGCCAACCTCCCTACTCTCCAGACCTGGCTCCTTGCGACTTCTGGTTGTTTCCAAAATTGAAGACACCACTGAAAGGATCCCGTTTTGAGAGTAGAGAAGAGATAATGCGGAACGCGACGACAGAGCTGAACACCATTCCAAAAGAAGACTTCCAGAGGTGTTTCCGGCAGTGGAAGGATCGGTGGGCTAAGTGTGTGGAAGCACAAGGAGCCTACTTTGAAGGGGATTAGGGTCCCAACCCCGTCAGGTTGTTGAAGTATTTTTTCTGGCCAAAGGTCGGATACTTTTTCGACAGGCCTCGTATCTCACTCAAGCGCTTGATCGTTCCTGGAAGACTGAGACAGTCTTAAACATAGACACTCGTTACTGGCACACCATTATATCAACATACAGACAAAAGCACTTGAAAAAGGCCCCAATGGGTTCCAAAAAAGTCCCAAAAAGGTCTTTGTGTTTGGCCGGCAGGAGAACAGGGCGGGGGCAGCACGGGAGGCCAGCGTGCAGCGGGGGTGGAGGAGCGGCAACTCGACGCAGCTTGCTGACAACGTCGGGGTCACTGTCATCATGCCTGACGGTGAGCTGCATTACTGAGCTGAACTACTGAGCTGAACTACTGAGCTGAACTACTGAGCTGAATTACTGAGCTGCATCACTGAGCTGAATTACTGAGCTGCATCACTGAGCTAAATTACTGAGCCGAATTACTGAGCTGCATCACTGGAATGCATCACTGAGAAGTAGACAACTTGAGTTTCCATGTTCCTCTACAGCGAGGAAGTCATTTTCAAGAGATTGAGATACACCCAGAAGTAGGTATTAATTAGTGCCCACATGTTTTGCCTTTTGTGCCTCCTGTAAGCTTGTGCCTCCAGTTTTGTATGTCTAAATAATTTATTATTTACCCCTCGGTATGACAGAGCTGTTTATACCGGTTGACGTGCTACCGGAGAGTTGCGCCGGGACGCTGGTGGTGTGTGGGGCGCTGGCCGCGGCGGCGCTGGGCGGCGCTGCGGTAGCCTGCTGCCTCGCCCTCAAGCTCCGCACCGCCAGGCTGCAGCAGGTCTCTACCTAGTACATATGGGAAAATGGTTCATTGAGGAAATCTTTACCTAGTACATATGGGAAAATAGTATATTGAGGAAATATTTCATTCTACTCAAATTGATGTATGTCTTGGCGGAGAGGTTCATGGCTGTTAGATGGAGGAAAATAGTATACATACTTAGAAAATGTTTTATTCTACGCAAATTGATGTATGTCTTGGCGGAGAGGTTCATGGCTGTTAGATGGGAAAATAGTATATTGAGGAAATATTTTATTTTACGCAAATTGATGTGTCATAGCGGAGAGGTCTCCAGTTATAAGGTGAGGAAAAGTATTATACATGAAAAATATTTTACTGCCGGAAAATTCATATGTGTCTTGTGGAGAGGTCCATGGCCATTAGGTAAGGTAGAATGTTATATCTAGAAAATATTCTACTCCACGTATATTGATATATGTCTGAACGGAGAGGTCCATGGCTATTAGGTAGGAAAAATGTGTTGTTTAGAAAATATTTTCCTCTACGCGGATTGATACGTGTCTTAGCGGAGAGGTCCATGGCTACTTGATAAGCTAAAATGTTATCTATAAAACGATATTTTGTCCCAGTGATACTAATATTTGCCCTAGCGGAGATGTCCCTAGCTACTTGATAAACAGAAATGTTAGACATAAACAGGATATTTCATCCCCTGCAAATTGATTGACGTTTTAGCAGAGCGGATCCTAGCTACTTGACAACCAAAAATGTTATATTTAATCATTTTAATTATTTTCGGGCAAAATGACGCATGCCACATCGCCATTTCAGACAACAGGTGTTCATACACTTTTTATACCTATGCATAATTATTAAAAACGCAAGAGAGCAATAATGGCTACCCTCTTTAAATACTTACCTATTTCTTAGACCTATTTCGAAACCGGAGATAAAGCCAAATTCTTCATTTCTTCCTCGGGAATTAGATTTTTTTGCTGCTAAGTCGCAGTTTTTCAAGCGCCCTGTTATTGAAGAAATAATGAGGAGACAAACGTCAAAAAGCAAAGAACCACGAATAAAATATATGAGGAGGGTCAATTCTTGATTTTTGGAGCTCTTGTCTAGTTGATTTGTAAGTGATTTGTTTATTGTTTTCATCCCACAGGAAAGCATCACAAAGCTGGACGACCCACCCAACAGAGAAGAAAAACATGAAAAATCAAAATATCCGTCAGTGCGTTACTTGTTGCAGTGATAAGTAGTGGGAGGCGTAGTGTGCCAGTGAGGGGCAGTGCGAGGCAGTGAGGAGCAGTGAGGGGCAGTGAGGGGCAGTGGGAGGCTTTGCATGGCAGTGAGGGACACAGCGAGGCAGTGAGGGGCAGTGAGGGGAACTGAAAGGCGGTGAGAGGGGCACTGCAGAGCAGTGAGCGACACTGTGATGTTACATCAAGAAGATTTTAATTTACATACATCATTGTGTAACATAAATTCATTTTGAAGTAAATATATTATCAAGAATTTCCACTATGAAAGATCTACTTAGGATGTTCCAGGAGCTTCCTTGGTAGTGAACTCACTAGCTCATTCACTGAATCACAGCTGAGTCTTGAAGTCGTTGGTCAATTGAGATCTGACTTCAAAATTTGCAAAATTTTTACTTTAAGTCACACATGCGTAGATTTTGGTGTCAAGTTTTCTCTTGTCAAACCATTGAAACATTCTTCACCATTACACGCTTATCAGCACTATTCCGCACACATTGCCTATGAAAACTTGCCAAGACATTTACTTCCTTTCAAATCATTATTATCTTTTTTCTATTTCTATTTTTTAGAATAATTAACATCTCTCGTTTCACAGCAATAACTTTTCTTCCAGAATTTGACACTGTTTCAGATAATTCTTACCTTGTTCTGTAGAATGTGGTCTTTGCTGGAAGGAAAACTGTTTTTTTTCGTTCCTCCTTCTTTTGCCTTTAATTTAGATTAATTTCAGGTTCACGAACTTCTCCCGTTTTTCATTGCACGCAAAAAAAGCCATCTGTACGCTTCTGATCTCAAGAACAGAAAATTCTGTGCGTGAAAACACTTCATAAATGTTCCATGCCTTACACATGGAATTTTAAATTATGCCTTCCAATAGAGATATTCTAGTTATGTAAGAAATATCGATGGTGATATTTTTATTTTGCATTTTAGGATTAGAATCGCGTCTAAGTTAGGCTTGTAACTCTACGGTACAAATCTGCCCAGAATGGAGCGTAAACTCGTTACTTTCACGTGTCACACTTCATTTAAACGGGTAACGGCGCATCAATTTTTGGTGATAATAGTCCAGGAAAAACACACTATCATGTATTTAATTGCAACATGGGACCCCTTTTCTAAAAGATTTCCATTCCTAAAATGAGCTAATTTTCAACAAAAAAGAGAGATCTAGGAAGACCATGCAAGGCGTTTGTTTTTTCGGAAAGCACGACGAGAATCTAAGTTTCATAAAAGGACATTTCGTACATTCGTACATCACCAGCAATGAAATCAACAATAACGGGCATCTGAAAAACAAAAGTGATAAAGTTTTAAAAAGCTAAAATTTACAACATTATAAAAATCAGTGACACGTACTGTCAGTATGAAGGAAAGGCGTAAAACTTATGAACACAACATGCTAGGCTACTTATTAAAAATAGTCAGCATATGAAACTGGCGATCTGAAATAGGATTTGTGTTTTAAAAATAGATAATAATTATAATGTCGGCAGAACTAAAGGGAACTGATATTTAGCTAGGCAAGAATAGATTAATTTCGTTTCATAGGCAAACTGGAGAGTGACCTTACAACCCTTTTGAATATGAAAGTCCTTAATTATAAATCATATTTAAAATCCACAAATAATTTTTTTAGAATGCCTTTTTTTAAATGTAGATTCTCATCGTGTTCTTAAAGGAATAAATGTCCCTTACTTTTTATGGCAAAATCGAAGGTCTCAAGAGCTACGTGTGTGGCCTGATTGTTCTCAACTTTACTGGGATCAATTTTTTTTCGCATCTAAGAAGCTAAAAAATATTGTTTGTTATTGTAGGAAAAGTTAGAGAAGAATCAAACTCGTCAATAAGTTTTCAACGAGCTCAGTTGTAGAGAATATGAAGAATATGTATATTTTCCAACATTTGTCGACATTGAACCTAGGAATTTCATTTTGTACGTCATTTTCACCTAGATAAGAGCCATCAGAACTCATGTCTGCTCCAAATTCTGAGCTATGGCTTGCGAAGAATCTATTGGGCATTTATTTTAAACTTAATATTGGTTTCATTTACCTTTTTGTCTCGAAAGCGGTACCGGAGTGGTACCGAGCCTAACTGTACCAATAGCATCACAATAGAAGTACCGAGCCTCTCCATACCACGTACCTGAACTGAGTGAGGAGAAGAACTGCTAGAAGACTGCCTGCTAAAAAAGACCCACAACTTATGATGGCAGGTACTGAAGTGTTGGAAACATGGTAGAGTCATTTCTATGGGGAAAATACACCTCCTCATGTTCGGCTAGCCAATAGAACGGCTTTATTTCGAATAATCTTTATGACGCTACCATTGCGACATGTCGTGAGGCCAATAGTGACGCCAGATTTGGGGCTAGCAGTGTTGTCAGATGCAATCTGAGCGCTACTATTGGTTCGTTGCCATGACGTCAGCATTGCCACACTGTCGACAAAAAAGACGGGTTTGACCCTACCTTGTTTCATCACTGTGGTGAGAAGTGTGGTGCGAGGAAAGCCGAAATATGAAAATGCGGGCAACGAAGAAGAAAAGAGGAAGCGGTTGACTTTCCCAAAATTCTACTTGCAAGTTGTTGGCCTAATAATAAGGAATGTAATAACGCATCAGAAAGTTACATGCCAGCAGAGATAGTATTGTGATACCGTGCATCACCGTAACGTAGAGTGGCGACGCCGTGCAAGTATAAAAACTGAGATGTAACATTTTGTTTCAAAAAGACTTGATGGGAATAATCTTCAATCGACTCTTCATAACAATTTTTCCTCTGTGATTATACTCATGTACATTTAATCATTTGAACTTAACGCTAATGGTTCATTTTTTGTCTCACAACCTAATTGTTGGTAGCCTGGATACGAAGCACCCACATTTCTCTCAAGTAATTCAAGTTCTCAAGTAATATTATTCTCAATATTCTCACGTACAATTACAATATAATTAACCTAAATGTTGGTAGTCTGGATACGAAGCACCCACATTTCTCTCAAGTAATTGCAGTATAACGAGAGGCTCATTCTATCAGTTATACATTGCTGTTATGATCAACTGTATTCAAGATTGCAAGGTAATCTAAATTTAGCAGGTTGTTCGAGACTATTCAAGTTTTTCGTGCTTCGCCACTCGACACATGTTGTTCGAAACTACATTCAAGAATGAAATTTTATCCAAAAGAGAAGAGCTCCAGCGAAAGAGCGAAGTATGAAGAAGAATGCATAAATGACCCATGATCTCTAATGGCAAGTAGATATGAAGTGAAACTAAAGCGGCCCATAGACGACCCATTTAACTGTCAGTATCATTGACTCAATATATTGATGAAATTTGTTTTTGCCCGCCGAGTCAATTATTTGACGGTCGTCAATCAAGCCCACAGACGATCAATTAAATTGTCAATATTAATTATTGCTTATTATATTGGCAATAAAATTGATCGTCTATGGGCCGTTTAAAGAGGATGGTATTGTGACCAAAGCCCAAATGAGGAAATGTGGTCAACGAAAGAGCAAAGAAAAGTGACAAACTTTTCTAATGCTTTGCGAGTTCATTTAATAATAAATAATGTTATAAGTAATCAGGAAATTAGAAGTCAGCTAAAAATATGTTCTCAATACCTTTGATCACCATCCCCAGTGCCGTTGAAAAAATACTTTATTTACAATATAGATGATATAGATGATACAGAAAAACTCATCTTGGGTTTTAAAATATCTTAAAGTAAGGGTTCGTATATTAAGGAAGATCACGCATAGTTGTTGCTGCTCGTATCATGGCTACGTACAGGGAGTCGATATTACATTCGGTAAATCTGAAGGATATGACAGTTATCGATTTTCCACTTTTTGGTGCCTGAACCTAATTAATTGAATCGAAATAAACAAGTTTTCTTCTATGCACTTTTCGTCTCAAATGAGTATTTTACGATTTATAGCGGTAAGTTTAGTTTCGTCATTGATGACGAATGCGCTCGAATAAACAGCTACTCATCGATTTTCGAATTTTTGTTGCTTGAAACATGGTAATAACATCGAAATAAACAACTTTTCTTCTATACACTTTTTTCGTCAAATGAGTATTTAATGAGGTATAGCGGTAGGTTTGGTTTCGTCTTTCAAGACAGAGCGCAGGAAGCGAGACGCCATTGCAGTATTGCCATACAACTCGATCAAAGAATTTCTTTCCGCTTCAAAGACTGGAGTTGCGGTAAGTCATTTACCGCTATAACTAATAAAATACTCACTTGAGACGAAAAGTGCATAGAAGAAAACTTGTTTATTTTGGCGTCATTAACCATGTTTAGGCATTACAATTTGCAAAATCGACAACTGTCATATCCTTCAGATTTACCTAACATTCAAATGTCTTAGATACTCATGCACGAATTCATGTACATTTCATGGTTGTACAGGTTGTTATAGCCGAACATGTACATGAAATGACACATGAGTAGTATTTTTAGTTACTCCTGAAAAATTCTTTTTAGACAGAAAAATTTGTTAGGGGGTGAACTCTCACCTGAAAGTGAGCGAAACTGGCATACGTATTTTCATCGTATCGATGTGCTGAACTTGCTGTAAAAACTACATAGCACATATACATTAGGGGTAAAATATACTAGTAACACAAATCTTCCTTCACTTGCTTTTTTGTTCCCATTATTGGTATTATTTAATGCCCTCTAGTATTTTGGTCATAACCTCGTGTCCACAATAATAGAAATGGGTATCTTATTCTAATCAAGTTCATACACCTCATTTACTTTCTTTTAAAATTACTTAAACTAGTCCACCCCCCTTTATTTGAAATAAAAAAGAGGGTGAAATGAGAGAAAGGCCGTAAGTAATTAAAAAATACAATCTCTCGAGAGTTGATGAGGCCGCGTGAACCACCTAGCTCCATGGCGTGAACACGGCCCGTCAAAATATATAGGACTGGAGCTTGTATCACAGATACGCCCATCACACACTGCAGGCTGGCTTCGGACAGACCGACGGACGGACGGACGCGGCTCTTATTATAGTATAGATTTAACACCAGGATGCAATGACAGTACCCTGAGTCGTGCCAGTGCCCAACGCGAACACGTGGTAGAGTGTAAAATTGCGAGTATTTTTTCCTTTTCCCAACGAGAAAAAAACTCAAAGCTCACACTGAGGGGTCTCAAACTTACAACTTTCCTCATGATTAGCGAGTGAACTTAGCCTCTCTAAGCGAAAAGGAAATGAATCGCTTGGGGTTTCAATTTCAGTCGAAAATCGGTCTACCAAACTGATGCACTAAAAAACCCTCATCAAGTATAAATGACAAAAGTTTTTTCTAACTCACTAAACAAATGGTTGGTCGTCTAAGCTAGTATGCAATAATGATTAGGTCCAGGAAGCAAGAGAACTTAGAAGCCTCTCTAGATGCTGTTGCACACGCACACTCTGGGTTACTGATGGAAATTTCCTGCGAGAAACTTCGTACGTCTGCCAGGCAGCTCAGCACCGTCGTCTGCATGCCAAGTTGTACTGCTTACAGCGACGAACTAAGGGTGAAATGCCGCCGTAATTTAAAATCATTCAAATGAAATCATTACGTACAGTAAAATCATTCAGGAGAAAATTATCAGTGTAGCTCAACTAGTGAAATTATTTTTTGAAGAATTAATTTTTGAAAATAGTTCTGCTCGTAGTATTCAACTTGAATTATTCACGTGAAATACCAAATTGAAAATAATTGGAAATCATTTTGATACAATATTACATTGGAAAATTTCAAACTGAATTTTCGTTATATATTGAAAAAAATAGTTTAAATTTTTTTCTCGAAATGGATTAAGTTAAAAATATTCCAGTGACTACTGCTAAGGTCAAGGCAAAACTGGTGGCATCTCTACAGACCTTTATCTTTTTAAAGACACTCTTATATAACGTAATTTATGTTATTTTGCTGCCAAGGCTGCACTCTCTCATGAGAGTGCAGCCTCCTCTGTTCAGTTCCTTACAGCACAGAAGGGAGCGTCTTTTAGCCATTAACTAAAAAACACAAGACCAACACAGTAATTTTGTATAGTACGAGTAATCGTCGAGTATGTAGCATTGCTGTACTGTAGCCTCCTAGTGCTTCTTTTTTCTTCGTTTACATTGATGCCAGTAAGCACTGAATCAGGTGGCAATGTTGTGTCATGCGGTCATGTTATGGCATCCAGAAATGTTGTGTCCTGTGATATGTGCCATGCGCCGTATGGTATCACAATGTTGATGTCAATGCCCTGCCAACGTCACGAGATGCAGTTGTCATGCCTTTAACGTTCTCCGTCAATGGTTTGCTGACAGATGTTCAGCAAAGACGTATTTTTTCTACAGACATTATTTTCATCCTTGTTAATATATTTTTCACGATCGATTATTCTATGGATGTCAGGATAAGGTAAAGTTAAAGTTTTTCATCTGACGGTCACACAGGGGCGGAATTTCCCCCAATGTTAGTTACCTTTGTTTCACGGACCGGGGAATTTCAAGGAACTGTGATGCCGTGTCTGCCTGCAATCTCCCTCGTACGCAACATTGTGGTAATAGAAGTGGAAAAATTTATAGAGTGAATAGTAAGTGCTGTGGTGATCTTCACGCTCTGCTCTGAAGGCAGGAAGTCACGTACAAGAAAATAGGGAGGGGAAGGAAGAAAAGATGGAAAGCGGAAGCAGAAGGTAATACTTTTGTGTGAAGTTTTGGTGTACGCACAAAACTGAATACAGCAATTAAACAGGCAAGTTAGTGTTACAGAACGCAAATTTCGAGTAATATACATTTTTTTTTAATTATTTTTGATCACATAAAATTGAAACTGTAAAATCTTCATCTCTAAAGTTTAAAAAGTAAACAAGTTAGCAGCACTTATTAATATTTTTAACACGACCTAAGTCCCATTGCGCTCATCATCAAATTTCTGAAGCGATGTAAGAATTTAATTTTTTTAAAAATAGTTATCAGTTCCGCAAGTAACAACATGACGCACAGGGAAGAGCAGCAGTGATATTAAAGTACAGGAGTTAACAGAGTCATGGAGTGAGCAAAAATCGAATTCAGGTTTTCTGCTCTTTGCCGCACTACATCAGCGAATTCATTGCGAGCTTTAAAGAATTCAATAGATTTTTTGCGTCATAGTTTTACGTTCAGATTAGAACTGACAACCTGAAGTATCCATATTGCTGACTAATTTATGATATCGTTTCAGTATTTGGGTGTCACAGAGTTCACCTTTGTATGCTAAAGAGATTCGTACTATATTCCAGAGAGTGAAATTTATTTCCTCGGGAGGAATAAATGGATGTAAATTTCTAATACTAAATTAGTTCCAAGCATGAAGATCATTGCCTTTAATAAAGCATGCAAAATCAGGAAAAATATAGATAACTTAACGCCTCGGCAGGGGGCTCGGAAACTTCAAGGAAGAACAACGAAGAACATCACAGTATCTCTTGTTTGCCTCGCAATTAACCTGAGATGCAGGGAGACTAATGAACCAGCAATCGATACCCTTTCATTAAAGGTGCCACATTTCTTGCCTCCGTCCCGAGGTGTCAGTTTGAGTCGCGAATAAACGCACCAGGCGCTCCTGTAGAAAATGACCTTCAAGCTCAGTTGAAGGTCAGGAGTTTTCAGAGTCACAATCGAGGCGTTCTCCTGAACGAAAACTTTCGTAAAGCTTCTCTCGAAGGAGACAACGGCCGCTCACAACCTCGAGTCTGCGGTCACTGCAGTGTGACTTGATTGCCACACTAAATGCCAAGGGGCAACGTCAGAAAAAATAACGATGAAAACACGGCCTCAATGGAAATGGCATCCCTGCTGCAATTTTGTTTAAGTCGCAAGTGTTTCGTGATTTACGTAAGACTGGATCGATGTCTTAATATTTTTACTAAATTCTTAGATTAGAAATGTGCGATATTATTTTTTGAGTCAGAAAATTTGAAACATGACATTCCACAGACGAAATTGCTTGAGTCTTAGTTTTTTTACGCGCTCTCTCTGCGTGCTCATAAATGACAAGTTTTTTACTTAAATGCATACACAGACATGCAAAATGCTTTCAATTTTAATTAGAAAAAATGTGCGTACAGCAATTTAGTATTTGATCGGTTATAATGAGAACGATATCAAAATAAACATTGACATTCTGGTGTTACCAGGATTTGAGATATTTTACAGTAAATGTTTATTCTAGAGAAAATGTTTGCCGTTGTGACAGCCCAACAGCCTGCAGCACCATCGAAAGATGAAAAATTTACGACGCCATCATTTGAGTCTCAAAGTGAGTAAAATATTTTTCTAGAACACAGTTTTCCTTACATTACTACATTGATATTTAAAGATTTTTGAAAACATTTATTTGACTTTAGTATAGATTTGTATAAAGGACGTTTGTCTCAATAAAAAAGCTCTTCACTCAACTGTAGCTCCACCTCTGTGTTGTTTTGATTTCAATAAAAGAAGCCTTTACCTCTCGCATGCTGCAAAATAATTATTATTACACCCTAGGTCGACAAATGCGAATTTTTGCTATCTGAGGTACGTAAAATGCATGAGCAGAAAACGCTTTTTGGCTCCATAGCTTCTTTGTAAATAGTTATGATAAAGAAACATATTTTAAACTGATGCTTTTCTTGCATTTATGACTGTAAACAAATAATACAAATTTACATCTCTAGGACACCAAAGTGTTATTATATCATATATTTATATACCAAAGTGTCATTATATCATATTATCATATTTATTATATCATGTTTTATTTTTACATAACATATATTCATATGCTATATTCGTTATATATATTTATAGATATATATATATATATATATATATATATATATATATATATATATATATATATATATTTATATATATATCTATAACGAATTTACGTCGGTACACTTTGCTCATCCGGCTTAGCTACACGAAAGAACATAATAGTTTGAGCCAGAAGGATGATCGATACACAGCTAAATCTGCTTTAATTCTTCCACGTACACTGGGGTGCTGGAAGCTACGCGAGAACAGAAATGTTTCATTTCAATTTCAGAGTCCCTCTGAGTGAATTAATTTGGAATATTCTCCTAGTTTTGTGTATGTATGCCTTTATATTTTCGTTGCACTCGACGCGTCGCCTTGAAGCCTCTTGCACGAACGAATACTTCCGGGCGTCAGCGCTTTCCTGCCTCCAGCTTTAATGCCATAAAATATTTTTGAACGTCTGCCTTGGAATGAGCAAATCACGAGTGTTCCTGTAGTAGAGGGGCTTACTGATTTGTTATTTCAAATATAAAAAGGAATTTTTGCTTGCTGATTATTTGAAACTAGTGAACACGGCCCGTCAAGAATGGCGGGACTCCAAATTTCCTTGAATAAATTTTCCGAATGTGGATGACAAACAAATATATCCATCCCAATAGCACCCGCGATAAAAATCTTCTTGTACTTACGCACTGGTGAAACTCGTATCACATATACAGTTATTCAGTATCCTTATGAGCGTCACAGAGAGACGGAAGAAGCGGACATATAATAAATATACAAAATAAATAAAGTCACCAAGGGTATTTAGGCAAGATTGACATTCTCATTCACGCACAACGTCTTCAAACTCTTGGTGTTACAGCGCACGTTCAGCACGAGAGTGAAACTCTGTCAGCTGGAGCGGGGTTGAGCAGCTGAGGGAGACCGTTCATTGGAAAATTCGGTGAGTGAAATCTGGTTGACTTGCGGTACATCGCAGTGGCGTTCATAAGTAGTTCCGTAGTGGCAGGTTAGGGGCTAATATTGAAATGCATATTAATGAAATCGTCATTCCGGCTTCAATAGCTTTTCATAGCTTAATCATACACTCACCATAACCTTATACTATAACTCGTCAAAATTCAATCATAACCTAACCTCATTGTATCATTATCATAGATTTTATCAAAAGTTAGAACCCCCATGTCAATTCTCAGCTCGTCATAGCCTTATAATAAATTATTTATTCATGACAACACCTTATTTTCACTTAATTTTAACCTCAACGTAACCGTATCCATTCGTTAATATAACCTCCTCCCAAGATTGTCATAATCACAATTCCACACAAACCTCACCACAAATACATCACAACTTCATCATGAACTCACCATAACACCATCATTAGCTACAACTCCAGATCATTGTATTTCAGGTTATTTTGGCACCTCACTAACTCATCTCAATAATTATAATAAACTGGTCCACCCCCCTTCATTTGAAATAAAAAAGAGGGCGAAATGAGAGAAAGGCCGTAAGAAATTAAAAATACAGTCTCTCGAGGGTTGATGAGGCCGCGTGAACACGGCCCGTCAAAATACATAGGGCTGGAGCTTGTATCACAGATACGCTCATCACACACTACAGGCTGGCTTCGGACAGACAGACCGACCGACCGACGGACTCGGCTTTTATTATAGTATAGATTCAGTTAACGACAACTTCGGTCAGAGTAACTCCTCCCAAGCTCAGCATGCAGTAAACATGACACCACAGTTTCGTATTCCATGCGCGTTCAGCACTCAAAGACTCAGGTCAATAACTTGGTATCACGGCTACTCGCGGTGACAAAGCTAAGTAAATTCACCAGAATACTCGTGGAAATATTAGTGACTGTTCTGTTCCGATGCGCACCTGAGAGCTACGCTCAGCCACTACAGCGCTATGCTGTGTTCTTGTGTTCAACAACACACAGTTTGCTGTAAGACAACTGAGGCTATAAAAATCCGTCACCAAACATTCACGCCAGTTTGGTTTCGAATAATAGCATCTCCAGTGAATGTCAGTAGCTTGAAATCATCTTAGCTGAAGATGATTTTATTCGAAACCAGACTGGCATGAACTTCTTGCAAATAATCATTTTTATCGCATGAATTGTTTTATAGTTTGTACTTAGGGTTCGATTCCCTACTAACAAGCTCTTCTAAAACAGTTTGTTGTTGGCTTGCTTGCTCGCTCGGTAGATGTGCCTCTCCTTCCCCCTTCTGTGTAAACTGGAGACGTGGCCACTACGTAATGACTGTAAATTTATACTATAGAATTGAAAATCTATTTAAATCGCTTGAAATTCATTCCAGTTTAATTCTAGTCCAAAAATAGATGACTCGAAATAAACAGATATGTATTTAAACCGTTAATTAAAAATATTTCGTTATCACGCGTGAAATACAGTTCTATATAACTTGAGAAAATTTTCTCCTTTTTGACGGCAGCGAACACTACAAAGTTTGCTAAAACTTCAAGTTCAATGGGAGCATGAAGTTGATTATACCGCATTAGAAGCACTAGAAGCTAGATTTAATCACTTATTCTCACAACGTCCGGTGCAGCAAAAGTGCTGCATATAAAAATCTCCAGTAGCTTCCACTAGTACAGGGGGGAGGGGGAAGTAGCCAGGGCTTTCTACTGAGATTTTGAAATGGCGATAGCGATGTTCTCGGTCGTATTATTTGAATAAATTTCTCACCAATAAATAATAATACAGATTTTCATTAAAAGTAACGCACTTTCATTCCGTAGAATTCAGTCTCGCCGTATGAAACACGTCCGTTCAGTATCATGCAGATCTTTAGCACCAACAACAGGTCATCAAAGTTACCTAATTCTGTAAGACACTATGGATGGTAAGTAACCTTACTCTAAGAGTTCATTAGCCCCGAATAAAAGACTGAGGATCCTTACATGACATTTGCATTAGACTCCATTAGTTCATCGCAACTTGAAAATGCGTGAAGCGTGATAGGAGTAACACTTAGCATCTCAAAGTAATTTGTTGATAAGACCGTTGTTACATTTATTTGAAGAATAATTAACAGCGGCCTTCTTTTCAGCGCAAATGCAACGTGTTAGTGTGTTTCACAAGATCGAATCGTTAATGGTGTGCAAATACGTTGATAGTGAAGACAATGGATGGTTCAATGTTTACAGTCAATATTTTAATGTGTAGAGCAGTAAATGTTTATTGGTGCAACGATAGCTTTGATTGTTTTCTGAACGTGGACAAATGAGTAATGACACCAAAACTATTCACCTTACATTAAATACACTTAATTCCTTAAAATTGCAATGAGGGGCATGATCTTATTAACTTTTGCATTTTTAAATGAAAATGTACTGAGCCTGCAACATCAATATGTTCGGATGAGAAAATAAACCTTTTTTGTTGACGCAGGATTGTTTAAATATGAAGTGTTTGTTCCCACGTATTCACATTTCATGTATATACTATTATAACTGAGCTGCTCTGGATCAAGGAGATAAGTTTTCGAAAATACTCCTTCTGAATAAACGCTTCCTCTGGTACACGCACGCTGAGGAGAATTCATATATTTTGTTGAAGACTTTCTGAATTTAGGTACGAATTATTTCTGTTAACACCTTTAGTAGAGAACACCATGTATTAACAACTTGAACGTTCAATAAACACGGAAGATATTTTGCAGAAATTAATGTTGTGTTTCAGTCAAGTCAATACATGTCACGTATTGTTGAAAGGCTTTTCTAATGCTTCTAATGCCAGGACGCCATGACGGTTACTCCAAATCGAGCTGGTACCCATTTTAAACATTGGGGTTAAATGGGGGATTTTCTCTTTTTCCCGACAGGTAGGACCCTGGAGTACCTTCACCAGATATGGAACCAACTACTCTTCTCGTGAGAGGTGAGTACTCTTTACCTCTATACCGCTATAATCGAATGATAAAGTACAATTTATTTAGAAACTGAGTTTGACCCAGCATGGTCGTCTGTGTTGCCTCACCAACATTTGATCAAAAATCGTAACGCGTGTACTGCCATCTAGTCTGGCCACGTAGTGTCGTGATCCCAGCTTTAATACTGATGAGCTTACAGCGATGCTGATCTCGATCAAAGATTATGGACGGATTTTCTGTGAATTTTCGTTATAGTAAATTTTCGTCGTAGGAGCGATATAACTGACAGCAGGAGTTCTGTGATTATTATACGTGCTGTTGTTTCTGGCCATTAATCAAAAAACATTTTAATAAAAATCTTCAACTTGAGGATTTTTGCCCAAAAAGCATGCAAAAATTTGACATAGAAGAGCTATCGAAAATATTTGAAAATCGAAATACAAGACTTTCTGGCGAGTGTCAGATGTGTTGAATTAATCACCATCTATTCGAAACAACAATTTTTTGATCGGAATATACTTAGCAGAATAGGTCTAACCCATTTGTCGTGGAAATGAAACAGTTACATCAGTTTTCAGTCCTAACAATTAGAGTGTGTAAAATGAATTCTATTTCATGAGTTTCCAGCACGTTAGGACAACGAACATTGGAAAAGTACTCTACACGTGCTTTTTTGCATGTTTTTTCGGGCTCGTGCTTGTTGCTCTCAGTAGTGTGTTCTGAGCTAAAACTAGAGATGGTGGCCTCGATTTGAGATCAATAAATTTTATGAATTGTAATGATTTCAAATACGTTTGGATTTTATGATAAATGGAAGTCCCTTTCCAGCACCCCGACTGTGATAATTTAGGATGTATCTAACTGGTCTATTTTTGTTTTGCCGGTGCAGGCGCATTTTTTAACTCCCAAAAAAAATTTAAAATTAGGCGTACTTAACTTCATTGGAACATATTTCAACTGTTGATTTATGATAGAAAATGTCATCGAATTTTAATCGTAATTTCTTGAGTAATCTTTGTTTCGTAGTAAATATCTTAGAAAAATCGGAATACCTTTTCTTTCTCCGAGGCTTATATATATATATATATATATATATATATATATATATATATATATATATTAATTAATTATCAAAGCAGTTACGAAGAACAGCTCAGTCAATTTAATGTACGCATGTGGTTTCAATAGAATTCAAAATCGCCATCAATTCAAGAATTTCAATGAACGTATGTACATCGAAATGTACGTTGAATGTACCTGAAAAAACAAGAGAGACAATAGCTATTGATATTTAGGTTTTACATTGTCGGTATTGTTTCTATAAGATAAAGGATGGCCTGATTTTTGAATATCAGTTTCACTGTCGCGCCAGCTGAGCTCAACTCGACCGTTCGCTGTCTCTGAAGCGAGGAGAAATGGTTGATGAACGCCTGGTGCAGATTGTGTCAGGGAACAGAAAGTAAGTTATATCAGAAAAAGACAGCTCGTTGGGAGAAAGGTCAGTCAAAGAAGTAAAACTTGTAAGAAACTCTGTCATGAAAGGAAAGTTTGTAGGAAGTTTTCTTTGTTAAGGAACGTCTGTAAAGAAGGGAAGGTCAAGGTCCGACGAGGAAGTAAGGCCTGTCGAAACTCGTGACAGGCACTTGAAATTTGCGCATATTTCACAATGTAATCGCTCGCTATCAGAGTAGCGCCCTAGAAAGCGGCAGTACTATGTACAGAAGTATAGTATATTGAGCAGGTGTGAACCCCCTAGCATCAGTCAGTAACATATAATGACATTGAGTGCATGACACCACCTGCATTAAGAACTTATGAACAAAACTATGGAGATTTAAAGTTTCGAGACTGCTGGAAGAAAGTTTCGATTCTCGCTACTACAACTTGAAAGGAGCATTAATTTTGAATTGGTGAACGCAATATACGTCAACAAATTCTTCATGATTCGCCATATCAACGTTGCATACATAATATCATTGACCTAGGCTAGAGCTTACTAATGCTTTTTCACACGTGAAAAAATATCTTGAAAAAAAAAGCAATGACTCCCTGATGACCCAACCCGTTTGCGTGTTCTGTGAACGAGCTGGTTCGAAGTGTTTCAAAATCTAGATACTAATGGCATCACTAGTGCATCCCAACCATACATTTTTGCAAAATATTCTCCAGCGAGTTGCGTCTGTAGCATCCAGTCGAGGATAAATGCTAGTTGAACGCTGTCGCAAGTGATGAATTTACAGTGTATAGTCAATCGTCGGGAGATGTTGCTGCACGTTTGAACCAATTTGATTGCAGAAGAGTAGCCCGAATAGGGGAGGTAAAACACCTTTCTTTGAATAAGACTGACGTGCTCGTATCGAACGATAACTTGCCCTCAAATAACTGGCACTAGTAAATATAATTAAAGAATACTTCGTGTGCGTCCTCACGTGGGAAAATGTGTGCGTGTGCTAAGCTGCTGATAACTAATAATTTTGTAATTTTGGATTCTGATGACAATAAAATGAGTCAATTCGTGTTTTATGAGCATGAACGTTCTTTAGTATATTAGTACGAGTCAGCTATCTTCTTGCGCTACAATTCTACAATTCCCTATGCGCAACAATCATCATCTATCTCTTCTTCTATCTCTATGCGCTGCAATTCTCGATGCTCAATGCAACCGCTAAGGAACCCACACATTTCTTGGCTAGTTTGAATAAATCAAAGAGTGAGATAAATTTACAAATTCGTCCAGACATTATGAATGTTACCGAAGCATCACGTGCTATGTGTGCTCAGAACAAGGCCCGATCTCGTCACACCGAGGAGTTAGTCGCCGGCACTTATCACTGAGAATTGTGTACGTGCCCGGACTTCTCTGCTCCTGGAGGGAGGCTGAGGCTGATCAAGCCGACCACCACAGGTCTCACTCAACCTTGGCAGTGGTTCCTTTAGTAGCGCCTATTTATTTAAACTTGGAGCGTTAATTTAAGCACGTGATCAGATAACAGTCGCGCATGCTATCTACGTACGATGTTAAGGATGCACCTAGTAACCGGGAGTTTGACGTCACAATTAAGCAAGTGGATTCTTCTGCGAACATAGAACTTATATTGTAGAGTTATAATTGTGTCAGTATCATCGTGTTGTGTGTCTGTCCTGAATAGAACGTTTATAGTTATGTATTTGTAAGTTCATACTTTCAAGTACGGCAACATTATTTTGTTTTACGTCTTCCCAGAAAATGCTGTTTTTGTAAGAATCTGTCTTTCCAATTCGTATACACACAAGCATTAGAATACAGCTTTCTTCTGCTCTTGCCCCACAAATTCTACTTTTGGCAACAATTTAAGCAGCAGCCATTCAGGGCACCTAACTACATTCATCCATAAACAATGGCTAGCTGAACTCAGATTCAGATTATTTTCTTATAAATTCCAGAAACAAACACTCTGATAAAGAAACAATTGCTATTGCTATTGTGTGAGGAAGAACAGCACACGACGTGCACTGATGTAAAACGGATTCTCTGGATAGTGCTGGCGACACTGAGGAACAATATATTCGGAAAAAATGTCTCAGAATTTGTGTCTTTATTTATCTTCTAAAATGAGAAAAACATATTTCTTACTCAGGTTAGTGTATCATAATTTCGAGAATTTAGTTATTGCATCATGTGCACCGTGAAGAGTTTTGAAGAGCACATAGGATGTAGGATCCTAAGGAGAAGAAGGATTCCGAAGTATGATGCATCATTTGCATGGAATAGATAGTTGCATGAGAGTGTTTGTGTTTATAACACATTTTTCTTGCGCCTCTTCAGCTGCTTGCCATACCTGAACGCATCAGTTTTATTTCTCGTTGAATTTGTATCATGACATATTCTTTGAAATTCCTTTTCGAGAGATAGTTTCTTCCTCATTCTGATACAGGCGACGACCTGAAAATGCCAGTTTAATAACCGTGGTTTTAATAACGAAGTAAGAGCGGAAAATTGAATCGGAAACGGCAGTTCACATCAGCCGGGCGGCCACGATACCCAGGACTATTGGGCATCCCCATCAAAGGCAAAGGACGTTTTATTCCTATCAAGCCTGATACATATCATCTTATGAATCGATGTCTTAAATCTTTTATAGCTAACACCAGGACGCAATGACGGTTACTTCCGGTCAAGCCGGGATCCATTTCCGACACCTGGGTAGAGTTTGGAATGGTGGCCGAGTTCTCCCTTTTCCCGACGTCGACATGCGGTGCTCTCAGTGATCAAGATATGCGTTGAGGGAAATCACTAAATCGAATATCATAACGTAACAATGACGACCGTTATGTTTAATGAGCAAGCAACACAGCGGTACAGCCGAAAGATGAAAGTCAATAACAGGATATGATGCTCAAATTGGTAACACCATACGTTTCATATTCAAGATGGAAGTCGATAACCGGATATAATGCTCAGATTGGTTGCACTAAGTCTTATTTCCATCAGCGTCACGTCAAGTCTCACCATTCTGCCGACAGCAAAGCTGGAGCCTGGACACGTTTGAAAGCGCATGGAAAGAATGAAGATGAACACAAAAAGTTGGTGCTTGTTGGTGAGTTATAGAAACAACCTTGAAGCCCAGCACCACATGCGCATCAGTTGAGGTGCATTTGACGGCCAACCGGTTGAAGATGCGGTGAGAGGACTATTGAAAAAAATACGTCAGATGACAATGATAGCAGACATCTTTTTTGTTAGATCACATCAAACTTTCATTTTAACTAGGCATGCACTACAGGGTGAGGTGACTGCTTTGCCACTCGCTGCAGCAATGTTGGCCACGCAGTTTTATCCTGTGTGTCATGTGCGTTATAACGAGTAAATTTTATCATCATTGTGGATGTACTTTGTCGTGAAATCCCACATGGGAATTTTTAGGAAGCAAAATAATGACTTTAAGTCGGGTTGAATATGGATGATAAATAGTAAAAATAATGGAGACAAACTATTGGGTATGCATTTCTTTGAAAAGATGTCAGGTCCCCATTTCTTTTGTGACAATCATGTAACAACTCCCTATCTACACGTAATTACGCGTACAAGGTAAATAACGCTAAGTGGGATTCTTTCAGGAAACTAAAAGTCAATTTTAAATGGACGATCAAAGTTAGGCTAAGAAAAACACATCCTAAGCAAATAATAATGGAATAAATATTACAGAAACTGTTAATTAGCAAGCAACCCACGCGCGCTACTCAAAAGTAAGCGAGAATTAGCTAGTTATATATGTGAAAATATGGTGAAGGAATTGTAGAAAACCGTTTTCTGTATTCTATATACTTCCTGGGAATGAAAAATGATTCGAAACGAAGTTTTCGTTTATTGACACTTGTTTTGAATCATCGGGAAACCTAGGTTGTTGACATACATACATCTTGTTCTGGTATGCCTGGAGTGAAAATTTCAGGCGTAATTACAACTCCTATCGTTGTACAGTACTAAAAGCAAATGTCACGGAAGCGAGTCTTCTACAGGAATATTGAAAAATCAATGGATTTGGGAAATTATACTTTGGGTGGATGGTTTGCCTTCAGCAGCATCGCAGCGTGAAATTACTTGATGAGTAACGATAACGCAGCTAACTGAAGTGATGATTGTATTAAACTTGACTTAGATGTCACCAAGTAATGTTGGAGCACATCGTGGTTTTTTGCGTCATTAACGCTAATATTTGACAGTTCTCTGTCTGAGAAAACATCAGTGAAAACACTGATGGCTTGCTTGTACAAGGCCTTCGTTGAACATTTTGAATAAAACACTGAACACACTAAACTTTTTATTTCGAATGCAGTAAACAAAATTTTCACGAGAAGAGTTTAAATTGAACCTTAGCTTAAAATCATTGGACAAAAATCGACATTTTTGCTTACTATTACGCAAGATAAGAGTCTATTGGTAGGGAAGACAGCATTGTTTTGGTGACAGAGGATTGAGCTTACGTAGAGCAAGCCAAAGTCATGAGATATTACCTAAATACAGTCACTACTTAAATTAGTCACGAAATACAGGTTGTGAATATCGAATATTTCAATTTTTACGAGAAATTTTCATGCGTCTGTTGTTATAGACAAAACCTTACAATTTTCTCGCCGTTACTTATCAATTTGGGTCGGTAATGAAGAGCGAGATCTACATCAAAAGTGGAGAAATCGACCTTCTTTATCAGGTGTTCGATGCACTATGTAGGTGGAGCTGTTATGGAAAGATATATAAGATTACAGGGTCCAATGACCTCAACAAAAGCTGCTAAACATTATAAAGTGTATCATAGGCAGTGACGAAGTATGACATCAGATGACAAAAATATCGACACCTGCTATGTTAATGTCAAAATAGCAGTTCATTTCATTGAATGATTCCTTTATATTGCACGAGAGATAGCCTAAACACGAATACATTTAGCCGCATAAAATTTTTACATTCTACTGATCGTAAATACATGTTTATGATCTTCAATTAGCGAAAAATGCGAGTAAATAAAACAAGTCAAAATTTTTTAATTATAATAACAACTTCAAGTAACTCTACACTTCACAACCAGAATAAGATGTGTTAGACGACAGATTACCACAGAGACGGAAACTGGCGCATGTTAACTGTGATTTAAGATTCAGAACATATTACAAGAAAACAATTTACGGGAGGAATCGGCTTCAAACTGAAATTATGAACGAAGATCCAAAGGTATAAAGTTTGATGTCTAACGCCTGGCTTAGGTTTTATACAACACGATCGACGCAATTCGTCGCTGAGACTTCATTTACAAACATGGAATGACGATGAAAATATTGTCTGGGGAATGGGAATAGGAAGAGGTCAGACCTACACCCATATCCCAAAGCTAAAAACCTACCTAATAAGCGTAAGTCATACTCACTCAGCCTAAGACATACCTATTGAGCCTACGACATACCTAGTAACGAAACATCGACCAAATTAGCGTAAGACGTACTTAGTCAAATAAATATCACTTTATAAGCTTAAGACTTGCTTAATCAGGCAAAGATTTCCCTAATGAGTCAATCACAGTTGCTCAAAGAGTTCAAAACATATCTAATGTGGTTACCGTGGGCGAGTGGTTTAGAGCGCGCACTCTTCTTGGGAAGGGTCGGCAGTTAAAATTCTAGCAGTGTCTCCCGGTGATTCTCCCCGTTAGGAAAGGGAGAATTCAACCATAATTCCCTACTTTACCCAGGTGTCGGAAATGGATATCGGCTTGAACGGGGATAATCGTCATTTTGTCGTGATGTTAGTTATATGGCATTTGAAAAACCAACGTACAAGAAACGCATCAGGCTCGATTGGAATAGGACATACTTTTTAACCAGCCCAAGATCTATATAGCGGTGCCAAAGGCCTACCTAATCAACCAAAGGCCTGGCTAATCCATCAAATACCCACCTCATGAGCCCAAGGCCTGCGGAACTCAACACAAGACCAACCTTATCTACCTAAGATATACAAAATCAGCCCATGACCTACCTAACTTCGCCAAAGACCTACTTAATCCATCAAAGACCTAGCTAATCCACCAAATACCTACCTAATCCACCAAAGACCTACCCAATCAGCCGAATACCTGCCTCATGAGCCAAAGACGCGCGTAACTGAGCCCAGGAGCTACCCGGTGCTGCTCAACACGACCCCTGCACTGCCCCCGGCCGGGGCGCTGACGGTCGCCCTGTGCACCTGCCCGCCATTGCCCGCCGCAGCCCCCGCATACCCGCCGCCCTGCCCCGCGACCTGGTGGGAGCTGCTCGAGAACCCGCCGCCAAAGCCAGCTCCTTCACCGCCATTTCCACCACCTGACCCGCCACCTCCACCAAATCCTCCGCCTGATCCACCACCGGCTCCTCCAGTTGATCCACCACTTCCACCAAATCCTCCGCCTGATCCACCACCGACTCCTCCACTTGATCCACCAACAAATCCTCCACCTGATCCTCCACCTCCACCAACTCCTCCACCTGATCCACCACCGACTCTTCCACCTGATCCTCCACCTCCACCAACTCCTCCACCTGATCCACCACCGACTCCTCCACTTGATCCACCAACAAATCCTCCACCCGATTTTCCACCTCCACCAACTCCTCCACCTGATCCTCCACCTCCACCAATTCCTCCACCTAATCCACCACCTCCCCCAATTCCTCCACCTGATCCACCACCAACTCCTCCACCTGATCCACCACTGACTCCTCCACCTGATCCTCCACCTCCACCAACTCCTCCACCTGATCCACCACCTCCACCAATTCCTCCACCTCCACCTGATCCACCACCAACTCCTCCACCTGATCCACCACCTCCACCAACTCCTCCACCTGATCCTCCACCTCCACCAACTCCTCCACCTCCGCCAACTCCTCCACCTGATCCACCACCGACTCCTCCACTTGATCCACCAACAAATCCTGCACCTGATTTTCCACCTCCACCAACTCCTCCACCTGATCCTCCACCTCCACCAATTCCTCCACCTGATCCACCACCTCCACCAATTCCTCCAACTGATCCACCACCAACTCCTCCACCTGATCCACCACTGACTCCTCCACCTGATCCTCCACCTCCACCAACTCCTCCACCTGATCCACCACCTCCACCAATTCCTCCACCTCCACCAATTCCTCCACCTGATCCACCACCGACTCCTCCCCTTGATCCACCAACAAATCCTGCACCTGATTTTCCACCTCCACCAACTCCTCCACCTGATCCTCCACCTCCACCAATTCCTCCACCTGATCCACCACCTCCACCAATTCCTCCACCTGATCCACCACCAACTCCTCCACCTGATCCACCACTGACTCCTCCACCTGATCCTCCACCTCCACCAACTCCTCCACCTGATCCACCACCTCCACCAATTCCTCCACCTCCACCAATTCCTCCACCTGATCCACCACCGACTCCTCCACTTGATCCACCAACAAATCCTGCACCTGATTTTCCACCTCCACCAACTCCTCCACCTCCACCAACTCCTCCACCTGATCCACCACCGACTCCTCCGCCTGATCCACCACCGAATCCTCCACCTGATCCTCCACCTCCACCAACTCCTCCACCTGATCCACCACCAACTCCTCCACCTGATCCACCACCAACTCCTCCACCTGATCCACCACCGACTCCTCCACCTGATCCTCCACCTCCACCAACTCCTCCACCTGATCCACCACCTCCACCAACTCCTCCACCTGATCCACCACCTCCACCAACTCCTCCACCTGATCCACCACCGACTCCTCCACCTGATCCACCACCGACTCCTCCACCTGATCCTCCACCTCCACCAACTCCTCCAGTTGATCCACCTCCGATTCCGCCTCCCGAATGTCCTCCCGATCCCCCACCTGTCCCAAATCCACCACCATTAGATCCGCTACCAATTCCTATTCCTCCACCGGCACCACCTCCCGATCCTCCTGCTCCAAATCCACCCCCTACTCCGTTTCCGCCGACACCTCCTCCACCACCACTTCCACCTCCTCCAACTCCGAATCCACCACCACCGCCACCACCGCCTCCAACTCCAAATCCAGCTCCGCCTCCCCCACCTCCAACTCCAAATCCAGCACCGCCTCCACCTACGCCTCCTCCTCCACCACCACTTCCTCCACCTCCAACTCCAAATCCGCCTCCGGTGCCACCAACGCCTCCTCCTCCTCCACCACCACTTCCTCCCCCTCCAACTCCAAATCCACCTCCGCCGCCACCAACGCCTCCTCCACCGCCTCCAACTCCAAATCCACCTCCTCCTGAGCCTCCACCAAATCCAGCGCCAAATCCTCCACGGCGAACTCTCTTCGGAGCTGCCGTGGCAACCAGCAGCAGCACCAACAGCGGTCGCAGCGTCCTGCAGAAGGGGCAAGGTAACGTTAGGACTTCACGCACAGACATCATAGCAGAGGGAGCAGGGTAACGTTAGGACTTCACGCACAGGCATCATAGCAGAGGGAGCAGGGTAACGTTAGGACTTCACGCACAGGCATCATAGCAGAGGGAGCAGGGTAACGTTAGGACTTCACGCACAGGCATCATAGCAGAGGGACCAGGGTAACGTTAGGACTCCACGCACAGGCATCATAGCAGAGGGAGCAGGGTAACGTTAGGACTTCACGCACAGGCATCATAGCAGAAGAAGCAGGGTAACGTTAGGACTTCACGCACAGGCATCATAGCAGAGGGAGCAGGGTAACGTTAGGACTTCACGCACAGGCATCATTGAAAAAGGAGCAGGGTAACGTTAGGACTTCATGCTCAGGCACCATAGCCCCGCACCTGCTGACCTTCCTTGCTAACATCTTTCTTCAAGTCGTCTGGCTGGATGCTTAGTAATTTAGCGACTTGTTTATTCACAGTGGTTAGTGCTGTTAAACCACTCTCCTAAGTAAAAGAATTCTCATTATTTTCGGCCTGGGCTTATAGTTATTTAGGCGTGGCTTTCAGCCTTAATGATTTTCCTTAATTTTTCCCATCCGTTATGCTTAATGTTTCTCTAAGGATTTGAGCTCGGATTTATCTAATTTATCTTGGATTTGTCTTAGTGTGTTTAGGAAATATTCTTAACGGCACGTCTCTCAATGATGGGAATTTTTGCCCCGGTTTTATCCCCTTTTTGCTTTGAATTTCTGAGACCTTTAAGGAACTTTGTAAATAAGAGCGAAGAGTACTTGCTCAACATCTTGAATGGACCCTACATAGTTGTGGCGTGTTCATAACCAAAGCTGATGTAATCATGATTTTCCATTGAACGGATATGTGATCAAGGACATTCTTCTATTTTTCCACGCAATCAGAGTGCGAAGGTGGTCAATGTAACCAGCTTTTTTAAAACAACGTCGATTATTTCTGACGACAGCTTGGGATGTGCACTAGCTACAGTCTCTGGCAGCCTTTATTTCACATGAAATATTTTATGCAATACATGTGAAACAAACTTATTTTTCAAATGTGCTAAAATGATACAGCTGAGTTTTTTTGGGGGATTTTTTCTTTTATAAGGTATTGTTATAAATTGTTTAAAACTTGATTGCTAGTGTAAGCGTGCCATAATAACTAAACTAAGTCACGTTCGGTAAGACCTCTAATTTATATACTAGCTTCTCACAGCGCGGTCACCGACTGCTGCGACGATTTGAAGGTTTTAATTGACCTCAGAGAGATGTTTAATGATCTTAGTTTAATGATCTCAAAAAGATGTTTAATGACCTCAGAAAGATGTTTATTGGCTTCAGTTTAATGATCTCAAAAAGATGTTTAATGATCTCAAAAAGATGTTTAATGACCTCAGAGAGATGTTTAATGGTTTCAGTTTAATGGTCTCAAAAAGATGTTTAATGACCTCAGAGAGATGTTTAATGGCTTCAGTTTAATGGTCTCAAAAAGATGTTTAATGACCTCAGAGAGATGTTTAATGGCTTCAGTTTAATGATCTCAAAAAGGTGTTTAATGACCTCAAAAGATGTTTAATGGCTTCAGTTTAATGATCTCAAAAAGGTGTTTGATGACCCCAAAAGATGTTTAATGGCTTCAGTTTAATGATCTCAAAAAGGTGTTTGATGACCTCAAAAGATGTTTATTGGCTTCAGTTTAATGACCTCATAAATTAGCTTATCATAGCATCGAACTTTGGCCTCCAAGGTTGGAGCCTCTGAGTGCTTTATCATATATTCGTCTTGTGAAGAACTTGATTCAGCGAAAATACTTTTATTTCATTGCGCTCAGAAAGCATGGCAGCTTATCTCATAGGTAAAATATTTATCTAAATTATTTTCCCGATTCAAAATTATCTTTCACTGATAATCCAAATTTAATATTTTACAATGTTGAAAATTTAATCTCAATTTTTGGTTCTTCTGGAGTTTCAGGGTAATTTTCGCACTTTTTAACTTATTGTTGATATTATTTTGAGTAAGGTGATAAATCTGCTTTATTTACTGGCCTAAAGAAGCCCGCCAAGCTGTACGCAGCCGTGTCACTGGGATATTAGCAGCGCTTGCTATTGGTTAGTACCGTAAGATAATGCACGAAATTAAACACTCATCGATGAAACTGAAAACCTAAAATGAACCTGAGTCGGGCCAACGCTCTACACTCGTGCAGGCGAAGCATCTCAATGATGATCAATTAAACCTAATGATTATTTAAATTTAACAGTCGTAAAACCTAAGTTCAGGCTTATAAGTGAAGATCATCGCTAAATCCCGAGAGTTGTAGCTGTGAAAGTTCAGTTCCCTTGCTAGGTGTCGATCTTCAGTGTTGTGTTTGTAAACACACCTGGAATCGCTAGACTAGTTTTTTCTCTCTCAAAATCTTCATGTTTGAATCAAATTTGACTTAAAGCTCTGAATTTGAATTCTGACCAAAAAAAGATGATCTGGAAACTATCGGTGTGAACAGTCATCGCTGTTTCGCGTATAAACTTTTTTTTTCAGTGTATTTCTTCTGCAATGTGAAGTTGTTGTCGGGTCGACGTCATTAATTTTACCTGGTGTTTCCATGCAGTGTGCTGCATGGGCGCGCTACTAAGTACACTGAACATATTGTACCATACTGAGTATGCTGTACTGGGTGTACTATTCAGTACGGAACACTTTATTTTATACTGTTTTGAATTTAGGATGCTTTTAGTATCATACAACAAAAGAATTCAGAATGCTTTTAGTATCATACAACAAATGAATTTGGAATGCTTTTAGTACACTTTTGTAAAACACAGAATTTGATTTGATTATGGAGCACTCCTGGGTACTGCCCTGGACGCAATACCAACTACGAGCTCTAGCCGCCTTACATTGGTGGATGAAAATTGTGGCGGACAGGGTACAATTCTTGAGAGCTATTTTGTGATTAGAATAATTTCTTTTTGCATGGATCGCGGATTATTTGGTGGGACAATTCGTATCGGTCTAATGCTACTCCTTATTGTCACAATGATTTTAGTAGACACATGATTTTCCCTATGATAACTGTCATGAAAATTTTGGGAGCTCTTAGCTTTCACCAGGAAGAGGAAAGCTACAACAGAACAGCCTACACAATTTGTCAGTTTTGTGTTGATGCGTAGTAACATTCAAGTGTGACAGGGCGCAGGATTTTCCTTCAGCCAATTGGGAATTATTTTATTACAGCAGAATTTTGGGATATTCAGTAGGGATTAGGAAGCAAACTTGCAAAATTTTTAAGAATAACCTCAATGCTCTGAATTATTCTTTTAATCTACTGTTCTTAAATTTTGTCGTAAATTTGCTGTTCGTTTAAGACACCTCGAAAGCATAATTTTCTCAGCATTTATCATGAATGATCAATCATTTTTTCCCACTATTTAGTACTCACATGTTAGCAAACAGGCTGGAAGGACTCTTGTTTCGACGTGTAGTGCAGACACCGAGTCTATCGTGCCCGGAAGAGAACTGGATGCAAGTGTCAGAGGCGGTCAGCAGGCCTGGAGTTATATACAGCCAAGGTGTTGATTCAAGAGCTGCCCAGTGGCTCAGGCTTGTACAAACTCCCTCCTGCAAAGAACTAGCCATGTTAATTCTTCAATGAATGACTGTTTCTATTATAGCATCGTCCATTAATTCACCTAGAAGATAAGACGCATTTTCACAGGAATAACTTCGAGAATTTTTTGCAATACACCGTCAAAATGTATTTTTTTAATGGAAGGAAGATAGTTTCTTTCAAGAGAAACGTGATATTCAAAGCAGGAAAACTGCTTTACACCAAAAAAGGCTCCATGATGTCAGCAAAAACGTTGAGCAAACTGATCCCCCCCTGGCCTGAGGCGCCGTGCAAACTGAGCGCTGCAACTGTGCGTCATGTTGTCCTTCTGGTCATTTTCTGTGCACAGTATGTCCTGCCGTCCGGGGCGGCAAGGGCAGGTCGACCTGCATTTTTAGGCTTCCTCAGCCTTCTCGTAAATGCAGGATTGACTGCCGCACCCCGTATATTTACGATGCATTACACGTGTCAGTGGTGAATTTGTCAGTCTGGGCTGGTTTTTCAAACTATTCACGTCTGTGTTGAGCTTCAGTTAGCAGCAGGAGTTTTTCTAAGAGGCTTTGATTCCGGTGCCTAAAATGATGAAAATTCCCGTGTTTGAACGTTTCTTACACAAAATTTGAATACTTTTCAAGTAAATTTTAACCCCGAGTGTCTCACTTCGCTTCAAGGTCACCAAATGCAAAATGAGCAAATTTTTCGAGGAAAATCTCCTACTTAATTTTAGGAAAAAACCAGTGTGTCGCGGAGCCAAGTCAACTTAATACTTACGCAGCAAGCTGTGCGTATGACAGCGTAAATTTTTCAAAAATCCGTCAATCGATTTTGCAAGTAATGGGGCGAAAAATAAAATCGCTCATGTTTTTTTTGTATGCATACGTGTTCCTTGAATGAACATTGGGTCTAAAATATATTTTCAGCGTACCAGAAAATCTACATGTTCCGTTGTTAATACATTTGTGTACATACGTGGGATCTAAAACTCCTTCTGAAGAAACAAAAAAATTGAATACAAGGGCAAATGTATCGAAATCAATTATTGCAAGTCGTGCAATGAACAACGAAAGTCAAAAAACAGGATGGGGAAATAACATGCATTACAGAATTGGAATTTCTAGAAAAAAACATAATTTATTAGCGTCATCTTGTTCAAAAGCCTAGCTCGAGCTACTACCGCATTATTTTGTTTTGAACTTTCCAGATCAGTTTTCCTTTGTTTAAGAGGCACTACTGTCAATGCCGCCCATGATTCTCAGGATGCTGAAAGCAAAAGAATAAGACATTGGAATAAGTTATATCATTTTCCAAGAGCACCTCAAAGTGAATGGGTGCAGGAAAATCTAGAAAATATTCGGCATTCTTATAAGCTCAATTCACTCAATCATTACGGAATGAAAGTAACGAGAAACAGTGGTAAAACTCGAATAAGATCAAGTGCTATACAGAAGTTATGTCGACGAAGTCACTCCAAGATTCTTGTAAAAGGATAAAAGTCCCTAAGATATCTCGTCAAAAATTAGATCATATGGGCAGCAGTTGTAAAAGATTGCGAATGCATTTGCCTCAAAAAGTTCTTGGAAAGTACTGTGTTCGAAAAGTCACACTTATGACGAAAGGATCATGTCGCTGCTCGGTTATAACACGCTAGGACTCTTTAAACAATTTAAATGATTTTAACAATCTAAACAATTTAAACAATTTATTTACCGCAGGTGATCTTATCAACTTATCAGTGAAGGACATGACTATTTGGATGATAATATCTGATTAGATGAAACGAAAATTGACATGTTTGAAATAATTACGCTAGGGTTATTGGACAACAGCCAAATGGTTCCATCAAATAAAAGAACAACTCACCCACCGTGAAGCATGGTGATGGCAGCATATGTTGTGGGGCTAGTTTTTACCTTCAGACTTACGAAGACATCGTGTGGTGGAAAAAACGTCTAATTTCACCAATAAGTGCTACATTTTTTCCGAAAACTATACTTTTTCGGTAAGGACATCAACAGGAAAAAGAATAAATGAGTGTTTAAGCAAGATAACGATCCTAAACTCAGTTCGAAAGACAGACCAGATTACTTCCGAACCTAGAGATTCAGGGTTATAGACTGACCTTCACAATATACAGATCTTAATCTAAATATAAAAGGCTAAATGGAGTTTAACAAACACGATTGAGAAAGGCAACCATTCAATTTGGCTGAATCAGAAAAAGAATGATTTGAAGAATTATAAAAAATCCCTCTCGATTTGAGAAAGACGCCTCATTTCTGTCTGTTAACATCGACGGGGGCAGTTGCAAGTTATTGACATCGGCAATTGCGAAATTTGGACATGGTAGTAGCATCAAGTGGGCAGTGGCAAAGTTAATTTTGTATTTTACATTAAAAAACACTAGTTTACCACCCTGTTTTTGGAGATACGTTGTTAATTGTGCGTTTGCGCTGAATATTTAATTTCTACGAGTATTAACTAATGTGTGCGATTTTTCTGTATCAGAGCTTTTAAATCGATAAGATTCGGATAAATGAACATAATAGCAGACCTGAAAATTTTTTTCGTGACGTTGTAAATAATTTTTTCCCCACTTTAAATGATGGGTATAAATATGCATACATACTACGAAGACGTGCATGTAACTTGAGTGGTCCTACATCCCAGTCTAGCTTTTTTGCCGGAGCATGCATGCAGCGAAAAAGTTAGACTGGGATGTACTCGCGATCATTGCTTCTGGATCTGCATTTATTACTTCTAATTTATGCCATTCTCTTATGTCAACAAAAGTTTATCAGCTTAGAAGAGGGAAGATGCCTAAAAAATATGGTTTTCAGCCAATAACATTCGCTTTCCATACTTGTTCAAATCTTGAATACTGAGAAAGGAAATACACGCTGGCGCATAAGTAATGAACCTTTTTAAAATTATTATAGCCATAAAACAAAAAATGGTGAAGAGATTTACTTAATTCAAAAGGAAAAAAGAAATTTCAAAGTTTATTATAAATTTACAAATGAATCAATAAAATACGTTTAACTATGGATTACAATATCTTTCAAATGACCTGCATTATTAGTCAAACAATGGCGTGCTCATTCAACCGCGCTGTTCATTACTTTCCTTTAATTAATGTCTCTGGTGAAGTGTAGTTTATCTCTTGAATAACGTTTAGTTTCAATTGCTGTGGGTATCAGGCATTTCAATGTAAACATTTTCCTTCAAGCGCAGAGAAAGAAATCAGGAGCACATAGATCTGGAGATCGAGGCAGCCTCTGTATATCACAAAAAAGAGAAGTTATTCTGGTTTGAAAATTTGCTTTTAACATTTGCAATGTTTCTATGTTGTGGTTGTCGGTAGACTTGATACGCTGGTAGTCAACTTTGAAATCTCCTCATTCAACCACCCTGTATGAAGACATCAGAATTACGGCAAGCCAAGATCCCAGCACCAGCAGACAACGTTTGACTGATGATCACTACCAATGGCACGGAGGAAGTGTGAGCAACGACAAAATGCGTGAGCACACGTGCAACTTCGAATGAATTCCAGTTAAAGAAAATCGGAGGTAAAAATGCGTGCTTGTGTTTTTCCTGTTCAATATCTCCACAACGGGATAAAATACAGCGATATTTTCTGATAAATGTGAAAACAAATGAATTTCTGTATCAATTTAAGGCACCAAATATTGACGTTCGTTACTTTATTTGATAGCTTTGGAATACGTAAATTAGGTGCGGTGACTAGGAATTCATTACTGAGCCACTAAGTCCAGGATTTGCAAATAATTTACACTGTCGTAGAGAAACAGCTTGCAGCCTAGCCCTGGACTTGTAAGAGCTCACGCGTTAGTTACATACAGTAGCGACGTCCTAATTGTTTGAAAATCTAAACTTAGATGTATGTTGACCTTGATTCTTGATTTGTTCGATGCTTAGACGCCCTATCCCAACAACGGCTGGTCTGGCTGGCGTCTCTGCAGTGAATTATTCTGACAAGCAATTACAGACGACCAGTGGCTAAAAAACGTTCACCAGTGTAACTCAGACTTATTTTATGGCTCGGAATTTGACTGAGTTGTTTTTACTTGTAAATATTTGTTAATTTAGGTGAGTAAGTGGTACAGCTAGGTAACTATAAGCTTCAGCACATGAGTTCATGTTACAGTAACCAAATTTTAACTGTAATGTACTCGTATCGAAATTGCGGAACATTATTCTTCGCCTAATCAAGCCACTGGGGTTGCATTTCTCGATCACACAAATACTCCCTTTATTGTTTTGTGTCTATTTATCGTACATTCCTCAGGAGACTTTTAACAGATCACCACTGCATGAAACCTGAATGCGAACTCATTATATAGCATGAGAGCTGTTTGGTGTAGATTTTCGACGCATGCTTGTTCTCGATGTCCATCGATATTTCCGGTTTATGAGCATTAATATTGCGTGTTGGAAGAAGTGGCTTTAATGTCCCTCTTATTTAAAAAAAATTATTACCCACAAACACTCTTCCAAAACCTTTGTGTCTCGTAAATTAATTTAAAACAGTGTGGTTGTTGCGTGCTTAAGGGGACCGAATATCTTCTTGATGCCCTGACTGCAACTAAACCCTTTATTCGTGCTTCCGTTAACAAGACAGCGTAAGCCTAGCAGGTTTTTTTAGGGAAACTCGCTTCTTGGTCTGTTTCGGTGTATTCATATGAAAATACATGGGTAAATAAATGTTACATGCTCATGCTTCTGGTGGTCGGTCATCTCTAGCGTTCATCTCGGTCAATGCGGATGATTGTAGGCAATTACTGTATGTCCAAGACGAACACGATCGCAGACAACCACCAAAAGTTCATACTGCTGGTTTTAAAAAATAGCGTAATTGGCGCCATAATTTCATGTTCTGTTGAATGCTAAAAATGTTGAAGCTCGTTTTGTGCAATATTTAAAATGCTTTCGACGGCATTTAAGTAAGCAATGCGGGAGGGCAAGCGACGTCAAACTTAAATGGCCTTGAAAAACTCAATCGCATTCGTCTTAATTGAGAATAAATCAAAATCATTGCTTAGCCTTAAATTTCACAGAAATCAGTGTCCAATGAAGCATGCCACTGAGAAAGACATATTAGTTGCAGCGACCATGATACTGAGACCTTAAAAATAACGATTAAAGCATGACAATATTCACATTAGCACCCTATGAATAACATTCGAGTTGATTACCTCGCACGTGCAACATTTTCGCCTTGCAGTTCTGTGCACCGTTAAATCTACTAAAGAATCACAACTAGGAGTGAATTATACATCGTACATCTATTTTGTTCAATAATTTTGAAACGATTAACTACGCACAAATTCCACGTTGCTTTGGGATGTTCTGTGCCTTGCGTCAGTGACGCAAGAGCAGAACGTCACATTTTGGACCAGTAGCATGTAGGGTCTCTGCGGTGCATATGCCGGTTTATTACGGCAATGATTGGACTAAGGATTGATTTCATTTGTGAACATTTGAGAAATTTTGGGTTCTTAGACTTTCAAGCAATTAAATCCGCCTCAAAGATCTACATTGCAATTGAAGCAGCAAACCGTCCAGTTCATTGGCTCGACCTATATATAGTACGAGAATATCAACTAGTGCAATGGCAGTTTAGCTGATGCTTATAACATTTCTGTAAACTCCTGCTCGAAGTTACGTGCGTTAGAAATCTCTCGGCAGATTTGCTGTACAAGTTCGACTTAGCAAATGTATGAACTATTGTGTGCTAAATATCTGGATAGAGAGTCTACTCAGAATGAAAAACGTGCTCACTTGTAGCTATACTTGCGGAAGTAAAATGTACTTATAGGCTTCTGGAGAGAAAGATTTTGATACAGGTGTACTATTATTTTGAAGTACTGTAGGTTAATCAAATAACTGATAGATGAAAGTTCATAGTCATCTTGACGAATTGAGTGAGCCATGTATGGAAAAATTTTTAATTGCATGGGAAGATATGTGTCATTCAATCCTTTCGTGTTTGACAGAAATTACAAGTGTAGAATCGGTCAATGTTTCCGTGTATTTAAGGGAAAGAGATAGAATTTTTAAGTAAGATGGCTATCAGAGTAGGATACTTTGATAAATGGCAACATTTAAGGTAATCACCTATATTCAGGAGACCTTATATCAAACTGCGACACCGTGAGTTATGCCTGGAACTTTTCTGTAACTACCTAAACTTTGTGCATCATAATTCATGACTCCTATTCCTCATTATATTTTTACTTAATTTAGCTGAGACCTTCTTGCTTCCGAACTCTGCATTTGCGTGATTCTCCCTTTTATCCGAGAATTTTTGTAAATGAATGTCATTTTTCCTTAGGAGGATCGCCC
Organism: Morinoia aosen; assembly: GCA_030386875.1. Lineage (NCBI taxonomy): Eukaryota > Metazoa > Arthropoda > Malacostraca > Amphipoda > Talitridae > Morinoia > Morinoia aosen. Next base: position 26,172,440 of record CM059564.1, on the reverse strand, counting down.
CTTACGTTCCCATGAATACTATTTTAATTAAGCTGCCTTCACTCACAAGCCATGATTGTTAGACAAATCTTCGATATCATTTCATTCACGTCATAAAATAATAATTCAAATTTCGTAATTAAATCCAAATGCAATTGACACGATGTGATATAATTTTCAGGTAATGTAGAACTAATTACGACAATCATTACTTACCGATTATCTGAATCTTCTTTATCATTCGGTAAGCAAATAATATTCAATAATGAGTAGAATGATGCGTATTATGATAAATTATTAATCTAAACGTAGAATTTAGGAAAATGCTATGAGACGATATCATGCTCTTCTATATTCTGAGTTCGAAATAAAACGCAATTAAACATAATTGATATATACTGGAAAAGAGTTTCTCGATGACGTGTCAATAAGCATGAGAGGAATAAGATGAAATAGATAAGTTTGCTAGGTATGATATTTACGCTCCTCTCGTGGGGATTATTGCCGGTCAGTGTTGGGTAGCGTGAGGAGGTTTGGGCTGGGATGGGCGGGGCAACACACGGCGGGGAGCGTGACTCGATTTTCGCGCTCCCCGCGTATTGGGCCGTGTGTGTGCCACCAGATAAATTGTTCACTCCCGTACTGGTATAAATGAATGACCTTTCATCTGTTTCGCGATTAAAAACAAATTAACTGTTATTACATCATTCACGTACCGGTATAAATGAATGACCATTCATCTGCTAGGTAAATTGTTTTAAAAATCAAGTTATTACGTCATTCACGTTCCGGCCTTAAAAATGACCTTTCATCTGTTTTGTGATTTTTTTTAAATAACTCTTATTACACCATTCACGTACCGGTATTAATGAATGACCTTTCATCCGTTTCGTAATTTTTTGAAAAATAACTGTCATCATACGAGTTAAAATGTAATCGTGCAATTGTATTTTCCATATTTCTCAGGAACGATACAAACGTATTCAAGCAGTAGAGTCGATTTCCCAATTATACTACTTACGACCCAACCAAACCCACCGTTAACAACCGCGGAAATTCGATAAACCTGCTAAACAGAACGCTTTGAATTTATCTTAGTATTTGTATCACAAAAATCCACATTAGGCTGGGATCGTCAACGAAGAGATTACTGTATTTTTTCACTGTGGAAATATTCTCAAACTGCACCATAAAGGCGAGTAGCATCGGGAAAAAAAAAACAGTTTCCTCCTTATTGTTCTCAGGACTGGAGCGAGAAGCCCTTCCGCTGAACAGACGCCCTTGGTCTCCTAGTGAAGGCTTAACATCGCTCGACCAAGACTCTTAACGAAACCGCTTTGATCAAAATGAAAGGTAGAATCGTCAACCGTTTTGATAGATATTTGTATATCTATCCATAGACGTTGCAGTGTATGTAAATAATCTGCTCAATAACTTCAACTGTAAATTTGTCATAAATATCGCATTAATTCATTCTCCGAAACAAGTAAAATGTTAATCGAAATTGCCGTGGATATTGGCATATGACATCGCATCTTGTTATTCAACGGAGATTTGAAAGAGATTTGGGTACTGGGCGTGTGTGAGAATACCCCGTAACGTAATGACCAGTTATAAAGGCTGTATTTCGTTATCAAACCAGAACTGAAACTGACGTACTGTTTTCAAATTTACACAGAACTATCAATTATTTAGACAACATGAAGTGTAACAGTGAAAGATTAGTAATTATTTTGATAAAATAAAGCTGTAAGAGAAAAATTAAGCATGATCGACGCGAAGATTGTCTGATTTCAAAGTTTCGAAAACGTAGGCGAGACAAGTGTACAACGAAGGCTGGAAAAGTAGGCAGAGACGCTGATGCAGACCAGGGAGAAAGAAATTTTTAGATCTTGACTTCCATTTAATTCCGAAGTGAGGAAGAGTTTCTCGTATTTACTGGATACGCGTCAAAGTCACAGCGTATTCGAGCACGCAATTATCAAGGCTAAATCTCAACCCAAACATAGTTTTGAGGCATGTTGTTTGCGCATAGGTAGGTATTTTCTTGCTACCAAAACTAACCTTTTTATGGTGTCAAATTTCTTTTCTTGTAATAAACTAGTAACAGCATCTGCATCAGCAGAAAATGAAACACGTCAAGGCAACAGCAAATATATTTCAGGTAGCTGACAACTTCATGCTCTGAATTACTTTCCCTTCAGTGACAGTAGGAGAGCTAAATTCAACTCACCCACCTAAGCGTTGATTTTCGCTATAGCATAAAACAGAATATCTTGAGTGTCATGCATGATATACAGGGTTCGTCTACATCCGTAATCCAGGAAGAAAGAATTTTCCTCCCTTCCACTTCATGATCACTGCTCAAGGGCTCTCTCTAGGCCTGCTCCACGTGTCACAGGACAGTTGGTTAAAGTGAAGTTCGATATTCATTTCAAATTTAAAGTCAATTCTAGTAAGTAAGCAGTTTCAAAAATAACAAACAACAATTGGATCGGGCCTTCATTTACCTTTAATTAAGTATTTATGAAAACTAAGTTTGTGAATACTGGTCGGTCCAGCAGCGCATCTCGACTGACATGAAACGCACGCGCTGTATAGCCTTGTGATGCTACTCAAACTCATCCACGTGTTTACAAACACGAACTCAAATTTTGCTGCTCCCCCACACCTTCAGTGTCCGCTGAGTCTAGCGAGCTGTTGTGTATGCCTGGAAACCCATTGTCTACCAAGGAAACCGCAGGTGTTGGCATTTTGGTGAGAAAATATTTCTATTTCTGAAATCTGAGCTTTGCTGTCTTCTTGAAAGAAAATGATTTCCTGTTTGAGTTTGATACCTACCTGACACTGTATTTCAGCAACAAAACAAGACTTTACTAGGAAACTGGTGCGCGAAAACACTTTTTTCCCTCAATTTTAATTCATTAATTTCAAAATTATTTCAAATATTTAATGGCCGTCTAATGCATTCGAAGCACGCCAAGGGGAATTGTAGAGCAGTAAAATTTTCCTTGCTCTGCTCTGAACTTTTTGTTTTAGAAAGTTTTTTGCTGTTAATGATTCTGAGCAAAAGTTTTGTTCTCAATAAAATCATGTACCTACAATTTTACTGAATCAGTGAAAATCATACTCATAAAAAAGCATGTACTTAATTTCTCACTTTAATATGAAATTTGTATCTCATGAACATACCGTTGTCAAATCAGACTTCTGCGTGGAGTATACATAGTCCACCCTCGCATTTCTATGTCTCTATTAACCGTATCCAGTATATCTATCTGCCCCTATTAACTGTATCCAGTTTATCCATCTACCTCTATTAACTGTATCCAGTATATCCAGTTCATACGAGACCAGACTGCCGTGCCGGGATTGTGGTGCGTTTAACGCACCGTCCACACGTTAACGAACCTCGGTTTCTGGCTGAGCGGTTTTTACAGTCGAGTTTTACTTGCTTCTGGCACGTAGGGCTAGAGGTTTTCCTTATAATTGAAGGCTATGTTTCTGTTGATATTAATTCAAGAGATTTGTTCATCTCTCGGTGCTAATGTCGGAGTTGTTTTATAAATTTCCCTCTTCATGCTTTTTTCTTACTAAAATCATGCTTGATATTCGACGTCGCGTTCCAAGCGAGCTGCGCTGGTTTGGTTGGTTTTACAATAAAAGTGAACAGAAAATGTAAGCAACCTGACAAAAACGCTGAGCTTATCCAACCCAACACTGCTGAGTCATTGCCGTGTCTGTGAAATGTACTTTATTTCAGTTCCCAGATTGGTACACGGATGATTTTGGTAGTTGCCAGCCCACAAGTCCGGAGTTGTAGCTTCATTTTCCTGGAAATATCTCCAGTCGACGGCTTCGTTTTAGGGCTGCCGAGAATTTGACCTTGAATGAAAATTAATTCGCCTGTTATTGGGTCTTTTTTGCGGTAAAAACTATTTCACACTAACTAGCACGAACACTAGACTTTAGATTCTTCCACGTTTTTCTTCATGCTCTTTTCGTTTCGCTCCTACTCAGGTGCCTGTGCGTGATTGGAGTCTGTCTGCATGAGATTTAGGCAGCAACACACGAATGGGTTACCTGTTCTGTGTCGTCATCATATCCTATTCCCTGAAATTAAGAAGCGTTGAGTAATCTCCTATATTTCCATGCACTTAAAAAGCGTTGATTAACCTCCAACGTTTCCATGCTCTTAAAAAGCGTTGATTGTAATTCCTGGGTTTTTCCTGCCCAGATAAAGACCATCACAGTATCGTCTTTTTTTAAAGCCACGTTGAGCGAACGAGCAAGCAACACCCAGCCAAGGATCTCGCACTTCAGTGGTGCACTTAAAAAGACGCATGAGCTAACGCGTGCACCAGCCGCCCAACTCATTCATGCACACCGTAGTAAAGTCAGCTGAGAGTGTGTCACTCACTACGCGGCACAGCTCTCTCTGATCATAAGGCCGGCGTCACCAGCTTCGCGGTCAGTAGTGCCAGCGCTTTCGTATTGGTAACACGAGGTGTGTCCTCCAAACCTAGCTTCGGTTTTCTCCTGGTGTTCTCTGCCTGTATTAATCTTCTATCATGGCTTCCTGGGGGTACGCAAAAGCTAATGGTGAGTACCCTTTGATGGCGTGTGTTGTGGTGGTTGCTACCATATGATCATCGCAGATTTTTAAACAACAATAAGCTGGGAGAGGATCTGACACTGAGAAGACTAAATGATCACCCCCAGATAGAAAAGGATCCCGAACATAATAACAAATTTTCGGATACTCAGGCGTATTTTAATTCACCCCATCAAATCTCTGAGGTATGGATTGATGTTTTGTGTCATAAATAGAGCGAATATTTTCAGTTTCGAGAGCCTCGACGTCAGTCTATCGCGCGGTGTCGCGCCGCTCGTTAAGCACAACACATGCAACATTTCAGAACACCTTAAAAGGCAAAATGTCAATTTTTACGATCACGGTCTTGTATTATTCTGGCGGCATTAAAAAGTAGAAAGTGCGGCATTGTGAGAGCTGTGCTGGCGGAAATATTTATGTGTTCCTGTGAGTGTGTCGGCTCATGTAACGTCCTGTGTTGTGTGCGCAACCGCCTGCGTGTTGACACACGTGTTTGTGTCGCCTGCGTTAACACATATGTTTGTGACACCCGAGTACTTACACACATGTTTATGCAACATGCGTGATGACACATGCTTCTGCCATCAGTGTGTTGACAACTTGACACACATGTTTGTGCCACTTGCGTTTTAGTTCACATAGTTGTGCCGCGTGCGCGTTAAGACATATGTTTGTGTCACCTTTGGGTTGACACACATAGTTATACTACCCGCGATTTACCCGAGTCAAGCGCTCCATGCGTTAACGACACCCATTATTTAGTTGCTTTGATTTGATGATCACTCGCACAATCGTTGACCCAGAAACCAGGGCGAAATAACAGAGTAGCAACAAAGGCACTTGGCGCACTTGTATAAGTGTACACCTATGTAAAGCTGCAGTGTCTGAGATGCGCCGGTGTGCAGCAGACTAACAAATATACCCGCAGCGCAGCGCCTGCCATGAAGACGTCGAGTGCTTGCAAACACACAGCTGCCGGCCTGCTGCTCTGGTGCAGGTGCCAAGTTAAATATTTCCATCGTTAAGTATAAGCGTGGTGCAGAGCGTGCAAACCTGGAAGCAATTTGGCGATTTAGTTTTGCTTGCTCTGAAGGGTTTACCTATGTATTTCGTTTTATTATTTAGGAGCTTAGTTTTTACTTAGCAGCTTAGTTTTTACTTAGGAGCTTCGTTTTTACTTAGGAGCTTAGTTTTTACTTAGCAGCTTAGTTTTTACTTAGGAGCTTAGTTTTTACTTAGGAGCTTAGTTTTTACTTAGCAGCTTGGTTTTTACTTAGGAGCTTAGTTTTTACTTAGCAGCTTAGTTTTTACTTAGAGCTTAGTTTTTACTAAGCAGCTTAGTTTTTACTTAGGAGCTTAGCTTTATGTGGGCTTACTCCTACCCTTAAATGGATGGTGAAGTTTTAATGTTAGAGCTATGATTCGATCGTGGTGTACTCACGACGTAATCCCAGCAGTGTTATTATTGAAGAAATAGATTATTATCATATTAGTGGATATTTTCGTTACCATGCGTACGTTGGATGCATTACAGAAGAGTAAATTTCACTTAAGTTGTAAATAAGAACAAATGTGAGGGGAAAGACATAAACAGATAAATGTACAGATTTATTGCAATACATATAATTATGTTATAAAAAAAAAAGAATCACTGAAACGAGTGCTATACTGACCAAAAGTTTTGATGGTTTCCAAAAAATTATATAAATGCAAAAAAATACTAATGCTATTTTTACTGTAAACAAATGAGAAAAGTATGTAACCAGTGCCTGCGTCTGGGTGTCTTCATGTTTCTTCATGTGTATTGCGAGTCATTCTTGACAGTTTTAGGGTTATTTGTTTTTGGTAATTTTCGATGGATATTGATCCTTTACTTCTTAAATTTTCCATTAGATTAGAACATCGTGGAAATTCTTTTCAGCTATCTCGAATTCCGTTAGGTATGAACGACAAAGGTAACACGAAAATTAACTGTGAGGCAGAGTGCAGACGGAAATTTTAGTGACTCGTCAAAAATATTTTAAGTATTTTATCATTATCATCATAATTTGAAGCGTCGTTGAACAAATCGTTGAGAATAAAGAGAATTTAATGAGAAATGAAGTTTGCAGCACATCAACCCTGTGCATTGTACCTGACACGAACACGTTTGTTTCGATGTGACGCGTGTTCGTGTGAGATGAATTAATGGAACTGCACACACTCCTGTTCAGATATCTGATATTTGTTTAGCTGGTGGCGGTGACGTCTACTCCAAGTTTAACATCAGAGTCTTGTTGCTGCAATTCGATGTAGTTGTAATTATACAGCGATACATACGTCATTACTGCTTATGAAGCAGTACTCTTACACCGGAGCATTGTGTCACTGTGCCCTAATTCCGCCAGTTGACTCCAGTGATCGTTAACGAACCGCAGTAGGCGGCTATACAGCAATGCCCACTACTGACCCATTGTATTTTCTGGTATAATATGCTGCTGTAGCGCGCGTTGAGTTTTTACGGCTTTAAATATACAGCGGCTGTAATCAATCTTCACAGCAACCAGAATTATTGACGCTATATATTGCTCTTAATCGACCTTAAAGTGTCTTATTGTGACAAATTGCACGAAACCATTAGAGACGCTCCACCAATTTTTATTGGACATCGCAGAAATACTCTCTTTTCTTAGAAAGTGAGGGTGGGAAAAAAACATGATGAAAGGAGCATTCTTGACGAGAGAAATTTGATTGTCAATGTGAAATCCGAATTTTCATGATTGAAACTGGTTAAAATTATAAAGTTAATGGAATGAAATGCAAGTAATAGAAAGCGTAAGGGTTATCGAAATGGTACAGCAGAGAAATATGCGAGACACCGGCGATTTGGCCTACAGGGTTTATAGGCAGGGCTGCCTGCATGAGATAAGGCTTAAGTTCTTGAAGCTCGGAGCCGATAAGATGATGAGCTCTATAAAATACGGTCTTGCGTGGACGTTTAGAATTGCAAAAACTTCGATACCAGAGTCTAAGGATACTCAAAGCTTTATAATTTTGATACCTGGATAATTTAAATCTTACGAGACGCAAGTTCCGATTATCAAATTTTTGGACCACTTACAATTAAAGTTCATTCATTATGGTTAAAAATAAGTATAATTAAAGTTGACTTTCATAATAAGGTAAATCAACTCGTCACATATTTACGAAGGTGCTCAATGAAAACAAGTTATTTATGAACTGCTCTTTTCAGTAAAATTTACTAATCATGAATGCATTTACATACGAAAATAATATTTGTACACAATGCGAAGATTCGACAGTAAGATGTGTATATCATCGCCTGGACCAAAAAGGAGTCGCCAAAACGCATGTGGGTACGGGTATTTACACAATAATACCTTTATTTTATTCCAATCAGTATGAAGTCGCCAGTATACAGGTGTTTGTTTGAGAACAACTTTACCTCGTTTCGACCTACGGGAAGCAGTCAAACCCGTAAGGGTGAGGGTAGATACTTGAGAACAACTTTACCTCGTTTCGACCTACGGGAAGCAGTCAAACCCGTAAGTGTGAGGGTAGATACTTGAGAACAACTTTACCTCGTTTCGACCTATGGCAAATAGTCCGATCCGCAAGGGTTAGGGTAGATACTTGAGGACAACTTTACCTCGTTTTGACCTATGGCCATAGCACCCGTACATACTTGAGAATACTTTTACCTGCACAACCAATGGGGAGCCGCCAATGACGCACCAAGATGCAGGTAGTTACTTGAGAAAACCTTGGCAGCTGTGAGGCCTGCGCTCATTTGCTATTGCTGATAAATGTGCGGCTTTGCAGTGCAGGTGTTCGTGCTTCAAGTTTCTACCTGATTAATTCTCGTCGTCGCTTGTTTGTGTTCCTTCCACTCAATTTTACAAATGGGGAACCCAACACGGAAATGAAATTACTTCTGCACACAGGATGGCGTTACTTGTAAACGGGTTTCCTGACTCGAGTAGCTTTGTGTGGGAAATTGTGTAAGTAGTTTTGGGTGATGCCACCCTTGTTATTTTGACTTTTAAAGTCTATTTCAATCAATAAAACATGTTTCGCCATTCATCAATCAAATTTACAAATCTTCATTTATCGAAAAGCGAACACAAAAGAAGGCATAAAATGCCGTATTCGTTCCTATGAGATACGTGTTCTTATACATTCGTGGAGAAACTGAAAATTTTGGCGGTGTTACTGGTCCTTGATTTCAAGGTAACTCTCCCTTCCTCACTCTCCATGCTTGTGAAACTTGCGCCTTTAAATAAGTTACGAAAAATTATGCCAACTTTCTCTCCATACAATACATAATAATGAGCTTAGAGAGTTGTTATTTTTGGTGATTTTGAACTGAAGAAAATTAAGTGCAACTGACAATTTTGTGCTCTAATAATGAGAACCATGCACTAGTTACTCTGTCCTATGTCGCTCACTCTGCTAATTAAAATCAACAACCTGATCATTTTCTTCTGATGAGATGACAGTCATTTAACTAAAAGGAAAACAACGCATATAGGGAGATAATTCTTAGTTTTTCCGTTCCCAAAATCGCATGCTCATTACATTTTACGGAATTTTGAACCCTTCCCTCAGGCCTTCAATCAATCAGTTGGCTTTAAGGTGTCCTGATTGATTGAAGGCCTGGCTTTACCGGCTCCGGAAGTTGGCTTTAAGGTGTCATCAGTTAGCTTTAAGGTGATTATTTAGCATCATAATACAGGGCTTCTGAAAACGTGTATTAATTGAAAAAGCGAATTAAACAGTAAATAAACCTAAACGGATTAATAATTTAAACGAATAAAAACTGGAAACTATTTTGTCCTAATCTAAATTCATGCTGTGTTACTCATGAATATTTATCTCATTAACCTTCGAGAGAGCAAACTCCTTGCGTAGTTGCCTTACTTTCAAACAATTAAATACGAAAGAAGTGATTTATTTACGACTTCAACAACACGAATAAATTTCCTTTACTTAGCCTGTATCTTAAATTCGCATCTGCGTAGTTGCGCGTTGCCACTTATCGTGGTTTCCATGATACTGGTATTGTCTTCAATAATCACACAAGTTTCTAGAGTATTTACATTTCTCAATTAATGATGGGACTCACAGTCTTGTACGCCACATGAGGCACCATTTGCAGTGACATGGCGCATTGTGTGTTGATAACAAGTGCCTGCAACACCACCAAGCTAGAGCTTCGTTAATAAGGGAATTCAATGAATCAATGTTCATGGAAGTTTGTTAGGCAGAGAAGAAGGGATGGTCTCCGTATGTTGGAGCATATGTTTACTCTATACCATCTTGGTGTTTTTGAGTCATCAAGAGGCCTCCACGGCAACATCCAGTGAGGCCTCTATGTGTTATGAGGCCTCAATATCTAATGTAGCTTCCACCGCCACATCCCGTGAGGCCTCGATATCCTGTGAGGCCTCCAAGTATCTTGTGAGGCCTCGATATAATATGCAGCTTTCACCGGAATATTTAATGAGACCTTAATGTGTTGTGAGGCGCCAATGTCCTGTGAGGCCTCCACCGCAATGTCCTCAGGGGCTCAATGTTCTGTGAGGCGCCAATGTCCTGTGAGGCCTCCACCGCGATGTCCTCTGGGGGCTCAATGTTCTGTGAGGCGTCAGTGTCCTGTGAGGCCTCCATTTTAATCCCAACACAAAATCATGGGCCGAATTCTGGATAATTTATTCATTGAATGAAGTGCAAACGACTATCTTTGCTTGTAAACGTCGTACGAAATGTCATTTGAGGGTGCTTGAATTTTAAGGGAACATTTATTAAATAAAACCTGCACTGCTCATTTGCATGTTGGAGAGAATCTTTTGAATGTAAATCATCGAAGGCGATGATTCTCACTTCTAACTATCGCAAATTAATTTTAGAGTAAGCTTGTCATTTATGTGGCGTGTCTTAGAACTGCTGCGTTAGTTGTGGGCAGTTACACGACGATCTTAAAAATTGAGCTTTAATTCTTGTAGGGTGTTCTTAATATTAAATTCGAAATTCAAACTCTGATAACTTCAGACGATTTCCGAATAATCAGGTACCAAGGTTACTCCTAATGTTAAAGTTTGTATCATAATATAATTTTCTCACATCGGATGCTTATTTAGTTACCATGACCACACTCCACACAACACATGCAATCGCTTACTCATCTCTGAAGCAATATTTTCCGAAGCTGCACTCTTGAGACTCTACCATATCTCATCTTTTAATGCCCTCTGATGGCTCTCCTGGTGAGAAATAAGCACCATCATGCTGGAGAATACACCCAGCCAAATAAAAAATGCAGCGCTTCCGACACTCTTCTTCTCTGTCCTTCGAAGCTCCGTAGAAAATGCAATGTTTTTTATTTTTCGTTTTTGTTTTTTGTTTTTTTCCGAATGTTTTTCGACTTAGCTGTTGTTTGCCATGGCCGAGACTGCAGAGGAGCCGCTGTTTTCTTCAGTGCTGCTCAAAATGATACAGCTCCGTGTATTGGAGAGCTGTGATCAGCGACGGTTCGTGCCGTAACAGTTCTGCAGGCAAACATCAATGACAGTGCTACATTCCAACAGGAATCTCATGTAAAGAAAACCGGAAAAAAATACACTTTCCAACGGGAGCTCGATGTTACGAAAACTGGAAAAAGTTGTAGCCTCTAGCGAGGTGTTCAAAAAGATCGCCACTCACACCCACATGCTCTGATTGTAGTACTTTTCTTAAAAAGAATCAAGTCTTCCCGAGAAAAGTTATGTCATGAACATTTGAAAAAGTGGCACCCGGAGACATTTGAAAGTAAAAATTCGAGTTTACATCCGAGGAATGGATATGCGTTGCTATCATAGTTACAACATTTAACTTCCTGATTACTGAGGGTGGAAAACTAGTTCATTCACCAAATTTGAATGATGCTTGATCTTCCTCTCAAAATAGTTTTAGTTTTAAATTTCCTTTTCAATTCCTTTTTTCAATTTCTTCCCTTCATATCTGCTATCATAATGTATTTGTTAAAGAAGTGAGTTTCAGCATCACTTTCCTCGTCGCGTGTGAAAACCCTACTTTCAAAAAAATGTATAATCGGTACAGAAGTGCCAGGCCCAATCTAGAGTGGTTTAGAGCAGGTGCCCTTTAACACCGCATCACCTAGGCGGCAGACGCAGGAATTGGTTACAGCGTCGTAGAAATGAACCCAACCCATTGGTGGTGCTGCAGCGTGCGCTATAAGCACCTTCTTTCACTATCCTGCTGGAGACAGACCTTCAGTATAGGCTGGACACGTGTTCTTGGTATGAATACTTATTACATGCTTGGTCTGAAGAACGTGACTTATTTTACCCTCTCCTGCTTAACTGCAAAGTAAATCAATGCTGGGAAATTAACTGAACGCAGCATTGTGCTGTGAGTCTCATGTACTTCTTTGTGAATTCTGAAAGAATAATTAATTTCTGGAAGTGCAAAACATTCGCAATACCTACAATGAATCTTATATTATTTGAGCTGTCCAGTTCCATGCAAACTTTATTTACTTTCTCCTAATAGGGAATGTGCAAGACACGCGCACATTGCACTATGTATGTCCCAAGATACCATATTCCCATAGATACCATATGTCTCCTACAATTAGTTCCACAATTCATGTAGGTCAGAAATGACTAAACGACACCTCCAACAAAGTGCACGCCCTCTGAAAAGTTCATCGCCCTAATAAATGGATGGCATCCGAGGACAACTCCACTGCATCCTCATCAAGGCAGAGAATGGGATTCAAGTACACGTTTGTGATAGCCGTCGTTTTCTCTCGTCCTCGTCCGTCCGAGCAGTACACGAGTTGACCCTGCAGCTCATGATAGCTGTTGTACGAGTTAATTTTATCAGCATGGCCTACATAGATGGCTTCGTCTGAGTGAGACTGTGTGATGAGTCGACCACAACTTCAGCCCTCAGATAACATCTCAAACTTAATTCACTATGTATAGCTCATAGTAATGAGGGACTGCATCTCGTAGCATCAAGAGGCAGATGTGCAACTCAGATCAACATTGCTGCGCATCTTCATGGGAACTGCGCATTTTTCCTGTACAAAAACACTCGTTTGATTCATCCAACGCACACACTTTTTGTGATCTAGTGAGTATAGTACCGTTTTTAAGCCAAGTCTTTTTTGGTACGATGCGGTACTCGTCTTCTCCATGCGTAAACTTTTTAAACTGTTGTCAGTCTAAAAGCTGTTTGGATTACCTTTCATCTTTTTCACAATTTACTGGGAAAGTATTTTCTAGAGTTTCTATTGGCGAGCTGTATTTTATTTAAGGTATTGTGCTGGTTGTTTTCACTAGAGGGTAAGTCCTGGGTCATGAATATCTGTGTTTAGTAGATAAATTTAGTGTCATCTACTGCCGTCGAATGAGATCTGCATAACAGAAATTCAGCATGAAAAATGCAGATGAAGACCATTTACCATAACAACTAAAAACTAAGCTTCCTCTCTTGCACGACGGTTGGTGAGAGGCCTACACAGGCGTCTGCAGTTGTTCTTGCTCCGACCAAGTTTTTGTGTCGCAATTTAAGCGACTCGAGTCTAGCCGTCGAAATTTTATCATGTTGACCAAACGTGTAGGTATTAAAATTATGCAGCAGGATGTACTTTATTTGGCTACCACTCGTGGATTTTTGTTACGTCGAAAAGATTCTTAAGATTCGAGTATGTAGGTCAATAAAGCAACAAAAAATGCGAGTAAATACAAGCATCTCATTTGAAGCTTGACATTTTCACGATAAAAAGTTTAAATCAGAGGCAAGAGTAGTTCAATTTAAGTCTTTGCCGTACGGGTTGGAACATCATTTGGTGCAGGCAACAAACTTTCATTTATATTAAAAGTATATTATCAACACTCTCATTCTGCTAATGTATTCGTATGAGCATTCAAATTACGCTTATGAACTCCCTTTTTTTAACGAAAGTTTGCACGAAGTGTTAATTCCAGATTATTCGTGAACAATCGAACCACTTTACATCAGGGCAAAGGCGGGGACTAAATCCCATGCTATTAGGCAGGAGTCATCTTTTAATAGATGAACAATTTGCTTAGGTAGGTTTAAGGGAACATTTCATTCAACAAATCAAGTTGAGTTCGCTGCTTTGGAGAATTTCTGTTCGACACAAACACGTACAGTATATACACTATGCACGATACTATGTTCAATTTAACTCGAGCTTAACGATCAGTCCCACACCGAAATTTGCCTGTATTTGCACACAATATACATGCTTAGGTTAGCACAGGACTCTACTGAGGACTCCAGAGTACCCATGCTGCACACACACACTCGACCCTGTGTGGCAGCGTGGCCTTGACAAGTGAGAGGGTCACCACCGCGGTTACCTGCGCTGCTTTGGCACCACACGGGCTTTCAGGTGGTCAAGGAAATCGACTTCTCATTTCAAGTTGCTTTCATTACGTTACCCGTAATAACAAGAGCATGGTCTCCACTTATTTTATTGAGGCTAGCAATTTATTGTAGGAAACTCACTAGTCAGCCAAGTGCTCAGTGAAGGGCTACGACATGGTTCATTTTAAAGCATTTCAAAGCATCATCATGAATCTATTGATATCCATTAATAATCTGTTTTGAAATAATTTGCATGAGTACATCGTCGTTTGAATGCTTCCTTCCACTTGACAGAGTTCAGAACTCTCCAGAAAATAAAAACAAAGTTTTAATTTTGTTCCACAGTTGCGTTTCAACACAGCTGGTGAGTTCATCTTCGTGCCTTAAGCGCATTTTTATTTGTTTTATTTACTTTTTTCTGAGTCTGTGATCATCCTGTAGAGAGATATTAGAACACTTATCGTACTGTTGCCCCATTCTTTGCTTCGTTCTATACATTATTGTCAGTACGTGTTCATAAAATTAATGTTATTACTAAAGTAGACCACTAACAAGCTTATGAATTTTTCTGCACATTTAACGTATTTATGCATGACCCATACAACATATTAATAGGGTTGTTAATTTGATGTTTTTCCGAAAGCTTTTTAAAAGTTTTAATGGACATGGTGTAACCTAAATTTCTCCGGGCACCTGCACTGTTTGAAAGTGTTGCACCACATCCAACAAACGCTTTTTTTACATGACTGGGGCCGTGTAAATTCTATGCTATTTTTTAGGATGTAGCATTTGTTCTATGGCACCTCTTTGAGCCACAGTTGCTACGTTCAGTCAGTTAATCGGCATCAATGTCAGGTCCGATATCGCTGTCAGTATACGTCTGCACTCAATGAGCAAAACCTTCCTAGTTACACGTGTGTTGTGACTGCCACAAGTGTGCGTTGCTTGTTTTGCTATGCCCAGACATAAAGTTCCTGGTTTATACTTTGCATCGCCTTATAAAAAAAGACAGTCAATATAAAAGTACTGTGCTATCCGGAATGAAGAGCCACAATAATTGTTTAACATACGGGAAAAAAGGTTGAATACTCAAGTGTTTGTTGGTGTTTGTGTTTATGGAGAGAAAAATTTCTTTTTGCCTTTTTCTAACATCATTTCAACCTATTTTTCATCGTGTTTTAGACTTCATTTCTTCGATATATTTCATGCATAGAGCGCTGCGCAAACGTGGCGTACATATAATTTGCTAGCATGTTGTTGGCTTACCAGAAAATAAGTCCCACCCTGCATGCATGATCAAGCAGCTCCATGTAAAATCATCTCATAAAGTACGTACCCAACGCTTACAATTAGCAGACTGTGAGAAATATGCGCCATTGTTGGATTTGACCTAAGTTGGGTCATTTGTGCAGCTGTGCTCGACCACTTAATGTTGTAGAAAACGTTGTAGTTTTACGGAATATTTATTCCATTGTTTATGCAATGATTTTTGAGCATATGTTGACGTCGTTTCATCGATACGTTAAAGAACTGATTTGAGGTCCGAAACTCACTCTCTGCTTGAATAAAGAGACGACCTCAGCGGATCTGACCAGTCCTGGTGTAGACGGAAGAAAACGAATGAAAAATGAGCCCTGTTAAATCTTGCAGCTGTGATCGAGGCGCGCGGTACTCAAATGTGTATGGCGGCGTCGAAAGTGCTCAATGGCTTCGCAAAAATGCTCGGTTGATTCATATAGGTGCCGTAAGCGTGAATAATCTGCTCGAAAAGACACAGTTTTACCCAGCTAAACAGCAGTGGTGACCGCTCCAGCGACGTGCCGTTGCTCGAACGTTTTTGCGCTCTTCGGGTCATACTGCGCTCATCTGCTCAGATACAGTTGTAGACTTATAACCGAGAGATACTACAGATGATGACGAAGAATAAGGCTGCCAAGTACACTGCACATAAAAACAAGCCATGAGAGATAATCCCAAGTTTTGATGCGAGAGGGTATGTCTGAGCGCTGTATCTGTGGGATCACGATCGTGAGGTCACCGAGAATAAGCCAAGAGTCATCGTCTGTGTGCAGTTAGAGGCTTAACTCTTTCGAGTCGGCTTCCACAAAATGAATTTAGACAGATAAAAATACTTGCTTCAGCTCCATTAACAATATGAAAACAGATTAAGCAAAAAAAGTTATCTTATATATATATATATATATATATATATATATATATATCTCAATTGTTAAAATAAAGGACGTCTTGGTAGTGAAGTTTCCATTTTTCAAAATTTTTGGGATCAGCAAAGACAAAATTAATTCCCGTACTTAGATATATAATGCATCCCGTACTTAGATATATTAATTAATCGATTAACCAAAAATAGATTATAATTCCAGGTCTACCGGAAACCAACAAACACAGGCAGGTACTTAGACTATTTCAGTTATCATCCCTTATCACAGAGGAGGAGTGTAGCGAAATCCCTTTATCAGAGAGCAGTTAATATTTGTAGTGAGAAAAATTTGAAGTAAGAACTTTCAACAGTGGATTAATTATTGAAATAGAATAATTTTCCTCCGTAACTATGTAATAGCAACCGAGTAATGATTGGTGGAAATAATCAAAACCTCCCCATACTTCGATAAAGCAACGAAAATTCCTAACGCTCCCTGAAATATGTTAGCGTCCCGTATATTAAAGGTTGTTCTGAAAGAGTCCAGCGAATCCTAAAACCATTCAATGTTAAATTGGCTTTCAAATCTTCGAATACAATAAAAAAAAGCCTAATCAGACTTATAGATAAAAGATAGAATTGTGAAAAAAGTAATCTTATATATAAATTATAATGTAAAAATTGTGAAGCATGTTACATTGGGGAAACGGGTAGAAATCTTTAACAACGAATTGATGAGCATGCAAAGAATGTGCAGAGGAAGAATAGGTTATCCCTTGTCTATTAGCATTCGGAAGAAGATAACCATTCTTTTGATTTTGAAAATGTATGTATATTATAAAATGTTAAAAATTAATACGCTCGAAAAATTGTCGAAGCAATGTACAGTGTTTAGGAACCTAACAAAATTAATCGTCATCTTGATGTCCCCCCGCAGTTTCTTCCTTTGCTCATCAGTCGCCCTTGATCAATGATTTTCGGCTTGCATGTAAAAATTTAAAAAAATGTTTTGTATACTAGATACCCGCGGATACCATAAGAGGTTTTGTTTAAAAATACATCGTTCCCCTGATGACGGCTAGAGCTAATCTAGCCGAAAGCTTGGGTCAAAAAATTAATTTTGTCTTTGCTGATCCCAAAAATTTTGAAAAATGTATATATATATATATATATATATATATATATATATATATATATATATTTTAAGAATTATGGCATTAGTACACAAGTGTCCCAGTAGACATGTGAGTTTATGTTAACTGGGATGATTTTTCTCAGCAAACAGACACGAACAATAGGTTCAAGCAATCTTGAACACTACTACTACTTTATAATATAAAATACAACAATAACTTTACCCAGTAGAAAAACTCTATAAACAATCTGAAAGGATATTTGTAAAAAATGACTTCATCAGCGATAGCAGGACAACTGGGCGTATTGCTCTGTGACATTGTGCATTAGATAGCAGAAAAGCGGCGCGTGTAGTTGCTGAACCTATTACTGTCTGTTTAGATACAGTAGAACACGTTTCTGGGGCGTATCTAGCCTCTGGGATACATACAGCACTTTCGAGTCCACCAGACTCGAAAGAGTTAACCCCTCACCGTTGCTAAGGACCAGAATCTTCACAACCGAGAGTTGAAATTCTGAAGCCTCGATCTGCGCACATCCGTCTTTACCAGCTTTTGAGTCTAGTAAATTTGACGGGCTCCATTAAGATGCGCAGGATATGCTCGTGACGGTGCATGAATACGGTCAGTATCAAAGAGAAGTCACGTTGTCGGTCATTTCCGCAGGATCTTGCAATTTTACTTTATTTATGTTTCTGCAGTGCATAATAATAAAGAAGAGAACACAAGTTTTCTGGGTCTAGCAAATATAAAATCGCGTTTTATTCACCCAGCCATGGAAAGGAAACTATTTAGAATAACATGAATGCCTATACAGGTAACGCCGGAACGACATGGAGTGAACTTTTCTGTATTAAAATAACTCTCTAGTTGAATTGATCTTAACCCAAATCGGCCACCGTTCTTTCTGAAGCACATCTTGCTTTGTTTTTATTTTCTGAATGCTTAGATGAAACGTTCACATTAACTGGATTTAATTTATGATAATTTGAAAGAAATTACTGTTTTATTTCTTTCAAGACCCCAAAAATTTGGTCATTTTAAGGATACAGAAGTATTCTTAAGTTCAAATGTAACGAAATCTGGCGCACTTGTTTTAGTATCTCGCGCATCAGGAGGGATAGAGTACTCAGTATTTCTCACTAGTAGGTCTACTCACCACGGAGATGGACAGCTATGCAATGTGGATGCCGGCTCAACTTCTCTGGCAATGCTTGGAGATGGTAAGCTTGATATCTAAACCATACAGTTTAAACAATTTATTTACTGCAAGTGATACAGTAGTAGATGGTTTCGTAAGTTTAAGTATAGCAACTTGTGGGCCCGAGTAAGTTCAGCGATTTTAGGGCATCCTATCATCAATGCTATTTTAAAGTGTACGTTATACCAGGTCGCAAAACCCGTAAGTGAGGCAGTGTAAGCTCCTAAAGGAGTGACGGGGAGTTTATGGTTCATTCTGCAATGGAACCAACTCCGTTGGATTTTCTGACGTATGAAATGATTAAATCCTTTAACTCACTTGAAAAAGGAGTTAACTATGTGCTTACCTGTACAAAATGAAGTTCAGGTTATTGTGTAAAATTATCAAAAATTATGGTAAATGGGATTCTTTATCAATAATACTGAGATCATTTAAAAAAAAGTGAGACTGAGTTGTAGCAATAGAAGAAAACTGAAATATTCTGATAGTTAGAGTAGTTGAAATGCAATGCACGTATTCATTCATTCATTCATTCAATGCACGTAGTTTGAGTTGTGGAAAAGCGTTGCATGAATTTATTTATTTTATTTCAACCGCCCATCACTCACTACTCACTTATGACAAGGTGATGAGAAAAGCTTAACTATCACTAATTCAGGAAAAACAACATTTCTCACAAGACACGCTCAACAAAAGAAACTTGAGAAGACCCCAGCCGTCTTTGTTACGCTCGCTGCACCGACACAGTGCGCCGTGTCGTTGCTCGACTCTCGCGCAGTTCACAGGGAAAACCCCCAGTATTGCTCGCTCAGTTTTCCTCGAGATCGTTCGGGCTGTGTGCGAATATAGTTTCGAAACCAATTGCATCAGGATCCGGTACTTCTTTGTTGGTCCCCCGATCTTTGCGATCGTCCAGGCCGCGTGAGAACGTGTTTCCAAAACTAATCGGCATCAAAATACGGTACTTCTTCGTTGGTTCCCCGATATTTGCGATCGTCCAGGTCGCTCGAGAATGTGTTTCAAAAACCAATCAGCATCAAAATACGGTACTTCTTCGTTGGTCGCCAGATGAGTGCAACGCACGCGGATGTCCACCAAAATTTTCCACTCATTCCGGATTTCCGTGCCATGGTCATCATAAGGTCACCTGCGCGTGTGACCGGAGACAGACGTACGTCACCACGTGCGTGACGCTGAGAAAGCAAGACGTTATGCTTCTCGACTCGTTGTTTAGTGAAGCGCTTCCAGCGACGGGTGCCGTGACCATTCTTTGCTAAGCCGTGATCAACGGGTAACGTCGCACGTGTTTCAGAGCATTCCTTTCAGCCAAATTCTCGATATGTACAGCCAAAATAATTCGTTTACGGGTCGTTATCGCCCTCGGCATCTGTATCGGTGGCACTGCTGATGTCGATGTCAGCATCGCATTAGCGCCAATATTTGTATCGGGACCGAAATTCTTATTAACATTTATATCGAAAACCGTACCGCCTTAGAGTAGTTTATCAACATTAGCCAATTAATTTTCCTTTTCCCACGAATTTCTCATTATTGATAATTCCTAAACTTAAAATAGTTTTTCAATGCATTAATATTTGAATGATGCAATTTAATAATTAGTTTGTACTTAAAATTACTGAAATAACGAAAAAAAAGAATATTTATAGACCAAATGAGTCAACGTCTTAATAACATACAAGGTTTTTCGAGAGAAACTATAATCGATATCAGAAAATTAATCTGCAATCTCCAAACATTACATTTTTCCTCCTACCTTCTCTGCATGAGGGCTATTTGTATCCTTGCATTCCAATCTCTGAAAAGTTTCCGTACAATTTTATGAAATGTCGCTTTGAAGATTTGAACAACTTGACCCTCAAATGTTGTAATAAAAATGAATGCGTTTGTCAGGATCACGCAGGCGTATTTTACAGACCATCGTGGCGTGCTAGCGTACTTTTTTGCGTACAATCGGGACAAAATTGCGTATTATCGAGGCATACTTGCGTATTTCCCGTACCATCGGGCCATAATTGAAAACATATTAAGACCCCTCATAGGTCTGCGTAAGTCCGTAGGCAGGTCTACCGACCGTACTCCACAGCAGTGAACACCTCGCCTTTCTTCCTGGAATGCGCTGCTTATCGCCACGGATTGTGACTTTTAATAGCGATGCTCTGAGCCTTATCTGTTTGAGAGCTTGATTACTACGTCTGTTACCCATGAAGGTGCTGCTGTACCCCATATCGCATCGTGGTATTGTCCTACCTCCATAACACTTCGTGGTACTGCGCCACCTCCATCACACCTCGTGGTGCAACGACACCTCTATAAAACTTCGCGATGGTTCACCACTCATCCAATCTTATCTCCGTTGGTAAAAGTATGAGACATCGTGATGACCAGAAAAGCTAATGTGAGACGGGTTACTATAAATAGTAACATCATAACCATCAAACGAAGCAGTTGAGGATGCATTCCATTGTAGGCTTCCATTTCACTGCATACAATTCTCCGTTAGTCGATATAGAAATTTGTCCACAGAATTTACTTGAAATAACTTATTTTTTAAAAAGAGCGCTTCAAACAATAACTTGCTCAACCTGCACAAATTTCGTAGTCATTTTATTCTGATAGCTATCATTTATTTAAAGATAGACATTAAAAAAATGATTCAGCTCGCGATTTCAAGTTTTGGGTCGATTGGCAGGCCAGGATACAAAATTAACGTAATTGGTTATTGCGTTTCTACCGTAACTGCTGTGGTTCATGACGGAGACTCCGGCATTCATGCAGTGTCTTTGTGTGCAAAAAATGGCTCGTATGACATAATGCGCACAGCTAATCGTCAGGTTTGTCTGAGACGAGATAAGCGTAAGTGAGCGTCGTATCAGTGGTGCAAATAAGCCTGACGCGCGAGCCACCCCCGATGTGTCAATAGCGTGCACACCATGGCAGTAGTCTGCCATGGTGCACACATCGGACAGCAAATCGCAGCAGCGCACGGTGTCGTCACGCTAAAAATCTTGTTACGCAACTCGTCTCTCAGGCCAGCGTTCCATGACAGGTTAACTTCCGGAGCCCTTCGGCTTAGAGACAAAATGAAATTGTTGTTACGGTAATTGAACGCGAGAAAAATATCCGAAATTACAAGAGAATAACAGTTTCGCTGCGAGCGCTTCGAGTTAAATTAGTTTGACTTAAAACATTCTATATAATTTGTCGGCTGAGGGAGCATGTTCTCTCGAACGTGATATTGTTTCTTGCTTGTTTACCCAGTACATCAAAGCACTGAGTGACAATTAGATTAGCACAAGTTTTATTTTACATTTAGGAAGTTCTCAGAATAGGTGGATCGGAGACTACCTGCGGTTCTGAAGGCGAGTGGTTCTGAAGGCCTGCGGTTCTGAAGACCAGTGGCCGTGAATACCAGAGGTTCTGATGATCAGCAGTTCTAAAGGCCGGTGGTTCTAAAAACAGATGTTATTTCATTCAAAATTCTTTTGACGTCTACGTATTCATAAGTGGCATCTGAAATCGTTCATTTCCTAACATTTGAAGCACAGAATTATGTTTGCTATGTTTGCAGGATCTGTGATACTTTTTACAAGTGTCAAAAACATTCTGACGTTTTTGCAAAGAGCTCAGTTGTTCAAAAAAGAGCAAGAAGCGCACAGTGAAACACGACTATGGTGAGAAGACAACAATCATCCATCAGTGTGGCGCTGCAGAAGAAAAGTTCGAGCACGGCAAGTGTAGAGGAGACAATACCAGGACGCGCTCCTCAAGAACGTTCGCCCCTCCGACATTGTGTTCACTGAAGTCCATTGATTGCAGCGGAGGGAGGATACGAGCTGCTCGACAATCCAATTCTCAAGTCTTGAATAATGAGTCTTATCGACGTCTACTCAATACTGTGAAGTTACTCAACGAGTGTCAAGGTTTCTCAAGCCTAGTTTCGTATGGAGCTAAATGAAGTTTTGTCTTTTATCACAGTAGAGTAAGGTTTTCATAAGATGTTTTAAAGTCGCGGAATTTATTCGGGTCCACAAGCACTGTATTTAAATTTCAGTCTATTTTAATGGTTTTAAGGAAGGATTTAACTAATGAAACACCTAATAAAATCCATTGTTTTAATTGTTTAATTTGAGTCTCTACTGTTAGATATGCACCAAGGATATGAGAACGAAATGTGAACGATTGCAGCACGACAAGGAGAAGGTCTTTAGCAGGAATACTGAACAATTCATTTCTACCGAATGTTTTTCTAGCCAATTTTAACTTGATAGAACAAACGTGTTGAGATCAAAGAAAGAGACTGAAAGGCCTCTACTAAACCGTGTAGGATTATTCAACACTCTCTTTCAGAAGTCTTCTCCGTGCCGCCCTCGTAATCGCTGGTGCTGCCGGTACGTTGGGCAGTGCTGCTACAGACACATGCTTCATGTGAGGCTTTGCGCTCTCGTGCCTACATTCGCGGAAGCTCAAATTATGTATACGGTCTGAATGCACCACTGAGGCGGCCGTTTGTCTGTGTCCAGTGCCACACGCTCCTCTGTGGCAGGTCATTGCAAGGACGCTGATGCATTACCTTCCTTGAGAGACATACTGACTTCTTTCTCCTAATCGATACATACGTCGTTAGTGCATGGTAGAAGTTTCTTTTTAAGATTATTTTCATAAGAAAAACGAATGTTCAGAAGGTATTGAGTATAAATTTCTTCTTGAGGTTTGACGCACGTCTTACTCTCATTATCGAACGCAAAAGAAAATGCTTTGTAAACTTTGGTGAATGCATGGACCTTTTGTAGTGTCCCTAAGCATGAATGAAGGCTTATGTCTTATAAACTTAAATAAATAACAACCTAACAAGGATTCACTTCAAGCTTTATATTACCTCAAAGGAATGAGTTCACTTCAGAACTTGATACGCGGAAAGATATGACGTGAAAAGAAATTTTTGCCGGCAATGACTTGGAAAAATCGACAGAAAATTGTTTCAAGAAGTTGAGCGACCCAGATTCTCAGGCAGAACTCATTAGCGTTACCAGAGTGAGAAATAAAGATAATTTTCAAGCTGCGAACAAAGAGGTAATCCGAGTGAAAACCTCGCTCCACTGATGTGAGTGCTGCTGCCAGCGCTCAAACCGGAGGAACCCGGCCTCGCCTCGTCAGCAACGCTGCAGCTCTGACGAGGAAGCAAGAGCTGTTTTTCAACAAGATTCATTTCATAACGACCTCGCTAATGTAGTTACGCTCATTACGAGCATCTTATTTTTTATTTAATTTAACTGTTATTTAATATGTTTCCTTTATAGGGTCATAATTCATAAAAACATGGATATAAGTAAAGGTTTTGCTTTTTGCAAAGTCTAACAATGAATAAAAGAGCAAAGAAAATCGCTTTAATAGAAATCATATTTCTTAAAAAAAATAATTCAATAAAAAGGAACGTTTCGACCAATTTCTGGTCATTTTCAACCATCTGAAAAAATACAAAAACATCGCGTTATAACGAGTTCAATATACATACATCAGTGACATTATGACATTAAAATATGACATTGAAAAAAAGGAAAAAAGAGACAGACTACACTAATTGCAGAGGGAAGGCCGATTGCGTATTGTTCAAGGTAGGTTTATCTTTTAAAATGAACAGCGATTCTAAAATGCGAAGGTTAATTGTACCGGATGTAGAAGAAACTATTTTAAAATCGTCTAACCGAATTTGAAGGTCACAACTCTCTGCATGAGAGCGAACAGCAGATTGGTGAGGGGAAGAGAGTAACTGTTTAGTTCGAAAACTCCTGCCGGCATGCTCAGCCACACGAATATCCAGGGCTCGAATGGTCAAATATTCGGATATTCGAATAATGGATATTCGTGTGGCTGAGCATGCCGGCAGGAGTTTTCGAACTAAACAGTTACTCTCTTCCCCTCACCAATCTGCTGTTCGCTCTCATGCAGAGAGTTGTGACCTTCAAATTCGGTTAGACGATTTTAAAATAGTTTCTTCTACATCCGGTACAATTAACCTTCGCATTTTAGAATCGCTGTTCATTTTAAAAGATAAACCTACCTTGAATAATACGCAATCGGCCTTCCCTCTGCAATTAGTGTAGTCTGTCTCTTTTTTCCTTTTTTTCAATGTCATATTTTAATGTCATAATGTCACTGATGTATGTATATTGAACTTGTTATAACGCGATGTTTTTGTATTTTTTCAGATGGTTGAAAATGACCAAAAATTGGTCGAAACGTTCCTTTTTATTGAATTGTTTTTTTTTTAAAGAAATATGATTTCTATTAAAGCGATTTTCTTTGCACTTTTATTCATTCATAAAAACATGAAATAACAATCACCTTTTGCATGTTAGCACGGGGGTTGCAATCAACTTCTTCACTTGCATTCTCTGAGTTGTCTCAGAGAGAAAAGGACATGGAACGCTCTATACATGGTGCTTACCATAATCGTGGTTAGAATAAAGGATAACATCGAAAAGTTTACTTAAGTGTGCGCTTCTCTACATAAAGATTACTCTGTATTTCACAAACGTCATAATGCTTTTCGCGAGGAATTTTAAAAAACTGTGTTTATGGATGCATTACTAAATCCTACACATGAGATGTTTAGGCTGGCAATGTTAGAGACGCCTTTATTTGAACCTGTAATAATTGGCCTGAATTACACACATTAATTCTTGGCGTAGATTCACTGCTCGTAGGTTAAACCGAAAACTATTTTAAATATCTCATGGAATGATGTGTGAGTCAAATAATATCGTACAGGAATAATTTCAAGTTTGGGGAACTTGAACAGCCTTTGCAGATATTTCAATGAACCATTTTACATTATGGCTGTAAAGGAATATATGAATCTGGTTCTGAGTGGAGCATTAATGTTACACAACGTCATGCATTCGGGTTCAACAGTCTAGAACATGTGTCTGAGTAATGCAGAGTCTGATATTTACTGAGAACATCTTACCCTACCCAAACGTTCTATCAACAAGTAATGAACGAATATAGATAGTTAGAATGAACACAACAGTCACGACCTAACGATTGATCATGACAAGGATCATCCGATGTTATGAAGACCTGACCTAGCGCCGACTTTGTTAAGCAAAATCCTTACACTGCATGTCAGATACAGTCATGAGCTGCACGTACAGCTCCGGGGTTTGCATCGGTGGTCCGACTCACTGACTTCGTCTCTTCCTCACACAATTGTGAGTGAATTGACCCAATTGTTCTCATCCTGCGAGGTACGGACACTATGATCGTTCGTTGTCAACTCTGCATTTAATTTCCTAGCAATGCAGGGTTATGACCGTCAATTAGTTAAGTGACGTGTGTGATGGACGGAACAAAAAAAATGGCCGTGCTAAGTACAAAAGCGTCACCAATCATGAAAGGGCGCAAAAACCGAGCAGTAAGCCTCGACATACAACACAATGCATTTGAATGCTGACATTAGATGGTTGCGGACCTATGTAGACTGAGCTTCAGTTAACTCGATTAGTTCACATACACATGCAGGGCGGGAGCCGTGCAGCAACATGAGTACAGGAGATAATATCTGTCGAATGAACACCAGATGTACATTAGTTGAGCTAGAGAACGCACCCTCTGTACTGCTTTCACTTGCATCGCGCAGCAGTTGAATGCCCTAACTAGACTATGTTTGTTCGCTTCTCTTATTCAGCCGTCGACTGTTTTAATAACGGCGAAATTGGATACTCAAGTAAAGATGTGCCCTCGATCCTCTCAATCTTTTACAAACGACGCACTAAAGAAAACATAAAAACGCTACACAGCAGTACGAAAGCTTGGCTTATCAATTTTATGCCTCATTCTTACTCGGTAATATATTTTGATTATGGTCTTGACCTGAAAGAAAAACGCCTTATGAGGCAACAAACTACGGTGTTAAACTAGCTGCCCATCAAGGAGATGTTTCTACAGTTGCTTGGTTGGTGAGAAGAAGATGAAAGAATGGTCAATTCTCTCAGCTAATTAATTAAACAGATAAGTTATATCGTTGAATTTAATAGTGGGATCGGTAGACAATTGTACCTTGTTAGTTGGGTCTTAATTCCGACTTCTTGGCTTGAGACAAGAATCAGGATATTGAATGTTCGATGCAAGAAGTTGAATAATCTCAAAGACCCATCAACGAGACTTTAGAGAGTGGATATCACGTCTCTCAGTTGCTGGATACCCGAGGCCAATGGCCTTATTACTTGCAAATTCTAATTAATTTATATGATAATTTTTTTTGTGGGTCTATCGCTTTTCCCGACAAAATAACACTGAAATGAGCGAAGAAATTCGTACTCGGGAGGTTAAATCGAAGAACTCCACAAGTCTTATTTCTGAGTTTCTGACACAAGTCCGCTCACCCCAAACAAATTAAGCTGCAATATGATCAGCAAAACTTTAAAGGACCGCAAGATATTGCTTCCTGACGTATTTCCTGAAACAACGAGCAAAGACTCTTAAAATCTCTCGTATAGAATTGTGCTGCTTATTTATTTAGCAACAAGAGTCTCTTCAGTCTTTTCACCGTGCGTTATTTTAAAAATGAGTTTGAACTGCTGGAATGAGTATTCGTCGCATCATTAATTCAAGTTTATTTTAGTGCGTAAAATTTTATGTATAATCAAAACTTTGAAAAATAATGACGGTCAAAAAAACCTGACGTCCCATTTATAGAAACAAAACCCACGAAATGACAGAAGAGAGTTCAAAATACACACCTTTAATTTTAGAATTTGGCGCCTGTACGACGAAGGTTGAGAGATGACCGTGAAATCTCGTGCGTGTCGACGAGTGCTGCCAACGCGACGCCCGCCTGTCTCCTTCTGCTCACAATTTCTACCCGCAGCTACTGCACTGCTTGCAAATTCTCGCCTTCTTGCCGTGTTTTTTGCGGGAGTGACAACGAGCTCGGAGGTAGTATGACGCAGTCGGGAGAATCAGTTGTCGACGCCGGGGCTAAATAATGTTTACTTTAATTAAATGCGAGAATTTTAAACGCGAGAGTAACTTGCCTTATATGCGAGTGCAGTTCATTTCAAAAGAGATCATTGTTTGTTTGGAACGTGCTATTATTAATTTTGAATAGAAGCTTATTGCATTTTGAATTTATTTGTTATTCCAATCTCTCACGAGTATAATTCGATTCGAACATAATTACTGTCTTCTTAAACATGGACAATAACTTCGTTATTGAAACTCATACGGTTACTTAATTTCTAATTAGGTACTGTGAACTTGTTTTCATAAATTAGTGACATTACAGCTTTGGAATACAACATTTTTAGTGCGTGATTATTATTCAGTAGGGTCAAAGTAAAATTTATTTTGTTCTGTTGTAGTTCTGTTGTTTATAATTGAAAATTTTGATGTACGCACAAAAAAAAGGCTTAGGAAACATTTAAATTAGTTTCACTCGAATGCACAATAATTTTTGGGATTTGGATTTCGGGGAAAGAAAAGCACCGATAATTCAGTTGTACAAATCGTTACTAAGGACGTACGCATCAGCTACATTTTCACGGCTAGCAAGAGAACGAACAATGAAAACATTTGTACGTGTAATCGTGGGATTAAGTCACCATATACGTACTGTATAAAATGTACGTGAATATTCAACGAATCAGAATACCACATCCGTGGTAAAATTTTTGTTGACTGCATGTCACTCACAGCAAGATCGCAATAATACAATCAAGCATCTTTTAAAAAATCCATTTGTTGCACATGTCATGGGAAAGATATACGGGAGCTCACAGCACGATAGTGTAAGCCTCAAATAATGGAATATGAGCTCATAAACTGAGTTTGAGCTTATATTTTACATTTCATGAGGCAATTTCATGACTGCGCGACACATTAATGCCGTATATAAGGGCCAGATGGCAAGTGGCAAGCCACATCCACTGGTTGCGAGAGAACTCAGAATTGCCTTCATCAGTGAGAAGTATACTTTTCCCGTGAAACTGCATCTCTTTCCTATGAAATAATATTCATTCGGGGTTATTATATTATATTTCTAGTTAGTTTATACAAATGAAATACTTTTAATTGTTGCTCGTAAAGGTTGCGGATGATTAACGGGCACTTGTAGTTATCGCTTGGAAAGTTTTATAGCAATAAATGTTTAAACGTCTTGGATAATTAATCAACGTGACATCAAAGCAACTCAGTACAGTGATCGAACAGAAGATCTAAAAGAACTTTTATTCCTATTTGCCTTATCTCAGCCGCTCTTTTCCCCTCCTGTCTCATTCCTGCATTCTTCTTTCTCTATCCTCGATGATCTACAGTGTACTTATATGCCTGACTGAGACTTATTTCTTAGCCTTCAATTATGCACTCAACAGGCTTCAGAAGCAAGTTTGCAAATGCAAGTAAACTCCAGATTAATATTAAAGAAAGTTCTCGTGTTGATATTAGCGTAAATATTGCTCAAGCCTTTGCACTGTTCAGATCTGTATTACTTTCATGGCTGTAAAACAATAGCTTCTGGGCGTAAAACACAATTCCAAAAGAATCTATAGCGCTGGGAAAATGTTGCAGTTTTAGACAGTTCTACAAAATTATTTTCTTCATGGAAGACAACGTTACTGCAGATCGTATTGAAGATATTTGACTTTCTAGCAAGGAAATCATCTCATTCGGAAATGCCTTGATTGTGGAAAGCGTATGCTAGAAGTTTAAGCCTCAGGCGTTGTTAGTGTCAAGGCCACTCATCGATCTCCCCTCTTAAAGGGGATGCTGGGCACTCTTTGGGAGCCTCAGCGCGCCTGCCTCCTCACGCACAGCCCCAACCGGCAGAGAGCCTCACAACATCTCACATCTCGTCATCACTCCATCATCACGCAAGCAACCTCACAACCCGAGTATTTGTTCAGCAAATGGCTGTATTAGTATTGTGGTATATAAAATAAAAATAAAAAATAAAAAATCTTAGTAAAGAGATGGAGTTGAAATACGGCTCCATTAGAATCCTTGCTCTGATCCCCGACAAAGTTTGCTAGCTAAGAGCCTCTTAACCTGGAAACGTTGAATAGCTTGCATGTATTCCTTTGGATGCAGATCGCCGCTCTTTGAATGCAAATCACGTCTCTATCTTGTACTAGAGGCTGCGCTTCTGCGTGCTTCAAGGTATGCTTATCCTTTTGAATACTGGGAATTTGACATAGAAAAGTAAGAAAATAGTGTCACTAACTACTCTCGATATAGGTTTTCGTAGAATTTGCAGGTTGTCATGCTCAAAGTTGTCATGCACAATTTTTGAAAAACTCGAATTGAGATGTTCCATCTCGTTTAGAACCTAACTTGCAACAATACCGCAACTAAACTTATTTTCTAACTCAAGTAGATCTAGGTCGAGTTAATGAAAAATACGCATAACCAGGATTTTCCGCAAGTTTTAACATACCAGCGTTCTTGCGTCATCACCACACTGTCAGTCATTAAATCAGTGTCTGTATTTTGGTCAACGGAAGGGCAGGATTCGGTCTGTCCTGAAGAAGGCCCTGGATTTACCTTGGGCTCTAGTACTGAACGCACGGCAGAAAAAACGTGCAAGAAAACTGAAAGATTCCATTTTCCAAACAAAGCATCGTAGGATGATCGTTTCTCTGACGTAAATGTCAGTGTGATTGTCACGTTGTGCGCATCTGTGTTCTTAAAAAACTGACATCGTAGAGTTCATCATGCATGCAAGATCCTCGAAATATTTTGGTCTCCATGCATGCTGATCTCTCCACTTAGAGCTCCAGATGTAGTGAGCAGAAGTGAATGTGAGTTTTTTTTTTGCATTAAGTTATAACCTTTGCATGTCCTCGGTCCTCAAATTATACATCATCTTACATAAATCTCCAGTTATAAGGGTAAAAATTTGCCCCAATAGAGATTCTACATTCAAACTAAATTTTCGATGACTGGAAAGTACTTGGATCAGTTAGTATCCGCATAAATTAAGGTTGGGATTAAATAATGTAATTTAACTCAAGGATCTACTGTATTCAGCAAAAATGTAAATTCTTAGCCAAACTCATCGAGTATCCGCGTCAACTGTCACCGTGGACGCACGCTCCATGTTACCGGAGCTAAATTGTTTCAGAATGTGAGGGAAGAAAAACTCCACGAAGTACGAAATTAGAACTGTGTGTCCGTGAATGTGCCGTCTACCTAACTAAATGGTAAAAGTGAACTTTCAGTGTTTCGGTGATTCAATTATGATCATTTTAACAAGCAGATCAGAGTGGCGAGATGTGAAAACTTAGTGATGCTTTCGCAGTGCCGGTGAGGGCAGCGCGAACAAGCTTACCCCTGGCCCCTCCATCCCCCCTCCATCTCCACTCCATCCCTCCAAAACACCTCCACTCTTAACGTGGAAGGACAAGTGCCGTTATCTCCAGAAACAAAATAGAATGTGTGCTCTGTCAAACTCGCATCTTTGGAAAATAATGGTGACCATTTTTTGTGAACTATTTTTGTTACAATAGAGCATGAATGTTGAAAATTTCTAATGTACTCATTCAATTTTTGATTAAAAAAAATTAGCTTACCTCATGTTCTTTTGATGGACAATTTTGGTTAACTATTGACGTTAAATGTGAGAAGGATAAAAAACTTCTTCTTCTTTGAAGGAACTTTTAAATATAAAAATTAAATAAATTTGATCCAGCAACTTCGGGAAAAATTTACCATGTTAAACATAGTAAGCCTGTGTTCACAGACAGAGCATAATTCCACAATGTGAAGTAAACTTGAACAATCCGACGTTTCTCGAAAAGTTCACCAGAGCAATCTCCTGATGGAAGAGTTGAAGTTCTTTTTCTTCTCTTCTTCTTCTTTTTTTCTGTTCTCTTTTCTTCCCCAAGCAGGACAGCAAGCAACGCTGCTCTGCCGACCGCAAGCATCCTGCCCCCTCCTCCCGCTCACACTCTGTCCTCCTCTGTCTTACACCCCAAGCCCCCCCCCCCTCTTGCTTTCCTACTGGCAGTCTCTTTTTATCTACCTTTAAAAGGCGAGGTCTTCTACTTTAACCCAATGAACAAAATTTAATTTTCTTCCCTCTCTATCAACGTCACAATGTATCAATATAGAACTCGTTCAACTACTCGGAAGGTTACCCCATCTGAAAAAACAACATCCTCCAGTACAGCTTCGTACGAAAAGCTCAGTAAAATGCGCAGAGCACCAGCCATAAAGCGGAAAGGCAGACCTAATAAATCCGCCCCTGTAAATCCATCAGTTCAAGGTCCTCAAACACTCAAACCGAAAAATGCTTCTCGGACGTTCGTGAAGTCTGATATAAGCAAGTGTTTCTCAGCCCCTAAAGCATCACTAATGACTGCAAAATCTGAGTCATCTGACACGGGCGAAAATCTCTCAGACGCTGCATCCTCTCACGCACAAGATTCTAATGCTCAAAAGACGGGAGAATTGTTAACAGCTGCCAGTAACCCCGTCAAAGAATGTGTGTCACCTTCCGAAACAACGTCAGTGAAGACTATGCAACCAATATTGCCGGATGAGGGAAAACATATCTGCCAAACCTCCAGCAATCATTTGAAGGTTCGAAGCAGTGAAGTCTCAGCCGCAGCACCACAACCACCTGCTCCTCATCTGAACAAGCAAAACAGCGTGCCAGCTCCCCAGCTCTGCGTCAACAACAACGCTCCGAACTGTCCGCCAGTGGCGGGGATACAAACACCATTCTCATCAGTGGTACAAGAAAAAATAGTTTTTACTAATAAGGACATTTCAAGCGTGGTAGACTTTTCTCATTCTTCAGATAATATGTTCGATAATTTCCGCGCACAAACCGATACTGGCAGTAAATTACCCCAGAGCGCAAGCTGTGAAAACAAAATAAAATTTCCAGTACAGAGCAATAAAAATAACACTGTTGCTTCTTTTAATGGCTACTTGCACCCGCTTCAAATAACAACCTCTCAAAAAATTCATGAAATTATTCACAATTTGTCTCTAACAGCAGCGTTTTTCAATAAATCCCTAAGACAACGTGAGCCTCCTAGCCCGTCGTCGATTTTCTCTACAGTAACAAACATTCAGAACCTAACCGAACAGCTTTTTGCTTTAAATTCACATATAAGTTCTCAAGACCTTGCACCTGTGGTACCTGCTAGTATCTCTTGTGAAATCGACTCCAATTGTCGAGAACCTTACGACACTTTGCTGCTAGGTGATAATATCCTAAGCACGATCAGAAGAAAGGACATCGATCGCTCGTGCTGGATCAAAACTGTTCCATCAGGGCGCTTCGATGACCTTCTCCATACTGTAAATTGCATGCCTAGATTTAAAAATTATATACTAAGTTTTGATGGTCTGTGCCACTCGCCCTCAGACCTTGCTCGAATCAAACAACAAATTGTAAGAAAGTACGCACTATCTCGTATTTATATTGCCGATGCTTGCAGTGCAAACGATTTCAACAAAGCGAG
Organism: Morinoia aosen; assembly: GCA_030386875.1. NCBI lineage: Eukaryota > Metazoa > Arthropoda > Malacostraca > Amphipoda > Talitridae > Morinoia > Morinoia aosen. Next base: position 26,139,457 of record CM059564.1, on the reverse strand, counting down.
GCATTTTTGCAAAAACCTGGGTTTAAACTTGATTCAATTTCAAACTTACCGAGAAAATGAAAATGGTGACGCACTCAATAACTTTCAATGGCCTCGGACCCAGGAAGAGAACTTCTGTTTTCTTCAACAACTTGCAATGAAATCAACATTGCGAATCACCGTGCCATATTGTCCTCGTTTCAACAAATGTCAAGCAATACATGGAATTGTAGATCATTCCAATGAATCGAAAAATTTACGGAATGAGACAAATAGTCTCACATTAGACTTTCAAAAAGAATATAAGCCTATGCACATCACTGCCCATGGTACACCAAATCCTTCAAAATTGATTGCGTCATCAAGCAGAGGTCTGAGTAACTCACTCACCCACAGCATGAGGAACGTAAATAAGCCTGAGCCTTTCCCTGATTCGATCTCAGACAAATATAATGTCAGTACGAAAAATAAATTTGCGTTACTTGCAACAGACACAAATAGTGATTGCGACATGCCCTGCTTTTCAACCAATTCTCAACTTTCCAGTGAGTACGCAGGAACCAAGGAAAGTCAAGCGAATACCGATATTCAAAACTATTCCAAAGAAAATCAAATTATTCGAAAAAAATCTGATGCCTCTGCTGGGCCTCCGTCGAACGACCAAACTAATACTGCTACCGAAAAATCAACAGTGAATCAAATCTGCACACGCGTTGCACACACACTGGACGACTTAAAACGATCGCTCAAATTGGAGCCTGCTTACACTGTAGGTGACGGACACTGTCTCCTCCACGCCGTAACGACGCAGCTTGCTTCACAACAAAAATCGAAATGGAATTATATATCTCTGAAAAAAGCCATCAAAACTGAGAGCTCCAGAAACAAGGACCAGTATGCAAAATTCGTTGACAAGAACAGTGGCAGTTTCGAACAACTCATCGATAAATACATCGATAGAAAAGTCTTCGATCACGCAGTTGGAGACCTCATACCCCAAATACTTTCTAATGTAACGAGAACACCAATTCACGTATTTGATGAAAGAGACAATGGGATTTGGAAGACGACAATCTCCCCTACATCAAATGCTCTGATAAACTGTCCTCCGGTAAACATACACCGGAAACAGGACCACTATAGCGCCCTCTTGAAAATGCGTGATGAAAATCGTGTTGCTCCCTCCCCCATTTTGTGACTAAATAACAGTGATCAAATTGAATATGAAGCTGAAATCACAAACAATGAACGCGGCAATAAAGACCTAGAGACGAATACTAAATGCCCTGCTAGACCTAAAAAATGCAATAACTCCACTAAAGATCTGCCTATTGAGGTAAATAATATCAAAATATTGCACATAAATGCCCGCAGCCTCAATGGTAAAATGGATGACGTACGAGTAATGTTGATCACTAACGATATCGATATTTTATGCGTGTCTGAAACATGGTTCGATTCACGAGTCGAAAGCTCATATCTCAGCATTACCGGGTACAAATTGTACCGTTATGACGGAGTCAAGAGTAAGAGAGGTAGCGGTTCATGCATTTTCGTCAAAGATGTCTACTCTACATCCTTAGTTCCGATAAAAGAAAAATGCGAAGACATAGAAATGGTTTGGCTCAATGTTCAAGTAAAAAAACACAAGTCTTTCATTATCGGCAGTCTTTACAGACATCCGTCAGCATCTCTTCGTCCAACATTAGATTTCATTGAAAATACGCTTAGATCAATCTCTGCAGCCAAAAAGTCTTTCTATGTTTTCGGAGATTTTAACGTGGATCTGACAAATAAAAACAATCAGCTAAGCAAGATGCTGCACAGACTTAATCTTTCTCAAATGGTCCAAGAACCAACGCGAATTACCAACACTTCTAAAACTCTTCTTGACCTAGCAATTACCAACAATCCCCAAGCAGTACTCAGCACAGAAATCTTACCGTCCTTTTCTGATCACCATTCTGTAGAATGCCAAATCAATATTGCAAAAGAGAAACAGAAATCTAGTTACATTACATATCGCATGAAAAACCACTACTCCCCTGAAATATTTCAAGAAAAGCTATCAGACAGATGGAGTGAATTTCAAGGCATGGAAAACACCGATGATGTCAATCTACAAGTTTCGCTTTTCAACGAAAATTTCGTATCAGCTCTTAACGAATGCGCACCTTTCACTACGAAGAAAGTGAAGCCAAGAATTTCTAAATGGATAACAGATGAGATAAAACATTTGAGCAGAGCTAAAAGAAATTTGCAGCGTGAGTACAAACTGAATAAATCAGACAGTACGCGTCGAAAATTATATAAAGATCATGAGAAGATCCTACGAAGAAAAGTTAAGGAAGCAAAACGGGACTACTTCCACAAAGAACTCTTGGCGGCAAAACAAAACCCTAAAAGAACTTGGGAAATCATTAGAGAAGCTGCTCAGTATAAAAATTCAGACTGCAAAAGCACTTTTGACAACCCCTCAGAAATGGCGAATGACTTTAACACTTTCTTCTCAAAAGTTGGCGAAGATGTTTTCAATGAAGTATCCAGGACAGTTTCAGACACATCTACAGAGGCAAATCTGAGCGATGTTTCATCCCCAAATAGTAGCAACAAGTGGAGACCAAAGCCAGTTAGCGTCATAGAGATACGAAAAATCTTATACTCACTAAAGAATACTAAAGCGACTGGACATGATGGCATAAGCCTCCAACATATAAAAGACAGCTTCCCTGTCACAGCACCCTTTATTCGCTTGATAATAAATACATCTATAGTCACAAACAAGTTTCCCGATCAATGGAAACTATCCATAATTAAGCCATTACATAAATCTGGTGATATCGACATAGCGTCAAACTACAGACCAATCAGTCTCCTGCCTGTTATGTCCAAAATATTAGAAAAAGTAATAACAAACCAGCTCTCGTCTTACATAGACGAGTCACATCTACTACATCGCAATCAATATGCTTACAGGAGGAATACCAGTACTCAGGACGCCCTGTTAAACATAACAGAAAAAATTTACAATGATATTGACCAAAAAAAATTAACTCTCTTACTATTGCTTGATCTCTCCAAAGCTTTCGACAGTGTTGAGCATAAGAAACTTCTACAAAAAATTTCAAACCTCAGAATAGACACTCAGTGGTTTGAAAGCTACCTACGAAACCGTTCTCATGCAGTGTGCTTGAATAACAAAATGTCATCATTCATACCAAATAACTTTGGCGTTCCTCAAGGTTCAATCATCGGCCCACTCCTATTTTCAATTTTCATCAACGATTTCCCCACCATGCCGGCAAACACAAAAATCTCAATGTATGCTGATGACGTACAAATTGCCATGACAAGCTCAACAGCGGATTTAACAGAAACACAAGCCAACGCTGAAAACCTTCTGAGAAATCTGAAATTGTGGTATGACCAAAATGGCCTCAAACTTAACGCAAGTAAAACGCAATGCATTATTTTTGGTTCACAGAATGCGACTGAAAATTTACCACCATTCCAGCTAACATTTGGAGACGATACAATTAAACCAGTCGATAAGGTTAAAAATCTGGGTGTTTGGTTTGACAAAAATATGACTTTCAATTCACACGTCGAAACAATGTGCAACAAAATTAACGGAACCTTAATGTTCTTTCATCGTATAAAGAACACACTTGACGAAAAATCTAGATTATTAGTGATTCAGTCTCTAGTTTTATCGCGTCTGGACTACTGCAGTCTTGTGTGGGGAGACTTACCTAAATGTCGTCAGGAAGAGTTGCAAAAATGTGTAAACTTCGCCGCCAAAGTGGTATGCAAAGGAAATTTCAATAAATACGATCATGTCACCCCTCTTTTAAGAAAACTCGACTGGATCCCTATACCGAACAGATTCATGATCCAGAAAGCTCGACGAGTATTCTCCTCTCTGTACCTCCCCCAAAGTAATGCAGAGGTGGTAAAATTTTTTCCATCTAATATCCCAAACGAAAGACCAAACCGGAGGAACGATGTTTTAGTCAGTTACCGTTCATCTAACGTGGGACAAAAAGCTCTCTCAGTTTCTGGAGCTTTTTTGTGGAACAAGCTTCCCCAGCATATCAAAAACTCTAAAACTGGAAAAGAATTTAGAGTAAATGTGTCACGTCATTTTGCATCTCTGTCATAGGGCCTGCAGCATCTCGGTGTGAACTTCCCATCTATCAGAAATTTTAATTTTTCCTGAAATTTATGTTAGAAATTTAGAAACTATTTCATTTTACGTTTGCTAAGCGATTCGTATATTCATCTTACTTATTTCTGTCGACAACAATGAGCACCACAGCCGTCAGTTCAGTGCAGCAGAACGAACGTTCTTTCCATAATATAATTAGGAGTATTTCCTCATCTTTATTTTGTTATTTCTTTCTCTTTATGTATTTAATATTTAAAGTCCGTATGACAAATATACCATGAAATACATTTTGTGTGTACACCAATAAACAGGTTTATAGATGTGAGGGTTGTGCAAAGTTTATAATGAATTAAATTTTTGGCTAACGTTGTCTCGCTATTTCAAAATCATTCTCGAAGATGTTTTCAATCGATTTTCGGCTGAGCTGGGGGGAAAGGGGTTATTTAAGCATTGCATTTAGTCTTTTTATTTATTTTTTTTTTCGTGCGTTCAGCGCACACTAGCACTGAACTTTCAAATCGGAAAAAACTCTAAATTTCTGTAATCAAAATTATCATTTTGGATCAAGGCCTAATCTTCCTATATGTGCCAATTTTGCGAATATTCTCCAATCAGATGGGATATCCGGCCACAATGTTACTCCATTTTCTCCCACGTACACATGTCCGTATAATGCTGAAGAGTTGTGTTGATTCTTGACTATAACCTGACTTTTCTTAAAAATTTCTGTGAAGAAATTAAAAAACAGCTCATTTTTATGTTTTTCGAAGTCTTCTCTTCCTTTTAGTTATATTTGCGAAAATTTCTTAGGATTACAGTGAGCTCAGCTGTCATTTTCTGTGTAGTAGATGGTAGGTTGCTTCTTTCTTTTATCTTATATATGTATTTTTTTTCTAATATTTTATTTTCAATAAGTATATATTAATATGTGTGTGTACGTGTGTAGGTATATATATGTATCTACATAAATAGATATACATGTTTCTATTTCATTTCTTTGCGCAAAAACCTTTCGGTTAATATATTTGATTGCAACAGCGAAATGATTCAAAAATAGATCTATCACTTCCCCAGAGGGCGTTTCTGTGAATCGTATTAATGTCATATATAATTAATGAAATAAAGTGCAATTTGAGCATATGAATCGTAGTAAAATTATCTTTCTGTCCGTATGTTGTACAAGCTATGAATTTTGATATTGAATATATGTTTGTTTACCCATTTCTACCAATATTTTGTAGATATTTGTCAATCATGAGTGGTAACCGGCTCACACTGTATCTCTATTTTATCCCATGTACCCATGTCCGCATGATGTGGTGAATATCCAGAAGACATGAAATATGTTTTTGGTGGTGATAGGGCTTTGCGTATTTTTAGTGCATAATTTTCATTTCTCATTCAACTACCCTTGACAGAGACAGACTATTGGCAAGCCACGTGTGGTTTGTCTATTAGTACGCCTCGTATATTTTGTCTATTAATATGCCTCGTATGGTCTCCAGAAGACATGAAATATGTTTTTGGTGGTGATAGGGCTTTGCGTATTTTTAGTGCATAATTTTCATTTCTCATTCAACTACCCTTGACAGAGACAGACTATTGGCAAGCCACGTGTGGTTTGTCTATTAGTACGCCTCGTATATTTTGTCTATTAATATGCCTCGTATGGTCTATCTATTTTGTACACCTCTGATAGCTTGTCTATTAGTACACCTCGTATAGTTTGCCTATTATTATTATGCCTCGTATGGCTTATCTATTTGTACACCTCGGATGGTTTGTCAATTAGTACTCCTAGTATAGAACTTTTGTTAGACTACTAGCACACCACGAATGGTTTGTCTATTAGTACGCCTCGTATATTTTGCCAATTAATATGCCTCGTATGGTCTATCTACTTGTACACCTCTGACAGTTTGTCTAATAGTACACCTCGTATAGTTTGTCAATTATTATGCCTCGTATGGCTCATCTACTTGTACACCTCGGATGGTTTGTCAATTAGTACTCCTCGTATGGAATATTTGTTTTAGGATGTCCTATATTTAAGAAACTTTTAAAAGCCAATATGTTGGCATGTATCTCATGTGACAATTTGGAAATAAACATTTTTTCTTTTTTTTTCTTTCTTTTTTCTTTTGGTGCTCTCAGCGCTGTAGCGTCACGTCACATGACCGACGATCTCCTTATCTTGACGGGTCTCGTTAGCCGCTACGCGATCTCGAGCATTTCCATCAGCTGTGTTTTGTGAACTACCTACGAATCGAGTGATGTCTTATCGTTTAGGGTTAGTGTGCTTGTATCTGCGCTATTGGGGCAGATTGAGGTTATCATTTCACGTGATGACAGAAAAGCATGTGACCGCGTGTTTGTTTTATCGCCTGCGCAAAATAAGGAACTTCACTTTTTTTGCGACTACAAATATGCTGCATTAAAATGCTTCAAGAATAACATCACACGAAATTCTTGGTGCTCCAATGAAATTTGGCTTGTCACAGGGACGTCATTTCATTGTTCGCTGTTTCATTTATTTTATTGTTTAACTTTCCGTCGTTGAAAACTTCAAACATCACAGGTCGGTACGAAACAGCTTGTGGTGTTATTTTAATTTTCAGTGAATACAACCTGTCGATATATTTCAACATCGCACTACTACCTTACAAGCTTAAGTGCAAAAGATTCCTCGAGTCTGAAAAAAGACACTCAACCTGCTATAAAAGTCAGGACCAAAGAAGACACGTTTCTGAACATGCGAGAACATACGAGACTCGGAATGGCTCAAGTGCTCCATCGGCCATCAAATGTCTGCCTCGGTCATAGCAGGCGATGGTCGGTCTCATGGGTCGACCTCCAGTTGCGACTGGACCTGATGCTGATGCCTCAACATCTCCGCTTACTCTTCACTACAGAGGTTTCAGTTGCGACTGGACCTGCTTCTGATGCCTCAACATCTCCGATTACTCTTCACTACAGAGGCTCCAGTTATGACTGGACCTGCTGCTGATGCCTGAACATCTCCAGTTACTCTTCACTGCAGAGGCTCCAGTTGTAACTGTACCTGCTGCTGATGCCTCAACATCTCCAGTTACTCTTCACTACAGAGGCTCCAGTTGCGACTGTACCTACTGCTGATGCCTCAACATCTCCAGTTACTCTTCACTACAGAGGCTCCAGTTGCGACTGTACCTACTGCTGATGCCTCAACATCTCCAGTTACTCTTCACTGCAGAGGCTCCAGTTGCGACTGTACCTGCTGCTGATGCCTCAACATCTCCAGTTGTTCTTCACTGCAGAGGCTCCAGTTGCAACTGTACCTACTGCTGATGCCTCAACATCTCCAGTTACTCTTCACTGCAGAGGCTCCAGTTGCGACTGGACCTGCTGCTGATGCCTCAACATCTCCAGTTACACTTCACTGCAGAGGCTCCAGTTGCGACTGTACCTACTGCTGATGCCTCAACATCTCCAGTTACACTTCACTGCAGAGGCTCCAGTTGCGACTGTACCTACTGCTGATGCCTCAACATCTCCAGTTACACTTCACTGCAGAGGCTCCAGTTGCGACTGTACCTGCTGCTGATGCCTCAACATCTCCAGTTACACTTCACTGCAGAGGCTCCAGTTGCGACTGGAACTGCTGCTGATGCCTCAACATCTCCAGTTACTCTTCACTGCAAAGGCTCCAGCTGCGACTGCACCTGCTGCTGATGACTCAACATCTCCAGTTATTCTTCACTGCAGAGGCTCCAGTTGCGTCTGGACCTGCTGCTGATGCCTCAACATCTCCAGTTACTCATCAGTTCAGAAGATGAATCGTTCAATAATTTATATCGTCGTCGCTGTGTAGCAGCATCATGTATTATTCCAAGCAGATTTAAAAGAGCTTACCGTGCCAACGTTATAATCTAGTTCTGGCATTACGAGATAGTTCTTTTATGATATTTTTATCCTGTAAATTGATATGCATTTTTACCATAAGTGATTACTTGGAGTAAAATCTTTCCACGGAATTGAAGTTTTTCTTTTCAGAGTTCATTGTTGATGAGTGCACAACGTATTAGCAGCAATCGAGAATTCCTTTGCTAACATCCCTCAAATTTATTATCGTTTCACTTACAAGAAACCTGACTAATTTTTAAGTATATTCTTTTCTGTGAAGGAAGAACTAGCACATTTCACCGACCCCGAAATTGGTGAGATATTTTTAATTTATATTATACAATTTATTTGTATTTAGCAGAATATGTTCTGTAAACTAATCGAGAAAAATTTTCTGACAGTCGACGTTCTTACCAAATTTTTCCGACAGTCGGCGTTTAAGATTGTCAAACCTGAGGGCAGGGCCATACAGCCTCATACTTCAGGTTTAGGACCACGAGGTGAAGTTAAAGAGAACCCAGACTGTCATTTGGTGATTGCCGAAGACATAATGTATAAATAAAATACCTATGCATTTTTCTGATAAAGGAAGATCACTCAGTTCGACACGTGCATAATACGCCAAAAAAATTTTAATTTGAAAAAAGTATGTTTTGCTCCAATACAGCGCGATGTAAATCATCTTCACCATTGATTTGCCCAATGCCTAATAGCTAACACCCGGACGCAATGATAGTAATCCCTGGGAGGGCCACCACCTGTTTTTGACATCAGAGTGGAGTGGAAAATTATCCACCCTTTTCCCAACGGGGAGAATAACCTGGCTGGTATTACTGGCAATCGAACCAACAATACTTCCCGTGAAAGGCGCACGCTCACAACCACTTGGCTTCGATTTCCTCTAAACGAAGGCTATAACAAATTTCTAAAAGATTTTTACGGCTATGTACCATATAAAACAAGAATTATCTGCACTCTTTTTTTGAAGAAATATTTGTGCCCTAAGTTCTTTCTTCTGGAAAGGGAGGCTTAGGAGTTCCTGCTGCACAAAATCAATAGAAAAACTTCAGAGCTTACCGTTTTGTAAGTGAAAAAAGTAGCTTTCATACCCTTCGTAGTGTTCGTATTACATCTGTAGAAATGAAGCAACAGCTACTCGCTGACGCAGCGATACTAATTCTCATTTTAATAATTAAGTGCGAACAAACGGTCTCTATTTCTATCAGATTATTTCTGAAAGCAACACATAACGAACAGAATTGTTTCTGATGCAAAAAAAGCGCGGGAGACGCTTGTGTGTGCTTTTTAACACCTCCGTGAAAAGAAAATACGGAACAACTGAGAACGGCATCCCCTACGACATGGGGTTGGTGTGTGGGGATTGTGGCCTGGTATTGATCGCAAGTCTTCCCCTCTGCTTCCCTCGCCCTCGTGGGGGAGTTCCTCTGATCAGTCACGGGGCGCATCTTTGGTACCGGCAGCTTGGGTGCTGCTTTTGTCCCTGGAGAGTGGTTGCTTGTCCCCAATTTGAAAAAAATATATAAAACGTGTAGAAATTTGGGTACAAAACATGAGAAGTAACTGTCTAAAAAAGTAAATGACTGAATGCAAGAAATGTAGAGGAATTTCCTTAAAAAGAAAAATTTTGAACGCGGCACGAGTTAAGGAAAGATTTTTTAGGTAAAGTAATTTGAATAAATAACATGAAAAGTAACTATCTAAATAAGCAAGAAACTTTGAATGCAAGACACGTGAAGAAATTATCTTAAAATAATGAGTGCGACACATGTAAAGGAATAATCTTACAAGTAAAGAAATTTGATCAAGAACGTTCCGAAAAGAGTGAAAATTTGAAAATACGTCAATAGAATCGAGTCTGTTTAATATCTATCCCGTGCATTCAATCGTCGAATTTTATTGTTAAAATCGACTCAGTAAATACAATTGAACATAAATGTAGTGATTGATATTCAAAGTCGAAAACTTAAAAAGAATTTAATGTCTCGCTAACGAATTAATTTTTAAATACAAGCATTAACTTACAGAAACAACATAAGTGTGTTTATTGCATCAGTAAAATACCTAGTTATGTTAATAAATTTGTCTAATTCAACATTATTTGCAATTGCTGCACCAGAATCATTAAAGTATTCGGGTGTACTATATTTTTATCTAACATCTTACGGCCAGACAGTATTTCCGTCTAACATCTTACGGCCAGACAGTATTTGCGTCTAAAATCTTACGGCCAGACAGTATTTCCGTCTAACATCTTACGGCCAGACAGTATTTCCGTCTAACATCTTACGCCAGACAGTATTTCCGTCTAACATCTTACGGCCAGACAGTATTTCCGTCTAACATCTTACGGCCAGACAGTATTTCCGTCTAACATCTTACATGCTTGTAATATCTCCACGTATTACTCTTACACAGATTTGACTGTCAAAACAGGACACGTGATTAGCTCAAAATTTTAGAGCTTTCAAAATTGCATCGGTAAATTCTGCCGAATAATCACTTTAATTCTGCCGATCTATCTTAGCATCGTTTGGATAATTTTTATGGTTGATGTAACATTAGTTTATGATTTCACGTTTCTACTAAAAAAATATTGAAAATATTTTGTAGCAACGTTTCAAACCGCAATGATATTGTCCTGTAAGATATTGCAAGTCAGACAAAACATGACAAGCTCAAGAGCTCTTGAACAAAGACTGAATATAAAAGTAGCTCATAGAACATTTTCGATCAAGAATTATTTCGATGCCAAATATTCTCGCTGGAAAAATTCATCATTTAGAAAAGGTTGAACTCTGGGAAAGCGCCAGAAAAGAACACGAGTATGACACGCAGTTGATGCTTATCTGAACAGGGTTGCCAGATTCGTCTTTTTTTTGTGTTCAAGCCCTCAAACTTTGTCTTGTTTTAGCCAAAATTTGACATTACAGACCTCTCTAAACCTAGTTGCCGGGACGGGTTGCTAGGTACTGAATGTTTGTTCAGATAAAATTTTATATAAAAATAACCCTTTTGAGAATTCTGGTCATAGAAGGGCCAATGTTGCAACTCTGCATGAAGGAGCTGATAAGGCAAGCCTGTGCTGATATCCTCCTTAACACCCTCGCTGTTGCTCGCCTTGCTGGCTTATAATGCAGCTTTGTCCAGCGTCTGCTGCATGTAAATTGTTATAACCTGTTATTATAGACCTAGTGCGCCTCCCACGTTCGCATCAGATAAACAAGTTATTATGAACCTCTTATTTTGACCCTATTATTTTGAACCTATTATTTTAAACCTGTTATTAAGAACCTGGTGCAAATCTCACGTATGCATCAGATAAACCTGTTATTTTGAACCCGTTATTTTGAACCTGTTATTATAAAGCTACTGTTATGAACCTGTTGTTATTAACCTTTCATTACGAACCTAGGGCGTATTCCGGGTACACATTTATCAGGTTGTCTCGCATGGAATGTCTCGTTTGAAAATGAAAGAAAATAATTGTCGTAAAGTACTCATTTCAATCATTATAAAACCTTCTCTAAGACGTTCCTTCCACGAACGTCTTTTTAAGGCATATATTCCATCTACAAGGAACTTATTATCTTTTTCATAAATAAGCTGTTCAAATGGTTCAACTACACTTTATTTAAGAATGTTTCATCGCGAATAAAAAATGCAAAATACTTGAACAAGTGATAATCAGTGGGAGGGATTTCAGGAGAATAGGGAGGGTGTTACAAAATTTCGTATTTCCGACTTGACAGTTTGTCGACCGAAGCTCTAGAAAAATTTCTAGGTGGGGGTCCTGGGGACCGTAGCTTTTATGATCAGGCTTATATGTATATAGTTGACAAAACAAACTACTGTGCTGTAAATAAGTCATTTGATGTGAGACAACATAATACTTCACGTACAACGGAATGTCACCGTTGAATCAGAAACCTGGTTCACGAGGGACACATTTTTGAATGGTATTACTTAAGTTGAATTTTTGATTTGTTAGAGAAAGTCTCATTCAATCTATTCTTATTTTGAGTGTACATCAGTAAAGTTTACAATGAGGTTACTAAAAAATATCATTCAACTTATTTAATACGTCTATCTTTTGATTATGTATACATGGAAAATTTTTATCATCTGGCGTTTTTGTACGCAATCGATGTGTAGAAATCATTCGAAGAATACGTCAATACGAGAGAATATATTGGTAGCGGATACATATATTGCGCTCATCTCTTCTAGTGATAAGATAGGCAGGCACTTGAAATAACATCCAATCTTCAGGAATTATGATGACCGTAATCACAACGATAAGCAAATTTTTGTGCTCACTCTACGAGGAAGTTATTTTTATTTGTGTTCTGTCTGTGGAATGTTCCTGAAATGTTTATTTTACCGTAAGCTTGAGTGGGCGAGAAAAGAATGTCATCGACAACTACTTCTAGGTAACACCGCTTTCAAGGATATAGTATTAAATACTGGGATACCTTTTGCTTCTAGATATGTGATATTAATTACAAAGCTGCTGAGTTCATAAGGAAATATTGTTATTTTAAGTACTAGGGTGAGGTATCACTTGTTAAGGATGTTGTATTAAAATGGATCTCTTATTGTTAACTATGAAGAGTGTATCATATAAAAAAAATCCCGTAACTTACTGGTGATATTGTATTAGTTGCAAAACCGCTGTGTGATGGTAGACTAGCTGCAGATGTTGTGTACGTTACAAAAGCATTGCATAATATACTAGGGATATATATTAGTTACAAAACCGCTGCGTCGCTAGCTGCGTATGTTGTATTCATTATAAAACAATGTGAAACCTGCTGCGGAAATAATATCAGCTGCAAAAATCTTTGCGTCGTTAGATGCAGATATTGTATTCAGGATATTGCATTTGTTACTAAAACATTGTATCGCTTATTGGGAATATTGAATCGCTCGATGTGGTCACAAGTATCTCTGCGCAAAAGATAAACGCCTCAGTTTTAATTTCCACTCTGATGCTGGTAACGGTCATTAATTATTCGGCAGCGTGTTCGAGGTGCTTAGCATTAGACTCGTTTCTTATATGTCAAGCTTGAATAACAAATGGATGCATTTATCTTCTTTACATCCAGACACAGTGCTTCAAATTTGAATTCAAATCAAAGAAAAACATGCAACTATATATTTTTACGTAAAGTTTAACTTTCACATACCCCGGCATGTGAATTACGCAGAATAGCTTTCTTTTCAGGCGAACACATCGTAAACTACCGGCAAGTTGTGCAGGCGAGGCAGTCTTATCCTCCGTACAGAAGTTGAGTGGCACAGCTGCTGATAATCTCAAAGTGCATTAGCTTTCTTTTGCTGCATGACGGTTGTGAACCATTTCATACGGCGAAAGCTGGCTGACTGCCCCCGTAAAACTACGAGTATATCACAAAAGCCTGCCGCACATCGTGAGCCGTTATACTGAGCTAATGATTCTTTCATTTTGTAAGCCATGCAAGTCAAACATCTTTTCTGTTTGATTCAATACGTCGAATACAATAACAAGTGCAGTCTTTTTATCAGTGGAACATAAAGCGATGATAGGTGCACAGCGGCGCAATGTGCTGGAGTTACCAAAAGTTTTTATCTTATCCTTTTGCAATAGAGTATACAGTAGACGTGCTGTTAAAAACTGTTATGACCTGCAGCGAAAGGTGTTGGAGAGTTTAAAAAAAATGAAGTTCAGTCCGTTATGGAAAGGCTTATTCTTGTGTTGCAAAATAACAGCCCAAGTACGCCCTGTTTTATGAGCACATTTACTGACTTTTGTGGTATACTTGCATATTTTGGTGTCCTCACTCTATGTTGGATCACCGATTTGGGGGACGAACTTCGTATATAATCGAAATGATTGCTTGGCCAGAATTTATTTCGCTGCTTTGTGGCTACTTTGAGGCTGAATTGACATTTGTTTATAGTTTTCGAAAAAGCATGAGATCACTAAAAACTCATTTTGTACGAAAAACATTCCATCACGACTTTTATCATGATCATATTGCTAGATTATTATCTCTGAGAAACGTCCCATCCTATGTTTAAGGTTAATGATGGTTGAAAATATTGATTAGGTTCGCAATGTTAATTAAGAATCTATCCCTTTGATTAGATTCGCAATTCTAACCAAGAATCTAGCCCCTTGATTAGATTCGCAATCATAATTAAGAATCTAGCTCCTTGATTCGATTCGCAATTATAATTAAGAATCAAGCTACTTAATTAAATTGGCGTCCGTCCGTCTCTCTGTCTGTCCGAAGCCAGCCGAAAGTGTGTGATGAGCGTATCTGCGTATCTGTGATACAAGCTCCGGTCCTATACATTTTGACGGGCCGTGTTCACGCGGCCTCATCAACTCTTGAGAGATTGTATTTTTTTATTTCTTACGGCCTTCCTCTCATTTCGCCCTCTTTTTTTATTTCAAATGAAGGGTGGTAGACTAGCATAGGTAATAACGAATATGTCCCCGTATCGCAGCACTCACTTGCTGCCGCCGACCACACATGGCAACAGCCGGTCGTGTTAAAGGCGCCAACATAAAATCGATCACGTGCAACCCTTACATGGACGTCACGTACACCGTGGCGAGACGAACATGTGTGTCTTGAATTTTAGCAAGCTGCTCTACTGCTTCTCATCAGTCCTGGCTCAATTGTGCTCGGAGATAAGCCAGAGCTATGTAACCAGCTCGCTAGTATTGATGAGCCAGTGCCCTGTTAGGAAGTTCTTCATCGCCGGCTTGAGGTGCCTTCTTTAATATTCAGGGTGGATTTTCTGAACCCCGCAGTTTGGCTTAGAAATAGACTGATCCGTCCCATTAATTGGGATATTATGTTGATATTATACGTGTTAAATTTATAGAATTCCTCGTTGCGGAATAATAAAATTATAATAATATAAAATAAATTCTCTCAGTGGCCGACATTATATCAATAAAAGTGTCATCAACATGACCTCTAAAATGATTCAAATTCTAATCATAAGACGATGAAAATTTTTATGATATATAATGAAGCAAAATTACATTAGTCCCTGCACCGTTTCCTCTCAGGCGAACTGAGATCTTGATAATGCTTTTTATTGTGAATGTCTCGTTGAATTTTATGTCTGGAGCGACTTTACTTAGCGCACAGCCTGCAAAGTCTGAAATTTGGTTCCCAGAGCTCGGGGTTGTTGGAGAGAAAATTTGTCCAGATTTTCAAACATTTTGCCTGATCGTGGTACAATTCGCTGCGAAAATCCTTTTGCCGACTTGATTGCATTACATGCAGTTTTTTTTCTGTCCAAAGTCCACGTTGGGCTCTTTGAGCGCATTGAGCATCTGGGACGCCATAACCTATACACTCAAATTTAATTTGAAAATGCTTGCACTTGAAGACATTAGAAAAAAAAAACAACGTGTAGCGTAGCCAAGTAACCTTAAAAAATTTCAACCCAACCGTTAGGGCAAAGCAGAATGCTTGAATATCCAAGTTTCCAAGTGTAGCAGGTGTAGCGAGTGTTCGCGCAGGTGCATGCAAGATAAGGTGCAGTGTGTCGATAGATATCATTGTTTGGACCGAGAATTACAAGAGCCTTGCAATGTATTGGGACAGGCAATGCAATCTGATTTCCTCAAGGTTTATTCTTCAATATGCTTTTCGTCTGCGTCCGTGCTCGTGCAGAACAACTGAGCAAGAACTTATCTATGTATAATGTATTTTTTTGGGAGAAATACTAGTTGTTAATTTAAATTCATGCTGCTTTAGGATTGGTTTTCTGTGATTTGTTTCCAAAGTTGATATTTTTGCTGGCTGGTGACTCGTCTCATGTAACAGGTTTTCTCTTACATACTCGTATATCCTTGAGTTTTGAGCATATTCCCTTTTTTTGATGTTAAGATGCAATTTAAATAATCCCTGTCAGTTTGGCTGAAAAAACATAAAAGTGATGCTGATTGCTTCAATTTTTATAAATTTATTAATTTTCTTACATCTTCAGTAGGAGGAAAAATTGGCGAGACTAGCAAAGTATACTAGCCTGATTTAAATACATTCCGACTGATTTCGGTTAATCTACTATAAATGATGAATCGTACTAATGGTGTTAAACCACACTAAGGGGGGGGTAGGTCAGACAAATGATGTCGAATCTACTTACGATTGAAGAATCATTCTAAATATAGTATAGAGTTTCAAAAAAAGGTGAATTCTGAGTAAGATAATTTGAACTTCAAATGGTGAACCATTCCAAAGATGATGTACCCTACTGAAGACAGTGAATTTTGTTAGAAAAATTTGGTTCCCTAAGTATGAACAATCTGTCTACAGATAATGAATCCTACTGAGAATGGCGGATCCTGCAAAATATGGTCAAACTTTTAAAGATGGTGATTCATACCGAGAATGGTATTTCTTACGTTTTTAAATCTATTTACCAATACTGATTACCTTTTGTGAATGGTAGACCGTATTACGAGTAGATACAGTATACTCCTTCCAGAGATAGTGGACCTTACCGAGAATAATGAGTGTTTCTTGAGCTTTCAAATCTCTTTACCAATAGAGAACCCTTCATAAGAATTATAGGTCTCATCAAATAGGGGAACTCCATTTTACTAAATAATGCCCTTGGATTGATTATTCATTTATATATTAGCTTGGTGTCCGCTTCTTCCGTTTCTCTGACATGCTCATAAAAATATTTAATGACCGTATCTGTGATACGAGTCTCAACAGTGCACAAGAACATTTTAATCGAGGGTACTATTTGGATGGTTATTTAAAAAGAAAGTTTTTACGCATTTGTATGAAGTAATTTATATTAAGTGCTAAGTAATGGATCTAAATATTTATTTGTGATCGACATCTGGAAAATCCCTATAAAATATTGAAACCATTTAATCTCCCTATTCAGGGCCCGACACGTGGTGCAAGCAGTTCCCAGTGGCGGCCGGCAAGCACCAGTCTCCCATCGACATCAAGCGCTCGGTGTGCACGCAAGACAGCGCTCTCAAGCCCGTCGTGGTGAGCTACTCCGCTGTGGAGGTGGGCGAGCTGGGCAACACTGGCAGCTCGTGGAAGGCCCAGGTCACCGGAGGCAAATCCAGTGAGTTTGTAGACCTGTGTTGTTGTCGAGCGGCTGGATTTTAAAACAATTGACGTTCTCTCAGAGGTGCAGCGTGTGTTTTTCCAGGTTTCGTTGAGTATGCTACATGCTGTGGCCCAAATTTTCATGCCAGTTTTAAAATTCAATTGGAATGAATTAATGAACTTTGGCGATTGTATGGGGCATAGCCTGCTTTGTTGACTTGGGAGAACTCAAGCTACAAGCTGTGCTGCCTTCAAGCTAATTCGTCGTGGCTTCCGCTTGTATTGTTTAATTGAGATAGAAAAAAAATAAGTAGCGACAAAGAGGTTAAGTAATGGTATGGAAATGGGAAATTATTTAGATTACCTGCAAAACTCACGATGACCGTCGAAAGCTCATATATTCATCAGGTGGACTTTATGTGTCCCATTTCTTAGTGTGTTTTCCCATTTAAGGGAAAAGCACGAGTGTAATTCAATAAATCATTCCCGCGTATTCGACAGGCACAGGTTCAAAGGTAAATTGAAATGAAAATTGCAAAGGCTGTTAGGCAAATATATATTTACAACGAGTGTGAACGCTTAGTCTACATAGCTATTGAAGCTAGTAATAAAATTTATTTCGCACACAAATTATGGAACGAATCTCTCGGCATGACGGCTTTGCAGTTCAAGTTCCGACCGTTTTGAAGAAAAGGTGATAAATAGAAAAAAACAGAAGCCACCGGTAAATACATAATGCTTTTATGCTAGTTACATAAAATGCTAATGTAATTTTGAAACGAGCACGCGTGATTTCAGGAATTGGGTAGGAACGGAGTTCAAAATACTAAACATTGGGTATGCGAGATAATACCTGTGTTTGAACTCACGGATCCTCTTTACGTGCGTAAAAAATCAAGTGCAAATCACGTGCTGTCAACTGATTATAAATGTAGAACCTGTCAAAGTACATGAAAACATTCTTCATCATTTGCTTATAACATAACTTTCAGCACGTCGAGATCATGCGGGTACGGACAGAACGCCATCGACCGAAATATTATTATGTACTTGCCAGTGTTGAACAGTAGTCTAATCTCACCCATTGTGGCAGGTGTGAAGTACTGGCATCACTTGAGCCTCTTCATGACATGGTGCTATTACAGACGATGATAGCAGGTGCTATGATAATGGTAGCTTTCACGGAGGTGACGAGTGTTATGATGGAGGCAATACTCATCAAAGTCATCCACATCCTGAAATTGGGTAATTCATTTAAGTCATGAATAGGTGAATGTAATCAACGAGAGTAGATGAATGGCCTACGCTACGAGAGTAGGTGAATGACCTATGCTACGAGAGTAGGTGAATGAACTACGCCACGAGAGTAGGTGAATGACCTACGTTATGAGAGTAGGTGAATGACCTACGCCACGAGAGTAGGTGAATGACCTACGCCACGAGAGTAGGTGAATGAACTACGCCACGAGAGTAGGTGAATGACCTACTCCACGAGAGTAGGTGAATGAACTACGCCCCGAGAGTAGGTGAATGACCTATGCTACGAGAGTAGGTGAATGAACTACGCCACGAGAGTAGGTGAATGACCTACGTTATGAGAGTAGGTGAATGACCTACGCCACGAGAGTAGGTGAATGACCTACGCCACGAGAGTAGGTGAATGACCTACGCCACGAGAGTAGGTGAATGACCTACTCCACGAGAGTAGGTGAATGAACTACGCCCCGAGAGTAGGTGAATGACCTACGTTATGAGAGTAGGTGAATGACCTACGCCACGAGAGTAGGTGAATGACCTACGCCACGAGAGTAGGTGAATGAACTACGCCACGAGAGTAGGTGAATGACCTACTCCACGAGAGTAGGTGAATGAACTACGCCCCGAGAGTAGGTGAATGACCTACGCCACGAGAGTAGGTGAATGACTTACGTCACGAGAGTAGGTGAATGAACTACGCCACGAGAGTAGGTGAATGACCTACGCTACGAGAGTAGGTGAATGACTTACGTCACGAGAGTAGGTGAATGAACTACGCCACGAGAGTAGGTGAATGACCTACGCCACGAGAGTAGGTGAATGACCTTCGCCATGAGAGTAGGTGAATGACCTACGCCACGAGAGTAGGGGAATTACCTACGCCACGAGAGTAGGTGAATGACCTACGCCACGAGAGTAGGTGAATGACCTACGCCACGAGAGTAGGTGAATGACCTACGCCACGAGAGTAGGTGAATGACCTACGCCACGAGAGTAGGGGAATTACCTACGCCACGAGAGTAGGTGAATGAACTACGCCACGAGAGTAGGGGAATGACTCATGCCATGAGAGTGGGTGTGTATGTTTCACGTTCTAGAAAATGAGTAATACTCGCAGAGATGACACGGTATTGAAATCGCGGTACTACTGGTGGCGGATAGATGCTTGTATATTCGTGCCTTAGGAAATGGCAGTAAAACCTGCTATGTTTTAAAAGGCATGCGGTGTATAATCTGCCTTACTTTATGCGAATAAATTATCGAACTGATGACTAAAATTTTACATTGGGGCATTTCAGGATTTATTAAAAATTTATCTTTATGTTTGTTGTAATATGACGAAAAGTAACCACCAAACGGGTTGTGATTTATTGGAATTCGCCTCATTTATTTAAATCAATTACAATTTATCATACAGTTTGTTGGAAAATATTATGACTGAAGGTAAAGGCGTGTTACCCCTCCCTCTCAGGCCTGACAGGCGGGCCTCTGTCGTCTAACTTCGCCCTGGAGCAGTTCCACGCGCACTGGAGCTGCAGCGAGAAAGTGGGCAGCGAACACACCATCGACGGCACATCGTACGCTGCTGAGGTCGGTTTTTTGGGCGCACTCGTGCTGCGATGTCGTAGGTTCCGTGGCAGATTGGGTGGTGGTGTAGAAGTTCACGGATACAATACCGCACACCTTACCTTCGTGAATTTCTATTAAAGTTCACGGGGAACTTCGCCCTGGAGTGTGCGGTGTTGTATAAAGTTGCGGTGTTGCGGTATGTTGCGGTGGTTGGGTGTGAGTGTAGAAGTTCACGGCAAAATTGTGCGGTGTTGTATCCGTGTTAGGTTTCGTGTGAGTGAAGTAATTCACAACAAGAACTGTGAGGTATTGTAACAGTGCAGGCGATCATTGAGGTATAAGTGACCCTACGCAAACCTCAACTGTGCGGATAGATAATGGGTACAGTTATTCAACTAGTATGATACTTGATAAGATTAGACTAGAAAAGTTAGTTTAGGCCTCCTTAACCATAACAAAGGTGTTCCAACGAAAAGAAGAAAAAAATACCGTTTAACATGGAGCTTAGGGAACAAGGAGTCTACGCACAAGGTGTGTTATAACGCAAGGCTCTCTGTTCATAAGGACAATAATTTGAGAAAGAAGTTTATGAAATGAAAAAAAGTTGAAGAAGAAGGTAGTATAGTTGCAGTAAAAAATGAAGATAGTGAACTGCGAAAAGATGGACTGTTACAAAACAAAAAACCGATTCTATTTCAAGAAAATATGGGTCTACCTAACCATCAGCTCAGGACCTCACATCTCCCCCCTGAGAGCGATAATTCCCATAGAGACAATATTTAGATCCCTCTGAGAGGATACGATGCTTTATTCGACGTATGACTAACCGCGACTAATTTTTATCCGTATAAGTTAATGTTTGTTGCGAGTGTAACTTCCAACTGAATTCGGTTCTTCTTATATTGTGATGTTTAAAAAAGAATCTATAGTACATTGCAAAAACTGTTGATTGCTTTCTCCGGTACGTATTGCAATAGACAATAATTTTATGTCCACTGCAGAAATAAGAAACAGCGTTCCTCACTCCAGACCGCTCCAGGGTCGCGTGAGGGTGTGTTATAAAGATGGCATTTGCTGGCTGACCTCTTCCTTGCGCTCAGATTTCGTCTGTTTCTTTCACGCTTTTAAGAAGCCTGACCTATTGCACATCATCCTCACCTACCCCGCCCTCATTTTAAAACGATGGATTTATTTTAGCTTTCGCAACGTTGCTGCCCATGGAAAAGTTTTCGTTGGCTTTCACAGAAACGATTTCGTTCTTTTGACTTAAAGTTCGTGATGGCATTTGCCTGCAGCCTTGCGACAGATTTGGCTATAAATTTATGACTCAAAGAACGTGAGGCTTAGGCGAGGTTTAGAATTTCTTTTCAGTGCGCGATAAGATAATTTTCTGCGTTCCAAAATAGTAGCCTGCAGTTATTACATTACTTATTTTACGATTTAGATAATAATAGATTTTTAGTTCCTTTAGAGATCGTTCTAGTTTCCCCATAATTGACATCGCCTCATAATGTCGATATGTTGACTCTAAAATGACCCCACGTGTCTCAAGCAACTGAAATAAAATTTAACTTTTGATAAAGAATGACAGCTTTAACTGCTCTCAGAATTTTTGCTACACTCTCAATAGATTAAAATTTGTCATTAGAATGCAAAGGACAACGAGTTCTAAAAAAAAATCATAACTTGAACAGTTTTGTGAGCTCACATTTGTGTCATGATGCAAACGGCAACAGGTAATCAAAAACATTCATCACATGATTAGCTCACACCTCTGTGATGAATAGGAAGATAATGAAATGTAAGATTCGCCCTCAATTAATCTCTGCTACTGGACATTTACGCACCTCATATTTTGTATTCAAAGAAAATTCATTGTAGTTCGTCCAATAACAGTTTGAGAGCAAAGAAAGGGTAATAAAGTTGGTATTTATAGGATGGTATGCAGCAAGAAAGCTAATTGATTGCTGGCAGGCGAATATTTTTCATCAGCGGCATCCGATCTCTGTGGCATTTAGAGTTCCTTGAACTTCTTTGAAGCGCAAGCATCAGATTTGATATTTTTGGCTCCTTCACTTCTGTCAACTGCGTTTCGCTGCACGAGGTCAAATTCTTCTGTCTTGCAGTTGCTTGCGATCCATAACGTTGGGGCTCTCCCATCGCTGTCCCTCGGAGTGGCGATCTTTAATTAAAATGAGAGAGGACGCTGTCGATTTAATCGTAAAGGGCTATGCAAGTTTCATGGTCATACTGCGAGGCCGTTGCTGAATTTAATACAAATAGTTATACTGCTAACACGGTCGTGATTTACTTATCTTCCACTTCAGGGCTTTTGATGACGAAATCGTAAATAGGTCAGCTATTTTTATGGACAAATCTATATGCTCCTGATTTTCAAGTCGACAGTATATTATGTTTAGTCATCTACTGTATCACTGATTCAAGGAAAGCATTTTTTTACGTACTCAAATGTTTTTTACGTGCTGTCACATTTCTGGACTTCAATATCGGACAGATGTAGAAGAATAAAAAGAAATCAATACCAAGACTGTCTGAGAAACCGTGTGATCACTTCTGACCTTTAATTGCATTTTTTTCTGGCGTGAGGCCTTCGAATTTTTAAACCACTGCTTCAGTTTCTTCCAGATTTGATTTAGGTGACTGAATTTCTGGAGTTCTCAAATATGAAGAATTTTTTTTTGTGTTCTATTGAATACAATTCAGTCTCCAAACAGCAACAACTTTCTAAGGCTTCCAAATCTCCCGGGCTTAACTTTCGGTCAACGTATATAAATTTCTCTCATTGTGATTGTCGTGTTTTTGCATTTTTTATCATTGTAGTGGATTGCAGAAAGGCAGACTTCTCAGTTGTCTGCTTATCACTGTGTCGTAGCATAGATACGTTTGACTTTATAACTCGTACTTATTAGCTCTCGAAACTAAATTGATTAGGGACCAAACTTCGCTGTCACGTGAGACATTTGCTCAGTCGGTAAGCTGCTCCATGCTGCTTCTACTACGTTGGAGCAATATTTTTAGCTATTAAATGTTACTGCAAAATAACACTATTTTCTGTCTGAAAAACAAAGCACAAGGCGTACACTTTCTGTGGTGGTGTTATATCTTCTAAAGTTGCTGTATATATAACATGATGAAGCAAAACATAAAATTAAAACACCGAGTTTCACATATATAGAGTGCAACATGAATACACTAATTCGCACGGTGTAATAAATTGAACCAGGAAAACCAAATAGAAGACAATTTCACGTTTAATATTGCAACCACAATATCTGACAACTGGTCCAAATACAATGAACATTAATGACATTATTGCCTCAGAAAAATGAGAAGAGTTCTTCCTAAACGCAATATTTCTGATTACCTGCATAACGAAATGTTCTGAGTCAAATTTTTTACATCTCACTATAATTTTATTTTTCGTATTGCTACTCGTACATGGATCTTCTTTCTACATTGAACAAAGCGTCATTGCGCACCTGATTGATGTAAGGTGGAAACCACCTAATACATATTTCTAATTCAGTAACATCGCATCGTTTATTACGTACCATTTGATAAACAAGGAAGTATAGGTAAATTCTATAATAGGAATGTTCTACGATAACTTTTTTGTCTAAAATAGACACTCGTATGCACCTTCTCTGAATGCGATGGCAAGTGCAGCGTTTTCTACTCCATGGCCATCGTGCAGCACTGCGGTGTATGCGCTGGATAACCACTTTGGGCTTGAAGTATTTCTGAACATACAAAAAGGTCCTAAATTTATACCGTATACGATGTATTCGACGTACTTTGTACAAGGACTAGCTGCACCGGGCGTAGTGTAGTTCTTCGCTTAGTAGGATTTCTAAAAAAACGCTTATTGTATTTTAGAAGTGTTTCTAAAATCGTTAGAAATAATACATTTTTCTAGAAAATCGTCGGATTTCAAAAAATCTTCTAGAATACTCTTCGCGAAAATAGATTTGGATCCTGAATGCGTTCCTTATTCCCTTTCCAAGGGTTCAAAGCGCATGCATGCCACAAGCCAATGTTAGCAGCCTGCTATTCTTTATTTAACCCTTTCGGTACTGACGGCTAATCCAGTGCCAAGATGGCTAGTTCTTCCATCAGGGAATGTTTTGGAGTAAACAACAAAATTAGGGAACTTCCAAGCATTCATGAAACTAGTTTTTAGACATTCCAGAAGCCTGCACACGTACTGTACATTACTATTGGCTACCTCTAAGTTCATGCTACAGGGTGCGTGCAACATATTCAAAACCTTTCTATTTAACTTGAGGGATTTTTTCTGGACTTTGTTTATTTTTGATAAATTCGGGTAAAAACTTATGAATAATTTCTTCGTAAATTCAATAACTTTATTACCAACGTCGAAAATTTCTGTCGCCAAGCATAGAGCATTAGAGATTCCAAAAATTTCAAACTAAAAAAAAAGAAGTATGCACTTTTAAGCTAAAAGCACCCACACTAGGACAATTTCACTGACAATCATGGGTAAGGACAAATTTTTCCCCTGGAAATTTTTCCCTAATTCATAACCATTGGAATTTTCGTACCGAAAGGGTTAAACTAGCAAGCTTTCACTAAGGTGCGCACCGTAATTAATTATTACCAAGGTTCTGCCACTTTAAATAATTCAGTTTGGAAGTCAGCAAACGATTTTCTGTTCTACTTTTGCCTCTTTTACGCGGGACTAGCACAGTCTTTTTAAATTACAACTTTAATTTGAGTAAAACCAGCAAGTTATCTTCCTTGCTTGAAAACACAGAAGCAGTCCTCGCCAACTAAGACGTAAGCTAGTTGTTCTAATGATTTCTCTTTGTTATTCTAGCCAATTTTCACACACCCTGCATTATTTTGCTACAAAGTTTTGTACTGAAGTAGTTATCTATGAAGTACAAAGAGAAATGTTTTCTATGTGATTACAAGTTAGTGAAACTCGTTAACTTAACATGTACAGCATAACGTGCTTTTAAATATTTGTTAGGCTCCAAACTTTCATCATGTAAATGCTTCCACGTAAAACTTGAACGCAATCAATGCGCGAGTATCTATGTGTACTGAACAATCAAGTGATTGCAACCAATTATTGCAATCCTATCGATTAGGAAGTATTGACTCGCTCTCTCCGATAAGAATCGGGTCTAGACCTCTGATTGAGTTCTTACGCTTCGTGATAAAGCACCAACGTTGCTCAGATTTGATTTCGTATTGACACGCGAACATAACGAATGTACGCACAGTGTACGTAACTCTGTTTTTATAGCGTTTTCAGTGTGTGCGTAAGAGTGTCTAAATCTTTTTATCAGATAATTGCTCTGCTTAAATTATTCCGTCGATAAGAATTTCCTTCCGTGATAATAACGCGCAAAATTATTCCTTCCGTGCAAACTCTGGGAAGAAATTGACGCACACCCTTATTTACGATAAACTTGTGATCTGATCTCAGTGACCTTGTTGTTACAGAACTTGTGTACTCGTACTCTTATACTGATCCTAGCCAACATGCGGTGGGTTTTCACGAAAGTAGCGTCGTTGTGTCCCGTCTGCCCGTGACCCGCGTACTCAACACGCACCCTGACCGCCAGACGCGGGTACTGCAGGGCGAGTATAACCTCAGCACCAGCCTCTGCTGCGTCCTTGCTGTACTCTTTTGGGGGAGAAAGTGGCTGTGTGGGGCCTCGCGTCTGTCCCGTCTGGCGGCAATGCACTCGTTCTTTCGCAGGGGAGTGCCGCATTGTGCGTCCTGTGCTACGCTCACATGGTCGCTTGATGCTCGAAATGCTCGCGATCCAGATCGATCCCGAACTCGCCCTTATTTCTGTAGAACGCGTTAAAGACTTGCCTCAGAGGTGTAGTACATCAGGAGTAGGGCGTTTGATTCTTTGCGTGATAAACACGACATTTAAAAAAACTTGGTTAAATGAATTATAGAACGAAAGGGAGGTACTGGAAACTTATTGCGGGATTTGAGAGATAAATTGAATCGTACTATAGTGTTCGCGTATATCAGTTTCGATGACGTTAGCAACGTCAGTATTATGAATCATCAAAGAATCATCTAATCATCCTGTATCATAATGTGTCATAATCATGTGACCATCATCCTGAGTGATAATGTTTCATAGTCACGAAATCATCCTGTA
Source organism: Morinoia aosen (assembly GCA_030386875.1). Classification (NCBI taxonomy): domain Eukaryota; kingdom Metazoa; phylum Arthropoda; class Malacostraca; order Amphipoda; family Talitridae; genus Morinoia; species Morinoia aosen. The sequence goes on along the minus strand of CM059564.1, from coordinate 26,113,322 downwards.
TCATAGCGCTCGTCTCTTCATGTACGTTGACAACACAAGGGCAATGATTTTCATTGCAAGGCTAAAGTTGATTCCACTGGAAAACGTTCTCGAGGATTTTGCCCTGATATCCTTCTACATGATAACGCACAATTCTTTACCTGTTTTGTCCTTGTATACCTGAACGCTGCATAATAGTAACAAATTTACTTTTTTATCGTAATTTGTTTGTATTCCTTAGAATTCATCTAAATTTATCCCTATCACATAAATAAAGGACTGTAAATGCTTTGCAATTTAACCTTTAAATAATGACCCTAACTTAAGATACTTTAAAACTTTTTCTAGGCGGGGTACGCGTATGACATAGATTCAAAATATTTCCGGCTTTTTAGAACAATTATTGTTGTCCTCAATTCTCCCGGCAAAAATTTTTCCGTGATAATAACGCGAAAAATCATTCCACGGAAATTCAGCAAAAAATTCCTGTAGAAATAATAAGAAATAATAGAAATTCAAATAATACCCATTATCAACAACAGTTTTTTCGCATCATTATGCCGGTCAAAATACGATACTTCATTCTCCAAAGATTGGAAGCTTGCCAACATTGCCGGTTGGTACAAGCCTGGGGAATCACATGCAAGGAATAAAATTACTTCAAACAAAAACTGTCAACACTGCCAGCTTCGTGGAAAAATACGAGTCATTCCTGTCTTGAAAAATATGATTCAGTTTCATTAATGATCCTGGCAGCCTCACAGAATGTCGACTAATAATATATTCTTGCTTGATCTTGTAATCACAATTCCTCACAAAGAGTTCAAATACAACGAAAATAAATACAGTTCATAAATATCGTTTTCCCTGTATAAATATACTCTAAGTGCTAGCAAGTTAAGAAATTGCACTTTACTACGTACAGATCACAGTTGCTAACATTATTATCAAGAAGCTCATAGAGGCACAAAATTCAGCGCCAAGCTTGATTAATGAACTGACTTAGTTCCCACTTGGGTATACGAGTAGCGACACCCTCCGCTGCTTAGCAAAGCCTTCGCTGCGAGCGAATATTTGTGAACAGGTTTCAGTTGTTTGTGAGATTATAGCACAGGTGCTGCAGCTGCGAGTGGTGTATGGCTTAAAGCATGCTGCAGCGCAGCTCTATGCAGGGAGCTGCACCCTTTTGTGCCAGCTATCGCTCCATCAGACTGCCTGCGGTGCACACCCGGCCTTGGTCTTGTACTTCTCAGAATTACGTTGATTGCCCGTACAAGTCATCTTTGAGAGGAAATACAGCACTTCAGCCTAAGCTATATTTCATGGAGTTTATGTTTTATTCTTTTTATACATGGAGTTCATGTTTATGGAGTTTTATGTGAGTTTAACAACTCATACTCGAATCCAAAACTGTAAGAGAAAAAGTTTAGATACGTGATTTGTTGTAAAGCTATACTTTTGCGCTCTTGAAGTAAGCTACAACAATCAGTGTCATCGGTTCATTGCAATTCTTGTTCTGTCCTGTTTCACCGGCGCTTTTCCGATGTGAGAATACACTGCTTAATTAAGATTAGCATTTTAACTTCACGCAGCTTATTTTACTCGAGAACACCAAATGAAATTTTTTCTACTATAGTGTTTATTTTTCAACATGTTTATACATGCGAAAGGAAAGTTTCTCTACTATAGTGTTTATTTTCCACCATGTTTATACATGCGATAGGAAAATTTCTCTACTATAGTGTTTATTTTCCAACATGTTTATACATGCGATAGGAAAGTTTCTCTACTATAGTGTTTATTTTCCAACATGTTTATACATGCGATAGGAAAGTTTCTCTACTATAGTGTTTATTTTTCAACATGTTTATACATGCGATAGGAAAGTTTCTCTACTATAGTGTTTATTTTTCAACATGTTTATACATGCGAAAGGAAAGTTTCTCTACTATAGTGTTTATTTTCCAACATGTTTATACATGCGATTGGAAAGTTTCTCTACTATAGTGTTTATTTTCCAACATGTTTATACATGCGATAGGAAAGTTTCTCTACTATAGTGTTTATTTTCCAACATGTTTATACATGCGATTGGAAAGTTTCTCTACTATAGTGTTTATTTTCCAACATGTTTATACAGGCGAAATGAAAGTTTCTCTACTATAGTGTTTATTTTCCAACATGTTTATACATGCGATAGGAAAGTTTCTCTACTATAGTGTTTATTTTCCAACATGTTTATACATGCGAAATGAAAGTTTCTCTACTATAGTGTTTATTTTCCAACATGTTTATACATGCGATAGGAAAGTTTCTCTACTATAGTGTTTATTTTCCAACATGTTTATACATGCGATAGGAAAGTTTCTCTACTATAGTGTTTATTTTCCAACATGTTTATACATGCGATAGGAAAGTTTCTCTACTATAGTGTTTATTTTCCAACATGTTTATACATGCGATAGGAAAGTTTCTCTACTATAGTGTTTATTTTCCAACATGTTTATACATGCGAAATGAAAGTTTCTCTACTATAGTGTTTATTTTCCAACATGTTTATACATGCGATGGGAAAGTTTCTCTACTATAGTGTTTATTTTCCAACATGTTTATACATGCGATAGGAAAGTTTCTCTACTATAGTGTTTATTTTCCAACATGTTTATACATGCGATTGGAAAGTTTCTCTACTATAGTGTTTATTTTCCAACATGTTTATACATGCGATGGGAAAGTTTCTCTACTATAGTGTTTATTTTCCAACATGTTTATACATGCGATAGGAAAGTTTCTCTACTATAGTGTTTATTTTCCAACATGTTTATACATGCGATAGGAAAGTTTCTCTACTATAGTGTTTATTTTCCAACATGTTTATACATGCGATAGGAAAGTTTCTCTACTATAGTGTTTATTTTCCAACATGTTTATACATGCGATAGGAAAGTTTCTCTACTATAGTGTTTATTTTCCAACATGTTTATACATGCGAAATGAAAGTTTCTCTACTATAGTGTTTATTTTCCAACATGTTTATACATGTGAAATGAAAGTTTCTCTACTATAGTGTTTATTTTCCAACATGTTTATACATGCGATAGGAAAGTTTCTCTACTATAGTGTTTATTTTCCAACATGTTTATACATGTGAAATGAAAGTTTCTCTACTATAGTGTTTATTTTCCAACATGTTTATACATGCGATAGGAAAGTTTCTCTACTATAGTGTTTATTTTCCAACATGTTTATACATGCGATAGGAAAGTTTCTCTACTATAGTGTTTATTTTCCAACATGTTTATACATGCGAAATGAAAGTTTCTCTACTATAGTGTTTATTTTCCAACATGTTTATACATGCGATAGGAAAGTTTCTCTACTATAGTGTTTATTTTTCAACATGTTTATACATGCGAAAGGAAAGTTTCTCTACTATAGTGTTTATTTTCCAACATGTTTATACAGGCGAAAGGAAAGTTTCTCTACTATAGCGTTTATTTTTCAACATGTTTATATAGGCGAAAGGAAAGTTTCTCTACTATAGTGTTTATTTTCCAACATGTTTATACATGTGAAATGAAAGTTTCTCTACTATAGTGTTTATTTTCCAACATGTTTATACATGTGAAATGAAAGTTTCTTTACTATAGTGTTTATTTTCCAACATGTTTATACATGCGATAGGAAAGTTTCTCTACTATAGTGTTTATTTTCCAACATGTTTATACATGCGATAGGAAAGTTTCTCTACTATAGTGTTCATTTTCCAACATGTTTATACATGCGAAATGAAAGTTTCTCTACTATAGTGTTTATTTTCCAACATGTTTATACATGCGATAGGAAAGTTTCTCTACTATAGTGTTTATTTTCCAACATGTTTATACATGCGAAATGAAAGTTTCTCTACTATAGTGTTTATTTTCCAACATGTTTATACATGCGATAGGAAAGTTTCTCTACTATAGTGTTTATTTTCCAACATGTTTATACAGGCGAAAGGAAAGTTTCTCTACTATAGCGTTTATTTTTCAACATGTTTATACAGGCGAAAGGAAAGTTTCTCTACTATAGCGTTTATTTTCCAACATGTTTATACAGGCGAAAGGAAAGTTTCTCTACTATAGCGTTTATTTTCCAACATGTTTATACAGGCGAAAGGAAAGTTTCTCTACTATAGTGTTTATTTTTCAACATGTTTATACAGGCGAAAGGAAAGTTTCTCTACTATAGCGTTTATTTTTCAACATGTTTATACAGGCGAAAGGAAAGTTTCTCTACTATAGTGTTTATTTTTCAACATGTTTATACATGCGAAAGGAAAGTTTCTCTACTATAGTGTTTATTTTTCAACATGTTTATACATGCGAAAGGAAAAATGTTCAAGGAAAATTAGGGAAACCACAGATTTGAGTTGAATTATTTCAATTTTATATAATATAAATTTGTAATTAAGAGTATTATCGATAGAGGTCTTACAGCTATTGTCCTTGAGAGGAGAACTTATCCTCGAGCGTGATGGCATGACCTCTAGAGAGAGAGAACTGAGATGTTTAATGCTCATTTTGTATGTGATAAACCCGTCTCTGAAAGTGGATAACTAGTTGAATTAGTGTTTGCGTCTGCACTAAATAGAAGTCAAGCGAATAAAAATGTACCTGTCCGATCACGGAAACAATTTCAGGGTATATAACTTTGCTGTTAATTAAGCACATTGTTTTCCATTTACATGGTTGAAAAACAATATGAAACACACTAGTTTTTATGCTTCAATAATACCGGGCATTTCTGCCATGGTAGAAAATCCAAAATCCCACTTCAGATCATAAATTATTTGCAAGGCACAAAAGCACACGAGGTTGAGTGTAAAATTTAGCACCATGCTTAACCTTGGACGAGTTGACTCGTCTTCACTTAATTTGTCTCGCCACAGTTCGGTAAATTAGCTCATCCAAAGCATGGTGTGCCACAAGCACAGCCTCAGCAATACGTCGATTCAGAGCCCGTCTCAACATTCAACGAGTCGAGTATTAAAAAGAATGAAAAATCGTCTAAGAATGAACCATTTCCTCCAAAAACTTTGTTGTTACTCCCTAGCATTAAAGAGAGCGTCTCCTCCAAAAATTTCGGTGTTGTTACCTAGCATTAAACAGGGCGTTTCCTCCAAAAACTTCGTTGTTACTCCCTAGCATTAAGCAGAGCGTCTTCTCCAAAAAATTTGTTGTTGTTTCCGAGCATTAAACAGAACATTTTCTTCTTAAAACTTAGTTGTTACCTAGAATTTAACACATTTAGAAATATGTATGACTGTAACGCTGTGTGCTGTGCGTTCAGCATTAAAAACAGGAAAAAATGATCTAAAAATCAAACGTTTCCTTCGAAAACTTCGTTGTTATTGTCTAGCATTGAGCATATTTAGAAGTACGTGTGAGTATAACACCATGTGTTGTGCGCAGCTCCACCTGGTGCACTGGGACACGGGCAAGTACAAGAGCTTCGGAGAGGCGGCGGCTGAGAAGGGAGGCCTCGCCGTGCTCGGCATGTTCCTAAAGGTCGGTCGGGGCGATCTTCTCTACATACCTTCCTTCTCCTTGACTTGACCCTTTGACGTCCGCATTTTGTACTCATATTACCCTTATCACAACCACCATCATAAACCCTTTAACGTCCGAATTTTGTACTCATATACTCCTGCACACAACCACCATCACTAACCCTTTAACGTCCACATTTTGTACTCATATTTCCCTTATCACAACCACCATCAAGATAAGCATTTTTAACGTCCACATTTTATGTAGTCACCGACATCACGAGGAAGTGACTGTCACTCGAAAAATGAACTTCGAAGAACACATTAGTGCGCGAATGTCAAAAGGAACAAAATATATTAAATTTGTTTGCGTAGGTGGATTTTGAAATCCACTTTAACGCTAAAGGGTTAATGTCTGATATTTTCTCTTGATTGATGTCTCATATTTGCCTAGAATAATGACATGTATTCTCCCTTAACCATCGCCAAGTACTCATCTCTAAATAATGTCATAAACGAGTATACGCTTTCAATTATTGTCAGCTTTTTTCTGTTTATTAAAATCACATTTAGTTGTTGCTCCATTACTCCATTGGCCTGAGAGTCTTAGCTTCATTGATGAATTTCAAGTAAAGACAAAAATCTAGCTCTACTGACGTTACAAGTCTCTTCTAACTGTATATTTAGAGGTCGTCTCTGTATCGGGGGCTCGCACTGAATCAAGGGCTCCTGACGATATTTGTTCAATGGCGGCAGTCAATGCTGCATTTTCGATAACGCTGTGTAAGCCTAAAATGCAGGTGACTGTTGCATCCTATTGCTAATTTTTCATCATGTAATTCCTCTCGATGAAGACTAAAGCCATGGAATTTGTTGCCGTAATTTCTTTTCATTATAACCTCATGCAGACTGTAATTTTTAAAGTAATTCAATTTGATGATAACTGGAGCCCATATTTCAAATAGCTAATTCCTCCAAATGATGGCCAGTTACTCATGATCGGATTCTCACTGCGCGCTTATTCGTCCTCAATTAAAATTTCTTTTAAATTCAAGATCAAAATTTTTCCCCAACGCCGTGGAAAGATCAGTGTTGCACTTTCAAAAACTTAACTTCCCCGCCCTGAAGAAAACGATGTGCGTTTAATTTCATCATAACTCTAAACTAACGTGGTTTATGCGTCTTCCAGGTGGGCAAGGCCAATGACGAGCTGGATAAACTGACCAAACTGATGGCATTCATTCCCTACAAGAACCAAACAGTCAATATCAGCGAGAAGATTGACTGCCTAAAATTCCTGCCTAGTAAGTTGAACTTCACCATAAGAAGTTTTGTTATGGTAATAAACGGTAAATCTGAAGGAGATGACAGTTGTCGATTTTCCACTTTTTGGTGCCTGAACCTAATTAATTGAATCAAAATAAACAAGTTTTCTTCTATTCTCTTTTCGTCTCAAATGAGTATTTTACGATTTATAGCGGTAAGTTTAGTTTCGTCATTGATGACGAATGCGCTCGAATAAACAGCTACTCATCGATTTTCGAACTGTTGTTGCTTGAAACATGGTAATAACATTGAAATAAACAACTTTTATTCTATACACTTTTTTCGTCAAATGAGTATTTAACGAGGTATAGCGGTAGGTTTGGTTTCGTCTTTCAAGACAGAGCGCTGGAAGCGAGACGCCATTGCAGTATTGCCATACAACTCGATCAAAGAATTTCTTTCCGCTTCAAAGACTGGAGTTGCGGTAAGTCATTTACCGTTATAACTAATAAAAACTCATTTATGACAAAAAGTGCATAGAAGAAAACTTGTTTATTTCGATCTAATTAACTATGCTAAGGCATCGAAATTTACAAAATCGACAACTGTCATCTCCTTCAGATTTACCTAATAAACTGCTTATTATGCAACAGTTTCGTCATGGACCACAGACCGAGGTATATGTAAAAATTCTACCCAGTCACACTTTTTCGCCGGAGCATGCATGTTTTTTCGCCGCCTAAGCAATTTAATTATTTGGGCGGTCAGAAATATGCATGCAGGCGGCGAAAAAGTTAGACATGGTATATTCTAGATGTCCACCCACCACGGTCTACATTCTGGCAAGAATCTTTGAAATATTTTTGATTCCTATCCTACACTTTGGCTTGTTCGGTGGTGGTTCTAGCAGTTGTGAATGGAAATTAAGATTCTCATCGTCCAGTTTCTGATAATCTTGTTCTGACGAGGTTCTGAAGCCTGGCCCTTTCAAAGCTAAGGCTCATGAATTACTTTTTCTCTTTGAATATATCCTACCCAAGTGAACAGAAAACTCCGAACATATTTATTTGTCTTATTCACTTGACCTCCACACTGCCTGAGTGAAACGCGTCAGTTTCACCTGGTTACGTATAGTCACTTTAGAGCACACATCTCCCCTCACAAACAGGTTACTGCGTTCGTACTCAGCATAAATTTTGGATGAACTTGATGTTCTAAGATGATTTTCTCAGTTTGAATTTACCACGTTAACAAAATTGAAGATGTCTTACAGATGAAGCTGAGTATGTTTTCTGAAAAAAATGTAATGTGTTTTCCGCTAGCGACAAAACCACTCAAGCTTGGGAGTCCCTTAAAAAAATTCCTTTGAAAATGATAGACATTTAGGCAATGAATGTAATCAGCGATACAGTGAATTATAAACGAGGTCAATTATTTATTACGGAGCATTCTAGTTAGCGGTGATTTTCAGAAAGGTGTTCGAGAGCCTCCTGTATAGCTTCCTAAGTTTAAAGTTGCTAACAACGACACCTGTCATTTCTTTTTATAGTCCACGGCCATGTGCGAAATTATTTTTTCTACAGAAAACAAAAACGCCATTGTCTTTTAACCTTATAAATATGATTGTTACAAAACTTCTCGAAATCATTAATCCTAATGTGCTCCTGTTGTTGCCATGCTTAATCAATAACATGTCATACAACTTTCAAGTTATTCGGCCTACGATAAGTTCGTGCAATAACAAATCCCACAAACTTGCAGAGAACAGATCGTACTTCACGTACGACGGCTCCCTAACCACGCCTCCCTGCTACGAGTCCGTCAACTGGATCGTCTTCGAGGAGCCCATCGAAATTTCCGCAGCGCAACTGAACGCCTTCAGGTGACCAACTTGCTCAATAAATATGGTGTTATTACAAACATATTTCTCTTCTTGATTTCCCCCATCGTGTGTGATGTTAATTCCGTGAGAATCTAGTGTCATAGCATCAATTTATTTATTGCATCAAACTATATGTTGTCATATCCTACGCACCTGTGCGTCATCCATACAATGGGGAAAATGTAGACCTTAACCTCTAGTACAAATTACTCAACCCCTTCCAGTGAAACTGCCAAGAACGACTAGTTTTGATGTGTTAACTTTCGAAGGTAACAATTAAATGTGAAGAAGGAGAAGCAAAATCAAGCGGTGTTGACAGAAGTGTAGTTTATCATTGGAATGTTTGGTTAAACTTTTCTCACAATAACTTTTGACCGCCGAATGTGTAGCATGCACATTAGAAATAAACGCAAGATATAGTCCTATCATTTGAGCACCTCATATGATCTTCTAATGACTGTTGAATTGAAGGAATCACGGCAATTCTACGTAGTCAAAGTGACTGCTTCTTGGACATCCTGCCTTGAAAAAAAACGCACAACGTTGAGTACCACAAGGTAAAATTCGAAAAGTTCATGTTTTAAATTTGTTCTCATTTGACTTCATTTTACATACTTAAAAAATGTAAAACTTCTTTGTTTTTATATATGTGAGACTTTTATTAAAATTGCGTAGTGTTTTAAATCCAGCGGTGCTAATTTTTAATCAACTCAACCAACGACACGTAGCAGAATTGAACTAAAGAAACACAATAAATCAACGGCATCTTCAGCCACCAAAATAAGAAGCCATTATAAAAAATGCATTACTGAGGCTTTGAAAACTTCTGCGAATAGTTTGTTGGAACGAGAAATTTAATTTTTCTTATTTCATCACGAAGATACACCGACCCAAAAAGTATTTTCATGTGATGGGGAATTCGATGTCAGCTGATAGTTACGGCGGCAGTTTAATGTTCCCAAGGGAAACTGAATTGCTTAATTGGCTTTCTAGCGAATGTAATTTCTTCCTCTTAATTTAAATGTGTAACTTTAACCGTAAATCACATCCCCTTTTTGCTCATTACTCTACCAACTCAAACGGCTGATTATCTAAAAAAATCTGGTATTTTCAAATTTACTTTTACCTAATAACGTTACATCTTGCCAATGAAACGAGTTTTTCCAGAAACTCTATATGACCAAATAACAGTATTCATTTTCGAGCTGTTAAATTCATTCTGTTCCATGGGTTGCGAATAAAAATTCTCCCTCGGAGCGTGACAACTTTGGGATATTTTACAGGTCGCTGAAGTCGTATTTATAACACATACCTTAAAACGTTGCATTATTCCATTGAAACATGAGAAACTCTATACGACCAGTTAACAGTATCCATTTTTCAAGCTATTGAATTCATTCTGTTCCATAGGTCGTCAGTACAAATTCTCCCTACCAACGTGACAACCTTGGGGGCATTTTTCAGGTCGCTGAAGTAGTACTTATGACATGTACCTCATTATGGCACATTTTTCCGTAGAAACGTGAGTATTTCCCGAAACTCTACACGACCAGTTAACAGTAATAATTTTTCAAGCTGTGACATTCACTCTGTTCTATGGGCTGCAAGTGCAAATTCTCCCTAGCAGCGTGACAACTTTGGGATATTTTTCAGGTCGCTGAAGTCGTACGCGAAGAATTCGCCGTGTCCGTGCGACGAGTTGAAGGGCTGCATGGTTGACAACTTCCGTCCCTGCTGCCCCATCAACGACAGGACCGTCAGGGTGTTCAAGGAGGGTCTCCAGAGGGAGGAGTAGGACAGGCGTCTTCCCCACGGAGGCGTGGGGACTCTGTGTTAGGGTGTGCGTTGGTTAAATCATACCCCAGGAGCAATTGTGTTCTCATGGACTGCAGCCTCTGCTCTATTTTTGGTTGGTTTGGTTATAAATTCACGTCTGGGGTTTTAGAAACCCCACAGCGTGGATCGCTAGAAGTTAAATTTCTTACTGCACATCTTGAGACGAGTTCCCCGTTTTCTAGTGGGCTCTGCACCTTCTTTGACTTTTATACATACGAGTATATATCAAGAACAGGACTATGCAAGCTATGTATCCACTGTGATTTATATGTCAGTGGTTCCGAATTGCTGTTGTTTTGCAAATGAGAGGAAAGGGTGCGTACTTCGCACTCTCCTATTACCTCGTAATTCTATCGGCACTGTTAGACGCTCTTGCTGCGTGCACTTTTGTGTATTTTGTATCAATTACGTTCTTAGAAGTGACAACTGAACAAATGTGCTCCGGAGCATTGATCTATTGATCTACGGCTGCCACATTAGCAACTTGTTATTCATTTAAAAACTTCCGTTCCTTATTAAAAGTTCGTAATGAACGTATAATAATGTGTAATGTTTTTGAAAAATATCTCGTGGATGATTAGAAAAAAATATGGCTCAACTCGTTATTGGGCTGTTCTGAAAAGTTTTAGACTCAGTAAAAAATTGCTAAAAAAAAAATTGTGCGTGGTGAGATGATTTCCAAGTCATTTGTGAAATTCAGTCCCTTGTAAATTCTTGAGGGTTATATAGGATCATAGCTGAGGTAAGATCACAGTCACTGTGTTTTTTGAAATAAATCAAAATTTCTGTAAATTAATTAGAAAAAAAATAACAGTTGTTCCCTTTCAAATGTCTTTAACGTACGAAGTATTTCCGGTAGGTGTATGATACAAATGAAAACGTAACGTTGCGACCGTCACATTTTTTCAATAAGCAACGTTTGTAAAAATTAGACTTGACGACTCCTAAGCGTCAAAAGCAATGAATATCTGAAGAGTTCTGCATTTATTGTAAGCTTGCCAGTTCGGGAGTGATCACATCAGTTTTACCAGTAATACGCGCCAGAAAATTGTAGGGCGTTAAGATTTTCAGAAGAAATTATGATCAACAGACGGTAAGGCAGCCTACTGCTGGAAAAGCATCGTCTGTGCCAAAAGTGATAGAGATTTGCTGCAAAATTTTCCTCTCTTCAGTACATTTTTTATTGGAAATGTGAAATTCTGGTATACGGTAATTTAATATGAACTAAATTAGGAATCAAATAATTGGATTATTAATTGTTACTGTCGGACAGAGTAAAAACATGTACGTGAGTGCAAAATAATAAAGGTCGTTACCAATGTTATCAACTGTGTGTCTTAAAGAATAGAGTGGAATTGAAAACTATCGCAGTAAATGGCTATTAAATAGGAATTGTTCTCAAATAAAAAGAGAAGACAGTTTCGTTAGGCAGCTTCTACTGCAGCGATTGATTACATTCTCTGAATTACGGTATTGGAATTTAATTCTATTTTTGATACCAGAGTAACCCGTGCAGCCATATATATATTTTATCAATTGAAATTTGATGTTTTGTAAATAAAACTTTACGGCCTGTTGAACGTTGAGATGTTTAGGCGTATAAATATAGTATTACTGTTGATAGATTCATGATACTATGCCATTGTTGATCAATTATTCAACCTTGAATCGTGGAAAATGTTTAGATTTTCTCGCACAGAGTTGAGTCTATATAATGTTACAATATACTTGCAGAGTCTAATCGCTTCTAAAATTGAACACGCCAGTCAACTTTAGATGCTTGCGATAGATTAGATCTTTAATTGCATTCCGTGTAGAGATAGAGAATTGTTCTGCTTTGTGATCCTAAGCCTCAGCAAAGTTAAGTGCACACGACTCCTGGCAAGAAAACAAGTTCTAAAGTTATACGAACCTCTTAATTTATAATAGAAATTCGAGATCGCCGTACTACGACACTCGGTCCTCAAGCACCCAATTCACGGCACAAATGTGCCGTCCTGCCATGCTGTGTTACAGGACCACCCGCTCCAATCCCAGCTCAGATTAATGCCATAGAGTTCCCTTCGTTCACCGCTTGCCTGGTAAAGTCAGCACTTCCACTGTGATAGTCCGCAGGTAGATGCCTATAAAGTTCATAGCCTTATAGAGTTTAGCCTTATCACGTTCTTCCGCATTAGCCGCCCTTAGACATGGTCCTTAAGTCGTGTAAATGACGCCGCCGCCTGCTTGTTTTCCTGTTGAAAGATGTAAGAATTCTACCCAACTCGGTGGTCGTTATTCTAATACAAGTTTTGTGTGTACCAGACGTAGAAATTTGAAGCTCGTCATAGTTATACTATGCTGAAATAATTGAACTTACTCGAGAATAACACGAGTAACCGTATTACGTATGCGTCATCGACTTGTTGAAAAATATTGCGAAGCGCAAAACAATTTTGCTTTTAGTTGTACTATCTTGGCTGGTTGCCAAAATTATTCCAAGATTCGTGTCACTTATGAAGATCATTTATGAATGAATTGCTTACAAACCTCTTTTGCACAGGCAAAGAATAGTGTAATAAACTGTGTAAATGATGACAGAAGTAAGATTTTGTTTCATTCCCCTTCTCACTTCGAAGAGCACAGTTTATATTCACCAATACCAGTTTACTTGCGTTAGTAAGCCCAGACCTTTATAGTACTGGTGGGCTTCGTTAGTCAAAAAGATAACTTCGTTAATTGTTAATCTGTTCATCGAAGAATCAACATCGATAATAGTTAATCCAATATCTTTTTAGAAATATGATGGAAGCCAACGATAATCCCAAATCGCTTATTTTTATTTTAGAAAAAACCGATCAGTTATTGTATAAAAAAACTAAAATACTGAGTGAAATATATCGAAGCTATGAAATTATTTGTTTTGGATCTTTTCGAGGCTTTTGAACACCAACATATATATTTCCTCAAAATTTGCTATGAAAATTATTTCAAAGTAATGAACTAAAATGTTGATAAAGAAGTGGAAACAAAAAAATGCAGAACGCGATCTGTAGAGCATTTATTTTTCTTAGTCATTCCTCCCTGCGTTTCGCTCAGTAGATGTAGATTTCCCTTCGTGATAATTAGCATCACTAAATTTTCGTTGGACAGAGATGAACTTTTGGCCTAGAAGACAGCGTTCCGCGTAGAAAAACTGACTCTCAACTGCACCAAGGAGGTTTTGGTAGTTTCACTTAATAAACTAGTTCAGCAACACCTGTTTATTAAAGCAGGCAGAAACAAGTTTCTTATTTAGTTTCTAGGCAGATCTCATCCAAATGCTGAGCATAGCTCATTACAGATCTATGTGTCGAGCATATCTTAGCATATCTGGGGAGATCGTAGTTCATTGCAGATCTCTTTCGACTAGATGGCACCTTTGAAGAAGATATTGTCCGTTTCGTTAGTCCTCTGTTGTAACTGCTAACTTTATCCAAGTGCTGCCTCATAGCTTTGTTGCCTTTTTTCCTTGGTGTCATGCTTTTCGAAACAGATGAGGGGAAACTTAGGAAGATGACAACAACTAGCTGGCATTCATCATTCAGAAGGATCCTAAATCTCTCAAGATTCCTGCCAAAAGTGCGCCTATCAGAGGGCTGCAGTAGCCAAAACGCTTGGATTTCAAAATGTTGAGTCTGAAAATTGCCATGGCAATCTTTGGCAATTATACATCTGTTTGTAAAATCGGATTGTAAGCTGTCAAACGTTAGCTTATTTTAATTATTTTTTCCGGGGTTAGCTGAAGAGAAGTTAATGAGTCCGTCGCTGATTTTCAAGTTAAACTTGATGGTTAAATAATTAACGCCGATATTAACTTTCTTTATTAAAGTTTAGCTGATTAACGGTTTAGAGCCCAGCTCTATTGACGCACACGTCCTATTCCTTAGGCACTTTTGGATCATCCATTTTTCAAGTTGTGAATTAGTACCTACAGCATCTATTGCAACCTTCACTAACGAGTCATCCTTAGGTTAAAAGGATGCGGGAGAGGCTATATTGCGTTATCGAGGGGAAATTATGGGATGGGAAATTTTGGTATGGCATGACAGTGATTTAGGCAAGGTAATAAAAATACTTTACTGACACAGCACAAATTGTGCGGCGTTGCATGGTGACCGACTACGTCATGCTCCAGAGTTAAGCAGTTGTTTAAATAAAATTAAGTGGGAACATCAGATTTAGACATTTTTGTGATAAAATACGACATAGTTTTTCAATATCCTGAGGAGTGATGCAATACCCATTGCCACAGAATTTTTATTAGGTACAAATACGAAAACTAAGTAGAAGTAATACATACAATGCAATTTAAGAGCACGGAAAAGCCGTTTCAATTTGATTCAAGTTGACAAGCATCATTCCGTTCCCAGGAGGAATAACTTTCTTCAAACATGGGAGAACTTATCTCGCCGCACGATACACCGAGCAAACACTTCACATTGTTGAGGGTAAAATATTTCCCAGGGCTCAATTAAGTCAAATGCGTCGTACAACGGAATTGAATCACCCTGGTACAACAGCCTGGCATTTGGTCCGAGTGGCGTTGGTGCAGGTTGCGAATTAATTGGTGGGTATTTACCTGCGCTATACAATGGATGCTTCAGAGCTTGGAAAGCTTCTGATAGTGTGACAAGCACCCGGAAAATTTGCGGTGGGTGCAACTGACGCATGGCATATCACTGGTTCCGTTTCAAATGAGTTGGATGTATGAACGACGGATGTAAGTGCTCTCCTGATTTTCAACCAGTCGAGAGTACTTTTTTAACTCACAGTTGGAATTATTGATGCGTGTTAAAGGGTAGAGCTAAAAGTGATAGCAAAATATTAAATATCGATAGATGTTATAGAAATTACATTGCTAATGGCTAAAACACATTCCTAATAATATTCAAATTCGAATTCATTTTACATATGAACACATAATACAATTTCAGCTACATCTACCGCAAGCGTTTTAGTCACGTATTAAGAAATCAGCTGATGTTCGTCGCTCAGTCGACCAACGTGAAATATTTGTGGGAAAATGTTTGCCTTCACGCGACTAGTAATTTCCAGACTGCATCAGCTACAGAATGTGCGATGAATGAAAATGTACTCAATTCTCCCGGACACAAGAAAAGCATCTAATTGCAAAAACTCCTGAAATGTCGGGGTAAGTTTTTTCACGATGTGTTTAATCGTGCTATAAATTACCGATTATTTTAGCGGTTGTAAAAATACAGTGTAACGGGGTTAAAGCGCAGTTGCGAGCATGCCGTTGACGACGCTATTTTGGCTTTTCACTGGAGTGAGTTTTTATAAATGAATGAAAATAAAAGTGTCATATATCAAAGTTATATGTTTCTCTGGCAATTATCAAATTAATACAGTTTTTTATAGGCTCCACTCAACACACTATAAACAAAAGACTCAGGGTTTGAAATTTTGAATTTAAAAAGGTTTTCATTCTGCCGTGCATGTCAGGACCTTAGATCTGAGTTAGACAGCAGCCGGAATGTTGTGTGCTTGTGAATTCATTTTGTTTGGCACGCGTTCAATACCCGTTAACAATATAGGGTGGCGTAAAAATAACGCATGGATTTGACTTACATACAATCAGTGGTGGAAATGGAAGGGTCAATTATATTAGCCAGTTATTCTGGAACAAGTCTCGCTGAGCGGCGAAGCCGCTCAGCGAGAATGAAAATATCGATTATAACTGGAATTTGATGCTGATTCCGAATCTGCAATTTGTTTTGACCGCTCTCGATTTTTTCGATTTTTTGTGATTTTTTTGAATTTTAAATTTTTATACATTTTTAATGTTTTTTTTGGCCTGCACCACCTCATGATCCGAACTCTGTCATTCTCGACCCAACCTGGTCGGACTTGGCATACTTTGGCCTGCACCACCTCATGATCCGAACTCTGCCATTCTCGACCCAACATGGTCAGACCGTGCCTTGAAGACCTGAGTACCGGATAGGGCCGGGTTCCACCCAACCTGTACGGACATGGCATTCTTTGGGCACCACCTCAGTTGTTGCTAGCCGCCTTTCCAAAAAAAAAAAATCGGAAAAATCGAGAGCGGTCAAAACAAATTGCATATTCGGAATCAGCAGCAAATTCCAGTTATAATCGATACTTTCATTCTCGCTGAGCGGCTTCGCCGCTCAGCGAGACTTAAGCCGTTATTCTACTTATGACAGTAGTTCTGCTAGTTATACTGTAATAATTAGTAGCCCTATAATTATGTAAGTATAGAGTGATTACATCTAGTATAATTATGCTAGTTATAATTATAACTGGTAAATTTATAGGTAAATATTGAATTTAATGTTGTCAAGGACTTCTATAATTTCATTACAAAATTTAGGACGTTGACATTTTAAGATGTTTTACACGAATAAAATTGAGCTCGCAAATGCTTAGTTTTTGAGATATAATAGCATAAATAACGTTCAGGTAGGAATAGCATTAACGGCAGTTTCGATATGGCTCTTCCAACGCTTCGCGGACGCGGACCACGCCAAGATTTAGGCGGGAGTCGTCACCCTCGGAATGGTCATGTTAAATTAACTTATTTTAGGTTTATTTAGGTTAGTTTAGGATAGTTTATTTAACTAACCTAACTTCACCTAACCTAACTTCACCTACTGCTACGTCAAAACCGTATTTCTGCTTATTTACGTGTCCGTTTGTTCAATTTTATACACGACGTTCCTATAACTTCAAAGTTCAATATCTCGAAAACTAAGCATTTGCGAGCACAATGTCATTCGTGTGAAACTTCTTCAATTGTACCATTTTACCCATTTGTGGCAACAAAATAATTGAAATCGTTGACAACATTAAATTCAATATTGACCAAATTATATGACGTCCATTATCGTAGTTTGAAATCCACGCGTTCTTTGAGAAATCTATCCGCCCTTTATATGATGTATATGATAATATATGATAATGCATGTGATTATATATGATGATGCATGTGATAACATGTGATGTATATGATGATATTTGATGATGTACATGATAATATATGATGATGCATGTGATAACATATGATGTATATGATAATATTTAATGCGTAAATGAGATCACTGAAGTCACCTGCCAGAAAGACCTGCACAAGTTGACGGCCTCATAACCTCCAGGGGACAAATTTATAAACAATTTAGGTCGTTGTAGCGGTACAGCAGGCGGTGTTTCCTCTCATGAGATTTGCCTTTGCTCTGAACTCTTTCTTTTCTGGCCAAAATCCGTGAACTTGAAGTTTTCATTCTAATAAATTCGAACTTGAAAATTTTACCCACGTAAAAAACGATACACAGCGAAGCCGCAAAGGTACAATAACTTGAGCTAACGGAAGAGAAAAAACGAAAACCCTTTAATTTCACACGTTGATTGCGTAATGGTACGTGCGTGTACCACTCGGTAATTTGCTCATTTACGTACCCGTGTCAATGAATGGCACTCCCAATTATTTCACTACCTTTATTTAAATTATACTACGGCGTACAAGTTAAAATGTTATCGTGCCATTATTTTTCCCCCTTCAATTAGGAAGGATACCAATGCGATTTAGAAGTAAGGACGGCATTTCAATTCTGCTACTTGCCGACTGTAGCAACTGCGCTAACGCAGTTTATGAGTATAAACCAAAAAGTTAATACACGTAATGTAAAACAACCGATTGAATTTTTAAATAATGGGAATTTTAACATAAATGTCCCAGATTTATAGGAACACCATACTGCACCGTAATAACGGAGTTAATTGTTATAAAATTTCCGACAAATTTTTGCCGAAAAAATACGTTACAACCACAGTACAACATACATGAAATCAGACGTCGAGTTCAACTTTCAACTTGACACTTTGATAGCGATGTGACCCACCGGTGGTCACTGAGGAGATTTTCATAATGCTGCTGGCCGACTAACAGTCACAAACTCAATTTTCAGCAATACTCAATGTAAACTAAATGAAAGCACGTTCTATTTAATGTTCGTTCTTTTCAAAGTTAATTTTCAAAATTTACCCTAATATGAGTAGAATATTGAACTTCAGCATACTCCGCCGTAGCTACCGTGTTAAAAATTTTGTGTCTCCAACTCTTGTCTTACTTATGAACAGACGTGCGTCCGCAGCACTGAGATAGGCAGAAGCCAGGGTTGTAGAGCGTCTGACACCCTCGTACGGCAGAGTTCTCATTAACCGCAGACGTTGTGCCGATCTTTTCCTTGCCGCTATACCGCTGTACCTTATTGTCGGGGCTTTTCCCAATATGTGAAAAACTGCGCCGCAAACTAAAAATAATAACTTTCGGTACTTCACCTACTAAGTGGAAAAGTGCGTAACTAACTATAAATGATAATTTTCGGTACTTAGCCAAATATGTAAAAAACTGCGTCACGACTAAAAAATTTTGCTACTTCGCCTAGCACGTTAATAGCGATGGGTTCAACTGATGTTTAGTGTCAACTCAAATTTGAAGTCAAAAGTTGTTAGCAGTTTTGTAAATACCAAACATTAACTGGGTCCATTAAATACCCCTAATTTTAAAAGATTGTAAAATATTTCTAACGACCCATCTATGGGTCGCTTCGCAGCAGTAAAAACTTAAGCACGACCCACCGGTGGGTCGTATCGCAAGCCATGTGCTCGGACAGGAAAAACTGCGTCACAAACTAAAAATAATATTTTCGGTATTCCGCCTATAGCACGCGAAACCGGCGTAAAAATCTGGAAATAACCAACCAATCGTGGTCATACCTTATAGTTAGACTCTGCAAATGTTTGTTCAATGTATTTGAATTGACTTTGCGTGGTTCGTGCTCGTCGTAGCCGTGTTGTTAAAGAACCCGCCTTTCCGTAAAGGTGTCGAGGATTCGAATTCCGGTGCTGTGTGGCGACTTTCTCCGTAGGGTATAGGGGAAAAACTCAAAGCACAATACCCCACTCTACCCAGGTGTCTGAAAAGGGTACCGGTCTTGACCGTGGGAAACCATCATTGCGTCCTGACGTTAGTTATAAGGCATTTGAAAAACCAGTGTACAAGGAGATATGTATCAGGTTTGATTTGAAATATAGTAACCTTAGATGCCGATGTTTGTTTAATGTTAACAGTTAGGTTTAGGGTCTCAGGTCTGGTGGGGTTAAGAATTGGAAAATCACACAAGAGTGTTTCAGAATTAAGAGTGTTTTGTGATGTATTAAAGGATACCATGACACTGCACAAAGCCTGGTTGGTGGCACTCTTCAGAAATGTAAAGCAACAGCATAAACGCCTCACATTTTTGCAAAAGGAGGCTTGATTTCCACGGAAAATAATTCGAACATCTTATTCTGGTCTCCGATATAGCTTTCGTTGAGAAAAGACGCATAACTATGGAATGTCACCCGCCCAGTGACACGTATTGAAGTCTTCATTTATGCCGTGAAGAAAGAAAGTGAATAAAAAGAAATCATCACTTGCTTATCACTCATTTCTCACTTCATGAAGGTGGGAGATAAAGTCTTCCCTTTTCTCGACGAAGAAAGAAAGTGCAAGAGTACAAATTATCACCCTTCCCGAAACACATCTAGAAGACTGACATTGAAATGTTCCTTTATCCGATGAAGAAGAAAGACAAATACAAAATATATCCAGTTCGGAAACCCTGGACAGAGGCGGGCCTTGATTTCTTCCAGCAACCACTGAAGAAAGCTATGTGGCGTACGTCTCCGTTCCGTCCGGCGCGCTGAGTGTTGAGCTCGCATTATTCAGAGCTATGAAGCCTCGTCACTGCAAACAAAAACGATTATTGCAAATGGAAACCCAGACAGCGGCGAGCACTGCAGGCCTATTCAAAGCAATGGTCTCCCGGTAAAGCGCATGTGTTTTCACACCGCCGTCTCAAAACAGGATTACCGTCTCGATTGCTTTTATTTTGGCGCAACTCGTCGGAAAACAGTGTTTTCCTATGGCGTTATTGGCGCATATGAGGTGTCGGCAACAAAACTGTTTTCACATTGCCGTTGCTTTCCGTGAGATGCCGCTTACAGGACATGCGCATCAAAAGAAGGTTAGAATCATTCAACCTCCTTGGCGCATCCTTCACAGGGAGTCGCATTGGTGCGCTCTGATGTTCAAGCGACGTTGAATTATTGCTTCAAACAGTGTTGCACAATCATGTTTATGAACTTCGTGTGACACCACGGTTAAATCATGAACTTTATGAGAATGTTGTTCGCTGAAAATGTTTATCTAAGAGTGCGTAGAGATCTCGAGTGCAATTTTTATCGAGCGCAGCAGCACTAAATTGATGGCTATTTACCTGAAGTGAAGCGAAATGTAACTATTTTGAGTGTTTATCAAACGTAACAATACAATCGAGATTTTTTAGAAAGAAGCGAAGTGCAGTAATTTCGAGGATGTTTTTTTCAAACACCGCTTCGAATGAATGACGCCTTTTGATAGAAACGAAGACATAAATTTGGCCGAAGAAACTAACGACTATTTCTGGAGCTCGCCTACGCTATCGAGTTCCTTCGTTGTTCGCCCACCGATGAAAAAATAACAGTTTTCTTCAGAATTTCTTCGTTAACTGCTTGAGGTGCGACGACGACGACTCAAGTTGGCCAATAATTTCTCTTTTACGACAGTTTTGTTGCCCGTACCTGAGCTGCGAGTCCAGGTGCTGATCTAGACGCCTGTGCGACGCCTGAAACGCGGGATTCTCCAACTTTGCCAGCGCAAGGGGACACTTCATCTCGAAATCGCTCTGTAATTTTGAGTGCGAATATAGCGAAAAATAAAAATTTATCAGTGCTACGCAAGGGAAGTACTGATAATTTAGAGACAACGAAAAGTATTTTTAGTGAGATATTTTAATACGTGAAATAAAAATGGCGTCCGGCTTTCATGGAACAAAGACGGTACGTCTAAGTACAGCTCATGACCGAGATGAACATTAATGAACACAATTAATGAAAGTAAGATGTAATGTATGAATTCAATGTATGTAAGAAAAATGGGATTTCAATAAATTAGTAAATGAGTATAGAAGTGGTGTTAAACATCACATGAAATGAAAAAAAACTATCAGCGAAGAGGAGCAGGGTCGTCTCAATTCAGTCACAGAGCTCGGGTAATTCAGCCAAGGATATTTATTATAACAGAAAAAATCACGATAATAAATAAATAGTTCCCAACTTTCCCTTGCAAAATCTCCATGGATGACAGAAATTTTCATGTTCAATGATAAAATTGCCCAAATAATCACAGATAAGTTAAATAGTCTCGTGCAACCACGAATTGTGCGTGTTTTGTCACGTGACTTTGAATTAAAATTATGTCAATTTCTCTGCTGAGCTAAACGCAGACTCCCTCTTTCTGATACTTCATTGCATCGCAGCGTTCATTCAGTAGGTCTTATATCAAAGCTTCCGAGAAGCAGACACGCTTGTTAGCGGCATATTTGAGCCGTCATGCGAGCCGTGTTGGTTTCCACCTGAGCTTCAAGATCGGTTCATAGTGGATGCTTTATACATCATGTACTACTCGGTCTTCAGACGCGTGTACTGTATAAATAGAAGAGTTTTACTTAAAGCTAAATCCTCTCAAATGGTGCCTAACTGTATGACAGATCATGGTAACTCGCCCCTAAGCGGAAATGACAGCCTAAAATCTAACATTAACACAACTGGCCACTGCAATTAACGCAACTGACCACTTAATGTCAAGTTAGGATTTAACTCTTACTAATTTTTTGGCAACGTCCTTCTGTCATGTTTTCATGTATCAGTAATACATTGCAGTTGGTGAAAAAAGCACTGCTTGTTAGTTTGGGTTACCATGGGAGAAATAAAAAGAGGTTTCGAAACGAGTAACTAAAGCCTGAAGATGCATGTTTCCTGTTCACGAAAACTGTCAATATTGAGCTGATATTTGACACCGAAGAGCACGAATGTCGCGCGCACTTGATCAAAACCTAGGCGAACCTGAAGAGTTCGCTGTATTGTGTTGCTATAAACCCACCGCACACCTCTCAAAGTGTATGGTATCCTCGTGAGCTGCATTTGATCCGAGAATTTTGTTTCCGGGTAGGTGGATTTCGAAATCCACGTCGATAAAATGCACGAAAATACTATTTTTGTTTCCGGCTTGGTGAATTTCGAAATATACGTTCACAAAATACTTGCAAATACTATTTTTGTTCCCGGGTAGGTGGATTTCAGTAATTTACGTCGACGAACAGCTTTGATGTATAATTTTCTCGTCAAAAATAATCGCAACTTGCGTTCTTTAAAGTTCGCTGTCCAGTGGCACTTTTTTCCTTGTTTTGATGATGACAACCTGATGCCAATCTAAAAATGGTGGTTCTCATAAAGTTAAAATGAGCAAAAAATTTCACATTGTACAGGGTTAAGATTGAAGTGATAGAATGCTCATACATCAAAGAAGTCAATAACTTGTGTCATCTCTAACTTAAATACCGTAGATAAATCGGAAAAACATCCTTTATTTCAATAATTTGAGGAAGACCAGAACACATGGACAGTTTTTCAAACGTAGATAATTCAGGAGATTTTGACTGCTGTCAAGCGTCGATATTTCGCAGAGCTGGAAGCTCTGTGCTCTAGACAAACTTGGAAAGTATCGGAAATTCGGGGGCCGGCAATGTGGGAAAATTTGGTGGGAAGCAGTTTTGGGCGGCGCAGGACCGCCTTCTTTTGGACTTACCTGAGATTGGATGGCGAACTTTTCGTGGGGCATAATTGAAGCGGTGCATTGATTGCTGCTTACGAAAATCTATTGTCCCTGAAAGTAATGAACTTTTATCGACACAAGACCTCCCTTGGGGGTTGCAGACCATCTGCGCTGCGATGGTCACCTCGACTTACTCGCGGAAGTGAAGGGAGGATCCTGTGGCGATCCCTCGCAAAATGACATTCAAGGGATTATCAAACGTGCACAACTCATCCACGTCTATGAATTACATAACATTTATGCGTAAGCTAAGTGCACAATTCATCAACCCTTTGGATTCCATAATATTTATGCGTACGCTAAGTGATCAGTTCATCAACGCTTCTGAATTTCATAATATTTATGCGTATGCTAAGTGCATAGTTTATCAACGCTTATGAATTCCATATTTATGCGCACGTGGTGCAAGAGTCGCTGTCACTGACAATGAAGGCAGCATGCAGTCACTAGCTTGAGATCCCTGTTGTGTATATTTTCCACATATGAGACTTTCTGATGCTAGGCTTCTTGATCTATGTTAAACATTACTGGTCTTTCTAGACCAATGCTGTTGTCAACGAACACTTCGGTCACCTGCACAGCATTGCATGAATGAGCGCTTCATGAGTGGGTGCAACTCGTGTTGTTTTTGGTGTGATTTTCTGGTGCTCTGCGTGACGGGTGTCAGGCGTTGCGGAACTTGGGACGCAGCCCGAGAATGGGTCACTTAGTTCGTCTCTGTTGCCATACTCTATTTTAAACGCAGAGCTGTTGCTATTTTAAATGCAGAGCTTATGCACAGTGCAGAAGACGGGAAGTATTATTTACTTTGGAAGTTCTGTTACGGAGCACAACGGAAGCAAAGTATACCCGTCACTCAGTCAGTGATAGCGCAGCTGTCCAGGTTCTGGCGCATTAACAATCTTCCAACCCAAATTAATTGAGTGATTTCCATAATTTTAGCTGATTGCATTTCGTGTCGTGTTCAATAATTCCTAAATAGTCTTTAAATTTTATTGTATTTCCTTAGAGTTAGCATAAACGCTTTAGGCTCTGTTTGTTGATACTTGGAATATTTCGAAAGAATCTTCATGTTTTTCAAGTGAGAACACAGGGCGGGGTATTTTGTTCGTGTCAGAATAAAACAGTGTCTATAAGAGAGAACAATAATTCCTCGTCATTCATTTCTTGCACCTCTCGATTGAATGAGCAGCCCTTTCTGGCCTCTGATATTGCAGGAGTGAACATTTATGGGACCAATATTGGAGATGTGAGTTGTTCCTACTTCTTACAGATTGAAGGCAAAAGTCTTTTCTACAGACAACATAAAAGCGAAAGCATTTTCTGAGGCCAATATAAGAAACATGAACCTTCCTTCGACGCGGTATCGAAAATGTGAACATTTTCTAGAGTTACTTGCGAAAGAATCAATTTTACAGGCCAACATTGCGTTGCAAAAACTATCTAAGATATAAGCCAATTTAAAGTGCTTAATGGTCTACTATGCTAAAACACAGTCGTGTGATGCATGAAATTCTTCTTTACCCTAAATCAGACTATTTTTTGCGTATTATTTGGGATATCTAATTTTACAGCAATGCGTTGATGATAGATATGCGATTTTTCGCTAGAAAACCAAAATCATTCTACTATTTTATTTTAAGACCATCCTGTGCGATTCTTCGTTAGTGACTTAGTGTTAGATTCCCAATTGTTTGATCAAAGTTTGTTAGATTCGTCAAAGTTTGTTTGATCACGACTATGTTTAATGTGACACTTGATGTGTTATTGTTTGCAAAGCAACCAATGTTCAATGTGTTATTGAACCCCATGAATTTGTAAATGTTGCTGATCAGTAATTATCAGTTTGAGAGCGTTCTCTGTGCCAGCAGGGGCCATATTTTTGATACCAGGTTATTAATTCTGTGGTTTTAACTCCGATGAAATTCAGGACCTGAGGTGTCTTAAAAATTTTTCTCATCAAATTCTGGCCGTTTTTCCTGGTACAGACGATACCCTCAGCGTCGCAAGGCCGTTTTTTGGCTTACAGCTTCAAACCCAAAAAATCATTTTTGTTGATGAATTGATTCCGCAATCTAATTTTTATCTAACGAAATGAGTTCTTGGCGTCGGAGACGCAGTTCGGATAACTGAGGTAAAGAGTCGGGGAAGCATATAAGTATCCGTGGCTTGATGCAGAAATTTCACTTATTAACTGACCTCTTGTTGAAAGGTTGACGACCTGAGTTACAATTCGTGCTCCAGACGGGGTCGAATGAGTGCCTTGTTACTGAGGTCGTATCCTTTATCTTGAAATCAAAGTTTCAAGCTAGGATGTCGAAAATTATGACCCCATTATCAATGCTTTTTAATAGTCGCTTTTTTTCTTGAGGTTTTTGTGATAGTGATACAAAGAATCTCTTTGTTGTTCCGCTGCTTCACTAAGAATATCGTTCATTGTGCGCAGAAAGCGCCGACTATTAGTGTCGAAGTGCATAGGGGCAGTTAGTTACAAAACCAATGTAAAATGTTAGGTTGTGCACTGGTAAGCCATTGTTGGAAGTATTTTTGTTCGCTATTAAGCTAATTTACTTGATGTAGTTCTTCGTAATCACCCAATATTGGAGTTCATGATTGTTTTTTTCATGTGCCGTTCTTGTCACGAAATTCTGAGTGATTTTTTTCCTGTTAATATTTCAACTTGACATGCCTGAATGAATTGGCGTGGATGTTCGTTTTTCATGCTTCTATAGAAACACTTTCTGGTTTGTTTATTTTAAAACAAATTATTAGCTGTCTACCTGGTATGAACATCGAGGTCATCGCTTATGTATTCATTCTTGCAAAGAAAAAAACACTTTTAGAAATTGTGTCTTTCGAGATAATAATGCACTTTATGTAAGAATATTCGCATAACTTTTACACTATTTAAAAATAGCACATATCGTTACCAGAGACTGAAGTCTAATTGCTTTCTAAAAATTTCATCTGAACCTAAAAAGTGTTCACTGCCGTCTAGCTGCTGAAAAAGATAACAGCTCAATTTGAATTTTCCCACTCGCGTTATCAGAAACGAGAGAGGGGAAAAACACAGGTCTTCGCGTGAGTCTCTACACTCGCGTCAGCAGAAAAGAAAGATAACAGTTCTTTGCGTGAGTCTCTCCGTCGCGTCAGCAGAAAAGAAAGATAACAGTTCTTCGCGTGAGTCTCTACACTCGCGTCAGCAGAAAAGAAAGATAACAGTTCTTTGCGCGAGTCTCTCCATGCACTCGCGTCAGCAGAAAAGAAAGATAACAGTTTTTCGCGTGAGTCTCTACACTCGTGTCAGCAGAAAAGAAAGATAACAGTTTTTCGCGTCTCTCCACTCGCGTCAGCAGGAACGAAAGATAACAACAGTTCTTCGCGTGAGTCTCCATACTCACGTCAGCAAGAACGAAAGAGTTTTCACTCTCTCGTCAGCAGGAATGAAAGAGTCTCCACACTCGCGGCAGCAAGAATGAAAGATAACAGCTCTTTGCGTGAGTCTCCACACTCGCGTCAGCGAGGAAGAAAAGTAAAGAGTGTGGACGTTGGACACGGGGAGAGCAGTTCATTATTCCTATCTGACGTACGTCATAACTCTGCGCTCACGGTGCCCATTCTGTAGCGCGCTTTTCTCGAGTCTTGAGTTCCAAATTCCCGGGCGGCGGTAATGATGAGCAAATGGAACCACTTTCTCGGTAAAGAGGCCGCGCTCTTGCGTGCGCCATGTGCGGGACGCCAGAGCAAGATGCTGTCAGTCTTGTCTCGTGTACAACGTGGTGTCCTTGTGCTGGCAATTCATTTCCTCAGTGATCAACTTCAGTAATTTTTTTGTCGAGGAATGAAATAATACTGAGATCATCGAGGTGTGTGTACTGTCAAGACACCCACATGCTCTTGTACCCAAATATGGGACTCTCTGACAGCCGGACACCTTAGTGTTGAGGTGTGTGACAATTTTATCGTCATCGTCAATTTCTGAAAAGATTTTGTTGGCTAGCATGTACTGTACATTTGATGAACATGTTACTAAAGAATCGAAAGCATTGGCACAGTGACTGGAAAAACACCATAGTGAACTGGATAAAAATACGGTATGAAGTGCGAAGGGTGGAGTTTATTCCTCGTATTTAAAATATATTGTTCATGCTCATGAGCATCGTCACGTTTTAGAGTTTTTGAAATATTAATTTCATTCTGTATAGTATATGTCCATGAATATTATACACGCTCATTATTGGTAGTTTCGTGAAGAAGCTGAAAATTGATGACAAACACATCGTAGCAGCTTGATTTAGCTATTCATATCTGAAAAAGTGAGAAGCTTGTGTAAAACGCGAATAAAATTCAAGCAGTAATTAACAACAAAGGTCTTTATCACTTTCACAGTAAAATAAAATATTTTGAGCTGTAAAATGTACAGCTTCACAAAAGTGAGGCGCATGAGTCCTAATCGAACTTTAGACAGTCTAAAATTTCAACTATCATGGGATCACAGCGGGATTTTCTGTACTTACTTCACAGAATACGAACGAAATTTTCAACTGTAAATGATATCAGAAGAACATTCTCAACTGACAACGCAGAATAAAAACGCAAGTCGTCATTGAGCAAAGTTTGTTCCAAGATCGATAAACCGAACGTGGCAACACAGAGGAAGTCCTTGAGACTCGCGAGATCCAAAAGTCCAATTTGGAGAGTACCGAGACCGCTGTCGATGATGCTCGAAGTTGGAGAGTACCACCAGCGGCCGCTTCCAGTCAATCATCAGGAGCAGGATTTTCGAGCAATTTACGTCGTTGTTTCAGTGGAACGGACAACGTAAGTTCATTTAAGTTGAATACGCAATGTGAAAGTCTTCTTGGCCAAAATCCTCAAGTTTGAACTTTTCAAATAATACTTGAGCACTCAGCATTCAGCAACCCTGAAGGGTTGTCTGAAACTGCGTGCTCAAATTCTATCTAAAAACCCTTAAGCTTGAGATTTTGCCCAGAAAAACCAGCTCCTGGCGTAATCTACCTGAAAGATCTTTCGCCGTGAGTTGCACCGTCACAAAGACGTAAAATGTTTGGTAGTCCGGCCTCATCAGCGTCGTCGTAGTTGCGTGCGCTCTGGCCACGTATCTCGAGCATGTCGTCCACTCTTGGTGAGATATTAACCCATAATCGGCCAAGTTATTTTTCTCTAGAACCAAATATTATGGCAATTTCCTTTAAATTATTACGCATGAAACCCAGTAAGTTGTGAAATATTCTTCGAAACGTATAGAATATAAGAACGACGTGAGTAATTTTTGAATGTCCAATAATTAAAACATACGTAGCCCGATAATGAGCTGACAACACAGCGAGGCAAGCGCCATTGAGTCCCTGAGTGTCTTCATCTCAAGCGGGTGTTTCGAACTCCAACTTCTAACTCGATACAGTTTGTTGATTCCAAACTCGGTGCAGTTTATTTATTTCCTAACTTATTGGAACTTGCAGATTCCATACATTGACAATTCTTTGACAAGAACTGTAAATTCTATAACTTCAAGGGTTTCGTTTCAGGCAACTCGTGCAAGAGGTGGTTTCGTTTGGCTTTATCCGCACACTTGTATCTACGTCCATGATTTTGCTAGTAGCACTCGCTCTCTGAGTGCTTACTATATCTCGCCTGGCAAGGAAAATACATCATCGTTGAAGCTGTGAGTAAAAAAGCACGCAGGGAGAACTTGGATGAGGGCAAGTGTTTCAATAATTTCAATTATAGTAAACTAGACATGCCATATATGCTTGGTTCTATACTTTAAATATCATTTGGTTTTTATTATTTCTTTACAGATATTTTGCCATTAATATTGTGCCATGAACGTTCAAGATTCAGTCTGGACGAGTTTTATTGAATACAGTTCCTAAGCTTGAAAATTTGGTTTTGAAAACCAGACGAGACCATATTGTGTTTAGAACTTAGAACCACACCGAGGATGCATTCGTAATTCTCTAAACGATTCTCTTGTTTCATTCAAATTGCTGATTAATATTCAAATTAATGACGTTCATCACCTTCATATAAAAGTGTTTGTTCTCATTGTTACAGTATCATACTTTGCTTCTTTACAACTGCGCACTGCTTCTTCGGTGGTTTGCATTTGTCAACTCTTTTATGCGAGAAATAAAAAAGCTATTAACTCAGTCGGAGACGCTATGAGCTGACGACTTCGGAACCATGATTGCTATACTGGCCATTTCACTAGGCCCAAATCCTCAAGTTAAGGCGCTTTCAAATTAAATTTGGCAATATTGACCACTCGGTATTTGACAGCCTTGCAGGATTTTTCATGTTGAAGGTTTTAGTGGTTAAACTTGATTTGCAAAATACAAAATTGAAGGACTCAAAAATGACAATCTGGCTACTTATCTGGGAACTGCCATTTCCTCGACTTACTGTCGAAGATAAGGAAGGAAACTTTGGCTAAACGTACTTGACCAGCCTCGTAGTAAAGCTGTGAGCTAACGTTGAAAGGAAGGGAACTTCCGCATCTGCTCTGAAGTAGCTTTGGCCGAATTTAACGAATGCAAAAATTCTCACTTATACTTGCGCGACGTTCTGAAATAACCTGACAAAGAAGAACGCTAATCATCATTGTACAAGCGTGAACTCTAATTGGCAGCAGAAAAGAGGGCCTCAGTATAGGCAGGAAATCGCTCCATAAGAGAAGAGCGAGGAGAGTGTGACGAGGTACTTGCAAGGAGAACTTCGCGTGTCGGGGAAAATTCAGGTGACACGCCACTGCTGACGAGGGCGTGGTGTGAGCGGCAAAGCTCTCATTTCCATACGCCTCTTTGAAGTTCATTCCGACTACCTTGTACGCTCATGGACTTGAAAGGTGCACGAAAACGAAGCGTGAAGTAAAGAGTAAAGTACTTGAAATATCGGTAAGAAATTAATGGTTGCGTTGTACAAAAGTTACATAACGCACACGCATAGTTATTATGTATTTTGCTTGCATCCGGTAATTTGATTTGTGTCATATCAGGTACGCGGTGCAGGGAACAGTTAACCTTGCGAACAGGCTTCTTTGTGCTTCATTCACTCCTGCTTTGGCTAGTGGCAAGTGTGTGTGTGAACACATGATCTCGATCGCTACGTTGTAGGTTTTATTCATTGTCACGGCGCCCATGCTTTTCATTGCCCTTATTTTCAGTTTCGTTCATTTTGCCCAAGTTTATCGAGTATTGCCTATATATATCGAGTTTAGTATTCGATTAGTTCTTAATGTAAGCATAAGTTATTCTAAATGAACTTCTGCTCATTGATACAAAGGTGTACTACATTTTAGTCATTTTAGCGATACTACTCCCTTAGCAAAGTGCCCAACATGCAGGCACCTCAGACACACGGGCAATCATATCTTGCGAAAGATTAGAGCTGGGAGTATCCCTTCCTGTTTTATTCTAAAACAAAACATTTGGCACATCTTTCAAAAAGAGTGATTCAGTACATGCGTTCACAGCAAGTTCCGTGATAACCAAGTGTCTATGAAGCTCGTAGCAAGTAGACGACGGGATAGTTTGCACTACCGTTCAATGCACGAGCACACCAAGACCAGATGCGAGTCAAAACATCGGATTTACATTGCTCAACGCGGGTCAGTGCCGGATGAGGGATAATTCCAGGATTATTGTTATGTCTCATGGAAATCCGCTCAAGCAGGGCTGTTCGCTTCGTATGGGAATTCGATACATTTGCATGATCTTCAGTTGATCCCGTGCAGTACCGCGCAAAGGTCGGTTCGCGTAATGTAAGATGTGCGGGGCATCACGTGTGTGGTACCTAGGGCAAGTGCGTGGTAAACTCAGAGTTTATTTCCTTTCTTGTTTTTCCTTGGTTGTTCAGATGTCGTCTTTAACAGTGTTAGTTACTACGGTTAAAATGGTCAAGAAGTTAACACGTAATTTTATACTTCTTACTCAGAAAACGTTTGAGTTAGACGTTATGCAAAGTTTAGCTCAGTAATTCTAGTGTATATAACAGTATATAACATTATTTTCCAATGTTTTTTCTCTTTGAACGGCTCTAGCTTTTATTTTTGAAGATCATCTTCACTAATGTTTACTACTGAAACTGTGCCGAGTGCAATGTTGAAGATTGAGCAATTTCATTCGAACTAAATGAATTGATCTCCGAGCTCAATTATTGATATCATCCTCGAATATAGTTTTATTCTGGGGTACTTAGCATTGGAATGACACTACCTCACGTCTCACTCTGCATGTTTGTGTGAATTAAGGTTATTGCACTGTATTTTTTTTCTGTAACTTTTATCGTGTTTCATAACCTTCCTTCTCAATTGACCGTTTTTATGCCCACGAGATCCTGTGCGGAAACTCACCTTGTGCATAAATTCTGCGTTCCGTCAACTCCATACTAAATGATGCCTTCATCTTTCCTCTTTTTGAGCATATTCATTATTTTAAGGGAGGCTAGAACTAAATTATAATTAATCAATCAAATAAAACGGTAGGCAATATGTTGGGGTTCACAGAATGACTGTATGATAAGAAGATACAAGCGTGAGTACATGATGCTAACTAAATGAACTCATGCAGCGAAGCTTACAATTCCCATGAAAAGTTAGTCGAAATTCTATCTCACGTGTGAAGTTTTTGTAAAGCACCTAATGTTGAATTTTGAATTTTTTTCTAGGCTGCTGAACACTTATAAAAGATTATAAATTCCTCGAGGTTATAAGAAATAAGATTTTCACAATCCTTTTCAAAAGAAATATCGAACATATTCTCTTTACCATTTTGACTTCGGCAGTAAAACTGAAGTTCAATGTTTAACTCAAATTCAAAGTCAATTGCAGTGAACAATGTTGAAATCGCAAACATTAACTGGATCGTGCCTCCAGTTATGTTTCACGGAGTATTTATAAAAATTGAGTTTGTGGCTACTGGTCGGTGAGCAGCATTATGAAAATTTCCACCGTACACCATCACACCGGTGGTTCACGTCACACTCAAAGTGTCAAGTGAACCCCCTTTGGGGACATATGATAGGCAACAGTTTAATGACAGTTGCGTTATGGTATTCTACGTCGTGAAGACC
The DNA here is from genome assembly GCA_030386875.1 of Morinoia aosen. Lineage (NCBI taxonomy): Eukaryota > Metazoa > Arthropoda > Malacostraca > Amphipoda > Talitridae > Morinoia > Morinoia aosen. The sequence continues at coordinate 26,080,976 of CM059564.1, read as the reverse complement.
GGCGCCCCCGGGGCGACTGTTAGGTTACCTGAACCCTAGGTAGGCCTTCGGGACTTCTTCATTTTGTGTTCATTCATAAATTTTTTTCGGAATTTTGTCAATTTCGCAAAGTTTTCTTATTTTCCTTTTCCTTTCTAACTGGCTATTTTAATGCTCAATGTATCCTGTGTGTGTGCGTGTGTGTGTGTGTGTGTGAACACACCTTGTACATAGATAAGCGGTTTTCACAGTGCATGCTAAATGGTCTTGTTCTTCTTTTTCTTGAGATCGCCTTCTGCATGGATAAGGGAGTCTTAAAATAAATAACGTGAAATATAATAATTTTGCGAATTTGACTTCAAAGACGAGGGATTTAAAATGCTTTTCTTTCTCTACTTTTGCTTCCAAACAGTTGCTTCCAGTGCTTGGAGGTACAATTGGCCTTGTATTCAGCATATCAAATTGCCCTCTAAGTCTCATTTGAAACACACAGTTTTGCTGCGCCTTGAAGTTTTTAGATCACAGCTGCAACACAACACATGGGAATAACAGCTGCTGTATCCCAACACACCAGACCTGACTGCATCCCAACACACAGGAATGACAGTATCCAGGATACGAAGCGGCGACTGCCCCGCCGAGCCCAGCCAGCCCGTCGCCCGGCAGGCAGACACTCGGCCTCACACGGGCACGGGCTTCCGTCTGCAGCGGCAGCGAGGGTCGTCCCGTCGATGCAATGGATGCAACTGCCCCAGTGCAGCGCCGGCCACGGTCAGGTGTGTACATGTGGTGGTGCTAATGACTGCCGAGTTGGACCTCTGTTCTGAACAAGTTCGCTGCTGAACTGTTTTCGTGTGCTGTATAGTTGTTACATACTTGTTGCTTATGATTATGCAGGTGCAAAAAGTGTATGAATTTGAGTATTACGCCAACTTATATTCATTGTGAGAGTTAGATAAGTGTGAGAATAGTTGACCGTGAACGATGGATACTTAATTTGAATGGGTAAGTAACAGTCCCGGAAACAGCCATCATATTGCCTATTTTGGTTGAAATTTGTTACTTTTGATTTTAGTCTGTGTTTTGAGGCTCTATTTATCGTCTATTATATTTTTGGACACGCGCGGATTCATACACGTCACGGAACGCGTGTTTCGTTATGACTTTGGTTAATGTGAAGTTCCACACCAAAAGTTATTATCTTCAGCCATTATCATTGAGTACACTTTCATTGTACATCTGTTATTTCTGTAAAATTGTATCTGCATGATCAATGTTGTTGTTTTTATCTTAGCAGTGAAAATAGTTATTCATTGCAAACTCTCAAAGTTTTCATAACTTTCTTTATTCATGTTGGTGGCAAAATTCCAACTGTTAGAAGTAATCCATGACTACTTAGGTAGCAATTACCGACGATAACGTGAATGCATATTTTCAGATTATATTCTATCCGTATCTATGAAAACGTAAGAGGTAAAATGCTACTCGTACCAGTGGTGCGACGCGCCCAATACTAGCGTGCAGAGGCGGACAGCCAAATAAATGACTTACGTCGTCGTAGCGGTGTTGCTGACAGCGGAAGTTTTTGATGAGCGTATCTGCCCCATGTAATTGTTCGCTCTAGCCTAAATTCATTAATTTTGATGGTATAACGTTAAGAATTGTTGATTTTGTCCAGCGAAGACAGCCATTAATGGAAACGTTTCTGTATTGGTACGGTGGCGGGAATGGATTTAACCCCGGTTGTAAACGGTTGCTTTGGTTAGGTGTTTTGTGGCAGAATATGGAAATCGATTTTGCTGCTCGAATACAATTTTATCATTCTTAAGAAATATTACATATACATTTGTACGATCCATTTCTCCTGGTATGATAACAGTTATTTGAAATTATAGAACAAATGAAATGTCATGAATATATACTGATACGTGAATAAGCAGTTTACCGACTGGTATACATATGGCCCTATACGCGGGAAACGTGTGAAATTCGCCATACCGTCGAGTACGGCAGCTCACACAGAATCCAAGCTGAGCGTTGGTTGTCCGCACCAGGTGGGGGAAACTCGTTTCAAAAATTTAGGTACCTTCGAAGTTTTTTCAAAGGAGGCACAAATAATGAATGCGCAGAAAAATAATTGTAGTTTATCATCGAAACTGAAACTTCGTGTGTTTTCGGTGGTTTTTAAGTAGATCATGATGATCTCTTCATTAAGTTTCGTCATCACGGGGTGGTAGCATTTGCACGCTGTTTATGAGGAGGGAAATATTTGCCTGTTCTTCAGCGCGAATATCATCGAAATGCAAACAACATTGAACGGTTGCTCCAATTCTGTATATCATCGATCGTTTTTAAGTTTCGTGCGCAAATGTGTGTTAGCTGCGAATGTGTTTGTTTCGTCCAAACGTGCAAATTCTGACGGTCGCGTCATGAGCCCATACTGACAACGTACATGGGAGGCATTACGTACCCACAACCACTTCACCGGGCGTTGTACAATTAAGTGTCACAGAAAGCAGCAAAACTACAGCAACAGTGTTCACTGCAGACTTAGTATCTTCTTTCCCTTTAATCTTCCATCATCAAGTAGCGACACTTGCGTTAGTTTTGCCAAGAGACTATTAAAATAGAAGGCATTGGTATTAAGGAAGTTTCAAACTGAATGTTTCTGTAGTAGAATTAGCTGGATTTGTCCCCAACGCCAGACGAGGCATCGTGAACCTCGACACTCTTCGGTGAAATTTTGTTCTGAAAAGCTAAGCACAAAAACAATTGAGCTTTAAATTTGCTTGCAATAAAAGCACATGGATTTCTATTAACTGGGTGTGAAATGTTTTTACGGTTTTAATTTAAAATAATTATTATGAATGGGAGTTAGAACAGGCTTCATGGGATCATAAATGGACCTTCTATCAACTTCTTGTAAAAATACAGTATTTCTAGCTTTCTTCATATGACAATACGTTGTACAAGTCGTCATGGCAGGATGTAAGGTGCCAGTAGCCGAGCCTTTAGAGAGGCCAATGCTTCCTGTTTCGATGCAAGAGGAATCGGTGGGGTGCGATTGCTGCTGACGAAATGCAATGACGAAATGAAGGCAAAAATAGCCAAACGTGATAGCAAAAATAGCCAAACATCGCAATGTTAATGACGGGACTTGTTTAACACCTTGATCTCGGTGTGTTAAATTGATTGAAAGTCAATATTCAATTCAAATATGAAGTCAATTTAAGTAAGCAATTTGAAAATAGCACACATTAACGGGATTTTGCCTTCATTCAGCTTTGATTAAATATTTATGATAATTGAGTTTGTGAATACTGGTCGGCCAGCAGCATTATGAAAATCCCCTCCGTGACCACTGGCAGGCGGCAGCTCACGTCGCGGTCATGGTGTTTGCTACTGAGGATGCAGCTATAGGAGCTAACTAAAAGCAGATAGAATAGAAAATAAATTTTTCTTTTTCTTTGTATGCCAAGTTTTAATTATATCTCATAATTCCAAAGGTGATCACGGCAAATCTGAGCCTAATGTCGAGAACTGAAATCTTCATTGCTGTACTCATTAACTTGAAAATAATGCTAGGAACTAATATCATGGGGCAGCTGAAAATCGTGTGATCATCAAATGTCACCAAGAAGTTTTCCCTATCACTTCGAATCGCACTGAGAAGCAAACCGTCCCACGGACGCGCAATTGCCCCTCTAAAATAGCAAGTCGGAGTGTCCCATACTACCAAGTGAGGTAAATACCTCGAACATCTCATCCCTGTTATTAGTTCAACTCTGGACTTTTTTCGAGCGCCAATCAGCATAGGGGCGAACTGTCACGAATGAATTCACAACGAACGAGCTTTGCTTTGCATCTTTTGAGACGTGCAACGCTGGCACCTGTGCGCTGCAGCTGCCGTAGCTCCAAAGTCTCCTCCTAAATTTGGTAGGGAAATTCGTAGCTCTGCTGGATTCCAGGAAGCGCGCTGCTCTATGGCTCCCGCCTGCGCCCCAGTGTGTGTGTGGCTTGACGCGTTTCCTGCGGCGGGTTGGACTGAAGTTCAAGATTCAACTCTAATTTAAATTTAAAAGTTGTTAGCAATGTTATTTTCAAATATTAACTGGGTCCACTAAATACCATTAATTTTAAAAGATGGTAAAACTTTTTCGAACGACCCATCGATGGGTCGTTTCGTAGCAGGAACTTAAAGCACGATCCACTCATCGGTCGTATCGCAAGCAACGTGTTAACGTTTCCTGCGATAGGTTAAACGAAAGTTCAATAATCAGTTCTAATGAGGGGAAATTTTGAAGATCAGTGGGCAGCTTTTAAAGGTTTGAAACCAGCTTTTGAAGGTTTGAAAATAGCGAACATCAAATAGATCGTGCCTTCATGAAGTTTGCATTGAGTATTTATAAAAATTGAGCGGGTGCCTGCTGGGTCGGTCAGCGGCATTATGAAAATTCCCTCGGCGACCACTGGTAGGTTCCTTCGCAAGAAACATGTTATCGAACTCCTTGCTTGCTTGCCTCTCAGCACAGGCGTGCAGCTGCCCTAGTCTGGCTGAAGTACGGTAAATGGGATTATGCACGATCTCAACGCATTTCAGCGGCGCCATTTGTTGTCATTGTGAACCCTCAGGAGGATTCAACTATTGTATTGATTGGAATTAGCGCTTCTAGGAGGAATATGTGAGGTCATGAAATAAAAGTCCTTCAGGGGGATACAACTACTGTATCTATGGGAATTAGCGCTCCCAGGGGAAAAATGTGAGGGCCCGAGCTGAGAGTTCGGTAGGCCTTCTTTTTGTTGAAATAAAATGTGTTTTGTTATGTTAAGGACCACCTTTTTTCGGTTCACTACTGTCCTGTTTTTCAGCACCTCTGACTTTCTTCTTCAACTTTTATCTTATTTTATGAACTTTTTTCCCATCTTACTGTTTCTATGCCCTTTCTGCATAGATTCCTCATTTTCTTATCTCCATACTAAATGGTGCCTTCCTCCTTCCTCTCTTCGATACGCTCTATTTTTGCAGCGGTTAGGGAGGCTTAAACTAACTTATAATCTAATCTATAAGAAATAAGATTTTCACATTCCTTTTCAAAAGAAATATCGAACATGTTCTCTTTAGCAATGTGACTTCGGCCGGTAAAACTGAAGCTCAATATTCAACTCAAATTCAAACTCGATTGCAGTGAACAGTGTTGAAATAGCACTCCACGGGGAAAATGTGTGGTGAAGAGCCGAGTTGAAAGTTTAGCCCTTCTTTTTGTTGATATAAAAAGTTTTCTGCTATGCTACGGAACCTCTTTTTTTTCGGTGCACTGCTGTCTTGTTTTTCAGCACCTTCTACTTTCATCTTCGACTTTCATCTTGTTTCATGAACTTCTTTTTCAATTTACTGTTTCTATGCACCTTGTGCATAGATTACGCCATTCCTCAATCCATACTAAATGGTGCCTTCCCCCATCCTCTCTTCAGAACACCTTTATTGAGGTTGGGGAGGCTTAAACTAACTTCTCTAATCTAAATTAGTCATTGTGATACTTTCCCCTGATAGAATGGCTGTTCCCTAAGAGATTTTAATATTGCAAGTATTATTTGTTCCTGCTGATCGCTCCTCCAGGCTATTGCTTCCTGATGCGAGTTATTTCGATTTGATCTCGGCAACAATAATTTTATGTTTCAGGACAGTACATCCCTTTCAATAGTAATCATTTCTGCTCAACAGAATTTTTTCTTCCCACGGATCTTATAAGATTCATTCCTTTTAACAAATGCTCCAAATTCGAAAGATTCTTTCCTATTCAAGAAAATAATTTTTACACCTGTGGTTAACTTTTTTCTTTCCTACTGGTAGGATCCTTTCCTACTGGTAGGATCCTTTCCTAATGGTAGGATTCTTTCCTAATGGTAGGATTCTTTCCTACACCCACAATTCATTCTCTTTGACAAAACGCATTCCCATTGCTGAGCTAATTCTGCTGATAGGAATAATTCTCGGTGAAATGAGCCGGTGCCATAGCAGAAGAGTTAGCAATATGGGCGCAATAGTACTTATTTAGCGCTGATCGGCGCCCGCATGCGAGCTGCAGCGGGCACTGCGGCGCTGCAATGTGCGCTTCTGCACGCTGCATCTCGGCCCTGCAATTGGGCCTAATTTGAGGCCAAGTGCACTGGCACACTTATGAGATATGGCCGTGCACTGGCACACTTATGAGATATGGCCGTGCGCTGGCACACCTGTGAGGTTTGGCCGTGCGCTGGCATACCTGTGAGGTTTGGCCGTGCGCTGGCACACCTGTGAGGTTTGGCCGTGCGCTGGCACACCTGTGAGGTTTGGCCGTGCGCTGGCACACCTGTGAGGTTTGGCCGTGCGCTGGCACACCTGTGAGGTTTGGCCGTGCGCTGGCACACCTGTGAGGTTTGGCCGTGCGCTGGCATACCTGTTAGGTTTGGCCGTGCGCTGGCACACCTGTGAGGTTTGGCCGTCCACAGGCACACCCGTGAGGCTTGGCCGTCCACAGGCACACCCGTGAGGTTTGGCTGTCCACATGCAGGCACTCCCGTGAGGTTTGGCCGTCCACAGGCACACCCGTGAGGTTTGGCCGTCCACAGGCACACCCGTGAGGTTTGGCCGTCCACAGGCACACCCGTGAGGTTTGGCCGTCCACAGGCACACCCGTGAGGTTTGGATGTCCACAGGCACACCCGTGAGGTTTGGCCGTCCACAGGCACACCCGTGAGGTTTGGCCGTCCACAGGCACACCCGTGAGGTTTGGCCGTCCACAGGCACACCCGTGAGGTTTGGCCGTTCACAGGCACACCCGTGAGGTTTGGCCGTGCGCTGGCACACCCGTGAGGTTTGGCCGTTCACAGGCACACCCGTGAGGTTTGGCCGTGCGCTGGCACACCTATGAGACATGACAGGCCGTCCACAGGCACACCTATGAGACATGACAGGCCGTCCACAGGCACACCCGTGAGGTTTGGCCGTCCACAGGCACACTCGTGAGGTTTGGCTGTCCACAGGCACACCCGTGAGGTTTGGCCGTCCACAGGCACACCCGTGAGGTTTGGCCGTCCACAGGCACACCCGTGAGGTTTGGCCGTGCGCTGGCACACCCGTGAGGTTTGGCCGTCCACAGGCACACCCGTGAGGTTTGGCCGTCCACAGGCACACACGTGAGGTTTGGCCGTCCACAGGCACACCCGTGAGGTTTAGCCGTCCACAGGCACACCCTTGAGGTTTGGCCGTCCACAGGCACACCCGTGAGGTTTGGCCGTGCGCTGGCACACCTATGAGACATGGCCGTCCACAGGCACACCTATGAGACATGACAGGCCGTCCACAGGCACACCCGTGAGGCATGGCCGTCCACAGGCACAGCTATGAGACATGGCCGTCCACAGGCACACCTATGAGACATGGCCGTCCACAGGCATACCCGTGAGGTTTGGCCGTCCACAGGCACACCCGTGAAGTTTTGCCGTGCGCTGGCACACCTATGTGACATGGCCGTTCACAAGCACACCTTTGAGACATGACAGGCCGTCCACAGGCACACCCGTGAGGTTTGGCCGTGCGCTGGCACACCCGTGAGGTTTGGCCGTCCACAGGCACACCCGTGAGGTTTGGCCGTCCACAGGCACACACGTGAGGTTTGGCCGTCCACAGGCACACCCGTGAGGTTTAGCCGTCCACAGGCACACCCTTGAGGTTTGGCCGTCCACAGGCACACCCGTGAGGTTTGGCCGTGCGCTGGCACACCTATGAGACATGGCCGTCCACAGGCACACCTATGAGACATGGCCGTCCACAGGCACACCTATGAGACATGGCCGTCCACAGGCACACCTATGAGACATGACAGGCCGTCCACAGGCACACCCGTGAGGCATGGCCGTCCACAGGCACAGCTATGAGACATGGCCGTCCACAGGCACACCTATGAGACATGGCCGTCCACAGGCATACCCGTGAGGTTTGGCCGTCCACAGGCACACCCGTGAAGTTTGGCCGTGCGCTGGCACACCTATGTGACATGGCCGTTCACAAGCACACCTTTGAGACATGACAGGCCGTCCACAGGCACACCCGTGAGGTTTGGCCGTGCGCTGGCATATCTTTGTGACACCCACTGTATACCGCAGTTAAGCCCTTGTGACTAGACCGTGCACGGGCAGGTACTGACTGGACGAGGATGTGCAGGTACAGCACGAGTAATATATAATATTTTCGATCATATAATGTTTGAGTGCAGTTATCCCCTAAGGGGGATGCAATTATTGTATCTATGGGGATTAGCGCTCCCAGGGGGATATGGTATTGTTCCTGAGCTGAGAGTTAGGTACTATTTCCTTTAATTGAAATAGGACAGGTTTTTTGCTTTGTTACGGACCATCTATTTTCGGTTCACTGCTTTCCTGTTTTTCAGCACCTACTACTTCCTTCTTCAACTTTTATTTCGTTTCATAAACTTTTTTCCCAATTCACCGTTTCTATGCACCTTGTACGTAGGATTCCGCGTTCTTTCAAGTCTATATTAAATGATGCTTTCCCCCTTCCTCTCTTTGGAACGCCTTTGTTACGGATAGGGAGGCTTAAACTAACATCTAAACTAATCCCTCAACTCTATACTTAATGGTACCTTCCTCATCCTTCTTTGGAACACCTTTATGGCGTAAGGAAAAGCTTAAGCAGCCCATAGACGATCAATTTTATTGTCAATATAATTGACAATAATGGATGTTGACAATTTAATTGATCGTCTGTGGGCTTGATTGACGACCGTCAATTAATTGGCTTAGTAGGCAAAAGAAAAATTTCATCAACAAATCAATGATATTGACAATAAAATTGATCGTCTGTGGGCCGCTTTAAACTAACACCTAATCTACATAATCTAATCGCTAAACTCCATACTAAATGACGCCTTCCTCCTTCCTCTCTTTGGAAGAAAGCCTTTATTAGGGCTAGAAAGGCTTGAACTAATATCTAATCTGATTTGTACGATAGCGGAGGCAGTTAGGCCGGGCGTGCGTGCTGCCGTGATGGCGGGTCCGCCATCATACAGACGCTCGAGCCTCTGAGCTAGAAGCGAGTAGGTGACGCATAATTTGCATGGAATTGTGTTGCCATTGAACAAATGAATGTATTGACTCGAAATGTGCTTTAATGCCGCCGCCTGTTTGATAGATGTGTTTGTGTGGACAGATTATTACTCTTAATTGGATGGGACTGTTGATTTGATGTTGCTGTTGATTTGATGTTGCTGTTAATTTGCTGGTGCTGTTAATTTGCTGGTGCTGTTAATTTGGTGGCGCTGTTAATTTGGTGGCGCTGTTAATTTGGTGGCGCTGTTAATTTGGTGGCGTTGTTAATTTGGTGGCGCTGTTAATTTGGTGGCGCTGTTAATTTGGTGGCGCTGTTAATTTGGTGGCGCTGTTAGTTTGGTGGCGCTGTTAGTTTGGTGGCGCTGTTAGTTTGGTGGCGCTGTTAGTTTGGTGGCGCTGTTAGTTTGGTGGCGCTGTTAGTTTGGTGGCGCTGTTAGTTTGGTGGCGCTGTTAGTTTGGTGGCGCTGTTAGTTTGGTGGCGCTGTTAGTTTGGTGGCGCTGTTAGTTTGGTGGCGCTGTTAGTTTGGTGGCGCTGTTAATTTGGTGGGGCTGTTAGTTTGGTGGGGCTGTTAGTTTGGTGGGGCTGTTAGTTTGGTGGGGCTGTTAGTTTGGTGGTGCTGTTAGTTTGGTGGTGCTGTTAGTTTGGTGGTGCTGTTAGTTTGGTGGTGCTGTTAGTTTGGTGGTGCTGTTAGTTTGGTGGTGCTGTTAGTTTGGTGGTGCTGTTAGTTTGGTGGTGCTGTTAGTTTGGTGGTGCTGTTAGTTTGGTGGTGCTGTTAGCTTGGTGGGGCTGCTAGTTTGGTGTTGGCCTCGATTTTGAGGTGCGAAGTATAAGAGCGCTCACAATATGTAAGAGCTTATTTACTTGCGCCGACAAGGTTGAGCATCACATTTTATCGCACCTCTACGCGGTGGCGGCCGCTTCAATATCACCTGGGCTGCTCTTCCTCCACGCGGCACCTGAAGCTGAGCCAAATTCTCGTCAACATATCATGAGATGAGGCAGCCGCGTCACCACTAACCAAGTTGATTCTGAGATTTCCTTTTTATTTTTAATTTTTTCCGGCAATCAAATCGCTCGATCTTATTCTTAGGTACGGATTATCAACATTGGGTGATTATAATTATTTTATCATTTATGTAATAGATATATCAATAAATTAGGCATTGATATCTATTAAAATTATCAATTGCTTCCGATATGCCAACATATCACTGAATTTTAGAGTATATATTTTTTCATACGATACATTTTCTGTTTCAAGAATTTTTTCCCCGACTGTAAACACATTTTTTTAAGCTTAAGGACTATTATTTTTCTCCGGAGGGTCAAAAAATTGAAACGTGAATGACGCCTCAAGTTCAAGTACTAGTAGATTTAGCTCCCAGTACACCTTAGAATTGAAAAAAATGAAAGCAAGTCTTATTGCATCTTTATTTGAGATAGAATCCGAAGTTGGTCATTGACAGTGTGAGAGGTGTGTTTCATACGAATGAACGTAGTTCATTGTAACGTACTTCTTCTATCAAGTGATGTGAATGCGTAGGAAACTTCATCCTACGAAAGCGTAAGCTCCAAGTTAGCAAGACATTGATACATTCGTAACCACGGTATAAGGATTGGATGCGAGATGCAGTGGTGGATTATAAGACTTCAGTTGTATACCTGAGTACGCTCCGTATGCGTGATATTTTGACATTTTGGATGCCGTGGTCAGAGCGCGGTGCACATATGCTTTTTTCATACACTTCATGAATGAAATTAATGAATATTTTAATTGATAACGAACAACGGAAAAGTTAATTTAACTCAGAGCTGGGAGTGGTAGCTTATTTAGCGCATGCCGAAAAACGCCAGCCTTTTTTTGTTTGCAGTGATAGCAAAAAAGGGTAAGCCTGCTTTTCCGAGGTGGTGGAGGCTGCTAAGACGCTTAGTTGTACGAACGACTGGGAGTTAGCGTTCCCAGGGAAAAAATGTAAGGTTCGAACTGAGGGTTAAGTAAGGGTATTTTTTTTAAAGCAAAATAGGCTTTTGTTTTGTAAGTTTTGTAAGGAGTATTATTTTCGGTTCACATCTGTCCTGCTTCTGAGCACCTGCTACTTTTTTTGAATTTTTATTTTGTTTCATGAACTTTTTAACTTGCCGTTTCTACACGCAGAGGATATTGTGTGGTACATAAACCTTGTACTCGTACATGCAATCCCAGTTCCTTTAACTCCGCACTAAATATTGTCTTTATCTCTTTGGAACACTTCTGTTGAGGGTAGGGAGGCTTGATCTAGCATATGAGCTAATCTTTGCTTATGAGCTTTGAGCATAGTTGAGCTTCGAGTTATATATTATCACGTGTGAACCTCCAGTTTAAAAATGAATTATAGTTTGTTGTTTTCTGTTATTCATAACTTGAATCGGTATCAATTTAGTTCAAGAACAAGCACTAATTTTATTTTGTTTTAGTTAGGATTCCTATAAGATGTCGCGTAACTGGAGATTCGTTTGCATGCTGGTGAGAATCATTTTTAAATTTTTAAATTTGAACGAGAGAATATATTAGCAACATTGGTTTTCAAGCAACAACCACTTGCCAGATTTAACAGAAGAATTGTTCTAAACGGACGACCTCTGCTAAACGGCGATGTGTGTGTTAGCTCAGATGATTCCCCTCGTTCGCTTCATATATCTGAGTTCTATTGGCACAGAAATTCAATTAATTGGACAAATCAGAGGGCTCGCTGAGGCTCAGCTGAAACCTTTAGCAGAAATTCATTAGCAGAGGAGACACTGCCGGTCCGGCCAGTGATGATCTGAGGACAGCGTCGCTGAGCCGTGCTCAGTTGCTACGTGGTCTCTTGCTGTTGCTGTGATGTGCCTTCGGTGTTAAGCTAACCCTGGGCCTCTTGGATGAATCTTACACAGTTTGAATAGCTTGAAAGTTAGCAGGTATGGCGCGAAGAATGATAACACATGAGAACCCTCTTGAGTGAATCGTACACAGTTTGAACATTTTAAAGTCAATGATACACGTCAGAAGCATCTTGAATGAATCCAACTTAGTTTGAACATTTTAAAGATAACGATTACGGTGCGAAGAATGATACCCGTGAGAAGGAATTCGGTAAATGAAATGTAAAACCTAGAGCGATGAGTGTTTTGATGGGTTTTCCTTTACGAAGGTGCTTTTTTGAAGTGGATTATATATTTATTTCACTAAGAAACAATTTTTTTAATTAGAAAAGTTACACATTGGCTCCGGTAATTGGATTTTTTTTAGAATGACTTTGAAGTCGGTGAGTCAAGTTGAGAAGTTCCGAAGTATACTCGGCAGCTGTTGCATCATTAAGTGTGTCGGCAACACACCCAGCGGTCGATCGTTTGATATCTTAGTTGAGGTAAAGTGCAATTTTTCGGCGACCACTTGTCTGTCTCACACTATTTTAAAACGTCAGAAAATCAAGCCGGCAGAATACCTTCCTCACAAATTGAGTATTTTAATTCTTCAAACTCTTGAGCAAGAAGCACGCTCTTGAACATTTCTTCTCAGAGTTTGTTTTACAATCCTAAAGACCTAAAATATTCGTGAAGAAAGGTGCATCAGTGAAGTTCGAGTATTGGATGCGTGTGCGGAGCTCTCAAGACTCAAATTACAAACAATGAACAAACGCTGAGCGCAATCTGCCCGTTGTTGGAATACTTGCGCGATGCTCAGTTTCATAGCAGTTTTCCCAAAGTTAAGAGCTCGTAAAAGATTTTTAAATTTTTCATCTTTTTGTCTGAAGTTTGGACAGCCAAATCTTCGTTGCAAACTTGATCTCAAACTTCGCATGATATGTTCGAGAAAGCAACAAATTCTTTTCAAGTGGAGCACATTCTCTTACGCATGTGCCGAGCTCAGTAGTAGATGGTCTGTACGCACGTTTGAAGTTTATGTAACGTTTTCTTATTTGAGTTTATGTCAATGAAATATGTTCAGTTTCTCAGGAGGTTTTTACAGCTTTATAGTAAATATGCACTTTGCGGCCAAAAAATGTTACGTGGCTCAGCATTTAGTAAGCGATTGGACCGCCTTTAACTGGAATTATGGCTTCGAATCTCCAAGGTATGGATTCTTCAAGATTCTGGTTTCTTTGCAGCTCTATTGTTGGCCATAATTGGAGCAGCCTGTCCCACGAAGCCGTCTATGTTGATAGAGGGGAGCCATGAATCACGCAGCTTCCTTTCAAGCTCAGCTCATAAATTAGCAATGGGTGCAAATCAGGAGATTGCGGGGGCCAGTCCATGACCTCACATGTATTATAATTAAATCATAATTCGCAATAAACCAATTTAGAACATTTTCAGCGCTTGTGGATGCTTCGTCTCTTCTGTGGCTCATATGTTTTGTTTCTCTCGTCTCTTTATGCGCCTCTCGTCTTTTTCAGCGTCCATCGTCTCTCCTAGCGTCTTCGTTTTTTTCTGTGTTTGTCTTTTTTGGCATCCCTCGCTCCTCCGCCTCACGCCCTGTGCCCGTCTTCTGCTACTCTCCATCCCTCGCTCTCCCTCTCTCTCTTCCACAATCTGACCGCCCCTCGCCCGAGTGCCCCGGTTCCTCTTTATTTCGACTCCTGCCTTCCATTTTAGTCTCGTTTAAAAGCGCTTAAGCCTCCCTGCTGCAGGAGTGGCGGCTCTGCTGTGTCAGACACAATAATTTGGAATCATTTGTTCTCACTTATGCTGAATTTATGCTCTGCCTTAGGCTTATTATCGCTTCAAGTGAATAATAATGATTCATCTTTGATCACATTTATGACTATTTAACACTTTTCCTGCTAAGGGACAAACGTGTGTCATTGAGGGAATATTTATTCTGCTGCTGACCGACCTGCAGTCGCTATTTCAATTTTTTAAATAGTTGATGGAAAATAAATGAACGCGCGATCCAGTTAATGTTTGCTTTTTTCAAAATTGCTTACGACAGTTGACTGTAAATTTTAATTGCATATTGAACTTCGTTTTCACCCATCGCAGCTTACGTGATCAGAACGGTTTCGTACTATTTAAAATCACAGCGTGGAAGATCGCGTGTATTTTCAACAGTTTGTTTCCTCGTCTTGGAATTAATTACAAAATCTGCGGTTTTAGCGCCGGCGAAGTTTGCTAAACGCAAGACAGGCGGGAAATTTACCAAATTGCCGCTTTAGTTTTCTTTCCCTCGCTCTCAGCAGCGGTAATGAGGCTCGTGCGCGGATACCATAAGCATTTTATGCCAAATTAGGTTGGGAGCTCGGGTGCAGCGCCAGCAGACTTCTCCGATACATATCGCCTTTATTTTTTAATCGGTTGTAATTACTGCCAAGCCGTCGATAGACCGCGCATCTTTGCTCATTACTTCGTCCGGCATCAGGCATCAAATTTCGCTCAGAAAAAAAAACTTCGCAATCAATGTATAAATACGCCTCTGACCTGGAACCTGATCTTATCGACTGGCAATGTTGACTGCAGACCCTTCCTCTTAATGAGTCGTGCTTGTTTAATGAATTCTTGCACGAAACGAAATTACACATTGTATTTATTGGGAACGCAAGCGAGTTTTAAAAAATATAACGAAATATTTGTTATAGTGAGGATCTTCAAGAGAACTGTCACTCTAAATGTGAACATGTTGCACGAAATGAAGCAGGAAGTGATGCTGAATCTCCTCCACTGGGAAGGGCTCATGTGGCACCCACTACGGGAACCTGGATTATTATTGTACAGTGCGTCCATAAAAAATGTATCCACTGACCGATGTATGCATACATGATATCGGAGATATACAACAGTTTAATCCTGATTTATTTCTCTGGCATCATATATAGGTACATCGGTCAGTGGATACATTTTTTGTGGACACCTTGTATAGGTTGCAGCAGTCAATCCTGCATTTTTAGGCAGCCACAGCCTTCTCAAAAATACAGGATTGACTGCCGCACCCTGCACTCCAAAGGCAGGGTTACGTAGCTCGCAACTTGGTGCTTTTTGTCACCGATTTCACCGCTCAAGCTTCGTGCAGCACTCTTGGTCCGCAGAATGTTTTGCGTTCGGTAAAAACCACGAAATGGAGGTGAAAGAATGAAGGGAAACACGCTAGAGAAGGGCTTGAGAAACACGCGGCGACTCTTGTTCTAGTGAGCGAGTTACTGGGCCCTTCATCAATGTTCCTCAAACTCTTCAACCCATAAATATCCCCAAAAGTTCGATTACGAGTTGCTTTTGCCTCTTGTATATGCACGTAGAAACCTTGCCTTGAAAAGTTTTGGCAGTGACCACGTTGCGCTGTATTTTGAAACTGTAACTCACCAGGTATAACGCTCTGGGTTGCGACTTATCTTTAACTAAATCTTCAAACCATAATTACAAGGATGTACAATGAATAGAATCAGTTCAAATTTTACCCATAACGCAATTCTAATGAAAAGCAATTAAAACTGCACTCCAAGAGGCCCGAGCTAAGGGTTAGGTAGAACTTCTTTTCGTTGAAATATAATTGGGGGTTTTGTTTCGTTTTGGACCGTGTTTCTCGGTTCACTGCTGTCCTGTTTTTTGCATCTTCTTCTTTCTTTTTCACTTTCCTCCATACCGTTCTTTTGACTCCATTTTAAATGGTGCTTTCCTCCTTCCTTTCACTGGATCACCTTTATTGTGGCGAGGGAGGCTTAAAATAATATATCTAATTTAAGGAACAAAAAATTCTGAATTTGATTCATCTCGCTTTACATACACTTCACCTCTCAGCGCGAAGTATAAAAAAGACTGGCACATGGTGATCCAATCAATACGCATTTATTTACCCCGTGACAAAGACCAAAACGAATGGGATTCCTGAAAATTATATCCCAGAGGTATAACGTGAGGCTTCAAGCTGAAAGCTAGGTACGCCTTCTTTTTGTTGAAATAAAATGTCTTTTGTTACGTAAAGGAACTTGTTTTTTTTCGGTTCAGTGCTGTTCTGTTTTTCAGCACCTATTCCTTTCTTCAACTTTTATCTCGTTTCATGAACTTCTTTTTCAATTCATTGTTTCTATGTATCTTATGCATAAATTTCGCGTTCCCTTATCTCCATACAAAATGGTGCCTTCCTCTCTTTGGGTCGTCTTTGTTGCAGATACGGAGACGTAAATTATCACATCTAATTTGATATTAAAATTTATTCAGAGGACATTTCTTGCTGATCGTCTACGCAAGTGATGGGCAATCTGGACGTTCGGCTTTGCACATGAAATCCGAGAAGGCAATTATTGATGTAGAATCCGGAGCGCATAAATCGGAGGATAGTTTACACCAAGTTGGTTTCTCACCAGTGATGCAACCATTGTTTACTAGCGTAAACCAGTGTTTACTTGTGTGAAATGATATTCTGTCCCGACTGCAATCGTTTGTTTGAATAGATTTCATTGTTAACGCGTCAAAATGTTGGGCCGTGAAATTCGGTATGATCGTGTCAATTAGAGAATACCATGGACCAGGAACTCGCCGAGTCGCTCATTTTTTGGTTGCATTTTCCCGAGCTGTCAGATACCCCTCACGTGCTCACACCCGAACAGAATGCAAGTACACTAGAAATAACAGCTGCATTGCATTTAGTTACCATTATATTTCAAGTGTAAGCACCATTCGTGTTAGCAAAAGAATGCAGCCGTTTCAGATGTTAACTTTCTCTATTTGACTGTTTTTTCTCTTTGAACAATTTAAAAGCCGAATCATGTCCTCCTCGTTCACGCGATGTCGACGCCACGTTCGGATACGGCACTACCTTCGAAATCCAAGCAATAACGGATTCTGATGCTACCTAATAAAATACTCGTGAAATATTTTTTTTATCTCTACGTTTCCCTTTAATTCAGTTAAACCCTCTATCCAGCACTTCGATGTATTGGAAGATTACATTGCCATTATTTGATAGGGATGATATTTGAACGTCTTCAGAGTGCGAGCAGGGACAATACTTTCTGACTACTAGTTCCGTATTATGGCAACTTTGAGCGTTTCCTTTTTTGGTTAGAAATTTTTTTCATTGCATTAAGTACGTTGATACGTCTCTCTTCATCAGTGCACTCTAGATGATAAAAATTAACGTAAGAAACGGAATTAACGTTGATTTCTACGGACGTGAAATGTGTGTGTATAGAGGATAGACTCTATTTCTCAATTTTCCCTGATATGTAATGGCCTGGGCTTCGCGAAACTGACTTCGCACGCAACCGTTCTCGTCTCCTACATTTTGTTTTTTTGCTACATTTTGCTTTTTTGCTACAGTTTGCTTCTTTGCTATTTTGCTTTTTGCTACATTTTGCTTTTTTGCTACATTTTGCTTTTTTGCTACATTTTGCTTTTTTGCTACATTTTGCTTTTTTGCTACATTTTGTTTTTTTGCTACATTTTGCTTTTTTGCTACATTTTGCTTTTTTGCTACATTTTGCTTTTTTGCTACATTTTGCTTTTTTGCTACATTTTGCTTTTTTGCTACATTTTGCTTTTTTGCTACATTTTGCTTTTTTGCAACATTTTGCTTTTTTGCAACATTTTGCTTTTTTGCAACATTTTGCTTTTTTTGCAACATTTTGCTTTTTTGCTACATTTTGCTTTTTTGCTACATTTTGCTTTTTTGCTACATTTTGCTTTTTTGCTACATTTTGCTTTTTTGCTACATTTTGCTTTTTTGCTACAGTTTGCTTCTTTGCTATTTTGCTTTTTGCTACATTTTGCATTTTTGCTACATTTTGCTTTTTTGCTACATTTTGCTTTTTTGCTACATTTTGCTTTTTTGCAACATTTTGCTTTTTTGCTACATTTTGCTTTTTTGCTACATTTTGCTTTTTTGCTACATTTTGCTTTTTTGCTATATTTTGCTTTTTTGCTACATTTTGCTTTTTTGCTACATTTTGCTTTTTTGCTACATTTTGCTTTTTTGCTATATTATGCTTTTTTGCTACATCTTTCTTTCCGCATTTCATTTTTCCCTCTCTTCAAGTTTGGTGCACGGCTCTTTACTTTGCTGCTGCTCGTAATAAGCTACGTCAAATTGATGAACTCGATTATTTTTTTTTTAGGTTTCAACCACTCTTTTTGCCTTCACTCTTGCTTAGCAAATGCAAGAAATTTACTGAGCTTCTCAACTATAATCGTGTAAAGAGACAGAAGTTTCGCATCAGCACTAATAACAATGTGAACAGTTTTCCCATTATAGAATCATCAGTATATATGCGGAAAATCGTACAGTTAAGTATCGAAGTTCTCATTATGGAGAGCAGACTCTGGTGTTTCCAACACCACCGGGAGTAAATCACACATTTGCCTGCGTTCCGTCGTGTCGGAAAGATTTTTGTATCAGCTGGGGTGCCAAAAATCTGTGCTGTACAGGGTGACCGTAAAAAATGTATCCACTAACCGATATATGTATATATAATACCGGAACCATGCAACCGTTTAATTTTGATACATTTTCGGTTTCATACACGTATACATATATCGGTTAGTGGATACATTTTTTGTGGACACCCTATATAGAGAGCAGAAAGGCAGGGCTTGTCGGCTTCCTAAATCTGGATGACATGAAAGGACCGACTGGAGAGTATATTGTGAGCAGCAGCGAAACTACGGTGGGCTAATTCGTTTTCCCGGCCGACGTTGTTCTGATGGAACTGTAGTGACAAGTTGACAGGGTCATCTCGGATTCCCAAATTCCAGAATTCAACACCAGAAGCCGAATTTTCGAATATTATGCGTCGTTGTAGCGGTACTTCTGGATGTTTTAGCACGTTGACTGCGTTTTCGCTGTTGCTACGGTCCGTTTGGTTAGGTTGTAAGTTGCAGAATTCCCCTCAGGAGGATACAACTATTCTATCTATGGGAATTAGCACTTCAAGGGGGAAACTGTGTGAGGGCCAGAGTTGAGAGTTAGGTAGGCCTTCTTTTTGTTGAAATAAAATGTTTTTGTTCTGTTCAGGAACACCTTTTTTCGGTTCACTACCCCCTCAGGGGGATACAGGTATCTATGGGAATTAGCGCTCCCAGGGGGACTGTGTGAGGGCCTGAGCTAAAGGTTAGGTAGGCTTCCTTTTTTTGAAATAGAACAGGTTTTGTTTTGTTACGGACCATCTTTTTTCGGTTCACTGCTGTCCTGTTATTCAGCACCTACTACTTTCTTCTTCAACATTTTCTTGTTTCATGAACTTCTTTCTTAGCTTCCTGTTTCTGTGCACCTTGTGCATAGATTCCGCGTTCCCTCAACTCCATACTGAATGGTGCCTTCCTCCTTCCTCTCTTAGGACATCTTTGTCGTGCAATTAAGGGAGGCTAAAACTTTCGTATATAATAATAATATTTTGGTTCAATACTGTCCTGTTTTTCAGCACCTCTGACTTTCTTCTTCAACTTTTATCTTGTTTCATGACCTTGTTTCTCATCTCCCCTCAGGGGGATACAACTATTGTATCTATGGGAACTAGCGCTCCCAGGGGAAAAATGTGAGGGCCCGAGCTGAGAGTTAGGTAGGCCTTCTTTTTGTTGAAATAAAATGTTTTTTGTTATGTTAAGGACCACCTTTTTTCGGTTCACTGCTGTCCTGTTTTTCAGCACCACTGACTTTCTTCTTTAACTTTTATCTTATTTCATGAACTTCTTTCCCATCTTACTGTTTCTATGCCCGTTCTGCATAGATTCCTAATTTTCTTATCTCCATACTGAATGGTGCCTTCCTCCTTCCTCTCTTCGATACGCTCTATTTTGTAGCGGTTAGGGAGGCTTAAACTAACTTATGATCTTAATCTTAATCTCCTTCTTATAATTGACTGTTTCTACATGCGCGCGGGATCCCGTGCGAGAACTCACCTTGTGCGTAGATTTCGCGTTCCCTTAACTCCATACCAAATGGTGTCTTCATCCTTCCTCTCTTTGAACATCCTTTGTTGTTGTAAATGGAGACTAGAACTCGTCTATAATCGATCGACCAGTTGCAGAATTATGAAATCGACTTTACTGCTCAAATAAATTCCTATGCTTTCTACGAAATATGAACAACATAATTGCAAGATAACATTTAACCCGTATGGAAATAATTATTTTTCAAAAAGGTATCGAAAAAGAAAAACTTCCAATCATTCATACTGGTAGGTGAATGATCAATTTACCAAGAGGTTCACGTCCCAATACGCAGTCAGCGTGTTTCATTCTATCGTAGTCATTTGAAAGAGCGTACGCTAATTGCTGTACCGCTGCAACGACTTGAATTGTTAGAAATTCTTGCTCTAGATGAAAATTGGAACTTCAATAGTGTTTGAAACAGGCGACAGTGCCAACTTGAATGAGACTGATCGAACCTGCTAAGTGGGGCTGTTTGTGTGTATGATTTCTTTGCGTGAATTTAAAAATGCTGTTTTGACAACTCAAGATAAGCCGATCATCACCTAAATCCGTTGTAATATCTGTCAGCGTCATGTAACTTCAACGATGAAAAGGACTAACGTTATCATTCACTATTTAATAATACACAGTTGATTCTTGCTTGCTTGGCTCGCCTCTTTGTCACGCTCTTATTGGATGCTCAATGGCCGTATCTGTGATACCAGTTTCACCAGTGCACATGTACTAGAGTATTTTAATCGCAGGTACTCTTAGGATGGATATATTAGGATAGATGTTTGTCATCCACTCCTGAAAAAATATATTCAAAGAAAATATGGAAGCCAATCAGTTTTTGAAGGGCTGTGATGTTTTATTCTGACGTTACAGTGTGTGTAACATTAAAATCGAGAGCGTTTCGGGATCTAAAATTCTACCGTCAGTGCAGTACAAGGGAGTAAAGGAGGCAAAAAACCGCAAATTTTCACGCGCAAGTTTTAAGCGCGGGACCCGTGTCGTGATTGCACAATTTCGCATGGGATGCAGTTTGAAAATCGCTAATTTTCACACATAAATTTTATGCTCGGGAACTCGTATCGTGGTTACGCAATTTCGCCATGGAACGCAGTATGTAAATAACCCTCTCCACCACCGCTTGTCACTACCACGACTAGCCAGTAATTGGTGATAAAGTCTGCGTGTGCCGCGCGTCGACGCTCGGGAGCCGCTCGCTCGCCTCCCTGGACTCTTTTTCACAAAAACGTTCCATTTTCAGCACTTTCACCGCAATCGGGTAAACTGTAGTTTAATATTCAACTAAAATTTAAAGTTAATTGTGGCAAGAAAACTTGAAAATGGCTATGATTAACTAGATTGTGCCTTCATTTAGCTTTTATTAAGTATTTAGGAAAATTGAGATGGTGACTGTACAAATCGGTCAGTAGCATTATGAAAATCCCCTCCGTGGCCACCGGTGGCGCACGTTGCGGTCAAAGTGTCGAACGTTTTTTATATAAAACTACATCCGCGTTAATACATCTGATTTTTAAAATGAACAGCAAGGCGAAAATCGAAGTACTTAAAATCATTTTATAAATTCAATTAGTGAAGTCTAAATTAATAAAATTGAACGTTTCGAACTCATTAATTAATTTTCAGCCAAGGTCCAGTAAAATTAGTTACGGGAACAGTGAACATTTTCATTTCATTTTCTTATCTTTTCGTATAATATTATAATGCTGAACTTTTTGACACCTGAGGCTTCTGAAGCGACGCGTAAACTTGTCTGAGACTGTTTTTGCTACACTGTGTTTTGTACGAGTTTATTTTATTGTTGGCGTTCTGAAGAAGAAAATTTGCTTGAAACGAGACGAAATCTTTGCCCCAGGCGAGAGGCTAATTAACCTCGCTCCACTTCAGTTCTCAGTTTAATGCTTAAACAAAACATTTTAGTTGCATAACAAAGCCTGCGTTCCATGCGCTTCATTCAAGATTCTTTATTAGAACCATTATTTACTCGCTCTTTAAAATTTACAATCTACATCAAAGAATTCTATACAGCTCAACGTTCTCTTGGTGGAAGCTGCCAATTTTTTGTTTTTTTTTATCCCAAAATCCTCTATTTTTAAGTCAAAGTTCCACGTTTGAGAGCTCAAATTAAATTTTACTCCGGAAACCATTCAGCATCTGACAATTCTTTTTCGGTTATCAGACACTGAATGTGTTAACGGTCAAGTTTTATTTAGAAAGACAAACTTGAGGATTTTAGCCTGTTGAAGGCGAATCTGTAAGAACAGCACTGCAACACTTTTATTATAATGTTAAATTCCTTACACATTTTTGGACTGAGTTTCTGCAGTTTCTGATTTTTTTTCGAATACGGTTCAACGAGCCCGACAATTTCTAAAATTACTCCCTCCAATACCAAAAAGAATCTTCTAATTCTCCCCTGAGTAATTAATCCCCGTAATTTTTCGAGTAACGAAGAACTGAGTGAATTACATGACCTCCCAGAATATATTGCAGGGGCAGCGGCCGTTTATTAACGCATGAGTGGACCTCGTTGCGTAGGCAGTGTAAATTCATCTAGGCCATGGGTTCCAAACCTTTCTTTGACCTTGTACCTCTTCAGTATTTCGACAGATTGTACTAAAATAATTGAAAAAAAACATTCAGTGATGATTGAGGCCCAATATATACATAAATATATGGAAAGAAATTAAATAAAAACACACTTTTCCCTTCCATTGTTAAGATTAAATATACCCCTTCATATATCCAAATGTGCTCCTAGGGGCACGTGTACCCAGTTTGGGATCCCCTGACCTAGGCGTCAGCTGGACTCATGGGCAAGGCACAGCGCATGCAAGACACGGCCGACAGGTTATCAAACCATTGCATGTCTTCAAAATCTCAGACAAGAAAGGAACTCATATGAAAAATTGACGGCAGATTTTTTGTGTGGGTAACTTCATAATCTAATATGCCACCTAATAATTTTATTATGCAAGCTAATAATTTTAGTGTGCAACCTAATTAATAATATATTATTAGATTGCATCATTAAGTTATTATGAAATGATGTTTTATAATTATTTCAGTGTTTCACAATTTTTAAGAGCATGGAAATGGGTAAGAATATTTTTGTATCCACACGTACTGTGAACGAACGGGTTTTTATGTA
Organism: Morinoia aosen; assembly: GCA_030386875.1. Lineage (NCBI taxonomy): Eukaryota > Metazoa > Arthropoda > Malacostraca > Amphipoda > Talitridae > Morinoia > Morinoia aosen. Next base: position 26,057,853 of record CM059564.1, on the reverse strand, counting down.
AATTTGTAAATTAGGTACTAGCTTGGTAATGTCTTGCTGTTTTCACTTTGAATCAAGTTATCATACAATGAAATCAATATAAAACAGATCATTTTCATCTCTATACGTTCACCCTAATGCTAATTTACGCTGGTTTCTTGCATGCTCATCTCTAGAAAGATTCACTACTGATCACTGATTTATTTTACCTTGCTCTTCTCATTTTGAATCAAGCTATTATACAATGAAATCAATATAAAACGGATCATTTTCATCTCTATACGTTCACCCTAATGCTGATTTCCGCTGGTTTCTTGCATGCTCATCTCTAGAAAGAGTCGCTACTGAATACTGATTTATTTTACCGATAAATTAGTGTGAGGTGAGACTATTGCAACGCGTGTCACGTTCAGTATGTTCCATTCAGTGTACCATGAGGCGAGCTCACTGCGGTTTGTATGGTACGCCCCATTTCCCATCTGCGATGTGTAAAAATTTGTACTCACTTTTTGACTGCCTACTGTGCATGTGTTTTGTTCTATGTAGGGGCTTGTTGACATGGATACAAGTCTAAGGAGTTATATAAAAAATGGTAAATCTTGTAAAGTTAAATGTCAGAAGAGAAAACTTCATTGTACCTGTTACAAAAATTACACGAGTAATGATAACCAATCAAAGGCCAAGTACATTATTTTCGGACATGAGTAGTAATGAATCAAAGGCCGAAGACATTATTTTCTTACATGACCAATAATGAAAACATGACCGAATACATTATTTTCGGACACCTTTTGTATTATTATCCCGAGGGGAATCACAGAAACGAGCGCGACACTTCTTATTTTCTGGTCGCGTGGCCCAGCGTCCCGCAGACCTGCCTGACCAAACCTTTGCCCAGCGCCTGCTACTGACAGCCCCAATCTGAGAGGCGGGCGCCTCCTTTTGCGCCTGTCTTTGTGCCGGAGTCGATGAACCCGGACAGCGTAGTTATTTACCTTGATCAGCATGCTGACATATTTGCGCCCAAACCAAAGAATTCTGGCATTTTTACACCTTCTACCACCTAGTCCACGCCCTGCTGTTCACGGTTGCTTCGATAGGTGTTTCACCACCGCGAAATAAACGCAAATATTTGAGTTTTCCCTTAATACGCTCGAAGCTCGTGGCAAAAGCATTTCAAAGGTTTTGTGGTAAAGGTTTGAAGAGGGAAAATTTTTCTAATTTATTGCCTAGTTGATCTTATAGTATCAAGGCATCATCGTGAGCTCTTAGATTGACATTTTTCTCACTGAAACCTTAAAACATGAGCTTTTTCATACAAATGTACCAAAAAGACCCCTCAGCTGTGGTTTGAATGGTAAATTTTGTCTGTAAGAGCCTAAACTTAAGGATTTTTTTTGCTAGAAGACCAATCGCGCAGCCCTAACTTCTCCCTGCTACTCTACCACCTGTAAACGCGCAAGCAAGGAACTCAAATCGACTTTTCAACTCACGTTGCTACAATATGTCCTCTGCATAGGATTGACAATAAGCTTTGGGTAGTAAGGCTTGTCTGTCCAGTGCTACGAGAACTTGCGCCCCCACGGGAGATAGCGTTAGATTATGCTAGCAATAAATAGGTTTTCAGGACTTCTATCTTTAGTGCCCAGTTAACTTCTTTCAGTTCTCATGCCTCCCTCGCTCTCTTTTCTTTATCTTTTTTTTTCTTCTTCTTCTTCTTCTTCGTCTTCTGCATCTTCCTAACTTGCTGTTTCTATATAAAGAATATCCATTGTGGGAACATATCTTATGTATAAGTTCCCATTTCCCACAGTCTGTACCAAACGGTCCATCCTCTTCCCTTTTTTTAGGTTGCCTTTGTTGGGGCGATGTAGTCTCAACCTATCTAATGTAATAAAAATAAATTAATGCTATAATATGTTTAAAGAGCTATCCCCTCGGGGAAAATCATTCTGAGCAAAAAGTCAAAGCCGACCCAATTTAGCGCAACCATTTCTCTCTCCCTTTGAACATCTTTGTTGGGGAACGAAAGGCTGAAAATGAATTATCTATCAATATAGCGCAATGGGCATGAATTTTACACATACGTCTGTAAAGTACACTTATTTTTCGTTAAGGTACACAGCTACAACGTGAGTACAGACCCAGCTGCTCCATGCCCATGTTTTCCATGGATCTCATCATTCGTCGCTGAATTAGGTTGAATTCTTCGATCCGTTGCTCGCTAAATAAAGGACCGAAGTTACCTCCAGCTCGGTATCATTCTTACGGCATCAGGAAGGGTCGTTAAAATCTGCCCCGTCTGCCGTGCTGGCCATCGCGCCTCTGGGGCACGTCCTACCTGCCGGGTCTGATGTAAACGCTGTGACGGGTAGGACATCATTTGTAGGGTCTAGGATGTCTGATGTCGAGTCTAGGATATCTGCTGTCGTGTCTAGAATGTATGCTGAAGGGCTTAGAATGTATGCTGTAGGGTCTCGGACATCCGCTGAAGGCTCTAGGACATCCGCTGAAGGCTCTAGGACATCCGTTGTAGGCTCTAGGACATCCGTTGTAGGCTCTAGGACATCCGTTGTAGGGACTAGGACATCCGTTGTAGGCTCTAGGACATCCGTTGTAGGCTCTAGGACATCCGTTGTAGGGGCTAGGACATCCGCTGTAGGCTCTAGGACATCCGCTGTAGGCTCTAGGACATCCGCTGTTGGGGCTGGGACGTCCGCTGTTGGGGCTGAGACATCCGCTGTTGGGGCTGGGACATCCGCTGTTGGGGCTGGGACATCCGCTGTTGGGGCTGGGACATCCGCTGTTGGGGCTGGGACATCCGCTGTTGGGGCTGGGACATCCGCTGTTGGGGCTGGGACATCCGCTGTTGGGGCTGGGACATCCGCTGTTGGGGCTGGGACATCCGCTGTTGGGGCTGGGACATCCGCTGTTGGGGCTGGGACATCCGCTGTTGGGTGTAGGACATCCGCTGTAGGGTCTAGGATATCCGCTGTAGGGTTTGAGACATCCGGGTCTCGGGCGCCAAGGTTTCAAAGTCTCGGGCGCCAAGGTTTCAAGGTCTCGGGCGCCAAGGTTTCAAGGTCTCGGGCGCCAAGGTTTCAAGGTCTCGGGCGCCAAGGTTTCAAGGTCTCGGGCGCCAAGGTTTCAAGGTCTCGGGCGCCAAGGTTTCAAGGTCTCGGGCACCAAGGTTTCAAGGTCTCGGGCACCAAGGTTTCAAGGTCTCGGGCACCAAGGTTTCAAGGTCTCGGGCTCCAGTTTCAAGGCCTCGGGCGCCTGTTTCAAGGTCTCCGGCACCGGTTTCAAGGCCTCGGGCGCCAGTTTCAAGGCCTCGGACGCCGGTTTCAAGGCCTCGGACGCCGGTTTCAAGGTCTCGGGCGCCGGTTTCAAGGTCTCGGGCGCCGGTTTCAAGGTCTCGGGCGCCGGTTTCAAGGTCTCGGGCGCCGGTTTCAAGGTCTCGGGCGCCAGTTTCAAGGTCTCGGGCGCCAGTTTCAAGGTCTCGGGCGCCAGCTTCAAGGTCTCGGGTGCCAGTTTCAAGGCCTCGGGCGCCGGTTTCAAGGTCTCGGGCGCCAGTTTCAAGGCCTCGGACGCCGGTTTCAAGGTCTCGGGCGCCGGTTTCAAGGCCTCGGGCGCCGGTTTCAAGGTCTCGGGCGCCGTTTTCAAGGCCTCGGGCGCCGGTTTCAAGGTCTCGGGCGCCAGTTTCAAGGTCTCGAGCGCCAGTTTCAAGATCTAAGAGATCCACCTGCAGGTCATGAGGGTCTTCTACATAGGGACTGTCATTATGTTCGTCTTGAGTTCACCCTTCCACGGGTCTCGCTCTATAGAATTAACTTGAGTTGTTTCTAAGGGATTTGACGTCTACTGCGTATCGGGGCATGTGTGTACCACTAGGTTAATTGCTCATTCACGTACTGGTATATATTGTGTAGCATTTCATTCATTTTATTATAAAAAATGGATTTTAGAGTACAGAGTACTATGCTACCGTGAAATTATATTTTTCACTCATCTAAGAACAGAGGGAAATTTATTCGAACGGTAGAGTAGGTTTTTCAATTCAGATACTAGCAACTTGACATAACCAACCATAGCAGCGAGCGAACATGATCAAAGTGTTAACTTTGAGGTCATGTAAGATTCTGAACCTCCTCGAGGCTATATTGGGGTGTTGCCCTAGTCTCTCCTTAGAGCGTCCTCAGACAGACACAGTAAGGTACCTGCCGCTGTGCATGAACGTTGGTCTCACATCCTGTGCAGGGTTGTGTTACAGACACGTAGATCTTCAATACATCGTTTTTATTCGTCTGATAGACAGCCGACTTGTATTTCCTAGAGCCTGCAGCGCACATGCTACAATCGCTCCTGCTTCATTTTACGATGCGAGTTTGTCTTCACTGCGCAGGAACCACTGCATCAACCGTGTACGTTCTTACCCTCTCAGGTTCGAGCAATATAATGGTTATTGAGACGTATTCGGTGCCCTTCATGTTAGCCTGAGTCCATTACCCTAAAACCAGAGCCTAGCTTTATGTTGAGCAGCCTTCCGCTACGTCATGGTGCGATAAGCTTACTAGGTTAATTGGGCTCTTCTTGCCAGATTAGAATCGTGAACAGCGTGAGCGTTCTTTTGCTTAGGTCGTATTTATGGTGACTTCATGTTTTGCGTGAGAGATCGTCTGCCACACGTGCGTGTAACTTGCTCCGCGTTCTAAAGGTTGCTGCCTTCGTAACTTAACACGTTAGAAATGAACAATGCCCGAGTGAGGGAATGAAATTTATTTTTTTAAATAAATATACGTAGAGAATGGAACACAGGTCATTCCTAACCTCTTAACAGTTTATGATTCATTTTTTATGTGAGCAAATCTTTAGCCCTGGTAAAAACCTCTTTTAATTGTCATATCATTACACAAAGCACGCAACCATGCCGATTGTGAATCCTGTACTTATACCGGAACTAGTTGCAACGACCCGTTTCACAGAACGATGGCCAGGGGTTATTGACCTCCGCTGCATTATACCATACGATCGCAGTGTGGACAATTTTTTTGTAAATTGAGCTGAGGAACATAATCATAATGTCACTACTATGGACTTACTGGCACTCGGTTTATTTTTGTCCTCAATTCTATGGCGACGTCCGAGTGTCATCCTCTACCACGCGTAGGCGTCAGTACAATAAAGCGTGTGATTGCTGAGCTGGCAACGAAATTACCCTAATTCATGTCACTCGCTTAAACCCGCTGCTATCCTTGGTTCGCTCGAATCTTGGTGCTGTAACAGCACCTCAGCATGGCTCGTAAGTCAGGTATTGCCTTCAGGCGATGGTTACTGCCTTGGTACATACTAGTCGCCGCCTTGCGGGCACAGAACTTGCGTTCTCAGAACTGCACTCGCACGGCACGCTAGATTATGGCGTCGTTCTGGTGGCTTGAAGCGGTGAAGCTTAGTCATAAAAGTGGTGAAGCGTAGTCATAGAAGTGGTGAAGACTAGCCATAGAAGTGGTGAAGCTTAGTCATAGCCGCATCGGAAGTCCACTTTACGTCTTGTGCGTTGTGACGATCTGCTGTGACGAACCCGCTGCGTACGTAAATTGTCTCATAGAAACCGAGCACTGTTTCCTTGCCCCTGTTAAATGTGGTGGTGTCGGCAGTAGTAAAAGGGCAGAGAAATGTCAGTTACACCGCTTGCAATACCCGCTGAAAAAAAACACAAGTGGTTGAATCGGTTTTTCAACAGCAGAGATATCGAAATAACTAAATTGAAAACCGAAATAACTAGTACGGAATAAATACCATGATGTACTTCAGCAACCCAGCTCACCAAAGCAGGTCGATTAACCAGCGGTTGGTGCATACTTGAGCGGACGGGTTTCTTTGTGTTTTCATTTACCAGTACGCAGTATTATTTAGCACAGCAAACAGTCGTGTTTGCGTGAGAGCGGCCAATTAAACTGCGATCTTTGTTTTTAGCGAGCGAACCATGCGAGGTAATGGAGATGGTCGCAGCGCGGACACGCAAGCCTCCTGCCGCCTAGTGCTCGGGTGTCTGCAACGCTTCCTATGCGCCTGCGTCAATTTTGAGGAGTACTTTGTTGCAATTCATCGTGTGGACATTTGACCAATTTGGTGCTGAAGAAAAATGTGCCGAAGCGTTCTGTTGATCCCTGTGAATTATGGCGATCGAAATGTAGGACTAACGTTGGTATTTTGTCCCCTCAGAGGGATGTAAGTAATGTGTCTATAGGAATTAGCACTCGCAAACGTAAGATGTGAGGTTCGGAGCTTGAGATTAGGTAGGTCTTCCTTTTGTTGTGGTAAACTAGGTTTTTCATTTTGCTAAGAACTACCTTTTTTGGCTCACTGCTCTCCTGTCAGTCAGCACCTACTACTTTCTTTTTAAACTTTTATCTTGTTGCATCAACTTCTCTCTCAATTTACTCTTGCTAAAGACCTTGTGCATACATTCTGCGTTCCTTTCTAAATGGTGTCTTCGTCCTTCCTCGCTCTGAAACTTTTGTATTGCGGTTAGGGAGGCTTAAACTAACATCTAATTTAATCTTTGCTACGGACCTTTTTCTCCCTCGCTCCAGACAGGTTTTTCAGAGTTTATTATTTACTTTTTCAACTTTTATCATGTTTCTTATACTTACTTTCTAACTAGCTGTTTTTGTGTAGAGGAGATCATGTGTGGATACGAACCTTGTGCATAGATTCCTCATTCCCTTAATTTCATACTTGAGGGCGTGCTTTCTTCCTTCCTTTCATTGGAACACCTTTGTTGGGGTTTGGAAGACTTGACACTTTGACCGCAACGTGGGCCACCGCCTGCCATGGAGGGGATTTTTATAATGCTGCTGACCGACCAGCAGTCACAAACTCAATTTTCATGAATACTTTATTATAGGTAAACAAAAAGCACGACCCAGTTAACGTTTACAATTTTATAAATTGCTGGCTACAAGTGACTTTAAATTTGAATTGAAAATTGAACTTCAGTTTACCCAATTTCACTTAGTGTTTAACTAACTTGTAATCTAATGCAATCATTGATATATTATTTTTAATTCTGCCTGTAGCTTTCTCGCTATAGAATCTTCCTATTTTATTCAAAAATGTTCTCCTTCCGGATATTGTTAGTGAAAGTGAGCGCTCATATGCAGAGTGGATACATTTTCGCACTCGAAATAAGTTTTCACTTCAGGGAAAATTTTTATCATAACTGTCTCAAGAACGAACGCTATGTGGCATAAATAGCTAATGTGATCATTCGTTTGAAAAGGGATCCGATGATTTAGAAGTTGTTTTCCCTTGGGCGATAAAACCACGAGAGTGCTGCTCTAGCGTTGCGTTCGCCAATGGAAAAGCACTCTCGAAATCGACAGAGATTTATTTTAGTTTTATTTCGCAGTTTCTTCCCAATATTGGAGTGGGAGAGGGGGCACTGCCACCGTGGTAACCCGGCAGCTGCAGTGCTAGGCCTAAATGGCTTGTTTTGTGCAGCCCCGGTCTCAACGGGGCTTTGTGTTGCGCGTACTGCGTCTCCAAGAATTGGTGTCGTTACAGCTCCTCAATGTCATGGCACGCCCACCGTCTTCTGTCCTTCAAATGACGGCTTAAATCACTTGAAAAGTGATGCTTCCATATCCAGCACATGTCGCTCTTTACGTTTGGGAAGTGTGGAACTGCATTTCTTCCGGGTATAACTTCGCGGTGACTCTTGCCTTATTTTTATTGCTCGCCTCGAGTCATTTGGACTGCAGTGCTCGTTGACACGCAGCGCTGTGCTCCAGAATATCTTACTTCATCTCGAGGGCTGGTCGGTCACACGTCTTCTCTGGACTTTTTATTTGTAATTATATTCCACGAAATACTGCTGGTAGACGCGTCATTGCATTATGCAGGGTGACCAGCATAATGCTTGTTATAATAATAATGTTATTGCTTGTGGAACAAGCTATAACATGAGGCGAGGACGAAGTAAACTTTTTACTCAACAACCGCGTGGTTGGAAATGTTTTGTTAAAGAATTATAAGGAGTTTAAATTTTTATATGCACACCTAGGTCTCCTGATCTAACGCCCCTAGATTTCATCTTCTGGAGACATTTGAATTGTTTGGAGTACGAAACCCCCTAAGGTGGATTCAACTATACATATTGTATCTGTGGGAGTTGGCTTTCTCTTGGGTAATTTGTGAGGTCTCGAGCAAAAGGTTAGGTAGGTCTACCTTTTGTTGAAATGTTTCTTTCGGTTCACTGCTGTCCTGTTTTCCAGCACCTACTACTTTCTTCAAATTTTATCTTGTTTCATGAACTTCTTTCTCAATTAATTGTTTCTATGCGCTTTTTGCATAGATTCCGCGTTCCCTCAACTTGTATTAAATGGTACCCTCCTGATTCTTCTCTTGGGAACGCCTTTGTAGCGGTTAGGAAGGCTTAACTAACAGCTAATTTAATCTCTAATCTAATCTAAAATACGCTCTGGGAAGGAGCCGGTGTTCATCTCTAAATTTTAAGTATAATTCTAAATACATAAATTTCATCGCGAGCAGGCGTAATTTCAAAAGCACATTACTAATGCAGGTGAAAATGTCCTGCATTCATGAATTATTTCATCGACTAAAATTCCATCGTAAAACACTTGTGAAAACAGGTTTTTACAGGCTTGCTTAGCACGTTTCGTTTTAATGCCTGCAACACAATGAAGAAAAATTCGTCCTCGAGCCTGGAGTTCGTACTTTACAAATTATCCAGACGAGAGTAGCCGGGCTTTACAATATATCATACGTACTACTTTCAAACCCAAAAAACAGAACAGTTTTGTTTAACACTTTGACTGCGGCAGGCAACTACATATTATGTTCAACACCAAACTCAAATTTAAAGTCGATTGTAGTAAACTATTTTGAAAATATCAAACATGAGCTGGATCGTGCCTTCAATTGGCTTTGAATAAGTATTTATGAAAATTGAGTTTACGACTACTGGTTGATCAGCTGCATGATGAATATTACCTCCTTGTACCACCGGTGGCACACTTCGCAGTCAAAATGTTGAACTGACATTCAACACCCAACTAACATAAAAACATCCAACTAACATTAGTGCTTGAGCTGGTTTGCTATTTGTTATTATATTAGCCGAACAGTGGACAGTTTTCAGTTACCATCTCATTACAGAGAGCGGCATCGAGACGTATTACAAGTTGTTAAGTAATCCCTCCCGCAGCACCCTCTCCTCGTACTCTGCGTATAAATTTCTTTAGTTTTACCAAATATTCAAACCAATTTGTAACGTGTATGGCATCTGACGCTTTTAACATACTCTACCTGAATATACCTAACAAAGAACACGATGTAACTCCTTAATGTAGTTTTTATTCGAATTTTACGTCCAAATTTCGTAGCTCAACCAAATATTCTAAATAATGTGTAACTTGTGTGGGATCTGACGCTTTTAACATACTCTCCTTGAATAAAACTTGCAGAGAACACGATTTAACTCCTTAATACAGGCAGATGAGCCCCAATTCCGCACAATGAGGCGCGCTGAAGCGAGCAAGCGTGGTGCAGCCTTTGGATGCTGCTGCAGATGAGCCTGGCCTTGAGTTCCGACCTGTGTTACGGTGGATATGTTACGTTCATGAGCTGGTACTGCTGCACTTTGCGCTCTTGTGTCGCTTATAAGTTCCTGTTCCATGACGGGGCCTGTGTTACACCCATGAGCTGGTACTGTTGCTCTGAACTTTATTCGTGTCACTCAAGTTCCTGTTCCGTGACGAGGGAAATTCTAATCTATGAGCCGGAACTCCTGCACTTTACTCTCTTTTCTCTTTGCTGGTGTAATAGTTCCATTTTAGGTTGGCTTTTCAGTCCTGCTGCTGCAGCATCAGTCGTTAAATTTTCCATTTTCTAGATTATCTTATGCCATTGCTGTGGCATCGGATTTTAAAGTTCATATTTTATACGACCCCAATTACGTAGTTTTAGGAATCATTTTAATAAGATATTTCATATACTTTTCCACCACTATCCAATGAGACGAATTATCTTTATATTTTACAATTCATTTAATAATGTAATTGAATGGTTCATTTCGATTATCATGGTCATGTCATTATTTTTGGTAGAAGTGTCGCGTACATCAATAATATCGTATTTTCAAGGCAATCAAATGTCCATGCATTTTCTGTGTAATTTCCTGGATATTGTCTTCTTTCCCAATCCCCACTCTCACTTCCTAACTTACAAAGGGAGACACGTGACAGAGCACAAATTTCTTTATTGAAACGGATGCACGAACGCTGGCAACTATTTGTCACAAAGCTGTTGAGAGAGAAATTTATAAGACGTGATCTTAATAACCAGGACTTATTATATGAGTTTATTTGGGCGTACGTGGAGGATGTGAATGCATGCAAAGAGGGTGGTCATATTTAAAAAAAAAAAACATTAAATGCTATCGAGATGAGATTGGGCTTACCATTCTCAGGTCTTTTATGACAAGTCCCGGAACACTGACTTCCATTGTCATAAACCGTCTCGAAACATTACGGACTCATCGCCTGCGAGTGATGATCCTAAGAACGAACAACAAGGCAGCCTCAGTTGTAATGCTGCGCTTGTCTCTCCATCAAAATTAAGCCCTAAATAGGCTTCGGGACAAACGCTTACGACAGTTATTGACAGTTAATTGTTGTAAAGGCCCACAATTCTAATTAATCAATGAGAAACGAAATCGTAGATCTAATCTTCATGGAACGAAAAACATTTAACGTAGTCACAGTTAAGGAGACACCGAAATATATTCTTTCAAGCGAAGTGGTAACCCTCAGTGACGTGGAGTTCCCATAGGGTGGCTGGATGAAGGGTGAGCACTCAGCTGACGCCGACTTATGTTGGGCGAGCGAAAGCTGGGTGGCGTTCTTCGTGTTATAGATGAGTTGTGCGCAAGATTTTGCGGAGGATCGTAGAGGACTGCACAAATGCTAAGTCGTTTTGACGAGGACACCTCTCTCACGAGAGGGCGATTTGAGCTCTTTTCGAGGTATTGAACCCCTCAGGGGGATACAACTATTGTATGTATGGGAATTAGCACTCCCAGGGGGATAATGTGTGGGCCAGAGCTGAGAGTTAGGCAGGCAGCTCCTACTACTTTCTTCTTCGACTTTTTTCTTGTCTCATGAACTTCTTTCTCAATTTACTGTTTCTGTGCCCCTTTTGCATAGATTCCTCGTTCCCTTCTTTCTACACTGAATGGGGCCTTCCTCCTTCCTCACTTTGAAACGCTTTTTTTTAGCGGTTAGGGAGGCTTAAACTAACATATAATCAATTAATTCGAGGCATTTAAGGAAACGCAGTTCCCTCGTAGCGTCGTAATTACACGTAAATGCAATATAGTGGTAGTGTGAAACCAGACATCAGTTCCTGTTGCGTAACGGCGAATGTGATACATCCATGAGCTGATGATACTGCAATTTACACCCATTTGTGTCCCTTCGTCAGTTTCTGTTGCGTCGTGTTGTCGAGCCCTGATGCTATTTTGGCAATCCTAACGAGTCACTTTGTTAGGTCCCGTTGGGGACGCTTGCTAGTTACATTCGCATCTCCTTCTTGCTGTGAATTTTTTTTTGCTGTGTGAGTGTGATCAAAGTTCTTTTCAGATTTTCAGCAGGGCGATTCATGGAACATCTTCTGCATAACAGAAAAAATGGTGTAGCATTGCACATTATTTAACGATAATGTGTCTGAATATGGAAGTTCTGTACTCCATCATTACAAAAAATCAAACTTTTAAACATATTGGAAAATAAAATAACTGACCATCCATCTGCCTATAAAAGCCTTGAACCGAACTCCTTTTAAATCACATACAAATTAGAAGCGTACTCATCACGCAAAACAGTTGCAAACACATCACAGCGGTACAGCACACACACTCACACATACACACCTCTCAGGGGGATACAACTATCTATCTACGTGAATTAACGCTCCCAGTGGGAAGATGCGAGGTCGTAAACTGGAGGTTAGGGAAGTCTGACTCAAGTTAGAATAGAATAGTTTTTTTTTTTTGTTACGAACCATCTTTTTATCGGTTCAGTGCAGTTCTGTCTCACAGCAGTTACTACTTTTTTCAACTTCTATCTTGTTTTATACCTTCTTCCCTAACTTGCCCTTTTTATGTGCAAGGGATTTTGGGGAAGAAAACACCCATTACACAGATTCAACGTTGCTTTGACTTATGCTAAATTGGTGTCTTCCTCCTTCCTCTCTTTGGAACACTTTTGTAGAGTTATAACAATCAAATCTGAGGAGTCTTTCCATTTTCTGGATCGTAAGTGTTACGTCACTGCGTAAAATTTTAAATTCATAAAATTTCTAACATTTTAGTATAACGTTTCCTTTCTACTCCGTGGCAAATGTCGCCAACACTCATGCCGGTACCACAACTTTTCGTCTGAATCTCGAGAGCTGGTGCTTTCTTCGACGCTCTAAGTCGAACCATTGGTTTGGTCTTATGAACCGTGGGCTTAGTCTGCCGAACCGAAGGCTTAGTCTGCCGAACCGAAGGCTTAGTCTACCGAACCGAAGGCTTAGTCTACCGAACCGTTGTCTTAGTCTTGGTGTGAAGGCCTAGAGACTTAGTATGAAGGCCTAGAGACTTGGTATGAAGGCCTAGAGACTTGGTATGAAGGCCTAGAGACTTGGTATGAAGGCCTAGAGACTTGGTATGAAGGCCTAGAGACTTGGTATGAAGGCCTACAGACTTAGTATGAAGGCCTACAGACTTAGTATGAAGGCCTACAGACTTAGTATGAAGGCCTACAGACTTCGTATGAAGGCCCAGAGACTTGGTATGAAGGCCCAGAGACTTGGTATGAAGGCCCAGAGACTTGGTATGAAGGCCCAGAGACTTGGTATGAAGGCCCAGGGACTTGGTATGAAGGCCCAGGGACTTGGTATGAAGGCCCAGAGACTTGGTATGAAGGCCCAGAGACTTGGTATGAAGGCCCAGAGACTTGGTATGAAGGCCCAGAGACTTGGTATGAAGGCCCAGGGACTTGGTATGAAGGCCCAGGGACTTGGTATGAAGGCCCAGGGACTTGGTATGAAGGCCCAGGGACTTGGTATGAAGGCCCAGAGACTTGGTATGAAGGCCCAGAGACTTGGTATGAAGGCCCAGAGACTTGGTATGAAGGCCCAGAGACTTGGTATGAAGGCCCAGAGACTTGGTATGAAGGCCCAGAGACTTGGTATGAAGGCCCAGGGACTTGGTATGAAGGCCCAGGGACTTGGTATGAAGGCCCAGGGACTTGGTATGAAGGCCCAGGGACTTGGTATGAAGGCCCAGGGACTTGGTATGAAGGCCCAGGGACTTGGTATGAAGGCCCAGGGACTTGGTATGAAGGCCCAGGGACTTGGTATGAAGGCCCAGGGACTTGGTATGAAGGCCCAGGGACTTGGTATGAAGGCCCAGGGACTTGGTATGAAGGCCCAGGGACTTGGTATGAAGGCCCAGGGACTTGGTATGAAGGCCCAGGGACTTGGTATGAAGGCCCAGGGACTTGGTATGAAGGCCCAGGGACTTGGTATGAAGGCCCAGGGACTTGGTATGAAGGCCCAGGGACTTGGTATGAAGGCCCAGGGACTTGGTATGAAGGCCCAGGGACTTGGTATGAAGGCCCAGGGACTTGGTATGAAGGCCCAGGGACTTGGTATGAAGGCCCAGGGACTTGGTATGAAGGCCCAGGGACTTGGTATGAAGGCCCAGGGACTTGGTATGAAGGCCCAGGGACTTGGTATGAAGGCCCAGAGACTTGGTATGAAGGCCCAGAGACTTGGTATGAAGGCCCAGAGACTTGGTATGAAGGCCCAGAGACTTGGTATGAAGGCCCAGAGACTTGGTATGAAGGCCCAGAGACTTGGTATGAAGGCCCAGAGACTTGGTATGAAGGCCCAGAGACTTGGTATGAAGGCCCAGAGACTTGGTATGAAGGCCCAGAGACTTGGTATGAAGGCCCAGAGACTCTGTATGAAGGCCCAGAGACTCTGTATGAAGGCCCAGAGACTCTGTATGAAGGCCCAGAGACTTGGTATGAAGGCCCAGAGACTTGGTATGAAGGCCCAGAGACTTGGTATGAAGGCCCAGAGACTTGGTATGAAGGCCCAGAGACTTGGTATGAAGGCCCAGAGGCTTGGTATGAAGGCCCAGAGGCTTGGTATGAAGGCCCAGAGGCTTGGTATGAAGGCCCAGAAGCTTGGTATGAAGGCCCAGAGACTTGGTATGAAGAACCAGAAATGAGAGTCTAGAAACCCCTGTGCAAGAACTCATCGTGTGATGCAAATGCTACCCTCCGCACGGAGCAGCAAAATAGAGGGCATGCGGCACCGTAATGACAGAGCACACCGCCTCGTGATGAACACCTCCTGTGCCTCTCGCGCTGCCCCAGTATACGGAGGAGGCGTAGCGACGCGTAGGCTGTGGTAATGGTACTTGTTTTTGTCTCGTCATTTGCTACGTCTTTTGCCTCTCTTTGAGCTGAATTGTTTGTTAGGTCCTGATGATCTCGCAGGTTTTACCCGCGCTCGCTCTGTTTTGTGCCTGTGTAACTTGCTGTATTTTACTTAGTTGTCCCTTTTGCATGGTGGTGAATGATCTGTTCATCTAAAATAATGAGGTTTAAGACTATTCCCTCCCTACCGGTCGCAATGAATGAAATGTTCAACACTTTAGCGTGGCCAACTTATTGAAGCCATTTGCTTACCCTTTTTACCCTCGCCTCCATCCTTTATTGGCCGACCAACAAAGGACATTTCTATTACATTTTTCCTAAAGCATTCACCCATTTCAAACACACTCGTCTCAGCACGTTGTGAGAGTACCTTAAGTTTCGCTTTTCAATCGATTATTTCTCGTTTCCACTAGTCGGATCACAAGGTTCTCCCCTCATGTGCAAACAACTATTGTATGTGTGTTGGAAACACGCTCCTAATGAGAAAACGTGGGGTCCCCAGCGGAAGGCCAGTTAGGTTTTCTTTTTGCTGAAATACACTGCGTTTTTGGTTTTACTTTGAATCATTTTCTCTGGTTCACTGCTCTTTTGTCGGTAAATATATTTTTTTTCTCCAATTTTAAAATTCATTTATAAAATTTTTCAATCAGTTACTATTCGTAGGGTGTGTGGACAAACATGCATAAATTCCCTCTTCCTTTACTTCCCGCTTAACATATTTCCTGTGAAGTGACCCACCGGTGGTCACTTAGGTGATTTTCACAATGCTGCTGATCCCCTTGCAGTCGCTAACTCATTTTTTATAAATACTAAATGAAAGCTAAATGAAAGCCCGATCCAGTTGATGTTTGACACTTTCAAAGTTGATTACCACAATTTACTTTAAATTTGAATTGAATCTTGAACTTCAGTTTAACCCTTCACTGTTAACGTGTTAATTGGGCTCTCCTTCTTCCTCTTTTTAGAACACCTATGATGTAGTTAGCACAGCTATAAAAACTAATGTAATCTAAATAATTACTAGGCTCATTTACTCTCAATAAGGCATTCTACGCTGCTGCCACCACCAGCCTAGAGAGGGAACATCGATTGCGTTATCCTTATAAGTCCATCAATGGTTTTTATTTAATCCATCATTTATCAAGAGCGTAGTCATTAAGAATAATGAGTCGTATCATCAAAATAAGAATTGTTCGTGCATATCAGTGTTTTCAAAGCTTGTTTACGGGCAAAGAAGGTCTCGTTAATTGCTCCCCTCAATTAAGCGCATTCATATTTTTCTTCTCCCCTTGGAACATATGGATGAATAAAGGCACAGTAATTATAGGTGTTCTTCGTTAATAAGGGGTTGTTAATACTGATATATATATATACTTCAGAACTGGTTGGTTGAGATATGGCATCATTGTATTCGAAATAAAAATTAAGGGACTTGGGTGATGTACCCCTTCGTGATGTTGGGGTTATGAATTTGGTCAAGATGGATACATTAATCGATAAAAAAATTAAATCGCAGTTCATGAATCAGATTGGGCTTCTCATCTTCGAGACAAAATGAATGATTTCAAAACGCAGTAAAGTCTGAGCCAATCATGCTCAGTTTCACTTAGGCCTTAATTTCACGAAGAATACAGGAAGATCACCATAAGTGACGTTCCAAAAGAGGACATTTGACGTGCTCTTCAGCTTCGTTAAGAGTGAATGACAATGGGCGCTTACACCAAGCCGCCATCCACGAGGACCCGGAAATTAGTAACCAATATCTGAGCTAGAATCAAACGCATGTGTTTATCAAGTATCAGATAGAAATCTCGATAATCCTAGTAAATTAATCTAAGAAGTGAACTCTACTCTTTACTCTGTGAAATGAAACGTGTTCAGCACGTTGGCTACGATTGTGCGGCTGCTACGGTCAGTTAGGTTAGGCTAGAAGAGGCCGTTTTGAAAAACCGGCTTTCCTGCTCTAATACATTTTTAAATTTTTTAAAAAAGTATAAAGAACACAATTGAACCATAATATGTGAACTTTTACTCTAAAATTTATTTCGGAAAAGGTAGCAAAGTAGTTGAAATGTTATTTGTATATTCCGGAACGTAAATGAACATTGTACCTAGTGGTACACAAATGTACCACTTCGGAGTTGGTGTTAATGAGAGTGTAAATACAGTGAAATCAAATTCTCTGGTGAGAGGAGTGGCATCCATAGGTGTCACATTAATTAAGAACGTGTTGTGGTGAGAGAATCTCGGCTATGAACGGTAGGCTAGGAAGCTTTTGTAGGAGGCTGGGAGTTTTCGTCCTTTCGTAGTGAAACGTTCGGTGGTATAAAAGCATTTAAAAAGTTCGGAAAACTAGTGGTATAGACGCTTTAATTTTCTTATCGGCGAAATATTTCTTTTGTAAGCCAGCGCGAGTCTTCTAAGTATCCATAATAAGTAAAGAAGCGTGGGTCAGACGAAATTCTCCCATCTGAAGCGCCAAGCTTATTCAGTAGTTCATTGGTAGTGATGGAGACCATAACAGTGCAGTGGCCGGTTTTCCTAGCGCAATCTATCACGTGAATTTCCTTCACCGGACGCAATAGCAACACTTCATCAGCGATATCTCTTCCTCACGAGTGATGCACCGCGCTAGGCACGCACAACGCCTCACCGCTGCACATCTCCATAGTCGCTATCGGGCGTAGCGGGTGCAGCTGTGGGAAGAGTATTTATTGCCTTCTCTTAAGGAGACTAGGTGGTCATTAGGAACAGCCGCACTGTGAGGTGTGTGGCCAGATCTGGCACGCGCTTCAGGAGACGGATTTTTCGTAGCTTTACGTCGTCATACTGACGTTGTAAGTTTCTTTGTTGACTTGGTTTAACTAAGCGCTGATTTTTCATGCATAAAATTCTCTTTTTTCTAGTGTAATTTGAGCACGAGCATCTCACAATTTTGCTCAAACTTGCGGTGTTTGACTCCCCTCAGGGGGATAAAAATTATAATTATTGTATCTATGGGAATTAGCGCTCCCAGGGGGACAATGTGAGGGCCAGAGCTGAGAGTTAATTAGGTAGGCTTTCTTTTTGTTGAAATAAAATGTTTTTGTTATGTTAAGGACCACCTTTTTTCGGTTCACTGCCGTCCTGTTTGTCAGACCTACTGCTTTCTTCTTCAACTTTGGTCTTGTTTCATAATCTTCTTTCACAACATACTGTTTCCATGCCCTTTCTGCGTAGATTCCGCTTTTCCTTAACTCCATGCTAAATGGTGCCGTCTTCCTTCCTCTCTTTGGATCGCTTTTGTTGCTGTAGGTAGGGAGGCTAAAACTAACGAATAATTGACTAATCGACTGCGGTGTTTGGCATTAAAACTGCAGGTAACGAAATCAAGCCAACACAAACTGTACCAACTCATTATTTAATTGACAATCCGGCCTAATAACAGTTCCCGAGGCGCAAATGTTGACGGTGTACAGATATTTGTTGTATTGAATGGACATTTTGTAGATTGACAGATTGGCTGGTGTTCATCACTGAAATGCACTCGCTTGACTGATGTGTTTTTCTACGACTTAGAGTGCTTGGCAGACAGCCTGCATTGCTAGTCCTCATGCTCTTGCGGTCGTAACTTGCTGTCTCGTGTGCCTAACTTTTGTTCCTGAGGCCTTTTGCGCTATGGCCTCAAATGTTTCTGGGCCTACTGGGTACCACAGCCACTCTCATCTCTGAGGCCTCTTGTGCTGCAGCCTCTGTTGGGCCTGAGGCCTCTTGTGCAGCAGCCAATGTTGTTCCTGAGGCCTCTTGTGTAGCGGCCAATGTTGTCCCTGAGGCCTCTTGTGCAACAGCCAATGTTGTGCCTGAGGCCTCTTGTGTAGCAGCCAATGTTGTGCCTGAGGCCTCTTGTGCAACAGCCAATGTTGTGCCTGAGGCCTCTTGTGTAGCAGCCAATGTTGTGCCTGAGGCCTCTTGTGCAACAGCCAATGTTGTGCCTGAGGCCTCTTGTGTAGCAGCCAATGTTGTGCCTGAGGCCTCTTGTGCAACAGCCAATGTTGTGCCTGAGGCCTCTTGTGTAGCAGCCAATGTTGTCCCTGAGGCCTCTTGTGCAACAGCCAATGTTGTGCCTGAGGCCTCTTGTGTAGCAGCCAATGTTGTCCCTGAGGCCTCTTGTGCAACAGCCAATGTTGTGCCTGAGGCCTCTTGTGTAGCAGCCAATGTTGTCCCTGAGGCCTCTTGTGTAGCAGCCAATGTTGTCCCTGAGGCCTCTTGTGTAGCAGCCAATGTTGTGCCTGAGGCCTCTTGTGTAGCAGCCAATGTTGTGCCTGAGGCCTCTTGTGTAGCAGCCAATGTTGTGCCTGAGGCCTCTTGTGCAACAGCCAATGTTGTGCCTGAGGCCTCTTGTGTAGCAGCCAATGTTGTGCCTGAGGCCTCTTGTGTAGCAGCCAATGTTGTCCCTGAGGCCTCTTGTGCAACAGCCAATGTTGTGCCTGAGGCCTCTTGTGTAGCAGCCAATGTTGTGCCTGAGGCCTCTTGTGTAGCAGCCAATGTTGTCCCTGAGGCCTCTTGTGCAACAGCCAATGTTGTGCCTGAGGCCTCTTGTGTAGCAGCCAATGTTGTGCCTGAGGCCTCTTGTGTAGCAGCCAATGTTGTCCCTGAGGCCTCTTGTGTAGCAGCCAATGTTGTCCCTGAGGCCTCTTGTGCAGCAGCCAATGTTGTCCCTGAGGCCTCTTGTGTAGCAGCCAATGTTGTGCCTGAGGCCTCTTGTGCAACAGCCAATGTTGTGCCTGAGGCCTCTTGTGTAGCAGCCAATGTTGTCCCTGAGGCCTCTTGTGCAACAGCCAATGTTGTGCCTGAGGCCTCTTGTGTAGCAGCCAATGTTGTCCCTGAGGCCTCTTGTGTAGCAGCCAATGTTGTCCCTGAGGCCTCTTGTGTAGCAGCCAATGTTGTGCCTGAGGCCTCTTGTGTAGCAGCCAATGTTGTCCCTGAGGCCTCTTGTGTAGCAGCCAATGTTGTCTCTGAGGCCTCTTGTGCAACAGCCAATGTTGTCCCTGAGGCCTCTTGTGTAGCAGCCAATGTTGTGCCTGAGGCCTCTTGTGCAACAGCCAATGTTGTGCCTGAGGCCTCTTGTGTAGCAGCCAATGTTGTCCCTGAGGCCTCTTGTGTAGCAGCCAATGTTGTGCCTGAGGCCTCTTGTGCAACAGCCAATGTTGTGCCTGAGGCCTCTTGTGTAGCAGCCAATGTTGTCCCTGAGGCCTCTTGTACTGCAGCCAATGTTGTCCCTGAGGCCTCTTGTACTGCAGCCAATGTTGTCCCTGAGGCCTCTTGTACTGCAGCCAATGTTGTCCCTGAGGCCTCTTGTACTGCAGCCAATGTTGTCCCTGAGGCCTTTTGTACTGCAGCCAATGTTGTGTTGTCTCTGAGGCCTCTTGTGCAGCAGCCAATGTTGTCCCTGAGGCCTCTTGTACTGCAGCCAATGTTGTCCCTGAGGCCTTTTGTACTGCAGCCAATGTTGTGTTGTCTCTGAGGCCTCTTGTGCAGCAGCCAATGTTGTCCCTGAGGCCTCTTGTACTGCAGCCAATGTTGTGCCTGAGGCCTCTTGTACTGCAGCCAATGTTGTCCCTGAGGCCTCTTGTACTGCAGCCAATGTTGTCCCTGAGGCCTCTTGTACTGCAGCCAATGTTGTCCCTGAGGCCTCTTGTACTGCAGCCAATGTTGTCCCTGAGGCCTCTTGTACTGCAGCCAATGTTGTCCCTGAGGCCTCTTGTACTGCAGCCAATGTTGTCCCTGAGGCCTCTTGTACTGCAGCCAATGTTGTCCCTGAGGCCTCTTGTACTGCAGCCAATGTTGTCCCTGAGGCCTCTTGTACTGCAGCCACTGTTGTGTTATCCCTGAGGCCTTGTTGTGCAGCAGCCATCTCTTTTTATCTCACGTTTCGTTCTAAGGTGCTTTTTCCATGGCTTCTTCTTGCTGTATGTTATTTTTTTAACTCTTGGTATGTGTCGGTTCATGGTTTATTTTTATTCCATGACCTCATTTCGTTCGATGGGACTTTTGTTCCGAGGCTTTTTTCTGTTCTGAGGCCTGTTTTTCTTCATTGTTTTTTAGTACTCTGGTCTCCTTTTGGTCTTTTTTTTTCATACCGTGGTCTCTTGTTGTGCTGTGATCTTCGGCGCAATCTGCTGTACAATCCTACAGGTGATTTCTCGCGCCATGAATGTCGAATATGAAGAACACCGGCGTCCAACTCCCACTCATGGAATGTACGCCGACATTGCTTCCCCTCGATGTCGATTGAACGCCTACCCTCACCCTCAACACCCGCAATTTGCGCACCTCTACCTCGCTCTTCTATTCATTTCTTACAAGGCTTGTCGCGTCATCGGGCTGCCACGTCGCTTCGAAGAATGTATTTCTACTACTTTGTACTTGGTCATATCGAATATTATGTATATTATTGAGATTAGATGGACGGTGTTGTCCCCTGCAAATTAATCTGGATTGAGGGTTTCTACCAATTAACTGTCAATGTTCACTCCAGCCGTTCCCATCCCTACACTTTGTTCTTAATCTTGTAGAAAAAGGCTTTTAAGGCTTGGGTCGGACGCTTACCCTGGGACTTTCAAGAGGGGGCAGAGAAGAGAACATTAAGAAAGAGCCGTACAAATAAGGGAAATCGCCTTACGGCGATAACTCCACACTTTGAGGCGCTTTCCCAACAAGAACGCGTGTTTGGCTGCGAGATTCCGGTTGTAGTAGTGTGCTCCATTTGCACTAAAGATTACATCAAAGAACGGAAAAATCACTCGGTAGCCTATACTAGAGTCAAATGACTTCTTTCATTACCAACTGGCCTTTCTCCGTCTTCACGTCACCGACACCCAATTGGAAGGCGTGGGATAAGTTCTCATAATGACCGTGTGTCTAGTTATGTTTCTCTCTCTCGACAGCTTCGCTGTGTATTCGTCAATTTCAACAATTATATAAATTCTCTTGCGTGAATTTAGATTTACTTTTTTGTTTAGTCGGAGAGAGAGAGAGAGAGAGTGATAAAGATGGAAAAAGGAAGACAATAATCCCACCTAATGATGCCCTTGATGTGTTTATTAGTATCTTTGTTTGGTGTTCGCTCCTTCCGTCTCTCTGTCAGGCTCATAAGGATGATTGATGACCGTAACTGTGATATAAATTTCATCAGTGCACATGAACAGGAATATTTTCATCGCAGGTACTATAAGGATTGATATATTTGTTTGTCATCCACATCTGCAAAATTTGCTCAAGGTAAATGTTGAATCCCGTCATTATTGACGGGCTGCGCATACTAGTTAATGAAATTATTCCTGACGGTTCTGAACACACACTGATGAATGATTGATTGATTGTCTTGAATGTACAGCTGGCTATATTGATCTACCCGATACGCTCACCAAAATAAATTACCTAACCCTTTTAGCCAAACTGGATCATTCAATCATATCACCCGCCAAACCAATTATGTAATTATATCGATGTAATTTGTGCATTTTAGATTGATAGTGGAGTGTGTCAAATATCCCAGTGAAATTATTCACAAAAGAACCTAATCGCGTAAATTAGAAAATTACGACCTCTGACGCTGCAGCAGTGGGATTAAATACCATCAAATGAGGGGAGCCCTTTTTGTTCCTTGTCCTCTTTTTGTTCCTTGTCCTCTATTTATTCCTTGTCCTCTTTTTGTTCCTTGTCCTCTTTTTGTTCCTTGTCCTCTTTTTGTTCCTTGCCCTCTTTTTGTTCCTTGTCCTCTTTTTGTTCCTTGTCCTCTTTTTGTTCCTTGTCCTCTTTTTGTTCCTTGTCCTCTTTTTGTTCCTTGTCCTCTTTTTGTTCCTTGTCCTCTTGTTGTTCCTTGTCCTCTTTTTGTTCCTTGTCCTCTTTTTGTTCCTTTTTTTTGTTCCTTGTCCTCTTTTTGTTCCTTGTCCTCTTTTTGTTCCTTGTCCTCTTTTTGTTCCTTGTCCTCTTTTTGTTCCTTGTCCTCTTTTTGTTCCTTGTCCTCTTTTTGTTCCTTGTCCTCTTTTTGTTCCTTGTCCTCTTTTTGTTCCTTGTTTTTTTTATTTCGTGTCCTCTCATTTCACCGAGGTCTTTTTTGTACAGAGTTCGTATTTACCCAGAACCTCAGTTGCTGAGTTAACATTTGGCTCTCATGTTTTAAACTGCCCCTCGCCGTCGTTTCCTCAATTGCTCTATACAGTAGCTTGGTCACCTCAGCCGCCTGGCAGCCGTTGCCTCATGACAGTTTTTGTCACTCGCGCAACAGTTGCTCACGTCTGCAGCCGGTTATTTAACGTAGCGCGTCTGTTTCTCATGTGTACGTAGGTTCTTACGCCGTAAAGCTGAGCTTAAGTGTTTTTAACCTGGCCAGTACCCAACATTGAGAGCTGCGAGCCATTATGCAGTCATCGCTATGTGCTCGACGTGAGTGAGACGCAAAAGCCAGACGGCACTGCCATTCATTTCTCCGTCTCCACGGCAGATGTAAGCAATACGACCGCCGTAATTTCTATTGCAGTCTGTTCTCTTTGTTCTCTAGACTTGTGATGTTTGCCTTGTTCTTTACTGCAGCCGAGTTGTTGCTTCACCTGATTCGTTTCTTTACTCAGCTCGTTTTTACTTCAATTAGTGCGTTAAAGGCTAACACAGTCAGACGGTTATTAATTGTTCTTTTAGATCCACTGGTTCAGTCAGCAGATTTTTGTTTCAGGTGTTGCACTTATCCATTGAGCTGGTGGATGCACCATTAATTCACGTGTGCACGTAGTCTGGGGAGTTTGCACTACAGCCGTGAACTTCTACAGTTTGTGAAGATAATGTCACGGACTATTATAACTATTCTATTATTTTGACAGGCAGATCAAGGTGTCAAGAGTACGAAACTTAACTCTGATTTTACTTCTTGAATGTTACGCGCGAAAGACAACTGCTACCATCTGTTTAATTGTCCGGTCGTTGTAATTCGTTAAACTTCCACACAATCACTTTCGTCTATGTTTTTATGATAACTTAAATTCTCAAACAACTCCTTGCTATTTAATGTTGATACAGTCGATGGAAATTTGTTGTGCGTCCATATGATATATAATTATTGGTGCAAAAAAAGACTGATTACTACTGAAACAGGAAATAATTACGGGTATTACTGGTCCGGGAAAATAAATTCTCGGTTCGGGTTTTTGTAGGACATACGGTACGCTGATGGTGTCTGTCCTAGCCAGAGTACAGTAATGAATCCGTCTTCTTCAAGGGAACCCCAAGTTACCTACCGTATAATTAGCACCACTTGGTGTGAGTTGTGGAGTAAGAGATTTATAGTAAATTATGCCTCTTCTTTCATTTTTTACTTCAAATCAAGGGAGACGATGACGAACTGTGCAACTGGCGTCTTGCACAACTTTCGTTTCTTGTTTTTATTCTCATTTCACCTTCCGCCAATTAAATATAAGGTCCTATATATTTAGAAAAATCTTCAAACCTCATTGTGTGGAATCAACATTTGTGACAACTTTTTACCAAATAGTGTTTTCTCTTTTTTCTTTTTCTTTATGGAAAAGTTTTCGCTTTCCTTTGCCTCGCAACGAGCTGTGCTTGAGAGACGCTGACAGGCGTTTTGTGGTGCACTCCAGTGGGGAAAAAGATTATTTTATTTATCTGAATGCACTTTTGAAAGATCAGTGCTCTCACTGGGTGCCTTCACTAGGATCAGTGAGGATCAGTGATCAGTGCCCTCACTGATCAGTGAGGTGATATAAGTGTCCTCAGTGCCCTTTTGATCAGTGCCCTCACTGGGATATAAGTATTGTATCAGGGAATTAGGGCAAAAGGGAGGTCCCAAACAGAATGTTATGTAGATCTTTTTTTGTTGTTGTTGAAATAGAATAGCATTTTCATTTTGCTTGTTGTGGACCATCAATTTTCAGTTCAAGGCTGTGCGGTTTTTTTTAGCACTTAATACTTCTTCTTCAACTTTTATCTCGTTTCATTGGCTTCCTTTCTAATTTGCTTGCATTTATGCTCAGGCAATCCTGTGAGGGAACACACTTTGTGCATAAACTTCTCGACCCATGAAATCCAACCAATTGGTAATTTCATCCTTCCTCTCTTTGGAGCACCTTTGTCGTAGTTATGGAGGCTCAAGTTAACTTATAATATGTATACGCATCTACATATGTAGTGTATATACACTACATCAAATACAGTATACACAGTATATGTATATAAATACGATTATATTTAAACGTCGTCTGTAGTGAAATCGAATGTATAATCATAATATTAGTAATAGTAATAATACGGTATTGATAAATATGGATTTACAGTGTGATTTATGTATGGGGTCTATGAGAAAATTTAATAATTCTTAAATTATTGAATGGATTTGAAAGAAGCATTTATGAAATGCTGAATAAATCCTATTTTTATCGGATATGTTGTAACCAAGTTACAGAGTCTGGCATAAAAGCCACATTCAGATGGAAAATGCGTACGATTTTTTCCTCTAATCACAATTGTGCCAGCCGATAAAATAACGGAATTGGGGAAAAAATCTCACCAACCATGCACATCTAAACGGTCACTTGATGCAACCAAATTCAATTTAAAAATCAGTTACATTCCACTGTACTTACATCGCCATCCCTCGCTCGGTTCAACACAGCAATGACTTATCTGAACAACAAGCGTTATCTCTGAAGCCCGGAACGCAGCTGGCAGATCATATTTAATCCCTGGCCAGAGACCTCCCTTGCAGTCTCTATACCCACTTGTGTGCATGTAAGGGCGGTTCGATCTGCAATTCTGTGCAGAGCTAATCAGCTTCGCATCTGATCCCTACAGCACAAACGTAGCCGGGTATTTGGGTTCGAATGTACGTATGCGCGTATAACACACACAATTTTACCATCAGCATGCGTAGGTTAGCCAACTGTTTATTGATGGTGTATTTTTATTGATGGTAAGTGTCTTTGACCCGGGTGTGTATCACGGCAGGCGAAACGGTAGAGGTTTCTTCTACCTTGGTGTGCATGCAGAACAGTAAATCAATTCCCTTTCGAGATACTACCGTACACTCTACAAGTTGTTGAACTTTCCAAGAGCTCAGTCGTTGCGTTTCAATAAGTAAATATTAATTCAATAAAGCCAAAAATAACTTATAAGAACCAAATATGAATTCATTAAAGCTAAAAATAACTTTCAATGAGTAAATATGACTGAAATAAAGCTAAAAATAACTTTGAAGAAAGGGTGGCCGACGCAACCCTTTTGGCAGCGCTGCAGCAGAAGTGCGCGATACCGCCGCATTAAGTTCAGACCTGCGCTCTTCATCACAAATATTTTAATGACATAATGAGTCGCCTAATTTGAAGTTACCCTGCAGCTGCTGCAGCTGCTGTTACGGGCTCGGAACGTTCGTTGTGCAAGCCTGTTCTCAAGCATGGGGTGTATTTATTCGCTCGATTATGTAGACCTTCTCCTCATGGGGATACAACTTTTGTATCTATGAGAATTAGCGCTCCCGGGGAGAATATGTGAGGTCCCGAGCAAAAGGGCTGGTAGGACCTCCTTTTGTTGAAATAGGAGAGATTTTTTTTTGTTTTGCTATCGATTGGCCATTTTTTTGGTTCACTACTGTTCTGTTTTTCAGCGCCTACTGTTTCTTTCTTCAACTTTCAACTCATTCCCTAAACTTCTTTTTCAAGTCGCTGTTTCTGTGCACTCTGTGCATAAATTCCACATTCCCTTTAACTCCATACTAAATGGTGTCTTCCTCTTTCCTCATTTTAGAACATTTTAGTTACAGCCAGGGAGCCTTAAATTAACATATAATCTA
This sequence comes from Morinoia aosen, assembly GCA_030386875.1. Taxonomy (NCBI): domain Eukaryota; kingdom Metazoa; phylum Arthropoda; class Malacostraca; order Amphipoda; family Talitridae; genus Morinoia; species Morinoia aosen. The sequence goes on along the minus strand of CM059564.1, from coordinate 26,031,522 downwards.
ATCTATTGATATGCGTTTAGTTTTATTCTGAAAATAAGTCTGATTCCACATGAATAATCATAATTAAGGTATCTAATGCCTCATAAATCTACACACGTACCATTTCTGGTTCAATAACTGGAGAACAGACATCCAAATGTAAACATTTATCGTCACGACCACCCGCATGTACACATTCACTCTGGTACAAATGCCCGCATTTGCACATTTCCTCTGGCAGGTATACCTGCATGCGCATCCTCAACCTGGCCCAAATAGCGGCTACAAACACGCACATCATTTGAGTACTCGCTTATGAGCGCACAGGACGGCACACACGTGCATGTAGGTGTGTCAGTCACTGGCCCCCCCCACCTGCCCTAACAACCAGCCCCCCACCTGCCCTAACAACCAGCCCCCCACCTGCCCTAACAACCAGCCCCTCCACCTGCCCTAACAACCAGCCCCCACCTGCCCTAACAACCAGCCCTTCCACCTGCCCTAACAACCAGCCCTTCCACCTGCCCTAACAACCAGCCCCTCCACCTGCCCTAACAACCAACCCCTCCACCTGCCCTAACAACCAGCCCCCACCTGCCCTAACAACCAGCCCCTCCACCTGCCCTAACAACCAGCCCCCCCACCTGCCCTAACAACCAGCCCACCACCTGCCCTAACAACCAGCCCACCACCTGCCCTAACAACCAGCCCCTCCACCTGCCCTAACAACCAGCCCCTCCACCTGCCCTAACAACCAGCCCCTCCACCTGCCCTAACAACCAGCCCCTCCACCTGCCCTAACAACCAGCCCCTCCACCTGCCCTAACAACCAGCCCCTCCACCTGCCCTAACAACCAGCCCCTCCACCTGCCCTAACAACCAGCCCCTCCACCTGCCCTAACAACCAGCCCCTCCACCTGCCCTAACAACCAGCCCCTCCACCTGCCCTAACAACCAGCCCCCCACCTGCCCTAACAACCAGCCCCCCACCTGCTCTAACAACCAGCCCCTCCACCTGCCCTAACAACCAGCCCACCACCTGCCCTAACAACCAGCCCACCACCTGCCCTAACAACCAGCCCCTCCACCTGCCCTAACAACCAGCCCCTCCACCTGCCCTAACAACCAGCCCCTCCACCTGCCCTAACAACCAGCCCCCCACCTGCCCTAACAACCAGCCCCCCACCTGCTCTAACCAGTCTCAAAGGCTTCTCTCATGATGATCATGTCACGACTTAATAACTTTTCGACAGAGGAATCACCCTGCATTTTCACCGCCGCTGCCGGGTGAGTGCAATGCGAGCGAAGCGGGATTTTGGCAAAGGCCGCCTCGTACATCTGCATTGTGAGATGCGCGCACCCTCACGATGTCACTCTGTTTCCTGTCTGCTGTTGCAGCCATTCTCAACCTTTCCTCCGCCATTGACCCCTTCGGCTTTATGGATTTCTCCATTCACCCAAAACACACGCACACACTTTTTTTGCACTCTCGTTTTATAAAATTAAATTCAATCGAGTTATATTTTAAAATTATAGGGCATTCCAATTATTTGCCCCCGATTATATAATTTTTTACCTCCTTGGGGGCAAATTTACCCATGGTTGAGAACCTCTGCTTTAGTGCCAGGTGGTCGCGTCTCCATTGCAGAGTGCGCTTACCGATCCGTGACAGTGAAATGTGCGTTGTCTGTTGCGTGGAATTCGTGTTTAGATTTGTCTCCAGTTTTGATTTGCCTTTTGTGCTGCCTAATCTCGCTGGCCAACGCCTATGTGTTTATCAGAATCGTGATCAGTGGTTGTAAAATCATTTTTAAATGAACTTTTAATTTTCTTTTAATGGTCTTTCAGTTTGCTTTGGAGAAGGGAGGAAACAATGAAATGGACATCCGTGGAGCCCAAATTTCAACTCGCTGGTTGCGATCTGCCGCCGTTGTTCACGAAGGGGATTTTCATATTGCTGCTAACCGACAACTAATTACAAACTCAATTTTCATTAATACTCAAAGCTAAATGAGGGCACGAGGTAACGTTTACTACTTTCAAATTTGCGTCCTACAATTGACCTTAAATTTGAGTTTAATTTTTAACTTCAGTTGAACTTATCGCGGTCGACGTGTTAACTTACCTCTGTTTTCAGTTTTTTGGCATCAGCAGCGAAACTGGTCGCTCCAAAAATGGTAGCTCCAAAAAATTTATCACGTATGTGCACGAGATTGAACCCGGGACCTTCGCCACAGCGTTACTCTGCCTTTACGCCAAGGGGAGGAATAGGTGCCTCAGGCACGCTTTGTACACTCATTTCTTCCTGGTGGCTACTACAACTGGAATTCAGTAAATTTTGGGCGAGTCGTGCCCTGCGTTAGATTTTAAAATACATGCAAAATATATAAAAATTGTATTACTTAAGCGATTCATGACGTTCGATGAGAAAGACTTTCAGTAGCATTGCTACATGTCACTTTCAATTCATTACAAACCAGAAAAAACATAACACAGCTGTCGAAGACATTTTTTCTGATATTTTTTTTTTGTTCTCCACGTCTGTCGGATATGCAGGCCAAGAACAGGAGGGTGTGAGATCGGCGAAATTTATACAGAGGCCTGAATTCCTCGCTGAATTTTAGAGAGGAACCAGGAATTTTGCATAATTTATGCTGGATGTCGTCAAATGTTTTGACGCGCTGGAGTCTCTCCGCAATGCACACCTGCCACTTCGCTGACTTGAACTTTGCAGGGCTTGGGTCCGTAGCATGCGGTGAACTTGAGCCTTGAGACAGCTGTGTAGGTCGTGCGAGTTGGCAAGCGCCCTTATTAATTAACGAGCTGTGCTGCTGCTGCTGCTGCTGCTGCTGTGCTGCTGCTGCTGTGCTGCTGCTGCTGCTGCTGCTGCTTCTGCTGCTGCTGCTGAGTCGTTGTAGACTTGCAGCTCGTCACATCTGTGGAGGTCGTTTTTTTCATTCATTCCTTTACGATTTCGATGACTTACAGTTTTTTATGGTCCAGTCAGTTGTTGTTTGGGTAATTTGTAGTTTGTGTTTTTATAGTTCATGTTTTGATCGACTAGGAATTTGCACTCTCGGAGGGAAAATGCAAAGTCCCAAGCTCAGAGTTGAGTAGGCCTTTTTTTAATAGTATAGGATTTTTTGCTTTGTTATGGGACATATTTTTCAATTCTCTGCTTAAATGCGCAATGCTTTTCAGGTGCTTTTTAGAACCTCTGATTTTCTTCTTCAGCTTTTATCTTGTTTCACAAACTTATTTCTTAACTTACTGTTGCTCTTGCGCATGGGGTTTTGAGTGGGAACACACCTTGCGCATAGATTCCCCGTTCCCTTTACTCTAGACTGGCATACTCCTCCTCTATTTGGTTTGGAATATCATCGTTGTGCTGAGTGAAGTTTAAACTAGTTTATCTAATCCGCAGATATTTTTATCATTAGTGTTGATTACTTTCACTTTTCATTTACCAATTTTTATACTTGCTTTTATTGCGATGAATTACTCAACAGTTTTGAATAATTTACTCAAGATATCATGATCCTGACAACAAATTTGCGTTGTGGTGCCAGCGGCTCTTTTTTAAGCGAGCGTATCCAATTCCTGTATTTTTTGAGAGCTCTTGGTCCGTAGCGCAAGCGCAGAGGCGTATCACCTCTGTCGCACCATGGCAGTAAAACATCGTGAAGACGCGTCAGGGACCTCCTTTTTTTCTAATTTGTTGTAGCAGCTGCTGCTTCTTTGAATTATGATTAAAATGAGTTCAATGTTATTTGCAAGTCTTACGTAGGTTAATGAAGTTTTACATTTCATTTGATAAACGTGCATCATTACTGTTATTCACTGAAACGCGCATTCAAAACTATTCAGATAATTATTTTGATAATACGTCGAGGAGTCTTGAATCATTTTGTATCGTTATTGAATTGACTTCATGTTGAGTAATTGATATCCCCTCAGAGGGTTTAGGATTGCCGAAATGTTAGGTTTGCGTGCCGTAGGTTATAGGGCAGTCGTTCTTAACCCCTGGGTCGCGACCCACAAGCCATTTCATTGGGTCGCTAAGGGCTTCTGCAACCTGTTTGCATTAACCTACAGTAACCTGTTTTCAAAAGAATTGTCATGTTATGAACAAAAAATTTTATTCGGGCAGATTTTGGGTCACTGCCAAAAAGGCTAAAAACCGCTGTTACATGGACTGGCGCCCTTATTAGGGAATACGGTCACGTTACCTCGGTTGTAGATTGTATTACTGACAGCTTAAACATGGCTTCTCTTGTCGTCGAGAATCTGTTTGCGAATGTTACTCTGCGCGAAACTGCCAACCTCTGTTTTAGCACGTTGACTGCGATGGATTAACTAAACCGAAGTTCAGTATTAAAATAAAATCTAAAGTTCAAAGTTGCTGGCAATTTTATAAATACCAAACATTTACAGGGCCCATTAAATGCCATTAATTTTGAAAGTTTTTTAATTTTTTCGAACGACCTATAGATGGGTCATTTTGCAGCGGGAATAACTTAAGCACGACCCATCGCTGTGTCATTTCGCACGCAACGTCTTAAATGAGTTGTTTTCTGACCCGCCCACTTTAGTCGTAGGTCTAAGTAGGGAGTATTTTACAATTTCATCTGAGGTGTGCGTTCTTTTTTCATTATTTTTAAGTTCTCTGAGTTTTTGCTTGCGCAGCTAGAAGGTTGAGGCATGGGTTTTCCCCTCGGAGCGACTGTTGCCAGTGTAGTGTCATCACGAAATAACTTGGTAGTAACATTGTATAACTAAATTCAAACTTGATTCGTACAAACTTTATTCATGAATTACAAACTTTCCGTTTAAGCATCAATCGCATATTTATATTTTCTCCCATATTTGATCAGGCAACATCCTAGCATTAAGCTTACTCGTAATAAAAGAACAACATTTAGAATTTGTTGTATGTTAATACTCGTCACTCTACAAACCAATTTCACACACTTGTGTACACGGTACCATTTTCTGGCTTAAGCGTAAGTTAGTTTAGTGTTCGTTATTTGCAACGTAAACTGAATTTTATGCACACTCTGGTTCTTCGGCCACATAGGATCTGCTTAGGCCTCACAAAAATTCGCGAAGAACTTGTATTCCTTTTCTTCTACAGCTTGGCAGGTACTCTTGCTACGCGCTCAGCAGTCAGGGGGCTTCGAAACGCCATTAGTTTTGAGTTTGTTAGGTTTGTTTATCTTATACCGCAGGGTTGGTGCCCCAAGGGCAGATACTGTTAGGTTAGCGCAGCTATAGATAGGCCTTCGGGACTTCTAGCTTTCTTGCCCACTTTACTTCTTTCAGGGCTCCTGCAGTTTTGGTTGTCTCTCGTTTTTAATCTTTTCTTCTTTGCTGCTACTGAGCACATGTTAGCCCGTTCGGGAAGACACTACCCGCATTTATTTGAGGTATACAGTCGAAAATAAATGGTCCCTCTTCTTTGTTCTCTTGAAATTTTCTTTCATCTGGTCAACGAATCTGATACTGATAACAATAATAATAGTATTAATAAATAGTAATAACTATCTTTGGTTGTTTTGAGGTTACCGGGGTTTTTCATTATTCTTTAGTTGAAATGAACCAAATCCAATTTTCCTTACCTAACCCTATTTGACCTAACCGCACGTGACCTGAACCTATCATTTGTACTTTTACACTAAACAGACCGTAAAAAGTTCTAGATTTTGCTATCTGGCACTCGTACAGTCGTTAAATTTTGGCATTGATCATCGAGGAGTCCAAGCCTGAACGGTGAAGTAAGCCGGCGGTAGTCCTCAAACCGGAAATTTCGGTACAGCGGATGTCTTGAATTGCATATGAGAAGAAAAATATTGTTAATGTTGGTCTGTATATTTATTTCGTAATAAAACGTGTCAGAGAATTTTTCTCACGATAACGTTCAACGTAATTTAAATTCAGAAACAAATTTCTAACTGTTTCGTTATACGTGCTCATAGGAGTTGGGTGTTTAGAATTCTTGCTACATCACCAACCGATTATTTTTAGCTTTATTGAATCCATATATACTTCTTGAAACTCGACGTCTGAGCTCTAATAACACAAAACTTTTATTACCTTCTCACACTGCTGTACCTCTGTCAAGAACTGGCTATCCTCTTCCGTTACTCGTCTCCATCACTCATCAGCTATGTCCTGTTCCTTAGCAGAGTAACGCACGGCGATAGCTTTACGAGTCCCCGAGGAGGGACCGCAGGGAGCGCTCTGCACCATACCAATAAGCGCTCATTTACGTCCGTGGCCTTCGTGCCCTGCGCAGTCTGTCTCTCGTACTGCACGCGTCTGTGGTTGTGTGGCAGTGAGATGAGCATGCGTCTTCTTTATTTAGAACAGCCAGAAATAGACTACTGATTGAGACGTCCTCTCTACTGATGGAATTTTTTGATAGGCGTTCATTCTCGATAGTGTATCGGTATAATGTGTGGTCCTGAGCTGAGAGTTAGATAGGTGTGATTTTTGTTGAAATTATATGTTTTTATTTTGTTAAGGACCATCTTTTTTCTGTTCGCTGCTGTCCTCCTCATCGTGCTAGCACCTCTGATTTTCTTCACCAATTTTTATCTCGTTTCGTAACCTTCCTTCTTACCTTACTGTTTCGATGCACTATGTGCATAGATCCCGCGTTTCTTCATCTCCTTGCTAAATGATGCCTTCCTCCATCTTCTTTTTGAACATCTTTGTTGTGGTAAGGGAGGCTAAAACTTGCTCATAATCAATCATTGTGTATCGGAATCGGAAATTAAACTAAATTGAAATTGTCTAACTTCCCAGCACGTGGCGTTGCAATGATCTCGAATCACGGCTATGACCACTTCGGTATTTTCAAGCGAATTCACCAAGTTTACAAAAGAGAGAACTGATGGCAAACACGCTCCTTCAAATATTACGACGACCGTAGGGCAGCAAGTCCGGCGTTTACCTCACGACCGTAGACATGCTACCGCTCAGGTGAAGGAGCGTCGCTGATGTGACCGACACACGCACGATCAGACCTGCTGAGTGGCCGCTGCAGGAAACTTGTGAAATGTAGGTACGATGCAAGAGTTAGTAACAGGGAAATTATGAGTGCGATCGAATTGAGATAAACAAATCGCGCCACGAATTGAAATTTCGGAAGAGTCACGACTAAAATGGCTTGCTTAATTGCCGTTGGACGTTTTGAGGTAAGTAGTTAATGGAGTCCGGGTTAAATCTAATCAACACGTATCATCGGCTGCGAAGATTACAGTCACCTAGCGATATCACAGCCTGCTGCATTTGTATCAGATGCAGGAATTGCCACTGTTCAGCGTCATCACAGCCCGCTGACATCGTATCATCAGATACAAGGAGCGTTACTGCCCCAGGGTTATCGTTGCTCGCAAACTTCGCATCAGATCAGAGAATTGTCCCTGTCCAGTGTTAACACTGCCCGCTGACTTCGTATCAGATACAGGAATTGTCCCTGCCCAGGGTTAACGCTGCCCGCTGACCTCGTATCAGATACAGGAATTGTCCCTGCCTAGGGTTAACACTGCCCGCTGACTTCGTATCAGATACAGGAATTGTTACTGTCCAGTGTTAACACTGCCCGCTGACTTCGTATCAGATACAGGAATTGTTACTGTCCAGGGTTAACACTGCCCGCTAACATCACATCAGACACAGGAGTCGTCACTGCCCAGCGTCATCACAGCCCGCGAACATCACATCAGACACAGGAGTCGTCACTGCCCAGCGTCATCACAGCCCGCTAACTTCACATCAGACACAGGAGTCGTCACTGCCCAGCGTCATCACAGCCCGCTTACCTCACATCAGACACAGGAGTCGTCACTGCCCAGCGTCATCACTGCCTGCAAACATCACATCAGACACAGGAGTCATCACTGCCCAGCGTCATCACAGCCCGCTAACATCACATCAGACACAGGAGTCGTCACTGCCCAGCGTCATCACAGCCCGCTAACATCACATCAGACACAGGAGTCGTCACTGCCCAGCGTCATCACAGCCCGCTAACATCACATCAGACACAGGAGTCGTCACTGCCCAGCGTCATCACAGCCCGCTAACATCACATCAGACACAGGAGTCGTCACTGCCCAGCGTCATCACTGCCCGCTAACAGCACATCAGACACAGGAGTCGTCACTGCCTAGCGTCATCACTGCCCGCTAACATCGCATCAGACACAGGAGTAGTCACTGCCCAGCGTCTTCACAGCCCGCTAACATCACATCAGACACAGGAGTCATCACTGCCCGCTAACATCACATCAGTCAGAGGAGTCATCACTGCCCAGCGTCATCACTGCCCGCTAACATCGCATCAGCCACAGGACTCGTCACTGCCCAGCGTTATCACAGCCCGCTAACATCGCATCAGACACAGGAGTCGTCACTGCCTAGCACCATCACTGCCCGCTAACATCGCATCAGACACAGGAGTCGTCACTGCCCAGCGTCATCACTGCCCGCTAACATCGCATCAGGCACAGGAGTCGTCACTGCCCAGCGTCATCACTGCCCGCTAACATCGCATCAGGCACAGGAGTCGTCACTGCCCAGCGTCATCACTGCCCGCTAACATCGCATCAGGCACAGGAGTCGTCACTGCCCAGCGTCATCACTGCCCGCTAACATCGCATCATCAGCCACAGCGAATGCCCCAACCCAGAGCTGTACAGCAGGGCTCGTTTTCGCCCCCACGCTGCAGCAGGTGCGGTGCAGGCCAGGCCAGCTCTGAGAAAACTGCGCTGCATAAACAAGATTGCAGGACATGGACCGTGAACTCCCCTGCCTCACTGCTGGAGAGCGCTGGGGATGCCGGAAACTGTGCAGCTGTATAGCAGCAGCAATAAGTGCAGCTGTGCGTCAACTGCGTGCGGTCATGCAGTCTCCATATCAATAAGTGCAGCTGTGCACTAACTGCATGCGGCCATACAATATCAACAGCAATAAATGTAGGTGCACTTTAGTTGCGTGTAGCTGCATAGATAGCGTCAACAGCAAAAAAAAGCTTCAGATGAGTTGTATATAGCTGTAGACTATTAACAAAAAAAGGTGTAGCTCTAAATGAATTGTGGCAGCTGTATTGCATCAACAGCGATGCGTAAATCTGCATAGTCTCAGTACCGATGTGTGCAGCTGTATAAAATCAGAAGCAGCACGTGCGACTGTAATAACAGCAATGTATGCAGCTGTGTAGGAGCAACAATGATGTATGCAGCTGTATAATAGAAGCGACGTGTGCGGCTGCTCAAAGACAGCTATAAATCCGTGACTGTGTTGATCTGTTGCGGGGACACTTTATAATTTTTTGGGGCGACGGAACTTTGTGTCGAGGAGTGAACCGCTCGGCTGTGTGTTGAGGCGGTGGTGCACTTTGCTGTGCACAGATGATCAGCTCTGCACAGTTCACCAGCCCTGTACAGTTCACCAGCCCTGCACAGTTCATCTGCCCTGCACAGTTCACCTGCCCTGCACAGTTCACCAGCCCTGCACAGTTTACCAGCCCTGCACAGTTCACCAGCCCTGCACAGTTCACCAGCCCTGCACAGTTCACCAGCCCTGCACAGTTCACCAGCCCTGCACAGTTCACCAGCCCTGCACAGTTCACCAGCCCTGCACAGTTCACCAGCCCTGCACAGTTCACCAGCCCTGCACAGTTCAGCAGCCCTGCACAGTTCACCAGCCCTGCACAGTTCACCAGCCCTGCACAGTTCACCAGCCCTGCACAGCTCACCAGCCCTGCACAGCTCACCAGCCCTGCACAGCTCACCAGCCCTGCACAGCTCACCAGCCCTGCACAGCTCACCAGCCCTGCACAGCTCACCAGCCCTGCACAGTTCACCAGCCCTACACAGTTCACCAGCCCTGCACAGTTGAGAGCCCTGCCTGCCACAGCCCCACCCGACGTTGCGCTGCGCTTGCCCTGGTCATAAAATTCCCTTTGAGCGCTGGCGGTGCCTGACGGGAAAACCTTCTTTTCCATCTTCAAGTGCGTTGAGTTACCTAGGGAATAACGTCACTCCAGTGGAAATTGATACCTGACAGCAATATTCGAGGTTACTTTATTTCACTATCAAGTGATCTCAAATATACATTGGAAGCCTAAAAATGCAATACCGTCTATTTTCGAGTCGGTTCTGGGTGCTAATATCTCGCAACAATCGTGCGATATTAATGCGATGCCGTCTATTTTTCTGTCACTTATTGGTGCAAATGTTTCGTAGCACCCATGAGATATTTTCCTCTTTACCTGAAGATAAATAAAGCCTCAGGTCTGGAGTGTAGTGAATGGCTTGCGATGGTAAAACACCTGCCGGCCCACAATGAGAGTCTGCCCCATGTTTCACGAGCCGTGCGACCTGCCTCGCGCAGGCGCAAATTCTGCCTTTATTGGAATTTAAGCCGGATTTATTGCCGGCGTGCCTCAGAGGCCCGGCGCAACACCTAAATTTCTACCCTCATGAATGGATGTAATGCTAACTTTTCAACTTGCTCCGACACTCAATGCAAGTTCACGATCTAGGGTCCGTGGTGTTCTAATTTTATGTTTCCTTTCCTGACATCACCAACCAATGTGGTAGTTATCTGTGCTGGTGCTCGGCTGTAGCAACATCATCTGAAATTTTGCTTTTTTTTTACAGAGGTGACATCTGCGCCAGTGCTCCAGGAGCTACGCTGCGCTGCTCTGCTCCCTGTCAGGTTTGAGGAATTTCATTTTGGGTACTCCATAAAATGAGATCGGAAAACTTTGGCTATCTCGTAATGAAAAACGGGAGCAGTGTCTTGTGTGTTCTCCGTTGATAAATGTTCGGCCCATTATACCTCATGCAAAAATTTCAAGATGCCAATTTCGTTCATGCTCATTGGGTAGCTTACGTTTTGACGTGATATCGCTGTGCAAAAACGAAATTATAAAATTGCTTTCGCTATTCTTGAGAGTCCCAGCTGTGAACCGTGTAATGAGATAATGCATCCATTGCAAGACAGCTACGTTCCTAGTGTTATAAACATCAACAGATGAAACCCTAACTTCCTCAGACAGTAAAAGTACTGAGACTAAATACACATCGCCACGTCACCCAACATGACGCCTGACTGAACATCTAAAAGAGGTGAAATCTGCGCGAGTCGCTGCAAGGAAGATGGCCAAACCGTACATGGAAGCGCTGATGTGGATGTTGGCGGTGTCCTCCCTCACATCCGAGAGCCGCTTCTCCACCAGCAAGGACCGCAAGACTGCCCTCTTGCAAGGGGACATCCTCATCGGCGCCCTCGTCTCCGTCCACCACCAGCCCAAGAAGCAGTTCGTCAAGACCCTCACCTGTGGAGAGGTGAGATTCTCTTTCGCAGCATCTCTCGATATGTTAAACAATTTAAACAATTTTTAAACAATTTAAACAATTTATTTACCACAGGAGATACAGAGGTAGAATGTTTCTTAAGTCTAATACAATGGTCAGAGTTGAGTATAGCTACCTGTGGGCCCGAATAAGTTCAGCGACTTCTAGGGCATCCTACCATTACATTATTCTAGGGCGTACAATAATGTTTAACCTAATTCACTTAGCCTAGTTTCGCATTAGACTGATCAACAGGATAATGAACTCGATATTGATGTTTAATTTTACAATATAAGTCATATGGACAATATTTAACAGTATATTCGATAACGATTTGGGAGCAGACTGAAAATCGGCGATATTACTCATGGCAAATTGCATTATTAGGACCAGAGATGTAGGAGGCAGGATTTGACTTGGTGATCTTACACGACTAGTATTCTGATAAGAAGTGAGACTCAAGATTTCTTTTAAATACCTTGTAAGAATTACTTTCACGGATCTCCGCAGGTATTGAGTTCCAGGTTTTAGTTCCAACGAATAGTATACTATGTTGCGAGCGGGCCTTTGAATAATAAGGAAGCATGAATTTACTTTTATTTCGTGTTAAATGGTCGTGATGACCAGTTTGCGCAGTTAATAACTGTTGAAGGCTATTGTCGCCATCATTAGCTAATGTTTTGTAGATGAAATTGCAGATGGAGATTTTGTAGAGATCCGAGAGTTTAAGTATTTGTAAATTTTTGAATGAATCATTTGTGTGAGCATTATATTCTAGGTTCTTTACCGCTCTGATGGCTCTTTTTTGCAGAGTAAAAATTATATTGGTTTTATTTTTATCAGTTCCATGCCATGCTTCTATTCCGTATTGCAGGTATGGTGAAATGAGCGTTCGATAAAGCATTAGTAAGGCTGTTTCAGGCAGGAAATTTTTAACTTTATTCAGGATTCCGATGGATTTTGATAATTTAGAACTAATATGAGTGATGTGCTCTTTGAAGGTCAGATGTTTATCTATTATGATGCCCAGAAATTTACATGAGTTGGTTTCTTTGATTTCACCTTCGCCAATTTTAATGGATGGTAGAGATATATTTTTCTTGTATGAGAACGTAATATAATTTGTTTTATCGATATTGAGGCTTATTTTATTAGCTTTAAGCCACAGTGAAACCTTATGGAGTTCATTATTTATACTCTCCGCAATCGTAGTGGGATTTTCGTTCGGAAGGACCGCAGAAAGCGTACTGTCATCGGCAAAAAGTATGAATTTAAAAAATGATGTAGATTTAATAATATCATTGATAAAAATCAGAAAAAGGAGAGGCCCAAGAACAGATCCTTGTGGAACTCCATGGCTAATTTTTTGTGGGTCCGATTTTGCGTCGTCAATGACAACGTATTGCTTCCGATTTGTTAGGTATGATCTGAACCAATCATGGGCAACCCCACGAATGCCATAACAATGAAGTTTCGAGAGTAATATGTTATGGTCCACACAATCGAATGCCTTTCGAAAGTCAAGAAATACAGAGAAGACAGTCTTTCCGTTATCTATATTAGAATAAAGGAATTGTAAATGATTTAATATTGCCTGTGTTGTTGATTTTTTACAGCGAAAGCCGTATTGTTTATCATAGAGAAATGATTTTTGTTCAAAATAAGAGTACACTTTTTTATACACAATTTTCTCGAATACCTTGCTAATAATTGGTAACATGGAGATAGGTCGATAATTGTTTACACAGGTTTTTTCACCATTTTTAAAGATAGGGGTTACTCTAGCAACTTTGAGGGAGTTCGGGAAAGTGCCTAGTAAGAGAGACTGGTTAATAATATTGGATATCAGCGGGGCCACAATATCAGCAATTATTTTAAGTATTTTAGTTGGAAACGTTTGTAACCCACTCGATTTATTTTTCATGTTGTTTATGCACGCAATTACATCGGAGGAGTTTGTAGGCGTAAAGAAAAAGGAGTTGTGTTCTCGAATATGATCCATAAATTCCAGGTGATCAGTAGGTTCACTTGGAATACCATTGGCTATAGTTTTCCCTACGTTTACAAAGAAGTTGTTGAAGAGATTAGCAATTTCATTCTTCTCATGGTATTTTACATTATCTTGAGTGATATAACCAATTTTCTTTTTTTCGGCGTTATTCGGTTTATAACAAGAGTTAAGGAGGCGCCAAGTCTTTTTAACGTCAGCTTTGAATTGAGTAAACTTGAGGGTAAAGTAGCTCTTTTTTGATGTTCTTATCTGGTTTGTCACATAGTTTCTGAATCGGTTATATGTTTCTCTAGATATTCGCCCTTCGCAAAGGAGGGCTAGGTACGCTTGGCGTTTCTTTATATTTATCACGCTGTCTCTAGTAATCCAGGGCTTTTGTTTATTTTTCGGGGTAACTGTACGAGTTACAATTGGGCAACACTGATTGTATGCGGTCATTATAGTTTCAGTCAACTTTACTACTGATTCATCAATGCTCCTTGCATTATTGTTTTGTTGGGTGATGTGCAATGTTGGCATTAAATCTTCTAGAACGGTGCGCATTTCTTCTAAATTTGATTCGTTTATTTTACGATATGAATAAGTTTCAGCCCGTGCTTTGGTGCACGCAAGATAGACATTTTTCTTAATAAGAAAAACTGGAAAATGATCTGATAAGTCAGAAGTAATTATTCCACCAAGAAAATCACTTGGGTCTGTCATGAAGATATTGTCAAGCAGCGTGGCACATTCTGAGGTTATTCGTGTTGGCTTTGTGATGATCGGAAGGAAAGATTTAGAATGAAATGCATTTAAGAAATTAGAGATTGGTTCATAGCTTTCATGTTTCAGCAAATCATAGTTGAAGTCACCGCATATTATTATGTCATTGTAGAAGGACCTGTTGAACTGAGAAATAATTCGATTAAGCTCATTAAGGAAGGATATAGGACAGGCTGTAGGCGGCCTATACACCGTTCCAAGCACAATTCGTTTGCCATCTCTAGACAGTTCTACGAATAATGATTCTATATGATCCTGATTCAGTGTTGCACTTGCTATGATTCTCGAATCCATGTGCTTAGAAATGTATGTACTGATGCCCCCGCCTCGCTTGTTTTTTCGTAGCGAATGGTAACTATGATAATTTTCAAATTTAATCATGTCTTTGGTCGAGTCATCTAGCCAGCTTTCGGTGAAGCTAATCACATGCAGGTTCCCTTCATGTTGCTGCCACAGTTGTATAAGGTAAAGAATTCAAAATCGGTGGACTTGCTTCTTTAGCTGTTCCTGCAGTTATCAAAAAAGCTATGAGATTTAAAATCAACAGGCTGTTTCAGTAGCTGCCTTATAATTGACATAAGGCAAGACATGATCGAGTGATTATCCACTTTTTGAATATCACTGTTAAAATTCCTGTCAGTTCGCACGAACATATTGGCTTCAATTTCAATATGCGAATGGATCCGTCAATCATTAAATATTTATAACTGAGAAAAAATGATGCACATTAGGTTTTTAGCATGTTTAAAGAAACATGTTTTTATCACTGCGAGGACATCAACAAGCTAACTTGAGCTCACAATTGCGATAGAATAGCAATAGCGATTCTATTGCTTCTCAATTTTGCAAGCAACGCAGACACCGTCTGTGAGTGCGACACTTCGGGAACGTAATGCTTCCGTGCCGCCATTTGCAGGCACAGTTCCTATGTTTCCTCCAGAATGAGCATAACGCGCCTGATCTCCAACACAATTCCTGCAATTGAGGTCTCCTGATTTCTACATAGCGCTTGCATTAGTGACGCGCCTTCTGTGTTAGTGTGCGCTTGTATGCTGTGTTTGAGGAAACTTTATTGAGTTTGTCATTGCTGCGCGTTTGTCATCTTCACCGAATCCAGTTCAACCATTAGCCGTCAGGAAAAACTATTTTTTTTTAAATTTTAGAACAGTTTTAAGTGTTACAGAATACTCCCAAGGTTATTTTAATGTAGGAATAAGACCAAGCGTTTCACTGTTCAAGTTAGTACAAAAATAGACCTACGCGTTCAATTTTTTGCTTAAAAAGCACAACAGTGCGTCAAGTCGTAAGTGCCAGAATGGTGTTGGAGAGGCTGAATGACAAAGTAATTAGAAAATATCTGTGGACGTCCTTGAGTACCGTACGATATCATTGTGGCTAGTTTGAACAATAATTCGGTAGTAAATTGCGCTGCAACATAACTTCTTTTCCGCAATCTCAGTGGGAGCAATGTAAAGCGTTCTGCAAAAAATATTTAATCAGTAACCATACAATCGAATATTGTAAGCAAGCGTGTGTAATAACAATCAATATGGAAATGGTCATTGCATTAAGAATTTATCTCGAATAATTTAGTAAAACTGAGAGCTAATATGTAGTATGCCTCTCACACTCGAGCGTCTTGACAACTTTCTTCTCCCTCTTGCTCCCAGTCTCGAGAATGGAGTAATGGTAGGTGCAGAAAAAAAGGCAGGGGAAGTAGTGAGTAAAGATTCTCTTGCTAGCATAGCAGGGAATACATGACAGACTGACGACATGCCCTTGCAAAGGGTGGAAAGGGCGTGAAAATAACCTAAGAAATACATGGAACTGATGTAAATGACGCTAGGACTTCTCGATTGAAAGTTTTGAGTCAACCAGCCTGAGCTATATAGGAGATATACAAAACAGAATATTCTATGCGTGCATTTTAAGTCTACCCTTTCATTGTACACGTGCTAGGTTAAAAAAAAACATTGAAATTTTGCGTGAGTCATTTTCGATAGTTCTTGTGTTATTACATTGCGCTTAAGCTGTAAAAAGCCAAGCCTTTCCACTAAAAAAGTTCTCTTAAAAGTACAATTTTTTCTTCACGTCAAGGAAGATCTCGAAGTTACACGTGCAATGACTTCTATTTCTAAGATCCAAATGCATTACTTGAAGATACACCACCTACCTAAACACATGTACTCTCTGAGTCCGAGCAATCAGTGTGAGCTATAGTATAGCACACGACCGAGCCGAGAGGTCCATTCTTGGGTAGCTACCCAAGTCCCTGGCTGTCAGACACCAACCTTAGGCAGGCGCGAGGACAGGTGCAGACGATTAGCCTCAGTTACGCGCACAACACAGGGCGAGTATTATGCAAGATCACTGTGGAGTGCATGTACGTCATTCACGCGGTCCAGCGCTCGCATGGGAGCGCCGTTACAGCTACAGATTAGTAGTGGAGATTTTTTAATACAAAGCCGGGGCATCATGTGTGCGCGGCAGACCCGTGTTCCCCTGCCGCCGAAGTGCAAATGTTTGAGCAAAATGTGGATTTGCGGGGCAACAATGAAAAACTCTGCCATCAGCATGAATTTGTAAACATCTTAAGCTGTCTTGCTGTAAACATATATTGGGACATCCGTCAGATTTCCCTTCTGAAAAATGTTGTAAATTGTGTTCTTTCGTGAGTAATGAGATCAGTTGAATTAACGCAAGGGCCTTGTTGTATGGTTTGTCCTTCATAGATAACCAAAAATTTCCTTAAAACTCTGTTATTTAATATACAATTTAGTTACGAGTTTCAACAAAAATTGCAATTTCATGAAGTCGTGTATCAAATCATTTAATTCTGAACTGCTGCAAATTACAGTTTATTTTCTCCACAGACGACCAGTTCACGACAGGCAGACGTCGTATAGGATGCCGTGAACTCAAAGGCTAGTTATATGGAGAACGAATCTCTTCAAAAGCGTTCGATTATAATGGGCAAAAATAAAGCCTCGGTAATATTGCTTCGCTATTTTCTTAGACGCCACTCCAAAACGGCGTTGTCTCGAGAGCGCAACCCCGGCGTTTGCGGCAGGCCATTTGTCTTCGTGAGCGTTGCAGTAGGACTTTATTGGGTTACTGAAATATCGCTATAGTAATTATTACTGAAGCGATTTTTATATAAAGGTGCGAATTAAATGGAGAACATCTAATTGAAGTTTTTGTAGAGGAATTTATCCTAATATGTCCGTGTTTAGTGAATGAATGCTGGTTTTAAATGCGGGAGCTGGTTTAACGTTTATTTCAAACATAAAATGAATCGCATATTTCATGTTAATTTCACATGGTTGTTTTTAATCTTGCTTACTTGTTGTTTTACATTGCTTGATGTTGACAATATTGAACATTTCTAGGATGAACTACCATTCCTTGCTGACCTGAAGAATTTAACTCGTGGTAACATGGAAGTAAGCTTAACACTAGACCCCGATGGGTTGAACTGAAGTTCAATATTCATTCCAATTTAAAGTCGAAAGTTGTTAGCAATTTTATAAATACCAAGCATTTACTGGGTCCATTGAACACCATTAATTTTGAAAAAAAATTACAAAATTTCACACGACCCATTGATGGGTCGTTTCGCAGCATTAAGGACTGAAGCACGACCCACCGCTAAATCGTGTCGCAATCAACGTGGTAAAGCTCCGTTTTCGTTGCAAAGATGTTTTCGCAAAGAAAAGAGGAAGGACCATTCTTTATGGACTAAATAAAACGAGGAATCAATGTACAAGGTGTGTTCCCAAACAAGATACCGTACACATTGAAACAGTACGTTAGGAATGAAGAGGAAGAAAAGACAAAGAAGAGATAAAGAAGAAGTTACCAAAACTGAAAGAAGCGAAATGGGCACGAAAGAGGACTATCTAACGCTGAGCAAATATGAGATCTCTCCTGGGAGTCTCTGTAGCAAAGGATTTACTTGACAAACTAACCTAAACCTAGTGCCTATCCTATGCCCTTTGAAGACTTGCAAACGGCTCGCAAAGCTTCAAAGACCCGCTTTTTTGCAGACCAATTTGCTTCACAGTTGACGTTGACAGCTCCATTTGAATGCACTGAATTTTCGTGCAATTTTTCCGTTGGTAAAGCCAGAAAAGATTCTGCGGATTGACAGCAAAAATTCACAGCGCTCCGGAAGATCCAAGTGCATGTTATAGTCGTGCTTGTAATTCCATTTGGGTGCGCTTGCATTCTTCGCAATTGCTCTTCGCTAACTTTTGCCAGCCCTGGACTGATCGACTGCGGAGCAAGGGACTGTGCTCCTACGGTCAAAAACGCTTCCAGTCTTTTGAAGATATCACAAGGAACGCAAACTCAGTTTAGGCCCATACAGGTCTGGCACAGTATTAACGCTGTGAGAAGTCATTTGAAGTTGCGGGAAAATTTAGGGAGAGTTTTGATTCTGCGTTCTTACGGTAAAAAGATTTTTTCTTTAAACATAGAGTTCTTGGAGTTCAGTATTGTTAAATGCATGTGTTATTGTCTGGTAGAAAAACAATGGGACTATATAGCATCGCCACTCGCTTGTATGCATGGACGTTTCCGCGCGACTGACAAATATCTCAGGGAGAATATAGGGAAGCAAAAGCTGAGATTCTAGTTATATTTTATCTTCCAATCATTTCAATTACACGATCGCAATTAACATTTTATCAATGCATTCTGTTTCGGGCTGTAAAAAGCACATCTAGGAATGGGTTGATTATTTGCATTGTAGCTTTCAAATTCCAACTAAAATATTAAATTATACTTTTCAGTCACCCTCGCTGTGGAACTCGCCGATCAAACACAACGCGAGTTTCTGTTGCGTGGCCATTCTGTGTGTGTCCTTCCATAAGGAAGCATACAGTTTTTTCTTCGGTAAAGCCGGAAAAGATTCTGCGGATTGATCTAAAAAAATCAGAACTTCGGAAGGTCAAAGTGCATGTTACAGTCTTGCCGAGATAGGGGACCAGACGCCCAGCAGTGTAAGATGGGGCCCAGAAGCCCAGCACTGTGGTGATCAGCGGCCGGGCGCTGATCCCATGTTAGGTCTACGCCGACGAGCCGTGCCTGTTGAGTAAAATAACTCCTTTCTTATTTCTGCTGTCAACTATGCTTCGTTGTGGTAAATTAGTTAAAATAGCCAAAATTTTCCTTCCCTGCAATATTCCTTCCCTGTACCTCGTCGTGTGATCGCCTCTAAAAACACTAGACTAAAACATGAGATATTAATAGAAGCCCGTGACATCGCGGTAATTCTATGGGAATTACCGTTTTTATTACTTGAATTAACGTTATTACGTTAATTACCCGTATTATGATGTGAATTATCGTTATTACCAATGAATATTTTCATCGAGAATCACTCATTAACTCACGAAATGTGTGTAATAACTCAGAAGAACACTTTGGACTGACCTGCTTCATGAAAGTATAGTGGCCGTAGTTCAGCGTTCATTGTTCGCAGATGCCCGTGTAAATCCCTTCCAGGCATCTCGAAAATTGGCAGGAAATTACCGCTAACAGTTCCGCACTGTAAAGAACATTTCCCAAAATTAAACTCCCTTGTATAAACACGGTCAATTCTGCCGCCGAAACCGATGAATTTCACCTGGACAATATCCTCGGTATTCACCGCGAAACAATAATTGCGGGTGACTTCAGTTTCCGTTACAGAGACTGGGTCTTACGACTAAATTGATGGAAGCCCATTCATCTCCTCAATGCAAATTCTCTGCTACAGCACGCTCTTGAACTGACAGAGCAGAATGATATATTAGATCTCGTCATCTCAACTCGTACTTCAGGATAAACGGCACAGAGGTGTCGGGCAAAGTAGGAGATTAACATTTGATTGATATTGTAGTTCATGGTTATTGCACTGCGGAGAAACGATAGCGTGCGCTAAAGTATTCACGGGCGATCATCGAGCTAATGAAAAAGTAGCTCAGTGGCCTTGATAACGAAAATCTAATGCAGGACAAAAACGTTCAGGATTGTTTCATGTCACTAAAATAAAAAATTCTCCCCGCTGCTGAGCATCGTATCCCAACAAAGAAGCTGATGCCAACCAGTAAAAATCTGTTTTTCATGAGATAAGACATCTCATAAATGCCAGGAAAAATCGTATAGCAGACTTAACAGGGCCAAACAGGAGCTCATTGTCTGGAGTACACTCGCGCCCGCAGGGTCGTAGAGAAAATGATCAGGCATGCAAAGTGGGCTCTGTGAAAACTGCAGATGTTTCACAAGCCTCCTCGACTTCTTTGGAGAAGGCCACCGAGCCTACGACAGAACGGAAACCGTAGATCTTGTATAACTCGACATTCAGAAAGTTTTCGACAAGGTTATCTACGAAAGGGTTGTCTCCAAAATGGAATCCCACGGTTTTCAGAGGAACTGCTCTTGATTGATGCTAAACTGGTTCACTATTCTTACTCGAACTCACAGAGTAACATTTTACGATCATTTGAGTGACTGGGCTCGAATGACATCAAGAATTTTTGAGGCAGTTTTTTAGGGCCACTACTCTTTAGCAACGACCTTGACTTCAGAATCCCCTTCATTTTATTGAAACGATAGATTTTTTGTTCAGTAATGGAACATTTTTTTTGTTCGCTGCTCTCCTGTTTTTTAAGCACCTACTACTTCCTACTTCAACTTTTATCTTGCTTCAAAAGCTTAAATTTTGCTCTGTCAGTTCAAGAGCGTGCTGTAGCAGAGAATTTGCATTCAGGAGATAAATGAGCTTCCATCGATTTAGTCGTAAGACCCAGTCTCTGTAACGGAAACTGAAGTCACCTGAGACTTCTTTCTCATTTTTCGGTTTCATTACACCTTGTACGTCGATTCCACGTTCCCTTGCGTCTATACTAAATAGTGCATTCCTACTTCCTCTCTTTGGAACGCCATTGTTGTGATTAGGGACGCTTGAACTAACTTTTAATCTAGCCTTTGCTCTACTTTTTTCATAGTTCGTTGCTACGAGTCAACTCGTTAACGGCGGAACTACTCGTAAAAGCTGTACAATGTGTCCGTGTTTGTTCTCCTTCTCAAGATTCCATCCCCGCACATTGACTGCAGCGCTGGTGGACATCTGCATAGTGATCAGATTTTTCAGATTTCATACATTTCTACACCTCCATCGTTCTTTTCATTTTATCCTGACTTTTCAGAGCGTTCTTGTGATTCAGAGCAAACCAAATGTCATTTTGTGTCGCGTTTTATGCTCTGGCTTCTTGCGTATTAAAAAATTACATCCAACCAATAAGACAGTAAATAGAGCATAACAAAGACCGTCAAAGAAGTTTACTTGGGTGCCCTTTGGTCTACAAACTTTGCTCTTGAATGGAGTGATCGATGGGCCTGAAGACCTGTGCATCAAACATGCAAACAGTGGACGCACGTCAACATACAAACAATGATGAATATTTCCAGAGAACAACGTAACCATTACGTGATGAAAAGGACCAGTCCTCGCATGCAATAAGTCGCATTAAAAAAATGATCTTTAGTTCGTCTTTTTGAATAACTTAAACAGTAAACTGACGCGTCAGAGCATGCTGACTACTTTTCATCTGTTTGAAGACGCCTGATCGCAGGTGACCTTTACTAAATATCAATTGCCAGATTTTATGGAAAATCCTTCTGCTTTGGAGGAATATTAGGAAAGCGTAGTGCAGGAGTGCCCAATGCGAGCGTTGGGTGCAGGAGTGCCCGATGCGAGCGGTGGGTGCAGGAGTGCCCGATGCGAGCGGTGGGTGCAGGAGTGCCCGATGCGAGCGGTGGGTGCAGGAGTGCCCGATGCGAGCGGTGGGTGCAGGAGTGCCTGATGCGAGCGGTGGGTGCAGGAGTGCCCGATGCGAGCGTTGGGTGCAGGAGTGCCCGATGCGAGCGTTGGGTGCAGGAGAGCCCGATGCGAGCGTTGGGTGCAGGAGAGCCCGATGCGAGCGTTGGGTGCAGGAGTGCCCGATGCGTACGTTGGGTGCAGGAGTGCCCGATGCGAGCGTTGGGTGCAGGAGTGCCCGATGCGAGCGTTGGGTGCAGGAGTGCCCGATGCGAGCGTTGGGTGCAGGAGAGCCCGATGCGAGCGTTGGGTGCAGGAGTGCCCGATGCGTACGTTGGGTGCAGGAGTGCCCGATGCGAGTGTTGGGTGCAGGAGTGCCCGATGCGAGCGTTGGGTGCAGGAGTGCCCGATGCGAGCGTTGGGTGCTGGAGTGCCCGATGCGAGCGTTGGGTGCAAGAGTGCCCGATGCGAGCGGTGGGTGCAGGAGTGCCCGATGCGAGTGTTGGGTGCAGGAGTGCCCGATGCGAGCGGTGGGTGCAGGAGTGCCCGATGCGAGCGTTGGGTGCAGGAGTGACCGATGCGAGCGTTGGGTGCAGGAGTGACCGATGCGAGCGTTGGGTGCAGGAGTGCCCGATGCGAGCGTTGGGTGCAGGAGTGCCCGATGCGAGCGTTGGGTGCAGGAGTGCCCGATGCGAGCGTTGGGTGCAGGAGTGCCCGATGCGAGCGTTGGGTGCAGGAGTGCCCGATGCGAGCGTTGGGTGCAGGAGTGCCCGATGCGAGCGTTGGGTGCAGGAGTGCCCGATGCGAGCGTTGGGTGCAGGAGTGCCCGATGCGAGCGTTGGGTGCAGGAGTGCCCGATGCGAGCGTTGGGTGCAGGAGTGCCCGATGCGAGCGTTGGGTGCAGGAGTGCCCGATGCGAGCGTTGGGTGCAGGAGTGCCCGATGCGAGAGTTGGGTGCAGGAGTGCCCGATGCGAGAGTTGGGTGCAGGAGTGCCCGATGCGTACGTTGGGTGCAGGAGTGCCCGATGCGAGCGTTGGGTGCAGGAGTGCCCGATGCGAGCGGTGGGTGCAGGAGTGCCCGATGCGAGCGGTGGGTGCAGGAGTGCCCGATGCGAGCGGTGGGTGCAGGAGTGCCCGATGCGAGCGTTGGGTGCAGGAGTGCCCGATGCAGCATGCGAGCACTATCGGAAATGCGTGGCTCGAAGAAGGCGCAACTAACGAGCTCCCTCCACCACTCCTCTTGTTTGTCGTCGGTATTTCTCCGCCCAATTTCAACAGCTTCGTCGCAAAAAGGCAGCTTAAATTCTCCACTAGGTTCATGAACGTTGCCAAAATCAGACAAACTTGTCAGTTTTAAATTAGGGAATGAACTCCTTGGAAGGGTCAACACCGACAAAAAATGTCATACTTTGGCAGTGAAAAACTTTATAAACTACAGTACGTTGTACCTCAGTAAAGCAATGCAAGATGTCGGCATGAACAGATGTGCTGCACTTGTTGAGCTTCCTCTTCTATCGGCAGCAAACTTCTCTCGTGTAACGACCACCCATGAATAACACAAATTTTACTTCTTTTACTTCAATCTAAAATATTGCGCAAAGAAACACGGTTTCACGTTGCTGAATATCGACAAAGATACACGACCAAACGATGCTGGAGCTCCTATGTATACTCAGGATCGCCTGCAGTGCAATCGTTTCTTGTGTCTGTTGCGCACCCGGTGTCCGCGTGAACCATATCTGCCTGTCTCCACGTCAGCGTTTCCTAGAAACTTCCCGCTCGTCAAACCTTTTCAGAGTGCCCTTCTGAGGGTAGCAGACGCCTGTTGCAATGTTTTAATTCTCATTTTAAAGTCCAGAAGGCTTCTTCCCTGGATTTTTTCCTTCAGGTTTTTCCGTGGAGTTGTTTATGGGTCTAGTACAAAAGAAAATCTTTTATGTCTTCTGGAATGTTTAGGTCAGTGCTCATTTCACGGTAATTGTTTTAGTGTCATGGTTTGAAGTCGAGCTGGTGTCCATTAGGGTCTCCATTTATTGAAAATTATGGTTTACTGTGATTGGGTGATTAAACTATACAGAAAATCATAAAATAAATTATTTCGTTTGAATTCTATCGATTTTGATATTCGTTTTCAAGGTATACTATGTATTCGAAGCATAAGGTCGTATGTTCATGCGTAGTCAGACATGCGCGTAACACGACGTCTGTGTAATTGCCTTTGGGTTGAGCGTTGATGGCAAAACTCCTAAGACAAACGGTACGTGTGTAGTATTTACATGTTCAGGTGGAGTTTTGTAACTAAAGTGGTCTTACTCAAAGTATACCAAAGTGGCTCCCTTGTGAAAAATGGTGAAGCCCATTGCTATAGAAATGGGAAGGCAGTAAACTTCAAGTTATAAAGCCTTGGCTGATGAGTGTTCTGAAAATGTAATCACAGATGTAAACTTCGTCAGGGTTGGTATTTGCTACAACTTCGGAGCTGATGGATTTCAAAGTATGTTGCTTAGAAACCTGAGTTAATTCGACAATCAAGCTTGTCAGAAAATACTATTATACCAAGCTAGCGCCTAAATTTGAAACTTTATGATCGGGCAAGCTCCTCAGAGGAATATAACTATTGAATTTAAACAATTAGCACTCCCAAACAGATGTGATGACGCGAGCTAAAGGAAGGTAGGCCTATTTTTTGTTGAAATAGACTTGATTTTTCATTTTGTCACGGACTATCTTTGTTTTAGGTCCATGGTCCATGCTGTCCTTTTTTTCTCACTCGTATTACTCGCTAATTCAACTTTTACTTCATTTCGTAAACTTCCTTCAATCTTACTGCTTCTTTGAGCAGGGTGTGAGAAACACCTTGTGAGTTTATTCCCCGTTTCTTTAATGATTTACGAAATGATGCCTTCCTCCTGCTTTCTTAAAAACACCTTTGTTTTGATTTGAAGGCTCAAACTATCTGATCAAGTGGATTCTACTGGCATAGATAACTGTACTGCTGATCAAATACCGGCACCTAACTGGAGCCAGTGCCGTGGTAGAAGAAACTATTTATTCTACCGGTGCCAGTGCTCTGTAATACTTTGGTAAAGACAACTCTCTATATAGAGTGGCTAGTAAACTATTCTCAATCCTATTATAGAAACGGCTCGAAACTAATGAATGGAAGTAATTATTGATCATAAAGTTACTTTCATTCAGTATCAGGCTTTTAGTGGCCTGACCTTCATAGCTCTAACGTCCTAAGTTGAGCAAGCACAACACTTAGTGTGTATATTTAACGTATATCCATACTTAGCAATACGTGGCACTCGCACCTCACCAGGTGTATTATCTTGGTGCAGAGAGGGGATGGAGCTACCTCATCTACGAGTGTTGGCATTCTCTAGCTTCTACAAATCTCATAAGTGTTTCTTCGACGCAAGGAGTATAATTCATTTTAGATAAATTCAAGAAAATTCCTTAACGCTTGTTGCCCAGTGATAAAGTGGGAAATTTTAGAAAAATATTTATCAAACAGCGAAATGTCATAATTCCTGAAAAAATTGACATTATTACCAAAAGTGATTTCGACTATATGTGCTGTGTTTCAAGAGTCAAATCTAATATCAGATGACAAGAGTCACATTGTCTCAAGAGGAGGGCTGTCGTTCATGCAGGAAGTTTCAAAATATTCGGAAAGAGCACCTTGTTTCTTGACATTTTGGCGGACAAATTTGAATACAAGATTTGATTTTTTATGCTGCCTTAGCTGGGTTCGCATATTGAAGTAAAGAATGGGCGAGAAAAATTCTTGAGCCGAGCTCGACGCTGCTGAGCTAGGAGCTCTCACAATACAACTTTTTAGGGCCTTTCGCTTCACCCTGATTTTAATTCTTACAACCGTCATCATTTCACTTGGAACATCGATCATTTTCACGGAAGAAAGCTGTTTTTAAGGGCATCGTGATGCCGGCTAATTGTCCGCCGCAAAAATGAACGTATTCCATTGGCGCTTGTCGCTCTCGCGCCGGTGAGGAGACACGCCTGCCGGTCCTCTCTGTCCACTTTTTGCTCACCTGAAAAATCTTTGACCCTTTGTGTTTGAAACGAATTCCAATTACAGCAGGTCTTTCGAAAAAGCTTCAAGGCTGGCAATAACATAGGTGGCAATACCGGTTTTTCAGGGGGCGGGGTGTTTACCACAGGTTTTGATAAAATTTTGCTGATTTTTAACGAAAGGTTTTAATTGTTGAAATAGAGCTCAAATTACATCGATGACTCGAATCAGTGTGACTAATTGAGTACATTTCGTATTGTAGAGTGCACTATATATCAGCTATTTTCGAAGCGGAAGTAAGGCATCAAAAGAAATGACAGGAATCCCCTACAAGAAATACAAGTCTCCTTGTATTTTTCTAATCCTCTCTATTCGCGAACCGGGGCTTCGTTAACACTCTAAGCGGCAACGCCGCTTGTCAAATAAATTTTCAGTTTATTTTAGCCCTTTTATGTTCACGTGTTCGCAGTGTAGCTCGGGTCTGTGGCAGACGCATCGCGTGAACATCTAAAAAACATCTTTTGCTACCGTCGTCTGCGCCGGCTTTTTTCTGCCGCGATATCTATCTCTGTTCAGATATGCCCGTAGCCGATGTTGCAGCTCCTCTACTCCGATCCCTCGTGCAAAGCTATCGACATCACGATATCATTTAGCTCCAATAATTTTAATCGTTTCACCATAAAGTTGAGAATATTTCCAGGCGGAAGTGCGCAAGAACATATCTAGACAATACTACTAACTTGTCTATAATTGATGGTAAATTTAAATTTCACGTCAGCCACCACTCGAAGCTGAGAGTGAGTGTAGAGGAGAAGGAGGGCTTCTGGAGTTCCACAACTTGACTTAAAATTTGAATGCTCTTAAAAAGTTCCTCGTGCTCCAACCACTTGCGCTCCAAACTTGTCTTTTTCGCCCTTATAATTTATCATTTCAATTAAACTTCGCTCGTTATATTGATTTCTGTGAACAACTTCAGGACCACCTAATACACGATCTTCTGAACCACGATCGCTCGCCTTCCTTGCATATCAATCCCTCACCACACCTCCGTTACATCTCAATCGGTCACCACACCTCCGTTACATCTCAATCGGTCACCACACCTCCGTTACATCTCAATCGGTCACCACACCTCCGTTACATCTCAATCGGTCACCACACCTCCGTTACATCTCAATCGGTCACCACACCTCCGTTACATTTCTATCGGTCACCACACCTCCGTTACATTTCTATCGGTCACCACACCTCCGTTACATCTCAATCGGTCACCACACCTCCGTTACATCTCAATCGGTCACCACACCTCCGTTACATTTCTATCGGTCACCACACCTCCGTTACATTTCTATCGGTCACCACACCTCCGTTACATCTCAATCGGTCACCACACCTCCGTTACATCTCAATCGGTCACCACACCTCCGTTACATTTCTATCGGTCACCACACCTCCGTTTCATTTCTATCGGTCACCACACCTCCGTTATATTTCTATCGGTCACCACACCTCCGTTACATTTCTATCGGTCACCACACCTCCGTTATATTTCTATCGGTCACCACACCTCCGTTATATTTCTATCGGTCACCACACCTCCGTTACATTTCTATCGGTCACCACACCTCCGTTACATTTCTATCGGTCACCACACCTCCGTTATATTTCTATCGGTCACCACACCTCCGTTACATTTCTATCGGTCACCACACCTCCGTTACATTTCTATCGGTCACCACACCTCCGTTATATTTCTATCGGTCACCACACCTCCGTTACATTTCTATCGGTCACCACACCTCCGTTACATTTCTATCGGTCACCACACCTCCGTTACATTTCTATCGGTCACCACACCTCCGCTACATTTCTATCGGTCACCACACCTCCGTTACATTTCTATCGGTCACCACACCTCCGTTACATTTCTATCGGTCACCACACCTCCGTTACATCTCAATCGGTCACCACACCTCCGTTACATTTCTATCGGTCACCACACCTCCGTTACATTTCTATCGGTCACCACACCTCCGTTACATTTCTATCGGTCACCACACCTCCGTTACATCTCAATCGGTCACCACACCTCCGTTACATTTCTATCGGTCACCACACCCGTTACATTTCTATCGGTCACCACACCTCCGTTACATTTCTATCGGTCACCACACCTCCGTTACATTTCTATCGGTCACCACACCTCCGTTACATTTCTATCGGTCACCACACCTCCGTTACATTTCTATCGGTCACCACACCTCCGTTACATTTCTATCGGTCACCACACCTCCGTTACATTTCTATCGGTCACCACACCTCCGTTACATTTCTATCGGTCACCACACCTCCGTTACATTTCTATCGGTCACCACACCTCCGTTACATCTCAATCGGTCACCACACCTCCGTTACATTTCTATCGGTCACCACACCTCCGTTACATCTCTATCGGTCACCACACCTCCGTTACATTTCTATCGGTCACCACACCTCCGTTACATCTCTATCGGTCACCACACCTCCGTTACATCTCTATCGGTCACCACACCTCCGTTACATTTCTATCGGTCACCACACCTCCGTTACATTTCTATCGGTCACCACACCTCCGTTACATTTCTATCGGTCACCACACCTCCGTTACATCTCTATCGGTCACCACACCTCCGTTACATTTCTATCGGTCACCACACCTCCGTTACATTTCTATCGGTCACCACACCTCCGTTACATCTCTATCGGTCACCACACCTCCGTTACATTTCTATCGGTCACCACACCTCCGTTACATTTCTATCGGTCACCACACCTCCGTTACATCTCTATCGGTCACCACACCTCCGTTACATCTCTATCGGTCACCACACCTCCGTTACATCTCAATCGGTCACCACACCTCCGTTACATTTCTATCGGTCACCACACCTCCGTTACATTTCTATCGGTCACCACACCTCCGTTAAATTTCTATCGGTCACCACACCTCCGTTATATTTCTATCGGTCACCACACCTCCGTTACATTTCTATCGGTCACCACACCTCCGTTACATTTCTATCGGTCACCACACCTCCACTACATCTCTATCGGTCATCACACCTCCGTTACATTTCTATCGGTCACCACACCTCCGTTATATTTCTATCGGTCACCACACCTCCGTTATATTTCTATCGGTCACCACACCTCCGTTATATTTCTATCGGTCACCACACCTCCGTTACATTACTATCGGTCACCACACCTCCGTTACATTTCTATCGGTCATCACACCTCCGTTACATTTCTATCGGTCACCACACCTCCGTTACATTTCTATCGGTCACCACACCTCCGTTACATTTCTATCGGTCACCACACCTCCGTTATATTTCTATCGGTCACCACACCTCCGTTACATTTCTATCGGTCACCACACCTCCACTACATCTCTATCGGTCATCACACCTCCGTTACATTTCTATCGGTCATCACACCTCCGTTACATTTCTATCGGTCACCACACCTCCGTTACATTTCTATCGGTCACCACACCTCCGTTACATTTCTATCGGTCACCACACCTCCGTTACATTTCTATCGGTCACCACACCTCCGCTACATCTCTATCGGTCATCACACCTCCGTTACATTTCTATCGGTCACCACACCTCCGCTACATCTCAATCGATCACCACACCTCCGCTACATCTCAATCGGTCACCACACCTCCGTTACATCTCAATCGGTCACCACACCTCCGCTACATCTCAATCGGTCACCACACCTCCGTTACATCTCAATCGGTCACCACACCTCCGCTACATCTCAATCGGTCACCACACCTCCGCTACATCTCAATCGGTCACCACACCTCCGCTACATCTCAATCGGTCACCACGCCTCCGCTACATCTCAATCGGTCACCACGCCTCCGCTACTTCTCAATCGGTCACCTAGCCTCCGCTACATCTCAATCGGTCACCACGCCTCCGCTACATCTCAATCGGTCACCACGCCTCCGCTACTTCTCAATCGGTCACCACGCGTCCGCTACATCTCAATCGGTCACCACGCCTCCGCTACATCTCAATCGGTCACCACGCCTCCGCTACATCTCAATCGGTCACCACGCCTCCGCTACTTCTCAATCGGTCACCACGCCTCCGCTACATCTCAATCGGTCACCACGCCTCCGCTACATCTCAATCGGTCACCACGCCTCCGCTACTTCTCAATCGGTCACCACGCCTCCGCTACATCTCAATCGGTCACCACGCCTCCGCTACATCTCAATCGGTCACCACGCCTCCGCTACATCTCAATCGGTCACCACACCCCCGCTACATCTCAATCGGTCACCACACCTCCGCTACATCTCAATCGGTCACCACACCTCCGCTACATCTCAATCGGTCACCACACCTCCGCTACATCTCAATCGGTCACCACGCCTCCGCTACATCTCAATCGGTCACCACACCTCCGTTACATCTCAATCGGTCACCACACCTCCGCTACATCTCAATCGGTCACCACACCTCCGCTACATCTCAATCGGTCACCACACCTCCGCTACATCTCAATCGGTCACCACGCCTCCGCTACATCTCAATCGGTCACCACGCCTCCGCTACTTCTCAATCGGTCACCTAGCCTCCGCTACATCTCAATCGGTCACCACACCTCCGCTACTTCTCAATCGGTCACCAAGCCTCCGCTACTTCTCAATCACTCACCACGTTAACAAACTGTCACACTATACGTATCGAGCAGCTCATCCATTACACACTGAACGTTGCCTCAGCGCCTCAATTCCCACACCACCAAAGAAAATCAGCTCAACAGGACGAGCACTAGCCCCATGTCATTCTCCTGCTCAGACCATTGCTCTCCCATATCCACCCCTCAGGAGTATACAACTATTTTATTTAAGGGAATTTTGCTCACTCAGCCAGGGGGAATATTTGAGGTCCCCAGCTAAAGGTTTGGTATCCTGTTCTTATGTTGAAGTACATTGAATAGATGTTTTTTGCTTTGTTATGGTCCATTTTTTTTTTGGTTCACTGCTGTTCTGTTTTCAGCACCTACTATATTTTTCAACTTTTACCGTTAGGTAAACTTATTTCTCAACTCATTTTTTCTGGGCATTTTGTGTGCAGATTCTGCGTTCCCTTAGTCTATACTGAACGATGTTTTCATCTTCCCTTCTTTTTGAATGCCTTTGCTGCGGTTAGAAAGGCTTTAACCCAACAATTAAATTATTTAATCTCAAAAATCCATGGAACGCTCTTCTTACCTAGTATATACGTTGCGAATTCCGCTGCTTCTACATTCTTTCTGCAATGGCGATGCTCGACGTCAAGTATTTAAACTTGAATCTGCATTGCCTTGTTTGTTTGCGTCGCCCTCATTTTTCCGGCGCTCTACGTTCTAGAACACATTGTTGGAATTAATGTAATTGTCACAATTACATTAATTCCAAGATTTCTTTAAGAATCGTTTTACCCAATTCAGTCTCCATTCACAGCAAATTCCCCTATGAGAATGCCAACAGCGCTGTATGAGCTGTGAAAAAGAATTAACTTGACTTTGCATCTCCACTCCAATGAACTTTGAAAGCTCTCAAAAAAAAAACTTAAGCTTTTATTTTTCTTTCCACCATGGTTCTAAGGCACTTGACTTTTTCATCTATACTGGCACCAAAACCGGTTCTGGCTTCCATACTCGCCATTTCATTTGCATGCTTTCAAAACCATTAATTCTGATTTTGAAATGAGTTTCTGAAAGTTTGCTTCACATGAGTTTGCTTCACTCGATTCAAATTCAAGTTCTAACCGGCACCTCGATTAATACATCCGTAAACGTCCTAAAATAGCAAAAAGACGTCAACTAGTTCATGTATTCATTTTACCTCGTAAATTTAACTACAAACAGAAACGAATATTAGCATTAATTGAATTCAAAACGCAGGGCAGCTCGAGCTCATCACTAGACAATGTAAGCAATTCTCCCTAAGAGCAAATTTAGAACTCCTCTTCCGTACACATTCATGTACGAGGGTCCAGCGTTTTATCTTTCATGGCGCATCTTCAAATGCCACTTTCAGACGTGCAAAAGAAAGTAGTTGAGCTTCCAGCATCCAGGAGGTTTGGGCTGTTTCTACAAATCCAAAAGTTGAGCTGTGTGGCTCAGAGGAGGTCTGGCTGCCCGTACATTGCGGGACGTATTTCACGCAGCTTTTACGGCCAATGCGGCTCAAAAGTGACGTTATGAATGGCTGGGTGGCATTCGCTGGGTAAATGACACCCGAGAATTTCTAAAGGGAGAAGTGAGGCAGTTCGAGAAGCCTCCGCTCTATAAAACCTTATAATTTGGTCATTGTTCTCTGTAAAATGGTACACCAGTAAAATAAGGGATGGAAATCCGTTAATTTTTTGGATAGGACAGCGCGTTGAAAGTGAGATTTTACGATTATAATGATTTAGTTAACATGAATATAAGATATACCAATCGAATGAAAGTGAACGAGTAAGGATGTGATTTTACAAGACGTAAAGAAAAACGATAAACGGGACTGTCGCAAATTCTTGAGGAACAGGGAAGAACTTTTTTCAGGTTATCTTTGCTATTTTCGGTGAGATTTTCCTGCTAGCGGAACTCGAAATGAGGGAACGTTCGTGTCTAGCACCAGATAACAAACTTGGCCTTCAAAATGTCTGTTTTAGCTTAGTCCCTAATGCAGGGAAAAATTTTCTGCCTGCTAAGAAGTCGACGTATGGTCCGGATCTCATTTCATTTTTACTACAAATTTGCCCTCCTATTTGCTACAGCCCGCATAAAAAGCCACAGAATTTCCCGCTTCCCGCTATTTTTGCATTAGCGCCCGCGTCGGTCTCTATGGCAAAAAGATTTTACTGTGGCGTGCCAGGTTAGCAAGCCATGCTTTCTTACGCTTCCGCGTCACCCAATTCTGCTGGAGTTGCAACAGGATGTAAACTTTTAGATTTGTTCCGCGTATATTGCAGTGCTGCTCTCAAAAAATCCAAGAATCAAACTTACTTGGAATTCTACTTTCTCTGAATCAAATCACCCAGTCTCCTCAATTTCTTGATTGTAAAACACAACCCTCTCGTAATCTTTCAAGCTCGTTGAATGAAACATAAGGCTCGCAAGAATTGACTCTAACTGCCGCTGAAGTATCTGAACTGAGAGCGAAGTGCTCCATTCTGTCCTTGGTGTTCGTTTTTTTATTATTTTTTTGGAGTGAAGGGGCGTTTTTCTGACAGCTCGTCCTGTTTGAAAAATGATGAATCTTCGGAGGGCGAGCTGTAAACTTTCATCTAGCGTTGAAGGAAAATTAAATTAGATAATCCTTGTCAGCGAAAGATGTTTTATTTGTTACTGTTGTGTACGATGTTCAGCTTAGAGTTATATTATTGCTCCTATTATTGTCCTCTTAAAAAGCGTTCGAAAAAATTTCTGAATAAGAATTAATCATGCCTTCATCTAAAGAGTTTAAATTAAATTACACAGTCGTTGTCCAGTTTCTTTTTTTGTGTCTTTAGATATGGTATGAAGACCTACGGAACTAAAATTTATGCTTGTGTTATAATGCAAAGCAGAAATAAGAGCTCACCACTTTTTTGATGACGTGCATGCCACTTATCAAAAGAGATCTGGAAGATTTATTTTGCTGCGAGTGTATAAAGCTTGAAAAATTTTTGGGTTGTAAAATGAATTATCGAGCAGAATTTCCTCATTTTCCCGTTTTCTTGTATATGTTCATGATTGATGTAAAAATATTTCAAGAATTATCTTTTTACTCAAAATTATAGCGGTAAGTATGCTCTAGTAATTTAGCCCTGGTAAATTAAACGGGACGAAAAATAGCGAATAGCTTTCATTGGGTAAACCAACACCAGTGAATAACAGTTAAGGGGAAGGGAAAAATAGGTGAATTGTAGCTATTCAGTGTTGTATTACAGTACAGTACACCACTAAACTTGTGTTTTATATTTGAGCTGGAATGAGCTGTGGTGAAAGCCAGGAGCCGTGCAGCATTAAAAGTGCGGTTAAAATGCGCCGTTCGCCACTTGTGAACGGAGAGTACAAGCGTGTGTGTGCATCCATACCCTTCAGTTCTAATAGCCACGTCATGACGACGCGAGATAGAACCAGGCTCTCAGTCGACCTGCAAGAGACGTGCGATGGACTCAGTCCGTTGTAAATTCTTTTTCGCTTTGCTTGAACTTTGGTCTGTAGACAGCTGGCGCCTTAGACTCGTGATCTTTGTTTCTGGATCGCTTCGAGCACCATTTTATGGGCGACCTTCTTCGTTTCAGCTCTACACTGAGGGTTAGTATATATGATTTATACGGTTAGTTAGGTGGCATTCAGTAAGCTCTCCGAATAGAATAGCTTCGTTTATTGATGAGTGATATGCATTCTGGAAAAGTGCATTAGATTGCAGAAAATAAACTTTCAGAACTCGTGGAAAGAATCTTGCAGAATTTCTATCCATTTCCAAGTTCTTAAAAAATTCATTTATGCATCGACCGGACGATCAGCATGTTTTTTTTAAATTCAACATATTTTCAAGCTTTGAACTGCATTTTTCTGATTTAGATTTGTTTTAAAATCCCAAGTATTGTTTTTGAGTTCGCTCATTTTACTATCTATACCATTGAAACATAGTGTGCCTTAGAAGAGCGGCGTATCATTTCCCGTGTGTGACTGCTGCGTTTCGGCTGCGCCTTCATCGACTTGGATTCCTTTGAGCAATTTAGGTCGTTAGGACGCACATCACTTGATATTTTAAAAAGAAAGTACCTGACTCAAAATTTCCAGGTTTCACTGACGAAAAATTGAAATGACGTTTACTTTGAGTCCAGATATGATCCCTCTTGGGATTCCCAAAAATACATCTACGGTCTTTTTCTTCAATTCTCGTCAGTCATGAGTAAGTTTGCTTCATAAGATGATACTTTTTACGTGGAACTTAAACTTCCTCCCATTACTCAGTAAAGTCTTCTCAGAAGGAACAATTAAAAACCCGCCGTTCTAAAGGGAAAATCATAAAGAAGAGTCCATTGTAGATCCTCAAGCTATTTTATGTAAATCTGGAGACGAAAAATTCTGTTTCTTACTAAAACACGTTCGGATCCCAATAATCTCCTTAGAAAAATACTTTGAACGAAAATGTTTGTGTCAAACGAAGGATCTAACTTTTGTACCGTAACAGGTTTTTTTAGACTATGTCATCTTCCTCATCGTACTGCTAGAATTTTATATTTTGCAAACTAAAGTTAGACACGATGCATAATGCATTTTAATATTTATTGATCCACTGCTGAAAAATAAAGTGAACTTCGATTCTCTTTTGAGCAAGCGGTGTTCATATCCGAAATTAATTCAGAACTCCTGAAGCAGCAAAAGAGCCCTAAAATTTATCCCTTCTTAACTGCGCGACAATTGGAAGCAGCTTTAAAAAGTCCGTGACCGTGGGGAGAGCATGCCCCAGTTTCGGGCACAGAAGCTCGGAATGGGAAGTAAATAAGCCGTTTCGTGAGAGGCAGGACTAATGAGAAGGAGGTCCCGTCTCATTACGACCCTCTCTACAAAGGCTCTGAGGATTGCTGTGCAAGTGAAGCCTCGCCTTTGTTTTGTGTCGACGTTCTGAAACGCGGCGCCCAGAACACGACTCTGCATTCTCTGCAGATGTTCCCCATTATAAAAAATGGTGACCGAGGTGTTCTATTCACAGTTCCCCCTCTATTTTACCGTGCATTATTCAATGCTTGTTTGGTTGCCCTCGCCTTGAAGCATTATGTTTGAGGCTTTTCTTTTTGGATATGATTTGTCTTCAGACCAGCTCACATATTACCGATGATTACTGCGCACAATTGTTATCATTTCTTTTAATGTGAAGCCACCACAAAAGAACGCATGCTCAGTGTACGCCAGCTCCTAAATAGCACTCCATCTGCGGCGCATGGAAAACGAGATAAATTGCCGGTTAAGCATTGAACGGAAGAATTGGTGCATCATTTTTCTTTGATATTTAAACGTGCGCTTGTTACTGCTTATTTTTTGAGAATTTAAATGTGGATACAAAATAAAATTCTAGGTTTTCCAATATTGTCCCTGTGAAATTTTGTCTTCGTGAGTTTTATTGTTAGCGTTCATCGTCATGGCAGTATTTTGGGAACCTCGCACGCACAAAAAACTCTAGCACCTCATCAGCTCACCACAAGTACAGCAGGACTTGTCTGAGCTTATGAGCCGAGTGAACAGACATAGAAACTGTATTTTTACTTCGTTTTAGATTCTGTGCGTTGAGAAGTTCCACATGAGAATTTCTGGCACTATGTTTTCACTTTTGTACTGATATAGTATATCATGTTTTTATTATTTTTACCATGACCATAACGACAGTTAAAATGCCTGCCTATCGACAACGTGAAATAGTTCAAGTTTTTCGATCTTTCGCTGTATATCGTACATAATTGTTAGGCTTATTTAATTAAATTTATAATATTTTTGAAGTGATATTTTTCAATACTGAAAATGCAAAATTTTTCTGTACATGACTCTGAGTATTCAATTAAAATATAACCATGTTTCGTACTCAGTACATCAATCAATTTCTCGCCTCTCAAGACGATAGCCATTCTTCGGAAAAATGTTCCTTGAGAAATATCGCTGTGTCAAGCTCCCATTCTTTTTCTCACCAGATACGCGAGCAATACGGTATCCAGCGCGTGGAGGCAGCCTTCCTTGCCGTCGATGAGATCAACCGCAACCCTCGACTGCTGCCGAACATCAGACTTGGCATCGAAATCAGAGACTCCTGCTGGTATTCTTCCATCGCTCTTGAGCAAAGTTTGGGTCAGTTCTTGTGGTTAGAGTGGTTTCCAATTCCATGTGGTACTGCGACTTCGACAGGGCTATGGGAGATGAAAATTGATTTTGAGTGTGACCGGAGGACGTTTTTTTCAATAAAAAACACCACTGGAGTTGTTGAAAAACTGTGTTCTGGATTTGCACTTCAAATGCTTACTCCAATTGGGCGCCTTGTGTTGTTTTCCTCGAATGAGCAACGAACGTTTTAGGAGTGCTAAATATGTGTCCGCTGTGTTTTTAGTTAAAATATTAGGTATATTTTTTTCTTTTTTCCTGTTCTTACTATTTTTCCTCTCTTATACTGAGAGAAAAAAAAAATGAAAACATCTTTACAAATAAAAATTTGAACTAATAGTTGGTTTTTAGATGGAGACATAGTAATTATTATTATTTTATGAATCATATATACTTCCGAAACTTTGAAATTCGCTAAAAACTTGTCTTTCAAAGCAAATGACATAATTTTAAAGTGAAATAATAGAAAATATTTTCTCGATAGATCGAGTATAAGCTCCATAAAATACAACGCATGAAATATGCTCTAACGAAGCCTTTTTTTTATTCCAGAATATTTTCTCATGAAATGAACACATGATATTGTATTTGTCGTCACATTTTACTCAATTTCAGCTATAAATTGGAATTAAACCTCAGTATATATCGGAAAGTGGAACATTACGCTGTTTGGGAATCCCACTACTCTGAAAATTGCACTGAGTTTTTCAAATTTTATTTAGAACTTCAGGACTAAACTCTGCTGCTTAGGCTTTCTTTTTGATTGAAAAATAAAGATCAAACGACGGTGCATTGCCCAGAACGTCGCGTTATACTTGAGTTAGTAGGACCAAATGTGATAAATTGCTTATTGGAAGAGAACCAAATACTACTCAACTACACATCACTTTCAAAACGGCAAAAATACTGTAAGTTTGAGTTCTCTACATCAAGCTATCGAATTGACCGTACATCAGTTTTCCGTTCGTATGAAAGTTCTCCTTACAAAACGTACTGGAAATGTTTTGCTTGGCCCCAACCAGCATTTGGGCCGAGAAGTGCACAGCTGCAGGGCAAGCCACTCATTTCTTACGCGACAGTCTTGCGCAAGAACGAGGTTTGACTTAGAGATAAAGTTAGAAACTTGGCCGCACGTCGATGAAATGTTGCCTTGTATATAGACTTTGCTCTTGTTCCTACAATGCTGTGGCCATGAAAAAGTCCTTTTATTTTTTGTCCTATATCGGCTCCCCCAATGCTCGGCAGCTAGTGGGTGTAAGGATGGAACTTGAACCGAGATTCCAAAATTTTTTAGTCTTTTGTATTGAAAATGTGGATCTTTTACGCTCTGGATCAGAAGCCAAATAGTTTCTGCAGATCACAGTAATTAGTTAATTGACTACATTTATTTGACATGAGTTCGACTCATCGTAGAAAATCAGTCGCGAGGAAAAGATCTTGCCCCTAACATATCCCTGTTAAAATTTTATTCAAATATATTAGTCAGAACTTCATTATGGCTGACTAGAAAATTGTTACATTTTTTGATGCAACGTAATCAAATTAATAACCCCTCAGGGGGATACAACTATTGTATCTATGAGAATTAACACTCCCAGGGGGAAAATGTGTGAAGGCCCGAGCTGAGAGTCAAGTTGGCCTTCTATTTGTTGAAATAAATTTTTTTTTGTTATGTTAACGACCACCTATTTTCGGTTCACTGCTGTCCTGTTTTTCGGCACCTTCAATTTTCTTCTTTAAATTTTATCTTGTCTCATGAACTTCTTTCTCAACTTACTGTTTCTATGACCCCTTTTGCATAGATTCTGCATTCTCTTATACCCATACTACATGGTGCCTTGCTCCTTCCTCTCTTCGATACACTCTTTTTTGAGTGGTTAGGGCGGCTTAAACTAACATATAATCTAATCTATTAAAATTTTCAGCTTTCAGTTTCTATGCTCCTTGTGCATAAATTCTGCTTTCCCTTAAATCTTCATCCTTCCTCTCTTTGAAACATCTTTGTTACGATTAGGGTGGCCCAAGCTAACTTCTAATATAATTAGCTTTTTTTTTTGCTCCTGCAAATTTACCTATTTGAAGAATTTCAAACCTTTTAGGTTTTATAATTTGATTGGACAACTCCACGTATGTGTTGGAGTGGCCTATCTTTGACCTGGACTACTTAACCCCCACTCAGGATGCAGAAGATAGGCACTGAGCTTAGAGTAGTCAAGTTTTATCTATCTTATGCTCTGGAGACTAGCACACTCAAAGAGTGACTGTTAAGTTACCTCAGCTATCGGTTTGCCTTCGGGACTACGAGCTCACGTGTCCACTTTTTTCAGTTTTCACACCGTCTTTGCTATCTCTTCTTGGTTTTTCCACCCTCTTCCTCTTTAATTTACATTTTCTTTGTATAGGAAATCCTATGAGAGAATAATCCTTGTTAACATATTACCAATTCTTTAGAGGTCATTTTAAGTGGTTTATTCTCTTCGCTTTAATAAGTATGCCGGTGTTGTGGCTATGAAATTTTGAGTAGAAAATAATGCTACTGCAAATTGACCGAAACACGGACGGTTGTTAGTCCTTACACACTAGATAATTGCATAGCTGATATTTCAAACAATAGATCAGATTGATATAACAAAAATCATACCCTTATTTGGTAGTTAAATATTGGGACTAACGTCCGTAGAGTTTTGAAAAGCTCATTGCGCGAGCTCTTTCCAGCTTTACTTGATGGTTGGAGCGTTTTGAAAAATCTAAGAATCTTGAACAACCGTAGCGTATCGGCTACCTTCAGGTAAACAGTTAATTTTTTGTACGTGATAGTGGCATGGACTTGAAATTCCCTGTCATTAGATTCGTATTTTACTCGACATTCAGTTCTCAAGTAGAAAACGTACTCGAGTCTTTGGAAGTGAGAGGCGCACAGGCGTAGGTATAATAATTTATGAGAATGGTGTGACAGAATACATTACGATTGACTTGAAGAACTGGGTTAAAGATTGGTGAACAGTGAGAATAGCTTTAATTTCAATTGTAGAGCAAAATAATCATTAGGAAACAGACTGGTTTCTGTTTCCAAAGCTTACGGCAGGACTGGTCCCCTTTGAGCTCCATGCGCGCGCGACCACTTGTATGACCGAGA
This sequence comes from Morinoia aosen, assembly GCA_030386875.1. Classification (NCBI taxonomy): domain Eukaryota; kingdom Metazoa; phylum Arthropoda; class Malacostraca; order Amphipoda; family Talitridae; genus Morinoia; species Morinoia aosen. The sequence goes on along the minus strand of CM059564.1, from coordinate 25,991,524 downwards.
TTATCGAATATCAATGGATAAAAATAGGACCTTAGCTAAGCAATACTCACTGAATGCGTCTCATTTTATGACCACCGTTTACTCCTAAAAGTAAAATGTGAGGTCCCTAGCTAGGTTCAGGTAAACTGTTCTTTTGTTGAAGTAAAACATATTTTTGGTTTTATTACGATCCATCTTTTCACGGTCTACTGTCATCCTGTTTTTCAGCACCCATTTCTTTCTTCTTCAATTTTCATACCCTGTTTCATTAACGTCTTTCTATACTTACTGTTTCTAAGCTCCTTGTGCGTAGATTCCGCACTCTTGTAAGTGAATAGTGAATAGTAAATAGTGGCTGTGGCTTCCTCATTCCTTTCTGTGGAACGCCTTTTTTTGCTGCAGGGGAGACTAAAACTAACTTAAATATTCTAATATAAACCACCATTTACTAATGAAAATATTAGATCATAACCGAAGAAAATTAATTTATTGAAAATCATTGAGGAAGTAAACAACGACTATAAATACTTCCATAACTTTTTCACCATTCCCAAGGGGTGATAACAGAGGATGATTTCGGAGTCTTTATTTCGGCAGTACCTCATCTGCCGGAGCTCTTCTCCCCTTTGTCTTCATCACGAAAGTGACAGCCTGCCAATCACTGGCCGCCCAATCTGGTGGTGAGGTGGACGCCGTCTTGTCTTCTACAGCATTCCTCTAATTATTTCTACCTTCTGTAGATTGACAGAAATCTGAAGTCTGCTGCTGCACCTCAGAGATTAATGTCCCTGCAGAGACCATTTTGGTACCCACAAATAGTAACTTTCTATAGGTGTCTCGGAGTTGCCAGCGATTCGTGAACGTTCAACTTTTTAACAACCGCATGAAGATGCTGGTGTTTTTGTTCATGAGCAATCTGAAGATGCTTTATTTCGTGTTGAATTTGTCCCCTGATAATTTGTTGGCAAGTGTTTTAGCGAGTGAAAGTTCTTTGCTCCTTTTGATGTTGGTAAAAAACTGATACGCTCTTTGGAACTGAGGTTGTGTGTATTTTGGGTGAAACAATACATCTCTATTGCCTCCTAGAACATATTTTATGTAGTTTGGACGCTTATAATGTAGTATAATCGCCTTTTCTCACAACGTTACTGGTCTCCAAAACCTGATTTTACGAGCTGTATAATCTACTGGGCTTACCTTAAAAGCAAAACATTTCTTCAGCTGAATTTGCACCAGCAAACCTGCAATGCTTTTTTCCGCTCCCTGACTTTACTCCCTAAGCCTTATCGGAGTGAGAGCTTCGTCTTTACCCCATGTTGTGGCTGGCAGAGTTCATCCGCGACGCGTTGTCGGACCCCGATGGCGGCGGCTGGGCCACCGACAGCGCTAGAGGATTCAATCGACCAAACCGCACCAAAAACATCGTCGGTGTCGTGGGCCCTGGCTCTTCTGCTGTCACTATCCAGGTGAGTCGGGCTTGAGGATAAAGCGTGCACACCTCACAGACTATATATTTATGAGACCTAAAGGGTTAACTCCTCAGTATTTAGATGGAGCGCAGTATTTAAGCAAGAAATTTTCTGTTGTAAGTGTTATAACCTCTAGTTTTTATGAATGAATGGATGGATGCACAAATGGGTTAACCATAGCAGACATGAAATGTTTTGTTTCATAAGTAACAGGACCATAATATCCGTTTCTAAAGTCTATAGTTGCCTAAGAACTGAAGTACCTTTAGAGAATTCAATCATGCTGTGATTGATGTTTTCCCACTCTCACAATTATTCACTGAATTATTTTTATAAAGTTTTACGTGACTCCCAATGGAAATTCTATTGAAGGAATTCCTTTGATTTTTATGTTTCATTCTTTTATGAGCCCTCAATATTATTTTTATATTTCAACACATTAGTATAAAATGTGTGTAATGTAATGGGATCGGCTACTAACGTTTCTAATTATATAATATAGCATCAATCACCGTGGAAATTGGTAAAAGATCCATTTTCAAGAACTATTTTCTAACATTTGATAGTTGAATACTGGGACTAATTACCGTAGAGTTTTGAAAAGATTTTTTCATGCTTATGCTCTAGTACCTCAATTTATATGTAAAGTTTACATTGTTTTGAAAAGATACTATAAGGTATTTGCGATTATGAACTTTAAGATAAGCTTCATTGAATATTTTCATTTTTGTTCCTAAATTCGTCATCGAATGCACAAGTCGCTTAACTGAAACCTGAATTCTATGGAATTCAGTATACATGTAAAGTATTGTCTCACGTTTAAAAACAAATTGCTAGTCAAGTCCTATTGGAGGATGGATAATAAGTGTGCAAAATAATTGAATATCAGAATAGGTGAACGTTATTTTACAAGGTATACCTTTTGACAGTTGTATATGTGAGCGTCTTTGGAAAAAAACTTTTTACGAAGTTTGTTATTCCTATTCAAGATTCAATAATAATATGTTTCAATAATAATACATTTGAGCCATGAAACACAATTTCACAAATTTAAGTACTTTCTTTCATAGCATAATTAGCGCATATCCCTCTCACCTAACATGAAAAGCGTGCAGTGTAGCTTAAGTACCTGGTATGGTGGTAAGAACATTCACGTCTCGGGCGACAGGTTCAGAACTTGCTGCAGCTGTTCAACATCCCACAAGTGGGCTACTCCGCCACATCACTCGACCTGAGTGACAAGAGCCGCTTCTCAGACTTCCTGCGGGTTGTGCCCTCCGACTACTACCAGGCCCAGGTGATGGTCGACATCGTGCGCTACTACAACTGGACCTACGTTTCTACCGTCTACACTGACGGTGAGTCCACTTTATGTGCTTCTTGCAAAACTTGTCGCTTCTACAAAACTTGTCGGTTCTACGAAATTTGTTGCTTCTACGAAATTTGTTGCTTCTACGAAATTTGTTGCTTCTACGAAATTTGTTGCTTCTACGAAATTTGTTGCTGTGACAAACTTTTTGCATTTACAAACTTTTTGCATTTAAAAACTTTGTTGCAATTACAAATTTTATTGCTTTTACAAAATTTTTTCGCTTTTATAACATTTGCTGCGTCTACAAAATTTACTGCATTTTCAAAATTTGTTGCTTCTACAAAATTTGCTGCTCTTAACGACCAAAATGGGTTAAATGTTTCTAATTACGTCATCGGTGTGTAAAATGAGCAAAAGCTAAGCAGAGAAGGTAAGTTTTAAAGAATAATTTGAATCATCTGAGCGGAAAGACCTTTGATTTGCAAAGAACTTACTTAAACGAATATTTTATCGTTCAGCTAAAAGTTCATGCTTATAGACTCTTAATTTATCCTCATATGAATATTTCTCCACACTTATTTGAGTAAAATCTTTTAGTGATTTTTGCTTAAATTCTGAGAGTAACTAAGCGCTTCCAGCGGCGAGAGACGGCTAATTCTGAACAGACGCCGAGGGGCTAATGAGCTCACGAATCTTTTCTAGGCTTTGCTTGTCTCGCCGTCCCTGAAGAACGTTTCTAAGTCACAATGTCAAGTTCATCACGAACTTTTTCCATTGTGCCGGAGTTTGGCTGTAAGATTGCTTCAACACTAACGCACTGTATTAAAATATCGTTTGCTACGACGAACTCCGGGGGAGAGGGGGGAGACGAACTCCAACTTTTTCTTCAGCGGACCGAGTAATTTGTTTGTTTGGAGCCGGCGTTCGGACGTTTGGAACTCCTATTTGCTCTGAACGTGTTCTCGGCACGAGAAAAATCCTAGAATGAATGGAAAACGTACCTTCTTAGTTTGAGAATGAAGTCTACCCCAAGACCGTAGAAATATTCCCGATCATAACATTTGCATTTGCTCAATTCCGTTTGAACCGGTACCTGTCCTCGAAAAAATAAATGTAGAAATTTTTTTACGACAAGTGTACTACAATGAAGACAGTTATAAATTCAAAATTGATTCTGGAATTCTTTCTCTATTGTAAATGCAATAATATTTACTTCATTGTTATTTTTCGCATCCGCGTGTATAATTTCTTTTCATGCCCCGTTTCACTTCGTGAAACTCGTTCACTCCTTACTCTTTCGAGAATGAAAGGGCTTCCTTTTCTAATTGAAAAGAGAATTGAAAATCGAAAATCTGTGTTGAAATGTACAGCTTTTAAAGAGCACGTGGTCTGATCTTGAGTTTAACTCAGCAGTCGAATATCTCTCGAAATCATGGTCTGCGGTTTTCACACTTTTTTTAACATTATGAATTTTTTACGAACTGCTCTCAAATATATTGGAGGAGTTTCGCCAAAAATCGCCAAATGTTCGTAAACTCTATTTCTACCGAGAAACCACAATGAAATTCCAGCCTTCATCTTTTGCCAAACCGAGCGCAGTTTTATCTGCTCAAGAATTTCGGCCGTTCTCGAGAAGATAGATCGTGTGAGGGCATCGGTCTGGTATCACTCGACTGTTCCACCACGCTTCCTGCTGCTCCCTCGTCTTCTCTATTGCTCTGCAGGCTACGAGTGAAGATTAGGTCCCTAATATCGGGGTCTGGGCATCGCGTGTAACTTCGTGACCAATCAAGATAATTGACTTATCAAAGATTTGGCGAAATAAATTAATTAGAAAATAAGACAGCTATCTAGAACAGTGTGTGAATGTAAGGCGTGAATGTTTATGTGCCATGGAATTTCTCTTTTCGGAAATTTTCATGTTTGCTGATCGTGTGTAGGTTTGAATCTGTAAGTGTTTATGCGCTACAATGGTTGAAAGAGCAGCAATCATATATTGATTAAAAATCAAGTTTTCCTGGTGGTTTAATATTAAAATGTTTCCTGCTGTATATAAGCGAGAATTTTTGAAAATGAAACTAACCGTACTTCACAAAAAGATTTAGTATGTTATACTCTCTGGATTCCAATTTAACTAGTGATAATTTAATTGCTGACTTTGTTTACATTTTTTGGCAATATAACCATTATCATCTCAATATATTTCAGTAAAATTGCTGTCGATAACTCTGCAAGCCCTGATTCTTCATCGTCATTCATGTTTTTATAACTGATAAAGAAATTCAGTAAAATTTAAATAAAACTCAACAGAAATTGCAGTTTTTGCGAGAGTTTCACACCTGTGTAATTCTAAAGTGACATCAACAAATCTCAGCCTGCGGTGGCTGTGGTTATGTAATTTCGTTTTTTGACCGCAGGCCATGACAATCAGGTCGATTTTCACGCTCGTTAATCTGTTAATCGGGGCTGACAAATGACCGGACACGGCCTGCCTGTGGCCTCGTCGCGACCCGTTAATTGAATCTGTTGAGCCGCGTACCTGCAGCCCTGACCAGACTTGCAGGGCTGATCTCTCGTAATATGGATACGCTCTAGGATTACATTACGTATTGCAACACGTGTATTGGGGTTGCTTCGCATGATTTGTGGTTGCTTTGCGTGATTTGTGGTTGCTTTGCGTGATTTGTGGTCGCTTTGCGTGATTTGTGGTCGCTTTGCGTGATTTGTGGTTGCTTTGCGTGATTTGTGGTCGCTTTGCGTGATTTGTGGTTGCTTTGCATGATTTGTGGTTGCTTTTCATGATTTGTGGTTGCTTTGCGTGATTTGTGGCTGCTTTGCGTGATTTGTGGTTGCTTTGCGTGATTTGTGGTTGCTTTGCGTGATTTGTGGTTGTGTTTGAGTGAGCGTGAGAGTTTCGATTATAATAGTTCATGAGCTTTGGGTTACCTGATAATTTTGCAGATGGTTTCTTCAAACAGGATCCAGCAAACTGCGTCGAGGTACAAGTTGTTTTGCTCTTGAAAAATATTTCATCCTCAAGAAATAACTTGCAAATGTATTTGAGAAAGTGAGTGGGCACTTTGTTTTTCAAATCTTGTTCACTCTGTTTTTACATTGGCTTGGAAAAATTTGGTTTTACAAATATTTATCTACCAAAGTAACCAGTTTGTATAGTTTATACGAGACGTTTAGCATTTTCGCCTCTATATTGTCGCTTCAAATAATTTCAAAAAGTTTGCAGTTGGGTGTGTATTACATAATTAGCATCTCCCACAAAAACCCGAACCGAGTTTTGGTTTTCCCGTATCAGTAATACCATCCTAAGAATACTATAAGCATTTAATTTTTAGCAAAATTATCTTTCAAAATTAACCTACAGATAAGGGATTACTGATTATGATGGTATTATTGATACGGGAAAATAAATTCTCGGTTCGGGTTTTTGTGGGACACACTGAAGATCAAGACCTTGTTAAAGCGGTTCATAATAACGGTATTAAAATAATTATCCATTCCTCTGTGCATTTATAACCTTTTTTGCACTCTGTTCAATCCGACAGTGAAATACCTGGCGAAACAATAACATTTTGATCTTATGCCAGGAAATACCAGTATATTCTCGTCGTATTATGTATTTTTGTTATTGTAATAATTTCCCCTTCAAGAAGATACAACCGATTCATTTATGGGAATTAGCGCTCTCATGGGGAAAATGTGAGGTCATGAGCTAAAGATCAGGTAGGCCTTCTTTTTTAAATAAAATTTGTACCTATTTTGTTACGGACCATCGTTCCTTCGGTTCACCGTTTTGTTTTTCAGCACCGCTACTTTCTTCCTCAACTTTTATCTTGTGTCATATATTATTTCTCTCTTACTGTTTCTACGCACCTTGTGCATAGATTCCACGTTTCTTTCAGTCTATAGTAAATAGTGCCTTCCTCCTTCCTCTCTGGAATACCCTTGTTACGGTAAGAGAGCGTTATACTAACTATAATAATTATTAACTTTGAATCAAATACTCTGGTTCATACGAACCTTGAAGATCTGTTTTAAGATACATTCATAAACAAGAATAATTTTTCCACCTTTATTTGTAAAGTAGAGTTATTGCTTCGAGCTTATCATCGTTTCTGAACAAAATGTGAGTAACATCGAAAACTATGGTCGTTAATTTCAGCAGTGTGAAAATATAAAGAAGTTAGTGACCACACGTTGATGTTACTAGCAAAAATGGAATTTTATTTTATATGCCAAGTCCTGTTTTGCCCTGTCCTTTCATTCACGTCACACAAATCTTGATTCTCCTTTCGTTGTAATAAGAACGAAAATATCACTCAAACGCTATCTTTTTCTCTGCAAAACAAGCATTTATTCATCTATTTAGATAATTGATGTAATAATAATATTATTACTAATGGTAATAAGAGTAATTGTAATAATATTATTTGAATCAATGAGACTAAGCTCACGTTTACCTTTGTCGTTAAAAATCGCAAGCATTTACCTAACTTGGCCGAATTGCTCGAGGCAATACTCCACGACTGCTCGCACAATAGATATCTGAGTTCATTTTTGTAGGACAAATTTCGTACGCTTTTGGAGCCTGTTTCCGTCGAATCTTTTTTTAAACGAGAAATAGCGGCTTGAGTTTTATAGAGTTCTCTATGTATGCGTTTGAGAAGGCCCTGAAATACGCTTCTACAAAAATACTCGCAATGAAATTTGAACAAAAATATGTGGTGTACATATTATGATTTTTCACTCGGTCATTGATTGATTCAATCATTGTTATTGAGTGAAATTCAGTCATTGATTACAGAAACAAATCCTTACATATCCATCTTTATACTCTAATCTAGTGCAAAATTCACGTCGATGAAAAAATCTGAAAAGAAAATATTTATACCGTAAAATAAAGAGCTGCTCCATGTCGTATTGCTTTCACAAGTCCTCGATGCACAGAAAAACACTTGGCACTTATTTTGAGAATGTCGTAAGCCATATTTCTTGAATGTCGTGGTGAACAATATCATACATGAAACGTGAATAATATTGAGCATCAAACATGAACAATCTTAGACATAACACGATTTGCAGCAAACCCCCGTGCGAAATGTCGTATAGTATTTCATTAGCATTAATGAACAACCCACGATATCCACGTTGAATTAAATAGGCCTCCTCGTACACTAAGGCCACGAGTAAAGTGCCCTGCGGATGCTCCATTTTGCACGAGTCCAAAACCTGAATTGAAATTGAACAAAAACCTGAAGGATGAGACAGTTTTGCAGCACCATGCTTCAGGTATTGGCAGTTTCGCAGCAGACTTGAAATGCTGTTCGGTGAAGACAACAGGAATTAGATGGGCGCTGCGAGCGCTAAAATAAGGAGTTCTAGCTGACAATAGATTTTTTGAGGGATCACAAAACCAGGAAACCTCCCTCAAACAAACGTTACGTGCAGGCACGTTTATATCCAAAATGCGTATGCATAAAGCTCTTTAAACTCTCTTAAACTCTTGTTACTCTCGTAAAGCCTGCACGATAATGTCCGAAAGATCGTAATTTTTTCATTGGCACCTCTTTAATATTTAAGAGGCTAGATAAGGCCAGTTATAGCTTATCCAGAGGCGTAGCATGGGTACTATCCTGCAACGTTAGAAGAAGCTCTCATAACGAAATATACTGCGCTGGAACTCTGTATTCTTCAAGTCCTGTGCTTAAATTTCGATCCAGTCTTGCTCTAGCAAACACGGATAAGCTTGCGCTGTAAAATGTATGTACATTTCATGGTGCGCCGTCACTCACTTAATGCAACGGGAGCAACTGACGCTGCAATTTGTTTGCTCTTAAAAATTGTTTTCGGAGACTGCTGCTTATCGAGATTGTCTCAGCATTGTTTACGGCATGTTCAGCGCTCGATTTTTTCTTTGTGAGCATCATCGGATATTATTCTAATGGATTTATCTGGAAAATGAATTGATATGGAATCTTTTTTTTCCGTTTTGCTGTAAAATCAATGTCGTATGCTTTCTGCTGAAACCCTTCCATTGTAATTTGTTACATTAGGATAAAGGTTTTGCATCAATGGGAGTTAGAGCTTTCCGGGAAAGATGTAAAACCCCGAGATCAAGATTAGGTTTTTTTTTGTTGATTTATGTAGAATCGGTTTTTTTGTTTCGTCGTGAACCATTTTTTCCATTTTGTTGTTGTGCGTTTTGTTAGCAGCTATTACTTTTATGTTCAATTTTATTCATGTTCCATAAACTTTATTCAATATTGCTGTTTCTATCAGCTGGGTGTGGGGACCCATCATATGCCAAGATTACCCATTCCCTTAATTCCAAACTAAATGGTGCCTTCCTCTCTTCTGAACACTTTCATTGTGGTCAAGGAGACCTAACTTAACTTGGAATTTAATCTGTACTGTAACCCCTCAGAGGGATACAACTATTGTATCTATGGGAATTAGCGCTCCCAGGGGAACCATGTGAGGGCCCGAGCTAAAGGTTAGGTAGGCTTCCTTTTTGTTGTAATTAAATAGGTTTTTGTTTTGTTACGGACCATCTTTTTTCGGTTCACTGCTGTCCTGTTTTTCAGCACCTACTACTTTCTTCTTCAACTTTTTTCTTGTTTCATGAACTTTTTTCCTAGCTTACTGTTTCTGTGCACCTTGTGCATAGATTCCACGTTCCCTCAACTCCATACTAAATGGTGCCTTCCTTTTTCCTCTCTTGGAACATCTTTGTCGTGGTTAAGGGAGGCTAAAACTTTCTTATAGAATAATAATAATAATAATCTGTACTGAAATTTGTTACTAACAAATGCACGTGTCGAGTTTGCTGGCCTAACGTACCTGCCAAGCGCGACCGTCGAGCATCACAATCGACTATTGCCTAACTTTTCCATTCTCCTTTTATCCAGAAGTGAACTCTACTCAGGAGCACTTCTCATTCATGATGCTGTTAGGTTACCTCGGCTATTGATGGGCCCTATTGACTGCGATCTTTCGAACCTTCATTTTTTCGAAGGCACGAATCTTCATTTTTTTGCGTGCCTTCTTTGCTATCTTTTCCTTGTTTCCATCCTCTTTATTCCTAACTTCTGTCTATGTGTAGGGTATTGCGTGAGGGAACACACCTTGTGCATACTGCAGATTTCTCATTTCATGAAGTCATACTAAAATGGTCTCTTCTGTGCATTCTCTGCGAATCTCATTTTATTAGGCTAGGGAGTCATGACTGATACTAACTTTTCATTCGTAACCACATGAGAATAAACTTCCAGTTCATTTTCTTGATTCTAGGTATGTTCTAATTCAGAGTTCACTTTAGCTGTATCTCGTGAACAACTTTTTCAAGTTTAAACTACAAGCTTTGTGAATGTAGCTTCGGTTAAATGTTTATTTTGAATTTCAAAATTTAATTCCAAATTTCAAAATTTTGTACCAAATTTGAAACCCCTCAAGAGGATACAACTATTGCACCTATGAGAATTAGCACTCCCTTGGGGAAAATGTGCTAGGGCCCGAGCTGAAAGTTAGGTTGGCCTTCTTTTTGTTGAAATAAAATATTTTTTTTCAAAGGCTTATACTAACTTTAATAATTATTAACTTTGAATCAAATATTCTGGTTCATACGAAGCTTGAAGATCTGTTTTAAGATACATTCTCGAGTAACTGTTGTTCTGTTTTCAGCACCAACAACTTTCTTCTTCAACTTTCATCATTTTTTATACATTTCTTTCTCAACTTACTGTTTTTATGCCCCTTCTGCATAGATTCCGCGTTCCCTTATCTCCATACTAAATGGTGCCTTCCTCTTTCCTCTCTTCTGAACGCTTTTTTTTAGCGGTTAGGGAGGCTTAAACTAACATCTAATCATATCTCCAAATTTAAAAATTTAGTTTCAAAATTCATCACACTCCTCTACTGCGGGACTTACGCCTTAAACTGGGTGAGAAAATCAGCGCGACTTGCATGAACAGTCAAATTTAAGCTCGTGTTCGTGCACCACCTAAGTTGACGGTGCCACTATTGCCCTGATTCTCAGACGCGTTTCCTGCACACGGCTGTCAGACCGGCACAAGTGGAGCCTCATTTATGGGCCTTGTTCAAAAGTACGCGAAGACTTTTGATTGGCCAAGGCACTGCCTCATCGAAGAGCTTACCGATCAAAAGCTTCGTTACATACTTTTCACCCTGCGAAGATTACTTGGGGCTTATCTCCGGGAGGCCAGAATGACCGGAGCGCTGGAGGGGTCGCACGCGACCTTAAAGCGGATCTTTGCATATGGGGCCAGAAGCGCTCACCTGTCTTCGGCCAGGGGCCTCAAAAATTTCGAGGCAAGCGTATGCTTTGTTCTATTATATTCACGTGTATAGTCATGGGGGAAAATTGAAAAAAATTATTTTTTAGGTTGAAGAAACTGTTAGACCTTGATTTCCCTTAAAGTTATCATGTAACAATATATAGAGAACCTCCCTACGTTGGAAAAAATTTAGTTGTGTAAACGATTTTTTGCATAATTTTCACGGCCAATTGAAGCAAGGTTACTTTAGGTTCAGAAGTTCTTGAATTCTTTAAAATTTAACTATAGCGTTTTTGGTTAAGAGTTTATTTCTTCAAAAATCTGTCAACAACCATTGAGAATTTCTGAGACACGATCAGTTGTTTGGCACTCCTTAGCGTTTTTCATGGGGAGCTAAAAGGACTTTATAGATCGATAGAGGAAAAATTTCCGAGTACTTCTCGTTTTTTCCAGGCAAGTCACGTAGGATATCTGACTAACAGACAATTTTTACATTCAATTTTTCGACGTATAATTGTTCGAATTGAGATACTCGTAACGCTCGGCGAAAGCAATGAACACAGGAAAGCAGAAGCCACCTCACGAGTCAGTCTGAGCTATAGACTGAATAATTTCGTAAGTTTTGACTTTTTTCCACGTCACTTGCCCTACACGTTCCAATGAATCGACCTCATCCACGAATATATATTATCTATTGGGTTTGTCTTTGTCATTTGAGCGTAGACTGGATACTAAGGCTGTTTTTCAGCAGGCTTCAAAAGGGACTGTCAACTCTTGGATCCTGTGACTGGACCAGCAAAAATTACTGGAGATTTGGCGTGCTCATCAAAATTTGAGATTCCCACTGTGTGTTATCAACGTTTGTTCTATGACACGCGAAAAGTAACTCTACCTTCCCAAGGCTTGAAATAATATTTCTTTTTTGCTCACCGAGTTTGATTAGTTTGATCTTGAGTTACCTGCTCGTGACCGAAAACTGGAAAACGCTCTTTTGTCAGAGGAAATTCATCTGAAAAAATTAGCTACACACCGTATATTTTGAGTGAAAGTCCTCAGAATGTGTTTGTAATTATCACAGAGTGAGGGCTTTTTCCCATCTGACCCAGTGATTGTATTGCTTTATTTATATCGTCAAATGATCAACATAACTTTCAAAAATTGTATGCAGTTAACTCGTGTGACGAAGCTACTGGATCGAGTGATAGTACTTGCGCTGAATGGCAAGGTTCGTCTCATGCTTCAAAAAACTGGTTGTTCTTTTCCTAATTATTTGATCGTTCAGAGCTGTATGCACTCTAAAAGTAATCTTTACTCGCATACATGGGTTCTTGCCTAGGCGTAAGAAAGAATTACATTATTTTCCCACAAGTTCAAAAAAAAGCTTGACCTACAAAATCACGTGTCTCATTTTTTGAAAAAATGCGAAAACCCTCATGAAAAGCAGGTTACCTCTACGTGGAAGCTTTTAGGGTTACTAACCCGAAATGTTTTCCGTCAAAACATTATGTACAAGGAAATCATAGCGCTTTGCTGACCTTCCTCTTTTCTGAAATGCGACACCTATTTTTCACGAGATACTCGAGATTTTCGAGGCACCACGTTTTCAAGAAAGTGGATGATTGGTTGACGAAGTCCCGCTGGAGAGAAAACTGCAAGCACTTTGGGTGGTGACGGACGTGGCTTCCTCGGCGAGTCCGTCAACACCTCTCAAGGCAGGGCGCTACAGAGCTGCTCTCACCAGCTCCTAGGGCAGATTTTCGTGTCACTGCAATTTTGAGTTGAAAATTTACAAGGCTGCAAGTCGGAGTGACGAAGGATTTTTTCTATATCCTTGGAGTTTCAAATACTGTTTCAAATGATTATTTATAGATTTACGAGGATATAGGTTTACGAGCACATAGATTTACAAGCATACAGATTTACAAGCATACAGATTTACAAGTATACGGATTTACAAGTATACGGATTTACAAGCATACAGATTTACAAGCATACAGATTTACAAGCATACAGATTTACAAGCATACAGATTTACAAGCATACAGATTTACAAGTATACGGATTTACAAGTATACGGATTTACAAGCATACAGATTTACAAGTATACGGATTTACAAGCATACAGATTTACAAGCATACAGATTTACAAGCATACAGATTTACAAGCATACAGATTTACAAGCATACAGATTTACAAGTATACGGATTTACAAGTATACGGATTTACAAGTATACGGATTTACAAGCATACAGATTTACAAGCATACAGATTTACAAGCATACGGATTTACAAGTATACGGATTTACAAGTATACGGATTTACAAGTATACGGATTTACAAGTATACGGATTTACAAGCATACAGATTTACAAGCATACAGATTTACAAGCATACAGATTTACAAGCATACAGATTTACAAGCATAGAGATTTACAAGTATACGGATTTACAAGTATACGGATTTACAAGCATACAGATTTACAAGCATACAGATTTACAAGCATACAGATTTACAAGCATACAGATTTACAAGCATACGGATTTACAAGTATACGGATTTACAAGTATACGGATTTACAAGCATACGGATTTACAAGTATACGGATTTACAAGCATACGGATTTACAAGCATACAGATTTACAAGCATACAGATTTACAAGCATGCAGATTTACAAGCATACAGATTTACAAGTATACGGATTTACAAGTATACGGATTTACAAGCATACGGATTTACAAGCATACGGATTTACAAGTATACGGATTTACAAGCATACAGATTTACAAGCATACAGATTTACAAGCATACAGATTTACAAGCATACAGATTTACAAGCATACAGATTTACAAGCATACAGATTTACAAGCATACGGATTTACAAGTATACGGATTTACAAGTATACGGATTTACAAGTATACGGATTTACAAGCATACAGATTTACAAGCATACAGATTTACAAGAATACAGATTTACAAGTATACAGATTTACAAGTATACGGATTTACAAGTATACGGATTTACAAGTATACGGATTTACAAGTATACGGATTTACAAGCATACGGATTTACAAGTATACGGATTTACAAGTATACGGATTTACAAGTATACAGATTTACAAGTATACAGATTTACAAGCATACAGATTTACAAGCATACAGATTTACAAGCATACGGATTTACAAGCATACGGATTTACAAGCATACGGATTTACAAGCATACGGATTTACAAGTATACGGATTTAAAAGTATACGGATTTACAAGCATACAGATTTACAAGCATACAGATTTACAAGAATACAGATTTACAAGTATACGGATTTACAAGTATACGGATTTACAAGTATACGGATTTACAAGTATACGGATTTACAAGTATACGGATTTACAAGTATACGGATTTACAAGTATACGGATTTACAAGTATACGGATTTACAAGTATACGGATTTACAAGTATACGGATTTACAAGTATACGGATTTACAAGTATACGGATTTACAAGTATACGGATTTACAAGTATACGGATTTACAAGTATACGGATTTACAAGTATACGGATTTACAAGTATACGGATTTACAAGTATACGGATTTACAAGTATACGGATTTACAAGTATACGGATTTACAAGTATACGGATTTACAAGTATACGGATTTACAAGTATACGGATTTACAAGTATACGGATTTACAAGTATACGGATTTACAAGTATACGGATTTACAAGTATACGGATTTACAAGTATACGGATTTACAAGTATACGGATTTACAAGTATACGGATTTACAAGCATACGGATTTACAAGCATACGGATTTACAAGCATACGGATTTACAAGCATACGGATTTACAAGCATACGGATTTACAAGCATACGGATTTACAAGCATACGGATTTACAAGCATACGGATTTACAAGCATACGGATTTACAAGCATACGGATTTACAAGCATACGGATTTACAAGCATACGGATTTACAAGCATACGGATTTACAAGCATACGGATTTACAAGCATACGGATTTACAAGCATACGGATTTACAAGCATACGGATTTACAAGCATACGGATTTACAAGCATACGGATTTACAAGCATACGGATTTACAAGCATACGGATTTACAAGCATACGGATTTACAAGCATACGGATTTACAAGCATACGGATTTACAAGCATACGGATTTACAAGCATACGGATTTACAAGCATACGGATTTACAAGTATACGGATTTACAAGTATACGGATTTACAAGTATACGGATTTACAAGTATACGGATTTACAAGCATACGGATTTACAAGCATACGGATTTACAAGTATACGGATTTACAAGCATACGGATTTACAAGCATACGGATTTACAAGCATACGGATTTACAAGCATACGGATTTACAAGCATACGGATTTACAAGCATACGGATTTACAAGCATACGGATTTACAAGCATACGGATTTACAAGCATACGGATTTACAAGCATACGGATTTACAAGCATACGGATTTACAAGCATACGGATTTACAAGCATACGGATTTACAAGCATACGGATTTACAAGCATACGGATTTACAAGTATACGGATTTACAAGTATACGGATTTACAAGTATACGGATTTACAAGTATACGGATTTACAAGTATACGGATTTACAAGTATACGGATTTACAAGTATACGGATTTACAAGTATACGGATTTACAAGTATACGGATTTACAAGTATACGGATTTACAAGTATACGGATTTACAAGTATACGGATTTACAAGTATACGGATTTACAAGTATACGGATTTACAAGTATACGGATTTACAAGTATACGGATTTACAAGTATACGGATTTACAAGTATACGGATTTACAAGTATACGGATTTACTAGTATACGGATTTACTAGTATACGGATTTACTAGTATACGGATTTACTAGTATACGGATTTACTAGTATACGGATTTACTAGTATACGGATTTACAAGTATACGGATTTACAAGTATACGGATTTACAAGTATACGGATTTACAAGTATGCGGATTTACAAGTATGCGGATTTACAAGTATGCGGATTTACAAGTATGCGGATTTACAAGTATGCGGATTTACAAGTATGCGGATTTACAAGTATGCGGATTTACAAGTATGCGGATTTACAAGTATGCGGATTTACAAGTATGCGGATTTACAAGTATGCGGATTTACAAGTATGCGGATTTACAAGTATGCGGATTTACAAGTATGCGGATTTACAAGTATGCGGATTTACAAGTATGCGGATTTACAAGTATGCGGATTTACAAGTATGCGGATTTACAAGTATGCGGATTTACAAGTATGCGGATTTACAAGTATGCGGATTTACAAGTATGCGGATTTACAAGTATGCGGATTTACAAGTATGCGGATTTACAAGTATGCGGATTTACAAGTATGCGGATTTACAAGTATGCGGATTTACAAGTATACGGATTTACAAGTATACGGATTTACAAGTATACAGATTTACGAGTATATTTGGGTAATGCTGAGGCTCTGGACTAGGTAGGGTAATCCGTGTTTTTTTCTTATGCAGCATTATTTATCACCGTTATGTTCAGTCAAAAATGATAATTCGGGCAGTGACCTTTAGCTCCATCAAAGCTCTTATATAAACTGAATTTGCAATCATAACTGTTTCTACAAAACATTGAGCGCGTAATTTGTGGAGAAAACTGTAAAAGGCCTCCATTAGTAGATTGTTGTGGCTTTCCTCGACATTTTTTACTTTGACGGCAGTCAGTCATGAAACTTATTTCTTTTATGTATAAGTTCAATTGTAGGAAATGAAAAAACTGTGAGATTCCGAGTCGAAGGTTACATAAGCCTTACTTTTCTTGAAATAGAGAACGGTAGGTTTTTTTTTGTCATGGACGTTTTATCTTTTTCGGTTCACTGGTGTCCTTTTTTCAGCACCTAGTTTCTTTTTTCAACTTTTATCTTATTTCATAAGCTTCTTTCGATCTTACTGTTTCTATGCACTGGGAGTGGGGCCCAGTTTGTACATAGATTCTTAGTTCTCGTAATTCCAAACGAAAGAATATAAAAGATTGTGACAACAGAAATAAACCAAGGGGCTCATTCTCAATTTCTCCGAAAGTCCCAATCTGTCAAAAATCAATTACCGAATAATACACATATAGAGGCATCAATTTTCCCGTACTAGCAGCAGACCGTTCAAGTTGACGTTACATATCTAAGTGAGGCCGTTACGCAGTGTGTCGCATGATATGATCATTTTCTTTGCATTATAAGTAGTTAGAGCCAGCATCACGTCCTTTTTCCATTCTATGATGACGCTATTATCCGATAAGGCATTATGTACTCATAGAATCGTAAGTATATCGTATAAGAAAACATGTTTTTTATCCAACGTACTGAATTGCACACGCAGTTTTTTCTTTTTGAAGCAACCTGATATTCCGAAGTATTCCTACTTTAGAATACTGAGGAATAGTCAACCCAATAATGGTCAATACGATTTTTTTAACGTAGTCAAAAAGCTAGCAAAAACAACCGTTCCTTGCAACTGTTTCCAGTATCTGACAGTTTCTCATGAAAAAAGTTCATGGCCTAGGGTGTCTAAAGAATTATTCTAACCAATTTCTGGTCTTTAATTCTGGTTCGAATATTTTCCTCAGTGCTGAAAAGTTATTTTGGAGTAACATCAGTAAAGCCATTCATGTATTTAAAGGTCTCTGTTTATTGGTCTTACAATTTTGTTTGCTAAAGGGAAATGAGGGCCTGAGCTAAAGGTTAGGTAGGCTTTATTTTTGTTGAAATAGAATAAGTTTTTATTTTATTACGGACCATCTTTTTTTGTTCACTGCTATCCTGTTTTTCAGCACCTACTACTTTCTTCTTCAACTTTGATCTTGGTTCATGAACTTCTTTCTCATCTTACTGTTTCTGTGCCCTTTCTGCATAAATTCCACGTTCCCTTAACTATATACTAAATGGTGCCTTCTTCTTTCCTCTCTTTGGATCGCCTTTGTTGCGGATAGGGAGGCTTAAACTAAGTAATAATCTAATCTTAAGGGAAATGGGTTTAGTCAGTTGGAGATTAACTCCCAGCTGAGGGCACGGAAGTCTGGAAGCATTTTCGTTCCATTATTCTGAATTCTCTCCATTTTACTGATCTCTCAACTAAGGGCTGGGGACCAGAGTTGTACTGCACATTCTAGATGCGGTCGAACTAGTGTTTTCAGAGAAGAAGTATGGTGCGCTATGATTTGTAGTCAAAGTTTGTTGCTATGAAGCCAATAATTCTGCGTGCAGTCTCAACCCCTTTTTTTCTACTTGTTTGTCATGCTTGAGATCTTTGAGAGTGATTTCAAAATTTATTAGTTGGTCTACTGCTTTAATTGACGTACATAGGAAGTATCGGTTATTACTCTAGTGTGCATCAATGAGCATTTGTTGAAGCTCATTTGCCAGGTTTTGGTTCATTGGAGAAGAAGGTTAAAGTCTGCTTGAATGGTAATTCTGACTCGCTCGGTGAACGCCCAGTCACAGAGTTTCGTGCCATCTTCAAGTTTGTTCATTTTACTGATCATTCCAAGGGCAAGGTCGTTGTCATAGATGATGAATAGAAGCGACCTAAAACGCTCCCTTGGGAACCCTTGAAGTTACTTGTGTCCCGTCCCAAAGTTGCTCGTGAATGGCTACTCCTCGAGGGCGACCGGTGAACCAGTTTCGTATCCATCAAGAGTAGCTCCCTTGAATACCATGGGACTTCAATTTTGGCCAAAAGCCTCTCGTGAGGAACTCTATCATAAGCTTTCTTATAGTCAAGATATATGAGGTCTCCCAGGGGGAAAATGTGTGAGGGTCCGAGCTGAGTTTTAAGTAGGCCTTCTTTTTGCTGAAACAAAATGTTTTTACACGTTAAGGACCACCTGTTTTCGGCTCACTGCTGTTTCGTTTTCAGCACCTACTGCTTTGTTATTCAACTTTGATCTTGTTTCATAATCTTATTTCTCAACTTACTGTTTTTATGCTTTTTTTGCATAGATTCCGCATTCCCTTACCTGCAAATTAAATGGTGCCTTACTCCTTCCTTTCTTTGAATCGCATTTATTGCGGATAGGGCGGCTTAAACTAACTAATAATCTAATAATATGGCTAACCAATTTGAAATGAGTGATAACTAAGACGTTTGAGCATATAACATAATTTTATTAAGTAACCCTATCTCCCTTATACTCGCTTTTAATGGAACTACGTACTTTGAAATTTTTTTTTTTTTTGAGCATCCTTTCACTAGTGAACTCCCCACAGTGTCAGATAGCATTGTTTCTGCTTGAATTTATCATCTTCACTGAACTGAACGCAGAATTAAATATCACTTGACATTTTCCGCTTAAAAATTAAGCTGGCTCACTCCATGAAATCCTCTAATTCTTCACTACCAAATGGACCAAAGCGTAAACCGTTCATGTAAAAATATACTTGAAATTCCAAATACGCACTCAGGATTATACGGTAGTGCCAACGTGGCCTAAAGTTTAGACTGATGAACTGAGAATAATGACAGAGTTCAGTGTAAAAAATTGGCCAAATTTCTCCGTTCTTGTTCCTGAATTAAAGCAGAAGCGACGCTGAGTCATAATAATTACCAGATAGCTGGACGACTTTGCCCTCCAGAGCGTCATCTTTGTAGAATTTCTTTAAGCTTATTTGAACAAAATGCGTCTATTGTAACTTTATTTTTCACACTTCATAACTGTTTTCATGAGTAAGCTTTCTTGAATTAAAGGAATGCTATTTGCTCAACCAAGTACGAGAGCATTCAGTGTGCATTTATAACTTATAGCCTCCCTTATTACACTACATAAATCTTTCGTTCTCCTTCCTTGAACTTCATGCAAATTTCGGATATTCTAGAACACTTCTTGCTGTCTGTTGAACTTCCCTCGGGGGGATACAACTGTTGTATCTATGAAAATATGCTCTCCCAAGGGGTAAGATGTGAGATAATGAGGTAGAGGTTATATGTTGGCATTCTTTTTGTTTAAATGCAAGTGAATTTGTTTTATTACCGACTTCTTTTACGGTTCACTGTTGTCCTCTTCCTCAGCAGCTAGTAGTTTTTTAACTATCATCTTTGTGATTACCTTCTTTAAATTTTGCGGTTTCAATGCGCGGGGAATGGGGACCTTGTATATATATTATGGATTCCCTTATTACCGGATTAAATAGATTCCATTCCCTCCATACTGAATGGGTTCCCATATCTCTACATTGAATGGGTTCCCATATCTCTATATTGAATGGGCTCCCATATCTACATATCAAATGCGTTCCCATATCTCAATACGATTTAATGCGTTTGCTGATCTCCGAATGAATAAATGCGATCCTTTTTCTCCATGCAAATAAATGGGTTCCCGTATCTCCATGCTAACAAATGGGTTCCCATATCTCCATGCTAATAAATGGGTTCCCGTATCTCCATGCTAACAAATGGGTTCCCGTATCTCCATGCTAATAAATGGGTTCCCATATCTCCATGTTAATAAATGGGTTCTCTTATCTCCATGCTAATAAATGGGTTCCCATATCTCCATGTTAATAAATGGGTTCTCTTATCTCCATGCTAATAAATGGGTTCCCATATCGCCATGCTAAAAAATGGGTTCCCATATCTCCATGCTAATAAATGGGTTCTCTTATCTCCATGCTAATAAATGGGCTCCCATATCGGCATGCTAATAAATGGGTTCCCATATCTCCATGTTAATAAATGGGTTCTCTTATCTCCATGCTAATAAATGGGTTCTCTTATCTCCATGCTAATGAATGGGTTCTCTTTTCTCCATGCTAATAAATGGGTTCCCATATCTCCATGCTAATAAATGGGTTCCCATATCTCCATGTTAATAAATGGGTTCTCTTATCTCCATGCTAATAAATGGGTTCCCTTATCTCCATGTTAATAAATGGGTTCCCATATTTCCATGTTAATAAATGGGTTCTCTTATCTCCATGCTAATAAATGGGTTCCCATATCTCCATGTTAATAAATGGGTTCCCATATCGCCATGCTAATAAATGGGTTCCCATATCTCCATGTTAATAAATGGGTTCCCATATCTCCATGTTAATAAATGGGTTCTCTTATCTCCATGCTAACAAATGGGTTCCCTTATCTCCATGTTAATAAATGGGTTCTCTTATCTCCATGCTAACAAATGGGTTCCCTTATCTCCATGTTAATAAATGGGTTCCCGTATCTCCATGCTAATAAATTCGTTCCCATATCTCCATGCTAATAAATGGGTTCCCATATCTCCATGCTAATAAATGGGTTCCCGTATCTCCATGCTAACAAATGGGTTCCCGTATCTCCATGCTAATAAATGGGTTCCCATATCTCCATGTTAATAAATGGGTTCTCTTATCTCCATGCTAATAAATGGGTTCCCATATCTCCATGTTAATAAATGGGTTCTCTTATCTCCATGCTAATAAATGGGTTCCCATATCGCCATGCTAAAAAATGGGTTCCCATATCTCCATGTTAATAAATGGGTTCTCTTATCTCCATGCTAATAAATGGGCTCCCATATCGGCATGCTAATAAATGGGTTTCCATATCTCCATGTTAATAAATGGGTTCTCTTATCTCCATGCTTATAAATGGGTTCTCTTATCTCCATGCTAATGAATGGGTTCTCTTTTTTCCATGCTAATAAATGGGTTCCCATATCTCCATGCTAATAAATGGGTTCCCGTCCCTCTAGACTACTAAATGGGTTCCCTTACTTCTATACTAAGCCCTTCATGGAGATAAAACTATTGTATCTATGGCAACTATCACACCCAGGAGGAAAATATGAGGTCCGAAACTGTAAATTAGGTAGGCCTTTTTTTGTTGAAAAAATTTTTCCATGAACCATTTTTTTCGGTTCGCTACTGTCCTGTTTTTCCAGTACCTTTAACTTTCTTCCTCAACTTTTACCTTGTTTCATTACCTTCCTTCTTAACTTACTGTTTCTGTGTGTAGGGGATTTGTGTGGGAACACACGTTACGCATAAATACCGTGTTCCTTAACGCCATCTTAAATGGTAGTTACGGACCATACTTTTTGGTTAATTTGTTTCCTGTTTATCAACACCTATTGCTTTTTTTTCAACTCGTGGTACCTTCATCTTTCCTCTTTGGAATGCCTTTGTCGTTGCTAAGGTGGCGTAAGCTAATATCTTAACTATTTGATACTAAATAAAGATAAGGAAACCCATAAGGGAACCCATCATTCTTTTCTTTGGAGCGCCTTTGTTGTGGTTAGGGAGGCTTAAACTAACTTATCTAATCTGTTACAGACCGTCTCTTTTCGGCTCACTGCAGTCTTTTTTTTTAGCTATTATTACTTTCTTCTGTAACTTTGTTTCATAAACTTCTTTCACTCTTCATGTTTCTATGCGCAAGGTATAGAGAGACACCCTGTGCATAGATCCTCCTTTCCCGTTATTCCATATTAGATGGTGCCCTCTTCCTTCCTCTTATGAAAGCACCTTTGTTGTTGGTGTTAGGGAGCCTTAAACTAACTTTATAATCTAACGTGTCTGTTGAATTTCATTTCCATGGCGAACGAAAAAAATTCACACGAGTATAGAGTTGTAATCACGTTCACTCCTACAGATAGCGCTTGCAAGCACGCTACCGTATATTTAATGAACTTCTTGCGCAAAGGTATGATAAACTTTCAGCCATGCTGGTCCAATTTTACGTGCAACTGCTCCTTGTGATATCAGATAAGCTCTGCAACAAGCATGGACGCCTCCCAGAACCTAACATTTCCCCACTGCTAACACCGTATTTTGAGCCAACACCAAAGTAGTAGCGACTCGAGCACTCTCTGCAATGACCAATATTGTTACGCCAACATCTCGATTCAAATAACGGTGTACATCGCCCTGTATACCCACCAGTTCCAGCACCATTCCAGCACCCGGTGAAGTGCTTACCCTTGTAGGGCCCTGGTTTGCAATTAGAGGGCTCTGTGATCGCCCCCAACAAACACGAATGCGACTCGCACATCTGAGCGCAATTTCAACCTGCTCGCTTTTGCGCGAAGCTTCCGTGCAAGTTTGGGCTGCTCAAATTACTCCCGACTGGATTAATTTCTCTGCGTCAAGACCATTTCTCACACCCGAGCAGGGTCTGAATAGGTCACTCTGTACTGGATGGGCCGCTTGAGAGTATCTGGAGGCTCTTAAGCTGGGGATACATTGACACTCGCATTGGAAGCTCACAACCATCGGGCGCGGGCAAGCGCGCGCAGCGAAAGGGCAGCGATCGTTCACATTGGCACAGCGCTAGCAGGCAGCAGAAGCGTCAAAGTCGGCAGGCAGAGCAGTGTTTCCACGAGCAGGGTAATTACCCCAGTTTAGGGTAATCAGGGGTACCCTAGGGTAATGTTTAGGGTAATGAAAAATAGGGGCAAATCTAGGGTAATCAGAGCTCCGTGAAGAAAGTGCCCGCCTAATCTACGAAAAATAGAAAATTGAAAGCCAATTTGCAAGCACCCTACTGGTCACCCCCTGAACGAAATGCAATGAAACGAGTCAGAATTTAGTGTTCACAAAACTGCACTGCTGCTTTTCGGTGCAAAACTGCTTCAACGAAAGACGACGTCAAGATACGCAGCCATAATATCTCATGTCCACTTCGTTTTGTCGAATGATTCTGAGTTGCATTTCGCTAATAAAAAACGCGATCTGTGTCAGGCTGTGAGCAACAGCCAGTCGACGAAAGTCACTGTCCTGTTCTGATTGCGCGCGTGCTTATAAGCTTCAACAGAATACAGGCAGGTGTGTTTGTTGTATTTTTAAATACAACAGCTAATATATTTCATCGTAGAAATAATTTATATGTTCATTCTTGTGATAGTGATTGGATTAACAGCAGAGTTACTCCACAGCACCGGTAAATTGCCAGCTAATTAGGTGGAAGGCGTCCTATTTCTCAGCCATGTTACACGTCAACGAATGTTACACATGTTATTGTAGCGATGCAAACAAAAAAATTTTGATAGGGTTCTTTGACACTTCGAGTTACAAAAGGTACTAAAGGCGAAAGGAAGAAGCTATAAAATTAGTTACAAAAATTAATATGAACAAAAGAGGACAGTTATTAACTTAAAACTTGCGATATATGTGTGTAATCTAATTGTCTTCTTTAGGCGCTGTAACCCGTACGTAGAAATTAATATAGAATATAAAATTTAATATAGATAATGCCTAGAATTCCATCAACCGAAATTGAAACACTGGGGCTTTTAGAAACTGAGTGTTGAGGAAAGTTTTTACATATTAATACAAGCAATGTAGTTTTGTCCAAAATCCTCTGAATTTCCTCATCCGCCCTTTAAGAAATAAATAAATTTGATTACTTTACGATCAACTTTATGAGTTGATGAGTGAATGTGATTGCAACAAAGTCTCTAAGAAGCATATGTGATGTAACAAAATTGGATTAAATCTGTGCGGAAAAAATATGATGAAGGTCATGTGTGAGGAAAGCCAGAAAGCCATCAGAAAGAGTGGATCAAAGTGTTAGGTTAGATTAAGCATGTGGAATGAATGGCTGAAGTGCGTGAAAGGATGGAAAATGAAATGAAAAATAGAATATTATACTTGGGATAGGTAAACATATTGTTGCCCATGTTGCAGCATGGCAGATGATCTCGCACCGAATGAGGAAGAGCCAACGACACCACCGCGAAAAAAAAGCTCCACGTGAGTGCTAAAAACTACCAGCAGAAATTTAAAGATTCGTGGACATCGGATCTTGAGTTTGAAGGATGGTTAGCCAAGTCCTCAAAAATCAACAGAACAAAATTATGTGGCATATTGCTAGGTTTGTCGAACCGATATTATTTGTTGAAAACCTGAGATCAAGCGTCACATGCTCGTAAAGTGGAACCGCAAGTTCGTGCATTTTTAGCTGAGTATCACCTACCTATCCATTGTGTGAGCCTCTTTTAGACTTGACGAAATCAATGTTCTCACATCAGGAGTCGCTGAAAAAGGTGCGCCTTGAAAAACAGCGGGCATCAAACATAATTCGACAGGTATTTGGCAAACATCTTGTACGTGATATCGCCTGGGATATCAAACCAGCATTCTAACGCCGTTCAACTGGCCTTCCCTCCTGACGCTCATGCAGTATGTAACACAGTGCTAATTCATTCTGACGGAGCTCGGGAAACCAGTCCATTGTCTTTTAGTTAATTTATAGGTCATAGGTCAGGATTAGCTGTTTTAGGGTAATCTGGGGTAATCAACACCCTTCAGTTAGGGTAATTAGAGTCACCTCGCGTGGAAACCCTGAGGCAGAGTGTGTTGCTCACACTGCTCAGTTGCAATCCAGACGCTACGTTGGGAGGTACTGCGCTCCGCGCTCTAGTACTTCTCGCCAGGAGCTGCTGATGCTTAGTAGAATAGCGCTAATAATTATTTATTTCGTATGTCATTGATTGCACGTTCTTCAATGTTCTTGTTTTTGCTGATTTTTGTTGCGCATATGCAGCATAAAATATGAAGGCTTCGGCAAGAATTATGCTAGAAAAACCATATGTAGAAACACTCGATGCATATATGCTACACTCTATGCATAATTGTGGAAGCGCATATTACATGCTAAGCAGAAATATGCATCCATATAAATGCTTCACTTGAATAGCTCCAAATTTATATTTTTTGTGAGGAAAATTATACAGAAACAATGATACAGGATACAGTGTACTTCTTCATACACGGAAAAAATAATTTCTTTCATAATTTTCTATTAATAATTGAGTATATACAATTCTCAACTAATTTTTATAACTTATCTAAACATAAATATTTTGAAACAAAAATAATTCTAATCTGAACGAGTCAAGGACGATGATAACGAACGAAAAAAAGTAATCTAATCCAAGGCTGGTTCTGAACTATATATTTTTTCACGAATGCAAGGAACATTTCTCAATCCTTCTTTTATACGAGGAATATATTTTAGCATCAAATTCGAGGGTTGCTCTTGATAATTGCGTGGTAGTTGAGATTTTTAAAAACAAATCTTCTACGATTATCTGCCAGCCAAGTTTTACACTGCGAAAACTTCCACTCGACATCGCAAGAAACAAGTGGAGCAAAAGTGAAGCAAGTTAGTTCGAATATTCCTTTATGGATTCATCCATTGCGTCAGAGATCTCACGAGTCAAAATTGAGTTGATTGTTTTTATCTTTTCAAAACCTTTGTTTATCACCAAAATGCAATTTAACTCTTCATAATACCTTGTATCATATCTGTTCTTCAATGTTTCCTCTACGATATCCATTAATTTTATTGCTCTCGAAGTAAGAAGTCCCTGTATTGTTATGCGAGAGCAATAATAATTATTCATATCCTTCGATAACAATAATTTGATAAAGTGTGCACTAAGCCCAACAAAGTTCTGCGTGATAATATTTAGAAACTAAAACCTTGTACCACGCAAAACTTCTCTAACGTGTTCTGAGTGAAAAAAAGTTTTATATATCACCTGTTTCTCGCAATAAATGCGATAGAGAAATTCTTCCTGGGCTTGAAAATCTTCAAATTCCTTGAAATATTCTAAATATGATGCTCCTTGTTCACCTTCGGCATGATTGTAGATCACTTTTAGCCGCACTAATCTCAAATACACTTCATAAGGAACTATATCTAAAAAAAACTTGAGCTAATTCCCGCAAAATTAAAGTAAACTTTTGAAGTAGCTGTAGCAACTTACAATTATTATTGATTTACGAAAAATTTCAATTTACAAAATTGATCCAGTTATTCAAAAAGAATTAGATAAAACTGGATGAAAAAAAGAATATAATTTAAAAGTAATGGGAAGGTTTTACTAGGTTTCAGTTTACTGCCACTTACAGTTAATCATGCATGTTCGCCATATTTTATGCTGTTCCGAGTAAAATATGCGATATGCTCACACTGCATATATACTTGCGGGCATATTTTATGCTACCTAAAATATACTCAAAAGCATATATATGCAATATGTTCAATGTCACATCCCTACTGATGACATGCTGCAGGCTACGGCTCATCTGTAGATGGAGTGATCGACGGGCAGGCGGCGGCAAAGAATGGCTAGGGAGAATGTCCAAGTGAACCTCACTTTGCCCGCCTGCTAGCCCGGCAACAGTGTATGTGCCCGTCGAAGTGACACTCAGAGTGTTGAAAAGAGTGTCAATGTATCCCCAGCTTACCACACCGTGCTGCTCGTCGAACAGCAGCTCTAGGAGCTGGTGCTTATTATTTTGTGGCTGACAAGCCTGATGCATCGCCGTGTTGCTTTTTTGGGTAACGCTCACTGTAATACATCGCAACCTTAAACATAGCGATGATGGCAGCTGCTAAACATGAAAACTGGCTTTCTTCAGTTAAAAAGTTATAATATATTTTTATTATGCGATTCAAGAAATAACAATAATATCATACTCTGCTGCGTTTTATAGTTCCTGAATGTGGAAATGAGAAAAATAAAACCTAACTCAATGGCCTCATGCTTCATTTTCTGAGTGGCAGTTCAGTTTAAGCACTCATGCACTCATTTCTTATGAGCTTATGAAACATCACTCAACACATGACTATTTTTATCTCTAATCTTGAAGAAGAAGATCAGAATATTCTGGACGGAGACTACTGGTGCATCAGGTCAGCTTGAAATGCACACCTGGTCCGAATGTTCCCTAATATTTTACGGCTTATTATGGGCTGGCTGTCTGCCATATTCGAATAGGAGTCTCTTCAGCAGATTGCACAGAAAACGCTCACATTTTTTTGAGAAATCAGAATCGAGTTTATTAGCGAAAATCTACGGTGTAAAGCTCAAGATGCGATGAATTTACTTGAATTACTGTAAAAAAATATTATAGGTAAGATATGTACGCTACGGTTTCTATTCATCATATTAAGTTGCCGTAAGTATTTATTTTTTACTGCTAACTTTTATACTTATTGCATTTTCTTTCGATTCCGATTGCATTTTCTTTCGCATCATACATGTGAAATATTTTCCCTAAAGTATCGTCATGATTGTCAAGACTTCTACAATCGTGTGAAATTGGTGTTCTTTATATTTTGAAGATGCAATTTCGTTAGAATTTCACTCATATTCTTAGGAAAAACACGCAAGAAATTAATGTCGTAAGAGAGACGCGAGAGCCACGTGTGGTCCAGATATGACACGTTATATTCA
The DNA here is from genome assembly GCA_030386875.1 of Morinoia aosen. Classification (NCBI taxonomy): domain Eukaryota; kingdom Metazoa; phylum Arthropoda; class Malacostraca; order Amphipoda; family Talitridae; genus Morinoia; species Morinoia aosen. Next base: position 25,963,178 of record CM059564.1, on the reverse strand, counting down.
TTCTAAATTTGTGCCGCCTAATAGGTTAGCCGAAGATCTCACGGCAATGCTCATTATTTCGTTAGTCCGAGTTCTGTTAGTCCTAGAAATGATGATCCCTTAGGCGCAGCACAATTAGCGAGCAAACTGCGTCGCCCTTTCCGTTGGGACACTTCACTTGACGGAGTAACATAAGCACATTAAAGAAAACGAAACAAATCACGCTGCTACGTATATGTGTGAGAAATAAATTTACACGTTTCTGTTAATAGATATAGTTTTACCCATTAATTACAAGTTACCATTTCTTACACATCATTGGCCTGTCTGGTGACATCAGAATAATTGTTTTCCAAGTAGCAGCTTAGCAAAAATGTTCTAGCAGTCTCGCATTGCTGACTTCTGTAGTTATTTTACTTAAAAAGCTTTGTTTTCCATGTTTATGTGTTACCTGTCGGCTTGTTATGATGATGGCTGCGACGAAGTTGATATTGATGAATATAATAATGGGAATCTGTTTGAAAGGGTCATCGCTGGGAGCTTCTAGAAGGGCAATCTCATGAATCCATAATGGGTTTTGGAGGATCACGCTCGGGACAAACAACACCCCAACTTGGTGCTTCAGCCTCAGCCAAATGGGGCTCTAATCCTCACTGCAAATTTTAACGCTCGCTCCTCACAAATTCTGAAATGTGGAACGTCTGCTGCAAACTTGGAATATCTGTCGAAATTCCTGGGGGAACTGAATTGGAAAGCCTCAAATTTCTAGAAAGTTATGGAAATTTGACGCTAATTTCTTGTCTGAGATGTGAAGTTTTTCCGCTAAATTAAAAGTAACCAGCTTCACTGTAATAGTTTCTGAAAGTTATAACAGTGGATGTGCTGATACGCATCAAGCAAATTTCAACGTCTGTGTGAGCGCGTTAAAACTTATGTTCTGCCTGGAGTCGGCAAATATATATATTTTTCACGGTTGTGGGGATTCGAGGTTTAATAATTGCGACTGTTTGTCATCGTTAGGCGTTACACGTTCACTCTCCGTGATGGGCAGCCGCAAATAGCACACTCGGCACGAAATGTCGTCCCTTTAAGCTCTTGAGCGGAATACTTTATTTTGTTTCATCGCTTGTGAGAGTCATTGTTGTAGAAATAACTAGTGCGACCTTCGCCATTTGTTGTTGATATTAGTTTTAGATTGTATCACTGGCGCTCCCCTGTTTCGCGCTTGAGTGATTATTGGAGCTTCATTGTGTATTCTTTACTTGTTATCTGTAGAAAGTAGCTCTCGCAAAGTGCGCTGAAGAAGGTTGGTCCATCAGTATGTCGCAACGACTCGTTTTGGGAGCGAGTGGGTTTGCTGAACATCTCTCGAGGGAAGTTGGAGGAGTCCGATGGCTGTCCTAGATCTGGCTAGCGTACGTCGGGGATATGGCAGTCTCCAGATTAGAAGACGACGCCGTGCTCGCATCTGTAGAGAAAAATTTCTCAAATGATCACCTGCTGAATTTGAAGTAAAGTCATATTCGTGCGAGAATAGAGCTGTGATGACCTAAAATAGTTTCTCCATGTTGTCACACTTAAATAGACATAACAATGCAATTTCTTACGGCTGAATTTGTTGGAAAAATTAGTATGGTACATTAAGACAGAGATTTTTAGTGCTCACATTTCTCCAACGTCTTTTTCAAACTTGAGTTGAAAATTGGTGACGTACATGACCTGTCCCTTGTGTACAAATCTGATATTCTCTATTTACTACTGTAGCTCATGTGCAGAGTGAATATACAATGTGTTTCAGAACAAGAGGTGCAAAATTGCATACCAAGTAGAAAATATCCTAACAAACTCTTTTGCTTCTATAAAATTATAAAAGAATCGTTTTTTTTAGATATTAACTATTTATTGTTCCAAAGAATGAAATTTAACCACATAATTCCATGCAAAACTTATTTGGAATTTACGTTATAGGCACTTCTATTCTATAGCATCCTAGATCTTCTGACATGACTCCACTCGATTTCTTTTTTTGGGGACACATGAAGAGCCTTGTTTATGCAATACCCATTGAATCTGAGGAAGATCTCATGGCCAGAATTGCAGTGGCTGCTGGTGAGATTTCTGACATGCCAGACGTGTTTCCTAATATCCGGCAGTCGTTAAGGCTAAGATTTGAGAAGTGCATTGATGTGGGTGGAATAAATTTTGAACAATTTTGTAAATTAAATTCAAAATAAATATTGCGAATAATTGTGACATCAAATTTCATCCTTTAAAACAATAAACAGCTAAAATCTCAAAAATCTGAATTTTTTTCGGAAAATTTTGTAGAAGAAAACGTGTTTATACGGCCATTTTCTACTTGGTGCGCAATTTTATATCTCTTGTTCTGAAAAGACCCTGTATAGGGTCGCACAGTAAATTCGTCGTGTGAGCACTGAAGATTGACTCGCTATCAATGAGGGCAAGTCCACTTAGAGCAAAGTTAACCCTTGCTTTCACGACAGACCTTCTGTAACTAACCTTGCAGCTGCAACACGAGTCTTGCACCTCTGAAACGAGTGTCGAGGATAATAAATTGATCTACCTTCACTTCTGCTTTGTCAATGAATGACGGTAAATTGTCGTAACAAATGTGAATTAGGGAAAACGAATTCGTTTAAGTGCTTAGATGCTACCTATCGGGCGTAAATTACTGCTGCGGATACATCGATATCTGCTAGGAGGGATGAATTATTGTTACAGGTGTGCACACAAACACCAATTGTGAAGAGTGAATCATTGATATGAGAACGCAAAATAGTAAGTAATAATTAACCATTTTTAAAAAGCTTACCGAGGCTAATCAAGAAAGTACAGTAATGTTGCAGGTACGTATATTGAGTAAATTCTTCAGTAACCTGATCGGTCCTCGCTCCCCAGGTAACTACGGCCAGAGCGGCATGACGGCGTTCAAGGAACTAGCTGAGGAGTCCAACGTTTGCATCGCTAAAGAAGACTCCGTTCTCTCCAACGCTGAAGACCACGCCTTCGATGAAGTAAGTTTTTAGTGATCTCAACCAGAATTTGAGGGATGGGGATGATTCTGGAGTTGGAGGGTGCGTTCTTGAGATTGTTTTTCCTTTAAAATCTTCATTTTTAGTAGTAAATTGAGCACACATGGTTCTTAAAGTAGTAGTTCATAAAGAATTACTGGACGCATTAGCGTAACTAGCGGTATATATATTTCCATACATCTTACTTTTTGAACAAGTTTTATACGCAGGAAGCAGCAGGAAGCAGCAGCAAGCTATCATTATCAAGATCCTGCAGTCATAGGATATTATTTCCAGATTTCATTGCTTATTCGTACGATTTAAGGCCTTGATTGGGTTTTTCGCTGTTTCCAGGTATTAGATTGGAGTGTACAATTTGCTTTCAGTTTATCTTCAGAATAATATGGCTCGTACATTCTTGATAACTTCAGTCGCTTATTTGTTTCGCTGTCATATGGGTCTTCTGGCTTGGTCTCTCTGGCCATCTCATCTCTCTGGCTTGGTTTATGAGATGGTGACTCGGCAAGTATCGCCGCAAAAACAGTTTTCTGCTGACGTCGTGCCGTACAACGCGTGCGCCGTGCATCGCTGCCTGAAATTTGAAGACAGAGACAGAAGAGCTTTAACCTTCTTCCTCGGAATAGCTCACATTGGTTTACCACATTACTGGTCTTGGACGAATGACTCTCCGCCGAGGGCGTACTGATGAGCAATTTCCTTGGCTGCATCTCTTAGAAGATATGTAGGAATCCTGAGCTACACTCATTGAGGTTCGCTGATAGTGTATGTCTTCGTCTCTGTACCTCTGTAAATTTCGTCTCATTTTATCTATCGTCTTTTCAAAAAGCTTACACTTTCTTTAGCCAGCGTAGTGAGTTGTGCCAACCAAGACACCCAAGTTTTGTAGGAACTCTGTAGGGCACTTGATCTTAAACTTCACTGACTCCTCTATAACTATCGCTTGACTGAGCGGAAGCCAAGTCAAACTTTGAATAAATCAAATGGAGATATATAATGTGAATAATAAGAATAACCATGGATTTATTACGCACAAGTTTTGAACAATGAACGGTGTCAAATATTTCATTTTGGCAATTTTAGGTTGCTTTCCAACTAACACATGAACTTGTATTCTACATGTGAGCTTTAAAGTAATATTCGCTCGCATATAACAAAAAAGTTAACGCAAAGAGTACATTAATGTACGTCGGAATATAGTTTTTCATTACATCGCTCTTTATAGTCTTAAACGCCCTTGAAGGAATTCCGTATTCCTTCAAGGAATTCCGTACTTAACATCGATTTTCGATCATTGTTGTTATACCTGCACATCATTCTGTACGTACTGACCGATTCACAGTTTAGCGTAGTTTTCTGCTTCATTAAACTTAGCCTCACTTTTACTTCACGTCACTCTAGCCTCGCCTCACTCTAGCCTCGCCTCACTTTAGCCTCGCCTCACTCTAGCCTCGCCTCACTCTAGCCTCGCCTCCCTCTAGCCTCGCCTCACTCCAGCCTCGCCTCACTCCAGCCTCGCCTCACTCCAGCCTCGCCTCACTCCAGCCTCGCCTCACTCTAGCCTCGCCTCACTCTAGCCTCGCCTCACTCTAGCCTCGCCTCACTCTAGCCTCGCCTCACTCTAGCCTCGCCTCACTCTAGCCTCGCCTCACTCTAGCCTCGCCTCACTCTAGCCTCGCCTCACTCTAGCCTCGCCTCACTCTAGCCTCGCCTCACTCTAGCCTCGCCTCACTCTAGCCTCGCCTCACTCTAGCCTCGCCTCACTCTAGCCTCGCCTCACTCTAGCCTCGCCTCACTCTAGCCTCGCCTCGCTCTAGCCTCGCCTCGCTCTAGCCTCGCCTCGCTCTAGCCTCGCCTCGCTCTAGCCTCGCCTCGCTCTAGCCTCGCCTCGCTCTAGCCTCGCCTCGCTCTAGCCTCGCCTCGCTCTAGCCTCGCCTCGCTCTAGCCTCGCCTCGCTCTAGCCTCGCCTCGCTCTAGCCTCGCCTCGCTCTAGCCTCGCCTCGCTCTAGCCTCGCCTCGCTCTAGCCTCGCCTCGCTCTAGCCTCGCCTCGCTCTAGCCTCGCCTCACTCTAGCCTCGCCTCACTCTAGCCTCGCCTCACTCTAGCCTCGCCTCACTCTAGCCTCGCCTCACTCTAGCCTCGCCTCACTCTAGCCTCGCCTCACTCTAGCCTCGCCTCACTCTAGCCTCGCCTCACTCTAGCCTCGCCTCACTCTAGCCTCGCCTCACTCTAGCCTCGCCTCACTCTAGCCTCGCCTCACTCTAGCCTCGCCTCACTCTAGCCTCGCCTCACTCTAGCCTCGCCTCACTCTAGCCTCGCCTCACTCTAGCCTCGCCTCACTCTAGCCTCGCCTCACTCTAGCCTCGCCTCACTCTAGCCTCGCCTCACTCTAGCCTCGCCTCACTCTAGCCTCGCCTCACTCTAGCCTCGCCTCACTCTAGCCTCGCCTCACTCTAGCCTCGCCTCACTCTAGCCTCGCCTCACTCTAGCCTCGCCTCACTCTAGCCTCGCCTCACTCTAGCCTCGCCTCACTCTAGCCTCGCCTCACTCTAGCCTCGCCTCACTCTAGCCTCGCCTCACTCTAGCCTCGCCTCACTCTAGCCTCGCCTCACTCTAGCCTCGCCTCACTCTAGCCTCGCCTCACTCTAGCCTCGCCTCACTCCAGCCTCGCCTCACTCCAGCCTCGCCTCACTCTAGCCTCGCCTCACTCTAGCCTCGCCTCACTCTAGCCTCGCCTCACTCTAGCCTCGCCTCACTCTAGCCTCGCCTCACTCTAGCCTCGCCTCACTCTAGCCTCGCCTCACTCTAGCCTCGCCTCACTCTAGCCTCGCCTCACTCTAGCCTCGCCTCACTCTAGCCTCGCCTCACTCTAGCCTCGCCTCACTCTAGCCTCGCCTCACTCTAGCCTCGCCTCACTCTAGCCTCGCCTCACTCTAGCCTCGCCTCACTCTAGCCTCGCCTCACTCTAGCCTCGCCTCACTCTAGCCTCGCCTCACTCTAGCCTCACCTCAACTAAACACGAAGCAGCCCGTCGCCAGGCCCAGGCAATGGCCTGCAGCAATGCCCGGGGCACTCTAACCAAATTACAGTACCAAGTCGCTGTTGCGGACGCTGTTCTCGCGAATTCTCCACCAAATGTCCTTTCTTAATTTCTGCTTAGCTTAATTAAAATTACCTTTCGGAGCACCGTCCTAATCATGTAAAAAGTTGTGAGAATCTTTTCAGATTTCCATCCAGCCCTTTAGATCAGAATTTTTCGTTGACAATTATTATGTAAGAAGGATGATATCTAAAATTGTTGTCCTCTTTTAGCTGTCGAGCAAATATCAGCATCCTCGTCTCCAGTGAAGGTGAAGCTTGCTTATGTCATTTGTGTCATCATCTCTTCAGACACATCTGAAAAAATAAATCTAGCAAACTGATATTGTCGATTATAAATGAGAAAAATAACTGTGATAAATTGTTCACATATGAGTAATTCAGTGCCCTTGAATCTATAAAAACAGGTTGATAATGTCGTGCACGGGATATACTTATTTGGCTCTGTTTGCTTGTGCACATTTAGGAAACTTATTTAGACTACATTTCACAAGAATTATAATTTCATAATTTCACCAGAACTGTATCGTGAAATGTTATCACAAAAGAAAATTTCTTAGACGTTGAACTCCACTCTTCTTGCTTCCAAGTAGGAATAATGATATATCATAGAGACTTTATTCACTCTGGTAACTATATGCGATGAAGTTTTTTCGTTCGTTGGGAAAATGTAATAAATTCCTCTTTTCCATTGTTTGATCAACCCATACTTTTCAAAGAATTTAATTTGAGACCTTTGCTGTCTAACCGACATTCATGCTGACGAAAATTCCTAACTCGACTTTAAGCGGAATTCGACAGCTTCGTTCGTATCGCTTATGTAATCTCGACTCTAAAATATCAGCTCTAAAAAATTTAAAGAAGATGAAATACTTCCACTGTTAGAATTAGTCTAGATTCTAGACGAGAACGTGCTCTGGATTAAAATATGTTAAGACATGATGTTTTAGAGTTGACCCTAAAACATCATCCGTGTGCTAAACTCATACAACGTTATCTGTGAAAACCGTCTTTAACTCAGACGCTCTAATTAATCAATCGTACACAATCTAATAAGAACAACATCATTACCCTCACACGACCCGATCCAGACCTCGTCCACCAACCTCACAATGTCCAGACTAGAGTAAATCCAGTCGAGCGTCAGCAGCAGCTGTCGTAATTTGCGATGCCGCGGCTTTAACAGTTTAACAGTTTGACAGTTTAATACAGTGGAACTGAAACTCGTTTAAACTGCTCCGTGGAGGTCGAAATACGAGACAAAAAGGCTTTTATCTCTCTCCTCAAAACTGGGAACATAAAAATTAGGAGCTGGCCGAGAAGAGAATTAGCACTAGGGATGATCCGCTCAGCTCTGTTTAGATACGGAATGGCACTCGTTGATTTTGCTGCTCGAGTAAATTCATACGATGTGTAGGCTGGTCGTTTAAATTGAAAATTCTCAAGTTGGCTTCCATAATTACCACTTTGACAGATCTTACATATAAATAAAATGTTGATTTAAATTGAGTATGGCTAGTTTTAGCGATGTGAAAAAAAATTTCACATTATGCATTAATATAAATATATATCAGAGAATTCTTATGATGTTGTGGTGGATACGAGAAGATCTATTCTGAATTTTATACTTTCTTTTGGCATGTTCGTTGAACCAAAATATGTTATTGCCAGGAACGTAAGTTATCTCGAGTATGGAAAGACAAGCTGTTATCGAGAATCATTTAACACGTTGGCTGCCTATGGGGCACCAGAGCACCACTAGGTAAATTGATCATCTACGAATCGGTATCAATGAAAAGCATTTCATTCATTTCAACATCTTCTTTAGAAGAGATTTAAGCATACGAGGTAAAATATCATCATGCTATTACATTTTCACTTCTTAGGAAAGATACAATTTTTTTCTTTCGAGTAGTAAAGTAAACTCTGCTATTAACAACCTTGCTTAACATGAGGCCGCTGGACGCACATGTGCCTCCAACGGCAGCGAACGTGTTGATGTCACCAATGTGTTCATTGATTGAGGAACTTTTTCTCTAAGTCAAACTAGTAACGAAGACCGGCAAGAACTTTCTGCTTTATTTTATTTAATTAAAATTAACGCTTGCAACGCACGCTCGCTCAACTTCCACTTAACTTTCATGGAATTACAATGATTCTTCTTACCTTTATTGATTTGTTTACTTGAAAATCAAATAAAATGGAAATCTTTAGAATAAATATTCTCAAATACTATGTTTACTAAAAGACACCAACGAATTTTTACACTCGTCAGAATCAGAAGTTACCCGAACGTAATTTCGGAAATATCACGCAGCGGCAATTATCACATAAATTCCGTGTTCCCTTAAATTCATTCTTAATGGTAGTTTCTTCTTTCCTCGCTTTGAAATACCTTTGCTGTGGTTAAGAATGCTGAAAATAACTTCTAATCTAATCATGAAAAGAAAGGTCATATCGTAAAGAAATTAACATCCAAGAATGCAGTTCTTCAAGAATTTGACTCATAAACTTTAGCGAATATACTCAAGCCATTTTTGTATTTAAAATTTTAAAATGTGTAGGCCGTTCCAAACATTTTAGATTGATATGAAAATATTGGAGTAAAATATAAAAAATACGTGAAATTTTCGTAGAATAGCAAACATACGAAAAACTTTGTATGTATATGGCTTTTTTAAGTGTATCACTCAATAACATAAACCGAGTCGACCAAAGAGACCACACACAAGACCGACTGATATCAACAATTGGGAACAAAAACATAGAGATAAAATATTTCATTCTCAATATTTCGTACCAAACCTTTCGATTGCGACATAGCAGCATGATGGCATGGCGTCGCGATTTTAGTCGTTTGTTATATTTGCTTCAACACCTCAGACCGTTATCTGAAATTTTCTTCCATATTTCGGTGGTTTTCAAGCGGCATGTGCCTCCATTGGATCAATAATATTCAAACCCGGTGACAGTTGGCCAGTCCTAAACGTTAGCACGACGACGTCGGAACCATTTTAGCTCCCCCCCCAGGGGGATACAACTGTTGTATCTATGGGACTTGGTGCTCCCAGAAGGAATATGTGAGGTGTCGAGCTGAGAGTTAGGTAGGCTTTCTTTTTGTTGCAATGAAATGTTTTTTGTTATGTTAAGGAGCATCTTATTTCGGTTCACTGCTGTCCTGTTTTACTGCACCTACTACTTTCTACCAAAACTTTAATCTCGTTTCATGAACTTTTTTCTCGACTAACTGTTTCTATGCACTTTGTGCATAGATTCAGCGTTCCCTCAACTCCGTAATTAATGGTGCCTTCTTCTCTTTGGAATTTCTTTTTTGCGGTTTGGGTGGCTTGAACTATCATATAATTTAATCTAAACTATTGCACCTGCTGGTTTGATGGGCTCGATTACTTTTTCCACTCACATATATAGTTCTTACTGAATGGAATTTTTGCATATAGGGAAACATCGTTGACTGAAGCATGTCCTCATACTTGCTTCGGTATATGGAGTGCTGAAAGTTCCCGTCTCAGTGTGACGCTCAGAACGTTCCAAGCGAAGGCACTGCCTTTAGCACGCTTCGTAGTTTGAGTTTGGTATTTGAGTCAAACCTAGTGTCAGCAATGTGAAAAACTTCACTCTATCGAAATGTTTCAATTTTCTCCTCCAGCCAACCCTACTGTATGCCACAGTCGTCTAATGAGTGTTTTTTCACTCATACACGGATGCTATCACGTTAGTTGCGATGGGTTAAACTGAAGTTCAATATTCAACTTAAATTTAAAGTCAAAAGTGATGAGCAAATTTGTAAATATCAAACATTAACTGAGCCTGTTAAATACCATTAATTTAGAAAGGTTGTTAGAATTTTTCAAAACGACCCATCGATGGGTCGTTTCGCAGCAGGAAAAACCTAACTACGACCCACCGGTGGGTCATACCGCAATGAATGTGTTAAGATTGTTTTCACCCCTCAGGGGGATACAACTATTGTATCTATGGGAATTAGCGCTCCCAGGGGGACTATGTGCAGGCCCGAGCTAAAAGTTAGGTAGGCTTTCTTTTTGTTAAAATAACATAGGTTTTTGTTTTGTTACGGACCATCTTTTTTTCAGTTCACTGCTGTCCTGTTTTTCAGCACCTACTACTTTCTTTTTCTCAACTTTTTCTTGTTCCATGATCTACTTTCTTAGCTTTCTGTTTCTGTGCCCTTTCTGCATAGATTCCGTGTTTCCTTAACTCCATACTAAATGGTGCCTTCTTCCTTCCTCTCTTTGGATAGCCTTTGTTGCGGATAGGGAGGCTTAAACTAACTAATAATCTAATCTAATTTAAGATTGTTTTCAGCAGTCATGAATTTTTTCTCATTTCCGTCCAAACAATCCTGCCTGACGCAAATGTGTTTTAGCTCTGTGCATTGAACAAAATAGGTTTTTTAAATCGTTAATTCCTATTTTATCTTCACTGTGGTCTGCCTTGATTTACTGATGATATATGTGTATTTCAACCGCCTATTCTATAAGTCATCGTGCTTTACCTGACACATTCATTTTGGTAATTCATCGTTTTCCAGTTTGTAGGGAACTTTGAAATTGTAGTAAATCAGTCAGCTGCACTGCCTTGTGGAATTTACCAAAGGTACTTTGGCTTTCCTCCTTAGCTGGGTGGCTCAACGTTGCGCTGGGAGAATGTTTTTTTTCCACTCTCAAAGGGTTCTCAATTACGTAAAAAGTGCATCCTTACAATAGAAAATTAAATATTCTTAATCACTAAAATCATCTATTTACCACTAGTGACAAATCAAGAAGATTGTTTCTTAAAGGCTGGCTATTCCAATAGACTGGCTTGACCCTACATAGTTACTTGTGGACTCGAGTAAGTTCAGCGACTTGTAAGGCATTCTATCTACGCTAGTAAGTCGAGAAACACTGAGGAAATGTATCGTACAAAAATGGGAAAACACGAAAAGTTGAGGTCAAGGAACTGAGTTAAGTCATTTTCTCGATTCTGAGAAAAGTACGAATGATTTGGAAACTATTCCCGAAAATCTGGTCCAGCTGTGCTAATAACTTCTGATTCCTACTCTCACTTCATTACGAAGTTTTGTTGAGATCTGAAATGCATAATTAAAATGAGACACGTTTAAGAACATTACTCCGCGAAATTGTGCCCGAATCCATTTTGTGTGAAGATGAAATCATTAAAAAAAAATTAGTATCTTTCGTGCATTTACCTTCTCTAGCAACGAATAATATGAAGTTAGCAGCTTTGGGGCATGCTGCATTGTCTGCTTTCCTGTGCCGTGTAGACTACCGACATTTTTTATGCACAATATGTAGTTCGACAAAAAAGAAAAAAATTAAAGCAATTGACGCTGATATTGTTTTGATGATTATTTGAATGCACACACCTTGTGCTTCTTGCTCTGTTTTCGATAACGCAATCCTCCACTGTAATTTTCGAGATGCAAGTTTTAAACATCCCATTTTGCGGAAGTATTCATGAAGTATCGTAGATATGACGCTCTCGAATATTTTTCTTTACAGGCACGCATTTTTTGTATGCCCATGTTAGAAAGCCTTTGAATCGGAAACGAATATTTGCTGATAAAAAATATATAAATTTCCAAATCTTTCAAACCGTGATACAAACGATGCGCTCCTCATTTAGGTCTTCCACATAGTGGATTCGAATTCATTTTTCGCATTCTTTTATATATCTTTTTACACATGTCTCATAATTCCCAGAGTTAGCTTTTTCTCCGTCTCAGCGCGTCGTGTGCTGAGCCACAAATACCTAGACTTGTGTTACCAAGCTGGCAGACGCTCATTTGCTCCTTGTTTTCTCACGACACAGCGTTGCCGCTATGGAAGCAAGTTGTGTTATGATTATCCTATCCTAAATTATCTGCTTGTTGCTCCAGGTAATAAGTAACCTGATGGAGGCGAAGCAGGCCAACGTGGTGGTCTGCTTCTGTGAGGGCATGACCATCAGGAACCTTTTCAAAGCCGCTCAGAGAAACAATGTCTCCTCCAGGTTCCTCTTCATAGGCAGGTCAGTGCACTCGCTTGTGAAACCAAGAAAGCAATGTGATAGCGTCACATGCCGTTGGAGTCTTTCTTTCTGCTCACGTATGAACGCTCTTCCTCATTTCAGTTGTTGATTTTATGCTTACAATAATTCATCTACACCACGTAAAATGTTTGCTCGTTCGTAGAATAGTTTAATAACTTATCTACGTTTCCTAGAGTGTTTGTTCGTTATATTCACCGCACAAACTTTGTCAGTGTTTCTTCATCGTTTACAACAGAAGCTAAAAACCGAGTTCACGATGCTAATTCAAGGAATAAAATTTTGTCTTTTAAGATCACAATGGCAACGCTCAGACGCTTCAGCATGTTTTGACACGTCCAACACGCTCATAAAGTAGCAATTCTTGCATTCCATGTGCCTTTTTTGTTGCGGCGACCATAATGCAGCTTTTCTATTTAGCTTAAACAGACCCGAGAAATACCGTGTTTTTATTTCTGCTTCTTTGTTCGCTAAATGAAAGTTCTCATTCAGTAATTGTAACCCAATAAATATAGATTCAAGTTATCCACCCAGGATGTTAGTGGGCATTTCACGGACGATAAACGTAACTCCATTCTCTTAACAGGAGAGATTACATCCCAGATTGAGGGAGTTTAAAAACAAAGAAGTCGGTTTTAAGTAAGCTTCTCCCAAATTATCGGATGCCTTCATTGAGCTCATTTACTCCGAGAATTCTCGTTGAGATTTTTCTGGCCAAAGTCTTAACCCGTCGCAGTGCCTTTTGGCACAATTACTCTTTGGCCAGCCTCCGCGACCTCTGGAGACGCTGCTCCAAATAATTCCTTGGGGCTTAGCGTAATTCTCTCGGGAAATGTTCCACTGTATTAGACCATTTTATCAGCCCCCGAAAGTGCAGTATTTCTCATGAATTCTTTATTAAACGGATGCCGTTCTTATTGCCGCATGAGGAATGTAAATTTGGGGTAGAATTATTTGATGTGCTCTCCTTTTTTGTTTGACTGAAAAACTCGTGTTTTGTTCGTACAACTGACCTTTTAACAGAGAGCAATTTTGCAGCTAAAATATACGTCTCATTGAGGAAAACAAAGTGTAATCAATTTCTTTATGAACGTTTTTAGCAACAATTCACTGGATTTTCAATAATTCATTGGATATTCATTGGATTTTCAATCTAAACTTTCTCGTAGTTTTTTTTATAACTTACGAAAAATGCCTTTATTATCTACTTAGTAGAAAAAATGAGATTTTTTAATTACATTTACAACACATTAGACAGAAACGGGCAATCTTAAAGAAGAATGAAGAAATGAAATCCTCTATCTTATTACTGGTGAGATACTGTAGCCCAAAAAACACTTGAAAAATAAAGTGTATTCAGCTTCGAATAATATATTCATAAAGAAAAATCTTAAATAGCTCTAAGATTTTTCCATGATCTTTAATGTTATGATACCGAATCCGGTGATCGCTTTATTGATTCCTGTCGTGATCATATTTTCTAGTGACGGCTGGGCTGACCGAACGGATGTGGTTGACGGCTTGGAAGAGATTTTCATTGGAGGAATTTCAGTAAAGATCAAGAGCCCTTACGTGAAGTATTTCGACGAGTATTACTTCAACCTGAAGCCGCTGAAGAACGCTCGCAACCCCTGGTTTGAAGAGTTCTGGCAACACAAGTTTAACTGCTCCTTGCCTGTACAGGAGGCCGTCGAAGGCCTTCCGCCCTGCACAGGTCAGCGTGACTTCTTTGTCTCGTCTTTACCCTCAGAGGGATGCAACTGTTGTATCTATGGAAATTAGCGCTCCCAGAGGGAATATGTAAGGTTCGGAACTAAATACTAGGTAGGTTTTCCTTTTCTTGAAATAGAATAGCGAGGATTTTTGTTTCGTAACGGATTATCTTTTTTCTGTTCACTGCTGTCCTGTTTTTCCTGAAGAGGCTTAAAATTTAATCTAATCTAATCTTTGCCTTGCTAGTTAGTTGCTACAAAAAAGATATGTTTTATATATATCATCTTGTACATTGGTTTTTCAAATACTTTATATCCAACATTTTGACGCAATGACGGTTATTCCTGGTCAAGCCTTTACTATCTCACCAATGAAAGATCTTTAATGAACGATGCAGTTCAACCTTCTTCTCTTGAATTACCTTTGCTGAACTTGAAAATCTTTGTCCTGAAAATTAATTAGGGCAAAAAAAAAAACATAAGGTGCTAATCACAAATTCGTTTGATAAACATAGTAAATGTTAGAACATCGGACGATTGCGTGTTTGCTCGTAATAGCCGTTGGTTTTAGGACCTGCCTGCGTGCGGGCAACGAGGGTCCGAGTCCCGGCGCTGGTGGCGATTTTCTCTGTTGGGTATAGGGGAAAAATTCCAAGCACAACACCCCACTCTAACCAGGTGTCTGAAATGGGGACCGGTCTTGACTGGGGGAAAGCGTCATGGCGTCCTGGCGTTAGTTATAAGGCATTTGAAAATCCAATGTACAAGGTGATATGTATCAGGCTTGAAATTGGAAATAAAGCATCCGTAGATCCGTAGATGCCGTTGTGATAAATTAGAACTGAATCAGTGACGAGAAAGGATTAAAACAATTAATTTACCTATGGTCATTACTATTGTTTTATTCATAATTCTTCATTCTTCCGGTGCTTAAATCTCACTTTTTTCAATCTTATAGCCAACGTTCAGTTCTTGGCCTGCTCATCTCCTGACTTTTACTTCTAATTTGATCAGCCCCCATTTAAGTTTACCCATCTCCCTAAAACTGCATATACGGGTACTAATGTTCCCAGAGAGAAGATGTAAGGTCAAGTAGGTCAACCCTCTGCTGAAATAGAATAGTTTTTGTTTTGATACGAACATTTTTTCTGGCTAACTGCTGTTCTTTTTTCTGGATCTATTTATTTCTTCGTCAATTTTTAGCTGGTTTATCAAACTTTATTCAACTTTGTTTTTGTGTATAAGGTCTAGGCATACACCATCTACATAAATCTCTTAATTCAATAATAAATAGTGACTGCCTCTTTCCTCTCATGGGAAGGCATTTTAATGGGATTAGGGAGACTTAAACTCATACATGATTTAATCTAATTTACGATTAAGTGTCGTTTCGTGATCAAGTTCATTCTCACAGATTTATTTCTCCTTTCGTTTCTCTCCTGGTTTTTCTCAGTGCAAGGCGTCACTTTCTAAATGTACTCTCTAGAGGGACCGTTCATGTAATGCAGTTTACATTATAACTTATAATATTCGTTCTAGAAAACATAACGGGAAAATGTTTCGAAAACATCTCGAGCGCCTAATTCACTCGCTAACATTAACTTAAATATCTGATGCCGTCGAAAAAGAAAATCCACACAAAAATATATGTGGTTTCCAGGCAACGAGAGCTTGTCGGAAAGGTATTACCAGGACACGAAGATGTCGTTCGTGATGAAGGCGGTGTACACGATGGCGCACGGCCTGCACAACCTGCAGCAGGCACTGTGTGGGCCTGCGACCGGCATCTGCCCAGCCATGCTGCCCATCAACGGTTCTCAGTTCAGGGTGAGTATTTCAATGCTGGTCATCGCGTGCCAGCCATCTACGCTAGCTCGGACAGGAAGCTGCTTTAGTGTCTGAAGAGGCTACTTTGGTGTCTAAAGGGGCTACTTTGGTGTCTGAAGGGGCTACTTTGGTGTCTGAAGGGGCTACTTTGGTGTCTAAAGGGGCTACTTTGGTGTCTAAAGGGGCTACTTTGGTGTCTAAAGGGGCTACTTTGGTGTCTAAAGGGGCTACTTTGGTGTCCAAAGGGGCTACTTTGGTGTCTAAAGGGGCTACTTTAATGTCTGAAGGGGCTACTTTGGTGTCTGAAGGGGCTACTTTGGTGTCTAAAGGGGGCTACTTTGGTGTCTGAAGGGGCTACTTTGGTGTCTGAAGGGGCTACATTGGTGTCTAAAGGGGCTACTTTGGTGTCTGAGGGGGCTACTTTGGTGTCTGAAGGGGCTACTTTGGTGTCTGAAGGGGCTACTTTGGTGTCTGAAGGGGCTACTTTGGTGTCTGAAGGGGCTACTTTGGTGTCTGAAGGGGCTACTTTGGTGTCTGAAGGGGCTACTTTGGTGTCTGAAGGGGCTACTTTGGTGTCTGAAGGGGCTACTTTGGTGTCTGAAGGGGCTACTTTGGTGTCTGAAGGGGCTACTTTGGTGTCTGAAGGGGCTACTTTGGTGTCTGAAGGGGCTACTTTGGTGTCTGAAGGGGCTACTTTGGTGTCTGAAGGGGCTACTTTGGTGTCTGAAGGGGCTACTTTGGTGTCTGAAGGGGCTACTTTGGTGTCTGAAGGGGCTACTTTGGTGTCTGAAGGGACTACTTTGGTGTCTGAAGGGACTACTTTGGTGTCTGAAGGGGCTACTTTGGTGTCTGAAGGGGCTACTTTGGTGTCTGAAGGGGCTACTTTGGTGTCTGAAGGGGCTACTTTGGTGTCTAAAGGGGCTACTTTGGTGTCTAAAGGGGCTACTTTGGTGTCTGAAGGGGCTACTTTGGTGTCTGAAGGGGCTACTTTGGTGTCTGAAGGGGCTACTTTGGTGTCTGAAGGGGCTACTTTGGTGTCTGAAGGGGCTACTTTGGTGTCTAAAGGAGCTACTTTGGTGTCTGAAGAGGCAACTTTGGTGTCTTTCCGATATAAAGACCATGATTATAGATAATGTAATTATGTTACTATGGTGATATGTTCCCAAAATTAGGAATTTAAAATATGTAATAATGAGACATATTAAATAATACAGAAGAAATTTCTCATTAACACTTTGACTGCGACTACTAAATATTAAGTTCAACACCAAACTCAAATTTAATGTCAATTGTAGTAAGCTATTTGGAAAATACCAAGCATGAACAAGATCGCTCCTTCATTTAACTTTGAATAAATATTTATGAAAATTGAGTTTGCGACTACTGGCCGGTCAGCAGCCGTATGAAAATTACCTCCGTGTACCAGCGGTGGCGCACGTCGCAGTCAAAGTGTTGATGTGTTCGAGATGTCCTAAGGCGCACGAAAGAGCCTGGCTGTCAGCAGCGCTAGAGGGAGCAGCAGCACTGCTGTAAAGTGGCGTGTAATTTACTGAGCATGAATTTGATACATCACTGGTGGCCATGTCATCGTTGATACATCAGTGGTGGCCATGTCATCGTTGATACATCAGTGGTGGCCATGCCATCGTTGATACATCAGTGGTGGCCATGCCATCGTTGATGCCGGAGTAACACTACCGTAATTTTTCAGAATCACCTGATGAATGTCACGTTCGACTTCCTCAACGAAACGGTGTCATTTGACTCCAGCGGCGATCCTCCGGGCAGGTGTGGCTGCGCTCGCTTTCTTCGCATTGTTGATCTCTTGAAGCTTAAGAACTGGTGGCTTCATACATTTCTCAGTGCAAAAGCACCTAAACTGTCTTTGGTGAAAATGCGATACATTCATTTTTTCTAATCCCAGCAGAAGGTTAGGTAGTCCTTTCTTCTGTTAGAATAAAATTGTTCTTGTTTTGTTATTGACCTTCATTTCTCGGTTCACTGCTGCCCTTTTTTCAGAAACTTTAACTAGTTTCTTCAACTTTTGTGATGTTTCACATACTTCTTTCAGTTTAGTTTCATGCGCAGGGCGTTGAGCTACACCTTGCGCACAAATTTCCAATTTAACTAATTCCATAAAAAACGGTACCTTCTTCTTCCTCTCTTGGGAACACCTTTTTTGGGATTGAGGAAGCCTAAACTTGCTTATAATCAAACATGTATATGTAATCCTAATTTTGTACTCGTCACTTCTGAGATGTGCTTTAATTTGAACCATCGACGCCTTGAATATTCTGTTTGGACAGCTCAAGGATGTCGCATCCTAGAGTCAGAGATATGGTAGGTATCGTCCTCTTTCCGTTCCCTCCTGGATAAAAATAATGCGCATTGGACTAAGTTACCTTTACTCTACGGGCTAAATTAATGAAATTCAATAAAAGCCCAAGCAATAAAGACCTGCTTCAAACGCATCTTGCAGATGATCTGTTTTGACGCTGTTTTAATCCCTCCTTCATTTCTAGGTACGAAATAATGAACTTCCAGCGCTTGAGCAACGGGTCATACGGTTATTTGAGGATCGGCACGTGGGACAATGGCACTCTCGAAATGCACAACATATCCGTCATGTTCAACAGCTCGGGTGGTCCTCCGCCCACTTCTGTGTGCTCCAGTCCCTGCTCAATTGGCATGGCGAAGGTGGGTCGCGCCCTAACTCTGTCAGACTTGAGTACGTCGTATGGGTCGTGTCATGCCTCTGTCAGATTAACAAGCTGACGGCGTATTGGTACATATATGTACCACGAGGTAAATTGCTCATTCACGCGCAGGTATGAATGAGCAGCATTTTAAATATTTCTCTATATTTTTTTATAACGTATATTGGCGAATGAGATAGAATATCATCGTGTAATTATATTTTTATAATTCTCAAAAAGAATAGAAATGTATACGAGCGATTGAGTACGTTTTTCAATTCGGCTACTTGAAACCCAATTTATTTAACCGTTTGGGTACGACAATTCAAATGGTTCAGTGAAAAATTTCCAGGGGAAAAATTTGTCTTTACCCTGAATTGTCAGTGAAATTGTAGTAGTGTGGGTGCTCTTAGCTTTAAGCAAGTGCCCATTTCTTTATTTTATTTTTAAAAATTTTGAAGCTTTAAAGCTCTATGCTTGACGACACAAATTTTCGATGATGATAATAAAATTTTTGAATTTGAAAAGAAATTTTCAAACGTTTTTGCCCGAATTTATCAAAAATAATCAACGAAGTTCAGAAATAACTTGCTCAGGTTGAATAGAAAGGTTATTGAATATGTTGCACGGACCCTCTAGCATGAACTTAGAGGTTACCGATGGTAACTTACGCTTGCAGGCTTCTGGAATGTTTAAAAACTAATTTCACGAATGCTTGTAATTTCACTAATTTTGGTATTTACTTGAAAATATTCCATCACTGGTCAAATTACTTTAAAATTATGTTAGATTCCCTAAATTGGAAACACTAGCCATCTTGGCACTGGAGTAGCCGTCAGTACCCAAAGGGTTAACTGTAGCAACCACCAAAACTTTGTCAACATGTCAACCTAGATCATGTGGGCGTTGTGAATCGCTTCTGACTAGTCGAAATGAATTATAAGAATGAAAATGTTTCACATCTCAACGCATCACTCATTTTAAAATGAATATGGAGGATCTCGGATCGAAAAAGACGTTTGAAAATCTTTCACCAGATCACGTTTTGATATTTTGTGAATATTTTGATGTACGCTCTCAGTTTATGATAATGCTACATTTTTGTTGCAGACTTTTCCAGAAACAATAGGCAAGGTACAAACGTGTTGCTGGGTGTGTGACGAGTGTCAAGACGGCGAATTTTTGTACAACGAGACGACGTGCGCCAAGTGTCCGCACTATCATTGGCCCAACGTCAATAAAACCGGTGAGTTCCAAGCTAAACTACGATGTTACATTGGCCAAAATTTGGCTTCTTTTTAATTGACGTTTCTGTCTTTCCTTTAAGGTTTCTTCCACTCGCTATTCGGAACAAAAAAACTCGAGTGGGAAGAATAATGTTGTTGTTGGCGACTTTTTGTTTGACCGGGGACATAAAACACACTTGGTTTCAGGTGCTCTTTCGTGGAACAAGCTCCTCTGGAGTGTAAAAACTCTTATACCTACATCGAAAAACTCAAAGTGAACGTGCCACGTCATTTCGCATCTCTGGCCCAGTAAATTACATACCGTAATACTAAGTAGTATTCAAAGCTCCTATCTCATAGTTTAACATTGCTTAACTTTGAGTTGAACGTTAGGTTCAAACCTGCTCACTGCTAGTTTAATGTCATCATTCTGAATTTTGTGAAACTGATTGTTCAAGGTTGTGGTTGGTTAATATCACACCTATATGTGGGCGTTTCTTCGACTATTATTGACGGTTCAGCAGCCCTAAATAACGATTCTGAATGAACTTACTTTGAAGACCGTAAATATACCTGGTGTCCCACAAAAATGTCCCCGACTTTGTAATCTCCGCTTTACATTAACATATTTGAACTGTCTTTTTTTCATAATGTAGTAAACTATGTTTGCTTTTTGAGTAATTTTAGTTTTTGAAATCGGTTGCAAAAACACTTCAAATATTAAGAAATCGATTTACTGAAAGGGGTTGAAAACTAATCGTTCAAAGGAAAGTTTTAAAAAAAACATTTGTGCTCTTCTTCATTTATCAATACCTACTGATAAAAATAATTTCACAATAATTTATCCTACATACCAATAAGTGTGTATCACCTCCATCATTAAAATAATTCTTCAACAACGAATTGAAGTGTTTCAAGAACTGAACGAAAACGGTGAAATAATCCGCAAGACTCTTCGTTCAATGGTGGCTAGAAGTAACACTTGTCTTGAGAGAAATGGAGGGTATGTCCAAGGATTCTAAATTACTTTACTTATTTAAACGTTATTTAAGGTAATGATTTTTTACTCTTTTAAATTTCTGTTTGATCGGTTTTTGGAAAGTACAAATTGAGGAAGAATCTAAAATATTGTTTTAAATTTTTTCTTCGAACAATTATTTTTCTACCCCTTTCAGTAAATCGATCTCTGTAAAGTGGTTATTCAGCCGATTTTTAAAAACTTGAATTATTCGAAAAGAAAACAAAATTTACTACATGGTGAAAAAAATGCAATCCAAATACTGTATGCTAATTTAAAGCGGAGATATAATCAATTAAAAAGTCGGGGGCATGTTTTTGGGACACCAGGTACATTTACTGTTTCAGTGAAATCTTGCATATCCTAGATATTTGCTGCTATCTTCCCGTTTTTGTTATTCTACGCATTCTTCAGCATCATTTTCTCATAATGCTTAAAATGAAATGCTTAAAATGAAAATATTCCTGATGAAAAATAAACAAGTAAAATAACGTATCAAATTAGGTTGTACGACTCGACATAGCTTTAAAATGAAGGTAATAGCAAAGACTATCGATTTAAAAGACATTTTTGTTAAGAACGAACGTTTCGACCACTAAGGTCATCATCAGCGAATGTCTGAAAAATACACAGGAAATTACATTCATAAATTGAAGAAAAAATTATACAAAAAAAATAACGGTAAAAAATTTAAACAGAAGCTATTTTTAAAGGGTGGGACGACTGCATATCGTTTAGATCGTGTTTTAAGCGGCTAATGAAGAAGGATTCGATAATACGTAAATCAGTGACTGAGTTAGCAGAACCTGAGATGGAGAAGTCTTGCTGTAGAACGGGATATTTACACCGATCTGAATGAATTCGTATAGCTGAGTGAGGTGGCTTGCTTAGTGGGTTACCGGTTCTGAAACTCCTACCAATATGCTCAAATACTCTACATCTCAGTGCGCGTGTGGTAGAACCAACATACACAGACCCACACAGTGGGCAACAATATTTATACACGATAGAGGAGAACATAGACATAGGTAGTTTATCCTTGAATGAAAACAGAGTACCAATTCTAAAATTGTCAACTAATATAATCTGGAGGTCAACACACGTAAAATATTTCGTTCACAAGTAAAATACTACTAATACAACAGGCGAGTTTCAACGAATACAGTCGTTTCAACAATTTGTTAGCCCGTTACTGACAACAGGGACCATGAGAGGGAGAAAAAATACTAACATTCCTTTCTTTGTCAAGAT
The DNA here is from genome assembly GCA_030386875.1 of Morinoia aosen. NCBI lineage: Eukaryota > Metazoa > Arthropoda > Malacostraca > Amphipoda > Talitridae > Morinoia > Morinoia aosen. Next base: position 25,941,251 of record CM059564.1, on the reverse strand, counting down.
ATAAAGAACGAAAAACAATTTAATTGCTTTCCTCGCTAAGAAACTGATTTTCTCTTTTCCAGTCTGAGATGAGCTATTGAAGGGATGATATCTGATGCTGATATAAAAATTTGAACTATGGCTCTCGAATCAAATGCTCTAACCAACGCATTTCAATATTAAACTTTATATATATCAACTCATACATTAACGCGCATTTCTTTATACCCTCGTATACGTGTATATGGTTATGACGCGTAGTTTCTAAATCGCTATATCAATTATGTTCATTTATAATGTAAATGTGGAATTTTTTTATACATTTCTTCATTTTACCTATCAATGTGTCGCTGTGTTTTCATTTAATCCCATGCACCAATGCATACATATTTTCGAGAATAACGAGTGAATGAGGGACCAAAAACTTTCTATATATATATATATATATATATATATATATATATATATATATATATATATATATATATATATATATATATATATATATGATACCTTAACTTTAATTTGTAGTTTCAACAATTTCCAACCGGAACACTGAAACTAGATTATTTTTGAGTTTTCAATTCAAGACTAGTATTCCTAAAGCACACGATCAATATAGTAGCCAATTTCAATTAAGCAGAATAAGATCTTTTATTTCCTTGAGAAATAACTGAAAATTCTGACTATTAATCACTCATCAAACGGTCTGTGATTAGCATGTATTCCGTTATAATCACAAATAATACAGCTGTTTCGTAAACATATACAAAAAATTAGGTCCCTGCTCCAAAATAAAAAAATCTCCACAACCCTGAGCGCTATACAGTATGTTTGTAAGCCAAAATGTAAATAAATAAAACTGAACATAATCTAATGCTTTGGATTTAAAAGCCATTTATCACACCTATTCTTACGCGTCACATTATGTGCTAGCATGAAAATTAATTCCACGGTAAATATTTGTTCATTGGATTTAGACGCGCAAGTTCTACAGTGCTTTTTGCAAGTTATAACGCGTTATAGTCATTGTTACTGAAGCGCTAGAAACCTGGTTTTACTACTACTACTACTACTACTTTTTGCTAGTTATGTATATCAAGCCTTTTCCAACATTCGAAAGCCATTCGTTCCGGTGGTTTTTAGGTAACCTGGATACCTGGAAACTAATGTAGTACACTTGCACCTTTTTCTCTGATGAGTTACTGATATTACAAGACTAATTTTGGAATTTCTATCGATCTGTTTCAAGAATCTATTTATTGAGATGTTTTTTTCTTTTTGAAAGCCAATGTATCTCACAGAATTTTGCGCTACAACTAATTGCATTTTTTTTGTATGTGTGAAAAGTTAATTTTAAATTTTTGAGCAGTCAACTTCATTATGTTTTATATGCTCTACATATGAAATACAAAATCTTCAGCAAGATTTTTTACTACCTCAGTACCGCTAAGTTCATGTGTCTGTGTGGATGGAAGCTACGTTTTCAATCATGTTTTCGTAGTCTCCAATTGTGACAAATATTTTCATCAAGTTTTACCACCCAACCTACCCTTATTCTTCGAGAGCTATTCGATTTATAAATCGAGAGCTTCAAACCCTTATGACAGTTTTTAGTGTTTTCACTTGATGCTTCAGAATTGAACGAAACTTTGCATGTACGCTAAGAATATTTGCATAATGTTCGGAACGAAGCCACTCTTGCAGAAGTTTTTTAGTTCGGTGGTTTCGAAGACATTTACGCATCTTGCTCGACATTATATATTTCAGTTTCAAATATCGCGTTTACTTGAAATCTGTCAGGTTTGATTGAAATTTGTGGTTTTCTGAGCAGGTACTACTAGTTCAGTGCTGCTCAATTTAAGTTTTTTGAAACAAAATACAAGGATATTTTTTCATGTAATTTGGAAGAAAAAATCGTAAAGGATATGTTAGAGAAAAGATTTTTTTTTTTATTGCGAACTATATATTGAATTACTGTGATTGTTATGGGTTACTGCTTATGATTTCTCTATCAATTTTAGGTCTTTTTTTACGAAATACTTAAAATCGAATAGGATGCAATGCTCTTTATGTATTAACTTATTTTTGAATTAAATTTTTTTCTAATTCTTTATTCTTTCGTATTTTATTCAATTTAATTTCTCTGATAAAAAAGTAAAAACATCACCAAATTGTTCACGGTTTTGTTTTAGACAGCTTTCATAGTTATTAGTTTTTGTTTGTAGAGAGAGAAAATTGGTCTGCTTAAATGTGCTTCATTGGCGAGTACATCTTATTTATATTGTTCTTGTATTGATGTATTGAAAGCTCATTGCTGTTACTATTTTCACGATATTTGACTCAGTTTTGTCTCAGTGAGAGCAAACTTTTCAATAGAGACAATCAGCAGTGATGAGGAAATTAAGAACCACAATATTTCGTCGGTGATTCTCTTTTTACACGGAAAGGTAACGCGTTTACAGAGGTCATTGTAAACGCATTATTCAATATTAGAGTTTTATTAGACGAGGGCCGATAGTTAAGTCAACAAGTTACCGGGGCGGCAATGTTTGGTCACGAGGCATGGAATTGGAGCAGCTAAAGTGAAGTTTATCCTTCGTGCAGGATGCGATCGCATCACCCCTGACCACCCCAGTTGGGACGACGACCAGGTCATCGCCGGACTAGGGCTGGCGGGCCTAGGCTTCCTGGTGACGGTGTTTACGATGACGGTCTTCCTCTGTTTCAACCACACTCCAATCGTCAAGGTGCCGCTGGCATTTCCGTTAGCGTAAGCTCGCAACGCGCACTGCAAACAGCAGGAAAGTTTCCTGCCTGATACGCGAGACTGTTAGCGTCAAAACTGAGCACACCAGTTTGCTGTGGTGTGTAACACCACTTGATGGTAGCTCTAAAAATGCTAAGTAAATATCAATCTCCGTACTGACTGGCAACAATGTCTTTTTAGGGGGAATCGGGGAGAAATTTGTGCTGGGTAGCTTGCATGACCAATTTAACGCACCTATAGGGACGCACAAAAATTTGACGAGTCCGTACTTCTGAAAATTTCTTGCTTGGTTTTAATTAGAAGAGTGTACTGAATAACAATTTATACTAGTGTTTAGGAAAAAAGGTGAAGACGTGTGACTTTTCAAAATTTTGAGCAATCAGTTATCGAGGTCTGACATGAAATAATCTACCTAAATATATCTTTATGAAAAATGTTACTGTAATTTTTTTAGATCTTAATGAAAGAAAATGCGTTGTTAACTCAAATGAAATCGAAGAAATATTAGTCAGCCAGGGAAATGGACAGCTTTAACTTCTGACTCTACAGGTTAGTTTCGGCCGATCATTTTAATGTTCTACACGGTAAATATTCACATTAAATATTTTGTTATTTTCCAGGCTATGACTTTCTTGCCTACGTTAAAAATTCGTTGTTAAATTTTGGAAATAGTTCTGTGATATTTTTCTATATTTTTTGAAATGAATAGTCTGCAAAATTTTTTATCTGAACTGAGTATGCATCATATAGGTAATTGCCAAGAAGTTTTCATAAGTTATTTCGTATAAAAGTTCACCTCAAATCGAATTTCATGCTGAACTACAGCACATGATCATACCATACGTGTCATTACACGGGACCTCATCTCGTACTAAATTAATTTTATCATATCATACGTGCCACGTGTACACGGGACCTCATCTCATACTAAATTACACAGTATCATGTCATGCGTGTCATGTGTACACGGGAGCTCACGCACATCACACTCATGACGTTACATGAACCAGGCCTCCACGCGGGAGCTCACGTACATCATATTCGTGGGCATGATGGTGTCGTACGCGTCGTCGCTGGCGTTCTTGGCGAAGCCCTCAGCGGTGTCTTGCAGCCTGGCCCGCCTGCTGCCAGGGCTGTCGTTCTCCATGATCTACGCTGCGCTCGTCACCAAAACCAACAGGATCGCGCGAGTCCTCGCCGGCAACAAGAAGATCATGACCAGGAAGTTGAGGTTCATGTCGGCCACCGCGCAGGTTAGCTAGGTCCTGCGTTTTTGGATCTGAGGATTTTTTTCGTTCAGTTTGTAGAAAAACGAGGGGTGATAATCGAGGGGTGAAAAATAGAAGTAAATTCATGCTTCCTTATTATTCAAAGGCCCGGTCGCAACACAGTATGATCTTCGTTGGAACTAAAACTTGGAACTCAATCACTGTGGAGATCCCTGAAAGTAATTCTTACAAGGTATTCAAAAGAAATCTTGAGTCTCACTTCCTATCAGAATACTAGTCGTGTAAGATCACCAAGTCAAATCTTGTCTCCTACATGACTGGTCCTAATAATGTAATTTGCCACGGTTAATATCGCTGATCGTCCGTCTGCTCTTAAATCGTTTATAGAATATACTGTTAACATCTAGTCCATATAAACTATTTTGTAAAATGAAGCATCCAATATCTAGTTAACTATTTCATTGATCAGTCACTTCAGGGGGATACAACTATTGTGTCTATGGGACTTAGCGCTCCCAGGGGGACTATGTGAGGGCCTGAGCTAAAGGTTAGGTAGGCTTTCTTTTTGTTAAAATAGAATAGGTTTTTGTTTTGTTCTGGACCATTTTTTTTCGGTTCACTGCTGTCCTGTTTTTCAGCACCTACTACTTTCTTCTTCAACTTCTTGTTTCATGATCTTCTTTCTTAGCTTACCGTTTCTATGCAGCTTGTGCATAGATTCCGCGTTCCCTCAACTCCATACTAAATGGTGCCTTCATCCTTCCTCTGGGAACATCTATGTCGTGGTAAAGGGAGGCTAAAACTTTCTTTTATAATATTAATAATTTCATTGATCAGTCTAATGCAAAATTAGGTTAAGTGAATTAGGTTTAAACATTATTGTACACCTTAGAATAAGGTTGACCGTAGGATGCCCTAGAAATCGCTGAACTTATTCGGGCCCACAGGTAGCTATACTCAAATTTGACCATTATAATGAACTTAAGAAACATTCTACCTCTGTATCACCTGTGGTAAATAAATTGTTTAAATTGTTTAAAAATCGTGACTAGAATGTCTGAATATATTTCGCCTTTTTTTCTCTTCGCAACCCACACTTTATCCATGCAGTTTCTCTCTGACTCTCTCCACGCCCGTTTTTGACGTTTTGATCATTCAACCCCAGGTTGTGATAACGTTGATGCTCATATCTGTGGAGTTGGTGATCATCACTACCATGTTTGTGCTCGAGCCCCCCGAGACTGTGCTGCGGCAGGACCGTGACCGCGTAAGTACATCGCCAGGCCACGACGGGTGCATCTAATTTCAGAAGCTTTTAATAGAAAAATAGTTTACCCGTTAAATGTGTCATGTGTATTAAAAAATCGAGATTAATTTAATCAGTGCTCAAATAATCGTTTGCGTCGAAAGGTGAAAAAGTTTTAGAGCCAGTGATTAATCATACCGAGAAAACCGTGAAATTTGATGACTGATAGCTAACAGGATATCTTGCTTCGTTTAAATGAGTTCGTTCCGACAGGAAATTAGACATTCATCCATTTCTGGTGTTACTTGTCCAAGTCTTGGCAGGGACCAAACTTCATAACTGCACTAATTGGTCTTGCACTATTATCAATGATCACATTTTTACCTAAATGATACTCATACTTCAATACAGCGAACTTCATCACGAACGTAACCACGTTAAAAATTAAGCCAGGTTTCTTTTCACTCGTCAGTGAACATCCGCTTTACTTTGCTTGGCGTCCTTTGTCCTAAAAGGTTCACCCATTATTTGAGTACTTCAGACCAGGTAGTGTTGTACCGCTAGAGATGTCTTTGACTACTTCAGAGCAGGCCAATCGTAGCGATGTGTAAGTTACACTGACAAAAACAAGCAAGTTCTTTTTGTTGGCAAGTGATGGAATTTAAATGCCTCAATGAAACTTTAGTGGAGCGTTTTTGGTGGTAAAACCATATGTATAATGGTTAATTTGTATGTTACAGGTGACGCTGGAGTGCAACACGACCACCCTGAGCATCACGGCCCCACTGGCTTGGGACTTTTTCCTCGTGATGATGTGCACGCTATACGCCATCAAGACCAGGAACTTGCCTGAGAACTTCAATGAGGCAAAGTTCATCGGTTTCTCCATGTACACTACGTGTGTCATATGGGTGAGTAAACACTTCGTTTAAACATAAGTGAGCGAGCCAACATCTGCCGTATGATCCAGCAGAGATGCGTTTTTTTACTTGCAATTAGAACTAGTTAGTGGAAACGGAATTATTTGTCCTGAAACGTAATTAAAACAGCAGGGATGCCAAGAAGCCAAACGGTCACTTGCTGGTTCCCAAGCCGAGGAAGTAAGTGGATGCCTAATATTTATTATCTGCCATTTGGCACTCAGTATGCCGTGCTGTTTCGTGAAGCGTAGCGTTATCCTATAGTATAGAACAATTTGTTAGTTTCCTATGAACATTATTTTCGAAGTAGTTCGGTAACGAGAGTAAAAGTGCAGTTTGTACAAATTAGCATTTCCTCGAATACAATTTATTCCAATACGTTGTTTATTCATTTTTCCGCATGCAACTGCATGATCCATCGTATTATGACTCCTGGTTTGAATTTTTATTCTTATGGTTCCCAATTCAAAAAATGCCATAATATACGCGCAAAAACATTTCAATTTATACTCCTTTGGTTTGTTGTGTACTAAATATTATAATTTAAGATGTAAAATAGAATGCACACAGCCAATATGATATGGACTCTTTTTCCAGCTAGCGTGGGTGTCCATATACTTTGGAAGCAACCACAAGATAATCTGCATGAGCGTGTGCACGTCTCTGAGTGCGCTGGTCACACTCGTGCTGCTCTTTGTTCCCAAGCTCTACATCATCTTGCTGAGGTAAGCGTCAGCAATGATGTTAATGATATTCACGCATGTTAGAGCATTCACATTAGGACCGTCTCAGCACTCGTAAAATAAACATAAATTCATTCAGAGGATGAATTCTCTGCACGAGATTAATCTTGCTTAAATTATAAGTTGTCAGCTGCCCAAGTGTTCCTCGGTTTCAAAGAATCAACATGTTGTGAAAACTAATTGGCTAATGGACTGCTGGTTTAACTAACGAGGGCCTGCCTGTGCAGGCCGGAGCGAAACGATCGCTCGCAGTTCAAGACCGCCACGACGGTGCGCTGCCATTTCGGGTCCGGGAAGTCAATGGACGGCATGGACACCAGCGTCCTCATGCGGCCCCCAGGGTGAGTGTCTGAGTTCTGCAAGCTCGAATCTGCAATTTACCAGCAGGAATTGAAGGGACTGGCCCTAAGACTACATCAATGACAGCTGATGTAGAATGGAAGCTATGGGCCTGCGACAATGTTTTACAGATTTTATAGTTAGAGGTTTCCTTAACGACTGTTTCACACGCAGTAGGATTCTGGCTGATGATAGAAGTTTTACTGATTATTGCATTGGGTATAAGTTCAAAAGTTCAGGTTAGCCTCATTTTTACATGTTAAAGTAGGTCCAGTACATAGCGTTGCATAGTGCTGATTCAATTTGACTGGTCAAGCCACAGTGCGTATGACACGAAGATATTGAATGACAATGAAATTCTCTTCCTCAGATTAGTGCCCAATTCATAACAGCCCTATTATTCAGAGAGATACTTTATGCTCGTACATGATACTCAGTCCATATATATACTATCAATAGTTCCAAAAGTCCTTGTCGTAAGTGAAGATGCGGCTCCCATTTTCCTGTCCCTATTCATTTTGTACATTATCCTGCAGTTCTTGAAAATAATTATAATCAAAGGTTTTCATGAATAGAAAATTCCTCACAGTAGAAGTCCTGATTGGTCTCCCAGTTAATGTGATGATACCTCCGAAGGTGAGCAAGTGCAACATCGATGGCTGTGACGTATCAATGCACTCACATTTTACAGCTCTGGTAGATTCAAAAAAAAAGTTAACATCGCCATACATAAGAAACACCAGGCGTAGTAGTAGTAGAAGACTTCTTCATCAGTTATATCCAAGTATATTTGCTTCAATGACTAATTAGTGCTCAAGTTATTTCGAAAGCGACAAACCCAGAATAAATTTACACAACTGAACATGAGAAAGAATTTTGACGTATATATGTGCTAGTAAAGAAGTTTTTATCTTTCTTAAATTTATATGCGCTAACTGCTCAACACAGTTCTCATAATCAAGTAAATAAATTGCTTAATATGTTCGCCAACATATCGGAGCCAAATTCTTCTTCATCGTTACGCTTGAAATGTGTTGCAGTTCCAAAAGATGGAAGTAAAACTCAATAAAAGGATAGAGCTCTTACAGGAATACAACTATAATGCCAATGGGAATGAACACTCCCAGGGGGATAATGTGAGGTCCCGAGCTGAGAGTTAAGTAGGATTTATTTTTGCTTAAACATACTTTTTTGTCATTGACCATCTTTCATTTCACAACGGTCCTGCTTTTCATCACCTATTACTCTCTTCCTCAACCTTCAGCCGGTTTTATAAACTTCCTTCTTAACTTGATGTTTCTATCAGCAGGGGATTTTGTGTGAGTACGATCACACCTTGTGCATGTATTCCCCATTTCCTTAATATTTTACTGAATAGTGTCTTTATTCTCGGCCTGCCTGATACCTCTTAAGGAAACTTAAACTACCTTATAATGTAATCTGAGACAAAGGGATAAAACTTTTAGCGTCAGAGAAGTGTATATCAATGATCGACCACATCAATAACGCGTTAGTTACAGTATGACACGCAACTCCCAGATGCAAGAACTCATCGAGTCTCCTCGGATCAGGGGGATACAACTACTGTATCTATGAGAACTAGCACTGCCAGGGAGAAAATGTGTGAGGGCTCGAGCTGAGAGTTGGTTAGGCTTTCTTTTTGTTGAAATAAAAAGTTGTTAGCTATGTTGAGCACCCCTTTTTTCGGATCAGCGCTGTCCTGTTTTTCGGTACCTATTTTCTTATTCAACTTTAATCTTGTTTCATGAACTTCTTTCTCGATTTACTGTTTCTACGCCCCTTCTGCATAGATTCCACGTTCCCCTGTTTTCATACTAAATGGTGCTTTCCTCCTTCTTTTCTCCGAAACACTTTTTTTTTTGCGGTCAGGGAGGCTCAACAAACATCTAATCTAACATCAACCCGTTGGTCGCGATGTGAGGGAATTTTCATGATGCTGCTGACAGACCAGTAGTAACAAACTCAATTTTTATATAAACTTAATCAAAGCTGAATAAAGGGAGGATCCAGTTAATGCTTGCTTTTTTGAAATATCTTTCTACAATCGACTTTAAATTAAAGTTGAATATTAAGTATCAGTTGAACCCATCGCGGTCAACGCGTTAAGTTGTGTGACGTCACAGGAGCTTCATGGGTGTGGCGGCCATACTGAACGCAGGCCACTCCCTGCGCGAGCCTATCATGACGCGCCTGAAAAGCGCCCTGCACGTGCCGCCCACGCCGCCCCAGGCCACGAGGCTGCATCCTGACAGCGTCTCTTCCTCCAGACCGGGGCTGAAGCGCGAGCTCAGGTGACCTCAACTCATCCACTTCAGCTTCATCCAAAAGCAGCGATTGTCTTCATTTTTTAGGAATTCACATACTCAAAAGTAGGTATTGAGGTGATATTTTTGGGATGAAATAGAGGATTATTCTATGAAATTAATTTTATACGACCTTACCCAAACACGCCCACAAGGTTTTCAGCAGGTAGCGTATCAAGTATACCAGCGCCAGGTAGCCCTGAAAGATACAATGGTATACGAGCGAATGACGTACACCTCAATACCTAGCACCTTCTTTGTGAAGCTTGTTTACGCGTGTCAGCCCACAGATCAGGCACCAGTAAACGTAAAATTAAAGTCTATACTCAAATATCAACAATAACCTCAGAGCTATTATAATTTTAAGTTCGGTCCGTTTTTTTTTTGGGGGGGGGGGGGGAGACACTTTGTATCGTATGGGCAATTTTTTCTGAACTTTGGAAATGTTTAATCATATAAAAAAGCAGATGATGCTAGAATAGGTAAACTTCTGAATTGTTGATTCATCTCTCTTTTCTACTGGTTCCAAAGAAGATTTCAAATCGTAGTCAATTTCTATCTTATGCACGTTCTTCATTTGCGACTTGAGTGAGATTCAAGTTGATAGCTAATTATTTTAATTCATCTCATACCTAAAGGTCATCATCTAAATACCCATGCCATCTTTCTGATGCCATCTTCAGCACTCACACTTGTTTTACCACTCAAAATTTTCTTCGCAAGCTGAATATCTGCTTCAGTAAAATATTCCAATTTTAACTTCAGAACAAAGATTTGTAACTGGACACTGAAGAATGAAAATGTTGTAGGAATTACTCCTTCATCACCTGTATTTCTCCCTGACCACATAAATTTATTCATCGTGGAACTTTCGCAACTCATCACTGGAATATTACCTCATTCCTGAAGTTTTCATCTTAACAAAATTTCCCTTTACCGTATCAATGTCTTTTTCAGTTACGGTTGTCTTCCCTGTAGTCTTTTGGCTGATTACCTGGTCCTCATCAATTGTTTTGAAATTTTTCATTGACACACGTCTCTAGGCTGGCCGCAACATTCCCTTTGATTTACCTCTTTGTTCTCCTGTTTCCCCTTTGATTTACCCCTTTGTTCTCCTGTTTCCCATTTGATTTACCCCTTTGTACTCCTGTTTCCCATTTGATTTACCCCTTTGTTCTCCTGTTTCCCCTTTGATTTACCCCTTTGTACTCCTGTTTCCCATTTGATTTACCCCTTTGTTCTCCTGTTTCCCATTTGATTTACCCCTTTGTTCTCCTGTTTCCCCTTTGATTTACCCCTTTGTACTCCTGTTTCCCATTTGATTTACCCCTTTGTTCTCCTGTTTCCCCTTTGATTTACCCCTTTGTACTCCTGTTTCCCATTTGATTTACCCCTTTGTTCTCCTGTTTCCCATTTGATTTACCCCTTTGTTCTCCTGTTTCCCATTTGATTTACCCCTTTGTTCTCCTGTTTCCCATTTGATTTACCCCTTTGTTCTCCTGTTTCCCATTTGATTTACCCCTTTGTTCTCCTGTTTCCCATTTGATTTACCCCTTTGTTCTCCTGTTTCCCATTTGATTTACCCCTTTGTTCTCCTGTTTCCCCTTTGATTTTCCCTCAATATTACTATCTGGGTTCGCTACGGTACTTATATATGTCCAACTCCAAAACCGGGTGGGGTAGGAGGAATGTAAACTGTGTACCTATAGTTTCTTTTTCCTTGGATAATTGTAATTTTTTGCAGAGTGCAGATCTAAATCAAAAATATAAGTGCAAAAAAACGCTTATATAAGGAATCATTATCTTATTGAAGAAAACCAATGAGTAAAATATTTTTTTTCGAATGGTTCGACCTCCTGGGTCATTATCAACTCTGAAACAAACAGAGAAAACCAGTCAGATGTCATATGTAAATAAAAACATGATATGAAGAGCTTTCTGTTTTTCTCTTCGAATGATTGATATATTTTGATATACATCTTGCATCAGACTGTTTTTTCTTCTTCTTCTTGTTTCAAAGTTGATAATAACCCAGGAGGTCAAAACGTTCATGAAATGTATTTTTACGCATTGAATTCCTTCAATAAAATAATGATTTTACCAAGCACGTGCACTATTATTTTTAATTCTTTTACTTTACATATTTAGCTTGAGGTTGCGGGTAGGTGCGGTTTTCCCTGCCTTTTTACTTTATCCATTTACTAAACTAACAAGCAATCACGTGGGAACATGAAACGAAAATTTTCCACCTAATGTAACTGTACTGCCAAACGGCGATAACAGGAATAATAACTGAACAAAGCGAAGAGAAAATGAAGCGATGAACAATAAATGCCCTCATGAAACGTCAATGTAGCGTTTTTGGTGGTAAAATTACATGTATCATAACTTCAGCTACTGTAGTTCTATCTCGTCACCTAATTTTACAACTTTTGCCATAGTTTCCCCGCATTGTAACCAGTGTCAAATCAAAAATTTGACACAGACGATAAAATTTGCTCCCTTCACCAGCCTGTGGAGTGACGCAAGCGGCAGCGGTGGCACCTCAATCATTCAGGCGAGGGAGCTCATGCTGCAGCGCGCCTACGGCTCCCAGATTGACCTTAGTAAGTTACAGTGCGAGTGATAAAAATTAGCTTCCAAACTGGAATAGGAAGAAGTCTAGAATTAGCCAGTATTGACGAGTGCTACTTATCTTCATACACAATTTTTGACCTTGACTTTAGTAGGTTAAAGTGGGAGCGATAAAAATATACTTCCGAACTTTAATAGTTATAATCCTTGATTTTACTAGTAATAGTGAGTATTACTTATCTTAACACACTATTTTTGGTAAATTATGTTCTAAAAGAGAGCTATATTTGCCTATTTCGAGTGAAGTGACTTTTTAACTATAACTGAGCCTTGCATTAGCTACTATTTAATAATAAAAGTGTGTCCTACGTACTAAACTTTGAGAAGTGAAGCATTTTCTTATAAACAAAACTATTTAACCATTTACCGTCAAAGTGGATTTTGAAATTCTCTTTCATAAACAGCACTAATATATTTTATTCCTTGTGAAATTTATGCCCTAATGTGTTCTTTGAAGTTCATTATCGAGTGGCAGTCACTTCCTCGCAGAGATGTCGGTGACTACATGATGCCGGTGCCATTTCAATGATGGCGGTTGTAATATGAGTACAAAATGCGGACGTTGAAGAGTTACTAGATTAATATATTTTTCTTGGTGAAGTACATCATCAACGCTATTTGCTCACGCCCCACAAATCGCAGCTGAAAATAAAGTAAAAAAAAGTTAAACGAAAAATTTACATCTCTCTTATCTCTCTTAATCGACGTTCTGCTGGATTATTCTGTAGAGAAAAACTACTAGATATCATACATGACTTGAAATTTAGATAGGTAGCCCATAAACTCGCCTGAACAATGGTTCAGGTACATCCACAATTCTCCATCATGAAGTTAAGTCTAAAAAATATCTTTAAAATAGTGTGAAATAGATTATCTAAGTCGGCTGGTCTCTTTTTATGATAGAATGAATGTACAGTACAGGAGTTATTCAACTCGTGATACTCGTAATTATATTTACGAATGAGAATTATATAATTCCAGTTAAGACACGTAACACTTTTGTAAAGAAAACTGAAACTTCTAAAATTAACCGATAATAAGCCCGAAAAATTATGTGCTGCAACATACTTCATTGAAGTACAAAGTATGGCAATGAAAGAATCACTGCAATACTCTTCTATGCAATTATAAATCAAGCCCGATTAGCTGTCCGTCAAATTCTTTCGAACTTTTGCCGAAAAACGGATGTGGCTTCCGTATATTAGAGTAATATTTACGTCCTTTCGAAATTTTGCCTCGTGATCTATCGAAAATGGAAAAAACTTTCTAACAAGCATAGCTTCACACTTCAGCTTCAAAATCAATCTAACAAAGCTGTTCTATAGTGCTACTGTTTACCAATTTTTTCGTTGGTTGCATATTTCGTTGGCCAACTTTGATTAACAATTAATTTCGTACGCGCAGCCGGAGAAACGTTCTCCCCCTGGTCGTGTGCACACGTAAGCGTGCAGACTACAGACGATCTGCTGGACCCGCTCATTCCGAGGCTCCGTCGCCGGATCGCAAGGGCGGTGCGAGAGAACAACCTCGACGCCTCTGTCGGCAGGGAGTTCTTCTCACTCACCCAGGGCTGGGTCACGGCTCAGGTACGTTTCTTTTAACTTTGTCAACTTAATTTTACTCGTTTTTTCATAGTTGTATTTGACACCTGAGTATTTTTACACATGAATACAATTCTAATAAGAAGGTATGCTACAATTACATTAGGTCAAGATCGGTAGCGTTATGCTGGTAGAAGTGGTAGCAAATGTAAACAGAGCTTTGGTACACATGATTCGGACGAATAAAGAGAAACTGGATCATTTACGTACTACTGCTAAGCATTTGCTTCAAGTCAAAAAATTTTTTCCTCTCCTTCACTCTTTCAGAATGAGCTAAATTGTATGCATCTGTCACAAGGCCTAACAGCTCATGTTGGTTTGCTTCAACTACGTTTTACCCTGCCTAAGCTCTCTCACTTTTGATTTCATTTTTTATGCCTTCAGTTACCCCCAAAATTATTCGTGTATAATGATTGTTCTTGAAGATATTTGAATAAAATCTTCAATAGGCTGCTAGAAGTTAGGAAGATGTTATAGAAGGAAATGAAACTTCAAAGTTTTAGAAAAAATTACACTTTAAACAAATTAGGAGGAAAAATATCATGTACACCATGTTCATATCTATTTGTACCCATCACAGTAACTTGTTGCGAAGGTTTTATTTTGAATATAGCAGCAGATGTTATATGCCAGTTATTTCGTCTTTCAAACAATTCTTCACAGATTTTGTAGTATGGTTGGGGTCGTTATGTTTAAAGACCACATAGAATCCTAAAAATGAGATTTTCGCCAGAAATTTTAAATTTATACTGTGTATTTAAATTTATTTACTGATCTTGTTTCACAACTCCTTGAACTTTGACAAAGCTTTCGGTTCCATTAGTTGAAAAACCATCTTAAACATACCACTTCCTTCCCCATGTTTTACAGCTAGAACAGTGGTTTTTTCTTCACTTGAAAGCGGTACCTTATTTTCGCGACATAAGAACATCCCTGTAACCGAAAAGTAGGTACTATCTTCGTCTCATCTGACAACAGAACCGACGGCCAGAAAATCTAGTTTCTTTAGTAATAAATTCTCAGACAAAAAAATAGGGCTAATATAATTTATTTAAATACAATTTTACAAAAACTTTGAATTAGCGTCGTCTTTTAGAAGACCTTCAAACCTTTTGAAACAAGCATTGATTGCGAAGAACAGTAGCCTATTGAATGTTTTATTCAAATATATTGAAGAATAATACAGGGGTACAAAAAAATCTGGGCGCAACTTTAAATACTTCGTTAAGTTGTTCTCTAATATTCAATGATACTCGTATGTAACATAACGTATGCGTGTGCAAGCCTAAAGATCTCCTGATGACTAAAGAAACTTCTTGCAGATGGAAGCAGCTAAGGTTGAGAAGAAGCTCCTCGAGGAAAGAAAGTCCAGAGGCGATATTGATGTTCCTATGGGAACCGAGATCATCCGAGAATATCTTATAGCCGACAAAGCTGCTGAAGACAATGAAAGCGAGAAAATAAATTGCAAGGCAAAGTTAACTTGCGACTTCTGTAAAGCTCCTTCAAACTTGAACGATAGATCAGCAACCTCAGAAGACCAGCTTGAGAGCTATAAACAAAATGGAGACTGCTCTAGCAACGGACATCCGAAGGCAGTTCCTTATTGCCCCGAGACCACAGACGATCCTATTAGTATTCCTCGCGTAAGTAAAACAACATTCCAGCAATTAGTGCCAACTAGCTTAGTAGAGCAGCTGAATAATGATGAAAGGAAGTGGAATGAAAGCTCTTCTCCAGAGGCTCAAAGTGCCAAAAGAACCTTAGTGAATATACCACTGCAGATCATAACAGCTCATACCAAGTGTGTTTGCAATCATAAGAGCGATTGTGGTAGTCCTGTTAGACACTGCGGGCGCATGTCACTCAGCGAACAGTCACCTGATTACAATTCTCTGCCGGAAAATGAACAGAATGAAAAAACCACTACACACGAAGTTGAAGACCCATCTGAACTAGAGGCTCATGGGATCTTAGACTCATCTTCATCATCAATAAGCCGCTCGTCGTCCTTGAGGATTAAAACTCCTTCTGGTGAAGTGAAAAATCCTGTGGTTGATGACCGAAAAACTTTCTCAGCATTAGATGTTAACTTCCCAGTGAAAAATGAAGATGAAAACTTTAGTGACGTTGACAGCAAAATGTGTGTAACGAAAGACTCCAGTCGCTTGTCCAAAAATCGTGACCTCGAGACAATAATTGTGAGCATAGGAAGCAAGGACTCCGAGCGCTCTGTTAGAAATGGAACAGCTGCGAACATCAACTGTTCTCAAACACCAACGTACGACAAATCACTTCCGATTGAGCTAGTTATTACAGAAAAGGAACCTAGTAAAACAAATGAGGGAATAAAGTATTTTCGATCAATAAAAGACGAGATTGATCCAATTCCAAGACCAGAACGAACTCAGTCAATACGAGCGAAGAGGCGGTCGCATAAGAAGCTGACGAGAAAACCCGAAACTAAGATGTACATCCCACTTGAAGAACAAACAGATTGTAGTAAGTCCAAAAACTTTGGTAGCAGTTCAGACTTGTCTAAGCAGGCCGAACCAAATATTTTTATCGTAGATAATAGAATCTGTGAAAAGGTAAACAGTATCAGTGATGACAAATCTGCAATTGACTTCGATTTTCAGTTTCAAGAAAGCGAGAGAACTAACTTTCCTCCTCAAAGAGCCATCGTATCAGACATCGTCGGCCAGAGGGAAAGCTATGAGCCAAAAGGAAACATAGCAACAATAGCGGAAACATCTCGGTTACAATACGAACAAGCGAGAAACTGCAAATGTCGAGATCAACCGACCACTGCGAACAGCGCAAGCCAAAAGCAATCGGATCTCTCAGACATGGACTCCATGTTTCAAAGGGAAGGAGGAGAATTGAAATTTACACCACACAAATGTGATCAGTTGTAAACTCTCTGAAAATAATTTAGAGACCCCCTGAACTGACAGCTTTGGACTAACTTCAGTAAAACATGTGCGGTAACGTTTTTTTCCAATTTATACTAATTGAATCGGTGAGATGAAATGTGAAGAAATGAAAGCTTTTATTTGTATTTATAAATATCTTGTTTTAATTTCTGTATACTGTTTCGTCTTTTTTGAAAGATATGAGAGGACATAGGAATATTATTCCCATATGTAGTGTAAAACTTTCATACTTACTACCACAGAGCTCATATATATTGTATCATTCCAAACTGTACATTTTCCTCAAACGTAGATTGTACTTGTAAACCATATTCGTTTGAAAAAGCCTATTCTCTGAGGTGCGAGGCAAGGAGCCTGAAACGGCCTATATTCTCTAAATGAATAACAGGTCGTTGCATAGTTGTATACTCGTGCAATGTATTTCTGGAGTCAACTAAATATCCATCAGTGGTGGCCCTCGCTTTACTCCATAGTAGTTTATTTTCTTGATGTTTACTTTCCACGCATTTCCTTAGACGTAAGATCCGTGCTTGTGAATTATTTCGTTACTTGCTCGGCAGTTACAAGCGTGTGACGAAAAGTAATTTTTAAACCTGAAAATGCATGCTCTCTATGAATCCCTTTTAGTCGTCCCTACGTGATGGTTCTGATCCTAGTCACTCATAGGAAACATAGCTAATTATAACTCATCAAAGTCAGCGGCCAATAATTTCCGGTAGTCATTTTATTTATAGATTAAAAGGCTATAACTTATTTTTTGTTGTTATCGAACTCCACGAGTTTCTCTTGCCATTGTTACGGTGTGATGTGCTGCGAAGGTACAAATAGGCATTATTTGTTTTAATTTATTAACGTAATTCATTAATGTTTACAATTTATTCTGTGATAAACGTCAGGCACTTGTGTAATCTTTTCCCAATTCTATTGTAGAATAAAATCAAGTGACCCTTACTTTTGAGTGAACTAAATTTTTGCATCAGTCCACAATCCCTCATGCCAGCTCAGGCATTTCTCTGAAACCTACTGTGACTCCTGCTTCAAAAAACATAAAAGATACTCTCAATACAAGATACACATCTCAATACACACTTTGTAAACTAAAGGAAATTTAACACTAATTGAAGTCTTGCACGAGAAAGCCAGACAGTGAGACTCGACAAACTGAGCTAAGTGAGACTCTACCCTTCAACTAAACCTTGAACAAGTTTACAGGATCCATAGTTTAATTTGTGAAACTTGCTTGAGTGCTAGCAAGAAACTCATTGCTAAATACGAATTCATAAAGAGAAAAGCTTAGAAGACAGTGATTTGAGCCTTCGTATCAGACATCGCTGGTCAAAGGGAATGCTATGAGCTACAAGATAACATTGCAACAATAACAGAAACATCTTGGTCACAAACGTACGAGAGAAAAACCATGAATATAGTGATCAACCCAAAATTGCTTCCAGCACATGCGACTAACAGTCCAAATACCTTTCGGACTTGAAACGAACGTTTTGTAGGAGTTGATTGAACATCTTAAAGAAATGCAATCAGTTGTAAAAACTCTAAGTACTAACAGACAGCATGGCTCCGAAGGACGAAAGGTAAACGGTCAACCAACTTCAAAGAGACAAGTGCAACAATCTTCCGATGAGCACTTTCAATCATTTCTTAGATTTTAAAAGTAACAGATGTTGACGACTAACAAGTGGATATTACAGAAGCAGGTATTCTTTCACATTCGAAATTGAACGCATAAGGTGACGTAACAAAATTCGTTGTTCGCCTGATATATTGAGCACTTATTCTGACGCACATTGCGAACTGTAAGCACACTAACTGAAGTGTTTACTACCGTCAGTAGTAGAAATAGAGATTCATTTACCACAGCAGCGTGCTTTACGCTCCCCACGCACCGATCACACGAATTCCATTTGCTTGAAGGCCGCTGCTGTTCCACTGCTGCTAAAAACGAAGACAGTGTTCCTAATGGATCTAAAACTAATTTAATCTTACAACAGAATCTTTACACATGAAATGGGAGATATAGAGTGATTTTTGTACTATTTGCTTCGTTCAATTTGAAAAGCAGTATTATATGGAACTCATTTTTCCTTAATAACGCTTGTTCGAAATCAGCAAAATTGAAAAATACATTTTAGAGCTCTACCACTTCCTCAATGGCTTACACAGGTAACTCTTGGGTAACTGACGTCACAAACAACTGCGGTACCTGTTTTTCCCTAGTGGAAAAATAAAAAATGTGAACTAAAACTGGAGAAATGATCCACTAACAGTTTCTACACTTGATAACATTAAAGGACCAAATCAATAAAGCACTTAAGCAAGCATATTCTGATACCACAGCAGAAGATGAATATTCGTCAGTCACCTCTATTCCAAGAAAGAGACTTTGTTAATCTTACATTTTTGTTTCTACAACATTAATAGAATGAATCAAGCAGAAATATCTCATTTATTCAACTTCAGAGTCATTCCTCGAGATTTAGATTGACGTGATGCAAACAGCATAAAAATAGCTTCAAGAAACTGAAGGCAAAGATCCAAGGGTTCTCATGCCTAGCTTTATTCTAAGTCTAATGTCAGTTTTATAAATACGAACAACAAACCACCCTCGCCAAATAAGGAAACAAACTGTTCACATTTGTTCGCCAGCCTTGTAGCACGGACCCACAACAAGGAAAGAATGATTAATATTACCATCTGGCACAGGCTCCACGATCTCCGTTCTTTTCAATAGAAGTCCTCAGCGCTGTTTTTAGACCCAGCAGCGTTCTTGATCTGATCTTGGTTGTTGTACATATCGGCAATCTGCACGTACCAGAAATCATCATAATTATGGGAATAGAAAACCAGTTTTTGCTTAAAGTAAATCACTGATCAAATTATTGGCACAAATGAGCATTGAGATAAAATGATAACAAGAAGACGGTGTTAAAAATATTAAATTGACGAGTTGTGTAACTCATCTACTGCCAGTAAACAGTTTTGTGATAACACTTCGAAAAACACTGGAAGCAGATCTCACGATTTGGTACAAACTTTTAGAAAGAAATTTGAAATTTATACGGCATAAATTACAGCTGAAGTAAATGTTCTTTTCTTCGTTAGCAACGACCAGCGCACAATTATAAAAAAGGATGAGACTCCTCAGCCACAACAATAGCGATTTCAAGTGCATGAAAAGAAAAAACCATTTAAGTATTGATGGTAGAAAACGAATAATCAATAAATTAGGAGTGTTTCCACACAAGGTATGACACAAAAACAGCAAGTTAGAAAAGAAGAAGAAAATACAAAGAAAAGATGAAAAGGCATGAAAACTGGAAAAAAGGGCACGATTATTAGAAGTCCGGAAGGTCTAGTACTAGTTGAGGGAACAACTGCACCCTTTTTTTGGGGAGCATCAGTCCCAGGGCTTAGAATAGACAAATCTAACTAACCTATACCAATTGCCTATCCTATGCCCTCTTAGGGGCGATGGGATTGAAGCAAGAAGTTATTAGGAATATGAAGCTACCACTCCTATGCTTAGGGCAGCGGTTCCTAACCTGGGTTTGATCAAACCCCAGGGGTTCGAAGAGTTTCATCGTAATCCTCACTTAACAGTTTGTGCACTAATACGGTATATAATATACATACACACGTTTTGAATTTGAACAAAAAAGTACATTTCATTTTTCTAACAACGAAGGGTTGGATCACTTGGATGAATACATGTACGGCACTTGTAGGGCTCAGCACCTCCAACAAGGAAGGCTAAGAACCACTGGCCTGGAGGCACACAAGTAAGCCCCAACCTGCTGCGCAGAGGTGGCCTGCTCGGGAGTTTTGTCGTCCCTGACGCGTATGAAGCGCGGGAAGCGCAGCGATATTCCCTTCTCAGGGTCCACGACTCCTGCGGCCGCCATGTGGACGGGGGACACGGACAGGTCGGCACACTTGATCTCCCACACCTGGACAGCGTCGAACCACTGGTCAGGCATCACCGCACTATTGTACCTGAAGAAAAGACATCGTTTAATGACAGCCCCTAAAACGCAATCCTTGCTCAATACACGCGGCAAGGAATCGTGAAAACTTGACGATTTTTTTCAACTTCAATAATCTTACCTATTCGATATTAACCTAACCTTGCTTGACATAAGAAGTCGTTTACTCTTACGAACGCAGCAAGTCCTTAGTTGCAATTGAACTTATTGCAAAAGAGACGGACTTGGCATTACCGTGGTTGGGAAGCAAATTGTCAAACTTCTGATAGTTTCCCAAGATTGTGTTTGTTTGATTGTTTTGATTGTGAACTGTCAAAATCTTGAAAAAATAAATACAAATGTTAGGCGGCAAACCTGTATCATGCGAGTATGCTGATCAACAAGGTTTAGAATGAATTTCAATTAATATTTATATCAAATAATTGGAACCAAGCAACAGCGAATCTTCAGCAGAGATTCAACTAGTTGAGTCACTCAACGCAAATCAACTCAAATTCAATTAGTGAAAAATTTAAATGAGATATTATTTACAGATCTTCATTATTTCTAGGTCTATTTTTGTCCAGAGACATTCAAGTTCTTCACAATGAAAATTGATTTTCTTCATGTAGAAATCGATGACTTCTAAAGGAAAATCAAGCTCTTCCAAATGCATCTCAAGTTTCTCAAAATGAAAACCAATTTTCTCTAAGTTTCAAACATCCAAAGTTAAAGTTCTTCAAAGTCCCTCTACTAAATTTATACCAAATATATAGTGTTCACCACAAGTAAGTTTTATTTGTAAGAAATATGAATAACAATTCATAAACAGGAGGCAATTTTACTGATTTATAAATATAAGTGCAAATGTATCTAAAAACATACTTACTTGAAAAATATTTCGTAAAATAATGATTAAAACTAATTGACTCTATCCAGCATAAAAAATCCTCTATACTTTCTTAAATATGTTTGGCAAAAATACATAACACACGTAACATTCATGGTAAATCTAATAAAATAATATAGCATTGCCATTATTCCACCAAGCCACAACTGAATAACGAAGCAAGAGTTGAAATTATTCACGAAGAATATTTTTAATTGTGTATATATTTTACACATATCTTTAACAATTTTAGTTACTTAGGTAATTCCCTCAAGTCATCTTGCCTCACTGCTGCCTGTCAATATTTTTCCCCTCCAATTGAAGAGCTCATTAACATCGGAGTCGTTATAGGAAATAATTATTTGAGCCAAGTAATTCCAAAGTCTTCGTCCGCTGTTCCGTTTTTGATACCAATAGTTCTCGTTCTACGTACAATTTGCAATAGAGTTTAGAATTTGTTTTGTTTAGAATGTTTGAATTTGTTTCATGTTAGCTACACAAGTGTCCTACTTATGAAGCTTACATAAATTTTTTTGCCATGTACGTTGATCTCTTCATCTTAATTGAGTTTTCTTGTCACTGATTAGGAGTTTTGGTACCTTCGACAGTAAAACACTCTCCATACATCCAATTTTTAATTGCATTGACATATGTTTAATTAGAGCAAATTTGACAGAAGTACTTTCAGTTGCGATAACGTAATGCAAGGAATAGCTTAGCCAGGAGATACCATTACCCTCTGATATCGTCAGCCAATCAAGATGAATTACCGCCTATTTCTACAGGAATACATGTGTTCTTCTTCACCATTCATACGCTACTTTACTGTTCTCTCTTCAAGTGCTTGCAACTGCCTTCCTATCATCCGTAATCAAAATTTGGCTATAAAAATTCTTTTTTTTATCATTATTGCTGATCTTGCACTTCCATTTGGAGGTTGTGGTGGTGATGCGTCCTCAAATATCAAAATTGAAATCATACAAAAAGAAGAAAGCAGCAGGTGTAGAAAAACAAGACAGCAATGAACCGACAATGATGGTCCGTAACGAAACAAAAATCTATTATATTATAAAAATATATGGCTCACTTAATCTTCAGCTCAGGACCTTACATCTTCCTCTTAGAAAAGCAAATCCCCATGGATACAATAGTTGTTTCCTACTGAGGGGACTAAGAGTGAAATTGAAAAAAACTAAGAGCAACACACATGGCGAAAACATACAGCAATTTAAAAATACGTCCAAAACAAATACATGGTAGCAAGCCCAGCACGATGAAGTAACTAACCTGTAGTAGGACTTCGGTGTCTCAATGCAGTGGTCTTTGAAGAATTCAGAGTGCTTAGATAGACTCTCATCGGTGAAGCCAGTGCCGATCTAGGAATAGAAAGGCAGTTAAATTAAATATTCAAAGGTTGAGAAAATACAATGTTCCGTTTAAAACATAACAACGCATACAAAACGAAAAGCTTAATATCTCAAAATTATTAGTTCAAATTAATAGAAGGCACAGTTTCATTATAATGTGGATAAAAAAACAAATATTGTATCAACTATTGGTCAGGTTTATGAAGCAATAAATGAATAACTAAACGTGGAAGATAGCAAAAACAAACAACACAAGAGTAAAAAAGATACTGTTCAGAAAATAATTCAAATTGGTTACTCATCATAACCCATAAAGGTAAAAAATATATTTCTGATCATCCTGACACAAACAAATGGAGTTAATAAAAGCTCAAGCTGGAAAAAATTCATTGAAAATGAGGGGAAACACAAAAGCGATAGAACATCAAAATGTAAGATTGAAACGCCAGTTTTCCAAATTTTGAGTTTGAATATTTCTTTTACGATTACTAACTGCCTCAATTAAAATTGACCTGCACTAACGCAATGCACTTCATCAAGTTCAAAAACAAGATATTGCGGCGGTCTCACCTGAGTTTTTATAAAATTCCCGCAAATGAAAAGATGGCAAGACTCACCTTGCAGATGGACTGAAATTCCTCATTGTCAGGATCGTAGCAGGCAAGAAGGAAGCCCCCATACTGCCCCGCTCGCTTGCCCTTGCCCATGTAGCCGCCGATCACCACGACATCTATGCTATCCCCAACGCCGTCCAGATAGTCTTTCTTCAGCTTGAGCCAGTTGTGAGAGCGCTTTGCAATTTCGTAGGTGGCATCCACGTCCAAGGTCTTCACCATTAGTCCTTCGCACATTCCTGCCATAAGAAAAAGAGGAAAAATGCAGTCAGCAACTAGTCAAGTATACTCAGTTCTACTTTAAAGGCAAATCCAAATTTTCCGCTATTGTTTCATCTGAAAAAAGTGTATAGCAAAGATGTCAACAGAGGGCATAATTTTAAAGACCCACTCACATAAAAGGAGCTGGCTCTTTCTTGCTGCCGTGAAATGAAAAAGCGAGAAAAGAAATAATACCAAAACTATTACTGTTCTTGACTAGCGACGTTCATAGAACCTAGAGAAAAAGTTTTTTACTACGTACTTCTGATTATGTTAGTTTCAGCCTCCCCTACCAAATATAGATGTTCAAAGGAAGGAAAAATTAAGGCACCATTTAGTATGGAGTAAAGAGAACGCGGAATCTATGCATAAGGTGTGTTCAGTAAATAGTAAGTAATGAAAGAAGGTTATGAAACAAGATACAAGTCGAGGAAAGTTAGAGGTACTGAAAAACAGGACAGCAGTGAACCAAAAAGATGGCCATGATCGAAACAATTTAACTTACCCTATTTTAACCAATGAGGAAAGTTTTTGAATGCAGGAGTTTGAGTATGAATGCTAAGAGGGGACTGTATGAAAGTTTGATTGTGCCAGTTTTGTTGTATGGAGCAGAGTCCTGGGGGTTGAGAGCAGCTGAGAGGAGGAAGTTGGATGTGTTTGAGATGAAGTGTTTGAGCATGTATGGAGTAACTAGAAGAGATAGGATCAGGAATGAGTTGGTTAGGGAGCAGACGGGTGTTATCAAAAAGTTGAGCAGGCGAGTGGATGAAAGAGTGCTTGGATGGTTTGGGCATGTAGAAAGAATGAATGTTGAGCGGCTGGTGAAAAAGATATATATGTCGGAAGTGAGTGGTCTTCGAGCGCGAGGTAGACCACGGATGAGTTGGATGGATGGGGTGCGACGTGCTTTGTATGAGAGGGGTCTGACTGTGGACGTGGCGAGAGGGATGGCTGCGGACAGAAGTGAGTGGGGGCAGTGTATAAGGAGGTAATTTTATTTTTGACGCGTTACTGGAAGCTGCCCGCGTGTGATGGGGTTGACCTGTCATGTGCGGGGGAGGGGCTGCACTCAATGAAGCGGTCGGGGTAAACCAGCTGTTGCTGTCGGGCCTGACTGTGGAAGGTGGTTGTGCTGGGCTGCTGCTGATCCTGGCAGTTCAGGTGCGGCCAGTGCTGCCTCTCTCGCCTCCTAGTGACTAAGTGTGGTGATTGTGGCCTGCTGTCGGCTACCCTCCCATGGGGAGGATAAGCCCGGTATATGTATGTATGTATTTTAACCAAAAGAAGAACTACCGTTCATCAGCTTGGAACCACGCATTATCAACTCCCTCCAAAAAAACTATTTGCACTAAAAATGAAAATGTCACCCGGACACACTCATATTAATAAAATTCCAAAATTTACCTTTGATACTTTCTTCCAAAAATTCCTCAATATCTTCGGTATTGGTAGAGTCCATGCTCTTGGCAAAGATGAATTCTCCCTCGACCTCCATGAAGTTCTCTCTCAGGAGGCCTCGCCTCTTCTCAAACGGTTCCCTAACGAGAGACTCGCCGTTCAGGTACAGCAGATCGAAGGGGAACACGCACACTTGAACTTTGATGTCGCTCTCCTTCACGTCCTGTCAAGTAAATTTGAGTAGAAAATAGCTCCAATGAACACACTCCCAAATACAGATACAAATGTTCATGCAGGTACAGATACAATGCAAAACCATACACAGTGACCACGTAAGCTCATGCAAAAAATGAGGATGCCCTAAAGAATTTGGCATGAATATAATAACATAAGAGTTCAAATTTACATGATTTATGTACCTTAGCACTATCCCTCATATGTGAGTGACCGCAGAAGATGGGTCGTCATCATCAACAATACCACAACCACTGCAAGACTAGATCAGAATTGAGTACCCCTAACCGCAGTTCAATTTCACCGCCGCAACCTAACCTTGTGCAAACGTTTTCTTGCCATTTCAGTGACAGGTTTTTCCTCTCCTTGTGCTTCAAATTCTTTTCTTGCGAGACAGCAAATAACAACAAATCGATAAGTTACAAGGAATAACATTGAAGTTACTCCAAACTCCGTAAACCTTACTTCAGCCTCCGCACACCTTGGCTTTCAATTCTCCCAACTCCCGCAAATAGCATTCCTCTTGTCCCACATAGGAAAGACATTATTCCTTCGAATTTGCATTGATCAACCCCCATTAATGTAAATTTCTTCTAAGAAAACGTGTTTTTAAAAGTACACATTCGTATTTCAGTTTGTTCAATCGCACTCCTACTCTT
This sequence comes from Morinoia aosen, assembly GCA_030386875.1. Lineage (NCBI taxonomy): Eukaryota > Metazoa > Arthropoda > Malacostraca > Amphipoda > Talitridae > Morinoia > Morinoia aosen. Next base: position 25,915,131 of record CM059564.1, on the reverse strand, counting down.
TTAAAGCATTTAATGTCTAGACGAATTTAATTTATGCCTTTCCCTTTCTTCAAGTCCTTCATGTTTTAGCATCGTACAAAATAAAATTCGAGCAGATCATGAGTTATTGAGCCACCTCAACCACATAAAATATGTTATGCCTAAATAGAGGAAGGGAAGATTTAGTATGGGTTTAAGGGAAAAGGGAATCGATGCACAAGATGTTTTCTATACACAGGATCCTTGCTCATAGAAATAGCAAAATCGAAAAAAGTTCATGACACAAGAAAAATGTTGTAGAAGTAATAGGTGCTGAAAAATGACAGCAGTGAGCCGGAAAGTAAATCCGTTATAAAACCAACAAATAAAACTATTCCATTTCAACAAAACAAACAGCCTAATCTTTAGCTCGGGACCTCACATCTTCCCCCAAGCAGCTGTTATTCCTGTAGATACAATAGCTTTATCTCACTTAAGGGAGGGTTATAAAACTGTAAATATAATGGTCCTCTCACATACCCTCCATTTCACACTCCTGCACCGATCCACTACTCAGCCAATACTCATGGATTAAAAGCTAATTTTAATTACCACTGTTGCAATAATTAAGTAACCAAAAATTTACAGTTCTTCCACCAATCTACATTTGTATAATTTATTGGTATTCTTATTCCTAGAATACAATATCACTTCAATATTTTATACGTTATTTGCTGTAACAGCCACACCCTCTGAAAAATACTGAGCAAAGTACGCTTGTACCGTAACGTACCTTACGCTTGCGGGTGCTGAGCACCTGGAAAGGCAAGATCTGCTTCTTTTCTTTGTCCCACGCCACGGCCTCCGTGTCCAGGATGCATGTTTTCACATCTGTACAGTGGGTAGTAATTAAACAACTCACAAAAAAAATTATAGACTGCTGAGAACATTGAAAATTATCCTAGAAATGATGAAGTATATGAGATGAAATATTTATTCAAGGTATTCTAAATAAAAATAATAACATTCTTTACATTACTAAAATTTCCATTTTATTTACAAATTTTGCCATTAATTCTTAAATACCCCAACATCGCACTTCACAGAACTGACGATGAAACTCCTCTCACAATAATATTGAGCTCCACTCCGCAAAATAGCGGCACAGCTTACTCATTTGTGCTACATTTGCAACAGAGCCAGAGCGAAAGAACCAGAAGCGTAACACTACCTGACAACATGGTACAACAAGTGTAACATTGCAGCAAGAGAAGTAGGGCCTAGCTGACAACTTCACAAGAGACCACATGTACAGCTGGGGGCTAACAATAATAGCACTACAGTATACTGTGCCAGTTAATGGGTAGCTTTCAACACAAAGGAAGCCCACAAGTTATCACTGTTTCCATAAAATGTCAATGAAGATGAAATTTGAAATACAAATAAATCATCCCAATATTCATTTCCGTTTTTATGTATTAGATTAGACGGAAATAAAAATGAAATTAGTCATAGGCAAAGATTATTACTTATAGAGAACAACTTAAAACAGTAAATACAGACACAAACTTGGAGCGTATAAAACAACAAGTCAATTTGTTTAATTTTGAAAGATCAAACCCCTAAAAAATATATTAAAAATATTTCAAAAAAACAAAAGTAATAAACTGAAGCTTCACAAACAACGCCCATTAAAAAATAAAAGAAAAAACCAATGAAGGAAATATCACAAATTGCACGAGAGAGAGAGAGAGAGAGAGCAGCAAGGTACACACCAGGGCTGAGCGAGGACTTGAGGCGCTGTATGATGTCAGGGTACTTGGTCGTGTTGTCCTCCTGGTTGCGGCTGAACACGCGCACGGAGCCATCTTCCAGCAGGTGGATCTGGAAAATAGTACATAAAAATACGTACATAAAAAAATACAAAAAACAGAACATGAAAAACAGTACATAAAAAACAGAACATGAAAACGTAGCACATGAAAATAGTGTATGTAACACAAAATTCAAATCTGGAACCAATTCTTTGTTCAATGCAATACACACAAGCGTGAAAGAGTGATCTGCCCTTCCAGGCATCTGCTGTTATACATGTGGCGGTAGCCAAATGCTCTCCAAAGTGGAGACAAAATTCTTTATATAATTTTCAGCCTCACAGAATTTTGTTTAAACCACATTCACGATTAAGCAAATGCTTATATATGATAAGACATTTCTAATATTCTATGCAATTTCATACAATTTACTCTTGATGGCATATTTAGGAAAATGAGTGATAGACGAGGAGCTATTGATGATGTATATTAAGAGAGTAAGACTAAGTCAGAGCTGGTTAAGTTACTAGAAATCTCATAATATGCGGTTCACCAAACTTTGAGAATTTCAACGGCACTGATACTACGAAAATTCGTTTTCGAATTGGTTGTCATTTACATTTTGAAACCCCAAAATTATCCCAGACGTCAGAGCAAGGTTCAAACGACTTTTGAAGAGAAATTCAAAAATAGATTAGAAGTTAGTTTAAGCCTCGCTAACCGCAACAAAGGCGTTCCAAAGAGAGGAAGGAGGAAAGCACTCTTTAGGATGATGTAAAGGGAATGTGTGATCTACGCACAAGAGGCATAAAAACAGTAAATTGAGAAAGGCGCTCATGAAGAAAGATAAAAGTTGAAGAAGAAAGTAGTAGGTACCAAAAAACAGGACAGCAACAAACACTAACACAGCAAATGCGGTAGCTAGTTCTACTGAAATACCGAGTCCTTATGACTAACTTGCCCATATTTGCAACTTACAAATTAGTACATAGGCTACATCTTTTTTTATTGATGGTTATGAATTTGAATTGCCTAAATATGAGAAATTCATTCAATATCAGAAGGAAAAGCTCACTTCTATAAAACAATCAATAAATGGCAATCGATAAAATGGCAAGAATAGGTGAGGGCAAATAAATTGCAGTAAAATATGCCAATATCCAAGAAAAATCTACTCCTTTTTCCCTAGAAGCGCTGATTTAGTCATTCCCACCACAAACACCGAATATTCATGTAAAAAATCGATTGTAAAAGTGATACATTCAGAGCTAAAACTATTGAGCATATTTAAACTCTCATCACAAGCAACCAGTCACAAAAGCAGTATATACAATCGAGGCCAAACCCAGAGTAGTTCTTCTACAATTATTCTATTCTTTTACAACTGCTAAGTGAAAATGCTCTAAAATTTTCCTTGCAGCACCTCCACAGTGTAAAACAAACTCAAGCCGACACTTCCATAATCAATCAGTACAAAAGCAGAAATACACGCAACACTACCACGGCACAACTTTAAAAACGCACCTGAGCTCGCTCTCCATCATACTTGTATTCACAAGTGAACTTGTTGTCTTTGAAGCGCTTGAAGACTTCAGAGACGCCCTTAGTAGGGTGTGCCAGCATGGGCTTGAGAGGCATGCCTGGTGTGAGCTTGCAGTGCTCAGGCAGCGACAGCACTCCAGATGACAGCAGCACCGGGATTATCTCATCGTACGACGGGCATTCGCTACCATGTAAAATAACTCTGATTATTTCAAAAACACTACGTAATACGTTGAAAAACTTGGAAAAAAGTCAAACATTTGGAACTAACAAAGTGGTGAAGTTCTATCAGTTCAGTATGGCTAGTCAAAGTCAACCAAAATTGAGGAGATAATCTTGTAGTTAAACGAAAAAATTATGCACAAACGAAACTGCAACAGTATACGCTAGTATATCCATGACATCCAGTTTAACCTTGAGTAGATTTCAATGCAACTTTATTTCAAGAACTTCCAAGTGTTTTTTTTTTCTTACATATTTGTTTGCAAACTAAACTATCATTTACAAGCAACTTGAAAATACACAAAAACAAGCACCAAAATTCAGTCCATCAGAAATCCCATGCACCACTTCATTTACATAAATTATGCCAAGAAACGTGTTGAGCCAAATATATCGGTTTCTACGAAATAACTTACCAGTACGTGGTCTTGATGATGAGGGCCAGTTCTTCCACCTTAGCCTTGACGGTGTCGGCCGACTGGCCTTTGCCAGCGTTGAGGATTTTGGCAGGGTGATCCTGGCCAGGGGGCGTGAGGTAACAAGCTTGTGCCAGAGCCTGCGAGTAACGCCAAGTTTTGTAAATAGAATAATGTAAGAGCATCTTCAGAACGAGGTTTGTTTACGAATGCTTATACATATCTGTTTTTGATGTATATGCATGTTGTGAGAGCTGTTAACATACAGTAACATTTGAAAAATGCAAAACGTACCTCAGTGTCAAATCTATATATTAATACGCTTAAAACGAAGTTCGTGTGTAACGCTCCTCATTATTATGAAGGCTCCGTGACTCGCGGTATTGTGTCTATGAAGAAAATATATATAAGGGGTCTTATCAAGCTACTCACACTGCGTTTGCCCTTTGCAATGGAGCGGAGGAGAGAATTAGCCAGAGAAAGACAAAGAAAATTCCGAGATAGAGTAAGAACGGAAAAAGTCAATCTATTCGAGATATGAACAAGAAAACCAAATATGAATACCACGGATAAAGAGCATGAGTTGGTGGAAGCTAGCAATAGAGCAGCAGCTGAAAGAAGAGTTTAGTTTATTAGTTTAATAGTTAGTTTAAGCCTCCCTATCCTCAACAATGAGATGTAAAGAGAGGAAGGAAGAAGGCACCATTTAGTATGGAGTTAAGGGAACGTGGAATCTATGCAGAAAGGGCACAGAAACAGAAAGCTAAGAAAGAAGTTCATGAAACAAGAAAAAGTTGAAGAAGAAAGTGGTAGGCGGTGAAAAACAGGACAGCAGTGAACCGAAAAAAGATGGTCCGTAACACAACAAAACCTATTCTATTTTAACAAAAGAAAGCCTACCTAACCTTTAGCTCGGGCCCTCACATTGTCCCCCTGGGAGCGCTAGTTCCCATGGATACAATAATTGTATCCCCCTGAGGGGCTGAAAGAAGAGTTAGCATGACTCAAGAGAAAAGAGATGTTTACTCGAACGATTCAAGAAATCATCACCAGGAAAGAAAAGATAATTGAGCATAGTTCAAATGTAAGAGCACGAAACCAAGAACGAAAACTGAACACAATTTAAAAAAAAAACAATTCAATATAGGTCTCATAAATGTCATATGTTGCTTCTGTACTGCTTTTAGATTTCAAGGAGAGCTACTAAATTGCTGTCACAATGGAAAAGTTTGCTTGCCCTCCTTACAAGAATGCGCTCTACTACTTCGAAGATCGTTGGAGTGTGATAATCATGAAGCAAGAAATTACCGAGACAACATTAGAAATTACAATGCAGCATTTTCATTTGCTTCTTTTGGTGCAGATGTAATTGTGCCGCCTGGAAGGAGGCCTTACTGTTTCCGTTCGCACGGTCAGACATAGCATTTCATTTCTTGTTTGCATCCAAACAATAATGAAAGAAGAAAATACGGACAGGTATATATTTTTGATTCAGCTGAAGCAATACAAACAAGATCAGAAGCAAACGAAAAAATTGCTTGCATTGAATCTGTTTTTGCTTCTATTTCAACAATTATAGAACAAAGTCCCTATGCTCAGGTTTATTAATACTATAAAAATTGTTGAAACAGAAGAAAATGCTAAATCATACACTGAAAATAGGGAAACAAGAAGAATTTTGATGCATTTCATGTCAGGTACAGACATAAGGCGACTTAATCTTCCAACTAACAATGATGTAGCAGCTATTTTCGTTGGTGACGATGGGGCCTCTCCAGCGCAAAGAGATATTATTGTTTATCCTCACTAGCAAGAAAAGCATCGCACGTCGTATTTATAGTGCCACTTAGACCCTATGATGTATCCCTTATTATTTCCTCACAGAGAACAAAGCGGGCACATCAAGATGAATCATGTCCATGAACGTCAAACCAGAATACGTAATACGGTAACAATGCAACAATTCTACAATGCAACAATTTAACAATGCAACAATTTAGTGTTTAGTCACAAATCAGGCAAACTGATTCAACAATATACAGTTGAAGCTTACGTGAAAGTAGAGGGAAAACTCTATAAATTTACTAAGGAACAATCAACCACATTAGAGCTGCTTTATATTCTGGATGCATAGATCATGTCTCAAGAAATGATGTTGGGGCACTTTGAGTTCCTGTAGTTCTGCCTTCTACCTTTACCAGAAGTCCAAGAAATTTACAAGTTATACCAAGACGCTATGGCATGTGTTTCTAAATTTGGGAAGCCAGATTTGTTTCTAACCTACATATGTAATCACAGATGTCCTGATATAGTAAATAATCTAAGACCATCAGAAACTGCACAAAAGAGACCAGACATCATAGCACGTGTGTACAATGCTCATCTGAAAGACCTGATGATGGATATCAAAGACAGGCATGTACTTCGAACACCTGTTGCACACGTGAACGTCATAGAATTTCAAAAGAGAGGTCTGCCGCATTGGCATATGCTAATAATTCTAAAAGATGAAGATAACGCAAGAACTTCACAAAAAATTGATGCCTTAGTGTCTGCAGAGATTCCAGGACCTGAAGACCCAATCTTACAAAATTTGGTAAAAACATTGATGATCCATGGGCCGTGTGGCATCGACAACCCGAATTCACCTTGCATGATGAATGGCCGCCGTCAAAAAGAGTTTCCTTAAAACTTCAGAGAAAAACTTCTGTCAATGTTTAATGGATATCTAGCTTATAAAAGACCTAATAATGGCGTTACTCTTCGAATTGGAAATTGCATTGCAGTAATCGATACGTAGCCTAGTACCTTTCAACAAGTACTTGCTGGAAAAATATAGTGCACACATTAACTTAGAAATATGCCCGTCTGTTAAGAATGTGAAGTATCTATGTATTTGAATATGGATATAAAGGACATGATCTCTCATTCAAATTTGTATCTCCTCCAGAAGCTGTATGGCGCCTTTTGAACTACAGGATGCATGGATAATCCCACACTATCTATCGTTAAGCTGTGCACCTTCCAGGAGAACACTTAGTTTACTTTCGAAATAATCAAGTAGAGGAAGCTGCACAGCAGCGTGACACACACCTAACTGCGTGGTTTGAATTGAATCAAAAGTAGTAGTAGTAGTAACATAGGTTTACTAGCGCTTTAGTAGCTCCGACTATTTCGCGCCGAAGGTCTCATGGTTTTAAAGATACCAGAATTCTATATCACCTCCGAGGTAGTATTATAAGAACATTATTTCGGTGGTCAACTCAATTTCTATTGCCTCAACACACACAGTTATATTTGTTTGCATAAGCACATTACGATTTCTCACTCAATAAGCAGGATCCATTCTACAGGTCGCACCTGCAAAACGTATCGGTATACACCGCGAGTTGATACAAAACAAAAAAGATTTTTAAAATTTTAGCAGGGTAAAGAGTGCGAGAACAGCTGGGACCCCAAATCGGAGGCTCCAGCTACCCGCCCACACTATGGCCGAGCGTCTTACCCACGCTGGAACCCCCTCACAAAGACAAGAGTGGCAGCACGGTACGCTCGGCCATTTCTTCTCCTCAAGTTATAACTTCGGCATGAGTTTGCACTTGCAGAGTGCACACGGATTTCCGTTTTCTGGGCATAAAAGCTCGTTATATTTTACCAATCAAATCGCTTCGTGCAAGAAAGGTCGCTAGAGTTCCGAGGTTGAAACGAGCACGGAGGGGCTCACGAAGCATCCCAATGTGCAGCGACGGGGCGTCCGCATCTCGAAGATGAGGGAAGGATTCTCTTCTAGCAGCAGCAAAGTTTGGACATTCGGCAAGTACATGCAGCACCGTTAGTGGTACATGACAGGTGTTGCAGCGCGGCTGTGGGCAACGCTCCATTAGATGACTGTGGGTAAGTCGGCAGTGCCCGATACGCAGCCGACATAGGATCACCTCCAAACGCCAGCTACGACATTCAGCTGAAGCCCATTCCCCCACCATAGGCTTAAGTACTCTCAGTTTATTATTCAATTCCATGTCCCAGCATTGTTGCCACACATCACGCACGGTAGACTTGATAATGGGGTAGTAATCCCTACAGGGGACACCTGGGTTGTTCGGCAGGTCATCAGATCCAGCAGCACGCCGGGCCTCGGCATCAGCTCTCTCATTGCCGGCCACCCCTACATGGCCCGGCACCCAGCAGACTTGCACATGCTTCGGGCTCCGGGCAAGGCGTGACAGTCGGACAACAATGTCACTAATTATTGGGTGATTGCTGTGGTATGCTTGGACAGCTTCATAGACACTCTTCGAGTCAGTGAATATTACAAAATCATAGTAGGGTATTTGCGCCACGAGGTCTAGAGCTTCGACAACTGCAAGTAGTTCAGCCGAGAAAACAGAAGTTTCCCGCAGGAGCCTTCGAGCACGCACATGGTCGCCAGACACAGCAGCACAACCAACAGATTGATTCGTTTTAGAACCATCTGTATATATCTTACGTTGATCAGAGTGCTCCGCCAGTACATGATCCAAGAAGATACCCCTCAAAACCGAGACTGGCAGCAGGTCCTTCTTAGGGATCTTGCAGCCTGTACAAAAAGTAGTAATTGGGATGCGCCACGTTGGTGCACCTGCAACCCGTGTGGGAAGGACCTCCATGGGGGGGAACCGCACGTTATTCATAAGCGCACCATAATCTACGGAGGATGGCAAATTATACGGAGTGGGTATACGCTCATCCACGTCGGTACGAAAACTTATCCAGGTCGGAGAGAGAGGGAGTTGCTGTAGACGGGCTAGGTACTGTAATGACGGTTGCATACGCCTAAGCTTGAGGGGGGGGGGCTCCCCACTTTCCACGTAGAGACTGGTGACGGGGGAGCTTCGAAAAGCTCCAGTGCAGAGCCTAATGGCTGCGTGGTGTACTGGGTCCAGCATACAGAGAGTACTTTCTTTGGCATACTGGTATATTACACTACCGTAGTCTAATTTAGACCTGATGAGGGCCTTATAGGGCCGCAGGAGAGTCACACGGTCGGCGCCCCACGTTTGACCTGAGAGGCTTTTTAGCAAATTTGATCTCATTATAGACGCTGCTTTTAGTGACTGAAGGTGAGGTTTCCACGTAAGTTTGCTATCGATGGTCATACCAAGAAATTTAGCATTTGCTGCGTAGACTATTGGTCTGCCCTTCAGGAAAAGTTGTGGAGGGTCACGCATTTTGTGGTTTCCCGGAATAAGAAGAGCCATAGTTTTCTCAGTAGAGAACGTGAACCCATGCTCCGATGCCCAACCATTTACATTATTTATAGCGTTTTGAATTCTAAGAACCAGAGCAGGCAAAAAGTATGAAGACGCGTACACCATAAAATCGTCAACGTATAGCGACGAGCAGATCTCAGGCGGCACAGCTGTCGTGATTCCATTAATAGCCATAGCAAAAAGCGTACAGCTGATGATGCTTCCTTGAGGGACTCCTTCAGACTGCGTCTCACACGGAGACTCCGAAGAGCCGACTTTCACTCGAAAAGTCCTCCTGCTCAAGAATTGCTGCAGGTAAAGAGCCATATTTCCCCTCAGCCCATCACGGTGCAGGTTTTGCAATATACCGTACCTCCAGGCAGTATCATAGGCTTTCGCCATGTCAAAAAATACACATATAGTATGCCGGCGCTCACGTTTGCATTTAACTAGGTGGTTCTGCAGACGGACTAAAGCGTCCGTAGTACCTCGCATTCTGCGGAAGCCGTACTGTACAGGCGAGAGGAGGTCACGAGCTTCCAAAAACTTCACCCGCCTAACATTAACTATCTTTTCAAGCACCTTGCCGATACAGCTCGTGAGGGCGATAGGGCGATAGCTGCCAGGATTTGTAGGTTTGCCGGGTTTTAAAAAAGCTAGGACAGTGGCAAAACGCCAGGCATCGGGGTACTGGTGTGTGGTCCAGATCTGGTTATATATTGCTAAAAGCACTTTCAGGGCTGTAAGGTGCATTTTCTTCAACATTTTATAGTGAATGCCGTCTGGACCAGGAGAGGTGTTTTTAGTTTCCTTGAGAGCGTTATAAATTTCTAAGATGGTAATAGGTTTGTTATAGGGGAGATTTTCATCTGTGTTGAAAATCAGACTTCGACTCTCCTGCTGTCTTTTAAAGGCCAAGAAAGCTGGTGAATAATGATCACCGCTACTGATGTTAGCGAAGTGCCGGGCTAGAGCTGCCGCAACGCGCTGTGAGTCCGCGGTTTTCTCACCATTGACCTCCAAGCAGGGTGGGCTATAGCTCTGCTTCCCAGACATCTTCTTCACTCGCTGCCATACCTTCGACATGGGCGTTTCAGAATTTAGGGACGATACATATTTTTGCCATGAACGTTTTCTTGCTTCATTCTTTGTGTGTAGTGCTCTTGCTCTGGCTCTATTGTAGGATATTTTGTCTGCCATACTTTTCGTCCTCTGATAGCGTCGCAGGGCATGTTTTCTTTCAAGATTGGTGATGGTGCATTCATCTGTCCACCAAGGAACTCTGTGCTGGAGAGCACCCCCCTCGACTTAGGGATACTGACGCCAGCAGCGATCAGCAGGCAGCTCACAAACTCTTCCAATAAGTCTTCCACTGGCCTGGTCTCGTCAACATCACACATTTGAGTGAGTGCTTCGAAGCTCCCCCAGTCGGCTCGCCTCAAAATAAAGCTGGCTTCGGTGGGAGTCGGACGATTTTCCTCGAACCGTATCTCTATAGGGAAATGATCACTACCGCACAGATCATCACAAACATTCCAGTGCAGATCAGCAACAACATCAGGGGTGCACAAGCTGAGGTCTATGGCCGATGACACGCCCGTCTGCACATGGAAATGGGTGGGCAATCCTGTATTTAATAAACATGCGTCTGAGTTTGTGAATAGGCCATCAATGATCCTCCCACGCTGGTCGGTGGAGGGATTGCCCCAAGCTATGTGTTTTCCGTTAAAATCACCCAATATGAGCGCTGGTCGGGGTAGCTGGTCGTAAAGGTTCAGGAGATCTGCTGTAGTGATGGGATCAGCTGGAGGTAGGTACAAATTACAAACTGTGAGCAAGCGCGGGCCAATACCAAGACGTACCGCCATTGCCTGCAGTGCAGTGTTCAGGCCAAGCCTTGTGAAGCCCGTATCCCGCCTCACTAAAATAGCTAAGCCCGTACCTGGCACCGGATTTGGTAGAGGGGAGAAGGTCTCTACGACGTAACTTGCCGGTGGTGTAGGTGTCATACTTCCGAGCATTGTCTCTTGGAGGCATACACAGCCCGGCTGAAGCTCTTGCAGCAACCTCCTCAGATCACCATAATTGCGGCGGTAGCTTCGACAGTCCCATTGCAGAAGACTCATTATGTTTATCGGCTTGAAGATCTCTCAGTTGGGGTCAGTTTTTTCTCTGAAGTTTGTTCACTATCTTTTGAATTTTTGCCACTCTCCTGCCTCGAGCTCCAAGGGAGCAGCTGCACATTAGGCGGGGGCATTGAGGGCATATCTGCTGGCATAGGGAATTTCTTTCTCATTTTAGTTGCTATACTTTTAGGTACCACAACAACACGTTCCAGAGAGCGAACACGATGGGTCACGATGTTACTTCCCTCGCGTCCTCGCTCTCGAGCCTCTCTAGGTTTACTGGACACTTGGACAGGTATACATTCCAGTCCTTGAGGTTTAACCGTTGGGTCATCTGAATTATCAATATGCTTAAAGGTGGGACGCTTTTTGGGGGCTTGCCCTGTCATCCCTCCAATTGGAGATGGAGTGCCGCTTTGCAGGCGCTTTCGGGCACCACCTGCGGTAGATGGATTTTTAGGGGAGGTGTTACTCTGGGATTCAGGTCCCTTATCCATTCCTTTTGACCCCGGGCTCTGAGAGCCTTGTTCCTTTTTCCTTTCCTCCCTAATAGATGAAACCTGCATTGATTGATCGCAGTCAGGTTGATCAACCACAGCTTCAAAATGGCTCCGGGCACCCACACAGACATCACCCAAAGTCGCACAGGACGGTGAAGGGTCTGAAACAGTACCGGTAGCACGTGGTAAGTCACCATCACTGGTCTCCGTATTTCAAGGATCAGAGGACATAGGCAGAGCTGAAGGTTGAGGCCCCCGTAAACTAGATTGCTCTCTGGGGCCAGAGGTCTTCTCAGAAAAAGTTGCAGGCAGAGGTCTTCGTTCGAATGGACGTTCTGCCCCATCCCGTGCATGCCGCTGAGCTGGCTGACCAAGTGTCACACGGCGGGCGGCAGGCTGTGATCCTTGCCCGGATCGCTGGGTGACCTCAGCATAGGACATGCGAGGAGACACATACCGTGAAGCTACAATTCTTTTGGCCTCTCCATAACTAAGGTTTTCTTTCACCTGGGTCGCAAGAATTTCAGCTTCCATTTCATAGAATATACAGGATGTTGAGCTAGCCGGATGCGGATCTTTACAGTTGGCACACCGGGCTGGTTGGCTGCAAGGCAGTTCATGCTGCTCCGATGCACAGTGAGCGCAGACACCCCGCTGGGCGCGACATGTCTTAGCGCCATGCCCAAAGGCTTGACATTTAAAACAACGCCGCGGCTTAGGCACATACTGGCGCACTAGACACCGAGTCCATCCAATTGCAACGGCAGCAGGTAGTTGGCAGCAGTTGAATGTGACAATATACACTGAAGTTGGGACCAGCACACCACTCTCTCTCTTCTTGATACGATAAATTTCTCTGGCCCCAAAGCGCTCCAGCTCCTCCAATATACGAGCGTCAGTATATCTGGGGCGATTTGCATACCATATTGTACCCTTTGTCTGGTTAAGGCGTTCATTGGGGCTAACTGTCACCCCTACCCCCGCAAGGGATTTAATGGTAGCGATAGATCGGCTTTGGTGGTGATTTCTAACCTCCACCAACAGGCTGCCATTACGAGCTTCTGTGATTTTGGCAGGTTCACCTGCGAGCCTGTTGCAGATCTCTCTATAGGCCTTGGCGACATCCACCTCGGCCAAGGGAGAGTCATCGTTGGCTTTTATAATATGAAATTTCTTGAATTCAGTCTCCGGTGCAACTCGCTGGTTTACATCTTCCGTCACGGAATGCAGGCGGCGCCAACGTCGATTTTTCTTTTGGGGCATACTCAGCGGTTGGCCACTAGGGGTGGGATCCGCACAGTTGGAAAGATGATCTGGTCGGTAAGGTTCATAAGTCAGTTCTCCGTCTTCATGTCCGCGAGTTGCTTCCCCACTCACAGGTCGGTGCTGTGACGACGGTCGCATCTGCGGCTCTAAAAGCGAAGTCCGGGTATCCATGTCCATTTCAGAGGTCCGGGTCGTCACCGAGATGTCAGTAGGCTGGGGTTGAGAAGGGGGCCCCATCCCCTTTGAGTTTTTAGGATTTTCATTATCGCCCATGGAGAGGCTTATTCAAAAACGGCGGGTCTGTAAAGAAAATCCAACTCCCAGTTGCCCGCCCCAGGGAGAGGGCTCTGCCAATCCGGAGACGGACAGAGCTGAAAAAACTGCTTATTGCCGCCTTTTAACCCCGGCGACCATTCAGCTCATCAGCACAGTCATATGTACCTTGAGCTTGGGGTTTTGCCACCCCAGTTAGTCTGATCTCTCCAGCAGAGCCACTCCAACATGATTGAATCTGCCGGGGAGATCAATTCTCCCCGAAGGCCCAGCCCCCGCCTTCCTCGAGACACGCAAGCCCCCTCCCCACAACAAGGGCGGGATGGCACGAGGGGGAATTGAATCAAAAGGACCCTCAAGCCCGTCAGGACTTAACCCTTTAACGTCCAAATTTTTGTACTCATATTACCGTTAACACAACCACCGTCACTGAACTGGCGCTGGCATCAGGCAGTCACCGATATCAGGATGGGATAGGAACTGCCACTCGGCAGAGAACTTCAAAGAACACATTAGGGAACTAATTGAAAAAAAAATGGAATATATTGAGGGTATTTTTGAAAGAGGACACTGGTGTCCTCTGGGGCGTTAAAGGGTTAAATAGCGAAATACCTAACCACTATGTATTCAATAACTTTTCCACAACATGGAATATAAGGCAGAGAGCAAAGAACATAGTAGCTAGAATATATTCTATTTCACCGCGGCAAACTGAAAAATTTTACTCGAGAAGGCTGCTACTCCACGTTACTGGTGCAACCTCATTTGATGAACTGAAAACAATAAATACATAAATCTGTCCGACATTCAAGGAGGCATGTATTACGCTCCATGTTCCTGAAGATGACGCAGAAATTTACAATGCACTTGCAAGAGCAGCGAATTTCAGAATTCCGAGACAAATTCGAGCTGAATCCGCAATGATGTGTTTGTACAACAACCCTACAAGTGCTTATCAGCTATGGAACGACCACAAGCAGCACATGACAGATCTTTTCATAGAAAATGATGTCGGATCATCTGAAAATATTGCAATCTACTTGCTTAATGCAATTTTCTAAGAAAATGGTTTGGCTTGCAGTGAAGTTGCTACCTGAACCTCATGGAAACAACCCGAATATAGTTATACACAACATGCAGCAAATTATCATGACTTGGATTCAGTCAACAATGAACAATTAGGTGTTTCATACCATCGTTGAAGCGGTATCATCACAAGAAAGAGGGCTGTTTCATCATAACTGCTTTTATTTAGTTGCCCCTGGCGGATGTGGAAAAACATTCCTATTTAACATACGTGCAAACCATTTTAGGGCATACAATATAATCACTTCTACTTTAGCTTGGACTAGAATTACTGCCACTCTATGGATTGGAGGAAAAACAATTCATAACATTTTCAAATTTCCCGTTCCTCTCACAGAAAGCAGCGTCTGCAGTGTGCCACTTGATTCTGAACAAGCAATATAATTAAGATCAGTGAAACTTTTTATTATGAATGAAGGCCTTAAAAAATAAAATGAAAAATAAGAACGACGGCGACCTTCTAAGAGGCAGAGTGTGTGCTGGCATGCCTCAGCTACACTGCTGGCCTTCTAAGAGGTCATGCAGCGCCTGTAGCCACACTCCTGACTGAGCAGAAGAATTCATACAGATTTGAACATGTTACCTCTCCTTGCCTGTCCCCCTTCCATCTTATGTTACCTTCCACCAATGAATAGCACTCAACGAGACGCTTAAGACCATATATGGCAACCCTAGATTTGCTGATGAGTCATATGTACTAGCTTTGCTGACCTTCTAAGAGTCCAGGACGTGGTGAATGTTTAAGAGAACACGGAATCTGTGCACAAGGTGCATGAAACAGTAAGTTGAGAAAGACGTTCATGAAAAAAAATATTGAAGTTGAAGGAGAAAGTCGCAGGTGCTGAATAACAAGGCAACAGTGAACTGAAAAAAGATGTCCGTAACCAAACAATAAAAAATCTATCATACTTCAACAAAAGGAAGGCCTACCTAACATTTTGTCTCATGGAATTATTCACTATTTATTACCCGGCAAGCCAAATTTTGGAACACTTTAGCTTCCAGAATGAATTGTTTTCTAGCCAATCCGCTCTACACACCAGAACTACCTTGGTTACTCATGAAGGTAAATGCAGAATTTGCCCTAGTTAGTGCGTTCAGGGGACTTTAACAATGACTAAGGCAAATAAAGAGCATGCAAAAACGCATGGGTAAAGACTATTGATACGATCGTCTTTACCCTTTTACGAAAGAGGATTTAGCACAGTGTCAGAGTCATTTCTCGAAGAAAAAGAATAATAATTTCCCTAAAAAAGCATCGTGACTATAACAAGTTGCGCAGGCCATCACTGACCTGCAACACGGACTGCTCCGCCAGGCCAATCCTGAGCTTGCCACCCAGGGATCTGATGAGGTAGCGCGCCTCGCACTCCCCGCACGCTACAAACATGCTCTTGATCTTGTCCACTTTCTTTGCTTGCGACTGCACACAAAGCCAGGAGTCAACACCGTTCCAAACTCGGAATATAATAAGCAGGTCAACAGAAATAATGAACACCTTGAAAAATAAAAAGCTGCTCATGATTAGGCACTCAAATAAAGATATTATATCACCTTCTGTACGGCATTTCTGCATACAAAAACAACTTTACATACAATTTAAAATAGAGTTCACATCACAGTAGTTCTTGGTATAACAGATATGCTAGTTGCTAAATTCCCAGTGTATTTATCATCCAAGGTTTTTTTCAAGAGAACAGAAACAAGCGAGTTTCACATATTAAATAATAAGACTATCTAGACTGCCCCGATTCAAGACAACAGGAGAAAACGACATGTAACTGAAGACACCTGCACTGTTGCAACACACCATCCTGACAAAAGGCGTGCACATCAGAAAGGCTTACCGCATGTCCCGACATAGAAGCAATTTCCTTGAGTTTCTGGAAGACCGAGAAGATGGTGAGCTTAGCAGGCTGGAACATCATGCGCTGGTTGCTCTTGCTGGTCTCAGCTACCTTGCCCAGGTCCCCCAGCTGCTTCGTGTCTGCCTTGATGCGCTCCATGCTGCGGCCTGTGCTCTGGGCAATGGCCTTCATGAGGATACTCTCGCCCACGTTCAGTTCCAGAGCTGGAAGGTGCAATATATTATTAGGTAATGTAAATGAGCACTTGTGTAATAACACACCAGTCTAAGCGACAAAATTCTTAGGAATTTGTCTAACACAATGATGAAACTGATACTATTGGGAATTGAAAGCGTCAAGTTCAGCTACAGAGCAACACAAATGTTACTGCGCCGCACTATTACAATGTGCAGGAAAATTTTAGCTTCATTTCTGAAAAGATTGCACTGCTGATAAAGAACTTCCTTAACAAAAACCACATTAATAGTTTTTTAAAAACAGAAATTGCTGCATAAAGTAACAGGCTCTGTTAAAATCAACTCAGTGCATATTTCCTACTTGAATAACTCAGTGAATCAAAGATCCACTGAATAGTAAAAACTAGTATCACAAGCAACCACCAGATTGTATCACACGTACAAATCTTAAGTAAAAAAATTAATTTATACTGAAACAATGGCATTCTCAGTGTGGTAGAGCACTTTTAAAATTTAGTAAGCATAGAAGATTTGCTACCATCAAAGGCAGGGGCGACGGTGTTGAGACACAGGTAGATGGTGGGTAGCAGATCATCAGGGGATAACACTATGATAGACCTGAGCAGGTTGCTCAATATCTCTATGGTGCGCAGTCTGCCAGACGTCTCTTCGATGTGCTGGAACGTTGTGGCCAACGCCAGGTATGGCACTCTGAAATGTTAAACATACAATAGTGCCACTTTTCTCAAACATCACAGCCATAAAATGATACACCAAAATGGTAGGGTCATATGAAGTAATGAAACATGCACACACAAATGCCTCTAAAAACAAAGGCAAGCCAAACACTGATTTGCAAGTGTTGAGTTGCTAAACCATTCAACTCACTTCTCATTTCTTGACCAAGATGCATCTTGAACAGGATCATAGCCAGACTTTGCAGGATTATAAGCATTCTTTGAGGAGGTTTTGTCCGTTTTACCGAGAGCAGCAAACGGATTTATGAGAGGCTTTTTACATGCAAGAGTAGAAGAAGCCTTGCTGGAGCCATTCACTGTTTCACCACTAGATTTTCCAGTAGGGGAGCTCTGTTTCTCCTCCTCTCCAACACTTCCTTCTTCATCAGCATCAGAAGACCTATCTTCAGCTGCTTCTTTTGAGGGCGAGTCTGATGACTGTGAAGGAGATTCTTTCTTCGGAGTTGGCAAGTCGTCATTTTCAACTTCAGAGTCACTCGACTCAACCACCATTTTGCGAGACGCTTTAGCTTTTCCGGGTAAACCCTTTTGGGGCGACTCAGAGTTGCCAGTCTCTGAGTCAATTGGAGATTCATTTTCTTTTTTAACATCTCCACAGTCTCCTTCGGATTGTTCAGGGGCTGTAGAATAAAATGAGGACATGTCAATATGTTCAGATATGAGAGAAATAGCAAAAATTCCAGTTGAAATGAATCAAAATGCTAAATAAAACAGACAGCTATTGAGAAACCCTGTAGCACGGATACTGTCATTGTCAACCAACTTATCACCAAAAAAACTGCTAGGCATTTCGAGCATAACTCTTTACAAGCAAATCAACCCATCAAGATGCCATAACAGCATAGGAATGATTTCTTTTATTGATTACATTTAAAGAGAACCTCATATATTGGAAGTTAACACCTTGGCAGCAGAAATGTGATCAAAAGCTACTAGTGTACACAATGAATTGTTGCTGTGGATTTTTGCTTGAAAAGCTTCATCATTTGGTGCTCATGTTTTTATGAAGGCTAATAAAAACAGTGATAATAAAAGATGACTACAGTCCTTCTTGCAATGATGGTAGTCTGTTACAAAATTAAGAACCTAAATGAAGAAGATAGCACACATACAGTCGTTACAACATATTTTGATTCAAACAGTTTTGTTGAGCTTTCTGAGTGATCAACTTTCAACTTACATTATATCAAGTCGAGGTTTCAACCAATTTATGTCAGTATTATAAGCAACTAATACACAAATCAATACTGAAATAACAGTCTTTATATTTTTTGTCAAGAAATGACCGATATCAACATGATCTTAAATTTTAATGCTCAACTCTTGACCATTTATTGTGCAGAAACCAGTCATGAATATTTTGAAAAGAGTAGGAAGCGCGTAGGAAAAAACAACGTTTACGCTTATAGCTATTTATACGTTAACAAAATGGCAGGGAACCTGTGGATATATTCCAACTTAACACTACGGATGACAAAATTGTCTCTAACTTAACTATAAAAATCAATATTGTAGCATAAAAAACACAGGAAACCATGAAGAAATTGACCTACAAGAAACAGCAAGGAATACGAAAAAAAAAAATACTTGGCCAGAGTCTCAGCACTACTCTTTTACCTTTAAACCTATTGAAGAAATCCTTGTAGGTGACATCTCGGGACCTGAGGAATGCAGAAGGGGCAGCAGGCTGGTCCCGTGTGCTGTTTGTTGTGTCCTCCTTTGTTACCAGGGCACGCCTTGCCTTCTTCTTAACGACTTCTACCTCCTCGTCACTCGAGTCTACAACCCGCTGCCTGCGCTTCTCAGCTAGAAATGGAGTCAATAATTAGGGCATGCAATTATTTTTAAAAATTGAACAATCCTCAGCCTCCTGCATTTAAAACTCAGCTTTGCTCTGAGATTCAAAAAGTTCACATAAGACCAATTAAAAATTATTATTTGAAATTATACAGTATAGTTATCAAAAACTGGTATGCAGGTCTTGATTCAAATTTAATGACTCTTGAGTCACAAATATTTTTTTCATGGCATCTTTTCCAGGGTTCTCTATTGGGAAAATGTAAATTTTCTTTCCTACAACAACATGAATATATAAGCACTTAAGTAGGTAGGAACTGTTTAGTTGCCATCATCTGCAATCAAACGTTAGAGCTTTCAAGTGAAACTCAAATGCTAATCATTATTGAAGCTTCAAAGTTCTAATTTACATCTATGACAAAAAAGATATTCATGCCTACTTCAGTGTCTTAATTTCTTTGTATAAACCTGCGCAGACACCAATGGGAAATTATTTCTGCAGCAATGCTTTGTATTGATAAACATTTGAAGATTCTCTACATTAAACAATGAATTTTTACCTTCCATTATTGCCATAACAAACAATGATAGAAAAGTTTCAGACTTGATATTTTGTACTTCACAAACCAACAAACATGCTAAGCTGAAAGTCAAAAAGCCCTGACTGAAATTTTTAAAACCAGGAACTCAGCATTGTAGAACTGACCAGTTGCTCTTAGAGGCGGCACGGATGCTCGAGTAAAGCCCGCAACTTTGTTGACCTGAGGGCTCTTTATAGGGCTGCTATTCTTGCTTAAGCTGCCATTCTTGTTAGGACTGCCATTCTTGTTAGGACTGCCATTCTTGTTAGGAGTGTTTAATTTTTTAGGGCTGCCTTTCTTGTTTGGGCTCCTCCCATGAACTCCATTTTTTGAAACGGGATCTAGCGAAGAGCTGAAAGAGTTAACACATTGAATGATTAGACAAGTAAATAACAATTAAAATCATAAGTTGAACAAGAGCTACAAAGACTGATAGAGGTACAACCATTGGCATATAAATTGAAAATAAAATTTGAAATTTGTAGGACTTCTTAAGATCTAACTTCAAGAATGAGAGTGCATTACACTCTGCATAGCACTGCAACCTTTCCAGAATTCAAGAGTCTCCTAGTGCATTAGAGGGTCTATCAGTTTGAACTGCTGCAAGTAATACAGAAGTTTCCAAGTGATTTGGATGCTCTTCAACTCAAACATTTCCTATCTCCAACATGGAGAACAAACATTCTTCAATCTGAACACAAAAAATACTGCCTAATAAAGCCACAGTTCATACATGAATTTCAGAGGGAAAATTATCTCCAAATTTGACCAGTGAAAAAGAATGAATTAAACCTGAATAACAAAGTAAAACTTTGTACACAATACTCTCTATAACTTGAATGACATTTCAAATTCTTTTCAAGTTTTTCATGCATGTGAAATATTCTAGCATGGAACAAACATAACGGCAAAATTGTGCATACAGAATTTTATAAGCAGCCCATCAATAAAAAATAGTAATACTACATGAAGAATAGATGGAACATTTGTCCAGTTAATTCCTATCAGAAAACATTAATAGAATTTTCAAAGAAATTAGCAACAATACAACAATAATGACTTCTAGAAATGATAATTCAGCAAGCGTAAGATGTATTATGTGGAAAATCTACTAAGTACACTGCAATTTATACTTAGTTTGGCCAAATAATCATACAATGAATGACAACACTTGAAACTTGCAGTTTCCTGACACTAAAACAGTACAATTACCTTGCACTGCTACTGAGAGCAGCTGCACTCCGAGATGTCTCCTGCACGGCTCTTTGGGACTTCACTCCAGAAAAAAATGCACTAAAGGAGAGAAAAATTCACTTTTAAGTTTTGATACAAATATATATTCTATGTATATATATATATAGTAATTGTTAGTATATATGATGTTGATGAATTTTTCATGTTACATAATGGTTTTAATGGCTAATATATGTTCCAATTCAGATTAATCATGTTTACGGTCTCTGAAGTTGATAATAAATAATTATTTTAAAATTTCAAAACTGTTATACGCATTACAAATTATTTTTTAGTAAAATTACACAAATATTACGTTATTATCTATAATATTTATAGCTCCCTAGTCATATCAAACGTGATGTCAAGAGAGCAAAAAAAAAAGACTGAATGGATGGTAGAAACGGGGAATCTTTGCACTGAGCATGTTCACACAGAATACTCAGTGGATACAAACAGCAAGTTAGGAAGGAAGAGGAAGAAGAAAAACAGAGCACAAATAGCAAAGAAAACAAGAGAAGTGAAGAAAGCAATGTGGGCAGAGTTTGAAGACTTATCCAAGCCAAAGTAACCCAACAGTATCACTGGCAGGCACCAGCCCTCATAGCATACAATAGACAAACCTAACTGACTTGAGCTATGTTTCTCAAGAAGCAAAATTTCTTCAAACCCTGTAAAGTAGGTAAATTTTTCTTTAAAGAGAGCTAGAACCTATAAATGCATAATATAGCAGTCAATGATCTATTACAAATAATGATGTATGGAATCAATGCAATGGCCCTATGTAGAGGTGGAAAAAAGCCACAATTAGGGCAATCACAGGCAAATTGTTTAACATGGGACAAATATGACTTAGCAGTTTCATTTTGTACACACAAGCCTGAACTGCTTAACAAAAATGACAACATTTGTTTCATGCCAAAGCAAAGAAATCAATTAGATTAGTAATGTATATGAGAAAAAAATAATGCAAATTTATTTCAACTTGCTGTAAGATTGGCATTTTGGATAAAATATAAGACCTAAAACCAAAAAAAGATTACATATTATAAATGATTTTTTCACTTAGTTACAATTCTAGGTTGAAAGAGAAGTAATGCATTTGATACTGCCAAAAGGACTTTTTAAAGTTGCCACCACAATGAGAAGGACTGTACCCAAGATCCTTCTTATTTATCAATATAATACTGAAGTTGTGATGTAATGGAAATATAACAGGAACACAGACACAACGGCTCTTTTCACTAGGTATTGATATTCTTGGAACAATATTATCTAGCAGGAATTTTGAACACAATAGGGATTAGTTTGTACATTAGAGATCAAAAATGATAGCACAATTTGACCTTATGAGCAGGATCCTAGGCTAAATAAAAAAATCTCAGGATATCCTATATAATATTTTTCGAAACAATTAATGCAACAATAACAATTTAGCTGGATTTTGCTTTTAGATTCTAACATGCTTATGTCAAAAAATCAATAACTTGTTATTTACAATTTTGTTCCCTAATTTAGCAAACAATTTGTAGTTAGAAATACTATAATTCTAATTATCAAGAGAAAATTGATTGCTTATAAGAAAGTTTAAGCCACCCTTTACCACAACGAAGATGTTGAAAGAGAGGAAGAATGAAGGCACCATTTAGTACGGAGTTAGGGGAATGTGGAATTTACGCATAAGGCGCTTAAAAATAGTAAGCTAAGAAAGACGTTCATGAATCAAGATAAAAGTTGAAGAAAAAAGTAGTAGGTGCTGAAAAACAGGACAGCAGTTACCCAAAAATAGATGGGCCATAACAAAATAAAAAGCCTATTCCATTTCAACAAAAAGAAGGCCTACCTAACCTTTAGCTTGGGACCTCACATAATCCCCCTGTGAGTGCTAATTTCCATAGATACAATAGTTGTATCCCCCTGAGGGAAATCAAGAGAAAAGCATGACTTGCAAAAAAAAATACAAAATTTTTCTTAACATCAAGTTTTTTTTCAATCAGCAAACATTCCTAGAGAGCACACAATTTAATGATTATAATTAAGCAAACGTCTGTGAGGAAAAACATTTCTGACTGCAGGGAAGATTAGCATGAGCTACAACAGATGAGCATACCCAAGTTTCTTGATAAAAATAGACGATTCTAAGATGAAAATAGCCCTTATTTAGCCATTTATTGAATATAGCATTAACTGGCTACTATTAGTGAACAACGTTGTGGTTACATTGATTATTATAGAGTAATGGTGAAACGACAACAACATATTCAACAGCATGCAATTACTTAGAAATTGTTTCCCCCATCACTGAAATTAAAATAAAAAAGGTACTGAATCAAAAACACAGACTTTTGATAAATCTTTAAAAGCATTATTGGTTAAGAGCATTTAAATTTGAAAAAAAATTGTTCTTGCCTAAAATTTTCATGGTTTTGCACACTCCTTTAATAAATCAAGAAAATCAGAGCAGCTTACTGAACTCATCAATGAATGCAACAGAAAATTTTAAAGAATAAAACGCTGAAAAGAGTAGAACACAGTAGATATCTACATGTATAGGCATACAAGCTCATACAAGTAAATTAGTAAAATATTATTAGGAAGATCACAACCAATACCCACATTCAGCAAGCAAATACAAGGAGGAACAAATAAAAAATTCTTATAAAATTTTAGGTCAATATTGAATATAATGTTGTCAACGAATTTCATAATTTCGTAGGTATAGATAGGTGATAGAGTCAATTTTAAGACGTTTTACACGAATGACAATGTGCCCGGAAATGCTTAGTTTAGGAGATATAGGATAAATAACGCCAGGTAAGAATAGCATTAACGGCAGTTTCGATATGGCTCTTCCGGCGTTTTGCGGAGGCGGACCACGCCAAGTTTTTTGGCGGGAGTCATCGGCCTCGGTATGGTTGAGTTAGATTAAGATATTTTAGGCTTACTTAGGTTAGGATACTTAACTAAATTAACTTTACCAAACCTAACCTTACCTATCGTTACGTCAGAACCTGATTTCTGCTTATTTACCTCTCCGTTTGTTTAATTTTATAAACGACGTTCCTTTAACTTCAAAGTTAAATATCTCCAAAAATAAGCATTTCCGGGCACATTGCCATTCATGTAAAACGTCTTAAAATCGACTATATTACCTATCTATACCTACGAAATTATGAAATTCGTTGACAACATTATATTCAATATTGACCAAATTTTATCATGCTGTTGTTAAAAATATCAAAATATCATTGCTGTAGAATTCTTTCAACTTTCAATGTTCATAGTTATTAATACATAAGGGCATGCTGAGCTATGATACTCTTAATCTTAAAAAATATTGATAAATATCTTATTAAAACATACATAGAGAATAACCAACAGTATAGAGATAATACTTACAGTAAAGTTTTCTGCACCATCTTTGACATCCAGAAAATTTACTAACTCAGTAAATTAACTCTTGGATTTATAAAAAATTATGCAACCAGAACAGAAATATACTTGTAAAATTCCATAATAAAGTAGTATTTTCAAAAACCTTGGAATTATCTATAAGGCATATTTCTGTGTGATAAGAGAACTTTTAAAATACAGAAATTTAGTAAACAATCAACAGAGACAAGTTATTAAAAATCACTAAAAATTTTCATGCTACTATGACTGTAACAGTAATTTGCTTTTGTTTAAAAATTTGTAGAAGATTTAGCATCCCTTGCAGGTGGAAGAAGACTGATCTAAAATTAGCCATGCTTTTAACCATTCTTTGTGTTAGAATGTCTAAGAAAATTTTGTGCAATAATAACCTCAACTTATTTACGCTCAACATTTACGTCCAACAACCCGCTCACTTTCGAAACAAATCTCAACAGGCTAAGTGAGACAGACCTATATTGGAAGCATCCTGTCAAGAAAGGTAACACCTACCAATTATTGTGAATAATAGGTCTCTGTACTGTCAAATATTCACTAAATGTGCGCACCGATAAGGTATAAATTATATAAATATTTATATTTCCAATTTTTACCAACACAACACCTACATGCATGCTATAGCCCGTGGTAAGAGTACGACAACTACAAAAATTTATTTTAATATTTTTTTAGTATTATTGGGTAATTTTACAAGCTATGGAAGTTTCATTAATGATTCAATAATGACACCTCTTCATATATAACCGTTTTCTTACTAAAACTTTTAATATCTATTTTCCCCATTGTCGTGATTGCTGTGTCTGTAAAAGCGTGTCAGACGGTGTCAGATTGCATATTTTGCCTTAACCGTATTTCTTTTTGTGTAGCTCTCAGTTGATATAATACTTGAAATTAATAGCTGATACTTATTGAGTCTCATATGAGGTAATGTAATCATTTCTTGTTGTGCCTAAGATGTAAGGCAATAATAATAAATAATAATAAATTTTGTCGGCAGAGTGATAAGAGAATAAAAGAAACAATTGAACATTTTGTGTTGGAATGCAGTAAGTATGAGCAAAAGAGGGAGAGAGTTTCATGAATGTGGTGTTTGAGCAGTAGGGAGAGAATGAGTGGTATATATACCTGTAGTGAATCTCTATCCCGCAACCCAGTCGAAATTTCGAAATTCTCAGAATGATCATCTAAAAATTCAGTAAAATAAATTCAACCATTAGCATAAAATCACATTACGAAATTCACTAATCTCTGTCCTCAATTTTATCAAAATTGTGTAACGAAAAAATTCAATCTCTAAGAATTCACATTTGTGTATTAACGGAACCTCCCACGGACGCGCGACAGCAACATCGTATGCGATCTAGCGCCCATTGTCTCAGATCATAGAGAGCGTGCATATCTAGGTGTTTCTGGCTGGAAGCCACGAGACACTTTCACATTCCACTGCCAAGCCACCTACCTTGCCTAACAAATCAAAAGGGTAAAATAACCCGGTAGCCAAACTCGGCAGATTTACAAAAACTACCTCCTTCCTTGGTTCCTTCCTGTTTACTAAACTCTCAATAACTGGACGGCAAGTGCAAGTACAGCTTTCCTCCTCCATCTCACTCCAATCGAGACCCATTAGGTTACAGCTAACCCAACTGCTGCCTAACCTTTATGTCTATATTCAACCCAAATCTGGAGGAATAGTATCTTACCGTCCTCACTTATCAGAGACGCTATTGCCGTCTCTACCCATTGGGTACCATTGCACACGACCTTCTCCACAAATACACTCACCACATCACCAACGCAGCTGTGGGCCTGTTGCAGTTCCTACTCAAGATCGGACCTCAACATCAGCGCACCTAGAAGAGACAAATCTGACAGCCTCCAATAAAACCAGGCCAGAATTAAATAACCATATCTACTTTCTTATCCTTCTGATGGTCGAGTCCCGAGGTGAAAATTATAGTGTTTTGATTTTGATTAAAGACGCCAGAAATATAGCGTCCGAACCCCCTACACTTAACTACTTCGGAGTCAGAGGCCGTAAAATCATTCAAGTAGCAATTAAGTGTGCTTGAAAAGGCCCTGGTGACCTCGCCATTATTAAAAGAACATCTTGGGAAATCGTTAAATTCCTCAATATTCAACCTTTAACCTTCAAAAATCTAGATAATCATAGAATTCAAACCGGTCTAAAGTAAAACTTGAGTCAAGCCAGCAAACTTGAAGTTTACACTGGTGATTACCCAGAGTAGTTTAATCAGATATAAATACTCACCCGGACCACCATCGGAAGGATTAGGAGCGCATGTCTAGTGCTGTCAACTTCTGTGCATGGCTGACCTTGAAGGAGGTAGTTTCCTTCCCTACTCTCAGTAGCCAAACAGAGTATTTCCTCTCCAAACTCTTCCCTAATAATAAGCTATTGCTACTGCAGCCTATTCTAACAAATTCTTCATGTTTATCCATTGCTACTGAAGCCACCTTTTACAAAACTCTTCATGCATTTCCATTGCTACTGAAGCAAACCATAGGAGACCTTCTAGGATCATTTCCATTGCTACTGAAGCTCCTTACTAATAACCTTCGCAATTTCCATTGCTACTGCAGCACCATTGCTACTGAAGCACAAAAGTAACATAAAAACTTATACGAAACAAAAAGCTATTGCAACGCGCGTTATCATTCATTCTTGGGGAACATTAGAAGCATTATGGCGCCAAACGATGGTAACGAGAGTAACGACAGTCAGGCGGTGTCCGTAAAATTAACACCGTTCGCGATTCAAAGTCTGGACTCTTGGTTCTTCCAAACCGAAGAACACTTCGAAAGCCTATCCATCACGTGTGAAAAAATTAAATACTACTCCTTATTAAGGGCCCTGCCCACGACTTGCCTAGACGACCTCTCTGGGGTCTGTAACGCTAACTCAACCGAACCTTATTCCACCCTCAAAGATCATGTTTTAAAACGTTACAGCAAGGATAGAGCCCAAAGAATCCAGGCTTTGACGAGTAATCTCACCACCTACAATAGCCAAACACCTCTAGCGCTACTTAAAGAGATGAGGAAATTGGCGAAGGGGGTGATGGATGACGATACCCTTAAGACATTGTACATCCAACGCTTGCCCTTACGCCTTCAACCATTCCTCCATACACAAGATTCCTCTGTGAACCTGGACGTTCTCGCAGAATTAGCCGAGAAAATTCTTGCCTGTGAAAACCAGACACCGAATGGCTCTGCCGCTACTCCAGTGGTCAATCAAACCAGCGTAAACGAAGTGGAAAGATTATTGCGCGAGTTAGTTCAGCGAGTTGGAGCACTAGAAGTTGCTACCCAGCAAGCCGAACACGCAGATAGAGTTCATGGGGTTGCACACCAAACTGCGGCGTATCAGCAAGCCGATAATTCCACACACACCGTTCCGTTTGACAGGCATAATAATGGGAATCGTTCATTTAAACATCAGAGGGCTGGTAGTTCAAATACCGTTCAGGGCCAGGGTTCACGAGACAATCTGGAGGAGGAATGGTGCTGGTATCACAGAAAGTACTTGCACAAGGCTCGTAAATGTGAGTCGCCGATGTGTCCACTTTATGTACTACTTTACCCAAAAAACGGGAACAGCGCGGCGTAAATGCGAGTCGAACGCCAGCGCATACGAAAACAAACGCTACTCGCTGCTTATTCATAAGTGATCCGGCTACCGGTATTCGATTTCTGATCGATACCGGGAGTTCGGTAAGCCTAATCCCCGCAACTGACAAAGACAAAAATACCACGGGCATTCCAAACTTGAGTGCTGCTAATGGCACTCCTATAATCTGTTACGGCACGCGAACGCTGTCGTGTTCCCTAAATTTCAAACGTACCTTGAGCTTCGAATTCATAGTGGCTGATGTGGACACACCCATCATTGGTGCCGATTTTCTTCAGAAGTTTGCATTGGTGGTGGATGTGAGAAACGGATGCCTGTATGATAGCGAAACCCGAGTGCAAAGACCCCTGAGTGCCGTCGATATGGTGAACGTTACGTCAAGCGTCTCCCCTTATCTAGAGAGTACATGCCCTTACCAACGGGTGTTGCTCGAATTCCCCTCACTCTTTCAACCTAACGTGACGTTGCAAAATAACACGCTGACGCAACACCACATATCGACGAGCGGTCCTCCTGTTTACGCGAAAGTAAGACGTTTGCCCCATGATCGATTGCAGGAAGTAAAAGCCGAGTTTGCAAAAATGGTCCAGGAAGGGACAGTTCGCATCTCGAAAAGTCCCTGGGCCAGTCCCTTGTTGATTGTTCCAAAAAGCAACGGCGAGTTGCGTATTTGCGGCGATTATCGCCAACTCAACTCCGTAACTGTACCCGACAGATTTCCCATCCCACACTTGCACGATTTTACTGCAAATCTGTCAGGGGCAAAAATCTTCTCTACAATAGACCTGAAGAGAGCTTTCCATCAGATTCCAATGGAGGAAAGCTCTATTCAGAAGACCGCAGTCTGTACGCCGTTTGGCTTGTACGAGTATCTTCGTATGCCGTATGGCTTGCGAAATGCTCCGCAAACCTTTCAGCGGCACATGACTGAAGTCCTTTCCGACCTCCCGTTTTTGTATTGTTACCTCGATGATGTGCTTGTGGCTTCGGGGACGCCTGAGGAGCACGTGCATCATTTGAGAGAACTGTGCAAACGACTAGCGTCGCACGCTTTGCTAATCAATCCAGCAAAGTGTGTACTGGGAAAGAAGGAACTGACTTTTCTAGGTCACTACATCTCAGATAAAGGCATTAGGCCACTTCCCGACAAGGTAGAGGCTATCCGAAATTTCCCGAAACCCTCTACACAGAGAGAGTTGCGCAGGTTCTTGGGATCGGTGAATTTTTACCACCGATTCCTAAGGAACTGTGCGGCGACTCTGGCACCACTCTCCTCACTCATTAGAGCGAAGAAACGAGGGAAGTCTGTACTGATCGAGTGGAACAGTGAGGCTGAGGAGGCATTCACAGTAATTAAAGAAGAACTTGCGAATGCGACGGAGTTGGCTTACCCACACCCGAACGCAAAACTTAATCTCGTAGTAGATGCGTCAGACCTTGCTGTCGGCGCGGTACTACAGCAAACCGTGGACAACAACACGTCCCCTTTGGCGTTCTTTAGTCGGAAACTTTCTCCCACCGAACAGCGTTATAGCACGTTCGGGAGAGAGCTCCTGGCGATATACCTCGCCATTAAACACTTCCGATATACCTTGGAAGCACGTCAGTTCACGGTATTCACCGACCATAAGCCTCTGATCAACGCAATAAGAATGCCTCCTGACCGCCATTTCCCTCGAGAAAGTCGGCACCTGAGTTACATAGCACAGTTCACTAACGATCTCAGGCACATTAAGGGGGACGAGAACACGGTCGCCGACTGCTTATCGCGTGTGCACAACGTGGTATTAAACCCGTTGGCGCCCGAGTTCCGACCTTCTGTGCACATGATTTCGTTGGCTGATATCATCACCGAACAGAAAAACGACACGGAGATCCAATCTTTGATTGAGTCTCCTAGCTCGTCTCTAAAGCTGTCACTCAGAGAAGGCGTTTACTGTGACGCTGACCGGCCTAACCGATACTACCTGCCTAACAATTTGCGTTTGCCCGCCATTAAACACTATCATGCGCTATCTCATCCTGGGACAGAGAGAACTTTCCGCCTAATCGCAGATCGTTTTGTCTGGCCCGGGATGCGTAGGGCCATCAGAGAGTACGTTCGCAATTGCCCAGATTGCCAAGCTAGCAAAGTAACTCGACACAACAAAGCCGCAATTCAACCTTGTGTTTTCTCCGGCGGTAAATTTGACGCAGTCAATATAGATTTGGTAGGCCTGCTTCCAAACTCTCGCGGGTTCTCGTATTTACTCACAATGATCGACCGTTTCTCTAGGTGGATCGAGGCTGTTCCCATTGCTAACATAACGGCAGAAACCGTAGCTCGAACCTTCGTAGAGACGTGGATCTCCCGTTTTGGGGTCCCTCTGAGCATCACTCATGATCGTGGGGCTCAGTTCACCTCCTCCTTGTGGTTAGAAATTTCCAAAATCCTAGGTAGTTCAAACATCACAACCACCTCTTTTCACCCCCAATCAAATGGACTCATCGAGAGAGTCCACCGAGACCTAAAAGCGGCACTTCGCTGTTTAAGATGCCACGACGATTGGGCGGACCGATTGCCTGTCGTATTACTTACCCTACGTAACCTGTTCCGTCAGGACCAAAAGTGCACGTCCTCCGAATTGCTGTACGGGAAGTCCTTAAGATTGCCCGGAGATGTTATTGATCCCGTGTACAAAATTGACGACTCCTTCAGTAGAATCACTGATTACGCGGCACGTCTCAAACGCGCCATGCGCGAATTGGTTTACCAACCGCCTCGCCTGCCTTTACCATCCGAAAGCCTTGATCCATTGTTGAACACGTGCACACATGTTTACGTTCGTGTGGACGGTGTGAAAACCCCCTTACGACGTCCCTATGATGGCCCCTACAGGGTCCTAAAGAGGACGCCGAAATATTTTCTAATCGAAAGGGGTACCAAGAGCGACAGTGTTAGCATAGATAGACTTAAGGCAGCATATGTGTCCTTCCCTGATGATCGTTCTACCAACACTCATGAGCCGCAACACAGGTTGCAAATTACCCCCAGGTCAACACCTGTCGAGGCCACCGGGTTGCACCTTTCTGTCTTGGCTAGGAACCTTCCTCCCACTATGGAGTGTAACGAGTTCGTCGTTCCCTTGAAGACCGTTCTAAGAACGTCGTCGGAACCTCGTAATTCGGGTGCCTCCAATTCGGCTGATGTTTCTGTTGCTGTTGTTCCTCATCACGAAAAAACCTCAGAGACCCGTTCGTTGTCCCAGTTGGGAATCCGAACGTCAACTTTCACAGCTCCACAGCCTAATCCTTCTATTGCCCCCGAGCGCGTTAGCAGTTTTGGCAGACCTAGTCGTCCGCCAGCTCGTTAAGCGCAGACTTAGGGTGGTGACTTCTGTTCTGTCAAAAATTTTTTATTCTATTCTCTCCTGTCAAACCTTCTGTTAGGATTTTCCTTTTATGATCATTTCGGACATTTACAGGTAACAGCTTCACTGTTACCAGACCTTTCGGTCCACATGCGTTGGGGGGTAGCTGTAGTGAATCTCTATCCCGCAACCCAGTCGAAATTTCGAAATTCTCAGAATGATCATCTAAAAATTCAGTAAAATAAATTCAACCATTAGCATAAAATCACATTACGAAATTCACTAATCTCTGTCCTCAATTTTATCAAAATTGTGTAACGAAAAAATTCAATCTCTAAGAATTCACATTTGCGTCTTAACGGAACCTCCCACGGACGCGCGACAGCAACATCGTATGCGATCTAGCGCCCATTGTCTCAGATCATAGAGAGCGTGCATATCTAGGTGTTTCTGGCTGGAAGCCACGAGACACTTTCACATTCCACTGCCAAGCCACCTACCTTGCCTAACAAATCAAAAGGGTAAAATAACCCGGTAGCCAAACTCGGCAGATTTACAAAAACTACCTCCTTCCTTGGTTCCTTCCTGTTTACTAAACTCTCAATAACTGGACGGCAAGTGCAAGTACTACAGCTTTCCTCCTCCACCTCACTCCAATCGAGACCCATTAGGTTACAGCTAACCCAACTGCTGCCTAACCTTTATGTCTATATTCAACCCAAATCTGGAGGAATAGTATCTTACCGTCCTCACTTATCAGAGACGCTATTGCCGTCTCTACCCATTGGGTACCATTGCACACGACCTTCTCCACAAATACACTCACCACATCACCAACGCAGCTGTGGGCCTGTTGCAGTTCCTACTCAAGATCGCACCTCAACATCAGCGCACCTAGAAGAGACAAATCTGACAGCCTCCAATAAAACCAGGCCAGAATTAAATAACCATATCTACTTTCTTATCCTTCTGATGGTCGAGTCCCGAGGTGAAAATTATAGTGTTTTGATTTTGATTAAAGACGCCAGAAATATAGCGTCCGAACCCCCTACACTTAACTACTTCGGAGTCAGAGGCCGTAAAATCATTCAAGTAGCAATTAAGTGTGCTTGAAAAGGCACTGGTGACCTCGCCATTATTAAAAGAACATCTTGGGAAATCGTTAAATTCCTCAATATTCAACCTTTAACCTTCAAAAATCTAGATAATCATAGAATTCAAACCGGTCTAAAGTAAAACTTGAGTTAAGCCAGCAAACTTGAAGTTTACATACCAGTTGTGCTGAAGATGATTGTGGTATAAGCTGCCTGGTTGGATTGGATCAGGAGTGTAATTTTAGTATCATTGAAGCTATGAAAATTTTTATTTTGCGTGTTTGTAGTAAAAACAGGGACTGGAATGAGCCAGTCATGTGAAGTGGGCAGTAATGACCACCATGCTTGGGGATGGTGTTTTGACGTACTGGTTATCCCAGTGATGCCGTCCAATGGCAGCTTGTGACAAGGATTGGCGGATCCTGAGTAGTTTATTGGACAAGTTTGGTACACAGGCACTGAACTCTGTTGTGTGAATATTGTGAGTATTGCAGAGGAAATTGTAGGCCTTTACAAAATCTCCGACACTGTCGCCTGTCGGCCCTCAACTTAAAGTTAAAGTTCAGCGCCTAGTTATCGCACTTTTCATTTCTTGTGTAGGTATCAATAGACTACGTCCTGAACATGTAATGAGACTGAAAATATAAAATTACATGAGTAACTATGTAATAACGATCACTAGGCTTTCTTGTCGTGACCGTGCCTTAAGTGGGTGCGTGTGTAGCGGTATAGAGCGCGCGAGTTCAAGGTATTGACAGTTTTCTGTTTTCGTTTACAAGTTTCTAAATACATTTTGTTTAAAACTAAATCTAAATCTGTTTTGTTTAAGTGTAGCAATGACTACTATACTTTTACTTCAAACCAGAGTATTAGCTTGGTGTCCAAATATGTCATATTAATAAAAGAAAAATTTAAGAAGTAGTGCAGGCAATATCAAACAAAGCGACGCTCGTCGCACACTCGCAGTTATTTAAATAATTTAAGGGTAATTTAGCGTTATACTACCGATTTGATTAACCTACCTCCTTTAGAGACGTTGTTGAAAACCAGTAATTTTAATCGAACGTCTGCACTAGTAAATTGAAAAATAATTCAAATTTACATGACATTGTTTTCTAACGTCTGTCAGACATTCAGGGCTAACGGGCACAGCCATTTAGCCCTTCCACATCAGCTGCATGTAATATCGCGCTCAACAAACAAAAACAAACAAAACCGTTTATTTCCAAGTTGTCACATGAGATACATATGCCAACATATTGAATTTTAAAAGTTCCTTAATATAAGACGTCCTAAAACAAAAGATCCATACGAGGAGTATTAATTGACAAACCATCCGAGGTGTAAAAATAGATAAGCCATACGAGGCATAATAATCGACGAACTATATGAGGTGAGCTAATAGATAAACTATCAGAAGTGTACAAATAGATAGACCATACGAGGCATATTAATAGACATAATATACGAGGCGTACTATAATAGACAAACCACACGTGGTGTGCTAATAGTCTAACAAAGTTCCATACGAGGAATACTAATTGACAAACCATACGAGGTGTACAAATAGATAAGCCGTACGAGGCATAATAATAGACAAACTATACGAGATGTAATATTAGACAATACTATCATAGGTGTACAGATAGACAGACCATACGAGGCATATTAATAGAAAAAATATACGAGGCGTACTAATAGATAAACCATACGGGTCGTGCTAATAGTTTAACTCTGTCAAAGGTAGTTGAATGAGAAATGAGAAGTATTATCTCTTGGATATTTTATATTCCAAGAGATTCCGGTACAGCGCTTCTTGCCTTTTTCCTACTTCGATAATTTCAACTAAGAACTTGGCAGTTTCGAAGAATTCTTTAGTATTTTTCGAATTATTTATAAGATCATCGAAGTAGGAAAAATACAAAAAAAAACGCTACACCGTACTAGATTGAAACAACACCGTAAATGACAATCAAGTATTGCGAAAAAGATAGTCTCGAAATAATTTGTAAAGAACATCGCGCAACACAGCACGCACATCTAGAAATGCGTAAACAAACTTACACTCAAAATTGAAATGCATGGCTTGTTCGGCATACAAATATAGAGATAATTTTTGCACGAGTGCTTTATTTCCTTTGTCTGTTTATACTTTTTAATTTCTTCTGTTCACAGAAATGCCCTTCGGGGTCGTGATAGATCGATTTATAAATCATAAAGCAAGCGCAATCAATTTGTTTATTTCTGAAATTTGGTGCAGTGTTAACTGATCGCAGAGCTTTAGGTAAAATGTAATGTGTCTTGAGGTTTTGCTTTTTATGCAAAAAGTAGAAATAGAAACCGATATATGTACATGTGCGCATATATGTGTGCGAAACGTGTGCATGTTTACACTGATACATAAACATTTATGTTTGCGTTCGCACACGTACATACTCACGCACACACCAACACACATATTCATATATATACGTATTGAAAACGAATATAAGAAAAATGCTAATAGACATGAAAAATAATCTTACTCTTTCAATATTTAGAATGACAGCCCAAGCTCTGATGAATCGTAAGAAATAACCTGAGGTCAAAAATGTGATTTGCTAGCTAGAAATAATACATCCAATTATACTCTAAACTCGATCAATAAATGTTGCTTATATATCAAATATAGTTTCAGTTTCTGCTGCGTTTTGATCATGACAGTGATTGATGAGGTTTGTTTTGACGTTTTTAATGAGGGCTACCGTAACATTGCTGCAACTGTTTTGTAGTGAACAGATTCGAGTCAACTAAGCAAACAAAAATCTTAAGTGTACTCTAAAGCTATTATTTTTTGTTCATCGCGATACATGAAAAATAATAGGTTTACTGTCAACAGGAGAGCCTTTTTAACCGAGCTGACTGATTACGGTAGTCCTCATTAACATACCAACCAAGAATAATTGCAAAAGCCGAACTACTTCAAACAATCAAATTTTAGAACACCATGAAGTACTTGATGCTGGTTTGGTGATCTGTATTTTCTAACTCATGGTCAGTCAAATTTAGTCTGTCTTTAATGCCAAGTCCTATTCTCTCTACAGCGTGATAGTGCCGCTGAGCCTCGCTACTCAACTTGAGGTTGGGTAGTTATGCAAGGTACATCGAGTCGCTATGAAAATAAAAAATGTAAACTACAGCTCAGCAAACAAGTTCTGAATTTAGAACAAACCTTCTGGCATTGAAGAGATAGCGTGTCTCACGAATGAGTTGCTGTAATGAAACAAAATTCGTAACGCATTCTACTCGGAATGTAATTCATTACAGCGCTCCGATGGCCCATTATCGAGCTTCAAGGACGGCTAGTTAAGGCTGCTTATGACCATGCAAACTCGTTAAATGCTGGTGAAGTAAACTCATTAACTTCTGCTACTCATCTCGCCGAGAGCGAACTTTAACGGTCCTGCGCTCTCCTTTGAAGCAACAGTTGAAAGATCAACTAAGGTAACCTCTTGCGAAACCCCTGATAAGATGTGCCGTAGGCTTACTATACGATAAAAAAATGAAAAATATTCTATACAAGCCATCATCAAGTATAGCAGCCATCACACTAACCAAGCTGTGCAACTACATATGAAACGGAAGTTGAGTTGCAGTGAGTAATTTAACTGCGTTCGAAACTAGCTTACACTTTCGTCCTCGTAGTTGCACTCTAGCCAACAAGCATATAATCATCTCAAGCTCATTGATGCTGTTTCCTTTTTTATTATTCAATTATTAAACTTCTTGAATTTAAGATTTTCTTAAACCCTAGTAAATTATTTGCACGGTTGCCTCAGGGAGAATTATTCACTCATTTAATGGAGCACAGGCTTGCCTGAGAAACAAGACTTGAAACGAAAATTTCACTTCGTGTGCTAAACATAAGCATTCAATGAAAATATAGCGATAATAATTGATGAAGACTTTGACAGCTAAAAATCTCTTCAACAGTATATTTTTCAACAATAAGCTTCCTGACCACAACAAAACAATGATTTTGGTAAACTTTTTCTGAAACATTTATTTCACAATCACTTAGTCTCTCAGTTTCCTTCTAAAAAATATTTCTGGCACCTCTCGATTTGCACAACTTTATTCGTTCTGATAGGCTGTTCAAATTAGTAAACTATTTTTACAATTGAAACTAATGGCGGGCTAGCGCCACAGGCTGGCATGTGTGTTTGGATTACCAGACCACGTTCAGACTGGAGAATAAATTTATTTCCCAAATGTGTTCAGATCCTGAAGTGTTCAAATCACAGTCTACTCGTCAGAAATAAGGCAAATAGAACAACATGGGACAATCAGACCTTTACTCCAAATATTTAATAATCAAATTTATACTGATAGTAGGCATCATCAAAGGAGTGAACGCGAATGTAACCATCCTCGCCTCCACTGGCGTAACCTTTGCCGGACGGGTGGAATGCGAGCGAGTTGATGGGTCCGAAGTGGCCTTTGACGCGACCGAACTCCTCCTCAAAGACGAGATGGAAGAACCGAGCGTCGAACTTTCCTTCCCTGGTGCTGGTGGTCGTGACGTCCATGGCTTCCTGACCGCCTCCCAGCACGACGTACGGGTATGTGTCCAGCAGCGGAGATATAGCAGCGCTCTTGACAGGCCTCTCTGTCTTGTATTTTTTCATGGGCTCTAGTGTCTCGTAGTCCCAAAGCCTAGCAGTTGTGTCTTTGCTGGCAGTGATCAACAGCGAACCATCATGGTTGAGCTGCATGTCGTCAATTTGATGCGCGTGTTCCTGGCGGCCGTCCAGCTGGGATGGAGAAATAAGATGATAGTAACGTCTCTTTTGCCTGAACATTGGCTTTCATATTATTACAATTTCTGGATGGATTTTCCAGAGCCTATAGATAGATAGAATACTGTTATTGGTGAACAATTACCGATTTATAACCTTAAAACACCTTGTCAAAATTCTCAATACTGATGAGCAAGACGTAAAACGGCAAAGAATGCAGAAGCAAACACCTTGTCAAAATTCTCAACACGGATGAGAAATAAGACATATAACTACAAAAAATACAGACCCAACCGCCTCATCAAAATTCTCAGCATTGGTGTATAATCAAGACATAAAACTGCTAAGAATACAGAGGTAAACATCTCGGCAAAATTCTCAACACTGATGTATCATAAAGATATAAAACTACGAAGAACACAGATTCAACAGGAGGCGTCCTCTATCTATCTCCCTGCCCCACAAACCTTCTTGCCAGTGCGGACGTCCCACTTGGTGATGGAGCCATCCTCGTGCCCTGTGACGATGGTGGCATCCAAGTTACCCCACAGGACTGACAAGCCCTTTGTCAAACCCGGCGTGATGGGCATGCGCATCATCGGGCTGTCTGTGATGAGATACACTGTTAGCAACAGGTCTCTTTCCAGTATCAAAATAATTAACATAAAATGCTGAACTTGCCTTACAAAATAAGTAGTTTTTAATAAATGAGCAAAGCTGGAAAAATTAAGTTCAACAGCAATTAACACTTCGACCGCAACAAGCGCCACCGGTGGCCATCGAGGGGATTTTTATAATGCTCCTGACTGACCAGTAATCACAAACTCAATTTTCTTAAACCCCTAATTTAAACTAAATAAAGGCATGATCCAGTATACGTTTGCTAATTCCAAAACTACTTATTACGATTGACTCTAAATTTGAGTTGAATATTGAATTCAAGTTAATCAATTGTAGTGAAAGTGTAGAAAGAAGAGAAAGTCTAACTCTAAATATCATGAAGGCTTCCATGATATAAAAGCAGTGATAACTAACCTTCTACATCCTGACGCTCTCTGATGTCTGTGATCCTCAACTCTGACTCCTGCCCCATCATCTTGTCTGTGGTGTAGGCAATCAGGGAGCCTGAATAGGAAAAACTAACTCCACGAATGGATGACTTGGCCTTCACGGAGCTGATGCAAACTCCATTGCTCACATCCCACACTCTGCAAAAACAAAAATTTATCATGTTACACCCACAAAATATGTTACAAACTGAGCATTTTTTTCAGACCTAACAAAAAATTGATGGTTGACAATCAAGAAATACCATGAGAAGAAGATACTGAGATAAATGGTGGCCTGCAACAAGATAAACTCTTGAGAACTCAACTTGCCATCATAAAATTGCCCCCAATTTTCCCTCCAGGAATAATACGTCTGACTCACTTGACACTCTGGTCAGCAGCTCCTGACACCATTTTTTTAGAGTCGTAAGACACATCAATGGACCACACGGCTCCCTGGTGGCCATCAAATGTCCCTAGGCGCTCCCCATTGATGGAGAACCAAACATTTGGTGTGGGGTCCTTGGAGGCCGTGAACAGCAAGTCTCCTTCAGAGTTGTACTTGATTTGGGTGATGGAGCGCTCATGCCCATGGAGCATAATAGGCTTCTGTAAATGAAAAAAAAATTTAGAGTCAGGAAAAGGAAATGATCACATTTCTGAACAATGTACACAACTAGTATGTGCAAGTAAGTGCAAATAAAACTTTTGTAGGTGAATATTGAATAAGAGATACATTCAAATCAAGATGTATTAAGCCAATAATAATTAACCACATTTGAAAATTTTACATCTTTTGAAATCTCTTTTACATCTCAATCTTGATTGGGACAATGCTGAAGAATGGAGAATTCGACATACAAGATAGCAAGGGTATTTACACCATACTGAAATACATACCATAAATGTTTAGGTATGAAACACTCATGAGAAGAAAAAAGTGCATATGGAAGATCAGTTAGCTAAAATCATTAGCTAGTAATTTTGAAAGTTCAGAAGTAATTACATCCTTGATTTTTAAAAGATTGGGCAACAGATTTTTATTTCATCAAAATAATTGAATTTAGTATTAAAACAGGCATGGTGCATGGGTACTATAACAATAGTGTAAATTTGGTATTCTAAACAGAAAATTTTATACTGTTCATTCATACTATAGAAGTTGAGTCACATTATACTTGAAAGCTTTACTTTTATTACACACTAGTTCTTGACAGATGCTTTTATCCCATCTGATAATTTTTTTATTTGTCGATTACAATTCTTGAAACAAACAGCTTTCAGAAGTGCACCTGTAAGCTGATGCCTAAAATAGGTTTTCATATTCGGTTGACATTGTCGCATTGCTAATTAACACATTCACTACAATTGCTACTTTGGTTGTCTTTCGCAATTGTCCAACCCTGCATTAGCTTGGCACTCGCCACAGTGACGGAAGTAGGCAAGTACCTCAGTGTAACTCTAAGCAACATGTAGATACAATGAACTATGTTGGACAAACATTGTTCAACCTTCACCCACATAATAATTTATTGTTAACACTCATATAGGGCAAAATGTGCACAGCGACTCCGAGGTGCATATTTTACCCAATACCTGTGCGTTGCTAAGAGCAATGACTCCGTGACATGTTGGTACAACTTTGGTACCCATATCTTTGAGGCATAAGTGCCTATATTCTAGATGTACACTCGGTATTTTTTATCAGCATTTGATGTTATGATACAAATTTACATTATATCTGGCTTGATTGTGCCATAAATTAATTATAAATACATTTATTTTCAGCCATGGATGCTCCAACCTTACGTAAAAGTAAAAGCACAGCAGTGATTGAAGAGATTCTTCTACCAGAGAATACTGTCATGATGAATTCAGCTCATATTCAGATGAATTATCAGAAGGAGAAGCTGAGAACATGTTGGTTAATGAAAGTTTTCAATGACAATGAATGACATACTGCTTGCTGATGCATTATTTTCAAGTTATTCAACTTTGAAATTTTTGTTTTCCATAGCAGTTCCAGTCAGTTGCGCGCTTGAGCTGTTAGAGTACGTTTGGGTACTTTTTAATTTATTATTAGCCCACCCTGTGGAGCCTGAACCCACTTCTAGGATGTTTTAGTTAGTAACACAATAAACGTTATCACCCAAAAATATTAGCGGGGCTATAGAAGTGAATACTTAAATCTAAGGTATTCACTTCTACAGTTTTGCTAATGTTCTACGGTGGCTGCCATATTGAAACTGATGTCAACTGCATTTAAATTTCAGTATTCACTACTCGAGTCCCGCTAATATTTTTGGGCGATAATCTTTATTGTGTTATTAACTAAAACATCCTAGAAGTGGGTTCAGGCTCCACAGGGTGGGCTAATAATAAATTAAAAATTACCCAAACGTACTCTAACAATTCAAGCGCGCAGCGCAACTGCTATGGAAGACAAAAATTCAAAACTTGAATAACTCTAAAATAATGCATTAGTAAGCAGAATGTCATTCTTGTAAAACATTTTTAAATGTGTTCCTTTGGTGATTCTTTGGAACAGAATTTTTAATTTCTGTGAATGGGTTAAACCGCATATTGACCTTGCTGTTGATATCCACTCAGCGTAAGCTTCATGGCCTATGCAACACATTTAATACTTTATTATTTAACTTGAGCAAGTTTTTTATACATATATGTATTTAGAAATAAAATCAAGCAAAAACTAACTAATATTTTTTCTCAGATTTTATGGTCAATTTTTTGGCATTGAAGCATAAACATTTTTTCAACTTAAAAAGGAAGCAAGCACCTGCTTATATACAAAAAAACATGCTAGGACAATTTTGCTGATATTTCAGGATAGTGACTGAAATTATCTTAGAAGAATGTTTGGTAAATCTGAAGTAGATGTCAGTTATCAATTTTCCTATTTTTAGTGCCTCAACTTAATTAATTGAATCAAAATAAACAAGTTTTCTTCTATGCACTCTCCGCCTCAAATGAGTATTTTCCGATTTATAGTGGTAAGTTTAGTTTTGTCTTTGATGACGATTGCGTTGGAAACGAGTGCGCATTGCAGTGTTGCTGTCCGACGTGCTCCTTGAATTACTTGCCGCTTCAAACACTGGAGTTGCGGTAAGTCGTTTACTGCTAAAACTAATAAAATACTCATTTGAGACGGAAAGTGCAAAGATGAAAACTTGGTTATTTTAGCTCAATATTGAGTTTAATGTTGTCAACGAATTTCATAATTTCGTAGGTATAGATAGGTAATATAGTCGATTTTAAGACGTTTTACATGAATGACATTCTACCCGGTGATGCGCGATATTTTTTAATTATTCAACTCTGAAGCTGGCTTGTGCGCATTATGGAAGCGCGCGCGGCTAGCGTATTTCAATCAATAACGGAAGCTAACCTCTTATTACAAACGTAAAGAGGTTGGGTCGTGAGGGGTAGCCACAGTTCTTTTAGTGAAAAGTATAAATAAAGCTTCTAACCCACCCGTTAGGGTGATGATCGCAATCTTGTTTACATTGGCACCAAAATGGCGGCGCCCATGGCGGCAGCCATCTTTCAGTCGATGTGAACAAACGTCACTAGAAACCTTTATTTATAATTTTCACTAAAAGAACTGTGGCTACCCCTCACAACCCAACCTCTTTACGTTTGTAATAAAGGTTAGCTTCCGTTTTCATTGCAAAAACAATGACTGCTTTTGCGCAAATAAGGCCATTCAGGAGCTCCGTTTGTATAACTTCAAACTTAAATGACTAGAAAACTAAGCATTTCCGGGCACATTGTCATTCATGTAAAACGTCTTAAAATTGACTATATTACCTGTCTATACATACAAAATTATGAAATTTGTTGACAACATTAAACTCAATATTGACCTTATTTTGATCTAATTAACTATGCTAAGGCATCAAAATTTACAAAATCAATAACTGACATATCCTTCAGATTTACCAAATTTTTCCTTAACAATTAATTAGAGTGTTGGGAAGCTAAGGGTTAAATCAGACCTAATTTTTTTGGCAATGGCCTTCAATGTTTACTTTCAATTTCATAACTATTTGTAAAGTGTACTAAGAAACAAGGGTAAATCTGAAGGAGATGACAGTTGTCGATTTTCTACTTTTTGGTGCCTGAACCTAATTAATTGAATCAAAATAAACAAGTTTTCTTCTATTCTTTTTTCGTCTCAAATGAGTATTTTACGATTTATAGCGGTAAGTTTAGTTTCGTTATTGATGACGAATGCGCTCGAATAAACAGCTACTCATTGGTTTTCGAATTTTTGTTGCTTCAAACATGGTAATAACATCGAAATGACCAACTTTTATTCTATACACTTTATTCGTCAAATAAGTATTTAACGAGGTATAGCGGTAGGTTTGGTTTTGTCTTTCAAGACAGAGCGCTGGAAGCGAGACGCCATTGCAGTATTGCCATACAACTCGATCAAAGAATTTCTTTCCGCTTCAAAGACTGGAGTTGCGGTAAGTCATTTACCGCTATAACTAATAAAATACTCATTTGAGACAAAAAGTGAGATAGAAGAAAACTTGTTAATTTCAATCTAATTAACTATGCTTAGGCATCGAAATTTACAACATCGACAACTGTCATCTCCTACAGATTTACCGAAACAAGTTTCAAAATCATGTAGCAAATATGGAGAGTTGATGTGATTACACTTTTAAAAATTGTCATGACAAGAGAGACACAGCAAAGAAAAAGGTCAATATTTATTTTAGGTGCGGCACGGAAATTAATAATTTGGGGGCAAATAATCAATAAAAGAACACATTTTAAGATGTTTTACATGAATGACATTGTGCTCGCTGATGCATTATTTTTGAATAATTGTACTTTGAAGTTAGCGCAAGCGCGCGCGCGCCGGCGCCATAATTTAGTTAACAAGGGTAGTTAACCCGCCTATTACAAACGTGAAAAGGTTGGGTCGTGAGGGTTAGCCAAAGTTCTTTTAGTGAAAATTATAAATAAAGGTTTCTAGTGACGTTTGTTCACATTGACTGGAAGATGGCTGCCGCCATGGGCGCCGCCATCTTTGTGCCGATGTAAACAAGATTGCGTTTGTCACCCTAACGGGTGGGTTAGAAGCATTATTTATACTTTTCACTAAAAGAACTGTGGCTAACCCTCACGACCCAACCTCTTTACGTTTGTAATAAGGGGTTAGCTTCAATTATTAATTAAATTACGCTTGGCGCGGTCACTTCCTATAGCGCGCGACAGCCAACTTCAAAGTTCAATAATTCAAAAATAACGCATCAGCGAGCACAATGTCATTCTTGTAAAACGTCTAAAAATATGTTCTTTTATTGATTATTTTCCCCCAAATTATTCATTTCCGTGCCGCACCTAAAATAAATATTGACCAAGAAAAATTATGACGTCTGAATTTTATAAATAAAATTTTGCTTATTCTTTATCTAGTATTTGGCACATGATGCTTCTTGACCATTAACTCTTTATCCTTCTCTAAGAAGTTTCAAAAAATAATTATATATTAGAAAACATTTCTGAGTATTTTCAAACGGGCACATAGTTGCATTGGAAATCCAATTTTAGTACACCGCAAAGTTGGTAAAATAGTAAGATAATAGGTAAAACACACCCAGTTAAAATGGAAACTAATATTTTACTCATCTATTAGTTCCCGGTATTGGAAATGTTTGACATACTGCAGGGAGGGCTGATCCAAGTAATCTTATATGATTAATCATAGCTACTTAATTTACTGAATAATTTCTCACCATTTTGACAGATGTTAGATAAAACAAATAATAAATCACAACAAAATATCGCAGTTTCTCACAACAGCTACTTCAGCAGCGCAAGTATTTTTACAGCGATAATTTCAGGATTATGATT
Source organism: Morinoia aosen (assembly GCA_030386875.1). Taxonomy (NCBI): domain Eukaryota; kingdom Metazoa; phylum Arthropoda; class Malacostraca; order Amphipoda; family Talitridae; genus Morinoia; species Morinoia aosen. Next base: position 25,871,040 of record CM059564.1, on the reverse strand, counting down.
TAGCGATAAAATAAGAACTGAACTGTACTGAATGTCAACTAGAAGCAAAGGTTCCGTGTACAGATGTGTAAAATAGTAAAATTACTTCCATCAATATTTGTCCTGTAATTCACCACTATATAAACAATGGGAACATAAATTTTAAACATCTAGAAATTATTAAGAAAGTCGATGGTTGGTACTTATACACAGCACGAAAAATTTCAAAAATTATTCACAGCTTCAGTACGTACTGGAAAAGTACAGTTGTTACGAATTTTTATCGCTAACTTTTCTATCTTTCATTACATTGTACTACATGCATAAAAATTTTGTACTATGCATATGCAATGTGATTTCTTGTAGACGAATATTCATGTACATGCATGTATCATATATATATATATATATATGAAGCTCATATATCCAAATATACATTTATATTCCTGTCCTAAAATGTTCTTAGTCTTGTGTGACGATGTGTCGTTTCTTACACTTGTAGCATACCGCTACATAAGCGTAAAAATTATAAATTTACCATTCATACTTAAATAAATTAATTAGTAGCATTAAAAATCTTACTATAATTTATTATTAATTATTTTCTACTTCTAATTCACCATCATTGAAGTTTTTGTGTAAATGCATGAAATAATAAAAATAACACTTGACATTTTTCGAGAGAGAAGCCCTCTGGTGGCAACACTGCGCAGTTGCGCGTCTCTTCTTTCGAAAAGCCACTTCTTACTTTGGCGTCCTACTAGCGGTGTTACAGCAAATTCTCGTGAGTTTAAAAGTGTTTGAAAATAAAGCGTGTTCTTTCTTCGTTCTCGTGAGTAATCAATGTTAGAATATAATCGTGTTTTTCTTCGTGTTCAGTGAGTATTAATCGTTGACAGTGCAGTGTTGTTACGATACGTAGTATGCGTGGAAATTGTGATGTAGCATGTTTTTTTCATTCAGTGCTTTCTTTGTCTTTTTCTCAACGTGACTTAGCGTAAAAATATTGCGTCAAATGTGCATTGCATTTCCGTGTCATGATTTTATTATCAAAGCATAATCATGTTCGTTCCTTTTCTTTACGATAATCTACTAATCTACGATAATCTCTACTCGGAATGAATGCGGCGAAATTTGCCGGCGTTCATTGTCGATAGCGTCTTTGTGTAATGGCGGAACCTCACACCGTCGTCTCTTGTCACTACTCTGTGACTATAAATACCATAGGCATGTGTTATAGTAGCATTTATTCTTTTTTTTTACAAACCGACTTGCAGTAGTTTAAATTACGAAAAGTATTCATGCCTATGCTTGATAAATTTTGGAATTTCATTTCTTAATTCCATACTCATGGAAACCTATCGTATACCGCACTTATTTCAATATAAAACATTTCAATAAAATTTAATTTAACTCATCGCATTCTTGTGACAAAACACCCACTACTATCTGCCTATCTTAAGTGTGTGCAAATTGCTGGCGGCTCTGGCTGAGGCCGACGCGTAAAGTCGCCGGCTAAATCGCCACACGGAATTTTCATGCTTTCGTGTTTTCCTTCTTCCCGTATTTTCTGCCTGTGAAATCAACGCTTAGGTTTTTCCTTTTTCCTTTATCATTGGGGATATATATTATTCCTTAATCCTTTTATCATTGCAATTGATCTACCAGGATTTTTCAGTAGGATTTATATCCATGAACTTTTAGGATTTTTTATGTTTTTTTTTTACTGCGTTCAAAAGTGCAGTCACTTGATATTTTCACGATATTCTCGTGTTTACTTGCCCGCAGTCTCTGTAAGGAATCACGATCTTTATTACCGGAAGTTCTTAAACCTAATACTCAGATTTTTAAAGCCAGAGGCATTAGTGATTAAACAATTTATTTATTGATAAAATCTGTCAACCAAAAATCTGTCCTATCTCTTTTGAGTTTGCCAAAAGTGAGAATCCTAAAGTAGCCGGAGTCAAACCTGTAGGAGTTTCTCGAATTTCTCCGTGTGGGAAGAGTTGTCATTATTATGTTGGATTGTCAGTAGTGGAATGTCTTGATGTCTCTCCTGGAATGTTTCATCCAGCGTCTTGGACCCCTGTGCAGGACCTCTACATCATCGCCATACACGCAACACTCACAGTTTCGAATCTCCCTGGGTTCCCTGAGTGCCATGCTGATTGCTATTCTCACATAAGCAGTGACTAAACTTGCTCCCACTAATATGAGCACGTCACTTAACTTTCTCCTGCTAATGTGCTAATGTGCTGACTTGATTCTGCTCACATGAGCCTGAGTTAACTTGCTCACTCACACCCCACCTTATTTTGGAGTCATTAGTTATACCGGAACTACGTCACTGACCCTCGCTCAATTATCTCAAATTGCCTAATTCAACTTCCCAAATACAACTCACTCATCGTGCCTACTCCATCGTGTGCCGGCCTTCGTCAACGCCAGCCTGGTCCTCCGGCAAGGATTGCCCACCTAGACAAGCTCTCCGAGATCAAGATCCAAGCCAGTTTTCCTGGTTTTCCTCTTCCAATAAACTCCACCTAAAAACGAGCTGAGTCCAAAACCGCTTTTCATTATCCCTCTCATAATCTTCCCAGAACATTTCGAGAATTGATCGAGTTTTTTTCTTAGCCGTTCAAATTAATATTTACATTCAACCACCCTACGGCGAGAAAACCCGACACACTCCTAGAGTTTATATGAACCACACTATTTTAGGTTGTTTGACTTTTCGTATTGTCCAAGCTATGTTGCAAATGTTATTCTTCTTCTTTATCGATGATCCGGAGGGATCTTGAAAGTCGTTGGACTTCTTCAGCAGAAATCCGTGTAACCTGACATCTTGTACTTCGGCAGCATAAGCAGGGTCAAGCAAATCCCCCGATACTGCAGCACTTTTCTTTCTTGAGTTCTCAATATTGCTGGACCTCTTGAGCAGCTGTCTGCAGAGGCTAACAGCTTATTGAATCAAGTTAATTTCATTAGACACAGATGTAATACAGACAAAATCAGAACATTTATAGTTGCTTACATCTATTAGTAGCACCAAGGAAGTTCACCAAGGAGCGGAGAATGGCAAATTGTACATGGGATTGGTATTCACCAAATCCTAATACATTTTTCAGATTCAATTCAAGGTTAAATTTTACAAAAGGGAGACATAAGTGCAGTCTGGCAGCCTCATATTGAGGACAACTGAGCAAGAAGTGCTCAATGGTCTCTGAAACACCACACTCGGGGCAGAGAGGGCTTTGACACAGGTTAAATCTACTCAGATGAGAAAGGACACCAACATGACCGATTCTAAATCGGCTAATAATACACTGAAATTTTCTTGACATAGCACCACCCAATCTAAACTTTGGTCTGCTACTCAATTCATACATAAATCTTCCCTTCCCGGATCCCCTCACTTGATTTCCCCAACACTCGCTCCAGTAGTCTAACATTTTGTTTTTCAGTTGGCTAACCTGCTCCTCATAACTTAGATAAGTGAGTACTGATTTAATATTTTGGTGACCCATTTTTGCGCACCGATCCACTATCTCATTTCCCATTATGCCCGAATGTGCAGGGATCCATTGTAACTGAATCCTGTTCTTCAATTGTACCACAATTTTTGAATTCTTCTACTAAAAACCTCATAGGTAGGGTTATTCAAGTTTAATATAATATCCAGAGAACATCTAGAATCAACAAAAATGACCACGTTATGATTTGACAGGTTATCAGTAGTATAATTTACAGCCTGTAAAATTGCAAATAGCTCTGCTCCCACAATTGAGTGACCTGGGTTTAGGAGCCAGGAGGTACATATTTTTAGATGTGGCACATAAATAGCAGCAGATGCTGATCCTGTTTGTAGCTTGGAACCATCTGTAAAAATTCTATAGGGATTACAATATTTTGATGTTACATGCTCTTCAAATATATGATTTACTTCAGCTGCTGTAAGGGATTTAACATCAGGAAATTCAACACACACATTAGATGAGATATCCATATACGGACTAGTGAGCTGTTCAATTTGGGATCCTGGAGGAGAAAAGTTAAACTGAATTTTTTTCATTATTTCTGTGCGTTTCAGTGCAAGCTCACTTTTTGGAGGGGATCTGAATAGCTCAATTTTAGCTGGGAACTCTTTGGGCTCAGCATCCAAGAAACTGCATCTCAAACACCACTTCAGGAACAAGTAATCAAGGTACAATTTCAGAGGCATAATGAATGCTTCAGCTTCCATTGAGGAAACTGGAGATGTTTTCCGTGCACCCAAGATGGATCGCAGAGCTGAGTTTTGGATCACATTAATTAATTTAAAACTACTTTCAGGAAGCTTTGTGAATATCACATGTCCATACATAAGTTTGCATCTAATGTATGATGCATATACCTGACGCAACAACTTTTGAGAAGATCCCCACGAGATCCCGGACAATGCCCTGAGAACCTGCAGCCGTTGTTGACACTCTGTTTTAACATTTTGTATATGTGGTAAGAAGGTAAGTTTAGGGGAATCCAGTGTTATTCCAAGTACATGCTGTTTATTAGTTGTGTCTATTGTTTTAGAATTTAATCGTAGGTTAATCAATGGTACATATTTTTTACGAGTAAAAATTTGATACTTAGTTTTGTCCACATTTATGGCTAGTTTCCATTTCCTCAACCAGTGTGTCAAGCCATTCAGGTAGTTCTGCATCGTCCGCTGGATCTCGCCTGGGGACCTCCCACTTGCAACTATTGTCACATCGTCCGCATATGAGATGCATTGGATGCCCTCCATCTGAGGCAAATCATGGAGCATCACATTAAACAGCAGGGGGCTCAAAACTGCACCTTGGGGCAAACCACAACCAAGAATCTTATCAGATGAGACAGCGTCTGCCACCCTAACTCTAACACGTCTATTGCTCAAGTATGATCTTAACCATAAGACAGTGCGTATGTCACAGCCAATGTTTATAAGCTTATGCAAAAGTCCAGCATGCCATACAATATCATAAGCACTCTCCAAATCAACATAGACAATCAAACAATACATTTTTTTTGACCAGGCTTGTGAAATACAGTTTTTAATTAGAGCAAGGGCATCATACGTAGATCTCTTTCTGCGGAACCCAGTTTGATAGCAAGAGAAGATCTTCTTTTTTTCTAAAAAGTAATCAAGTCGACGTTTGACAATCTGTTCCATGATTTTTGAGAGACAGGAGAGCAAAGTAATAGGTCGATATCCATTGGGAGCTGAATGGTCTTGTTTGGGTTTCTTTACTGGACATATAATTCCCAACTTCCATGCTTCTGGGAAGTAACCACTCATGTAACTTTTGTTAAACAAATAGAGAATGTGTTCTTTGAATGACTGCGGTGCCTGACTGAGGAAAGCATAGAGAATATCATCAGAACCAGGGCCAGTATTCTTCACATGTTTTAAACTCCTCTGTAATTCATGCATTGCTATTTGAGAACTAAGGTGTGTATTTCCTACCTGCACTGCTGAAAGGTTAGAGATGGTATTTCCAATTGTCTTAGAAAATTCATCACCTAATTTTATCGAGTGTCTACAGAAATGGGCCAGTAATAATTCAGCTTTGTCTGCTGTGCTGCCTGCTATTTCACCTACAGTTGGATTTGGATTGATAGAACTACCTTTCATTGAGCGTATCAACCTCCAGACATTGCCAACACCAGTGTTCGAGTCCAGAGTGCTTACAAAACTCGTCCAACTTTTGATTTTCTTCTGCTTAATGATTTCCTTGGCCTTTCTTTCATGATCCTTATACAAATGCAAATTTTCTGCCGTGGGATGTTTTGATAATTTATTTCGAGCTTTCCTTCGCTTTGCTACAGCCAAAGCGCTCTCTCTATCCCACCATGGTGTTTTCCTACTAACTACCCAAGCCGATGAGGATTTGGGGATGCACCTGCTGGCAGCATCCTGGAGCCCTTTTGTTAAAGCTGTATTCAAGTCGTCAACTGAGAGGCTAGCTATCTGACTTATTTGGAATTGAGATAATTCTTCTTTAAAACCAGCCCAATTTGCATTTTTCAAAATCCATCTACGTAGATGGTTGTCGGACTTTTTAACTACTGTGCCAAAAGTACATTCGATTGGATAATGATCGCTCCCAAGATCCGCACCTCTTTCGAAAAACCCACACGCAAGAAGAGTTGGAGGGACAATACACAAATCTAATGTAGAACTTGTCCCCACACGTGAGTCAATATAAGTGGGCAAGTCAGGAGGGTTAAGTACTCCAAGAGAGTTCTCATCTAGAAGTCTACACAGGTTCCTTCCTGAAGCATTTTGTCGGTTCTTACAGTCCCACAAAGGTGCATGAGCATTCATGTCCCCAATGAATATAAACAATTCACTCATCTGATCATAATAATGATACAACTCTTCAAAACCAATACACGCATTAGGATTATAAATATTACATATATCTATATAACCATAAGAACAAAACACTTTAATTGATGCAATTTCTAATTTACCATTCAAGAACTTATCAACATTATTCACAGAATAGTTAACATCATTCCTGATCACAAAGCATAGCCCACCTTTGGCTCCATTTTCTCTATGGGACCACACACAATTATAGCCTATGAATTTAGGCTCATTAGTTTTAATCCATGTCTCACACAAACATAGTATGTCAGGCTTTTTTTTGTACAGATAGAGTTTCACTTCTGCTAACTTTGAAGATAAACCATTACAATTGAATTGATATAAATAAAAATTTTTTCTGAGGCACCATTTCTTTTGATCCTCTGATCGCAGATTTTATAGTTATACATCATTTTTTATTTATGCTGATCCCAATCTCTTATTTCTTTTAGAGTGGGATATAGGTATTTGAGAAGTTTTAGTATTTTTTCCTGATATTGTAATATTTTCCATGGCTGTGTCACTTTTGTTGTGAGGATTTACTTTATTGTGATACTCACTAAGTAGTTGGGAGCCAATTTTTTGGCCAAGATGATTTCTAATCATTCCCAGAAGCAGTAGGCCTCGTTGACGCTTGTTTTCATGATTTAAGTTTGATGAGAATGCTTCCATCATAAACTTGCCCAGGCGAGAAAAGAAATCCTCAAACATGGCTTGCACATGAGTTTCAATTTTTTTTACCACTGTTTGCACTAAACTTCCATCAGAGACAGTACTTTCTTGTGAGGACATACTACCTTCAAAGTGAGTAGCAAGTACATTCTGCTCTGGTTGATTTGGTTTAGTTTGGGGGATCCTTCTTGGTAAATAATACGATCCTTGAGATTGATGTACATCAGCCGGGACAGTCACATGTTTAGGTTGAGAAGTTTTTAAAGCTGAAGCATATGTTTTTTGATTTTCCATTGAACTTAGGATTTGGGAACTTTCTTGCCTGGAGGCATCTTTTTCTTTGTTCATTTGAGAGCTTATCACAGTAGAAGTAGTCTTGGTTTTTTCCAAGATAGATTCAAAATTATTGGTGGTCTCAGAGATGACTCGCTTCCGAGCTTCTGAAAATGAGACTCCTTCTTTCATTAGTGCTTGTATTTGTAAAGCATTTTGTATGTAAGGGCATTCTTTAGAGCTGGCCACATGATTTCCCTTGCAGTTAGCACAGAGGGGAGTGGGAGCGGTACAATTTTCTTTAGTGTGTCCACCACCACAAATTAAACACCTTTCACCAGATGAACACCCACTTGCAAAATGTCCGTGTCGTTGGCATTTGTAGCATCGGATAGGTGGAGGTGAATATGGACTTACTTGGAAATTCATGAATTCAATTTTTATTTGTTTTGGAAGATCTCTACCTTGAAATTGGACTTTAACACTTAGAGAACTTTCTTTTTTACCATTCGAAAACTTTGGCAATCTTACCATGTTTATGATTTTAGCATTTCCACTAGTGGCAATTGGAATGAGATCTTCCAAATTGACATCATAGTCAATTGGCCTGATTACTCCAAAAGTGGATTGTGCAGACTCAGACCGTGGTTTATAACACCGAACTGCAAACTTTCCCACGCTGCTCACTTTCAACAATCTTGCCATTTCCTCTTCCGTGGCTTCCTTGAGCTCTACTGCAATCAAGTTTCTTCGTTTGTTAACTCTTATTTCCTCAACGTAGTCATAGTTTAGTACTTCCTTTAATCCCTGGGCAACTCCAAATGGATCATATGTCATTTTTTTCTTGATTGCTCCAACTAAATTGTTGTTTGACTCTTGCAGTTGTGTGATCAGGATAGTGCTTGCCTTATCTTTAGATGCCAAAGTTTTATTAGTTGGATATACTCTTCTTGATTTAGGGGAGATAGATTTGCATGTTTTTTTAACGGTTTCACAATCAGAGTTAGAGCTTGAGAGGCTCACACTAGTTCTTCCTCTTTTTTTTGATAGTTTGTTGTTCTTGAACCATGTTCCCTGAATTATGGATTCATTCGTTTCTTCATGGATCATCACTTTTCGCCATTGTTAGGCTCTTCATCACTATCACTAGCAGGGTTGGTGTCCAGCAGTTGCATCTCTTCAATTTCACTGCAGGGATCATCTGACTCTCTCAGATCGCTGTAGCGGTTAGTTAATGGCAGTTCTGCCATTTTAAATTAGAAGGTAGCCCCAGAAGGGGCCACCCACAAAAAGCAATTAACAATCACCAGAACACAATTAGTAATTTAACAAATAAAAAAACACAATTACAAAAAAATACGGCAAGTACACAATTACAAAAATGAAATATCGTTAAGTGGCCCACCCCAGATGGAGAGGAGAGAGCCAGTTGCGGATATAATGAAGATGGCTAATGAGATTTATTAGATGTCTTGGTAATACTTATCAGTTTTCGCAAGAGCTTGTCAAAGTATGGTCTTTACTCGACGAAAGCAACTGCCTCTCTCCGCAAATGTTATTGGTAGCAGTGTACAACGATCCTTTTCATATTTTTTGAATCTGGTGAAATCATTTGTGCCCGCATTATTAGCTTACGAAATATCATAATTTTATGTTATGGAAAAACATTTTATTTTCTCCCAGCTGGTTATTTAGCATACCGATTGAAACGTAACGATGAAAAATGGTCTCGAATGTGGACCTCATAGTTTTACACGCAAATAAATTTAAGCTTATTCATTTTACTTTCAACTTTAATCCCTCATTTCACATGTGCCTATGTTCGTATGCTCAAGTTTCAGTATGAGTGTGCACTGAAGAGAAAGTTTTAAACAATGTATCACATATATTATGTTTTATTAATCACTTGTCCTTAAATTCATTGTCAAAATCAGACTAACGTAACGAAGGGAACACATTTTTTCGTAATTTTCTCCCAATCATTTGCTTCGAAATTAACATGAATATTACGATAGGGGTGTGTGAATAGCAGGTAAGGATCTAAATATATGAAATTATTTTAAAGCATTTTTCACTCCCATTAAAACATTTGAAAATGCAATGAAATTCATTCTATGTAATACCTTTATAGACCATCCTTTTTATACTTTTCTTATTCCTCTCGTATAAATAATCAGGGCATCTACGGATGCTTTATTTCCAATTTCAAGCCTGATACATATCACCTTATACATTGGATTTTCAAATGCCTTATAACTAACGCCAGGACGCCATTACGCTTTCCCCCGGTCAAGACCGGTACCCATTTCAGACACCTGGGTATAGTGGGGTATTGTACTTGGAATTTTTCCCCTATACCCAACAGAGAAAATCGCCACCAGCGCCGGGACTCGAACCAGGGTCTGCCTGGACGGAGGCAAGTTCGCTAGTCTCACAGCTACGACGAGCACAATGTACAATGTACAATGTTCATGTTAGTCGTGTGAGGCCATTTTCTTTACGCTCGTGAGTATATTATGACAAAACTATTTTCACTAGTTAACTTTTCGTGTTGTCCCGCCTATGTTGCAAATGTTATGGTTAGCATAGTACCTATAACTATCGTCATGTCTTTGACTCCGGTGAACTCTATTGTGACAGTATTATCAACGTAGGAAGCAAGTATCAGAAATTGGTCTTATGGTAAAATATTTTATTCCAGGCTCACTATTTTGACATACTAGTTGATACGTACGAATGAAAAATTGTCCCGAATATGGACCTCATAGTCTTAGTCGACCTCATAGTCTTATGCATAGTCGACCTCATAATCTTAGACGGAAATTAATTTAAAACTGCCCAATTTACTCCCTCCAATCACTAGTTCCTGTGTTCGTTTGCTCATATTCCAATACAGGTGCGCCCTAACGAGAGTTTTCAACTGTGTCACAAGGATTATGTTTTCTCGTTACTTATGTTTATTTGCATTTTTAACATCAAATTATTAACACAAAGAAAGGAAGGATGTAAATGTAAAGGTATTTTAGCATTTTTTTCTGTTATATTGTTAAAATATTTAAAAAGGCCCGGTTTCGACGTACGTAACAACTTAATAGAACATCGTTGTTTCATTTTCTTGTTCTAGTCTTATATTTTTCTTTTTACTTCTGTGGCAATTTTTACTTAGTTACGCTCGTGAGTACATTATGGCAACACTATTATAGGTATTTAACTTTTCTTTGTTCCATCTATATTGAAAATGTTACGGCTAGCATTTTGCAACAATCCTCTTTATATCTTTGACTCCGGTGAACTCTTTTGGTAAGCAAGAACTATCATAAATTTTTGTTATGGTGAATATTATATTTTCCCCGAACTCATCATTTGGCATACTAGTTGATGCGTTAGAGTGAAAAATTGTCGTATTAAGTCCCGAATGTCGACCTCATAGTTTTGGTCGCAAAATAAATCAAATCTGCCCATTTTATTTTTAACATCAATCCCTCAGGCTCGTATCACTAGTTTCTATGTTCGTATGCTCATATTTTAATGTAATTCTACACTAACGATAGGGTTTTCACCACAGCGTCACACAAGTTACGTTTTCTTAGTCACTTGTATTTAAATGCATTACCAAAATCAGACTACCACAACGGAGGAAACGCATTTTTTTTCGTGCTTTACTCCGAATCATTTGTTTCGACCATTAACATGGTATTACGATAAACATATGTGAATAACAATTAAGGATCTTGTTTTTAATGTATTTGAATGCTTTTATTTCAATACAAGTGCGCACTAACGAAAGTATTTTTCAACTATGCGTTACGAGGATTATGTTTTCTTAGTTACTTATATTTAAATGCACTGTTAAAATCAGATTACGCAACGAAATGAGCTCATTTTTATTGTGCTTTTCTGTCAATCATTTTTGGTTTCGACATTTTACATTGGTATTACGATACCGATGTGTAATTATCAACTAAGGATGTAAATGTTAAGATATTTTAAAAAAAACAATAAGCATTTCATGTTTCATTTTTATTGGAAATAAACTGTTTTTCTTTCTTTCTTTTCTTATAAGAAAATAATTTAAATGTGCCCATTTTACTTTTAACATCAATCCCTTATATCACCCGTTACTATATTCGTACTATGTACATATTTCAATATAAGTGCGAGCTAACGAGAGTGTTTTGAACTATGTATCTCTGGATTTGTTTTTCGTAGTTACTTGTTTTTATATGCATTTTCAAAATCAGATTAACGCATGGAGGGAATGCATTTTTTGTGTTTTTCTCTCAATCATAATTGTTTCGACATGTGACATGGGTATTACGATACCCATGTGTAAGTGATAACTAAGGATTAATGTTAAGATATTTTAACAACCAATGTTGTAAACATTTCATGCTTCAACTTTATTGAAAACAACCTGTTTTTCTTTTCTTTCTTTTCTTTTTCATAGACAGAGGGTATCTTGTTTAAAAATCGTACCTCTTCAAGATAGACTTGGTGTTAGGTTACCCATCCTACTAAAATAGTTTTTTTTGCGCTGTTATCTTCTATACTCGCTTAGTTTCTCTTGGTTTTCATAACTTCTTTGCTATCTCTTTTTTCATTTATTCTTCTTACCGAATTTGCTGCGTTTACGCGCAAAGTATCTTGCGTTGGAACACACCTTGTACAAAGATTCCTCTTTTTCTACAGCTTATCCTATATGTTCTTTGCTCTTCTGCGATTGCCTCTGTTTTGGCTGCGTAGTTTTAAACTCACTAGGATGATAATGGCAATTGACACTCAGACTACACTTCCCAACGGATAACGGTTTGATTCTTGCGATGAACGAGTGAAGGCTGTGATAAACAAACTACAAACAATTCATCTTTTTTTTAATGTCAGGCTATTTCAAATTTATGGTTGAATTTACAATTTAAAATTGTTTTGAAAAAGGTCTTCATGAAGACCAGTGCCAAATACTGAAGAATATTTCTGTCAAAGTATGTGACACAGATCCCAACAAGGTTTTGAGAGTAAATTATTACCGTCAAGTGAGCTGTACAAAAAGGTATATGATGAAATTACCACAAGCTCGAAAAAACTATACAATATGAATAAAATTATATGAGTAAAATTCAAGCAAATACTGAGTGACCTTCTTTGTCACTTCAATAGGGGGCAACCTAATTTTTTTGGCAATGGCCTTCAATGTTTACTTTCAATTTCATAACTATTTGTAAAGTGTACTAAGAAACAAGGGTAAATCTGAAGGAGATGACAGTTGTCGATTTTCTACTTTTTGGTGCCTGAACCTAATTAATTGGATCGGACAAAGGGCAGCATTGAATTGTGTCCCACGAACTCTCCCATGTAGGTTGTATTCTACATTGTCTTACAGCACGATCATACCTCGATATAAGTGAGATCATATCCTATTAACTGAGATCAAAGCTATGAAAGCGACCACTGCGGTAGCTAAATGTCAAACACAGCAGTCTATTCCCACATATGAAATCATTACGTCGCCAAATATTTGTTTCCAAGATTTCTCGCGCACAGATAAATTTTTGCATTTGCCTGTAAGGGTCAAATAAGATTCTGTGGGTTGTTCACGGCAAAGATATAAACCTGCAAGTACTAAAATTACATCGAAGTGCAGCCCGTTTCTGCATCCATAATGAACATTTGTTCTAATTATACAATGGAAAGAGTACAGGCTTTATGAGCAGAGCGTTGTTCGAAGTGTAAGAATAAATGATACATAGAGTTACATTTCCTTAGCATCGAATTAATGTTTTTATAAAATAGTGGGTTATCAGTAATTTTTGAATTGCGGTTTTTTGGGACGGTGCAGTGTGACCGAAGCTTCCTTAAATTGCGCACAAATGTCTGGATTGGTTGGCAGATTGTTGCTGTGCAAGAAAGTTTTCGGGCTATCTCCAATGAGCTGGTTGGAGTCTTTCTTGAATCCATGAAAGTAAATTTCTGATTCCAATCTCAGCTCTGATTGGCCACTTCGCGCGCTTCCTGGAGGGAGAGGGTTCCTATTCGTTGACGCCAATGGGAGTCGGCCAAAAGGAGGGACAACCTTTGCCGTATAGTGCACCCGACGTTGGAGGATATGATCATATTAACTACGAGGCATATGATCTGAAGTGATCTCTGTGACGAGATCCAAGTCGAGTCTGGTCGTATGAGAGATAGTGAGTCGATCTGCTCTAAAGTACAACGAGCACGGCGACATTTAAGGTGGAACCATTGAAACATTCATCCTTCGAAAGAAATTTTTCATGAATGATCTAGATATCAATAAACAGTTGTAAAGAAAACTGCAGTTTAAACTGCAGACTTCTTAAAATATCGAGTCATTTCATGGCGCAATGGGCGACTCAAGATTAAAGTTACATTTTCTATCTCAAACAGTTACTCAATTCGAATAATCTTCCATTCGATAGTGATGTCGTCTGTTTGAAAAAATGTGCACAACATGCAACATAAAATCTAAGAAAGAAATTTTATGCGCTGGAATTATTGGAAAATTTTGGTGTCTCAAAAAGTACTTGTTTTATATTTTTGAAGCTCATCTTTAATTCCAATAGATGCGAATACATTGCAGATGATGGAAAGAATCCACAATAGTCTCTGAGGATCAGGATTTTTTCCTCAGTAGTTCATACGTACGAAGAGAATTGGTTTCACTTGGAAATTGATGCAAGCTGAGAAATGCTGCAAACCGCCTACTGCGGTAAATTAGTTCATTCTAATTAAAATATTATTTTTCATTCGTTTTTATTTGTTAAAGCTACCAAACGTGAAGTAAGGAATTACAACACACTCCATCACTTGATTAAATATGTATTAAATACTAATCGTATATACTTCGGTGGGACTGTCAGATCAATTGTATCTGACAGACTTAAACATCAGACGCAGCTTAGTCAGGTCTCCAACACAGACCAAGAGAAACGAAAGCTTGCAGCACATTGAAAGCTATCTTTAGCTCAACATCTACGTATATTACGCGTCAACTTCAGTACATACGCCTGACGAGACACTACGGGTGCCAGTATGTAGTACATGTTTATTTGAACTTATGCGTCTGGTACGAACGCTTTCTGTAGCCAAAATGCATTGGGTTGGCCTAACGGTACTGGGCGAGTATAGGAGGATCATATGCCCCATCGACCACAGCGACCACGTTTTAAGGAATTCAGCACCTGTGGTCGTCAGGTGCACGTAGTTCGCTAAAATATTGTCGGGATATAGATTTCTTAAATTAGAGTAATATTATGGTCTAGAGGTGAGGAATTAAGAACATTGCTCTTGATACACTTGCCTTTTTTACTTATTAATTTCATCTCAATGTTCATGTTAATTAAGGTTGATTTGAAATCATCTTGAAATTAAGTTAACAATTGAAACAATAACATCTTATGTTGATCAGGTAAGAAAATTTAGCTTGGTCACCCAAACAGTCAAAGGACAGTGGTTAAAATTTGCAAATCCCTCGTGTTCAGCATTTTTCACCCAGAATTTGCTGGCAAAGAATCACTTTTTCAGAAAATTTCTCAACAGTGACTCGTCAAACGGACATAAGAGGAAAAATATCGAAATATTCTGTCTACGACTAATATAAGAAGTAAAGGATATTTTACATCGTTACACACCCGAACAGAATTTTCCGACTCCAAATCCGTTGCATACCCAACCCCGAAGGTGACTCACGCGACAAAAATAATCAACGAGAATAATTCCTCCAAAATTTTTAGATGACAGGCAGAAGTATTTGATGTCAACTCTTAGTGTGTGTATCATAAGTAAGTTTTTTTTTCTACTGTGTCATTTAAAAAAATCACATGTATACAGTATTATTAAAAATATCTTCAAACCTCGGTGTATGTTATACTGAAGTTACTTTTAAAAATTAAGTGGAGATTTGTTGTTGTTTTGTTATGTGAACCTGAACAAATGAGGTCCAAAACCGTTTTACGTTCTCAAACGCAAAGTGATGACTCACCACAGCTGGACCATATCACGTAAAGTTCTTCGACACTATATCATATCAGGCCAAGTGTTATGAAGACGGCTTTGAGAGTGAATCATGTCCAGCGCACCAATGACTCAGGACTGCATCCCACAAAGCTCTGGCATTGGTCAGACACTCAGCAGAGGCAGTGTTGATCATATCCCAAAAAAGCATGGACAGTTGATCATATCCCAAATGCCAGCGTTGAAAACTGCCAGAAGGAGGGCTTGGATCATATCCCATAAGACAGAAGTGAGCACCGGATAATATGTTTCAGAAGCAGTAGCTCGTAAAGTTTTATGCCAGCTAAGTTTGTAGTACAACAATAAAAAAATTACACAGCATTTCACGTTTTTGGGTGTACATGACCGATTCTTTGCTCATTACTGACATTGGCACATTAGTTTCACCAAGCTGGCCGCATTGCGATTAGCGCTCTCACTTGTCAGTGGAAAATTGTACGTTCGATTGAGCCCATCTTTGGAAACTCTAAATGTTTCTTGCAATAGGATGAGGAAAAAGTTAGCGTCAATTCTCCAATCAATCAAAAATAAATACCAGCTTGACCGAGGGTCGTTGCCATAGGGTCCTGATGTGAAAAACTTGCACACATGATTTGGATAAACTTGACCGAAACTCAAGCGTCCTTCTGAAACACATCCAAGGAATAGACGGCAGAGATTCATCACCCGCAAAGTGTTGGCGTAAGATCATATCCCATAGTTCCTCCGGATCGGACAAAGGGCAGCATTGAATTGTGTCCCACGAACTCTCCCATGTAGGTTGTATTCTACATTGTCTTACAGCACGATCATACCTCGATATAAGTGAGATCATATCCTATTAACTGAGATCATTTCTTAGGTATAAGTGAGATCATATCCTACTAACTGAGATCATATCCTACTAATCAAGTGTCCGCTGTAGATCATACTCCCGAAGAGCAACGATGTAAGCTTATAATGTCCTCACATGCTCTGGAGATGACATAGTTGGCCCCAAAACAATCAACTGTTAAACATTATCACAATATCAGATGGCATTACCACAAATTTCACGAAGTGTTTTAGTGTTTTTTCACCTTAAAGAGTAACTGAGTTTGAACGTTTCGAATCACAGCGTAGGACGCAACATAACCTGGAAATTTGTGCAGCCGCGATTGCAGCCTTTCCCGAACACTTGTACACAACTACCAGATAATTTTTTCCATCTAAAATCTTTTAGGTAATTTTTTAAAAATCAAATATCACCATAAACGCCCCTCAGTATGTGTGTCGCAACCAACTCAGAGTGGATTTTACGGTCAAAATATATATGAAAAATATCCACGCGCGACAATTTGGGTCACAAAAACGGCGAAACCCTGCTCCGTAAAGTACAAATCGCACCCACTTTCTCCGAGAGAACAGAAGTTCGTGAAAGCAATTAGTCATGGACGAGGTAAATTCCAAATCTGTCCACTAAGCGTTATTACCGTAAAGTCATCACGCTCTTGATAAAAAAGGATGATAAGGCGAGAATTCCTAAAAAATCACAAATTTAATTGTTTCAGTTAATTCTTCTTTGGCAGGCCTGTCCTCGAAAGTGTCGAGAAGTTAAAAAATGATCATAAAAACCAACATTCATGGCAAAGAATTTGTGAACGTCTTAGTCAGACTATGCTTCGGCTTTTTTTATAGTAGAAAGCGTCAATTCAGGTAGATTCTATCAACTCAGAGGTCAGAAATTGGTGCGTAGTATCTTACGGTATTACATTTACATGTTCTTTTATCTAATACTCGAAAATAATTTTGCCACGCCTTTATTTTAGCCACAGAGCTAGGGCGAATGCTAAGCGATAGAAACGTAAGATGAGTGCCCTGCGGACCAACTTGCTCAGCAACACGGTCACGTCTGACATTCGAGGTGCAACAAGCAGAAATGATGCTATAACATGCACGTAACCATAATCTTGCTCTTCTGGACGTCTTCCCAAAATGTATTTAGGCTCTTCTCAGAGCTTTTAGAAGCTTTTCTTCTAATTTGAACTCAGTCTGCTCGTAAAAAAGTGTTCGCTGATTAGGAGACAGAATAAAAATGAGTAAACGAGACCTCTTTTTGAGAGTTTTTCGAAATAATTACATAAGCTTGATGATACGTATCAGTAGAAAGGTAGACAGATATTAACGCCATTTAAAATATAGCTTATCAGATGCATTATTAAATCGAAAGGTAGCATGTTTGTTCGCACTAAAATTTTATTGTAAAAATGAAGTCTCCAAACCAAACACTCGACCCAACAGCTTACGGTCAAGTCTTAGATGACATTTAAAAATTTCAAGCACCATGCTTCCGTTACCGCATTGAATGCGTCGTGGCAGTGTCTCCGAGACATGCGTGCAACTTGATAGAATAAAACGTACACAAACTGAACTGAAGTTGCTTCTTCTTGGAGATTTCATCATTTGGTATCCAGGCCGTGCTTGATGCCTCAACTCACGTGGACACTTACAACGGTTGCGCCGCTTGGCAGCTGCATCAAATGAGGATATCAGGAAAACTGGGAAGTTGAAGCAAATTTTGAGATGTTTAGAAAGGGTGCAAGGAAGCCTCAGAGTAGGGGCAAGAAATTACTGACATAAACGCTAATGACTTATGCTACACTGTTAGGCCTTTGTTCTCTTCACTGTACATGATCGTTTGCGATATATTCAAATCGATTATGAGCGATTCATACATTCGCTGCAGCTCAAATGCAATTAAATACGATCAATTAAATTGTCAATATTCATTATTGTCAATTATATTGACAATAAAATTGATCGTCTATGGGCCGCTTTATATTGAATTTCCGACCTACCGCTATAGATTACTGTTTTAGAATTTGCACTAGCTGATGTTGTGATTCATCCTAAAACAAGAATGGAGCTCTAAGCCTTCAATAAATTGCTTAATTCATTGGATGAGTAAATAAATGAATAAATAAAATAATTGATGAACGAATGAAATCCTAATTCCTGACTTGCTCTAACTTACTTTATTCTAACGGATATGAACATGCCTATTAACGACGTTGGAGGTACATGTTTTCAAGTCTTTCTTTTGCTTATGATCACGCCTCAGGGGGATGCTTCTATAAATTGCATCAAAGGAATTAGCGGTCACTTTCTACGGTATCTCTCCTTGCAAATATTTGTACATATTTGCCGGGGGATTTATACATCAACTGCTCAGACAGCATTAATTTCAGCGTCTGTATCGTGCAATCTTCTGAAAATGAGAAATAATTACTGGTGTTGAACACGCTGCAGGAGCATTGCATGTGACTGTGACTAATGAAGTTATTTAGCTGTGAGAAATTTTTGAGTGTCTTGCAGTGGCTTGGTAAGTGTCTAACGTCGTCAATCAGCACAGGGTGTGCGTGACATGATGTAAGCATCGCTACGGACCTTTGAATGCAAAAGAGAACGATAGAAGACTTATATACTAAAAAATATTTTGACAGGCTAAGAACAAACGAGGAGAAAAGAATCAAGTTGAATTTTTTAACAAGTCAAATTTACCGTGAATATCACGCATCATTTGGCTACTCTAAGACTTTCTTATGGGCAAATTTTATTTCAAGGTGGTAGTACGAGCCCCACACTAGCTAATGAACTGAACCAAAGTAATCCGAAAAGAGCCAAATATACCGAACTTATATTTATAATATTTGCATTCACGAGTGAAATGCACAGAATGTGTGCTCTTGTTAAGAGTTCACGTTAGAGGACACCGTTATTTCATGCTCACACTGTTTTGCCGCCCAGAATAAAATGAAACGCAAGAAAATCAAGAAGTGTGCAAGACGCGTATGCGTATGAAAAAACATTTTCCTATTCCCAGGACTGAATATTCTTCGTCCACAAGCTGCACAGGTGCAGAAGCAATATCACAAGTGATTGTGGGGGCACAAAACGTTGCGTATCAAATTTTGTCTTTGTCCTTCCGCAGTCGTGACAGCCAGCGTGCAAACAGAGCCCGAAGATGCCACCCAAGTTCCGTTATAGTATGCTGCCAGAGCGACACCAAAATATAAATAAACATAATTCTGTCGCCTATTATAAGTCTGACAAACATCATTTAAATATTCCGGTTCGCTAAATCTATACTATAATAAGAGCCGCGTCCGTCCGTCTCTCTGTCTGTCCGAAGCCAGCCGAAAGTGTGTGCATGGTGAGCGTATCTGTGATACGGGCCGTGTGCACTCGGCCTCATGAATAAACGCTCGAGAGATTGAATTTTTTTACGGTCTTTCTTTCATTTCGCCTTCTTTCTTATTTCAAATAAAGGGGGGTGGACCAGTTGGCTTAATACAAGGGTCTGCTCAGAACCCTGAGCATCTTATAGACAATTTTGTGCTGATCCATTTCATCCACGTTTTTACACTGTTTAAAAAAAGCTAAAATCTGACACCAAAAACAAGTTGATTAAAGGATATTTTAAGATCCCACTCTTAAAATGAAGATTGTTTATCCCTTAATTTATTTGAAGACTATTAGGGTTACGTGATATTCAAATCTAACTCAAGATCTTACTGACATCTAATCAAGAAGGCATACTCTGAAATTAAGGTTATTTTAAAGAGGCTAACCCATGAGAAAAGTGTCAATCGAAGTTATGGTTTTGAGACCTGTGCAAGCGCTTTGAATGTAGGGCTTGATCTAGAGTGCCAATACAGGACACGCTCTCGAGCGCATTTGTAGGATATGCTCTCAGGATTAAAAGTGGGGTATGCTCCCGTACATTCAAGTGGGAAATGGTTTCGAGCGTCAGTGGGGGACATGATTTCGACCTCACATGTAGGTTATGCTTTCTGGCGCTTGTACAGGGGATGCTTTCAAGTGCAGATGGAGGATGTGGTCTCGGCGCACGTCGGAATCCAGACAACAGCAGGTCAGCCGCTCTCACTTGATGACGTGATCATATCCCACAGGCTGGTCCGACTCTTCCCTATAGTTGCGGGTTGTCTGGACGTTGTAGCATATGATCATGCCGTCATACGCTGCCGCTCATGTTGCGTGCTCCCAACACATGCATAAATCTCTTAAAAGTCTTCACCGTACTTATATGTGTTATATTTAATATGTGTTTTTGTATAATTTTATGTGCGTAATAATAGGTGTTTTTGCATGTACAAACAAATGTTAAAAATCTCTTTACTATCAACGGTTTTCACTGTTAACTCGGGACGATTTTGTGGTATCATTGGATCAAGTGATAACGTGACATGAACTTTGAACGAAAGCAAAAGTCGATAAGTCACTTTGTTATATTATGCTATGTTATTTCAGGTAAGAGGAGGAAGTGAATGAACTACTAGCTCAACGAGTGGAAAAGTTTCCCGTATAATCTCTCTCCTCCGTTTTGTTGGTTTTCCATCGACAGCGGTGGAGCTGATTTTACAAGAATTGCTTCTCGGAAGTGTGAAACTTTCCGTAGAAGAAATAAGTTTAAATACAACATTCACTTTGGGAAATTTACGTGTTGAAAATATTAGCATTGTGATAAGTTTCTGCACTTAGTTGTTGAAATTCACGGTTTTACGCCAAAAATGAATTCATTGGTTGGAATGTCGAAGACTTTGTTCACCGCGTCCACGACAGCTGCGTTGTTGCGCTGTAAGCTGTTCGTTGAGATTTGAAGTAGTTATTTCCGTTGCGTTTTGACCTTTTGTCACTGACCTGTAGAAGACAGCTGTGTCAAGATTTTCAGGGGTGAGCGTAACCACCTGAGAACCAAGTGAACTGTGACGTGAAGATATTTTGTAAGGAGCCGATACGTTCAAGTCTCACCTTCTCGACGTCCGCTTCTGTACATTTCATACAACGGAAGTTAAACATGGCATTGCTTCCAATTATACTGAATAACGCATGCATGGTCCCATAGTTTTCCCAGCAAGGACAACTGGATTTCCTATCTATGCGTTGAAGTATTGACTGTGATCTAATACAACAAGTGTTGGTCAATGTAAGTGGCGGTAAGTATATCTAATGAGGGCGACAAAAACAAAGTTCATTAGATGCATTGATAAATTAACTTAAATAAGTTTAAACGTTTGAATTTTTTCAGTATTTTAGTGTACAATTATTTAAAAGGTACTAGTATTTAGATAAGGTGCCTGTGAATTGAACTTAAAAATAATACATGATGCTTTTTAATGCGCTGATATTTATATCATGTGTTCCTACAGGTTTCAACGAGGAATGTTCTACGAATGTTACAACCTAAAATTTATCAGTCTCATCTAACCAATAATTTCAGTCATTTATATCTCATCAGTCGTCAGACACGGAAAACAAAGACAAAAATTGTTCAGATTTTTTCAGGCCTGAATTCTTCCAACGACCGAAGGCTCAGGAGAAAGTTTACTATCACTGCATACAGCTCGCAAGTCTCTTCCGAGCTGCAAAGACATCACAAGTAATTGTCGGATCACTGTCAAAAATACGAAAGAAATACCAGGATGGCGACACAAAGGTAGCAATTTGTTGCTATGTGTTCAGCTCTCGTAGAAGATGGTATCAGTGACTAGAACGTACCTCGGAAGAGCGTACAATTGTCCACGCTGTGTTTGTCCGTAAAGGACAACACTTCAAGTCCTACCGCGGGAAGCGGCATGGTGAGTTGACTCCGACACTTGGTTGCGAGTCGTGTTGGTGTTTCTACCGGCACTTACTGGGGAAAAAATTCAAAATATTATTAAGGTATGTTCGAAAAACTTGTAGTTCCGAAAACGGAAAGCTGGTTGGAGGGATACATAGGCGTTGTTTCATGCAGCATTTCTACGAGACAAGTCACAAAAAGTTCGTGTCGTTGCATAAAAATCAAACATGCAGTTTACCAACACGACTGACTGCTCAAGTTCTACCATCAAGATATTTTTCATGAATCCTTGTTTCAACATGTCATTTTTTCATGAAAATTTGAATTATTTTTCTCTTTAAAATTTTCCCCACCGTACTACATGTAAAATCGCTGTTACACAGAACGTTCATTAGGAAGAGAAACAAGAACGGAACAAATTCAATTTTAGAGTACCCATATGAATGGGAAAAAATGATTGTCCATCTTCAGTCCGTGGAGAAACAAAGGAGAAATAATTGCATCCCAGCTGGTCATTGAAACTTTCTTCGAGGGTTCTCATTGCCCATCTGGAGGCCACACTTGAAGACAAATAAGCGACGAAAATTAGAAATTCCTGGGCTGGAATGGCCGCATACAACATGGGAACCTCATGCAAGACGCGCGCGGCCTCATACCCCGCAATCATTGCGTTGAACAAAGCCTTCATCTGCGGAGCTCTTGAGTCGGATATGAAATTCTTGCTTCATTCTTAACTCTTTAAGTTAGTGAACTACAGCAAAGTGACAACTGGTTTTCGATGCGTAACATGAAATTAATAAAATATTAAGCTCAATGGGTGTACAAAAAGAAAGATGAAGGTCGTGCTCTGAAATAAAAAAGATACGTCGGCAAGTAAATTCAATGGAAATAGTTAGTGTGCATAGGGGTGATGAACAAAGATTTTTGGGTTCTGATGTAATGCTGGGAATGGCTAGAAATATATACTTTCGCCTATTATTTGCCTCACTGGCCCGATAACCATCGGCAAAGTCACTTTTTATCGGTCTTTCCCTGACCATAAAGTGTTTCACTCGCCTGAAGGCCAGGGCAGTCACACGGACATTTTTAAACCGGAATTCGTGAATTTAACCTTTTCTATCAGGTACATTTTTATCATAAAAATCATTCAGTCATTGGCGGTTGCGTAGGACTGCCAGTTTCACAATATGAATAAGATATAATTAATGTAACAATGACGTAATCTTTTAAGATTTCACGTTCTGAATAGTTCAAAAACTAAGATGCACTAAGCTAAATAAGGGAAGTCACACAGCAGAACATATAAACGACCTGAAATTTCGCATCCATAATCGTACATAGATGAAATGAAAATCTGACCATCAAAAACTCTACAGAAATGTATAGGATCTCAAATTGTGTTGAAATTTATGAATATTAACTTCTAACATTACAGAAAAACTGAAAACTTAAATCATTCGTAAATTATCGGTGACCAAATTACTTTGAGGCAACTCAAGCTCCAAAAACTTTACAGATTTGATAAAGAATTTCTCTCAGCCAACATATAGTACGTGTTTTTCTAAAAACAAAATTCAAATGAGTGTAACAAAATTCATTCTGCAGTCGAGGAAAAAATACATTTCAAATTAGCAAAATTATTTCTAGTTACAACACAAGTCCGCACGAAAGACAAAGCTCCCAACGAAGAGTAGCGGCACAACCCAAATTTCAGGTGCATGATGAGCTCATTTCCGTGAGTCACGAATGAATTGGTGTTCATGAAGATGCCAATTTTAGTCGTCACTCGGCAGATTGACTCAAAATCGTGCTACCTGAGCCTGATCATCGACCTCCCCGTCACGCAGCGGAGGCCGACACCGTGCGGGGCTTTGATCCGCCTCTCCTAGGCGACCACCACATGCTCCTCTCGACTTTAATGATTACTTTGACTTATTAATTGCTTAGCTCTCCAGAGGCATGCAAGCTTTCTGTAAATGAAATTTGTAGGACAGCGAAACCAAGCTTGACAAAAATTTCTTGCTCTGGAGCGTGTATTACGGTTATAGCAACTCAAGTGATATTTGATTCGGTGCCGTGGCCAAGTGGTAACCGGGCTTGCGTTTCAAGTCGTGAGTCGAGTATTTCAGTTCTGCAGTGCGAGCTCGGTGTTTCTTTTCGTTAGGAAACGTGAAGAAGTTAGATAGATTTCCCCACCTGACCCAGGTGTTAGGAATGGGTATCTGCTCGACCAGGCGTGACCGTCATTGTACGTTGATGTTAGTTACAGGGCATGTGGAAAAACCCATGTGTGATGCGATTGAAATAATTTTTTTTACAGAAGCGAATTTTGTATTCGAAATTGAAGTTTAAAGCTATTTTGAGACAGGATTTAGAGACTTTTGAGATTAAGTTTGATTTTTTTTATTTAATTGGAGAAACTGGGTTTCTTTTTTCCGTTTTGTAAAGTTTTTTGTAGGTCACATAGGGATGCAAAATCAAAGTTAATGAATTTCAACACCGATGCAAGGTATAATTTTATATTTTGCATTGCTTAAATTTTTGCTGACTTTTAAATTCTTACTGAAAATTAGGTAAAACCTGTAAAAAGTGAGCAGCAGACGTATGAGCTGAGTTAAAGTTGTAGAACGTCGGTGAAAGTTACCGGATGTGAACTTACAGAAATGACGATAGGAAAAAATTGCGAGTGGTTTCGAATGAAGGTAGAAGTTAACACTTTTTGAAATTGTGCAAACATGTGAACAGTGACCTACAACATCCTACTTTTGCCTGAAATGGCCACAATATTTACTATTCCTATCCCTAGCAATAAATCTCTACATGTGGGAATTTTAACATAAAGCTTGAATCGCACAGAAATGAATTTAATGCTTAGCAATCCTTATCTATAACAATTTCTTCATCAGGGAACTATATTAGCATTGCGCATGACATTATAGAGAAGCCAAAATATCTCGCGATAGATTATAAGGTAAATATACAGTAGTTTTGATGTATGTGAACAGATGAGAACAGTAGCATTAATTTTACCATTATTAGAGCCTGTGGTTATTTCACGTCTGTTTAAGTAGAAAACATCCCTTTCGAAAACAGACGTATAACGTAAAGCAATTTAATGTTTAATTCTTTCAATCATTTGAGAGAAGTATGTTAGAGTTTTTTTTGCCTGTGAGGACGCAACAGCAAACTTCTTTCAAACAAGTATTCTTTTGCCTCAGTTAACTGGTGTTGTAGAGCACAATTGCGGTAGAAATATCAAAATGATGGGATGCAGAATTTGATTGTAAATGAAAGTTATATTTCCCTTGAATAAAAGATGCAAGTTTAATTCACGATTTAATTTGGTATTTCGGTCGGTGAGCCGGCCTGAATGCTGTTGGTCAGTGGCTCAATCACGATAATATCAGGTGAGCTCGTTAGAGTCTGGTTCAGCAAAAAAATTGTCGTGATGTTACTTGCGTCTCCATACATCCGCACCATTAACTACATTAAAAGTAGGAGTAATATAACTTAAACTCATTAAGATTACGTCATCACAGGTGGGTTTTCATGAATTCGAAGTTAACAATTCCTTAAACATCTGGTTTTGTACTAGCGTGGGGTGGCAACATCAAGAGTTGATAGGAATAACCACATTTTTAAAATTTTTCTGTGTTCAAATCATAATATAAAATTCATGACCTCCAGGACATTTAATATGAGATTAAGACACGGAATGCAACCGCTACCATGTGGCGCACGAGTCCAAGTTCAAAACACAAAAAATTATAAAAGTATTGGGGAAGACTGCTCTCATGCTGAGAAGCGTGCGCTGAGTTAGCAATGAAGTCAGTTCACTGAGTTCATTACATGCGGCAGATCACCGCTAAGATGCGCAATTACTGCTAACATTGGGTTGCTGTTTTTGCCAAGAAGCCCTATCACTGCATTGATTGATGAGACAGTATTTACAACACAATGTTCCTTTTACAGAAGTGTAAATGTACCACGTATAAATATCACGACGAAACGCCGTAAACGAAAAATCAACAGCCCCGATCGTTCAAATTCATGTGAAAGTATGGCTATTGATACAACCTGAACTAGTCCATCTTTGAGCAGAAATTTTTCTCCCCCCGAGGGGAGGGTACTATTTTCTGAACGAAGAAATAAAATGATTTGTCATAGAATGCATTCAGGTACCCATTTAGTTGCTTTCGCGTTGTTTAAACGAAAGATTTAAATGCAGAGGCTCGTAGTTTTGCTGACTTTTAACGCAATTAGAACGCTATCTATATGGAAAAATTATTGGAAAGGCGAAGAAACATTAAAGAAAATACCCGACAACCAATTGAACTGATTTTGAAGTCTGAGTTTTTAGATTCTAATCAGAGTGTAAGGGACTTGCGAGTATTCTTACCTTGAAGCCCTTCATCCTTGGATATGCATAGCGGCAGCAATATTGAAACAGAATGTTAGACGCCCGCATTGGGCAATGTAATGTGGTAATTTGCTCCAAGTAGTATTTACTGAGCAACGAAGCTTTCAAAGAGTCTGCAAACGTTGCATTTAATTTTAAAAAATGTCATGAGGAATGAAAGTGTTCTAATGCAAGTAATTATTTACATATTTTTATCTGATACATGAATGAAGTTAAACCACAAATATAGAGGAAGTGTTCCATATAGGTCGAGAGGGAGAATTACTCATTACACATTATTTCATAATTTTTTTTAATATTCATGTCAAGTCACGTGACTGTAAATTTTGTTTCATGAGAAATTTTTGTTTTTCAAAAATCTGCGTGCGAATGAAAAATTACGACTGAAATCATCAGCTAGTCCTTGAATGAACAATTAAATAACGGAAATAATTTTCGCATCTTCTCTATGCCTGAGCATTCAACCCTGAATGAAATCTTCAATTTTACAATAAATCTCCTTTCAATATTTACAAAAAGATTGAAATGTTTCTAAATCCAAGAAATGTTTCTAACACAAGTTTTTAAAATTCCCAAGTCAAGATCAGCCTCATCGTAAAATGTATTACCAATTTAATCCTAACTTTAACACAAGTTTTAATTCCAGCCTCAACTCAATGCTCATTTCTGCGGTCGGGAGATGCAATCCCTGCACCAATTCTAAGTCCAACCTCGGCCCTTTATCCTCTTTAAATAAATCTAACAATAAACTTGCTCGAAAAAACGCGCCATAATTTTTTCATTCGATACTCTGCGTTGAGTCATTTGCACTGGATACTTTTAAAAAATGTGTCTCTTTAAACAGAACAAGGTACACGTTCGCAGCTAGAAAAATATATCTAAATTGAGGACAATGCAAAGTATACTTCTAAAGAATTTATTCCAGATGAAATATTTTCAAAAGATATAAATCAGAGTAAAGACTAAAGCTTAGTTTTAGTAAAACAAGTTCTTTGCCAGTTTGAATTTACGAAACTAACGAAAATACAATAAAAATAGTGCCCCCTAAATGCTTTTCTCAGAAACTTCTGAAAAAAAGAATGTTTTGGTTGTAACTATAAATTTTGAGGTCATTCCTTAAAAATTAAACGATCTCAGTAGAGAAGCTCATTAAAACATAAGACCATAGCATCGCTTAACAATTTGTTATTATTTATTAATAAAAATTAGTTTTATCAACAAAGGAAATAGCTTGAGTGATGCATGAGCCACTCAAAATCAATAGCTTTAGGTTCTCTAACGTCGACGATGGTTAATCTACTGTCCAACAGTTATTCGTAAAACCAATTTTTACAGAAATGTTTGCTTCCACTCTTAACTTTCTTAACTTTCATTTCCCTTCGATTTCAACTCCATTCCAAAATGCGCAAACCTCAGTATTTATTCTCGTTCTTCTCATTACTATTCGATTGAGATCTAGATTTTTTTAAAAATTCTAACATTCACTTGTGATGTGCCTCTCCGAGGTATCTAAAATGATCTCCCGAAAACTGTGATTTTTTTTTTTGAATAATGCATGGTTGCAAAAAATCTCAAAATAGGATCTAAAGAAACTAATCTAAATGATCTCATCGTATAATAGCTACGAATAAAAGATTAAACATTTCAAATAATCTTTATCCCGAAAAAAATGTTTGAATAAATAACATTCATTTGAAAAGGGGTATACTTTTTGGGGGATATACTGCGCAGGGCTTCTTAAGTTATGTGCATATAGTTTATCGAATGTGTAGTTTTTCGAATGCATATTTTATGTCAAAGCCAAAAATATCCTAACTTGATACATTGTGTAGGCTGTGTTTTGCAGATCACTGTACTAAAAATAGACGCTCGTATGCGTGAAAATAAAACATCGTTTAAAATCAAATGACGTTGAAATTTTAAGGTCGTTTTCTTACGCTGCAAGTTTATGATTAAAAATTGCACTATCTATTCTGAGAACTTTCCCCACACGCTGTATCCTCACAAGTGAAAACACAACCAGGAGCAGTTGCTGTGCAGATGTGCGAACGTATAACTATGGGGACAGCAGCCGTGCTTAGTTAGACCGTCAGCCCATGTCACGGTGCGCTGAGTTCCCGTCTCACCCATCGAAAGTGAGAGGAACAAATACATTAAACGAAGAAAAAGATCAGTAAAGTAAGAAGTACGTTATTCAGGTATGGGAATTATACGTCAGTCACCGTGTGAAGAGTAATTTCAAAGATAGAACTGAGAGTAAAAAGTCAGTCGGGAGATGGGATGTAATGCGTCGTTTGGGCGCAATGAGACTAGTCACTTATGACGATGCGCGAGAAAAATTGAGCACAGAGCTTTCAAGATAATGATGATAGCACTAGCGCAACAGATGCACGTATAGCTTAGTTGAATTGTGTGGAAATCGTGACAAAAGTTTCCTTTTTTCACAGTTAATTTTATAATCATTTACACCACTCCTAAATAGTTGGTACTTCATGCTCCTTGTATGCTTTTTTTCGTGCCTGTAACATTATCCATCAATCTAGTTTGTGTAATATTAAAAATTTTTGGTAACTGTATTCTGAAGCCAAAAATTTTCAGTTCTCCCAATTCCGAGCTCTAACACTTATACTCTTTTCCCCATCTTCATTGGCTCATCCCTGGATGCATAAACGGACGATTAACTCCTGCAAATCTGGGACAAACTTTCCACTTGAGATTTCCTTGCCCATTTGCATCACCAGATTGCGTGCATAAAAAATTCTCGCGTATGATCGACTCTGCTCAACTTCTGAAACTTCACGACATCAATCGCAAAGGAAACTTTAGAGAGCATTGCAAGGTCGGGATTTCAAGAGGGCTCTGAAGCTGTTTTGCAGTTTAGAAATCCAGTGTAGTTAAAGTTTTTGTATTTTACAATTTCATATATTTATTAATCCTGAAACTTTTTTCCATGCTTGATGCTCTGTATTGCGATGAATGGACTGCACAGTTTTTGTCGAACTAACTTTAACTGAATTCAATGGAGTAAGAAAGAAGAGTATCTGAATTAGACTAAATGAGTAGCTCTATCAATTACAATTCGGCAATATCTCTTTTCATTGAGTCTCTTTTTTAAACTTCCAATACTTACCTCATTTCACCTCACTCAAGTCGAGCGACAAAATATAAAGCAGCCTTCAAAGTGACTTAGTTGCGTTACTGAAGAAAAGAAAAGTTTATGTTTGGCTCTCAACTATAATTTCTCATTGAAATTATCTTCAGCCTAGAACATAGCGTTTCTCTTGAGAAATTTCACCTCGCTGTAATGTATCACTCTAGCTGCTGACCACGCCCTGTGTCTCTCGATCGCACAACTTTCATCCTCATAGCACCACCTACACGCTCAGTTGAACACAAATTGAGGTTGTCTTTTCAAAGCACTCGTCTCTTCGTGAGCTTCATGATCAGTGGTTTCTCATCTGGCAACAGTGAAAGGATAAATAATTAAGTAAATAATTCCACAGAGAACCCTCAAAAGAATGAAAAACTCTAGAATTTGAAAATGGTTTGCACAGCAGGCGAAAAAAGCTCTCCTCCTGATTTTGAAATTAAATTCTACTCTTACGGTAAAATTTCCCAGCCTCAAGTGAAAGTGAGTCAAAAAAAAGTGCAGCATTATATACACGTATAGATATATCAAAGTTTTAAATTAAAATGTATGGTGGAGCAATAGATATTGAAATGTTAAGGTTAGATATAAAGGATATGTGAAAAGCTGTCATTTCAGTATATTGACTGATTTGAGCAAATATACGCTTACTTGGGTAATGCACATTCATATTTGGCCAGCGTATGCATTCTATAATGTGCCACGGTGCATAGAAGCAAAATGTGGAGTTAGGTGCAGGTCCTACGCACCAAATATGTTATTGCCCTTCATCATTATAATGAGTTAATACCTATTTATATATGCATAAAGGTACATTCCATATTATTGAGAAGAACTTTTGTCTGATAATGATTAAATGATTAAAGTTCAACATGAGATGAAGCGATTTTACGAAAACAAAGGCGTTTTCAGGTTCTCCGTTGTTGGGATGAAACAACGCACTATTAAAAGACTTGTATTTGGACTTGAAGCAGTTAGAAATTCCGTCTGCTGGAATAAAAAAAAAGATTATGAAGCCGATGGCGTTATAAGCACTTGGGAGTTCAATGAAACTAAGCCTCGGTCAATTTTATGGATTTCACAGTCCCCTAGTTAAGAAAAACTCTTTTTAAGGTAGCGGAAATTCGTGAAGTCTGAACTTTGTGTTTTGCAAGTTCTGCATTCATGCAGCTTAAATGAACGGTGTCGTGATTGACACGAGACCATTAAATTTTAAAATTTTAAAACTTTACCTATTCGAGTTCTTCTACTTTTTAAAGCTAAAATTTAGTAATTAGTTGTTCATTAATTTCAACAAGGTAAACAAGCAAGTAAGCAAACGAGCTTGCAAACATAATCCGGAAGACAACGTCAATTGCAAACCAAGAGAAACATTGCTAAGGTCAGAAATAGTCTTTAAAATGAATTGTTTTCTCTTGAATAAGCAGCGTCTAACATGAAGGAAATTTCTACAACGAAGTAAAGGCTTTCTCGCGTTATGAAAAATCCAGGAAAATAATAGGATATTAGTTGCATGTTAGCAGTTTTATTTCAAGGGTTGCGAGGTTCGAATGAAATTTCTTTAGGGGTGCAGGGTGAAAAAAGGTTGGGAACCCCTGTTTTAAAGGCTTATATATATATAGAGAGCGATACAGCGTACTTGCGTACAACCCCTGTTCTAAAGGCTTATAGAGCGATACAGCGTACATGCGTACAACCCCTGTTCTAAAGGCTTATAGAGCGATACAGCGTACATGCGTACAACCCCTGTTCTAAAGGCTTATAGAGCGATACAGCGTACATGCGTACAACCCCTGTTCTAAAGGCTTATAGAGCGATACAGCGTACATGCGTACAACCCCTGTTCTAAAGGCTTATAGAGCGATACAGCGTACATGCGTACAACCCCTGTTCTAAAGGCTTATAGAGCGATACAGCGTACATGCGTACAACCCCTATTCTAAAGGCTTATAGAGCGATACAGCGTACATGCGTACAACCCCTGTTCTAAAGGCTTATAGAGCGATACAGCGTACATGCGTACAACCCCTGTTCTAAAGGCTTATAGAGCGATACAGCGTACATGCGTACAACCCCTGTTCTAAAGGCTTATAGAGCGATACAGCGTACATGCGTACAACCCCTGTTCTAAAGGCTTATAGAGCGATACAGCGTACATGCGTACAACCCCTATTCTAAAGGCTTATAGAGCGATACAGCGTACATGCGTACAACCCCTGTTCTAAAGGCTTATAGAGCGATACAGCGTACATGCGTACAACCCCTGTTCTAAAGGCTTATAGAGCGATACAGCGTACATGCGTACAACCCCTATTCTAAAGGCTTATAGAGCGATACAGCGTACATGCGTACAACCCCTATTCTAAAGGCTTATAGAGCGATACAGCGTACATGCGTACAACCCCTGTTCTAAAGGCTTATAGAGCGATACAGCGTACATGCGTACAACCCCTGTTCTAAAGGCTTATAGAGCGATACAGCGTACATGCGTACAACCCCTATTCTAAAGGCTTATAGAGCGATTCAGCGTACATGCGTACAACCCCTGTAGAGCGATACAGCGTACATGCGTACAACCCCTATTCTAAAGGCTTATAGAGCGATACAGCGTACATGCGTACAACCCCTGTTCTAAAGGCTTATAGAGCGATACAGCGTACATGCGTACAACCCCTGTTCTAAAGGCTTATAGAGCGATACAGCGTACATGCGTACAACCCCTATTCTAAAGGCTTATAGAGCGATTCAGCGTACATGCGTACAACCCCTGTAGAGCGATACAGCGTACATGCGTACAACCCCTATTCTAAAGGCTTATAGAGCGATACAGCGTACATGCGTACAACCCCTGTTCTAAAGGCTTATAGAGCGATACAGCGTACATGCGTACAACCCCTATTCTAAAGGCTTATAGAGCGATTCAGCGTACATGCGTACAACCCCTGTAGAGCGATACAGCGTACATGCGTACAACCCCTATTCTAAAGGCTTATAGAGCGATACAGCGTACATGCGTACAACCCCTATTCTAAAGGCTTATAGAGCGATACAGCGTACATGCGTACAACCCCTATTCTAAAGGCTTATAGAGCGATACAGCTACATGCGTACAACCCCTATTCTAAAGGCTTATAGAGCGATACAGCGTACATGCGTACAACCCCTATTCTAAAGGCTTATAGAGCGATACAGCTACATGCGTGCAACCCCTGTTCTAAAGGCTTATAGAGCGATACAGCGTACATTCGCTAGCATTGGAAATGAAATGAGAAACTCAAAATTCAATTTTTATTTGTTATTTGCTTCCAAAAATGAATGCAGTTGTCATACGAAGATATGAGATCAAAATCCGTCAATTAGAAATGAACATTGAAACTGTGTTTTTTCTAAATCGTGTCAAAAAGGCTATTAATACCACATTTTGATGCGAATCAGAGAATTTTGTTTTAATAATTCGGGAAAATGAATAGTATTGAGAAAAATGTGGACATCAGATGGCTGTGCACGCGTACACATAGATGTACTGGCCATTTAATTTTTTCTAAATTGCATTCACAATTTAAGCCCTCCAAGTGTTATTTCTGCATTGGGCGACTAAAATCATGAATATTGCGGCAAAAAGTTAGATTGAGTGTCAAAACTGCATGTAGTGAGTGACCACAAGGAGCCTTTGGTTGACAAAACAACGGCACTTGGAGCAGCGCTTATCTGCCCGCGAACTTATTAACTAACACATCTTCGCCACAACGGTACCTATCGACATGAGCGGGCATCTATTCATCAGCTTGGATATTGCGAGGCCTTGTCACAGATCTGCAACTGACCTAAATTATTGCTTCGAGTTCTTCCAAATTTTTCCTTCGTGCCCCTGAGATTAATTACATCGTCCAACCATGTCATGAGATCATTTGGTCTAGGAACCTTTTTTTGGGATTGTTATTTGGCGGTAACTAGGTCTCGCTAAGGACTCGTGCGTGGTCTGCGTAGGATATTGTCGGGAAAGTTGCGCAGCGGAACCGCGGGCTGTGACCTGGGACAGCTAAAGATTGCAAGAGCTGCCATGAGTTGTGCAGTTGATTCCGAGGTCAAAGAATCTAACTCCTCGTACCCGGCTGTGAAATTTTGGACTAACATTGAACGCTTTGTATTGTTTTCTACATAATAAAGCCACTATCATTATCATCGTTTTTGCTGGCGGAGGTGCAGAATTACAAAACAAGTATGCCGGGTACGATATTTTCTGTAATAAAACTATATTTTCTATAGTAAAGTGGCCGAGTAGGGGCGATACATAAAAAAGCATGCAAGAAAAGATTGAGCGATAGAATGGCCTATTGAAAAAAAAATTAATTCCATGTGATACGACGGGAAAGAGAAAGAGGTTTTTGAGATATTCCCTCAAATTCTTTTATGCATTCGTAAGAAAACAAACGATAGAATAAACTAAAGGTCATAAGAACTACCAAGATGAACAGATAGATAGTATACAACGAACGACCAAGAAAGCCTGCAGAAAAAAGAAGATTACTACGGAATTGGCACAAAAATACCGACGAACATGAGAGACAGAGAAATTTACCGGTGTGAGAGAGAGCGCTGCCTCCACCGTCGCAGATCATACCCCACACCGTCAGGTCGCGTAACGGCGCTCTGTGTTGGCCTACTTAGTTCAGCGCCGTGCTGGGGCGCGTCATCTAACTCGCGAATTGCCCTTCTGCTTTGTGTTTGCGCAAAACTTGAGATATACGTCAAAAACTGTACAGTTGTTAGGGTAATTGTTTAAACTTGGAGCAATTTTTGTTTCAGATTTGAAAAAAGGTTCATATTTTCTTAATATTCGCCTCTTGAGTGCAATTTAGCATCAGATGATGAAATGAATTCTATGTTTCTTATTTTTGCAGCAGGGGATTACTTTTAATCCTTTTCCCGCTCTGGAAACCTGGTAGATCTAAGGAAAAATGAAGAAACTCGTCCATGTTGTATTACATTCTGCAAGTTTACTAAAAAATTTGCTCTCCAGCACAATAGGTGTTTCACTATCTAACTGATACAAGCACTAGTATGGATCTAATCATAAAATTTATTTACCGATGTACCTTTAGAACGAGGGTCAGTTATTGCACTTCGCCAAGAATTGATAAATTCAAAGGAAGTTGCTGAACAAAACCTACCTGAAAGTTTTCCCTAATGCAGTCGCCTGACAATTCCTGTAGCACGATAATTGAAAAGGAGAAATTTCGAAGTACATAGTTTGTATCACTAAGATGAGAAGCTGGTCGGCCAAGAAACTGAAGTAGCAACGAGTGCTGATAAGGCAACCATTTTGCTCATTTTGTGCTGAAAAAGGCAACCCAAAGCTGGAAAAAATGAACGATCGCAGTTTCGAGCTAGCAAAGACGGAAAGTTACAGTATGGATGCAGTTTGCTCAAGCGGAAACGCAGCACAAGTTTTTGGCGATGAAAGGAGGTAAGGTGTCTTTTTGTGTGCACCAAAAATGCTTTGTCTAGCGCCCGCGGCTGGAGATCAGCGACTGGTTCTCTTTGCATTGTGTTTCCATTCACACTGAGAAACATGTATGGGCTGTTTATGTATACCTACATGTGTATCGTAAGGATCAGAAATTATTGATATACCTCGAGAGTAATTTAGCAACGGAGTAGACCAAGTTAAGGATACAGTCAACGGCAGCCATAATAGTTTATAACATCCTTTCAGGGTTGCAACAAAATTTTTGAATCACCTGAATGATCTTACGATATTTTGACGTACTAATACGGGAAATAGAGGCTGTCTTGGTTCATCATTCGTGTTTTTGTTCGGGAGGCAACAGATGAGAATTGTTTTAGGCTAAAGTTTTTTACTGGATTTCCTTCAGAGTTGGTCAAGGACAGACATAGGTATACTAGCGAACCCTCTCATGTACAAACTTGTATCTAATAATTAAAAGAGCGTCTGTCTGGTAATGAACAACAATGAATTTTAATAACATCAAGAGCTTCAGGGCCCAAAAGATGATTTTGTGGGAGGTCATTATGATGGCGAGTATTTTCTGAGTTCTTAGACTCTGTATTGAATTTTGGAAAGTTTTGTTGAATATTAATGTTCAACACATCATAAAACCGGATAGTAGTTAAAACCTAAAAAATGGTTTTCTATACATGAGTTCTGATGAACAAAAGATGACCCATTATTACTCGTTTGTACATTTTCCACGTCAACACGATTTTACGAGTTTTTCCGTATCCCCATTACTGCAGGCTGGAAAATTTCCACAATTTATTATTCGAATAAAATTTCTTTGTTCGTTAGGAGCTTTTATATCTTCCACTTAGCATAGTTTATATATAGTCGTTTTAGCTTTTTATAGGCTAATTTAACATAGAATGAACTACAGCTTCGTCGAATTCTCCCAAACAACCTTTGATACAACGGATACTAAAATACCTAAGCGAAGCTGAAGTTTTAGGCCCTTCGTTTTTCCTTGCAAATACAAGAATTTGCATAACTTGATTTTCGAAATTATATTGGAAAATAGCATAGAGTAACAATATATTCGTCTCTGAAGACGTTTGAACCTAGCGCAGCCACAAGCTTGGCCTATCATTAATTCTGATTTGTTTTACGAATAAAATAACTGAAATCTTGCCGTGTATTAGCGGTGCACCGTTTGTACGCGAACGTCTGACATCGTGTCTGACATGCCAACACTCACAATCATGGCACCACATGAACTCTCCGATATTAGGTCGAACAGTTTTATTTTACAGTAACGTGCACGAAATTCAGGAAGCGCGCGAGGACCACCGTACGTGGTTGTGCGATGCGCAGCTTTCACCAGCAGCCGGACTCCAGACCTGCGAGATCCGTCCGGATAAAATATAAAAGTCGGATCATCAGCTCAGAGCTTTCAGTACTTCGGAGACCTGTGTAGCAGCAACAGGAACCAGGAAATTAATTTACTCTGAGCTTGTGATCTCCTAACTCAGGTGTGCTCATTCCCAAATACAATTGCTGTTCGGTAGAAACATGTTGAGTTGAGAATATTTAACGATATACCAGTGAAACCAATAAAAACGTTTCACCTCACTAAACTTTCTCTGTGGGGATTTTAGGTATTCACTCGCATGTCATATTGCAGGGGTATATTCCCAAATACCTTTGTTGTTCAGGTATAAACGCATCGAGTGGAGAAAATTTTGTGATGCAGCAGTGAAATATAAAAAAAATTTTTAACGTGGCTAAATATCCTCCCTGGGGATTATTGCAGCTCATGAGCGGTCATCTTACAGTGACGAAAGGAAGTTTATTTGAATGGAGGCGATAAAATCCTAACTATTTTACATTGGTGCCGTTTTAAGAAACTCAAAGTAAGTCTCAGACCTTAAAGGGACGAAAGCATAGTTTTCATTCATCACTCTCCCTAATTTCAACAGTTAATGCTTAGCTCAAATAAGATTCTAAAATAAGGCATTAAGAGTAAAATGCTGAAATGAGATTCTAAAATAAGGCACTAAGAGTAATATGCTGAAATGAGATTCTAAAATAAGGCACTAAGAGTAAAATGCTGAAATGAGATTCTAAAATAAGGCACTAAGAGTAAAATGCTGAAATGAGATTCATGTGAATGAAAGAATCAGCGAGCCTACTTCCGTGTTGTATTGTTTTACAGTCTGCGGTTTAACAGCTGACCCTCTGATCTGTGAAAATGAGACAATCTGGAGAATCAAGCGTCGGTGGAGGTGTATAAAAACGATTCTGAGTCTCTCTTGCATTCTCGATTGACAATAGCCATATCTCATATCTCCGAATTCGTAAAAATCTTAAGCCCGTCCAAAATTTTTTTTTTGCTGCATTCTCCACGTAAGCCGTGGAGTCAACATTTTGACATTATAGCCACCCGTGTATTTCCACAACTACCTACTGTTCACAATCACTAGACTATTGCACTAGTTCACCGCTGATAAGTTACAGCGCCTTCATTCATCAATTCTTTCTGTAAATTAAGCCTCAATTATTCACTACACGGCGACAATCTACCCTACCATTCTCTGCCTTTCATTTATCAATTTCAATCAATTTCATTCAACAATTCTTTCTGTAAATTAAGCCTCAATTATTCACTACAAGGCGACAATCTACCCTACCATTCTCTGCCTTTCATTTATCAATTCCATTCAACAATTCTTTCTGTAAATTAAGCCTCAACTATTCCCCACACTGCGAAAATCTACCCTACCATTCTCTGCCTTTCCCTGTTAGCTTCCCTTCCGATCCGATTGTTCCCCACTCTCACGACGCACATTAATCCGCATTTGATCTGAAGAACCTCTTCTGTATCCCACTAATTTTTTTCCTTACTACCTTGTTTTGACTTCAAATGGGATGCATCTGACATATCTATTTTGATTACTAGCGTGTAGCAGTCACACACTCTTAAACTACGTTACCAATTGCATGACTAGATCTTCTTTCCTACAATTTGTGTCATCAATATTTCTGTTCAAATTTTCTTTTTAATGTCAACTCATGTGCAGTCGTAAGATTTCATGCTTGTATATACACAGCGTATCAAATAACACCGGCTGATAACTCTAAATACATTTCAATTAGAAATGGATAAAATATCTTAGTGGCCAGTTTCAAAATTTGGGAAAATTTCCACCTTTATTTTGAAGGAAACCCTACCAATATGAATGTCATGGTTGTTCATGTTGCAGGGTTAATATTATTTTTTTTATTTAGAAAAATATACACCTTCATCCTCATCAGCGAAGGGATAACTTTGATTCAGCTTCAATAATGGACAAGATTTAGTCAATTAGTTCATTATTTGTGTTACCATTGCAACTCGTATTCATTGCCCACAAGTCATACTTAAGAAATCACAAACACAGGTGTGGAATTTTTTACTTCTAAATCCCTTAAATGATGTTGAAACAAAGATGTAAAATAATCCACTAAATTCTCGTTTTTGGCGCATCACAAAACAAACAACGGGATGATCATTTTTAACAGACACTTGAAGTCATTAAATATCCTCTTGACTGACTGTTTTTTTTTGCGTTCAGGCATGCAGGTGGTGCTGTTGCTGTGGCTGCTGGCGGGTGCAGTGCTCACAGCCAGTAATCCTACGCCTATTGACACGACCGCATCAGTAGCGAGGCCTATCTACTCAGAAAGCGGTCATCCTGCTGTGGTATCATCCTCTTCTGGAGCAGCTTATCCAGCTATTAGCGTATCCTCATCTGACGTGGCAGATCCAACTAGGAGCTCATCCTCATCTGGTGCAGCTTATCCAGCTATAAGAGTATCCTCATCTGGCGTGGCAGATCCAACAGGAAGTTCATCCTCATCTGGTGCAGCTTATCCAACTATTAGTGTATCCTCATCTGGCGTAGCGGATTCAACTGGGAGCTCTTCTTCTTCTGGTGCAGCGTACCCAGTCAGCAGCGCATCTTCCTCTGGCGTGGCGGACCCAACTGGTAGGGCTTTCTCGTCCCAAGATGAGGCGGTTTACGGAGTTCGTTCCTCAGGTGAAACCGCTTCAAAAGACGAGTGGGTCCCAGCACCAGCTGAGGACCTAGCCGACAGCTCCGAGTCAGAAGAAGAAAAAGATGAAGAAGACGATGACGACGTTCTCCCCGCCGATGAGGACATTGATGCAAGAAGTATCTTTGCTGCACTCGTTAGTGGTAAATCAATGGCACCGCTGTCAATTCTTAACATGTTTCGTTTTCGGAATTTTGCATAATACTTCACTTTAGAGGTTGTAGTCTCGTGCATCTTCTACCTCAAAAATCTTGTAAAGGTCCATAAAACATTATCCAATCTGAAAAAAATTCCAAACTGTCGCGTTTTTTATCAGGCGTATGGAGTTAAATACAGTTCTCAGCTCCCCCAGGGGAATACAGCTATTTTATCTACGGGAAATAGCGCTTCCAGGGAAAGATGTGAGGTTCAGATCTGCGGGTTAGTTCAGTTTTATCAGTTAAAATAAAAAGCTTTTAGTTTCGTTATGGACCATCTTTTTTCGGCTGACTGCCGTCCTTTTTTCCACACCATTTAGTATCTCTTTCAAACCTTGCCTTTTTTTCATAATCTCTTTCAATCTAGCTGTTTCTATGCATAACCTGTGGGGACATGCCTCGTACGCTGAATCTCAGTTTTCTTAATCCCATACTAAATTGCGCCTATTTTCTTTCTCTTTTAGGAACGGAACTCCTCTGAAATGGTTAGCGAGCCTTAAATTTATTTATATAAAAAATTAATAACAATAAAATTAATGTAAAAATGTATGTCAATATGCGAGAATAGTCCCTAAGATATTATTTTAAACTCAAATTCCAACAAAAATATTGTCCAAAAATGGATAATTTTGGGGTAACTTCTCAGCGTTCGCTTTTTTTTGCACGAGCAAACTAATCATTCAGGCTAAGTTTCACTAGGTTGCTCATTTATAGTATTCTCATTATAAACCAAGCATTTTGTGTGAGTTCTCCAAATAAGCTCAGCATCCAGAGCAAGTTCCGACAGTAAGATCAACATTCATTCACGAGTAGAATTCATGGAGAGCTAAATATTCATAATCCCAATGTTTACAAGGTAGAGGGGCCGCTTGTACATATCCTGACTAGCATGATACTTGATGTTCTCAGCAATCTTCAGTTACTCGAATACTTATTGCCCTGATAGGTGTGCGTAATTTTCCGTCTTAATCTTGAAACTTTCAGTTTAAGTTAGACTAGTAGCGAGTAAGCGATATTTTGCCCAACTAGCGTCATGCCTCATCGTTGTTTCAATAAAGGAACTTTCATTGGGATACAAAGAGCGATTCTAAAATGACAGCCTAGTGTATACTTTAGCGAGGTTTGTGTTTTATGAACATGCAACGAGAAAACGCTGCAATTTTTCAGTTTTCGAATTTTAAAGAAGAATGAAGTGTTTTATCGCCATGCATGAAAAATGAAATTTCCGGTTAAGTAAAAAAATTTTCAGTTTTTTTTCATATAATGTTGCTGATTTTACTGCGCATCTCAAACAAATAATTCAGATCGATTCCATTTATTTTTTCACTCAGACGATGACGAAGACGAGGAGGATGGAGAGTCTCATCGGGAAGCTCGCTTATGTGAGTAAAAACGAATTACATCTTGTTTACCTTATTATAAAAGCTGAATTTTCACCGTTTCTATTTTTCTGTCATCTTCAGAGACCATCGCTCAAAATATACCAACGAATCGAAAGTTTTGATGTTTCTCATCGATCTATTCATTCATTTATTCATTCATTCAATCATTCATGCCATGCTCTTAAGTCATTGATGTTATATTTCTGCATCCGTTGTTCATTACCAATTTTTCACCTCCACGTGTCAAGTTTTGTTTTCTATTAGTGAAATTTTTGTTTTTGTACCATTTGTACCATATTTTTAACAACATCCTTGATACTTAGAAGAAACAGATAGATTATGCAATTAAAACTCTGATACTTTACTTATCCAGTACATGGTCATTATCTAAATAAATGTAGAATTGCACTGATATCAGAGGTGCTTAGAACTTTGTTTTTTTCCCCAAAGTCGCACTCAACAGCCGCGATGTTTCCTCCCGCGCCGCGCAAGCCTCTCTGTCATCAGCATCACCCAAGGACGGCCAGCGCGCAGTGTCGGACTCGAGCACCATTGCCAAGTACAACCACTTCATAGACGTCTTCTTCAGGCGAGTCAACTCCGAGCTGAGGGCCAATGCAGAACCCTTAGAAATCTCTCTCTCAAAGAAAGGACGCAAGGACGAGAAGCAGAAGAAAGGAAAGGGCAAGAAAGGGAATAAATCTAAGTAAGTGTAGGCTTATGAGAGCCAAGTCTAAAGCACGTGAGTATGGTGTTAAATTAGTTCCCCTCCAACTGCAAGTATCTCAGTTTAGTACCATAAGGATAATAAAATATCACAAATGCAATCCTATTTTACAACATTTGCGTGTGTGAAAGCTGCATGGAAAATGAGACAAGTTTGATAAAGACATAATGTTAGGTTACCAAATTATTCCGAAAATTGCACAAATCGTCTCAGATGAACAATTTTTTATTTGATTAGCAGATCCCGTTTTCTTGATGAAGACGGAGCAGATGCAGAAGATATCCACAACAAAATTGCGTCTTTCTAACTAATTGGGAATATATCAAGATGCCTATGATGAAGCTAATTTTTCTGCATATATGAATGGCGTTGCTGTCTTTTGAAAAAATTGAAATATCTTTAAACTATACGGAATGCATACTCGTAAGAATCTACACAGTACCTTTTATTTTCTGCTCATATTCTTTCCGGTAAAAAAGAAAGTGCAATACAATTGCAGATAGCTTCAACATTCGATTGCTTATCAAAATTGATTCGTGTAAATACAATCCATTCAGATTTGTTGGGTTAAATAAACTATATCGATCCCGCTTCTTTTGCAGTGTCCGTGGTACGGGTATTGATTACAAAATGTCTCGAATAAGTTCATTTTTTTGCATGTTCATTAGATTAAGTCATGCATCATGTCTCATAACGTTCAAATCTAATGTTCGGACTTAAAATCATTCAACAATTCATGTGAATGTTAATAATTCTTATAGGTGGAACTTTCTATTTTTAATATATATTCTAAATTGAATTTTAAATTCACCGCTAATGAACAACATACCTGAGCTTCTAGCGTTTAAAATTTCAAATCCGCTAGCTTAACTAATTACAAGACTGTGTAAACCATTCTGATTCAATAACTTTTGGTGTATCAGATCCCATTTGTGACGATTCAGAGTTCATTCACACGCTGGAAGGGTCCATTGCATTTTCCTTCGTTCATTCACTTGATTTGTTTGCCCCGGTAGGAAGGAAAAACGCCATCCCCGAGACTTCAACCAAAAGGGGTTCAATGAAACCGATGACCACCTGCAGGAAAAAGAGGCTCCTGTAGATGGAGAGGACGCCTCAGGTTCTCAGAGGTTCAAGTACATCGCAACCGACGACGATGATGATGATGATGATGACGATGTTGAAGCTGACGAGGACGACACTACCGAAGTGAGATGATAGGGTGGACGTTCAAAATTGTTCCTGGGAGTATTAAGTTACGATGTTGTTCGATTAAAGCGGCATAAAAATTGGTTTAGCAGGTTAAGATTGGTTATTACTGTGAGGTCATATGAGGGTCACGAAGATGTAATCGATTTTTCATTGTTTAATTTTTAACACACCAAGTTGATGAAGAATAATTACTGAAAAACAGCAGACCTTATGAAATCAAGATAGCTTTCATTTTTGAGTTCAATACTTGAGTGTTTTCAATGCCTTCAGGTAAGCGCAGGCAGCAGCCGTCAGTCCAAAGACTTGGAATTCGAAGATGAAGCTGAAGATGACCAGGATTTAGCTCAGGAGCGTGCCGGTCGAGGTATAGGCATGGAAAGACGAAGAACTGAAGCTAAGAAAAACAATCCAAACAGAAGTAACCCAGTTAAAAGTGGGAAACAGAAGAAAAACAACAAGAATAAAGGCTCAGGAAATAAAGGCAAAAAGAGAAAGAATGGAAAGAAGAAGAGGAAGGGCGGCAAAAAGAAAGCCGGAGGCAAGAAGAATAAGAAGAAGAATAAGAATAAGAAGAATAAGAAGGAGAACCGTGGGCGGTCTAGGGACTCTGAGGAGGAGAGTGATTTGTCCATTACCAAGGGTGGTCGACGCGTGAACTCTGGCATGGAGAGCAGGAAAAGGAAGGTAATGGCAATGTTGGACTGAGGTACAAGCTAGCGCTTTATTTTTTTTCTCGTAACATAAACACGGGCGTATGTGTGGATGGAAAAAAGAAAACATTTCCGAAAATTCAGTAGGGGTGAAGGGCAATTTGCCTACACAC
This sequence comes from Morinoia aosen, assembly GCA_030386875.1. Taxonomy (NCBI): domain Eukaryota; kingdom Metazoa; phylum Arthropoda; class Malacostraca; order Amphipoda; family Talitridae; genus Morinoia; species Morinoia aosen. The sequence continues at coordinate 25,827,637 of CM059564.1, read as the reverse complement.
CTGTAACCTGAATATTAGTTCAACACAATTGTTTGAATTATTCAGAAGTCTACATTAATACTGATTGAGATAATCATCTTACGTTTTTCGAAAACATGCTCCAGCATATTTCTAGGAATAATATTTATCATTTGGTTGAATGAAAAATTCTTAACATTTTACTCTTGATTTCATAGAGTGAAAAAAAGAAAATTGTGTAAATGTGTTATGCGAAACGTTTATTTGAGTCTCGCTTAAGTATAAATATCGTAAAATTTTCAAGCTTATAGTAAATTTTTGTTAAATTATTAGCTGAGCGGCGATTTTTGAGTCAAACACTTATTGAATCGTTTAGATGATATTTTCGTGTAGGGCTTTGAGATTTGATTTCGAGCAAACACAAAAAACACTGTGGAGGAAGCTCTTTTTCCAATTCCAAGCTGTCATTTTTCTGCTTTTTTCATTCTCATTTTCTAATTACCAAACGCCATATATGTGATAAATTTAGGATATGTTTTGAAATTCTGTCACCCGGTGAGTAATTTAGAATAAAATTCAATAGTATGTGTGTATTTAATTGCTTACTCAGCATATTATAATTCTGCATTACTTATTATTCTACATTCTTCACAACCCTCTACTTCATTGTTTTGTATAACTCAAAAGCTTCATTAACCTTTAATGACCCTAATTTTATCAGTCTTCACCATATTATTATTATTGTATTTCCAATGCTTATCACTTCATTACTCCCCATTTTTGCGCTCATCAAATTCATCATGACTTCAGGACGAGAAACACAACTCAAAAGGCAGCGGAGACAATTCAGAAAATCACAAAAAGGGCAAGAAGAAGAACAAGAAGAACAAGAAGGGCAAGAAAGGCAAGAAGAGCAAAGCAAACAACGCGGAGACCCAGGCCTCAGTGAGCGGGATCAGCTCGTTAATCCGTGACGGAGACGTAAACGTCACCCAGTCGTCGGACACTCAGAAGATCTCCAGTCACTTCCTGCTCGGGCCGGTCAGCGTGCACCTCGCCAGGCGGGTACGGCTCGCGTCAAATATGGCGTTTAATTCTCTCTTGGTAAACTACTTTCCTGGTTTAGTGGTTATTTTTTTTCAAGGGCAATGTCGTTATTTTCTGGGGTATGAGGTGGGAAAGAAGTGAAGCTGCTCTACGGTGATAGTTTTTGAATTTGAAACCCTACCGACATATATTGAACTTCTTTGAAAGTCCCGAAATTAGTTCTTGTGACTATGGATTTAGTAAATGTTTATGAATAGAGTGGGAAACTTACAAAATGGATAAATTATCCGAGGGATATCTACAGCAGATTTTTTCTCACCTAAGCCTTAATTTCTCTTAGTACCAGTATGAAAACATCTCCATTCAAATCTACCCGTCTTTTGTTTATCTCGTCGCTACAATTTCCCCTCCGTTCAATTTTTTACAGAATAAAAAACAGATTGTCTTAAATTTCATAATCGTCGTGCGCTGTGCGTACGTGTAAACAGTTTTTATTCATACGGTCTATCGAAATAACTTGGTCGAGAGAAGCATGATGAAATCCAATTATTTCCGATATCGTTCTCTATATTTAGACTTGTATTGGCCCCCTTTCATTGGCTCTTGATTTTCAATACTTTCTTTCATGTCTTCTCATGTATTACTCGATATGCTACAAGTGCGTACTGTTGTCCGTATTTCTTCCTCCACATCACGCTCATAAACTATCATTATTCGTGATGCCATTTAATACCACAGACCTTTTTAAAAACGTTCCAGCTGTCTAACGCCTTTGAGTAGATTATTGTATTCCGTAATTTTACAATTTTATCATGTTTCAGCTCCGATTTTGCAAATTAAATTGCTCTGCGTCTCTCTACTACAGTTTACTAAAGATCTATTAAATTACCCGTTAGATTTTAGGGACAACAACGGCTTCTACTACGTTACGGTTAATTATTTATGTGCCAATTACACAGCCCTCTCACACTGCAAATAACTCTTATAGTACTAGTACAGTTCAATTCCTGTCACTGTTATATCGAAGAGGAGTTATCAACTTTCTATGCATTTATATGAAATTCATCATTTGGACTCTCACTTGATACGACTGCCCTCACTGCAGTTCAGCGACGGCGAGGCGAAGACGGCTGTGTCTACCGCGTCTCTGAGAGGGACGGTGGTCATCGAGGTGAACAGGAGCGGCCGAGCTAAGATTACCAAGCTGAAGCTTAGCAAGCCTTCCAACGTGACGGTGAGTGGCACAGCGTATAGATCAGAGGTTCTCAACCAGGGGTAAATTTACCCCAAGGGGGTCAAAAATTTTGTAGTTAAAGGTAAATAATTGAAGTACCTGATGATTTAAAAAACAATTAAATTTAATTTTGTAAATGAGAAAGAGACAATGCAAAGAAAGTGTGTGTGTGTTTTGTATTGGAGTAGGGGGTGAATTAAGAAATACATAACACCGAGAAGGTCAATGAAGGATGAAAGGTTGAAAATGGCTGGTATAGATAAATGGTACAGTGGTATGGTGGGTAGCACAGCGTATAGGTGAATGGTACAGTGGTATGGTGAGTGGCACAGAGTATAGGTGAATGGTACAGTGGTATGGTGAGTGGTACAGTACCATGCACCTATATATAGGTGAATGGTACAGTGGTATGGTGGGTGACACAGGGTATAGGTGCATGGTACAGTGGTATAGTGAGCGGTACTGTGTGACACTATCTCTATGCATGATTCAGTTGTTAGCAGTAAGAATGACACATGTGTACTGTGTGTAAATGCTTCTGACTTCCGGTATTTATATTTGATAATTATTTATATTTGATAAGTCCAGTGTATATTTAAGACAAGGTTACCATGTTCAGCATATTTGCATACCCAGGAAAAAGATTTCCGTTGAATGCGTTAAACACATTGTCTAAACTTTTGCAATTGATTGGAACCTCTCTCATGCAGACTGAAGGCAGTCTTCGACAGGATGACAGCAAGAAGAAAGCAAACAAGGCGGAAAAAGTCTTAAAAACTTCCATCAAGAAGGTGTCCCCTCAGGTGCGTAAATATGCGTGTGACTGGCTCGTGTGTTCTCTTAATGTGCATTGCTTTCACGAGCAGCAGAAAGGAAAAGACGAAGAAAAAACCGTTTATTTTCAGAAAAGTTGATACTTGATGGGTATTAGAACACATAGGACTTTAAAAATATCTTAATATTAAGGTCCTAAATTGATAAACGAACCTTACAAAACCATTGCCAAACCATTGACACACAAACCATACGGCCGAGGTGTACAATAGCAGTGTCAGGGGTTAATTATCTTATTGAGAGAAGCAAGCAAAACATATACATATTCTCTTGGATATTTCATCCATGGCAAGATGACGGAAAACTTACAAATACTGCTAGTGAATACCTCGAAAATTCTTCGCTATAAGTTAAAACGAAAGAAGAAAAAACACGAAACGCTGTACCGAAACAGACTGAGCAGAGTTCTGATTGGAATGACGTCAGGTGATGCGCCTGGCTGCCACTGAGTGAAAAGCTGGAAGAAAGATCATTACTACATGACTCAGCATGGGCGGACTCCGCATGCTACTTAACACTTTGGCCGTAATTGGTTAAACTCAAGTTCGATATTCAACTCAAATTTAAAGTCAATTATAGTATGCAATTTTGAAGATAACAAACATTAACTGGATCGTGCCTTCATTTAGCTTTGATTAAGTATTTGTGAAGACTGAGACTGGATTACTGGTCTGTCAGCAGCGTTATGACGATCCCCTCCGTGGCCATCGGTGATGCACATTGTGGTCAAAGGGTTACTGCTTTAAAGTTACGGTTGTCCAAGGATATCAGGGACAGTAAAAATGAAAATAAGTATTTTTATTTATTAAATGATAGATTATCCATAAAGAAGGTTTTATAAGAAACATTTTATTCTTAACATTTTATGAAACAATATTTCAAAAAAATTTCTGGGTAAAAATACGATATTTATTCAAAACAAACAACTTCTTATCTAATATTTGTTGATGCTCTTTATCGACATGATGTGTGGAAGAAATGTAGACAATGTTTGGTTGAAGTTGATATCACGCATTCAAAAATTCGATTCGACGAGAGTACTCGTAAAATATGATTCACTTACGAGATCCACCAAATCTCATTGGAGGTGTTTATTCTCCTCAGAATTGGCTAATATGTTTAACCGATAATATCACTTCTATCCCTCTTTTAACATCATGCGCAACACCTTTTCACCTATTTACATCTACGAGACTAGATTGGTCTTGATATCGCAGCGTGCTAACTGAACACGTGTCCATTTCGTTCACAGATCAGCAAGCAGATCGAGAGCACGGCGCGGGCAGTGCTGGACACCACCAGCAAGGCCGTACGCAGTTAATGCACTCACGTAACAACCAGTAAAACCCTCAGACGGCTATTGCTTGTGTACCAGTTAATCGTGAAACTCTTTTTTTCTCGCGTATACCAACCGTTGTTCCAGTAAACTTGAGTCAGAGCTCACAATTCCAGTAAACGTGAGTCACAAAACACAAGGTTAGAGTAGTTAATTCTCAACCATCTTTCACTATTTTTCTATGTATTGCACTGTGCTGAATAATCGAGATATGGGTAATCTGTCCCTTACGCATGTCACACTGAACGCTCTGCTGGCAGATATTGCCATCAACAATAAACAGCGTCGATGACTTTATAAAGATGGATCCTCAGCCGTCAGACAAATGTGGTGACTATAGTAATAAACAACCAAAGCGGCAACATACTGCCTTTAGCAAGCGTAGCTCGTTGTTCTTAGGGTGTCATAGACCATCTAAAGTACGGTTCGTAAGCTACAAAAACTATAGCATCGCACATCTCGAAGTGCTACCGATCGCTTTGTAACTAAAATAATTAAGACGCGTAGTTATGCATTGTTACACTTTACACTTTTCTGTCAGATGCATGCACACATGATCTGTTTACATCGTACATGGACGAATACGTGCAAAAATTATTTTTCTCAAAGTTTAAGTCTTAGAAAAATAACTGCTTCAAATCTTTCGTCGAAAATATTCAAAGTTTCACCCTAAAAACTCCCCGAATTAAGTTTGCTGATGAGGTTTTCTCAGATTGAGTGCTGTTCTGTAACCGAACGTTGCTCCTATACACAGGCAAGTCGTTTTATAGGCGAACTCCGTACATGTTATCATCAGATGCACAAATCATGTATCTGGAGCAGCACATAGCATTTGATGTGGTTACCTATGTTACTTATGTTGCAAAGGTTCCCAAGGCTTTTCTATTCCCAATATTGTGGCGTCCGTTATCAAACTGTTAGAAACAGCCGCGCATGGAAAACATTCATGATGCATTTTTGGTCAAATTCACCAAAATAATCGAACTCAGAGCATGGCATGCTTATGTCACAGTTAATATATTATGAGGAGACATGTCGACAAAATTGACCTGGGCACGATAACATATTATTGATTTTAAGCCTCGAACATATAAAACAACGAGTACACTCATTGAAATAACGGTCATGGGTGACAATAAAAGGTTCTTTCTAATTTGTATGAAGATCAAACTATTGAAAACGAAAATAAATTAATTTGGACGCGCTTTTCCTGGGACTCTAAAATGTTAGCAAATCTGCAGTCGTGAATTTGCGTCAATAATAATTTTTGTTCATTATTTGAAATCATCTGAACATCACTAATTAATAACACGAGAAAATATTTTTGCTACATCACTTTTCTTTAGGCCACAGTTTGTGCACTAGCGGCATTTCTGTTTATTGTACTTAATTTTCTTATTTATGAGTCTAGAAGTAAGGCCTATACTGTTTCTATTTTCTTCACTTTACTCCGGATTATAAGTTTTTAATTGAAACTGTTTATAGATGAAAATTTCTCGTTTCATTAGATTTAGAACATTTATTTATTTGTTGTCTGTATGTACTTGCCTATTTAATAAACTGAGAAGAACGAAAAAGTTAATGATCCTTTTAAACAGTCATCGCGCTAGCGGAAATTTTTCGGCAGTCACCTCTTTTTTAATTGCGTGTATCTCAAGGGCGTCTGAAGTCGGTCAATACAGACAGAAAATAGTCTGCAGGCAGGTGCGCCTAGAGGCACACCGTTTGTGTACGCGATATTACGAGCCAGCGGCAAGAATAAAAGCCTAACATCAATCTCATGGCTCAGACGATCTTTTGAAATGTGCCGAAAGACGTAAAATTCAAGCAAAGGCGTTTTGATCTTCAAAGTCGAGAAGTCTCTTTCTTTACGTTCAACTCCCACGCAGTACTTTCTAAGCTATCTATAATCACAACAAATTTCCTGCATGTTAAATTTATGTACTGCATGGACATGTGCTAACTAAATGCAGCACGAAAGCGTGCTTGTGAGTAATTTAGCTGCTAAGTTTTTTGAGAGAATGGTATCTGGTTACATCATTACCTCTGGCATCGATGAAAATGAAGCAGAAAATACATTATTGACACCCTTGTGCGTGAGGATTTAACAGTGTTCGTGTCCGTAAAGAGAACTCTCAATGAAAATTGTACAGTTCTACCGTGGAAAAAACTACGCCAGGTATACAATCCATTGTACTATCGAGTTACCATTACACTCTCTCACTTTCAATAGCTAGGGATGGGAAGAACTCATTTTAATATGAGTTTGTGAAACGAACTATGAAAACAAGTCGACATTCCGATTAACATAAAGAAGACGGAAAAAAACAGGCGCAAAACAGGGTCCGTCGTACAGGAGGAGTTTGAATCGGTGTTTGAAGCGGATACCATCCTCACTCGTATCCAAATATTCACTAATTGTTGAGCTGAGAGAAATTATTTGATTTGTTGAAAGTTGTACATACTGCACATGGTGTTGAAAAACATGAATAATAATTGATCAATTGATACAACTTAGTATGGTACACATTTTTGGTTATGAGTTGCAAGCCCAATCAATATTGAAAGCTTGTTTTCTCTGTATTTCTTGACTTCCGAAAAGCATTCGATTGTGTGAACAATAACATATTAATCTCGAAACTCCACTGTTATGGCATTCAAAGGGTAGCTCATGATTGGTTCAGATCATAACTAACTGATCGGAAGTAATACGTTGTAATTGACGATTTAAAATCGGACCTACAGAGAAGTAGCCATGGTGTTCCACATAGATCTGTCCTTGGGCCTCTCCTGTTTCCAATTTTTATCAATGATATTATATTTACATCATTTTCAAGTTCACAGTTTTTACGATGACAGCACGCTTTCTACGGTCCTTTCAAACCAAAATCCTGCTCTAATTGCGGAGAGTGCAAATAACAAACTCAATAAGGTTTCATTGTAGCTTAAAGCTAAGAAAATTAAGCCTTAATATCGATAAAACAAAATATGTTGCATTCTCATGCAGGAAAAATATATCTTTCAAACGCATTAAAATTGGCGAAGGGGAAATCGAAGAAACCAACGCATGCAAGTTCCTGGGCATCATAATAGATAAACATCTGACCTTCAAAGAGCACGTCGCTCATATTAGTACTAATTATCTAAATCCGTCGGAATCCTCCATAAAGGGAAAAATTTCCTGCCTGAAAATGCCTTGCAAATACTTTAACGAACGCTCATTTTACCATACTTACAATACGGAATAGAAGCATGGCACGGAACTGTTAAAAATTAAACCAATATACTTTTTATTCTGCAAAAAAGAGCCATCAGAGCGGTAAAGAAACTAGAATATAATGGCCACACAAATGATTCGCTTAAAAGTTCACATGTACATAAACTTACGGATCTCTGCAAACTCTCCTTATGTAATTTCATGAATAAAACATTGACTAATGACAGCGACAATAGCCTCAAACAACTATTAACTGCACAAATTGGTCATCACGACCATTTAACCCGTAATAGAAGTAACTTCATGCTTCCTTATTATTCGAAAGCTCGGTTACAACGCAGTATCCTCTTCGTTGGAACCAAAACCTGGAACTCAATCCCTGCGGATATCCGTGAAAGTAATTCTTACAAAGTATTCAAAATAAATCTTGAATCTCATTTCATATCAGATAATTAGTCGTGTAAGATAACCAAGTCAAATCTTGCCTCCAACACGACTGGTCTTGATAGGGTAATTTGTCATGGTTAATATCGTTGATCCTCACTCTGCTCTTAAATCATTTATAGAATATACTGTTAACATCTAGCCCATATAAACTATTTTCTAAAATGAAGCATCGAAATGTCGAGTTAACTATTTCATTGATCAGTCTAATACGTAACATTTATCAGTCTAATGCGTAACAATGATCAGTCTAATACGTAACATTGATCAGTCTAATGCGTAACAATGATCAGTCTAATACGTAACATTGATCAGTCTAATGCGTAACAATGATCAATCTAATGTGTAACCGAGTTAAGTGAATTAGGTCAAACGTTATTTTACACCTTAGAATAACGTTGATGGTAGGATGCCCTAGAAGTTGCTGAACTTATTCGGGCCCACAGGTAGCTATACTCATATTTGACCATTAATTGTATAAGACTTAAGAAACATTCTACCTCTGTATCGTTCGTATTAAATTGTTCAAAAATATTCTACTACGGCAGATGGTAGCGCTTGCAGATATAACTCAAGTAAAATACGTACAACGGATACATTCTGCAAGAAATCATGAGTTCTAACGCACGATGCTACACGATGCTAACTCTGAATGTAAAGGTATTCGCGTCTCTGAATGAAATAAACGCACGATGCTACCTTAATTTTGATGCATCCCTACGAGGACGCTGTAATATTGCAGTGAAGATCAAACTTTGTAGGGAGACCGTCGTCGAGCGCCTGCATTTGTTTGGTAGTCGTAGTGTCGAATACATTTCAGCGGAAACATGGCGGTTTTGTAGTCATATCTAAGCATTATTATTTGAAATCCATTTGTGATTCATTGTATGATTTGTCTTAGTGTGTGTCTGCATGACAGTCTGTGTTTATAAAGAGTCTCATTCTTTGATAAATTTGGCTTGACTTGCTACAACCGCATCTATCAGAGAGCCCTTGATAAGATAGGACGACACAAAGCATGATCATGAGCTATAGGTTGTTTGTGTTATTGAGGGTTGAATGAAGTAGAACCATACGCTCTTATTTTTGTACCACAGTTTGAGTGTTGGTTTTCCCAGAAATTCACCATCACTCAAGATGAATGAAATTAAAAAGCTGTGCAAAAATAATCGGCAGCAAATTCTCATTTCTATTTAGTTGAAAATTATTTAAGAATATAACATTAGGCAAAGAAAATTACTGCCATCATTGCGTTTCTGATTTACTTTCTTCAGTACAAAGAGAGGCGTGTAACAGTGAGAAATAACTTGGGGCCTCCGTCATAGTCTTTGGAAGCGTTCGGCCTGTCGCTGTTTCAGACGCTGTACGAAGGCTTGTTCTTCGCGCACCAACGCCTTGCAGTCTGGATCTTCTGACTTCGTCTCCAGCTTCTCAACCTGCATTGAGAACATAAATAATATAGGGAAATTTATGGAAGTAAAATGAAACGCGATAGGTATGTCTGTGACACCAAACGGAATCGAGAAATAAATAAGGGTGAGCACTTGATAGAAAATTATTGAACAACTAACCATGGACACTGTGAGACTGAAATGATTTCCTCAAAAGTATAGTTATTCATACCGCAACATTCGACAGGTGTCGGTTTCAAACTGCGGCCGGAGTCTCTTTTAGCAAAGCTAGCGCTAAACTGCAAAATACAGCACAAAAACCGAAGGATGTATAAAATAGGCGGATTTCTAGGAAATCTCACTAATGGGATTAAAAGGAAAACCTGAGTAGTTCAAAATATTGTGACGAAATAAACGTTTCGAACAATCGAAACCCACCTTCAGTGCTTTGAAAAACAATGAAATAAAGTATTGAATACTATAACTAATTCGTCTAAATAAACCAAAAATAAAACAATGCCATTTGCTTCTTCAAAGAATGATATTGTGGCGAAGTGACGTGTGAGGACCTGAAAACCTCAGAGAGAAGTCAGGTATTGGTACCTGCTCTGGGGTGTCAAATGCTAGTGAAAACGAGGAGAATTATAATGTTGAAATGTTCATTTCAGCGCATACTTCTGTGTCATTAGTGCTGTTGAAAAAATCACTCAGAAATGACTATAGATGATCTGTGAAACACGAGAAAAAGACAAAAACGATCGAATTTTTTTCAAAAAGTGGTTTTTCACATCCCACATAAATTTGGGTACGACCATAATTTTTTCCATAAGAACTAATGATAAAAAATTGAATGAAAATGGATTTTTCTACGAATGGGATTTTATTTTCTCTAGTGATGTAAGTATATAATAGTAGAACTGATGATGATGACGATGAAACCGCAATAAGTCTTTGTAAAACGTTCATTTCTATTGAGCGTTTTCTTAGTTTCTTCAGTAAGTACACAACGCAAGACACCCAGCCAATTGTTTTCTAAAAATCGTAGATCAAGACATGAGAAGCCTAATCGGTGACTACTGATGCGAATCAACTTCATTATGATTTTTCAATTAATTAAAAATCAGCTGAATCATCGAGGGAGAAGGAGACGAGAATTTCCATAATCATCGACTTCTCAAACTACGCTGCAACGCTGTATGTTGAATCCCACATGGGCTGCTTTGCCGACTGTCTGCAACTCGTCGTCTCTTGCATGCGAGTTTCGATACTTACGTTAAAATTTTAGCGCTTGGTTCAACTTCCTAAATATAGGCATAGGCGGAATGATTTTGGAAAAGCGTGATTTTGTCAACACTTTCTTAAAAATCATTGATAATCTTCAGGTTTTACATGACAGAGTGCCACAGAGCCCATGCAATTGGCTAGCTACAAGAGTTCCATGAAAAATGATCATGCTCTCTGGTATTTTGTATGGAGGCTTTGATCTTCTACATAGTTCAGTCAATTCTTTCTCGCTTCTTTTCGAGCAGACGACTGCATCTACTCAACAACAAAATAGGAATAGTTAGAATCCTGGGCTCTTCATTAAAAAACTTTACCAGATCAAGAATTAGGCGAAAAAATTCCATCCTCTGACACTACAACAGTGCTGAAGCATGGCTTACTTTAGAGATCCCAGCCTTTTCTTCTCCGGTCGTCTGCTTTGGTTTGGTCCTCTCTATTTGGCAGTGGTTCAGTTTAGCTTCTGTGGCCTGACGCAGCTTTTCCACCTCCTTTGCCATCCGATCTTCTCCGAATGCCTTGACCAATTTATCAAACTTTTTAGTGAAGTAGTTGTAAATGTGGTAATCTGGAACCAAGCGGTCTGACAACGCTGCGCTAACTTCGGGACTGAGTGTTTCTTTCTGAAAATAAATTAAAATGCTCTTCCAGTACGTATTTCACGAACATGTAAATGCACTGATATTGTCATACATTTATTTCATTCTCAATGAAGGTATTCTATTAAACAGCAGTGTAATAGTCCAGCTAGAGAAGAGAGAGTCTCACTCACGCTAGTCTAGAAGTAATCGTATTCTTCACTGATTTCCTCAGTGCTTCTACGTCTTTACGAAAGTCAGTATTTCCAAAAGTCATGGCTAAGGCTCTCCCCCATCCACTAATGTGTACAACTCAAAATTTTCCTCCTTGAAGTGAGAAGCTGTCAGGTTACAGGCTACGGTCATCAAGGTCCTGTATATAGTTCACAGACACTATTTATACTACTGAATTCAAAAATATTTTGCGACTTTTGACTCCACTCCCCTTGCTATGTCTGTGCAGGAGTTAATATCATGAGCAAATAATACTTTCTTAATTACCTACACTATTTTATTTTAGAAACCCCGAGAATAAATAACAAAGTGTGATAACAGTCATTATATAATTACTCTGCATTTTTGTGAAATGAATAATATTGAATGAGAGAACATCTGAACTGCAGTGATGTTGATGCAAACTATAAGCAAATCGACGCTTTCACCTAATAGAGATTTTTTGTCATTCATCAAACTATGTTAACACGTTAGTTGCGATGGGTTAAACTGAAGTTCAATATTCAACTTAAATTTAAAGTCAAAAGTGATAAGCCAGTTTGTAAATATCAAACATTAACTGGGCCTGTTAAGTGCCATTAATTTAGAAGGGTTGTTAGAATTTTTCAAAATGACCCATCGATGGGTCGTTTCACAGCAGGAAAAACCTAACTACGACCCACCGGTGGGTCATACCGCAATGAATGTGTTAAGGCACAAGACTGTGACCGTCAGCGAAGCGCAGCACCAAAACTTCTTAAAAACCAAGAGAACATTATGCACGGCTGGAACACTGTATTTTGGTTTGCTCCTGCTTTGGTTTGCTCCTCTCTATTTGGCAGTGGTTCAGTTTAGCTTCTGCGGCCTGACGCAGCTAGCATTTCTTGAAATCACTCTTGCAATGGCCCCGGATCTCACGGAGAGTGCAATAAGGAAGTAATTGCACTAGTTGAACACCTAAATTTGCCGTCCCACCTTGGTGTGCCTGGTGTGTAATTGAGGGTCTAAGTTCACTGTCCCACCTTGGTGTGTCTAATGTGTAATTGTGTATCTAAGTTCACAGTCCCACCTTGTGTGCCTGGCATGTAATTGAAGACCTAAATTTGCAGCCCCACCTTGGTGTACCTGGTGTGTTATTGAGTGTCTGAGTTCACCGTCCTACCTTGGTGTGCCTGGTGTTGGAGCTCACCGCCACGACGTCTTCGTACGACCAGCACAGCAAATGCGCCAGCAGCACCAGGGACTCCTCCATCCGCTCCGCCACCATCACTAAGTCAAAATCCTAGTCCATCTGTCGGGTCTATACACCACCAATGCAGGGCTTGTAAAATTATCCCCATTGGAACACAAATTGTTCTCTTATTAGAAAAATGTTTTTCTGAATATCAGTTGACCAATACCGGAAAATATATTGGAAGCTGTAGCTCCTGAGGTTTTGAAGAGATGTGTGAAGATTCATTGGTAAAAAAGGATTTCAGTATTATGGTTCCAGCTCAACACGTGTTAAAATACGAAGATAATCACTAATCATCTTTACTAAAATAAACGTTGCGTTTAGAGACTGCTTCAGAATTTTAACAATTGAGTGTTCTTTCAGTAAAGATGATAAGTAATTATCTTCGTATTTTAACACGTGTTGAACTGGAACGGTTTCGCAAGGTCGAAAAATTGGAAAAGGATTTCAGTATTATGTGGAGAATCCACACAAATAGGTTCAATGGTACACAGGGAATGACAGCAAAAAAGTTTTATTGGACGCTGCAAGTAGCAGTAAATTTAGATGTTACGAACCATCCAATAGGCCGAACATCAGGATCGTAGGTTCACGAGCCGGGAACAAGAATTAATCCACTAGGACAAATCTTAGGACTAACGCCTGCTCAGCGTGTAAGATTACAAACTTACATAAGTTCTAATTAACATCAACAAGGTTCAGGAACGAAGGATCTAAGGTTAACCTAGATAAACGAAAGAAAGGCGATCCCTACAAATTAACAAAAATGGCGACTCCTTGCATGGTGGCTAAAAAAGCAGCAGCACTGTTTCCACTACGAAGGCGCGAAACCTTGCATTCTTCGGCGGCGATCCCAATCACCTTGCGGCGTGGCCCTCCAGAGGACTGGCCGTTCGCCCAGCAGGCAACATTCAAGCCGCATGGCCCCGATAATCGTCAGTAGTTTAACGCAGCTTTAGTAGGCCGATCAACAGCCAGGGTAGCCAGTACCGCACAACCGAAATGACAGCCTCCTCTGAGATCGCAGCGCAGAATTAAAACCAGCAGTCCCGCAACGCTTCCGGTAGAGCAGCCTCAAACTGGGCTTTTGGAGCCCGAAGACGGAGATACTAGAAAAATGAATAAAATGAATTAATGCATTGAAGAAGTCAATGGAGGAAGAAGTTATTCATAATGATTTTGCAGCAAACAGGAACATTATAGCAGGACTATTTCATATGCTAACCTGAGTTTAATTATGCCTCAGTGTGGAAGCCACTCGTAGAGTTAGAAAGATGGTAAACGTGAAGAAAAAGGCTCAAACTAAGAGCAAAGTTAGGAAATAGAATTAAGTTTAAGAGTCAATAGCACTACCCGGAAAGTCAGACAGCTGGTAAGCCGTCTTTCAGTTAGGCTCCAGGTAGGATAATTAAGTTAAGGAAAAAGGTTAAGGGCCTATTCCAAGCAAGCTCGAAATAGATTTAGGTTATAAGAATTTCAGATATAGTGTTAAGATATCGAAGATATTAAGGTTTAGGGATTTAATAATTCAAGAGATTTAAGGTAGCTTAACAAGATCACTCACACTCACAGTCATACAATGGCAAGGTTATCTATCAGAGCAATAGGACAAATAGATCAATTCATAAGAAATAGAAGCAAGGATGGCTTTAGGAAATAGAGAGAATAAGTGAAGAAGCGATCCACCGGGACACGCGCTTGAGGACGTGCCACGGCTGAACACCGAGCGCCGGCACCCACGACTGCGGAAACGCCTTTACTCTCGGGCTTGATAACCGCTGAGATCGCGACTAAAGGTCACCACCATAGCTAGGAAGTCGCAACTTAAATAAAGGAACAAAAAAGCAAGAGATACCTAACGGTACCTCTACAATAAAAGGGATCAACCCCAAGACTCAATAGGAATGGAATGAAGCTCTAATTTTACTCTCCGTAAAGCAGCTCCCACCTCACCTGGCACGAGCCAAGCTGCAAAGGTACTAAAGTTTTAACGGCTAAGTATCTCTCAGGGCAATGGGGAATGTCAGAATTCTCCATAATTAATTAATGAATTTCTTATCGCATTAGAGTACCTAACTATCACAGTATATTTCGTCAGTAAGATGTAGACATGAACGTACCAAGTCGACGATAGTTTGTGGGTTGGAGTAGTCGCCGGGCATGGCTCCGAAATCACACGCCATCACATTGTACGACATGCAACCCATCAACCGCTCAGTTTCGATACCGTGCGTTGCAATGAATTGTGAAACGCTCATTTTGTAAAACTGTAAATATAGTATATTGCATGAAAAGCTGGATCACCCACATAATGGTTATTGCAAAGTAACTCCTATGGAATGAAACAGAGTAAATACATATAAATTTAGTCATAAGTCCGACCAAAGTTTCCGAATCACTTTAGATACCTTTAAACCAAAATATTTTTCTATTTCAAACAAACGAGGGCGCTCAACTCACGGTGGTGAAAGCGAAGTAGTCGTACAAGGACAGGAAGGCACTTTTTGGTTCCCGGACTATGGTGAAGTAGACAGCTCCAGGGTATAGGATTTTAGAAACCTTCAAAGACACGACACGCACAACAGGAGTTTCTTGTGAGCTAAATTAACTCATGAGGAGGTACTGAGAGCAAAATTGTGAATACAAAATCATTTTTAAATCACAACTCACTGACCGTTCCAGGGCGAAAGTCAACATTATTTAGTTCTTTTTTAATTGTACCGAAGGGAAGAGTTAAAATAGCATTCAAAGTATTTTGTTTGATAACCACCAATTCAACTATTTAAGTCGCAATTTGGTTGGAATTTCGGAAGTGAACGGATGTGCTTCCAATATTCTGGTCCTGCAAGCTACTGAAAGGATCTAAAAAATCCTAAATACGAGTGTCATCACTTTATGTGCTAACTCGACAACATGCCAACTCGTAAGGCATGCTTCACACTATAATCATTATTGACGGTTTATACATTACCTCTTTTTTATTCCACTTAGTGTGCATGGTGAAAATGTTCACTCGGTCCGTGTGAAAAGGAGCATCCTCATGAACAAAGGAAGCTTCAAAAGGCTTATTTAGAGGGAAAATGTGCTTCTCGGAGGGCAATGCGAAGGTTAAGTCATGCTTCTCCCCGTAGCGCATCAAGATGTTCTGAAATCAAAATATTGTCTTGAAATATTGTGCCAAACAATATTGTCAGTTGTTCGCTAAGCTCATATTTTTTCCACTGTGACTTGAATGCTTGACAATGTTCAACTGAGAAATATCTTCAGACAAAACTGATGAGAGGAGTCAGGTTGGGGTCACTCCTCATAGCGTTGAATTACTATTGGACTAATTATAACATTAGCAAAAAATCACCATCATTTCAGCCTAAGAATATTTTTTTTAATGATGCGTTCCTAAGCAATAAATTGTTAAGTACCGCATCGTTGAGTCATGAGATTCGTCATAGTATTGAAAATGGCGGGAAACCCCAAAAATAATAATAATAATAATAATAATAACCACATCGTTGAGTACTGCACTGTTGAACACCATATGCCACTAAATTGTTAAGTAACACAGAGCTGAATATTACTTTATTCAGCTCAACATTGCTTAAACTTTTATCCTCAATTTCTCAATTAATACTAATCAAAGAGTCAGATCGCTATCTCTTCAATAACGCACTATTACCGAAGCAGTGCGCTCTGTCAATACTCCACCATCATCAATGAGTGCAAAAATCAGATCGGGAATAACATAGTCACCTGAATTGTAGTGGATGCGCATTTGTGCATCTTCAAGAAGGCAATGTTGGACGCAGGTTGTTCGCATGTCTCTCTGTTGACCCAGCTCCCCTCCAACTGGGTATCATGTTCCTGGTTGTAGAGAGCAACTTCTTGCTCAGCGGCCCATGTTTTTTGATCGGGCAAAACACCTCTCTGATTAAGCGACAGTCTCATTTGCAGAACCCTGACCAACCTGTCAATGTAAGAAACATCGACGTACTTGCTTTAGAGTCTGACTTTTAGGAGCAAAAAAATATCTATCATCTTGAGTTAGGTGATCAATTCAAAAAATGAGTTTGAACTTGCAACACTCACTTTCCAAGGCGCAAATTTTAAATCACCGTCTCATCACGCATGTTATGGCATGGCTGGATGTGGAACTTTACCAGGTTATATTGCCGGAAATTATTTTTTAAATTAATAATCATTGTAATAAGGGAAATAATTGAGATCGTAGCTGCGTATTCGTTAAGACATGGTTGCGTG
This sequence comes from Morinoia aosen, assembly GCA_030386875.1. Classification (NCBI taxonomy): domain Eukaryota; kingdom Metazoa; phylum Arthropoda; class Malacostraca; order Amphipoda; family Talitridae; genus Morinoia; species Morinoia aosen. Next base: position 25,810,616 of record CM059564.1, on the reverse strand, counting down.
CATCTCTTTATCGAGTGCGCCAAATACAATTCGTAAATTTTCTTCTACATCCCATATGCCTCACTAAAAAAATTCCGTTCTTAGCTTCGTTAAACTTTCATCAAAGAAACAGATAGTGAAACATCAGCTATCTCACTCCGAGCACACAGGGGAAGGCAAGAGCGAGACTCCGAACGAGAGCACTACTGGATCTCATTGGAATAGACACCTGTTCCTAATCATAGCTGAAACATGAATACACTCCTGCTGGACGATAGCGATTATTGCTGCAGTATATGTACGAGGAGTTCGCGAGACTCGAACTCAGGACTAGAAATTACCGCGCCTAGCACGCTTCGATCATCATGTTAGGGTGATCGATGGTGAGTCGATAGTGTGCTAGGCGCGGTAATTGCTTCAGTATTATTCATGTCCTGGAGCCACACGTAGCTAACATGAGCAGAATTCTTCAACGGATCGACCCCTACCTTCCCACACCGGCTTTACCTCTCCATCAGATGTAGGTAGGCCGTTTGGCTATTGATGAGTGATCCTTAGTTGAAAGTAGATAATTTATGACTGATACCTTTTTATATCATAAAAATATAATAATATCTTATATTGAAATACTCGTAAAAGATGAAAATTGCTGACTGTTTAATACTTGATGATTTTGGACTAGTTAGTAACTGATAATGAATAGATAAATTGATTGATAAATATTTGATAATTTATATATATAAAGAAAACTTATCTTTTCACGCTAGATAACAATCATGCAACTGACATTCGCAGGAACTGACATTCAGGCAGTGAATGATACTAAGTACATATGATAGAGCTAGACACTAAATCTATATGTAAGATACCTACAGCACCGCCTGCTTATAAAATAGGCTCGGTTATTCATCTAATAATTTTTTCTGTTGGATTTTTTCCCCTAGCGATACCATTTGGCTTTGGGAGGATATGAAGAGTGACTCTCCCATGTTACTTTGAAATGTTTTCGTTCTTTTCATAAATTATAGTTTCTTTGTTACGCTTTGTGACAGCAATAGAAATATTTTACACAAACGTACATAAATAAACATATAAAATAAATAAATAAATAAATACATAAATATTATTTTACATGAAATGATAGTTATAACAATTGTTTCACTCTTGGGAAGATAATCAATTTAGTTTTCGTTAATTTCCTAACGAGTAACATCTGCTTATGAGTATACGCGAATTTTACGTCAATGACATTTGGTGATGGTGAATGATATTGGCTGGCGACCTTACTTGGTCAAGTGATATTGGCTGGCGACCTTACTTGGTCAAGTGATATTGGCTGGCGACCTTACCTGGTCAAGTGATATTGGCTGGCGACCTTACTGGTCAAGTGATATTGGCTGGCGACCTTACTGGTCAAGTGATATTGGCTGTGGACCTTACCTGGTCAAGTGATATTGGCTGGCGACCTTACTGGTCAAGTGATATTGGCTGTGGACCTTACCTGGTCAAGTGATATTGGCTGGCGACCTTACTGGTCAAGTGATATTGGCTGTGGACTTTACCTGGTCAAGTGATATTGGCTGGCGACCTTACTGGTCAAGTGATATTCGCTGTGGACTTTACCTGGTCAAGTGATATTGGCTGTGGACCTTACCTGGTCAAGTGATATTGGCTGGCGACCTTACTGGTCAAGTGATGTTGGCTAGGGACCTTACTTGGTCAAGTGATATTGGCTTTGGACTTTACTTGATCAAGTGATGTTGGCTGGGGACCTCACTTGGTCAAGTGTGAACACGTAGCAGCGTCGTATGTGGCCGGTGCTCCGGTCAGCACGTTGTGGTCGAACCCGAATTTCACGAACCAAATCAGAAGCAGCGAAGCACCAATCAGCACGTAGAATTTGCGTCGAATTCGCAGACCCATCTGTCCGAAAAACTTGGATTCGTCAATGGGACTCTTGAGGTTTGAAGAACATCATTTTACAGTGAATATACCGCATATGCCGTGATGCAGCAGTAGAAAGTCAGAAGAGGATTTAACAATTTTTGATGCGATGCCGTCCCTTTTGGTTCACCTCATGACATCGAGAGCGAAATGCGAAAAAATAATGTTCACAAGAGATGTTCAGGCAATGAATGGCACTAAATACATATGATAGAGCCAGACACTAAATGTATAAGTAAGATACAACGGCGGAGTGTACATAAGAAATGAAAACACTTTTAAGTGTCTTTCACTTGTGAAAACGTTTTTCAAATGCATTTGAATATAGAGTATGAAACACTTCTCTTGAATTTGAAACAGATGCATTCAAGATTCATATATTTCGAACTGATTTAGTAGACGTTCTCATGAAACAGAAAAATGTTCGGCGCCCTATTTTTGCCGTCTCAAACTCTGCAGTATCCCTACGTTGCAAGTGTTGCCTTGCTGGAGCTAGCTTTAAAATGGTCCAGTTGAAATTTGCAAGCTTTGCTGCAGCACTTGGAATAATTGCTTTCTACATAGAAATTTGGTTTAACTTCTGCATCGAAAAAAAAAACGAGCAGATGGCCTGCTGCAAGTATAGGTGTTAGGCTATTGCCACGATAAGTCGACTAGTGCCTTTGTAATTTAACAGGAGGGAGAGTAATTCTCCTCGCAAATAACTGAGCTCGCGTATCACAGATACTTGCAAAACATACTTCCGTCACGAACTTCAAAATTTCATTAGCTTGATTTTGTTCAGCTCAAATTCAAAGCTTGTTTTGACAGCTGAAAATTTCAACGCTTCAAAACAGCTCGAAGTCTCCAAAGCCTGTAATCAGCTCGAAAACTCGAAGAAAAATTATAAATTATCGCCGAACTGAAGAACTGCATTGGAAAAACCTCGCCTTAAAATGAATAATCAGTCAGCAACTGACTTCTCTCTTATCCCTGAAGTGTCAGGAAGATTCCTCAAGAATAACAAGCCTCAGAAGTACGGCCCTCAGAGTTCCCTATGATAGGGACAATATCAAAGGGTGGCATCCAAGAAGAACCAACCCAAAAATATCTATCTACCGGCATCCGAATAAGGAATTGCCTACAAATTACTTAACAACTGGCGCCCAAGAAGGGATACGCCGCCTAACTATTTAACAATAGGCAATGATAAAAAATAACCTGAACAGTTTCATAACAACCTATCTTTGCTGTCCTACATAATATCCATAATTATTTGATATTTGATGATGTTTCAAAAATGTAACCGAATGTCTGCATATTGATATATATCCCTTCGAATGTTCCAGAGACTTAAAAGTATACAGTAAAAATCAAAAAGTACGATACATGCAAAATTATTTAATTCATGAATCCAAAACAAAAACCATACAAGAATAATGATAACAAACAGTCACCTTGGTATAATGACCAAGTTTCATAAGGGCCCCAAAACATCAACTGTTCGACAGGTTTGAGTAAACTTCACAGTTTTTGTATTTTTATTCCTCTGATGTGTTGCGTTAAACCAGCAAGATGGAAGAGCCTGTCGACAGGAGCGGGCAGGAGATGGCTGTCGCGTTGTAACGAAAGAACGTATTCAAAAAATAGCTCGGGAAATTTTTTGTCGGGAAATTTACGAATACCAAATGAATAGATAATTGTTTAAGTAACATCATTCCGTCTTCTGCCATACGTTCTGACACGTCGGAAAATCACTTGAAATTTTCAGACATTTTTAGATTCCTGTTTGACATGAAGTATCTCATATGACATTCAAACATCTAAATTTCTTCGTTAAATATCCAAGGTGGCAAGACAGGCGAGAGCAGACGTAATGCCCGCAAATAAGGCAAGAAGGCTTGCAGAGGAGGAGCACATCCAACACAAATGGGAGTTTCTAGTGGTAGGTAGTCAACTGGTCAGATAGGTGCAGAGTACATGCAGGTTCCCCGAGCAAATCAGATTAGATTAGATGTTCAAGCCTCTTTCACCGCAATGGAGCAGCCGAGCAAATCAATGTGGGAGCGTAATGAAGAATCATTACGCAAATTTCATCAATCAACTTCATCAATTGTAGTCATCATGTGGGCTACATTTAACTAATCAAGTTCGAGTTTGGCACGATTACGATTTCATAAAAAAAGTGAATTTTAAATTGAACGCCCAAGTTTTTCCCTACTCAGCAACATGTCGGAATTTTATTCGTTTTGCGTCGATGAAACATTGATTGTTCGCTGCGTTGCAATCAATATATTTATTTACGAATGAGTAACATCTGGTCTTGCGAATATTTCTCGCTATCTTTCCCTCTAAAATGTTTTAAATTCAATAGGGCATTAACTGAGTTACCTGAATTTAATTATCCAGATTCTTAATTTTCTTGATACGTATAGCATTTCAGGGATGAATCTATTTATTATCAGCATATTTTATAATGCGTTTCTGATTTCATAACTAAAAATATTTGGCTGAGCATTTAATTCAAGCCTGGTGGTGGAGCATAAACCGATGATTCAAACTCTACATAGGAATATACAAGATTAATTAAACTGAAATCATTGAGTAACCTAATCATTCCATCTAAAGAGGTTGTCGATACCGTCGTGCGGTCGACGTGAGGGTTCGTGGAAAAGGGGGCTGTCTTCTGTGCAGCTACCTTTTTCCGGGGCGCTAGCTTTTCTTCGCAGCTGCCCTTCCTGAGGTTCGTGTGGGTACCGCCTACGCCGTAATCATTCCGCTAGGGCAACAGAAGTAAATTCTGTTAGTGCCGAACTACGGCGGTACCGTTGTGTGGGGGTGAGGTTAGTGTGGGTACCACCTGCGCCGTATTCAGTCCGCTAGGGCAACAGAAGTAAATTCTGTCATGTGCCGAACTACGGTGGTACCGCTAGGGTGAGGTGTGTGTGTGGGTACCGCCTACGCCGTATTCAGTCCGCTAGGGCAACAGAAGTAAATTCCGTTTTGTGCCGAACTACAGCGGTACCGTTAGGAAGACGAGCAACTGTCTGCACCGTAGGAGACCGCTAGGGCAACAGAAGTGAATTCTGTTAGTGCCGCACTGCGACAGCGTCTTCCTAATCGACCAACTATGCGATCCAGTTCGTCCTTCCAAGGTGGCTCTTACAATCCCTTACTGGGCTACGTATCGTATGGGACTAAGGCTGTGTCAACACGGAGAAAGGAAACTTTTTTGACCTCAGGGTTTGACTTATCTAATGCTGAATCTCTTTGAAGTCCCTATTACATACACTGATATATTTTAACAAAGACAGTGATTTATTTTCTATTGCAAAAATAGTGCGTACAGACATGAGCTACTGCATAACAGGGTACAACCCTCAAAATTGCATTTAAAATATTAGTCGTATTTAGCTAGATAACACAAGAAACATTGGAATATCGAGATGTAATACAAATGATATTTAAGGGCTAACAAAAGTAAATGCACAAACGCAACATCAGCGCGGAGAAATATACAAGTCCGCGTTCAGAGACCTGGACACATGAAGAAAATACTTAAGATTATGGGTAACTAACACAAAGGGCTCGACAACCCCTGTGCGGCCTGACAGAGGTGTAAAAATTGCAAAGCCAAAGCAGGTCCGTTGAAAGGTTTCAACACGTTAACTGCGGCGGGTTGAACTGAAGCATAATTTTCAACTCAAATTTGAGTGAATTTTAGAGATACATTTTTGAAAATAACGAGCATTAAATAGATGTTGCCTTCATATTGTTGTCAATAAGGATCATTAAAAATTGAGTTAGTGACTTCAGGTCGGTCAGCTGCGTTATTAAAAACCCCACACAGTCCACCGGCGGGTCCCATCACACGAAACGTGTTCTGTACCGAACACGAGCGATTCGGTGAGCGTTCGAGCCAAAACTCGTCCCCCAGTGTCGAACTACAGACGAATAGTAAAAATATATGTGGAAGTCAATATATTTGGATACTGTGTAATTAAATTTCTTAACGATGTTAATATTCACTTGATTATAACTTTAGATAGACATGCCAATATCTTTTCATATTTAGGTTACGTACTTATGCCTTCCACGGCATAAGTACGTCATTAAACTTCACCAAACTTTCTGTTGTCGAACTTCATCTATGAAATTCATTCTGGGAGCTTGAAATGATATATAACTGGTTGCTATCGCTATTGCGCGTAATTTGAATAACTGTCTAGAGACTCACAGAGGCTGATATGCCATACAGAATTGTTTTGATCAGCGGAGACTATATGCTTATCTCAGGTCACTGAAGAGTAATGAACAGATGAATTCCTTTGAAAACCAGTTTAAAGTTTAAAATTCTCAGTCTAACTTGTTCTAAGTCCAGCGGTAAATTTTAGTATACGTAGCACTTAGATGGTAGCTGCTGTGACAAAAATACGGGGGCTTTAATTGTAATTTCACAAGCTTGTGCCAAAACTTCGTTGGTAATTATTCTGGAACGACAGATAGGCGAAAATTGAGGGAAATGTTTGCACGACGAACATCAAATGATTAATTCAATAGGCGGCCGCTGAATCAGTAGAATGTTGCTCGGGACCAAGATATGCCTTTCGTAACAACCTCAGCTGTGCAGCTGCCGTCAGTCGCCTCCGCAGCGACTGCTTTCATTGAACTTTTCAGAAACTTATCTAGTGTTTTTATTTATTTGTGTACCGTACTTTTTTACTGTAATCTCAATGTCAGTTCAAACCATTCACCCCGTCATTACACAGAATGTTGGGTTCTATCATACAAACTATTTTTCGTATTCTTAATAAGTAAAATATTTCGACTCAATAATAATAATACCAGTGTATATTATGTGTTTCTTTAGGTTAATGGTTTAATAATAAAACTAAGGGTTGCTTCCATCAGAGACTTTCGTCTCAAAATTCAAGAGTATGATTTTTAGAGATCCTGTAAATTACGGGTGGCGTTGGCTCGTTTACGTTAGCCCTTACGTCCAACCTCTACTTCCTCAATCAAACGACACTTAGGTAGTGCTGACCAAGCGCGTGTTTTAGGCGCGTGTTTCTGTGTGGTTCTCGCGGCTGGAGGATAATAAGACGCATCAACTAAAGATACTCAATACTTTACTGGTGTGAGAGGCATGTAGGGAGGAGGGAAGAGAGAGGGAGAGAGCACGCGCGGGGCACCTAACTTACAACCCAGTACAGTCCCACAAGCCACCAATCTTAGCTGGGGACCTAGAAAAATAAGACTTACTCCTTCAGCTAATCGCGTCCTAGACTGACCACGAACTTGACACCGGACTCCTGGAAACTTAGCCCTCAAATAAAGAACATCGAAACCGAAGCCCTCGAAACAGCAGCGCCATTGAATGAGAGTCTCTCTCTAATAGCATAAAGTGAAACCTGTCTGTCTTCGACCAAGTGCTCACCGACTCGCGACCAGAACCGAAGTGCCTTCCCGCTTGCTCGCTCCGTCCGATCTCCTTCGCCTCTCGGTTCTAAGTCGAAGTATTTCATTATTGAGTCCTTGGTCCTCTAATTCCTCTGGGGACCAAGTAAGGTCCTGAGCTAATATCCGTCACCAAATGTCATTGAGGTAAAATATGCCTAAACTCAAAAGCAGATGTCACTAATTAGACTTAACGAAAACTAACTAACCATCTTCAAAGCCGTGCAACAACTGTTACATCTGTCATTTAACTTATAAGAAATATTTTTGCTGCTTTCCCAAAGTGTAACAAAGGAACTATTATTCATGAAGACGAACGAAAACCTTTCAAAGTTATCTGGGAGAGTCACTTTTTGTATCCAAATGGTATCCCTCGGGAAGAAAATCTAACAAAAAAAGTTAATGAATGAATAACCGAGCCTGTTTCATAAGCAGCCCCTGCTGTAGGTATACGGTCCTGCGAATGTCAGTTCTATGATTTTTATCTAGCGTGAATGAAAGTTTTCACAAACATTTTTAGGTAAAAACATGATATTTATTCAAAACTAGACAACTTCTTATTTAATATTGGTTGATGTCCTTAATCGATTTGATGTATGGAAGAAATCTACATAATGTTTGGTTGAAGTATTGAAGCTTTGCTGGACCATTACATCACACATTTAAAAAGTCATCATGCGACGAGAGTACTCTGAAAATTTTATTCGATGACCAAATAAAATATCCCGAACTGACGCTGTCATTGGAGGTTTATATTCTCCTCAGAATTGGCTAATATGTTTACCCGATAATATCACTTCTAGCCCTGTTTTAACATTACGTGTAGCATTTTTTCCCATGTTTACATCTACGATTACCCTTTATATTGTATTGTGATAACTGCAAACCTGTCCATTTCGTCCACAGATCAGCAAGCAGATCGAGAACACGGCGCAGGCAGTGCTGGACACCACCAGCAAGGCCGTACGCAGTTAATGCACTCAAATAACAATCAGTAACTATCTCAGACGGCTATTGATTATATATCAATAGCTGGGTAATACTTATCAATAGCCCGTAATTATACCCATACATGTAACCGAAAATATCAAAAAACAAATATGCAGCTTAGTTCTGAAATTTAACCAGATTGAGTAAAATTATGCAAATTTTTGGATTTAGCACATCAAAATTATCCTAAATCAGTTAAAAAACTTGAACCATTTTTTTGTTATTGACCAGTGTTCTCAGTTAATCTTACAACTCATTTCTGCTCGCATACACCGAGCAGTTCCGCTAAACTTGAGTCACAAAAAGAGAGTTTGAGTTCACAATTCTGAGCCATCTTTTGCTACTTTTTCTACGTATTGCACAGGGCTAAATAATCGAGATATGGGTGATATGTCCCCTACGCATGTCACACTGAACGCGTTGCTGTCTAATATTGCCATCAACCATAAGCAGCATCGATGGCATTATAAAGATGGGTCCCCAGCGGTCAGACAAATGTGGTGACTATAACAATAAACAACCAAAGTGGCCACCTACTGCCTTTAGCAAGCGAAGCTCGTCGTTCTTAAGACTGACAGATTTTCTAGAGTACAGTTCGTACGCTATAATAATAATCGATTTGATGTATGGAACTATGAAAACATGTCGGCAATAAACAACCAAAGTGGCCACCTACTGCCTTTAGCAAGCGAAGCTCGTCGTTCTTAAGACTGACAGATTTTCTAGAGTACAGTTCGTACGCTATAATAATAAGCATGAAACATCACAAAGTGCTGCCGATCGCCTTCTTATTAGAATAATAAAGACGCGCAGTAATGACACTTTTACTCGAAGTTTTTTCTCGGATGCACGCGCACATGATCTTTTACATCGTACATGGACGAATACTGTTAGGTAGCACAAAAACAATATTTTCTCAAAGTTTAAGTCTAAGAAGAATAAATGCATCAAAATAATATTTAATTAAAATATTCAAAGTTTTGCTAGAAAAACTACCCGAATTAAGTGATGAGTTACCCTCATAGTGCTGTCCTGCAACCGAACAATGCTCCTGTTCACAGACAAGTCGTTTTCTAGGCGAACTCTGTATATATGCTCCGTATATCATCAAAAGCACAAATCAAGTCTCTGGAGCAGCACCTAACATTGCATTTGATGTTGTCACCTATGTAACTTACGTTGCAAAGGTCCCCGAGGCTTTTCCATTACTAATATGATGGCATCCGTTACCAATCTGTTTGTAACAGCTGCGCATGAAAAAAATTAATGATGAATTTCTGGTCTGAATCACCAAAATAATCAAACCCAGGGCATTGCATGTTTATGTCACAGCTAATAAATAATGATTAGACATGTCAACAAAATTGACTTATGCACGATAACATATCATTTTTTTAACGCTCGTCAATAAAAGGTACTTTTTAAGTTGCATCAAAATTAGACGATAAAGAAAGAAAATAAATTCATTTAGACACGCTCGTCCTGGGACTAGAAATTGTTAGCAAATCTGTAGTTCTGAGTACGCGTCAATAATAGTTTTTGTATATGATTTGAAATCATCTGAACATAACAAATAAATACCACGAGAAAATATTCCTGCAATGTTACTTTCCTTTATGCTACAGTTTGTGCACTAGTGCCATTTATATTTAATGCACTTAACTTTCTTATTTATGAGTCTAGAAGTAAGGCCTGTACTGATTCAATTTTCTTCAATTTACTTTGGATTATAACAGTTTTTCATTGAAACTGTTTATAGATGAAAATTTCTCGTTTTATTAGATTTAGAACATTTATTTATGGTCTTTATTTACTTACCTATTTATTAAAATTAGAAGAACGAAAAAATTGATGATCCTTTTGAACATTCATCGCACCAGCTGAAGTTTTCCGGCAGCGATTTGTTTTTAATTTGTATGTGCCATCAAGTACGCCTGAAGTCTGTCAATGCAGACAGAAAATGGTCTGCAGTCAGGTGCGCTAAGCTGCATATGGTTTGTGTGTTATATCACGAGGTAACGACAGAAACTAGAAGACTAACATCAGCTCATGGCTCAAACGATCTTTAGAAGTGTGCCAAAAGAAGTAAAATTCAAGAAAAGAGTTTTTATCTTCAAAATCAAGCAGTCTGTTTCTTTATGTTCAACTCCCTCGCAGTATTTTACAAGCTATCTAAAACCATACCAAATTTCCGCCAAGTTAAATTTGTGTACCGCTTGGGAATGTATGTGGTAACAAAAACCAGCACAAAAGCGTGCTTGTGAGCAATTTAGCTGCTAATTATTTTTAAAGAATGGTATCTGGTTACATCATTACCTCTGGCATCGATGAAAATGAAGCAGCAAACACAAAAGTTGGCACCCATGTGCGTGAGGTATTAAAATGATGTACGTTTCCGTAAAGATAAAAAACTCAAGGTAAATTGTACAGTTCTACCAAGAAAAGAAAAACTTGGCCAAATATAATCGATTGTAATTTCAGGTTGCTTACACACTCTCTAACTTCCAATAGCTAGGGATCGGAAGAACTCATTTTGCAGCGAATTTGTGAAACAAACTATGAAAACATGTCGGCATTCCAAATAGCAAAAAAAAAGAAGGAAAACACTGGCGCAAAACAGGGTCCGTCCTGCAGGAGAAGTTGGAATTGGAGTTTGGAGTGGATACCATCCTCGCTCTTATCCAAATGTTTACAAATTATTGAGCTGAGAGAAATTATTTGGTGTGTTGAAAGTTGTTCATATTGGTGTTGTAAACATGAATAACAATTTATCAATTGATCGAACTTTGTAGGATACATATTTCGGTTATGAGTTGCAAACCGACTAAATATTCTACAACGCGAACGTAAGCGCTTGCAGGTATAACTGAAGTACGAACAACGGATACATTCCGCAAAAAAGCATGAGTTCTAACGCACAACGCTACACGATGCCAACTCTGAATGGAAAGGTGTTAACCGCGTTGTTGAATGGAATAAACGCACGATGCTATCTTAGTTTTGATGCAACCCTACGAGGACGCTGTAATATTGCACTGAAGACCAAACTTTGGAGGGATTCTGTGCCGTCGTCGAGCGCCTGCATTTGTATGGTGGTCGTAGTGCCGAACACGTACCAGCTGAAGCATGGTGGTTTTGTAGCCATATTTAAGCACTATTATTTTAAATCTATTGTGCTTCATTGTATGATTTGCCTTAGTGTGTGTCTGAATGACTATCTGTTTACATAAAGAGTCTCATTTCTGAAGAAATTTGGCTTAACTTGTGAAAAGCGCATCTATCAGAGAGCCCTTGATAAGATAGGACAACAGAGAGCATGATCATGAGCTATAGGTTGTTTGTGTTATTGAGGATTGAATGAAATAAGACCATATGCATTTATTTTTTGAGCCACAGTTTGAGGGTTGGTTACCCCAGAAATTCACCATTGTTCAAGATTAATGAAATTAAACAGCTTTGCAAAAATAATCGGCTGCAAACTCTCATTTCTAGTTCGTTGAAAATGATTTAAGGATGTAACATTAGGCAAAGAAAATTACTGCCATCATTGCCTTTCTGATTTACTTTCTCCAGTACAAAGAGAGGCGTGTAACAGTGAGAAATAACTTGGAGCCTTCGTCAAAGTTTTTGGAAGCGCTTGGCCTGTCGCTGTTTCAAACGCCGTACGAAGGCTTGTTCTTCGCGCACCAGTGCCTTGCACTCTGGATCTTCTGACTTCGTTTTCAACTTCTCAACCTGCATCGAAAACATCAATTATCAAGCGGAATTTGTGGAACGAAATTGAAACGCGGTAAAAAGTATCTCTGTCACACTGAGAAATAAATAAGGTTGAGAAATTGACAGAAAATTAATGAGCAATTGGCTATACTCTGAGACTTATATGATTTTCTCAGAAGTATGGTTATTTACAACGCAAGATTCCACACGTGTTGGTTTCAAAGCTGGGGCTGGAGTCTCATTTAGCAAAGCCAGCGCTAAACTGTAAAATACAGCACAAAGACCGAAGGATAGATGAAATAGGCTGATTTCTAGGAAATCTCACTCTTGGGATAAAAAGGAAACCCTAAGTAGTTAAAAGTGCTATGATGAAGCAAACGTTTCGAATTAAAAAAAAACACCTTCAGTGCTCTTAAAAAAGAATAAGTTGAAGTGTGAAATACTCGACTTAATTCTTCTGAATGGCTGAAAATAAAACAATGCTATTCACTTCTTCGAGGAAGGATATAGTGATGAAGTGGCATGTGAGAACCTGAAAATCTCACTGAGAATTCAAGTATTGTACATGCTCTGGGGTTTCAAATGTTAGAGGAAACGAGGAGAATTATAATGTTGAAATGTTGATTTCAGCGCATACTTCTGTGTCATTAGAGCTGATGAAAAGGTCGTGCGGAAGTGACTGTAGGTGATCTGAGAAACACGAAAAAAAGACAAAAAAAGCGAATTTTTCCAACAATGGTTTTTCACATAACATACAAATTTGGATGCGACCATAATTTTCTACAAAAGAACTAATCATTAAACAATTGAATGGTAATGGATTTTTCTAAGAATGTGATTTTATTTTCTCCAGTGATGTAAGTATATAACTGTAGATCTGATGATGACGATGAGGACTCGATAAGCCTTGGTAAAACTTTCATTCCTATTCCTATTGAGCGTTTTCTTAGTTTCTTCATGCAGTAAGTACACTGCGCAAGACACCCAGCGAATTGCTGACTAAAAAGCGTAGTTCAAGACACGAGAAGCCTAATCGGTGACTATCGATGCAAGTCAACTTCATTACGATTTTTTAATTATTTAAAAATCAGCTGAATCGTCTCGGGAAAAGGAGACGATGATTTCCATAATCATCGATTTACTCAAACTACACTGTAACGTTGAATGTTTAATCCCACATGGGCTGCTTTGCCGACTGTCTGCAACTCGTCGCCTCTTGCATGCGAGTTTCAATTCTAACGTAAAAATTTTAGCTCTTGGTTCAACTTCCTAAGCAAAGGCGTGGGGTGAACGATTTTAGAAAAACGTGACTTCGTCAACATTTTCTTAAAGGTTATTGATAATCCTGAGGTTCTCATCACAGGGTGCCCCAGAGCCCATGCAATTGGTATAGAAACAAGCACGACCTTACCCTACATATATTTTACATATTTTACAATCAAAAATATTCACTAAAGCAAGGATTAGGAGAAAAAATTCCACTTTATAAAACTACAACAGTACTGATGCACGGCTTACTTTCGAGCTTCCAGCCACTTCTTCTTCGGTCGTCTGCTGTGGTTTGGTCCTCTCAATTTGGCAGTGGTTCAGTTTAGCTTCTGTAGCCTGACGCAGCTTCTCCACCTCCTTTGCCATCCGATCTTCTCCGAATGCCTTGACCAATTTATCAAACTTTTTAGTGAAGTAGTTATAAATGTGATAATCTGGAACCAAGCGGTCTGACAACGCTGCGCTAACCTCGGGACTCAGTGTTGTTTTCTGAAAATAGATTAAAATGCTTTTCCGGAGCGTATTTCGTAGATATGTAAGTGAACAGATGTTACCATACATCTATTTCATTCTCAATGAAGGGATTTCATTAGCACAACGGTTCAGCTAGAAAAGAGTCTCATGTCGCCTTCACACTCACGCTAGTCTAGAAGTCATCGCGTTCTTCACTGATTTTCTCAGTGCTTTTACGTCTTTACTTCGTCTGCAGCATCTGTATTTTCAGTATTCGTGGCTCAGGCTCTCACACACACACTGTAGTTTACTGACTAGAGTTTACTAACTAAATGTGAGAAGCTCGTGTCAGGTTGCAGACCATGGTTATCGAAATTTTCTAGCTCAAAGATGCAATTTGTACAAATGAGTTCAAAAATATTCTATGACTTTTGACTCTACTCCATTTGCGCATGAACTTAAATCATGAGAAATAATTTTTTTTCAAATGCTTACATTATTTTGTTTTAGAAAATCGAAGGATATGTGCCAAAGGGAAATAACAGTTAACTATTTACGCAGTATTTTTGTGTGATAAATAAAATTGAACTGTGGAAGCATCTCAGTTGCAATGATATTCATGCAAACTATAAAAAAATCGACGCTTTCTTATATTAGCGATTTTATTCTCATCATTTATAAAGCGATGTTGACGCGCAAGACTGTGACCGTAAACGAATTGTACAGCGCAATTCCAAAAGTTCTCAAAAGCCAACATTACATCATGTATGACAAAAGTGAAGAAGCATTAGTAAAACAATTTTTCAGAATTTTGACTATGCAGGGGAGTTGAAGCAATAATAACACTTTTCTTCAAGCAAATACGATCAGCCTTATGCTGTGCTGTATGAAAATGAGCAGTTATATCTGAAAAAAAAACAAAAATGTTTGACAACCAAGACGATTGTACAAGTTAGGATGACTTTAAATCATTGCAATATAGAAATAAAATTGAACACCTGTGTGTAAGAATCATGCATAACTCAAACCACGTGTAAATTTTGAAAGAAAAAAATTATGAGGTTCCTATACATGAAGGTATCCTTTAATCTCTTATTTAACTTACTATTCACTTTTAAAAAGCACCTATCAAGTGCATCTGCATCAACTGTCGTCTTGTGATTTTTTCGCGTGTGACTTTATTTCAGTAAAAATGAACAGTATTGTAATGGGAGGATTAAATAGTTGTACAGGGAGGGTTTCAAAAGTCTAAATGGACATAAGCATATACGTAAAAATCGGCGATCCTACTTCGCGGAAATTTGTTTTTCGCGGGGAGTTTTGGAGCGTCTACCGCGATACACGAGGGAACACTGTAACTAAAAACTTGTAGCGGCTCGGCCACAAGTTCAGCGTGTTAGGATTTGTATCATGTTCCATCATTTAAATTTTATTTGTTTTAATATGTAGCCATGGAGTTGAGAATCTATATTCCTTTTAGACATTCCCCAATAAATACAAGAATGTATTCAAACAAGTGTGTAGTAATGCTTTTTTGATGAAAATTTCTAGTGTCAAAACTAATTGGCAGCTAAGTGCGCATCATAATAACGAATTATCCATGGAATATAAAAATACGTTATAGAATTCGGCAAGCAGATGGAAATGACCGCGCGAATTTGAGTTCAATACTGTGCAATGTCTTCCATCAAATACTTCTTGACTTGTGCGTAAAATCTGCTTCTTAAGAAAGAACACGTAAGCACTACACCTACAAAATCAAACTTATTATTACCATTAAAGTGTATGACAAAACATATTCGGATTTCTAGCTGGTGAAAATACTGATCAAATAAAGCAAATGCATCCTATAATAAAAATGTATCCTAAACTACCCGAAGACGAAGATGGTAAAAATTATTATTTGCATTGAATATAATACGAAAAATGGAATTTCAAAAAATTCGTTGTATCGTAATATGTTTATTTATATAAACTCTTACGGTACACTAGCCTGAGCGGACATTCTCTACCTGATTATAGATCATTTGCTCATCTAACGATCAACAAAGCATCCTTGAATGATTTTCAAATTCTGATATTTCACTAATCGATTCTATCGGTTGTCTTAAATGACTTTATTCTGTAACAAACAGCTTTTTTATTTCTCCTCTTTTTTCACATGTTCATCAAAAGGGTTTAAATTTTTTAGTGCCATCGGAAACCACGCTAATATTCAAATAGCAATTTATTTAAATAAAATAAACAATTTGCGAAATAAGAAACATTAAAAAGATAACCATTAGAGACTATCACAGTTGGCAAATTTAACAATCGCTACTCTTGACCCGAATACAATGAGCAATTTGCTGAGCATCCTATTATAACTGTATTCTGAGGTAATGAACATTATTTGACACAGAGTATTTAATCTATTCGTACGCTAGGTTGGTCAAATTGTACGTTGAATCACAATTCGATAAATAAATAAGCGAAGTTATTTTGAACAGTGAAGAGAGAATAGTATTTACTCGACTAGGTGTTGGCAGCAATAGCAAATTGCCTCATCGGTTCGAGTAGTGTTGTTGATAAGATTCAATTTTAAAAGTTTGAGTCATCAATACTTTGATACAAATAGAGATCCAAGATTGTTTAGTGGCTTTGAACGATATTTTTTTCGCAAATTTCAGCAGGCATCAAACATCACGTTTTAATCTGAACGAAGTGGAAACTCTATGTAGATCGTGAATATGTAAAGAGGAAGTATAAATTTAAAGATGAAATGTATAAAGAATGCATAAAGAGGAAGTCTAAATGCATTACGAAGAAGTATAAATGCAAAAAGAGGAAGATTTTTGAATTAAGAGGAAGCATAAATTTACAGTACTTATGTTTATAGTTAAAAATAGAAATAGCAAGTTTGCTTGGTATTTCTAATTGCTTAAGATCTTTCTTTCATTAATTTAACAATTTTATCAATTACATAAAGCAAGATTCAGAATTTTTGAATGCTTGAATGGATCATTTGTGTGATCGTTGTATACCAAGTTTCTCAATGTTACCTATTTCCAAACGTTAAATGGAAATTCCTTTAATTTTTATTAGTTCCATGCCCCCTCATATTCCGCAGTGTTGATACGAATATTTAGATACATGTTTAATACAGTACTTTTAAAACTTTTATAAGCAAAATTTTATTCGCTCCATTAAAATTGCTACAGATTTCGATAGCTTAGTACTAATATGTGTGACGTAAACTTTGAAGGTTATATTTTCAACTTTCCCAATTATCAGGAACTTATAAGAGTAACTGTTTTTCATGCGGCCGTTACAGATTTTGATTTAGAGAAGTGGTGCATTCAACTCGGTAAACACAAGAATTTAATTTTTTTAACGAAGCTTATCTGTAATATATTCGGTTGAGCCTAACTGAAACTTTCTGCAATTCGCTATTTATTTTATTTGATATTACCTCTGGATTTCGTCATGAAAAACTGAAGAAAGCGTATCGTCGTCATTGAAAAGTATAAGTCTGAAAAAATGACATAGATTTAATTCGATACTTACCGAAAATTAAAAATATGATAGGCCCCAGGATAGATCCTTGGGGTACCCTATGAATAATATCGTGCAGTTACGATTGCAGCTCATCACCAGTGGTAATGTATTGCTTTCGATTCGTCAGGGTTGATTCAAGTCATTCAAGTGTAACTTTAAAATGCTGTAGCGTTGGAGTTTCGAGAGTAAAAAAGGCTTAATGTCAACACAATCAAACATCATTTAAACGTTTAGAAACTCGATTAAGTCAAGATTTGGTGTTTTAATTTTGGATAATGATTTATCAAAGAAGTTTTGACGACTTGTGTAGTTAATATTACGGATTAAAAGCCATAATATTTGCCAAACGGAGTGAGTGTTTATCCAAAGCTAGAGTAAAATTTTATATTTAAACAAATTTTCCTCGATTTTTAGCAATGATAATCAGCATGACTGAAATATGTCAAAATTATTTACGCAGGTTTCATCACTTCCTAAAATGGATGTCACTTGTGCAGTTTTAGGAGTTTAATAAAATTCTATTGTGAAAATTAGCTAATCATGTCTAAGATTAAAACAGCTGTACTTTTCAAGACTTTAGAATAGAACGATTTTAATCTACGTGATTTTTTTGAGTGGTTAATAAAGTTAGAAGCATCGAAAGTGATAGTGCCGGCAGAGAAAATGAAGTTGTATTTTAGGGGTTGATCTTTGTATTCACTAGGGTAATTCATCAAATATCGAACTGAACTGATTATCGAACAACTTTGAAAATATGCGCGTAATAAATTTCGTAAGCATCCAAACTTGCACAGTGCCGGTGATCTTACATCTAAAACTCCTATTTTAGTGATAAGAACTCATTTCTGTGAGCTGCAAACTGCTACCAGCTGTTACGAACACATTTTCTGTACGACCCTTACAAACTGGTCATATTTTTTCACTTGAAAAATCTTAAGCATCTCGGGAAAATTGCGACGGTTTAACTGTTGTTGTGCCAACGTCAACCTCCCGTCATAACTAGAGAGTATATAGTGCTGCCAAATGATGTTCTGTTGCTGTATTTTTTTCTTTCCCGATAAAAACATGATAATTATTCCATGTTCGACATTCAGTTCCTATTTCATGTCAGTATTAAATACTGAACAAAGGTTTTCGAGTCAAAATTCCTTAAAAATAATGAATTTATGCCTCGAACAAGGCTTTTCGATTCTTAATTCTTTCAAATAACTGAATCGATCTATTGAACGCCTGTTTCATTTCCTTAAAATATTGTATTAACGCTTGATAATAAAATTGAATATTTGAAGATGGCGATCAATCAGCTGCTGGTGTTCCAAGGCCCTCAAGATCATCAATGATTCGTCTGGATACATTTACTGATGATCAATCCCTTGCCAAGAAAACTGATGCAAGCATCAATAATAATTCATTGACGAGTGCTCTACACTCTACTCCAAAAAAAGGTCACACAGGTTGATGATCACAATGATGGTTCAACAAGCACTGCAAATGAAACATCGACATCATATTCAAATTTTGATAACTCTCCATTCAAATGCTTCCTGAAAATAAATAATGAGACAGTTAGTTCAAACAAACAAACAAAACAAACATCGGCATCTTTGGGATGCTTTATTTCCAATCAAGCCTGATACAAATGATCTTAAGCATTGTTTTTTCAAATGTCTTATAACTAACACTATACATAGGACACCATGACGGTTCCCCCGTAAAGCCGGTACCCATTTCCGACACCTGGGTCGAGTGGGGTATTGTGCTTGAGCTTTCCATTATACCCAACGGGGAAAATCGCAGCGCCAGCGCCGGGATACGAACCCGCGACTCCTACATACAAGTCCGATCCCTTAACCGCTGTGCTACCGCAAGCACTTCCAAGAAAATCCAGTGCACCAAAGAAAAAAAAGAAAGAAAAACGTTTATTTTCCAAGTGGCCACATGAGATACATCTCAACATATTGGGTTTTAAAAAGTTTCTTAATATAGGACGTCCTAAAACAAAAGTTCCATACGAGAAGTACTAATTGACAAACCATCAGAGGTGTACAAATAGAAAAGCCATACAAGGCATAATAATTGACAAACTATACGAGGTGTACTAATAGACAAACTATCAGAGGTGTAGAAATAGATAGACCATACGAGGCATATTAATGGACAAAATATACGAGGCGTACTAATAGACAAACCATCCGTAGAGTGCTAATACTCTCACAAAAGTTCCATACGAGGAGAACTAATTGACAAACCATCATGTTCGGATCAAAATTCTTGTTCGATTCATGTTCGATATTGATGAAATTATGTTATTAAAGAATTCGATTTTTAGAACAATAAATAAATTCCAACAATCCACGTTGTCTTTAAAGCGACATCACAGAACAACAAAGCAACTGTTCAAGAATAATCTTGAGGCCCGCAACAGTTATTCAGAGCAAAAGTTACCGATTTATGAAGGTTGTTTCTAGGCACACGTGGTTTCTGTTCGATATTTGATGAATTACCCTAGGTGAGTTGGATTTAGAGAAGTACCATCAGCAGTGATTTTACTTCTCTTGACGATGAAGTTGCTGAAATGTTTGTAAACCTTCTTCCTCATGATAAATTACATGCTTTCGAACAATGGATTCGAGGGCTTTTGCATCATATTTTTCCAACATTGAGTAGAATTGAGTAAGCGTTACGTTTTTTGGTATCGATATTGTGAGAATTTGAGCATAGCATAATTTTTAGTGGAAATTCGAATATTACTAGGCATATAGTTTCTGTATCTATAATGATGGAGTGCGTTTTAATATTTTCTCTTTAAAGAAGAGCAGAACCTGACTATTTTCAATGCCTGTAGTGTTGCCTTCAATAATTTATGAGAAATAATCGGACAACATTGATTAAATGCGGTGTTCATATTATAATTCAAGTTTAATAGAATTTTATCACTGCTTGCCCAATTAATGTCCTTTTAAGAATCGTAAATAATTATCAAAGGGATTTATTGAGCTAAAACAATTAGCATTTGTCGTAAATTTGACATTTTTACATAATGATGTATGATAATTTCAGCCCGCGTCTTGAAACAAGTATTACAAATAATTTTCTCCATAAAAACCCTGGAAATAGTCAGATGAGTCGCAAGTTAATACTTCTGTGAAGTCTGGTACACAAATCCCTTCTCATATAGGAGTGTGTAATTGAACATCTGAATTTGCTGTTCTACCTTGGTGTGTCTAGTGTGTAATTGAACACCTAAATTTGCTGTTCTACCTTGGTGTGTCTAATGTGTAATTGAGCACCTAAATTTGCTGTCCCACCTTGGGGTGTCTAGTGTGTAATTGAACACCTAAATTTGCTGTTCTACCTTGGTGTGTCTAGTGTGTAATTGAACACCTAAATTTGCTGTTCTACCTTGGTGTGTCTAGTGAGTAATTGAACACCTAAATTTGCTATTCTACCTTGGTGTGTCTAGTGTGTAATTGAACACCTAAATTTGCTGTCCTACCTTGGTGTGTCCGGTGTGTAATTGAGTGTCTAAGTTCACAGTCCTACCTTGGCGTGTCTGGTGTGTAATTGAGTGTCTAAGTTCACAGTCTCACCTTGGTGTGTCTGGTGTGTAATTGGGTGTCTAAGTTCACTGTCTGTCCTACCTTGGTGTGCCTGGTGTGTAACTGAGTGTCTAAGTTCACAGTCTCACCTTGGTGTGCCTGGTGTGTAATTGAGTGTTTAAGTTCACTGTCCCACCTTGGTGTGCCTGGTGTGTAATTGAGTGTCTAAGTTCATAGTCCCACCTTGGTGTGCCTGGTGTGTAATTGAGTGTCTAAGTTCACTGTCCCACCTTGGTGTGTCTGGTGTGTAATTGAGTGTCTAAGTTCATAGTCCCACCTTGGTGTGCCTGGTGTGTAATTGAGTGTCTAAGTTCATAGTCCCACCTTGGTGTGCCTGTTGTGTAATTGAGTGTCTAAGTTCACCGTCCCACCTTGGTGTGCCTGGTGTTGGAGCTCACCGCCACGACGTCATCGTACGACCAGCACAGCAAATGCGCCAGCAGCACCAGGGACTCCTCCATCCGCTCCGCCACCATCACTAAGTCAAAATCCTCGTCCATCTGTCGGGTCTATACACCAGAAATGCAGGGCTTTTAAAATTATCCCCATTTGTGCAAAAATTGTTCCCATATTAGAAAAATGTTTTTCTTAACGTCAGTTGACCAATATCGGGAAATATATTGGGAGCTCGGGCTCATCAAGTTTCCAGGAGATCAATGAAAATTCATTGGTTCAGATGAATTTCAGTATTGATTGATGAGTTTTTGAACCGCATTAGAGTACCTAATTATCACAGTATATTTCATCAGCAAGATGTAGACATGAACGTACCAAGTCGACAATAGCTCGTGGGTTGGAGTAGTCGCCGGGCATGGCTCCGAAATCACACGCCATCACATTGTACGACATGCAGCCCATGAGCCGCTCAGTTTCGATGCCGTGCGTTACAATGAATTGTGAAACGTTCATTTTGTAAAACTGAAATTATGAAATATTGTATGAAAAGCTGGATCACCCACTTAATGGTTGTGACAAAGTAACTTCTATGGAATGATAGAGAGTGAATACATATAAATTGGCAGTCATATGTCCGACCAAAGTTTTTCGAATCACTTTGGATTCCTTCAAACCAAAATATTTTTCTCCTACAAGCAAATGAGCGCTCAACTCACGGTGGTAAAAGCGAAGTAGTCGTACAAGGACAGGAAGGCACTTTTTGGTTCCCGGACTATGGTGAAGTAGACAGCTCCAGGGTGTAGGATTTTTGAAACCTTGAAAGACACGACACGCACAACAGGAATTTCTTGTGAACTAAATTAACTCATGAGGTACTGAGAGCAAAATTGTGAATTCAAAATCAGTGTTAAATCACAACTTACTGAAAGTTTCGGGGCGATAGTTAACATTAATTTAGTTCTTTTAACCCAGGGAAGAGTTAAAATGACATTCTATGTATTTTAATTGCTTGTTAACTATAAATTCAGTTATTCATGTCGCAAATTGGTTGGAATTTCAGAAGTGAATGGATGTGCTTCTAATATTCTGGTCCCGCATGCTTCTAAAAGGATCTAAAAAAAACAGGAATACGAGAGGCATTACTTATATGTCAACTCGGAAGCCATAACACCATCTATATAATATTCTGCTTGTTCCTTTCTTAGTTAGTTAGTTAGTCCGTCCGTTACGCTTTCGTTCGAGTTTGCGGTATCATGGATACCGAATTCCTGAGTGTTACACTTTAAAAAAGGTCGCCTTTACATGCATTGATATGTTTTCATTTTATCAGGATAGGATAGGATAGGTTAGGTTAGGGTAGGTTAGGTTAGGATAGGATAGGTTAGGTTAGGATAGGATAGGTTAGAATAGGCTAAGTTAGGATAAGATAGGATGGGATATGTTAGGTTAGGATAGGTCAGATTAACATAGGTTAGGTAATGTTAAAGAAATTTTTCAAGGGTTCGCGTTTTTTTATGTTTGACTTATCATAAGGATAGCGACAGCTTCGGTTAGGACAGGATAGGTAGGATATGTAAGGTTAGGATGGGCTAAGTTAGAATATGTTAAGTTTTTGTGTTCGAATTTGTTAGGTAATGTTGACTGAATTTTTTTCCAAGGGTCCACCTGGCTTAACAATGACATTGTCCGTAGAATTTCCACGGGTCCTGCTAGTTATCATTATTCGCTATTTATACATTACCTCTTTTTTATTCCACTTAGTGTGCATGGAGAAAATGTTCACTCGGGCCGTGTGAAAAGGTGCATGCTCATGAACAAAGGAAGCTTCAAACGGCTTCTCAAGAGGGAAAATGTGATTCTCGGAGGGCAAGGCGAAGGTTAAGTTATGCTTTTCCCCGTAGCGCATCAAGATGTTCTGAAATCAAAACATTGGCTTGGTATATTGTGCCAAAACAATATTGTCAATTGTTCGCTGAACTCATATTTTTTTCCACTGTGACTTGAATGCTTGGCAACGTTCAACTGAGGAATGTCTACAGACAAAACTCATGTGAGGAGTCAGGGTGGGATTACTCCTCATAGGATTGAATTACTATTGGAATAATTATAATATTAGCCCAAAATCCCATCATTTCAGTCCAAGTATATTTTAATAATGATGCGTTCCTGAGCAATACATAGTTGAGTAGTGAGTACCACATCGCTGAGCACTACACTGTTGAATGCACTACACTTTCACCAAACTGATAAGTACCACAAAGCTGAGTATTACTTTATTCAGCCTTGTATTATTTAAATTTTTATTCTCAATTAATACTAATCAAAGAGTCAGATCGCTCTCCCTTCAGTAACGTACCATTACCGAAGCAGGGCGCTCTGCCAATACTCCATCATCATCAATGAGCTCAAAAACTAGAACAAGAATAACATAGTCACCTGAATTGTAGTGGATGCGCATTTGTGCATCTTCAAGAAGGCAATGTTGGACGCAGGCTGTTCGCAGGTCTCTCTGTTGATCCAGCTCCTCTCCAGCTGGGTATCACTTTCCTGGTTGTAGAGAGCAACTTCTTGCTCAGCGGCCCATGAATTTTGATTGGAAAAAACACCACTCTCATTTAGTGACAGTTGCTTTTGCAGATCCCTGACCAACCTGTCAATGTAAGAAAAATCGACGTACTTGCTTTTGTGTCATACTTCTAGCCAATAAAATATCAATTATCCTCAGCGAAGTAATCAATTCGAAAAATGAGTTTGAATTTGTAATGCACACTTTTCAAGGCACCAATTTTGAACTGCTGTTTAATTAAACATGGTATACCGAGCTGAAGATGGAGCTTTACGAGTTTGTATAGCCGGCAATAATTAAAAAAAATTAAATACTGCAAAATATTGAAGACTGCGTATTCAATATGACATGGCATCCTTTGACGAGCGCGCCAAATGTAATACGTAAATTATCTTCTAAATCCTGTAAGGTTCGTTTAAAATTCCGATCCCAGCTTCGTTAAATTGTCAGCTTAGAAACAGGTAATGAAGCATCAGCTATCTCCGTCCGAGTATGCAGGCAGACAGAGGTTAGAGATAACAATGGAGAACTGCAGAGTTTACTGGTAACGATGTAGTACAGGTGGGGATGCGAACCAAATGCGCGGGCCCTAAAGAGCTCACCGCTTATAAGACCTCTGAGGTGCTCAGTGCTCAGGGTAGGGGGGCGTGCTCAGTTCCCCATACTGGCCACCAAATATGCATGCAGACAGAGGTTAGAGATAACAATGGAGAACTGCAGAGTTTACTGGTAACGATGTAGTACAGGTGGGAATGCGAACCAAATGCGCAGGCCCTAAAGAGCTCACCGCTTATAAGACCTCTGAGGTGCTCAGTGCTCAGGGTAGGGGGGCGTGCTCGCTCGCACACGAGCACACCGAGGAAAGAAACAGCGGAGCTACGAACGAGAGCACGGCTGGACCTCATCGTAATAGAAGTCTCTTCCCAACCTTTGTTGAATTATGAATACACTCCTGTGGAACGACAGCAAGGATTGCTGCAGTATTATTCATATCCTGGAACCAGAGGTTGCTGACATGATCGGTCATTTTCAGGGATCGATTTCTACCCTCAAGCATTGGCTCTGCACCTCCATCAGATGTAGTCAGACTTAACTGACGAGCTGATAGGCTGACAAACATCACCGTAATGCATATCGACCTGGAAGTTCTGTGATGTCTCTAGAAATAGCCTAGTAATCCTATAATTTAAATGGTTGAGTGCAGTCTAAACTGAGAGACATTAGTCACTTCGGTAGCAGCCAGTTTTATCGGACTCGATATTTCAGACAAACTTCTCTCTTCGTTCCTGATTGATAATCTATTAACAGCTGACAGATGAAAGCTGAAGATAATTAATAGTTAACTGGTATTTAATTTAAAATTATTTGATATCATTAATTAAATGCAGAGAATTGACGACTGTAAAATCTTTTATAACCTTGAAATAATTGGTAACTGATAATTTATTGGAAGCTGACAATTGATGACTCATAAAACATTTTACAACTTAAAAGCACAATTATAACTGATTCATTAATTAAAAACAGGAATTCGATGAGTGATTAATTATTCGATAATTTATGAACAATTGACACCTGATAATGAAGGGAACGCTGTAAATTTATTGATAAATGGGTGATAACTTAATTTTTTTGAAAACTTATCATTCACATTAGATAAAAATCAAAAAATTAAATGATATTTGCAGGATCTTACATGGGCATATGCGCTCGATTATTCATTCAATTGTTTTATCACTAAATTTTCACCTTGAGCGATATTGGGCTGTAAATTATTATAGTTACTCTATTACACTTTTTGAAAGCAACGACAATATTTTACATAAATTGAATGATAGAGATAAAAATTGTTGCACACGTTGTTTCCTCAAAATAGCGAGCTCAATTTATTTAGTTTTCGTTAACTGCCAAATGAGTGACTTTTGGTCATGAGTTTAGGTACATTTTACCACAATGACGTTTGGTGAATGACATTGAGTGGGGACTTCACCTGGTCAAGTGTGAACACGTCGCTGCGTCATGTGTGGCCGGTGCTCTGGTCAGCGTGTTGCGATCGAACTCGAATTTCACGAACCAAACCAGAACCAGCGAGGCACCAATCAGCATGTAGAATTTGTGTCGATTCCCCAGAGCCATCTGTTCGTAAAAATTGGATAGGTCAAAGGGACTCTTGAGGTATCAAGAACATCATTTTACAGTGAATATACTGCGTTTGCCCTGATGTCATATGTATAACTACAGCAGAAAGTCAGAAGTAAATTTAACAATATTTAAATGTGTTGCCGTCCCTTTGGTTTAAATCATGACTCTCTGTAATGAAATAGGAATGCATGAAAATATTGTGGGAGGAGTATGTTTAGAGTGATTTGTACAGAGGGCAAAATGCGACAGAAAAACTTTCATTTACGCAGTCAGTGATGGGCACTAAATGCATTTGATAGAAAAAAAAGAAAAGAAAAAATGTTTATTTCCAAATTGTCACATGAGATACATGCCAACATATTGGCTTTTAAAAGTTTCTTAAATATAGGGCATCCTAAAACAAATGTTCCATACGAGGAGTACTAATTGACAAACCATCCGAGGTGTACAAGTAGATGAGCCATACGAGGCATAATAATAGACAAACTATACGAGGTGTACTAATAGACAAACTGTCAGAGGTGTACATGTAGATAGACCATACGAGGCATATTAATTGACAAAATATACGAGGCGTACTAATAGACAGACCCATTCGTGGTGTGCTAGTAGTCTAACAAAAGTTCTATACAAGGAGTACTAATTGACAAACCATCCGAGGTGTACAAATAGATAAGCCATACGAGGCATAATAATAATAGGCAAACTATACGAGGTGTACTAATAGACAAGCTATCAGAGGTGTACAAAATAGATAGACCATACGAGGCATATTAATAGACAAAATATACGAGGCGTACTAATAGACAAACCACACGTGGCTTGCCAATAGTCTATCTCTGTCAAGGGTAGTTGAATGAGAAATGAAAAATATGCCCTACAAAAATTTGCAAAGCCCTATCACCACCAAAAACATATTTCGTATCTTCTCGATATTCACCACATCATGCGAACATGGGTACATGGGATAAAATAGAGATACAGTGTAAGCCGGTTACCACTCATGATTGACAAATATCTACAAAATATTGGTAGAAATGGGTAAACAAACATATATTCAATATCAAAATTCATAGCTTGTACAAAACACGGACAGAAAGATAATTTTACTACGATTCATATGCTCAAATTGCACTTTATTTCATTAATTATATATGACATTAATCCGATTCACAGAAACGCCCTCTGGGGAAGTGCTAGATCTATTTTTGAATCATTTCGCAATTGCAATAAAATTTATTAACCGAATGGTTTTTGCGTAAAGAAATGAAATAGAAACATGTATATCTATTTATGTAAATACATATATATACCTACACACGTACACACACATATTAATTTATATACTTATTGAGAATAAAACATTAGAAAAAAAAAAAAAAAAAAAAAAAAAAAAAAAATACATATATAACATAAAAGATAGAAGCAACCTACCATCTACTACACAGAAAATGACAGCTGAGCTCACTGTAATCCTAAGAAATTTTTCGCAAAAAAAATAACTAAAAGGAAGAGAAGACTTCGAAAAACATAAAAATGAGCTGTTTTTTAATTTCTTCACAGAAATTTTTAAGAAAAATCAGATTATAGTCAAGAAGCAACACAACTCTTCAGCATTATAGGGACATGTGTACGTGGGATAAAATGGAGTAACATTGTGGCCGGATATCACATCTGAGTGGAGAATATTCACAAAATTGGCACATATAGGAAGATTAGGCCTTGATCCAAAATGATAATTTTGATTACAGAAATTTAGAGTTTTTTCCGATTTGAAAGTTCAGTGCTAGTGTGCGCTGAACGCACGAAAAGAAAAAAAAAATAAAAAGACTAAATGCAATGCTTAAATTACCCCTTTCCCTCCAGCTCAGCCGAAAATCGATTGAAAACATCTTCGAGAATGATTTTGAAATAGCGAGACAACGTTAGCTAAAAATTTAATTCATTATAAACTTTGCACAACCCTCACGTCTATAAACCTGTTTATTGGTGTACACACAAAATGTATTTCATGGTATATTTGTCATACGGACGTTAAATATTAATACAGAAAAGAGAAAGAAATAACAAAATAAAGATGAGGAAATACTCCTAATTATGGAAAGAACGTTCGTTCTGCTGCACTGAACTGACGGCTGTGGTGCTCATTGTTGTCGACAGAAATAAGTAAGATGAATATACGAATCGCTTAGCAAACGTAAAATGAAATAGGTTCTAAATTTCTAACAGAAATTTCAGGAAAAATTAAAATTTCTGATAGATGGGAAGTTCACACCGAGATGCTGCAGGCCCTATGACAGAGATGTAAAATGACGTGACACATTTACTCTAAATTCTTTTCCAGTTTTAGAGTTTTTGATATGCTGGGGAAGCTTGTTCCACAAAAAAGCTCCAGAAACTGAGAGAGCTTTTTGTCCCACGTTAGATGAACGGTAACTGACTAAAACATCGTTCCTCCGGTTTGGTCTTTCGTTTGGGATATTAGATGGAAAAAATTTTACCACCTCTGCATTACTTTGGGGGAGGTACAGAGAGGAGAATACTCGTCGAGCTTTCTGGATCATGAATCTGTTCGGTATTGGGATCCAGTCGAGTTTTCTTAAAAGAGGGGTGACATGATCGTATTTATTAAAATTTCCTTTGCATACCACCTTGGCGGCGAAGTTTACACATTTTTGCAACTCTTCCTGACGACATTTAGGTAAGTCTCCCCACACAAGACTGCAGTAGTCCAGACGCGATAAAACTAAAGACTGAATCACTAATAATCTAGATTTTTCGTCAAGTGTGTTCTTTATACGATGAAAGAACATTAAGGTTCCGTTAATTTTGTTGCACATTGTTTCGACGTGTGAATTGAAAGTCATATTTTTGTCAAACCAAACACCCAGATTTTTAACCTTATCGACTGGTTTAATTGTATCGTCTCCAAATGTTAGCTGGAATGGTGGTAAATTTTCAGTCGCATTCTGTGATCCAAAAATAATGCATTGCGTTTTACTTGCGTTAAGTTTGAGGCCATTATGGTCATACCACAATTTCAGATTTCTCAGAAGGTTTTCAGCGTTGGCTTGTGTTTCTGTTAAATCCGCTGTTGAGCTTGTCATGGCAATTTGTACGTCATCAGCATACATTGAGATTTTTGTGTTTGCCGGCATGGTGGGGAAATCGTTGATGAAAATTGAAAATAGGAGTGGGCCGATGATTGAACCTTGAGGAACGCCAAAGTTATTTGGTATGAATGATGACATTTTGTTATTCAAGCACACTGCATGAGAGCGGTTTCGTAGGTAGCTTTCAAACCACTGAGTGTCTATTCTGAGGTTTGAAATTTTTTGTAGAAGTTTCTTATGCTCAACACTGTCGAAAGCTTTGGAGAGATCAAGCAATAGTAAGAGAGTTAATTTTTTTTGGTCAATATCTTTGTAAATTTTTTCTGTTATGTTTAACAGGGCGTCCTGAGTACTGGTATTCCTCCTGTAAGCATATTGATTGCGATGCAGTAGATGTGACTCGTCTATGTGAGACGAGAGCTGGTTTGTTATTACTTTTTCTAATATTTTGGACATAACAGTCAGGAGACTGATTGGTCTGTAGTTTGACGCTATGTCGATATCACCAGATTTATGTAATGGCTTAATTATGGATAGTTTCCATTGATCGGGAAACTTGTTTGTGACTATAGATGTATTTATTATCAAGCGAATAAAGGGTGCTGTGACAGGGAAGCTGTCTTTAATATGTTGGAGGCTTATGCCATCATGTCCAGTCGCTTTAGTATTCTTTAGTGAGTATAAGATTTTTCGTATCTCTGTGACGCTAACTGGCTTTGGTCTCCACTTGTTGCTACTATTTGGGGATGAAACATCGCTCAGATTTGCCTCTGTAGATGTGTCTGAAATTGTCCTGGATACTTCATTGAAAACATCTTCGCCAACTTTTGAGAAGAAAGTGTTAAAGTCATTCGCCATTTCTGAGGGGTTGTCAAAAGTGCTTTTGCAGTCTGAATTTTTATACTGAGCAGCTTCTCTAATGATTTCCCAAGTTCTTTTAGGGTTTTGTTTTGCCGCCAAGAGTTCTTTGTGGAAGTAGTCCCGTTTTGCTTCCTTAACTTTTCTTCGTAGGATCTTCTCATGATCTTTATATAATTTTCGACGCGTACTGTCTGATTTATTCAGTTTGTACTCACGCTGCAAATTTCTTTTAGCTCTGCTCAAATGTTTTATCTCATCTGTTATCCATTTAGAAATTCTTGGCTTAACTTTCTTCGTAGTGAAAGGTGCGCATTCGTTAAGAGCTGATACGAAATTTTCGTTGAAAAGCGAAACTTGTAGATTGACATCATCGGTGTTTTCCATGCCTTGAAATTCACTCCATCTGTCTAATAGCTTTTCTTGAAATATTTCAGGGGAGTAGTGGTTTTTCATGCGATATGTAATGTAACTAGATTTCTGTTTCTCTTTTGCAATATTGATTTGGCATTCTACCGAATGGTGATCAGAAAAGGACGGTAAGATTTCTGTGCTGAGTACTGCTTGGGGATTGTTGGTAATTGCTAGGTCAAGAAGAGTTTTAGAAGTGTTGGTAATTCGCGTTGGTTCTTGGACCATTTGAGAAAGATTAAGTCTGTGCAGCATCTTGCTTAGCTGATTGTTTTTATTTGTCAGATCCACGTTAAAATCTCCGAAAACATAGAAAGACTTTTTGGCTGCAGAGATTGATCTAAGCGTATTTTCAATGAAATCTAATGTTGGACGAAGAGATGCTGACGGATGTCTGTAAAGACTGCCGATAATGAAAGACTTGTGTTTGTTTACTTGAACATTGAGCCAAACCATTTCTATGTCTTCGCATTTTTCTTTTATCGGAACTAAGGATGTAGAGTAGACATCTTTGATGAAAATGCATGAACCGCTACCTCTCTTACTCTTGACTCCGTCATAACGGTACAATTTGTACCCGGCAATGCTGAGATTTGAGCTTTCGACTCGTGAATCGAACCATGTTTCAGATACGCATAAAATATCGATATCGTTAGTGATCAACATTACTCGTACGTCATCCATTTTACCATTGAGGCTGCGAGCATTTATGTGTAATATTTTGATATTATTTACCTCAATAGGCAGATCTTTAGTGGAGTTATTGCATTTTTTAGGTCTAGCAGGGCATTTAGAATTCGTCTCTAGGTCTTTATTGCCGCGTTCATTGTTTGCGATTTCAGCTTCATATTCAATTTGATCACTGTTATTTAGTCACAAAATGGGGGAGGGAGCAACACGATTTTCATCACGCATTTTCAAGAGGGCGCTATAGTGGTCCTGTTTCCGGTGTATGTTTACCGGAGGACAGTTTATCAGAGCATTTGATGTAGGGGAGATTGTCGTCTTCCAAATCCCATTGTCTCTTTCATCAAATACGTGAATTGATGTTCTCGTTACATTAGAAAGTATTTGGGGTATGAGGTCTCCAACTGCGTGATCGAAGACTTTTCTATCGATGTATTTATCGATGAGTTGTTCGAAACTGCCACTGTTCTTGTCAACGAATTTTGCATACTGGTCCTTGTTTCTGGAGCTCTCAGTTTTGATGGCTTTTTTCAGAGATATATAATTCCATTTCGATTTTTGTTGTGAAGCAAGCTGCGTCGTTACGGCGTGGAGGAGACAGTGTCCGTCACCTACAGTGTAAGCAGGCTCCAATTTGAGCGATCGTTTTAAGTCGTCCAGTGTGTGTGCAACGCGTGTGCAGATTTGATTCAATGTTGGTTTTTCGGTAGCAGTATTAGTTTGGTCGTTCGACGGAGGCCCGGCAGAGGCATCAGATTTTTTTCGAATAATTTGATTTTCTTTGGAATAGTTTTGAATATCGGTATTTGCTTGACTTTCCTTGGTTCCTGCGTACTCACTGGAAAGTTGAGAATTGGTTGAAAAGGAGGGCATGTCGCAATCACTATATGTGTCGGAAGCAAGTAACGCAAATTTATTTTTCGTACTGACATTATATTTGTCTGAGATCGAATCAGGGAAAGGCTCAGGCTTATTTACGTTCCTCAAGCAGTGGGTGAGTGAGTTACTCAGACCTCTGCTTGATGTCGCAATCAATTTTGAAGGATTTGGTGTACCATGTGCAGTGATATGCATAGGCTTATATTCTTTTTGAAAGTCTAATGTGAGACTATTTGTCTCATTCCGTGAATTTTTCGATTCATTGGAATGACCTACAATTCCATTTATTGCTTGACATTTGTTGAAACGAGGACAATATGGCACGGTGATTCGCAATGTTGATTTCATTGCAAGTTGTTGAAGAAAACAGAAGTTCTCTTCCTGGGTCCGAGGCCATTGAAAGTTATTGAGTGCGTCACCATTTTCATTTTCTGGGTAAGTTTGAAATTGAATCAAGTTTAAACCCAGGTTTTTGCAAAAATGCCTCGCTTTGTTGAATTCGTTTGCACTGCAAGCATTGGCAATATAAATGCGAGAAAGTGCGTACTTTCTTACAATTTGTTGTTTGATTCGAGCAAGGTCTGAGGGCGAGTGGCAGAGACCATCAAAACTTAGTATATAATTTTTAAATCTAGGCATGCAATTTACAGTATGGAGAAGGTCATCGAAGCGCCCTGATGGAACAGTTTTGATCCAGCACGAGCGATCGATGTCCTTTCTTCTGATCGTGCTTAGGATATTATCACCTAGCAGCAAAGTGTCGTAAGGTTCTCGACAATTGGAGTCGATTTCACAAGAGATACTAGCAGGTACCACAGGTGCAAGGTCTTGAGAACTTATATGTGAATTTAAAGCAAAAAGCTGTTCGGTTAGGTTCTGAATGTTTGATACTGTAGAGAAAATCGACGACGGGCTAGGAGGCTCACGTTGTCTTAGGGATTTATTGAAAAACGCTCTTGTTAGAGACAAATTGTGAATAATTTCATGAATTTTTTGAGAGCTTGTTATTTGAAGCGGGTGCAAGTAGCCATTAAATGAAGCAACAGTGTTATTTTTATTGCTCTGTACTGGAAATTTTATTTTGTTTTCACAGCTTGCGCTCTGGGGTGATTTACTGCCAGTATCGGTTTGTGCGCGAAAATTATCGAACATATTATCTGGAGAATGAGAAAAGTCTACCACGCTTGAAATGTCCTTATTTGTAAAAACTATTTTTTCTTGTACCACTGATGAGGATGGTGTTTGTGTCCCCGCCGCTGGCGGACAGTTCGGAGCGTTGTTGTTGACGCAGAGCTGGGGAGCTGGCACGCTGTTTTGCTTGTTCAGATGAGGAGCAGGTGGTTGTGGTGCTGCGGCTGAGACTTCACTGCTTCGAACCTTCAAATGATTGCTGGAGGTTTGGCAGACATGTTTTCCCTCATCCGGCGATATTGATTGCATAGTCTTCACTGACGTTGCTTCGGAAGGTGACACACATTCTTTGACGGGGTTACTGGCAGCTGTTAACAAGTCTCCCGTCTTTTGAGCATTAGAATTTTGTGCGTGAGAGGATGTAGGTCCCCTACTTGCAGGCACTTTGCTTGGTAAAGTCGTATTTTTGCCCCTGAGAGAACCATTTTTTCGGGATGTTGTGTAGGGCAACATTTGTGCAGAGAACGGCACTTTCCGGCCTGCGAGGCGAGTCTCGTAGTGATGCATCATCGTGCGTTGTAATTGTATAGCTATGATGTTTTAAACTATTCGGTGTCAGTAGGGAAACGGAGGTACGAAACACAATAATTCTTCCGTGCACATTTTTCGTCGTGGCCACGTAGGAAGTGAACAAAAACTTCACTGAGATGTTAGACATTACCAAAAATTTATCAAATCAAACGTAATTTCTCTGGTTGCTTGGAGCGCAAAAGTTCATCAGGATTTGCCATGCTCTAAACAGTCGGAGAGACGGGAGGCAGGGGTACGGGAAGAGGGGGGGGGGTAGTGAACGGGTTCGGTGAGGGGTGATTGAGGGGACAAGGACACTTCAGACAGACAGGCCCATAGGTCGCGACTGGGCTGAGCTGAGCACACCTTTCCTTCGTGTTGGTAGCACTGCTTTGTTAGCTTCGTATTTAAATTGCACTGTTTTAAGCAGAAATAAGACAAAAGTTATTTTTTTTTCTTTTCGCAGTTCCACAGGTAGCGTCATATACACTCAACATGATGTTTTTTTTGCAATAACAGATGAGAGAAACCGAAGTTGAAAAAGTTTTTTATCCTTCTCAGGTTTTACGTCACTAGTTAACCAACATTTTCCATAAAAAAAACAAGACAATTATGTAAGCCAATTTGGTGAATCAGAAATTGAAATTGTGTGCGTTAGAAATTTTTCAACATTCATGCTCTATTGTAACATAGAAATAGTTCACGAATGATGGTCACTGTTATTTTCCCAAAAGATGCGAAATTACCAGAGTACACTTTCTATTTTTTTTCTATTTTTTTTAACATGGCAAATTATTTCCGAAAGTTGCTGGATCAAGTTTTTTCAATTTTTAAATTTAAAAGTTCCTTCAGAGAAAAAGTTTTTTTCCCTTCTCACATTTAACGTCACTAGTTAACCAAAATTGTCCATCAAAAGAACATGATAATAATGTAAGCTAATTTGGTGAATCAATAATTGGTTGTGTGCATTAGAAATTTTTCAACATCCATGTTCTATTGTAACAAACGAAACACAATAATTCTTTCGTGCACATTTGCCGTCTCGGCCACGTAGGAAGTGAACAAAAACTGAAACTGAGAGGTTTGACATTGCCAAAAATTGATCAAAACAAACGTAATTTCTTTGGTTGCTTGAAGCGGAAAAAGTTCAGGATTTGCCATGCTATGCTCTGAACGGTCAGAAGACGGGAAGCAGGTGTACGGGAAAGGGGGGGGGGAGGTGCGGGCTCGGAAAGGGGGGGGGGGGGGTGCGGGCTCGGCGAGGGGAGACTGAGGGAACAAGGCCGCTTCACACTTCACTCAGGCCTATCGTTCGAGACCCGGCTGAGCACACCATTTCACAACCCTTGCCAGCACTGCTTTGTTGGCTTTTCATTTAAAGTGCACTGATTTAAGCAGAAATAAGACAAAAGTTATTTTTTCCCTTTCGCAGTTCCACAGGTAACAAACACATTCACTGATAGTATAATTTTTACGCATGGCTAGGTTATTTCCCCCTTGCATTTTCAAAAATTACCGCCTCATTTCCCCGCACGTCCGACCGCGACCGAGTCTGCCAAATGGCGAAGTGGTCTGAACTTATTCGGGCCCACAGGTAGCTATACCTAAATTTGACCATTGTACAAGACTTAAGAAACAATCTACCTCTGTTTCGTTCGTATTAAATTGTTTAAAAATATTCTACTACGGCAGACGGAAGCGCTTGCAGATATAACTGAAGTATGATACGTACAACGGATACATTCTGCAAGAAAGCATGAGTTCTAACGCAGGACGCTACACGATGCTAACTCTGAATGGAAAGGTGTTCGCGTCTCTGAATGGAATAAACGCACGATGCTACCTTAATTTTGATGCATCCCTGCGAGGACGCTATAATATTGCACTGAAGATCAAACTTTGTAGGGAGACCGACGTCGAGCGCCTGCATTTGTTTGGTAGTCGTAGTGTCGAATACGTTTCAGCGGAAACATAGCGGTTTTGTAGCCATATCTAAGCATTATTATTTGAAATCCATTTGTGCTTCATTGTATGATTTGTCTTAGTGTGTGTCTGCATGACAGTCTGTGTTTATAAAGAGTCTCATTCCAAGCTGCTGTAGACCTTATACCACTAATCATTTCAAATGTGACAGGCCAAAAACTTCTCGTCCTGGATGAACGAGATCATTGTGTTTTGAAAATATCAGTCGTTCCCATTTCAGAGTTATCAAATAATAACCCTCCACTACTGCTCCATCGTAAAAACGATCACTACAGTGCTCTTGTCACACAAGGCAAAAATCAGACCGGGGTTACCTCATCTTGACAAAGTGCCGCTGCCCAGCCAAATAGTAGACTTTCTTACATAGCAGATGCTGGGCCAAACACCCTGGGCAACTTAGACAAAATCGATAAATCCCCTGAACGATCCCATCGAGATAGTAACCTCGCTACCTTTAAAAAGAGTGCTAATATAGGTAAAATCAAAATTAAGCATGTAAATGCTCGAAGCCTGAATGGTAAATTGGATGAAATCAGAGAAATGTTGGTCACTGAAAAAATTGACATTTTGTGTGTCTCAGAAACATGGTTTGATTCACGAACCCAAATTTCATTTTTTAACATTCCTGATTACGTGTTGTACCGCTACGATGGCGCTAAAACCAGCCGAGGTAGTGGATCTTGTATTTTTGTGAAAGAAATGTACTCAACATCTTCACTACTAGAGAATAAAGTTTGCGAAGGCATTGAAATGGTTTGGTTAGAAGTGCAAATAAATAAACACAAATCAATAATCATTGGCAGCCTTTACCGGCACCCATCGTCTCCCCTAAATCTAACACTAGATTTCATAGAGGAAACCTTCAAAGAAATCCTTCAGGCAAAAAAATCATTCTTTGCTTTCGGAGATTTCAATGTTGACCAAACGGACAAAAACAATCAGCTAAGCAAACTATTGTATAAACTAAACTTATCACAAATGGTCAAAGAACCGACTCGCATCACTAAAGTCTCTGCAACTCTCCTCGATCTAGCAATCACAAATAATCCCACCGCAATACTTAGTACAGTAATATCACCTTCTATTTCCGATCACCACTCTATAGAATGTGAAATTAATATTGCGAAGGAAAGACAAAAATACCGCTTAATGACCTATCGCTCGAAAAGGCACTATTCAGCAGAACTATTTCAAGAAAATATACTCGATAGGTCTACCGAATTCCAGAAAATGATGCAATCTGACGATGTTGACATACAAGTGTCAATTTTCAACGAGAACTTCACAGCAGCTCTCGACGAATGTGCACCTTACGTCACCAAAAAAAACAAGCCAAAACGGACTGTTTGGATTACTGACGAAGTTAAAGAGATGAGCAGAATAAAGAAAGCTAACTTGCGAGAGTACAAAAACAATAGATCAAACAGTACCTTATACAAGAGATATAAAGAACATGAAAAAATTCTTCGAAAGAAAATCACTGAAGCGAAACAAACTCACTTCCACCAGGCACTGATAACGGCTAAAAATAACCCGAAGCGAACTTGGGAAATCATTAGTGAGGTAGCCCCATATAAAAATTTAGATCGCATAAGTAATTTTGAAAATCCCTTGGCAACAGCCACGGATTTCAACACATTCTTTTCAAAAGTAGGGGCTCAAGTTTTCAGTGAGGTGTGTACCAATCCAGAAGAAACGACAATTGAAAATTCATGCCCCACTGCACCCTCGAGGACTGATGTCAAGTGGAGACCACGCCCTGTCGATTTACCAGAGTTACGAAACATCTTATACTCACTAAAAAACACAAAGGCAGTTGGACATGATGGTATCAGTCTTCAATATATCAAAGACAGTTTCCCTGTTACAGCACCATGGATTCGTCTGATAATTAATACATCAATAGTAACCAATACGTTTCCAAACCAATGGAAACACTCCATTATTAGACCGTTGCACAAAAGTGGTGACCTAAATACAGCATCTAACTACAGGCCCATCAGTCTTTTGCCTGTCATGTCCAAACTATTGGAGAAAGTGGTGACAAATCAACTGTCATTTCACCTGGACGAGTCAAATTTACTCCACCAAAATCAATATGCCTATAGAAGAAATACTAGCACTCAAGACGCTCTGCTCAATATATCTGAAAAAATATACAGTGACATCGATCAAAAGAATGTAACACTCTTGCTACTACTCGATCTCTCTAAGGCGTTCGATAGCGTCCAACATGAAAGACTTCTACGTAAAATACTGAACTTGGGAATAGACACGCAGTGGTTTGAAAGTTACTTGTCAAATCGATCTCATGCAGTCCGCATAGAAAACAAATTGTCCCCATTCATTCAAAACAATTTTGGTGTTCCCCAAGGATCCATTCATGGTCCGCTACTGTTTTCTATTTTTATTAATGATTTCCCTCCAATGCCTTCTAACACACGGATCTCAATGTATGCAGATGATGTTCAAATTGCAATAACAAGTTCTGTATCGGAAATACCACAGACGCAAGTTAAAGCCGAAACCTTACTGACTAGCCTGAAATCATGGTACGACCGAAATGGTCTCAAATTAAATGCTAATAAAACACAATGCATTATTTTTGGATCCAAAGATGCAATTAAAAAACTTCAGATCTTACTCTTGCAGTTGGAAATGATAAAATTAATGCATCAGAAAAAGTTAAAAATCTAGGTTTCTGGTTCGATAGAAATATGTCCTTCAAATCTCACGTTGAGACTACTTGCAACAAAATCTACGGAACTTTAATGTTTTTTCATCGTATAAAAAGTATGCTAGACGAAAAATCCAGATTATTAACCATTCAATCCCTTGTGTTATCGCGCATTACTACTGCAGCCTAGTATGGGGAGACTTACCTCAATACCTTCAAAGGGACTTACAAAAATGCATGAATTTTGCAGCCAAGGTGGTATGCAACGGTAATTTCAAAAGAAGTGATCACGTAACCCCTCTCCTCAATAAACTCGGCTGGATCCCTATCCAAGAAAGGCTCCTCATGCAGAAGGCCCAATACGTATTCTCCTCGTTATATCTTCCT
Organism: Morinoia aosen; assembly: GCA_030386875.1. NCBI lineage: Eukaryota > Metazoa > Arthropoda > Malacostraca > Amphipoda > Talitridae > Morinoia > Morinoia aosen. The sequence goes on along the minus strand of CM059564.1, from coordinate 25,771,892 downwards.
CAGAGCAATGCTGAGATAGTGCGTTTCCATCCACCCACTGTAACCAATCAAAAACCGAACAGAAACAATAATGTCTTCGTCAACTATCGTTCATCTCACTTAGGGCAGAAGGCTCTGTCCATATCAGGCGCCTTACTGTGGAACAAACTTCCCCTGAGTATTAAAGTCCCTCAAAGACCGAGAGAATTTAAAGCCAAAATAACTCGTCATCTTGTGTCTCAATAATAATCCTTAGTTACAGAACATACTGAATGAGTACTGACGAATCTCATTTACCTGGTATCTCCATTGCTGAACAATCTCCCTCGCTCATTGTTTTATAATTCAAGACATCAAACAACAGTTTTGAAGTATGCTTAGGTATTATGATTTGACCGCCTATACGTTGTCATTTGCGGACATGCTTACTTGTATATGTGTGTACGTATATAGGTGTGTGTGCGCATATGGGTGTGTATATGTGCAGGTACAACTGTGTGCAGTAGAGTAGATGAACCAGTCGAAGGTGCATTTTATGTCATTCCTCTCCGTTTCTGTGCAAGCATCAAACTAGACCGTCATGGTACCTATGTGTGTGTGTGTTGATTAATTACAGACATTCTGCACCATATTTCAAAGATAATTTATTTTTTATAATATGAAATTGTAAAGCATCCATGTAAAAAAAATAAATTCGTTGTGTGATCATCCATTTATACTGCAGTGATATACTTATTCGGCTTATAGTTATATGCTTATAATAATGTGATACCTATGTTTGTTTATCAATTGACGACAATTTGCGCCATATTTCAAAGATAATGTGATTTTTTTTCTAATATGAAACCTTTATAGGACATTAATGTTTTCTTTCTTATTCACGTCCCACAATCGTTTTCATGTTTCTGACTTAAGTAAACTGTTTTGTGCCACTATTTTTAGTACGAAATTTTATAAAATTCATGCTATAATAAAAGATATTTTCTCCGTTTCCCTCGATTGGAATTCTGGTTTATACTGACTAGTTTACGCTGATATTTGCGCACATGCTTACTTGCAACGGTAATTTCAAAAGAAGTGACCACGTAACCCCTCTCCTCAATAAACTCGGCTGGATTCCTATCCAAGAAAGGCTCCTCATGCAGAAGGCCCAATACGTATTCTCCTCGTTATATCTTCCTCAGAGCAATGCTGAGATAGTGTGTTTCCATCCACCCACTGTAACCAATCAAAAACCGAATAGAAACAATAATGTCTTAGTCAACTATCGTTCATCTCACTTAGGGCAGAAGGCTCTGTCCATATCAGGCGCTTTACTGTGGAACAAACTTCCCCTGAGTATTAAAGTCCCTCAAAGACCGAGAGAATTTAAAGCCAAAATAACTCGTCATCTAGTGTCTCAAGAATAATTCTTAGTTACAGAACACACAAAATAAGTACTGTCGAATCTCATTTGCCTGGTATCTCCATTGCTCAATAACCTCCCTCGCTTATTGTTTTATAATACAAGATATCACAAAACAGTTTTAGAGTATGCGTAGGTAGTGTGATTTGATCGCCTATACGCTGCCGTTTGCAAACATGCTTACTTGAATATGTGTGTACGTATATAGGTGTATGTGGGCATATGGGTGTGCATATGTGCACGTACACCTGTGTGCTCTAGAGTAGATAAACCAGTCGAAGGTTGCATTTTATGTCATTCCTCTCCATTTCTGTGCAAGCATCAAACTAGACCGTCATGGTACCTACGTGTGTGTGTGTGTTTATCAATTGCAGACATTCTGCACCATATTACAAAGATAATGTGATTTTCTTTCTAAAATGAAATTGTAAAGCAACCATGTAAAAAAAGCAATAAATTCGTTGTGTGATCACCCATTTATACTGCAGTATTACGCTTATAGTTATATGCTTATAATAATGTGATACCTATGTCTGTTTATCAATTGCCGACAATTTACGCCATATTTCAAAGATAATGTGATTTTTTTTTCTAATATGAAACCTTTATAGGACATTAATGTTTTCTTTCTTATTCACGTCCCACAATCGTTTTCATGTTTCAGACTTAGGTAGACTGTTTTGTGCCACTATCTGTAGTACGAAATTTTATAAAATTCATGCGATAATAAAAGATATTTTCTCCGATTCCCTCGATTGGAATTTCTGGTTTATACTGACTGGTTTACGCTGATATTCGCGCACATGCTTACTTGTAGATATCTGTACGTGTGCACGCTGCGCGTATGACACTAAATAGAATGCGTATGTATTGCCTCGATGCATAGAAATGCATTTGTGTATCCTTACGAGTTTGGTGTAATTATGTGCGTGCATGTGTATATGTATATATTTGCGTGTATATGTGCACACATGTGTGTACTAGACTGACAACTAGCATTTTACTAGAGATAATGGTCTTTTTTCTCTTCACTCTCAACTTGTAACATTACCTAACTCGTCATCTCTTTATTATTGTAAAGCATTCATGTAAAAACTATACATTTATTGTGCGATCATTCACTTTTTGTTTAAATCAAATGCTTATCAACTAATGAACGCTATGTTAAAATGGTTGGATTAGAAATACAAAACTTATTATCTTCTTGGTCCTCATGCTTATGTGTACGTGTATACATGTATATGTATGTGTGTATATGTACATGTATGTATATGTATGAATATATATATATATATGTGTGTGTATATGTATACGGATGTATATTTATATATATATATATTTTTTTCATGCTTCCTCAAAATGACACTTTTGAACATTGGCCGAAACAAGCGATTCATGTATTATTTCCTGGCATCAAGAATTGCGAAGTTTTATGTCATGTACATGTAAACTGTCAAAAGTGTTTTCACCTCACAATGAAAATGCATCATCCATGAAATTGTGTTGTCTCTTATAATTATCATTACATGTATTATCAAATGTAGATTAAGCAAGATTAGGAGTACATTGCCCTCAATCATTTATTTTCGACTAGTGACACGAGTTTTACAATACTCGTGTGTGTGTATCATCTAAGTGTATTAATTTTAAGAGGTTTCAAAAACCAATGATGGTACTTTTGTACCATCTATATTGGAAATATACTGTTTTTCTTTTTTTCTTTCTTTTTTTCTTTGATGAATTTGGCTTAACTTGCTACAACCGCATCTATCAGAGAGCCCTTGATAAGATAGGACGACACAAAGAATGATCACGAGCTATAGGTTGTTTGTGTTATTGAGGATTGAATGAAGTAAGACCAAATGCTCTTATTTGTTGAGCCACAGTTTGCGTGTTGGTTACACCAGAAATTCACTGTTGTTCAAGATAAATCAAATTAAACAGCTTTGCAAAAAATAATCGGCTGCCAACTCTCATTTCTAGTTCGTTGAAAATGATTAAAGAATATAACATAAGGCAAAGAAAATTACTGCCCTCACTGCCTTCCTGATTTACTTTCTCCAGTACAAAGAGAGGCGTGTAACAGAGAAAAATAACTTGGGGCCTCCGTCATAGTCTTTGGAAGCGCTCGGCCTGTCGCTGTTTCAGACGCCATACGAAGGCTTGTTCTTCGCGCACCAACGCCTTGCAGTCTGGATCTTCTGACTTCGTCTCCAGCTTCTCAACCTGCATTGAGAACATAAATAATATAGGGAAATTTGTGGAAGTAAAATGAAACGCGATAAGTATGTCTGTGACACCAAACGGAATCGAGAAATAAATAAGGGTGAGAACTTGATAGAAAATTATTGAACAACTAGCCATGGACATTGTGAGACTGAAATGATTTCCTCAAAAGTATAGTTATTCATACCGCAACATTCGACAGGTGTCGGTTTCAAACTGGGGCCGGAGTCTCATTTAGCAAAGCTATTTCTAGGAAATCTCACTTATGGGATTAAAAGGATAACCTGAGTAGTTCAAAATATTGTGACGAAATAAACGTTTCGAACTATCAAAATCCACCTTCAGTGCTTTGAAAAACGATGAAATAAAGTATTGAATACTATAAATAATTCTTCTAAATAAGCCAAAAATAAAACAATGCCATTCGCTTCTTCAAGGAATGATATTGTGGCGAAGTGACGTGTGCGGACCTGAAAACCTCAGAGAGAAGTCAGGTATTGGTACCTGCTCTGGGGTGTCAAATGCTAGTGAAAACGAGGAGAATTATAATGTTGAAATGTTCATTTCAGTGCATACTTCTGTGTCATTAGTGCTGATGAAAAAATCACTCAGAAATGACTATAGATGATCTGTGAAACACGAGAAAAAGACAAAAACGATCGAATTTTTTTCAAAAAGTGGTCTTTCACATCCCACATAAATTTGGGTACGACCATAATTTTTTACACAAGAACTAATGATAAAAAATTGAATGAAAATGGATTTTTCTACGAATGGGATTTTATTGTCTCTAGTGATGTAAGTATATAATAGTAGAACTGATGATGATGACGATGAAACCGCAATAAGTATTTGTAAAACGTTCATTTCTATTGAGCGTTTTCTTAGTTTCTTCAGTAAGTACACAACGCAAGACACCCAGCCAATTGTTTTCTAAAAATCGTAGATCAAGACACGAGAAGCCTAATCGGTGACTACTGATGCGAGTCAACTTCATTATGATTTTTCAATTAATTAAAAATCAGCTGAATCATCGAGGGAGAAGGAGACGAGAATTTCCATAATCATCGACTTCTCAAACTACGCTGCAACGTTGTATGTTTAATCCCACATGGGCTGATTTGCCGACTGTCTGCAACTCGTCGTCTCTTGCATGCGAGTTTCGATACTTACGTTAAAATTTTAGCGCTTGGTTCAACTTCCTAAATAAAGGCATAGGCGGAATGATTTTGGAAAAGCGTGATTTTGTCAACACTTTCTTAAAAGTCATTGATAATCCTCAGGTTTTACATGACAGAGTGCCACAGAGCCCATGCAATTGGCTAGCTACAAGAGTTCCATGAAAAATGATCATGCTCTCTGGTATTTTGTATGGAGGCTTTGATCTTCTAGTCCAGTCAATTCTTTCTCGCTTCTTTTCGAGCAGACGACTGCATCTACTCAACAACAAAATAGGAATAGTTAGAATCCTGGGCTCTTCATTAAAAATCTTTACCAGATCAAGAATTAGGCGAAAAAATTCCATCCTCTGACACTACAACAGTGCTGACGCATGGCTTACTTTAGAGATCCCAGCCTTTTCTTCTCCGGTCGTCTGCTTTGGTTTGGTCCTCTCTATTTGGCAGTGGTTCAGTTTAGCTTCTGTGGCCTGACGCAGCTTTTCCACCTCCTTTGCCATCCGATCTTCTCCGAATGCCTCGACCAATTTATCAAACTTTTTAGTGAAGTAGTTGTAAATGTGGTAATCTGGAATCAAGCGGTCTGACAACGCTGCGCTAACTTCGGGACTGAGTGTTTCTTTCTGAAAATAAATGAAAATGCTCTTCCAGTACGTATTTCACGAACATGTAAATGCACTGATATTGTCATACATTTATTTCATTCTCAATGAAGGTATTCTATTAAACAGCAGTGCAATAGTCCAGCTAGAGAAGAGAGAGTCTCACTCACGCTAGTCTAGAAGTAATCGTATTCTTCACTGATTTTCTCAGTGCTTCTACGTCTTTACAAAAGTCAGTATTTCCAAAAGTCATGGCTAAGGCTCCCCACATCCACTAATGTGTACAACTCAAAATTTTCCTCCTTGAAGTGAGAAGCTGTCAGGTTACAGGCTACGGTCATCAAGGTCCTGTATATAGTTCAGAGACACTATTTATACTACTGAATTCAAAAATATTTTGCGACTTTTGACTCCACTCCCCTTGCTATGTCTGTGCAGGAGTTAATATCATGAGCAAATAATACTTTCTTAATTACCTACACTATTTTAGTTTAGAAACCTCGAGAATAAATAACAAAGTGTGATAACAGTCATTAATTACTCTGCATTTTTGTGAAATGAATAATATTGAATGAGAGAACATCTGAACTGCAGTGATGTTGATGCAAACTATAAGCAAATCGACGCTTTCACCTAATAGAGATTTTTTGTCATTCATCAAACTATGTTAAGGCACAAGACTGTGACCGTCAGCGAAGCGCAGCACCAAAACTTCTTAAAAACCAAGAGAACATTATGCACGGCTGGAACACTGCATTTTGGTTTGCTCCTGCTTTGGTTTGCTCCTCTCTATTTGGCAGTGGTTCAGTTTAGCTTCTGCGGCCTGACGCAGCTAGCATTTCTTGAAATCACTCTTGCAATGGCCCCGGATCTCACGGAGAGCGCAATAAGGAAGTAATTACACTAGTTGAACACCTAAATTTGCCGTCCCACCTTGGTGTGCCTGGTGTGTAATTGAGGGTCTAAGTTCACTGTCCCACCTTGGTGTGTCTAGTGTGTAATTGTGTATCTAAGTTCACAGTCCCACCTTGTGTGCCTAGCATGTAATTGAAGACCTAAATTTGCAGCCCCATCTTGGTGTGCCTGGTGTGTTATTGAGTGTCTGAGTTCACCGTCCCACCTTGGTGTGCCTGGTGTTGGAGCTCACCGCCACGACGTCTTCGTACGACCAGCACAGCAAATGCGCCAGCAGTACCAGGGACTCCTCTATCCGCTCCGCCACCATCACTAAGTCAAAATCCTCGTCCATCTGTCGGGTCTATACACCACCAGTGCAGGGCTTGTAAAATTATCCCCATTGGCACGTAAATTGTTCTCTTATTGGAAAAATGTTTTTCTGAATATCAGCTGACCAATACCGGAAAATATATTGGAAGCTGTAGCTCCTGAGGTTTTGAAGAGATGTGTGAAGATTCATTGGTAAAAAAGGATTTCAGTATTATGGTTCCAGCTCAACACGTGTTAAAATACGAAGATAATCACTAATCATCTTTACTAAAAGAAACGTTGCGTTTAGAGACTGCTTTAGAATTTTAACAATTGAGTGTTCTTTCAGTAAAGATGATAAGTAATTATCTTCGTATTTTAACACGTGTTGAACTGGAACAGTTTCGCAAGGTCGAAAAATTGGAAAAGGATTTCAGTATTAATTAATGAATTTCTTATCGCATTAAAGTACCTAACTATCACAGTATATTTCGTCAGTAAGATGTAGACATGAACGTACCAAGTCGACAATAGTTTGTGGGTTGGAGTAGTCGCCGGGCATGGCTCCGAAATCACACGCCATCACATTGTACGACATGCAACCCATGAACCGCTTAGTTTCGATACCGTGCGTTGCAATGAATTGTGAAACGCTCATTTTGTAAAGCTGTAAATATAATATATTGCATGAAAAGCTGGATCACCCACATAATGGTTATTGCAAAGTAACTCCTATGGAATGAAACAGAGTAAATACATATAAATTTACAGTCATAAGTCCGACCAAAGTTTCCGAATCACTTTGAATACCTTTAAACCAAAATATTTTTCTATTTCAAACAAACGAGGGCGCTCAACTCACGGTGGTGAAAGCGAAGTAGTCGTACAAGGACAGGAAGGCACTCTTTGGTTCCCGGACTATGGTGAAGTAGACAGCTCCAGGGTATAGGATTTTAGAAACCTTCAAAGACACGACACGCACAACAGGAGTTTCTTGTGAGCTAAATTAACTCATGAGGTACTGACAGTAAAATTGTGAATTCAAAATCATTTTTAAATCACAACTCACTGACCGTTCCAGGGCGAAAGTCAACATTAATTTAGTTCTTTTTTAATTGTACCGAAGGGAAGAGTTAAAATAGCATTCAAAGTATTTTGTTTGATAACCACCAATTCAACTATTTAAGTCGCAATTTGGTTGGAATTTCGGAAGTTAGCGGATGTGCTTCCAATATTCTGGTCCTGCAAGCTACTAAAAGGATCTAAAGAATCATAAATACGAGTGTCATCACTTTATGTGTTAACTCGACAACATGCCAACTCGTAAGGCATGCTTCACACTATAATCATTATTGACGGTTTATACATTACCTCTTTTTTATTCCACTTAGTGTGCATGGTGAAAATGTTCACTCGATCCGTGTGAAAAGGAGCATCCTCATGAACAAAGGAAGCTTCAAAAGGCTTATTTAGAGGGAAAATGTGCTTCTCGGAGGGCAATGCGAAGGTTAAGTCATGCTTCTCCCCGTAGCGCATCAAGATGTTCTGAAATCAAAATATTGTCTTGAAATATTGTGCCAAACAATATTGTCAGTTGTTCGCTAAACTCATATTTTTTCCACTGTGACTTGAATGCTTGAAAATGTTCAACTGAGGAATGTCTTCAGACAAAACTGATGAGAGGAGTCAGGGTGGGGTCACTCCTCATAGCGTTGAATTACTATTGGACTAATTATAACATTAGCAAAAAATCACCATCATTTCAGCCTAAGAATATTTTTTTTAATGATGCGTTCCTAAGCAATAAATTGTTAAGTACCGCATCGTTGAGTCGTTGAGATTCGTCATAGTATCGAAAATGGCGGGAAACCCCAAAAATAATAATAATAATAATAATAACCACATCGTTGAGTACTGCACTGTTGAACACCATATGCCACTAAATTGTTAAGTAACACAGAGCTGAATATTACTTTATTCAGCTCAACATTGCTTAAACTTTTATCCTCAATTTCTCAATTAATACTAATCAAAGAGTCAGATCGCTATCTCTTCAATAACGCACTATTACCGAAGCAGTGCGCTCTGTCAATACTCCACCATCATCAATGAGTGCAAAAATCAGATCGGGAATAACATAGTCACCTGAATTGTAGTGGATGCGCATTTGTGCATCTTCAAGAAGGCAATGTTGGACGCAGGCTGTTCGCAGGTCTCTCTGTTGACCCAGCTCCCCTCCAACTGGGTATCATGTTCCTGGTTGTAGAGAGCAACTTCTTGCTCAGCGGCCCATGTTTTTTGATCGGGCAAAACACCTCTCTGATTAAGCGACAGTCTCATTTGCAGAACCCTGACCAACCTGTCAATGTAAGAAACATCGACGTACTTGCTTTAGAGTCTGACTTTACAAAAGCCCTGGATTACTAGAGTCATCGTGATAAATATAAAGAAACGCCAAGCGTACCTAGCCCTCCTTTGCGAAGGGCGAATATCTAGAGAAACATATAACCGATTCAGAAACTATGTGACAAACCAGATAAGAACATCAAAAAAGAGCTACTTTACCCTCAAGTTTACTCAATTCAAAGCTGACGTTAAAAAGACTTGGCGCCTCCTTAACTCTTGTTATAAACCGAATAACGCCGAAAAAAAGAAAATTGGTTATATCACTCAAGATAATGTAAAATACCATGAAAAGAACGAAATTGCTAATCTCTTCAACAACTTCTTTGTAAACGTAGGGAAAACTATAGCCAATGGTATTCCAAGTGAACCTACTGATCACCTGGAATTTATGGATCATATTCGAGATCTTCGAACACAACTCCTTTTTCTTTACACCCACAAACTCCTCCGATGTAATTGCGTGCATAAACAACATGAAAAATAAATCGAGTGGGTTACAAACGTTTCCAACTAAAATACTTAAAATAATTGCTGATATTGTGGCCCCGCTGATATCCAATATTATTAACCAGTCTCTCTTACTAGGCACTTTCCCGAACTCCCTCAAAGTTGCTAGAGTAACCCCTATCTTTAAAAATGGTGAAAAAACCTGTGTAAACAATTATCGACCTATCTCCATGTTACCAATTATTAGCAAGGTATTCGAGAAAATTGTGTATAAAAAAGTGTACTCTTATTTTGAACAAAAATCATTTCTCTATGATAAACAATACGGCTTTCGCTGTAAAAAATCAACAACACAGGCAATATTAAATCATTTACAATTCCTTTATTCTAACATAGATAACGGAAAGACTGTCTTCTCTGTATTTCTTGACTTTCGAAAGGCATTCGATTGTGTGGACCATAACATATTACTCTCGAAACTTCATTGTTATGGCATTCGTGGGGTTGCCCATGATTGGTTCAGATCATACCTAACAAATCGGAAGCAATACGTTGTCATTGACGACGCAAAATCGGACCCACAAAAAATTAGCCATGGAGTTCCACAAGGATCTGTTCTTGGGCCTCTCCTTTTTCTGATTTTTATCAATGATATTATTAAATCTACATCATTTTTTAAATTCATACTTTTTGCCGATGACAGTACGCTTTCTGCGGTCCTTCCGAACGAAAATCCCACTACGATTGCGGAGAGTATAAATAATGAACTCCATAAGGTTTCACTGTGGCTTAAAGCTAATAAAATAAGCCTCAATATCGATAAAACAAATTATATTACGTTCTCATACAAGAAAAATATATCTCTACCATCCATTAAAATTGGCGAAGGTGAAATCAAAGAAACCAACTCATGTAAATTTCTGGGCATCATAATAGATAAACATCTGACCTTCAAAGAGCACATCACTCATATTAGTTCTAAATTATCAAAATCCATCGGAATCCTGAATAAAGTTAAAAATTTCCTGCCTGAAACAGCCTTACTAATGCTTTATCGAACGCTCATTTCACCATACCTGCAATACGGAATAGAGGCATGGCATGGAACTGATAAAAATAAAACCAATATAATTTTTACTCTGCAAAAAAGAGCCATCAGAGCGGTAAAGAACCTAGAATATAATGCTCACACAAATGATTCATTCAAAAATTTACAAATACTTAAACTCTCGGATCTCTACAAAATCTCCATCTGCAATTTCATCTACAAAACATTAGCTAATGATGGCGACAATAGCCTTCAACAGTTATTAACTGCGCAAACTGGTCATCACGACCATTTAACAAGAAATAAAAGTAAATTCATGCTTCCTTATTATTCAAAGGCCCGCTCGCAACATAGTATACTATTCGTTGGAACTAAAACCTGGAACTCAATACCTGCGGAGATCCGTGAAAGTAATTCTTACAAGGTATTTAAAAGAAATCTTGAGTCTCACTTCTTATCAGAATACTATAGTCGTGTAAGATCACCAAGTCAAATCCTGCCTCCTACATGTCTGGTCCTAATAATGCAATTTGCCATGAGTAATATCGCCGATTTTCAGTCTGCTCCCAAATCGTTATCGAATATACTGTTAAATATTGTCCATATGACCTATATTGTAAAATTAAACATCAATATCGAGTTCATTATCCTGTTGATCAGTCTAATGCGAAACTAGGCTAAGTGAATTAGGTTAAACATTATTGTACGCCCTAGAATAATGTAATGGTAGGATGCCCTAGAAGTCGCTGAACTTATTCGGGCCCACAGGTAGCTATACTCAATTCTGACCATTGTATTAGACTTAAGAAACATTCTACCTCTGTATCTCCTGTGGTAAATAAATTGTTTAAATTGTTTAAATTGTTTAAATTGTTTAAATTGTTTAAATTGCTTAAACTTTTAGGAGCAAAAAAATATCTATCATCTTGAGTTACGTGATCAATTCAAAAAATGAGTTTGAACTTGCAACACTCACTTTCCAAGGCGCAAATTTTAAATCACCGTCTCATCACGCATGTTATGGCATGGCTGGATGTGGAACTTTACCAGGTTATATTGCCGGAAATTATTTTTTAAATTAATAATCATTGTAATAAGGGAAATAATTGAGATCGTAGCTGCGTATTCGTTAAGACATGGTTGCGTGCATCTCTTTATCGAGTGCGCCAAATATAATTCGTAAATTTTCTTCTACATCCCATATGCCTCACTAAAAAAATTCCGTTCTTAACTTCGTTAAACTTTCATCAAAGAAACAGATAGTGAAACATCAGCTATCTCACTCCGAGCACACAGGGGAAGGCAAGAGCGAGACTCCGAACGAGAGCACTACTGGATCTCATTGGAATAGACACCTGTTCCTAATCATAGCTGAAACATGAATACACTCCTGCTGGACGATAGCGATTATTGCTGCAGTATATGTACGAGGAGTTCGCGAGACTCGAACTCAGGACTAGAAATTACCGCGCCTAGCACGCTTCGATCATCTTTTTAGGGTGATCGATGGTGAGTCGATAGTGTGCTAGGCGCGGTAATTGCTTCAGTATTATTCATGTCCTGGAGCCACACGTAGCTAACATGAGCAGAATTCTTCAACGGATCGACCCCTACCTTCCCACACCGGCTTTACCTCTCCATCAGATGTAGGTAGGCCGTTTGGCTATTGATGAGTGATCCTTAGTTGAAAGTAGATAATTTATGACTGATACCTTTTTATATCATAAAAATATAATAATATCTTATATTGAAATACTCGTAAAAGATGAAAATTGCTGACTGTTTAATACTTGATGATTTTGGACTAGTTAGTAACTGATAATGAATAGATAAATTGATTGATAAATATTTGATAATTTATATATATAAAGAAATCTTATCTTTTCACGCTAGATAACAATCATGCAACTGACATTCGCAGGAACTGACATTCAGGCAGTGAATTTATAGTAAGTACATATGGTAGAGCTAGACACTAAATCTATATGTAAGACACCTACAGCACCGCCTGCTTATAAAATAGGCTCAGTTATTCATCTAATAATTTTTTCTGTTGGATTTTTCCCCTAGCGATACCATTTGGCTTGGGGAGGATATGAGGAGTGACTCTCCCATGTCACTTTGAAATGTTTTCGTTCTTTTCATAAATTATAGTTTCTTTGTTACGCTTTGTGAAAGCAATAGAAATACTTTACACAAACGTACATAAATAAACATATAAAATAAATAAATAAATACATAAATATTATTTTACATGAAATGATAGTTATAACAATTGTTTCACTGTTGGGAAGATAATCAATTTAGTTTTCGTTAATTTCCTAACGAGTAACATCTGCTTATGAGTATACGCGAATTTTACGTCAATGACATCTGGTGAATGATATTGGCTGGCGACCTTGACCTTACTTGGTCAAGTGATATTGGCTGTGGACTTTACCTGATCAAGTGATATTGGCTGTGGACCTATACCTGGTCAAGTGATATTGGCTGGCGACCTTACTGGTCAAGTGATGTTGGCTGGGGACCTTACTTGGTCTTGTAATATTGGCTGGGGACCTTACTTGGTCAAGTGATATTGGCTGGGGACTTTACTTGATCAAGTGCTGTTGGCTGGGGACCTCACTTGGTCAAGTGTGAACACGTAGCAGCGTCGTATGTGGCCGGTGCTCCGGTCAGCACGTTGTGGTCGAACCCGAATTTCACGAACCAAATCAGAAGCAGCGAAGCACCAATCAGCACGTAGAATTTGCGTCGAATTCGCAGACCCATCTGTCCGAAAAACTTGGATTCGTCAATGGGACTCTTGAGGTTTGAAGAACATCATTTTACAGTGAATATACCGCATATGCCGTGATGCAGCAGTAGAAAGTCAGAAGAGGATTTAACAATTTTTGATGCGATGCCGTCCCTTTTGCCTCACCTCATGACATTGAGAGCGAAATGCGAAAAAATAATGTTCACAAGAGATGTTCAGGCAGTGAATGGCACTAAATACATATGATAGAGCCAGACACTAAATGTATAAGTAAGATACAACGGCGGAGTGTACATAAGAAATGAAAACACTTTTAAGTGTCTTTCACTTGTGAAAACGTTTTTCAAATGCATTTGAATATAGAGTATGAAACACTTCTCTTGAATTTAAAACAGATGCATTCAAGATTCATATATTTCGAACTGATTTAGTAGACGTTCTCATGAAACAGAAAAATGTTCGGCGCCCTATTTTTGCCTTCTCAAACTCTGCAGTATCCCTACGTTGCAAGTGTTGCCTTGCTGGAGCTAGCTTTAAAATGGTCCAGTTGAAATTTGCAAGCTTTGCTGCAGCACTTGGAATAATTGCTTTCTACATAGAAATTTGGTTTAACTTCTGCATCGAAAAAAAAAACGAGCAGATGGCCTGCTGCAAGTATAGGTGTTAGGCTATTGCCACGATAAGTCGACTAGTGCCTTTGTAATTTAACAGGAGGGAGAGTAATTCTCCTCGCAAATAACTGAGCTCGCGTATCACAGATACTTGCAAAACATACTTCCGTCACGATCAAAATTTCATTAGCTTGATTTAGTTCAGCTCAAATTCAAAGCTTGTTTTGACAGCTGAAAATTTCAACGCTTCAAAACAGCTCGAAGTCTCCAAAGCCTGTAATCAGCTCGAAAACTCGAAGAAAAATTATAAATTATCGCCGAACTGAAGAACTGCATTGGAAAAACCTCGCCTTAAAATGAATAATCAGTCAGCAACTGACTTCTCTCTTATCCCTGAAGTGTCAGGAAGATTTCTCAAGAATAACAAGCCTCAGAAGTACGGCCCTCAGAGTTCCCTATGATAGGGACAATATCAAAGGGTGGCATCCAAGAAGAACCAACCCAAAAATATCTATCTACCGGCATCCGAATAAGGAATTGCCTACAAATTACTTAACAACTGGCGCCCAAGAAGGGATACGCCGCCTAACTATTTAACAATAGGCAATGATAAAAAATAACCTGAACAATTTCATAACAACCTATCTTTGCTGTCCTACATAATATCCATAATTATTTGATATTTGATGATGTTTCAAAAATGTAACCGAATGTCTGCATATTGATATATATCCCTTCGAATGTTCCAGAGACTTAAAAGTATACAGTAAAAATCAAAAAGTACGATACATGCAAAATTATTTAATTCATGAATCCAAAACAAAAACCATACAAGAATAATGATAACAAACAGTCACCTTGGTATAATGACCAAGTTTCATACGGGCCCCAAAACATCAACTGTTCGACAGGTTTGAGTAAACTTCACAGTTTTTGTATTTTTATTCCTCAGAGGTGTTGCGTTAAACCAGCAAGATGGGAGAGCCTGTCGACAGGAGCGGGCAGGAGATGGCTGTCGCGTTGTAACGAAAGAACGTATTCAAAATTATTTTATACCGTCACGAGAGTACAAAAAATAGCACGGGAAATTTTTCGTCGGGAAATTTACGAATACCAAATGAATAGATAATTGTTTAAGTAACATCATTCCGTCTTCTGCCATACGTTCTGACACGTCGGAAAATCACTTGAAATTTTCAGACATTTTTAGATTCCTGTTTGACATGAAGTATCTCATATGACATTCAAACATCTAAATTTCTTCGTTAAATATCCAAGGTGGCAAGACAGGCGAGAGCAGACGTAATGCCCGCAAATAAGGCAAGAAGGCTTGCAGAGGAGGAGCACATCCAACACAAATGGGAGTTTCTAGTGGTAGGTAGTCAACTGGTCAGATAGGTGCAGAGTACATGCAGGTTCCCCGAGCAAATCAGATTAGATTAGATGTTCAAGCCTCTTTCACCGCAATGGAGCAGCCGAGCAAATCAATGTGGGAGCGTAATGAAGAATCATTACGCAAATTTCATCAATCAACTTCATCAATTGTAGTCATCATGTGGGCTACATTTAACTAATCAAGTTCGAGTTTGGCACGATTACGATTTCATAAAAAAAGTGAATTTTAAATTGAACGCCCAAGTTTTTCCCTACTCAGCAACATGTCGGAATTTTATTCGTTTTGCGTCGATGAAACATTGATTGTTCGCTGCGTTGCAATCAATATATTTATTTACGAATGAGTGACATCTGGTCTTGCGAATATTTCTCGCTATCTTTCCCTCTAAAATGTTTTAAATTCAATAGGGCATTAACTGAGTTACCTGAATTTAATTATCCAGATTCTTAATTTTCTTGATACGTATAGCATTTCAGGGATGAATCTATTTATTATCAGCATATTTTATAATGCGTTTCTGATTTCATAACTAAAAATATTTGGCTGAGCATTTAATTCAAGCCTGGTGGTGGAGCATAAACCGATGATTCAAACTCTACATAGGAATATACAAGATTAATTAAACTGAAATCATTGAGTAACCTAATCATTCCATCTAAAGAGGTTGTCGATACCGTCGTGCGGTCGACGTGAGGGTTCGTGGAAAAGGGGGCTGTCTTCTGTGCAGCTACCTTTTTCCGGGGCGCTAGCTTTTCTTCGCAGCTGCCCTTCCTGAGGTTCGTGTGGGTACCGCCTACGCCGTAATCAGTCCGCTAGGGCAACAGAAGTAAATTCTGTTAGTGCCGAACTACGGCGGTACCGTTGTGTGGGGGTGAGGTTAGTGTGGGTACCACCTGCGCCGTATTCAGTCCGCTAGGGCAACAGAAGTAAATTCTGTTATGTGCCGAACTACGGTGGTACCGCTAGGGTGAGGTGTGTGTGTGGGTACCGCCTACGCCGTATTCAGTCCGCTAGGGCAACAGAAGTAAATTCCGTTTTGTGCCGAACTACAGCGGTACCGTTTGGAAGACGAGCAACTGTCTGCACCGTAGGAGACCGCTAGGGCAACAGAAGTGAATTCATTTAGTGCCGCACTGCGACAGCGTCTTCCTAATCGACCAACTATGCGAAACAGTTCGTCCTTCCAAGGAGGCTCCTTCAATCCCTTACTGGGCTAAGTATCGTATGGGACAAAAGGCTGTGTCAACACGGAGAAAGGAAACTTTTCTGACCTCAGGGTTTGACTTGTTTAATGCTGAATCTCTTTGAAGTCCCTATTACATACACTGATATATTTTAACAAAGACAGTGATTTATTTTCTATTGCAAAAATAGTGCGTACAGACATGAGCTACTGCATAACAGGGTACAACACTCAAAATTGCATTTAAAATATTAGTTGTATTTAGCTAGATAACACAAGAAACATTGGAATATCGAGATGTAATACAAATGATATTTAAGGGCTAACAAAAGTAAATGCACAAACGCAACATCAGCGCGGAGAAATAGACAAGTCGGCGTTCAGAGAGCTGGACACATGAAGAAAATACTTAAGATTATGGGTAACTAACACAAAGGGCTCGACAACCCCTGTGCGGCCTGACAGAGGTGTAAAAATTGCAAAGCCAAAGCAGGTCCGTTGAAAGGTTTCAACACGTTAACTGCGGCGGGTTGAACTGAAGCATAATTTTCAACTCAAATTTGAGTGAATTTTAGAGATACATTTTTGAAAATAACGAGCATTAAATAGATGTTGCCTTCATATTGTTGTCAATAAGGATCATTAAAAATTGAGTTAGTGACTTCAAGTCGGTCAGCTGCGTTATTAAAAACCCCACACAGTCCATTGGCGGGTCCCACCACACGAAACGTGTTCTGTACCAAACACGAGCGATTCGGTGAACGTTCGAGCCAAAACTCGTTCCCCAGTGTCGAACTACAGACGAATAGTAAAAATATATGTAGAAGTCAATATATTTGGATACTGAGTAATTAAATTTCTTAACGATGTTAATATTCACTTGATTATAACTTTAGATAAACATGCCAATACCTTTTCATATTTAGGTTACGTACTTATGCCTTCCACGGCATAAGTACGTCATTAAACTTCACCAAACTTTCTGTTGTCGAACTTCATCTATGAAATTCATTCTGGGAGCTTGAAATGATATATAACTGGTTGCTATCGCTGTTGCGCGTAATTTGAATAACTGTCTAGAGACTCACAGAGGCTGATATGCCATACAGAATTGTTTTGATCAGCGGAGACTATATGCTTATCTCAGGTCACTGAAGAGTAATGAACAGATGAATTCCTTTGAAAACCAGTTTAAAGTTTAAAATTCTCAGTCTAACTTGTTCTAAATCCAGCGGTAAATTTTAGTATACGTAGCACTTAGATGGTAGCTGCTGTGACAAAAATACGGGGGCTTTAATTGTAATTTCACAAGCTTGTGCCAAAACTTCGTTGGTAATTATTCTGGAACGACAGATCGGCGAAAATGGAGGGAAATGTTTGCACGACGAACATCAGATGATTAATTCAATAGGCGGCCGCTGAATCAGTAGAATGTTGCTCGGGACCAAGATATGCCTTTCGTGACAACCTCAGCTGTGCAGCTGCCGTCAGTCGCCTCCGCAGCGACTGTTTTCATTGAACTTTTCAGAAACTTATCTAGTGTTTTTATTTATTTGTGTACCGTACTTTTTTACTGTAATCTCAATGTCAGTTCAATCCATTCACCCCGTCATTACACAGAATGCTGGGTTCTATCATACAAACTATTTTTCGTATTCTAAATAAGTAAAATAGTTCGACCCAATAATAATACCAATGTATATTATGTACTTCTTTACGTTAATGGTTTAATAATAAAACTAAGGGTTGCTTCCACCAGAGAATTTCGTCACAAAATTCAAGAGTATGATTTTTAGAGATCCTATAAATTGCGGGTGGTGATGGCCCATTTACGTTAGCCCTTACGTCCAACCCCTACTTCCTCAATCAAACGACACTTAGGTAGTGCTGACCAAGCGCGTGTTCTAGGCGCGTGTTTCTTTGCGGTTCTCGCGGGTGGAGGATAATAAGACGCACCAACTAAAGATACTCAATAGTTTACTGGTGTGAGAGGCATGTAGGGAGGAGGGAAGAGAGAGGGAGAGAGCACGCGCGGGGCACCTAACTTACAACCCAGTGCAGCCCCACAAGCCGCCAGTCTTTGCTGTGGACCTTGAAAAATACGACTTACTCCTTCAGCTAATCGCGTCCTAGACTGACCACGAACTTGACACCGGACTCCTGGAAACTTAGCCCTCAAATACAGAACATCGAAACCGAAGCCCTCGAAACAGCAGCGCCCTTGAATGAGAGTCTCTCTCTAACACATGAAGTGACACCTGTCTGTCTTCGACCAAGTGCTCACCGACTCGCGAGCAGAACCGAAGTGCCTTCCCGCTTGCTCGCTCCGTCCGATCTCCTTCGCCTCTCGGTTCTAAGTCGAAGTATTTCATTATTGAGTCCTCGGTCCTCTAATTCCTATGGGGACCAAGTAAGGTCCTGAGCTAATATCCGTCACCAAATGTCATTGAGGTAAAATATGCCTAAACTCATAAGCAGATGTTTCTAATAAGACAGTTAACGAAAACTAACTAAATTGACCATCTTCAAAGCCGTGCAACAACTGTTACAACTGTCATTTAGCTTAAAAGAAATATTTTTGCTGCTTTCCCAAATTGTAACAAAGGAACTATTATTTATGAAGACGAACGGAAACCTTTCAAAGTTATCTGGGAGAGTCACTCTTTGTAGCCAAATGGTATCCCTCGGGAAGAAAATCTAACAGAAAAAGTTAATGAATGAATAACCGAGCCTATTTCATAAGCAGCCCCTGCTGTAGGTATGCGGTCCTGCGAATGTCAGTTCTATGATTTTTATGTAGCGTGAATGAAACTTTTCACATACATTTTTAGGTAAAAACATGATATTTATTCAAAACTAGGCAACTTTTTATTTAATAATGGTTGATGTCCTTAATCAATTTGATGTATGGAAGAAATCTACATAATGTTTGGTTGAAGTATTGAAGCTTTGCTGGACCATTATATAACTCATTTAAAAAGTCGTCATGCGACGAGAGTACTCTAAAATTTTTATTCGATGACCAAATAAAATATCCCGAACTGACGCTGTCATTGGAGGTTTATATTCTCTTCGGAATTGGCTAATTTGTCTACCCGATAGTATAACTTCTAGCCCTCTTTCAACATTTCGCGTGGCGTTTTTTTCCATGTTTACATTTACGATTAACCTTCATATTGTATCGTGCTAACTGAACACCTGATATTTCGTCCACAGATCAGCAAGCAGATCGAGAACACGGCGCGGGCAGTGCTGGGCAGCACCAGCCGTGCCGTAAAGAGTCAATGCACTCAAACAACAACCAGTAACAATCTCAAACTGGCTAACGATTGTATATCAATAGCATAGTAATACTTATCAATAGCCCGTAATTATACCCATACTTGTAAACAAAAACGCTAAAAAACAAATATGCAGCTTAGTTCTGAAATTTGACCAGATTGAGTAAAATTAAGAAAATTTTTAGATTTAACACATTAAAATTATCCTGAATCAGTTAATAAACTTGAGCTATTTTTAGTTGTTGACCAGTGTAATCAGTTAATCTTACAACACATTTCTGCTCGCACACACCGAGTAGTTCCGCTAAACTTGAGGCACAAAACACAGAGTTTGAGTTCACAATTCTGAGCCAACTTTTGCTACTTTTTCTACGTATTGCACAGGGCTAAATAATCGAGATATGGGTGATATGTCCCCTACGCATGTCACACTGAACGCGTTGCTGTCTAATATTGCCATCAACCATAAGCAGCATCGATGGCATTATAAAGATGGGTCCCCAGCGGTCAGACAAATGTGGTGACTATAGCAATGAACAACCAAAGGGGCAACCTACTGCCTTTAGCAAGCGAAGCTCGTTGTTCTTAAGACTGACAGATTTTCTAGAATACAGTTCGTACGCTATAATAATAAGCATAAAACATCACAAAGTGCTGTCGATAGCCTTCTTATTAGAATAATAAAGACGCGCAGTAATGACACTTTTACTCGCAGTTTTTTCTCGGATGCACGCGCACATGATCTTTTACATTGTTCATGGACGAATACTGTTAGGTAGCACAAAAACAATATTTTCTCAAAGTTTAAGTCTAAGAAGAATAAATGCATCAAAATAATATTTGATTAAAATATTCAAAGTTTTGCTAGAAAAACTACCCGAATTAAGTGATGAGTTACCCTCTGAGTGCTGTCCTGCAACCGAACAATGCTCCTGTTCACAGACAAGTCGTTTTCTAGGCGAACTCTGTATATGCTCCGTATATCATCAAAAGCACAAATCAAGTCTCTGGAGCAGCACCTAACATTGCATTTGATGTTGTCACCTTTGTAACTTACGTTGCAAAGGTCCCCGAGGCTTTTCCATTACTAATATAATGGCATCCGTTACCAATCTGTTTGAAACAGCTGCGCACGAAAAAAATTAATGATGAATTTCTGGTCTGAATCACCAAAATAATCCAACCCAGAGCATTACATGTTTATGTCACAGCTAATAAATAATGATTAGACATGTCTACAAAATTGACCTATGAAACTTTCGTCAATAAAAGGTACTTTTTAAGTTGCATCAAAATTAGACGATAAAGAAAGAAAATAAATTCATTTAGACACGCTCGTCCTGGGACTAGAAATTGTTAGCAAATCTGTAGTTCTGAGTACGCGTCAATAATAGTTTTTGTATATGATTTGAAATCATCTGAACATAACAAATAAATACCACGAGAAAATATTCCTGCAATGTTACTTTCCTTTATGCTACAGTTTGTGCACTAGTGCCATTTATATTTAATGCACTTAATTTTCTTATTTATGAGTCTAGAAGTAAGGCCTGTACTAATTCAATTTTATTCAATTTACTTTGGATTATGACAGTTTTTCATTGAAACTGTTTATAGATGAAAATTTCTCGTTTTATTAGATTTAGAACATTTATTTATGGTCTTTATTTACTTACCTATTTATTAAAATTAGAAGAACGAAAAAATTAATGATCCTTTTGAACATTCATCGCACCAGCTGAAGTTTTCCGGCAGCGATTTGTTTTTAATTTGTATGTGCCGTCAAGTACGCCTGAAGTCTGTCAATGCAGACAGAAAATGGTCTGCAGTCAGGTGCGCTAAGCTGCATATGGTTTGTGTGTTATATCACGAGGTAACGACAGAAACTAGAAGACTAACATCAGCTCATGGCTCAAACGATCTTTAGAAGTGTGCCAAAAGAAGAAAAATTCAAGAAAAGAGTTTTTATCTTCAAAATCAAGCAGTCTGTTTCTTTATGTTCAACTCCCTCGCAGAATTTTACAAGCTATCTAAAGCCATAGCAAATTTCCGGCAAGTTAAATTTGTGTACCGCTTGGGAATGTATGTGGTAACAAAAACCAGCACGAAAGCGTGCTTGTGAGTAATTTAGCTGCTAAGTATTTTTAAAGAATGGTATCTGGTTACATCATTACCTCTGGCATCGATGAAAATGAAGCAGCAAACACAAAAGTTGGCACCCATATGCGTGAGGTATTAAAATGATGTACGTTTCCGTAAAGATAAAAAACTCAATGTAAATTGTTCAGTTCTACCAAAAAAAGAAAAACTTGGCCAAATATAATCGATTGTAATTTCAGGTTGCTATCACACTCTCTAACTTCCAATAGCTAGGGATCGGAAGAACTCATTTTGCAGCGAATTTGTGAAATAAACTATGAAAACATGTCGGCATTCCAAATAGCAAAAAAAAAGAAGGAAAACACTGGCGCAAAACAGGGTCCGTCCTGCAGGAGAAGTTGGAATTGGAGTTTGGAGTGGATACCATCCTCGCTCTTATCCAAATATTTACAAATTATTGAGCTGAGAGAAATTATTTGGTATGTTGAAAGTTGTTCATATAGGTGTTGAAAACATGAAAAACAATTGATCAATTGATCGAACTTTGTAGGATACATATTTCGGTTATGAGTTGCAAACCGACTCAATATTCTACAACGCGAACGTAAGCGCTTGCAGGTATAACTGAAGTACGTACAACGGATACATTCTGCAAGAAAGCATGAGTTCTAACGCACAACGCTACACGATGCCAACTCTGAATGGAAAGGTGTTAACCGCGTTTTTGAATGGAATAAACGCACGATGCTATCTTAGTTTTGATGCAACCCTACGAGGACGCTGTAATATTGCACTGAAGACCAAACTTTGGAGGGATTCTGTGCCGTCGTCGAGCGCCTGCATTTGTATGGTGGTCGTAGTGCCGAACACGTACCAGCTGAAGCATGGTGGTTTTGTAGCCATATTTAAGCACTATTATTTTAAATCTATTGTGCTTCATTGTATGATTGGCTTAGTGTGTGTCTGAATGACGGTCTGTTTACATATAGAGTCTCATTTCTGAAGAAATTTGGCTTAACTTGCGAAAAGCGCATCTATCAGAGAGCCCTTGATAAGATAGGACAACAGAGAGCATGATCATGAGCTATAGGTTGTTTGTGTTATTGAGGATTGAATGAAATAAGACCATATGCATTTATTTTTTGAGCCACAGTTTGAGGGTTGGTTACCCCAGAAATACACCATTGTTCAAGATTAATGAAATTAAACAGCTCTGCAAAAATAATCGGCTGCAAACTCTCATTTCTGGTTCGTTGAAAATGATTTAAGGATGTAACATTAGGCAAAGAAAATTACTGCCATCATTGCGTTTCTGATTTACTTTCTCCAGTACAAAGAGAGGCGTGTAACAGTGAGAAATAACTTGGAGCCTTCGTCAAAGTTTTTGGAAGCGCTTGGCCTGTCGCTGTTTCAAACGCCGTACGAAGGCTTGTTCTTCGCGCACCAGTGCCTTGCACTCTGGATCTTCTGACTTCGTTTTCAACTTCTCAACCTGCATCGAAAACATCAATTATCAAGCGGAATTTGTGGAACGAAATTGAAACGCGGTAAAAAATATCTCTGTCACACTGAGAAATAAATAAGGTTGAGAAATTGACAGAAAATTAATGAGCAATTGGCTATACTCTGAGACTTATATGATTTTCTCAGAAGTATGGTTATTTACAACGCAAGATTCCACACGTGTTGGTTTCAAAGCTGGGGCTGGAGTCTCATTTAGCAAAGCCAGCGCTAAACTGTAAAATACAGCACAAAGACCGAAGGATAGATGAAATAGGCTGATTTCTAGGAAATCTCACTCATGGGATAAAAAGGAAACCCTAAGTAGTTAAAAGTGCTATGATGAAGCAAACGTTTCGAATTAAAAAAAAACACCTTCAGTGCTCTTAAAAAAGAATAAGTTGAAGTGTGAAATACTCTAATTAATTCTTCTGAATGGCTGAAAATAAAACAATGCTATTCACTTCTTCGAGGAAGGATATAGTGATTAAGTGGCATGTGAGATCCTGAAAACCTCACCGAAAATTCAGGTATTGTACATGCTCTGGGGTTTCAAATGTTAGAGGAAACGAGGAGAATTATAATATTGAAATGTTGATTTCAGCGCATACTTCTGTGTCATTAGAGCTGATGAAAAAGTCGTGCGGAAGTGACTGTAGGTGATCTGAGAAACACGAAAAAAAGACAAAAAATTTTTCCAACAATGGTTTTTCACATAACATACAAATTTGGGTGCGACCATAATTTTCTACAAAAGAACTAATCATTAAACAATTGAATGATAATGGATTTTTCTAAGAATGTGATTTTATTTTCTCCAGTGATGTAAGTATATAAC
Source organism: Morinoia aosen (assembly GCA_030386875.1). Classification (NCBI taxonomy): domain Eukaryota; kingdom Metazoa; phylum Arthropoda; class Malacostraca; order Amphipoda; family Talitridae; genus Morinoia; species Morinoia aosen. Next base: position 25,747,728 of record CM059564.1, on the reverse strand, counting down.
TGTAGATCTGATGATGATGACGATGAGGATGCGATAAGCCTTTGTAAAACTTTCATTCCTATTCCTATTGAGCGTTTTTTTAGATGTACGAGGAGCTCACGAGATTCGAACTCAGGACTTAAATTCACCGCACGAGAACGCTATCGATCGCGCTACCGACCACCCTAAAAGGTGATCGAAGCACAATGAAAGCAATCTTGGCACAGTGAAAGCAGGCACGCACTTGGCCCGACAGATATATTTTTTTATTTTACTTAAGTATCGAGAGTTCTAAGTCAAGTCAGCCTCCAGAAACAGTTACGAATCTGGTACGGAAAGCTACTGCTTCCACAAGGTTTTTCAAACAAATAAATGTACGAGGAGCTCACGAGATTCGAACTCAGGACTTAAATTCACCGCACCAGAACGCTATCGATCGCGCTACCGACCACCCTAAAAGGTGATCGACGCACAATGAAAGCAATTTTGGCACAGTGAAAGCAGGCACGCACTTGGCCCGACAGATACATTTTTTTATTTTACTTAAGTATCGAGAGCACAAAGACCGAAGGATAGATGAAATGGGCTGATTTCTAGGAAATCTCACTCTTGGGATAAAAAGGAAACCCTAAGTAGTTAAAAGTCTTATGATGAAGCAAACGTTTCGAATTATAAAAAAAAACACCTTCAGTGCTCTTAAAAAAGAATAAGTTGAAGTGTTAAATACTCTAATTAATTCTTCTGAATGGCTGAAAATAAAACAATGCTATTCACTTCTTCGAGGATGGATATAGTGATGAAGTGGCATGTGAGAACCTGAAAACCTCACTGAGAATTCAGGTATTGTACATGCTCTGGGGTTTCAAATGTTAGAGGAAACGAGGAGAATTTAAATCATCGAAACACTGATTTCAGCGCATACTTCTGTGCCATTAGAGCTGATGAAGAAGTCGTGCAGAAGTGACTGTAGGTGATCTGAGAAGCACGTTTTTTTAGTTTTTCAGTAAGTACACTGCGCAAGACACCCAGCGAATTGCTGACTAAAAAGCGTAGTTCAAGACACAAGAAGCCTAATCGGTGACTCTTGATGCGAGTCAACTTCATTCTGATTTTTCAATTATTTAAAAATCAGCTGAATGGGCTGCTCTGCCGACTGTCTGCAACTCGTCGTCTCTTGCATGCGAGTTTTAATTCTAACGTAAAAATTTTAGCTCTTGGTTCAACTTCCTAAATAAAGGCGTGGGGTGAACGATTTTAGAAAAACGTGACTTCGTCAACATTTTCTTAAAGGTTATTGATAATCCTGAGGTTCTCATCACAGGGTGCCCCAGAGCCCATGCAATTGGTATAGAAACAAGTATTCCCAATTAAAACACGACCTTACCCTCCGGTACATTTCACATTAACGCTTTGGTCGCTACGTTCAGCCCTATCTCTCTAGCTTCTTTTGAAGCAGACGTCTGATCTTCATTATAAGAAAATAGGAGTAGTTGCAACCCTGGAATGTTAATTAAAAATATTCACTAAAGCAAGGATTAGGAGGAAAAATTCCACTTTATAACACTACAACAGTGCTGATGCACGGCTTACTTTAGAGCTTCCAGCCTTTTCTGCTTCGGTCGTCTGCTTTGGTTTGGTCCTCTCAATTTGGCAGTGGTTCAGTTTAGCTTCTGTGGCCTGACGCAACTTCTCCACCTCCTTTGCCATCCGATCTTCTCCGAATGCCTTGACCAATTTATCAAACTTTTGAGTGAAGTAGTTGTAAATGTGGTAATCTGGAACCAAGCGGTCTGACAACGCTGCGCTAACCTCGGGACTCAGTGATGTTTTCTGAAAATAGATTAAAATGCTCTTCCAGTGCGTATTTCGAAGACATGTAAGTGAACAGATGTTACCATACATCTAGAAGTCGCCCTAGAAGTCGCTGAACTTATTCGGGCCCACAGGTAGCTATACTCAAATTTAACCATTGTATTAGATTTAAGAAACATTCTACCTCTGTATTACCTGTGGTAAATAAATTGTTTATTTCATTCTCAATGAAGGGATTTAATTAGCACAACGGTTCAGCTAGAAAAAAGTCTCATGTCGCCCTCACACTCACGCTAGTCTAGAAGTCATCGCGTTCTTCACTGATTTTCTCAGTGCTCTCACGTCTTCACTTCGTCTGCAGCATCTGTATTTTCAGTATTCGTGGCTCAGGCTCTCACACACACGCTGTAGTTTACTGACTAAAGTTTACTAACTAAATGCGAGAAGCTCGTGTCAGGTTGCAGACCATGGTTATCGAAATTTTCTAGCTCAAAGATGCAATTTGTACAAATGAGTTCAAAAATATTCTATGACTTTTGACTCTACTCTATTTGCGCATGAACTTTAATCATGAGAAATAATTTTTTTTCAAATGCTTACATTATTTTGTTTTAGAAAATCGAAGGATATGTGCCAAAGGGTGATAACAGTTAACTATTTACGCAGTATTTTTGTGTGATAAATAAAATTGAACTGTGGAAGCATCTCAGTTGCAATGATATTCATGCAAACTATAAAAAAATCGACGCTTTCTTATATTAGCGATTTTATTCTCATCATATATAAAGCGATGTTGACGCGCAAGACTGTGACCGTAAACGAATTGTACAGCGCAATTCCAAAAGTTCTCAAAAGCCAACATTACATCATGCATGACAAAAGTGAAGAAGAATTAGTAAAACAATTTTTCAGAATTTTGACTATGCAGGGGAGTTGAAGCAATAACAACACTTTTCTTCAAACAAATACGATCAGCCTTATGCGGTGCTGTATGAAAATGAGCAGTTATATCTAAAAAAAAACAGAAATGTTTGACAACCAAGACGATTGTACAAGTTAGGATGACTTTAAATCATTGCAATATAGAAATAAAATTGAACACCTGTGTGTAAGAATCATGCATAACTCAAACCACGTGTAAATTTTGAAAGAAAAAAATTATGAGGTTCCTATACATGAAGGTATCCTTTAATCTCTTATTTAACTTACTATTCACTTTTAAAAAGCACCTATCAAGTGCATCTGCATCAACTGTCGTCTTGTGATTTTTTCGCGTGTGACTTTATTTCAGTAAAAATGAACAGTATTGTAATGGGAGGATTAAATAGTTGTACAGGGAGGGTTTCAAAAGTCTAAATGGACATAAGCATATACGTAAAAATCGGCGATCCTACTTCGCGGAAATTTGTTTTTCGCGGGGAGTTTTGGAGCGTCTACCGCGATACACGAGGGAACACTGTAACTAAAAACTTGTAGCGGCTCGGCCACAAGTTCAGCGTGTTAGGATTTGTATCATGTTCCATCATTTAAATTTTATTTGTTTTAATATGTAGCCATGGAGTTGAGAATCTATATTCCTTTTAGACATTCCCCAATAAATACAAGAATGTATTCAAACAAGTGTGTAGTAATGCTTTTTTGATGAAAATTTCTAGTGTCAAAACTAATTGGCAGCTAAGTGCGCATCATAATAACGAAGGTATCCATGGAATATAAAAATACGTTATAGAATTCGGCAAGCAGATGGAAATGACCGCGCGAATTTGAGTTCAATACTGTGCAATGTCTTCCATCAAATACTTCTTGACTTGTGCGTAAAATCTGCTTCTTAAGAAAGAACACGTAAGCACTACACCTACAAAATCAAACTTATTATTACCATTAAAGTGTATGACAAAACATATTCGGATTTCTAGCTGGTGAAAATACTGATCAAATAAAGCAAATGCATCCTATAATAAAAATGTATCCTAAACTACCCGAAGACGAAGATGGTAAAAATTATTATTTGCATTGAATATAATACGAAAAATGGAATTTCAAAAAATTCGTTGTATCGTAATATGTATATTTATAAAAACTCTTACGGTACACTAGCCTGAGCGGACATTCTCTACCTGATTATAGATCATTTGCTCATCTAACGATCAACAAAGCATCCTTGAATGATTTTCAAATTCTGATATTTCACTAATCGATTCTATCGGTTGTCTTAAATGACTTTATTCTGTAACAAACAGCTTATTTATTTCTCCTCTTTTTTCACATGTTCATCAAAAGGGTTTAAATTTTTTAGTGCCATCGGAAACCACGCTAATATTCAAATAGCAATTTATTTAAATAAAATAAACAATTTGCGAAATAAGAAACATTAAAAAGATAACCATTAGAGACTATCACAGTTGGCAAATTTAACAACCGCTACTCTTGACCCGAATACAATGAGCAATTTGCTGAGCATCCTATTATAACTGTATTCTGAGGTAATGAACATTATTTGACACAGAGTATTTAATCTATTCGTACGCTAGGTTGGTCAAATTGTACGTTGAATCACAATTCGATAAATAAATAAGCGAAGTTATTTTGAACAGTGAAGAGAGAATAGTATTTACTCGACTAGGTGTTGGCAGCAATAGCAAATTGCCTCATCGGTTCGAGTAGTGTTGTTGATAAGATTTAATTTTAAAAGTTTGAGTCATCAATACTTTGATACAAATAGAGATCCAAGATTGTTTAGTGGCTTTGAACGATATTTTTTTCGCAAATTTCAGCAGGCATCAAACATCACGTTTTAATCTGAACGAAGTGGAAACTCTATGTAGATCGTGAATATGTAAAGAGGAAGTATAAATTTAAAGATGAAATGTATAAAGAATGCATAAAGAGGAAGTATAAATGCATTACGAAGAAGTATAAATGCAAAAAGAGGAAGATTTTTGGATTAAGAGGAAGCATAAATTTACAGTACTTATGTTTATAGTTAAAAATAGAAATAGCAAGTTTGCTTGGTATTTCTAATTGCTTAAGATCTTTCTTTCATTAATTTAACAATTTTATCAATTACATAAAGCAAGATTCAGAATTTTTGAATGCTTGAATGGATCATTTGTGTGAGCGTTGTATACCAAGTTTCTCAATGTTACCTATTTCCAAACGTTAAATGGAAATTCCTTTAATTTTTATTAGTTCCATGCCCCCTCATATTCCGCAGTGTTGATACGAATATTTAGATACATGTTTAATACAGTACTTTTAAAACTTTTATAAGCAAAATTTTATTCGCTCCATTAAAATTGCTACAGATTTCGATAGCTTAGTACTAATATGTGTGACGTAAACTTTGAAGGTTAAATTTTCAACTTTCCCAATTATCAGGAACTTATAAGAGTAACTGTTTTTCATGCGGCCGTTACAGATTTTGATTTAGAGAAGTGGTGCATTCAACTCGGTAAACACAAGAATTTAATTTTTTTAACGAAGCTTATCTGTAATATATTCGGTTGAGCCTAACTGAAACTTTCTGCAATTCGCTATTTATTTTATTTGATATTACCTCTGGATTTCGTCATGAAAAACTGAAGAAAGCGTATCGTCGTCATTGAAAAGTATAAGTCTGAAAAAATGACATAGATTTAATTCGATACTTACCGAAAATTAAAAATATGATAGGCCCCAGGATAGATCCTTGGGGTACCCTATGAATAATATCGTGCAGTTACGATTGCAGCTCATCACCAGTGGTAATGTATTGCTTTCGATTCGTCAGGGTTGATTCAAGTCATTCAAGTGTAACTTTAAAATGCTGTAGCGTTGGAGTTTCGAGAGTAAAAAAGGCTTAATGTCAACACAATCAAACATCATTTAAACGTTTAGAAACTCGATTAAGTCAAGATTTGGTGTTTTAATTTTGGATAATGATTTATCAAAGAAGTTTTGACGACTTGTGTAGTTAATATTACGGATTAAAAGCCATAATATTTGCCAAACGGAGTGAGTGTTTATCCAAAGCTAGAGTAAAATTTTATATTTAAACAAATTTTCCTCGATTTTTAGCAATGATAATCAGCATGACTGAAATATGTCAAAATTATTTACGCAGGTTTCATCACTTCCTAAAATGGATGTCACTTGTGCAGTTTTAGGAGTTTAATAAAATTCTATTGTGAAAATTAGCTAATCATGTCTAAGATTAAATCAGCTGTACTTTTCAAGACTTTAGAATAGAACGATTTTAATCTACGTGATTTTTTTGAGTGGTTAATAAAGTTAGAAGCATCGAAAGTGATAGTGCCGGCAGAGAAAATGAAGTTGTATTTTAGGGGTTGATCTTTGTATTCACTAGGGTAATTCATCAAATATCGAACTGAACTGATTATCGAACAACTTTGAAAATATGCGCGTAATAAATTTCGTAAGCATCCAAACTTGCACAGTGCCGGTGATCTTACATCTAAAACTCCTATTTTAGTGATAAGAACTCATTTCTGTGAGCTGCAAACTGCTACCAGCTGTTACGAACACATTTTCTGTACGACCCTTACAAACTGGTCATATTTTTTCACTTGAAAAATCTTAAGCATCTCGGGAAAATTGCGACGGTTTAACTGTTGTTGTGCCAACGTCAACCTCCCGTCATAACTAGAGAGTATATAGTGCTGCCAAATGATGTTCTGTTGCTGTATTTTTTTCTTTCCCGATAAAAACATGATAATTATTCCATGTTCGACATTCAGTTCCTATTTCATGTCAGTATTAAATACTGAACAAAGGTTTTCGAGTCAAAATTCCTTAAAAATAATGAATTTATGCCTCGAACAAGGCTTTTCGATTCTTAATTCTTTCAAATAACTGAATCGATCTATTGAACGCCTGTTTCATTTCCTTAAAATATTGTATTAACGCTTGATAATAAAATTGAATAGTTGAAGATGGCGATCAATCAGCTGCTGGTGTTCCAAGGCCCTCAAGATCATCAATGATTCGTCTGGATACATTTACTGATGATCAATCCCTTGCCAAGAAAACTGATGCAAGCATCAATAATAATTCATTGACGAGTGCTCTACACTCTACTCCAAAAAAAGGTCACACAGGTTGATGATCACAATGATGGTTCAACAAGCACTGCAAATGAAACATCGACATCATATTCAAATTTTGATAACTCTCCATTCAAATGCTTCCTGAAAATAAGTAATGAGACAGTTAGTTCAAACAAACAAACAAAACAAACATCGGCATCTTTGGGATGCTTTATTTCCAATCAAGCCTGATACAAATGATCTTAAGCATTGTTTTTTCAAATGTCTTATAACTAACACTATACATAGGACACCATGACGGTTCCCCCGTAAAGCCGGTACCCATTTCCGACACCTGGGTCGAGTGGGGTATTGTGCTTGAGCTTTCCATTATACCCAACGGGGAAAATCGCAGCGCCAGCGCCGGGATACGAACCCGCGACTCCTACATACAAGTCCGATCCCTTAACCGCTGTGCTACCGCAAGCACTTCCAAGAAAATCCAGTGCACCAAAGAAAAAAAAAGAAAGAAAAACGTTTATTTTCCAAGTGGCCACATGAGATACATCTCAACATATTGGGTTTTAAAAAGTTTCTTAATATAGGACGTCCTAAAACAAAAGTTCCATACGAGAAGTACTAATTGACAAACCATCAGAGGTGTACAAATAGAAAAGCCATACAAGGCATAATAATTGACAAACTATACGAGGTGTACTAATAGACAAACTATCAGAGGTGTAGAAATAGATAGACCATACGAGGCATATTAATGGACAAAATATACGAGGCGTACTAATAGACAAACCATCCGTGGAGTGCTAATACTCTCACAAAAGTTCCATACGAGGAGAACTAATTGACAAACCATCATGTTCGGATCAAAATTCTTGTTCGATTCATGTTCGATATTGATGAAATTATGTTATTAAAGAATTCGATTTTTAGAACAATAAATAAATTCCAACAATCCACGTTGCCTTTAAAGCGACATCACAGAACAACAAAGCAACTGTTCAAGAATAATCTTGAGGCCCGCAACAGTTATTCAGAGCAAAAGTTACCGATTTATGAAGGTTGTTTCTAGGCACACGTGGTTTCTGTTCGATATTTGATGAATTACCCTAGGTGAGTTGGATTTAGAGAAGTACCATCAGCAGTGATTTTACTTCTCTTGACGATGAAGTTGCTGAAATGTTTGTAAACCTTCTTCCTCATGATAAATTACATGCTTTCGAACAATGGATTCGAGGGCTTTTGCATCATATTTTTCCAACATTGAGTAGAATTGAGTAAGCGTTACGTTTTTTGGTATCGATATTGTGAGAATTTGAGCATAGCATAATTTTTAGTGGAAATTCTAATATTACTAGGCATATAGTTTCTGTATCTATAATGATGGAGTGTGTTTTAATATTTTCTCTTTAAAGAAGAGCAGAACCTGACTATTTTCAATGCCTGTAGTGTTGCCTTCAATAATTTATGAGAAATAATCGGACAACATTGATTAACTGCGGTGTTCATATTATAAATATAATTCAAGTTTAATAGAATTTTATCACTGCTTGCCCAATTAATGTCCTTTTAAGAATCGTAAATAATTATCAAAGGGATTTATTGAGCTAAAACAATTAGCATTTGTCGTAAATTTGACATTTTTACAAAATGATGTATGATAATTTCAGCCCGCGTCTTGAAACAAGTATTACAAATAATTTTCTCCATAAAAACCCTGGAAATAGTCAGATGAGTCGCAAGTTATTACTTCTGTGAAGTCTGGCACACAAATCCCTTCTCATATAGGAGTGTGTAATTGAACATCTGAATTTGCTGTTCTACCTTGGTGTGTCTAGTGTGTAATTGAACACCTAAATTTGCTGTTCTACCATGGTGTGTCTAGTGTGTAATTGAGCACCTAAATTTGCTGTCCCACCTTGGGGTGTCTAGTGTGTAATTGAACACCTAAATTTGCTGTTCTACCTTGGTGTGTCTAGTGTGTAATTGAACACCTAAATTTGCTGTTCTACCTTGGTGTGTCTAGTGAGTAATTGAACACCTAAATTTGCTGTCCTACCTTGGTGTGTCTAGTGTGTAATTGAACACCTAAATTTGCTGTCCTACCTTGGTGTGTCCGGTGTGTAATTGAGTGTCTAAGTTCACAGTCCTACCTTGGTGTGTCTGGTGTGTAATTGAGTGTCTAAGTTCACAGTCTCACCTTGGTGTGTCTGGTGTGTAATTGAGTGTCTAAGTTCACTGTCTGTCCTACCTTGGTGTGCCTGGTGTGTAACTGAGTGTCTAAGTTCACAGTCTCACCTTGGTGTGCCTGGTGTGTAATTGAGTGTCTAAGTTCACTGTCTGTCCTACCTTGGTGTGCCTGGTGTGTAATTGAGTGTCTAAGTTCATAGTCCCACCTTGGTGTGTCTGGTGTGTAATTGAGTGTCTAAGTTCACTGTCTGTCCTACCTTGGTGTGCCTGGTGTGTAACTGAGTGTCTAAGTTCACAGTCTCACCTTGGTGTGCCTGGTGTGTAATTGAGTGTCTAAGTTCACTGTCTGTCCTACCTTGGTGTGCCTGGTGTGTAATTGAGTGTCTAAGTTCACTGTCTGTCCTACCTTGGTGTGCCTGGTGTGTAACTGAGTGTCTAAGTTCACAGTCTCACCTTGGTGTGCCTGGTGTGTAATTGAGTGTCTAAGTTCACTGTCTGTCCTACCTTGGTGTGCCTGGTGTGTAATTGAGTGTCTAAGTTCACAGTCCTACCTTGGTGTGTCTGGTGTGTAATTGAGTGTCTAAGTTCACAGTCTCACCTTGGTGTGTCTGGTGTGTAATTGAGTGTCTAAGTTCACTGTCTGTCCTACCTTGGTGTGCCTGGTGTGTAACTGAGTGTCTAAGTTCACAGTCTCACCTTGGTGTGCCTGATGTGTAATTGAGTGTCTAAGTTCACTGTCCCACCTTGGTGTGCCTGGTGTGTAATTGAGTGTCTAAGTTCATAGTCCCACCTTGGTGTGCCTGGTGTGTAATTGAGTGTCTAAGTTCACTGTCCCACCTTGGTGTGTCTGGTGTGTAATTGAGTGTCTAAGTTCATAGTCCCACCTTGGTGTGCCTGGTGTGTAATTGAGTGTCTAAGTTCATAGTCCCACCTTGGTGTGCCTGGTGTGTAATTGAGTGTCTAAGTTCACCGTCCCACCTTGGTGTGCCTGGTGTTGGAGCTCACCGCCACGACGTCATCGTACGACCAGCACAGCAAATGCGCCAGCAGCACCAGGGACTCCTCCATCCGCTCCGCCACCATCACTAAGTCAAAATCCTCGTCCATCTGTCGGGTCTATACACCAGAAATCCAGGGCTTTTAAAATTATCCCCATTTGTGCAAAAATTGTTCCCATATTAGAAAAATGTTTTTCTTAACGTCAGTTGACCAATATCGGGAAATATATTGGGAGCTCGGGCTCATCAAGTTTCCAGGAGATCAATGAAAATTCATTGGTACAGATGAATTTCAGTATTGATTGATGAGTTTTTGAACCGCATTAGAGTACCTAATTATCACAGTATATTTCATCAGTAAGATGTAGACATGAACGTACCAAGTCGACAATAGCTCGTGGGTTGGAGTAGTCGCCGGGCATGGCTCCGAAATCACACGCCATCACATTGTACGACATGCAGCCCATGAGCCGCTCAGTTTCGATGCCGTGCGTTACAATGAATTGTGAAACGTTCATTTTGTAAAACTGAAATTATAAATATTATATGAAAAGCTGGATCACCCCCTTAATGGTTATGACAAAGTAACTTCTATGGAATGATAGAGAGTGAATACATATAAATTGGCAGTCATAAGTCCGACCAAAGTTTTTCGAATCACTTTGGATTCCTTCAAACCAAAATATTTTTCTCCTACAAGAAAATGAGCGCTCAACTCACGGTGGTAAAAGCGAAGTAGTCGTACAAGGACAGGAAGGCACTTTTTGGTTCCCGGACTATGGTGAAGTAGACAGCTCCAGGGTGTAGGATTTTTGAAACCTTGAAAGACACGACACGCACAACAGGAGTTTCTTGTGAACTAAATTAACTCATGAGGTACTGAGATCAAAATTGTGAATTCAAAATCAGTGTTAAATCACAACTTACTGAAAGTTTCGGGGCGATAGTTAACATTAATTTAGTTCTTTTAACCCAGGGAAGAGTTAAAATGACATTCTATGTATTTTAATTGCTTGTTAACTATGAATTCAGTTATTCATGTCGCAAATTGGTTGGAATTTCAGAAGTGAATGGATGTGCTTCTAATATTCTGGTCCCGCATGCTTCTAAAAGGATCTAAAAAAAACAGGAATACGAGAGGCATTACTTATATGTCAACTCGGAAGCCATAACACCATCTATATAATATTCTGCTTGTTCCTTTCTTAGTTAGTTAGTTAGTCCGTCCGTTACGCTTTCGTTCGAGTTTGCGGTATCATGGATACCGAATTCCTGAGTGTTACACTTTAAAAAAGGTCGCCTTTACATGCATTGATATGTTTTCATTTTATCAGGATAGGATAGGATAGGTTAGGTTAGGGTAGGTTAGGTTAGGATAGGATAGGTTAGGTTAGGATAGGATAGGTTAGAATAGGCTAAGTTAGGATAAGATAGGATGGGATATGTTAGGTTAGAATAGGTCAGATTAACATAGGTTAGGTAATGTTAAAGAAATTTTTCAAGGGTTCGCGTTTTTTTATGTTTGACTTATCATAAGGATAGCGACAGCTTCGGTTAGGACAGGATAGGTAGGATATGTAAGGTTAGGATGGGCTAAGTTAGAATATGTTAAGTTTTTGTGTTCGAATTTGTTAGGTAATGTTGACTGAATTTTTTTCCAAGGGTCCACCTGGCTTAACAATGACATTGTCCGTAGAATTTCCACGGGTCCTGCTAGTTATCATTATTCGCTATTTATACATTACCTCTTTTTTATTCCACTTAGTGTGCATGGAGAAAATGTTCACTCGGGCCGTGTGAAAAGGTGCATGCTCATGAACAAAGGAAGCTTCAAACGGCTTCTCAAGAGGGAAAATGTGATTCTCGGAGGGCAAGGCGAAGGTTAAGTTATGCTTTTCCCCGTAGCGCATCAAGATGTTCTGAAATCAAAACATTGGCTTGGTATATTGTGCCAAAACAATATTGTCAATTGTTCGCTGAACTCATATTTTTTTCCACTGTGACTTGAATGCTTGGCAACGTTCAACTGAGGAATGTCTACAGACAAAACTCATGTGAGGAGTCAGGGTGGGATTACTCCTCATAGGATTGAATTACTATTGGAATAATTATAATATTAGCCCAAAATCCCATCATTTCAGTCCAAGAATATTTTAATAATGATGCGTTCCTGAGCAATACATAGTTGAGTAGTGAGTACCACATCGCTGAGCACTACACTGTTGAATGCACTACACTTTCACCAAACTGATAAGTACCACAAAGCTGAGTATTACTTTATTCAGCCTTGTATTATTTAAATTTTTAATCTCAATTAATACTAATCAAAGAGTCAGATCGCTCTCCCTTCAGTAACGTACCATTACCGAAGCAGGGCGCTCTGCCAATAATCCATCATCATCAATGAGCTCAAAAACTAGAACAAGAATAACATAGTCACCTGAATTGTAGTGGATGCGCATTTGTGCATCTTCAAGAAGGCAATGTTGGACGCAGGCTGTTCGCAGGTCTCTCTGTTGACCCAGCTCCTCTCCAGCTGGGTATCACTTTCCTGGTTGTAGAGAGCAACTTCTTGCTCAGCGGCCCATGAATTTTGATTGGACAAAACACCACTCTGATTTAGTGACAGTTGCTTTTGCAGATCCCTGACCAACCTGTCAATGTAAGAAAAATCGACGTACTTGCTTTTGTGTCATACTTCTAGCCAATAAAATATCAATTATCCTGAGCGAAGTAATCAATTCGAAAAATGAGTTTGAATTTGTAATGCACACTTTTCAAGGCACCAATTTTGAACTGCTGTTTAATTAAACATGGTATACCGAGCTGAAGATGGAGCTTTACAAGTTTGTATAGCCGGCAATAATTAAAAAAAATTAAATACTACAAAATATTGAAGACTGCGTATTCAATATGACATGGCATCCTTTGACGAGCGCGCCAAATGTAATACGTAAATTATCTTCTAAATCCTATAAGGTTCGTTTAAAATTCCGATCCCAGCTTCGTTAAATTGTCAGCTTAGAAACAGGTAATGAAGCATCAGCTATCTCCGTCCGAGTATGCAGGCAGACAGAGGTTAGAGATAACAATGGAGAACTGCAGAGTTTACTGGTAACGATGTAGTACAGGTGGGGATGCAAACCAAATGCGCGGGCCCTAAAGAGCTCACCGCTTATAAGACCTCTGAGGTGCTCAGTGCTCAGGGTAGGGGGGCGTGCTCAGTTCCCCATACTGGCCACCAAATATGCAGGCAGACAGAGGTTAGAGATAACAATGGAGAACTGCAGAGTTTACTGGTAACGATGTAGTACAGGTGGGGATGCGAACCAAATGCGCGGGCCCTAAAGAGCTCACCGCTTATAAGACCTCTGAGGTGCTCAGTGCTCAGGGTAGGGGGGCGTGCTCGCTCGCACACGAGCACACCGGGGAAAGAAACAGCGGAGCTACGAACGAGAGCACGGCTGGACCTCATCGTAATAGAAGTCTCTTCCCAACCTTTGTTAAATTATGAATACACTCCTGCGGGACGACAGCAAGGATTGCTGCAGTATTATTCATATTCTGGAACCAGAGGTTGCTGACATGATCGGTCTTTTTCAGGGATCGATTTCCACCCTCCAGCATTGGCTCTGCACCTCCATCAGATGTAGTCAGACTTAACTGACGAGTTGATAGACTGAAAAACATTACCGTAATGCATATCAACCTGGAAGTTCTGTGATGTCTCTAGAAATAGCCTAGTAATCCTATAATTTAAATGGTTGAGTGCAGTCTAAACTGAGATTCATTAGTCACTTCGGTAGCAGCCAGTTTTATCGGACTCGATATTTCAGACAAACTTCTCTCTTCGTTCCTGATTGATAATCTATTAACAGCTGACAGATGAAAGCTGAAGATAATTAATAGTTAAATGGTATTTAATGTAAAATTATTTGATATCATTAATTAAATGCAGAGAATTGACGACTGTAAAATCTTTTATAACCTAGAAATAATTGGTAACTGATAATTTATTGGAAGCTGACAATTGATGACTCATAAAACATTTTACAACTTAAAAGCACAATTATAACTGATTCATTAATTAAAAACAGGAATTCGATGAGTGATTAATTATTCGATAATTTATGAACAATTGACACCTGATAATGAAGGGAACGCTGTAAATTTATTGATAAATGGGTGATAACTTAATTTTTTTGAAAACTTATCATTCACATTAGATAAAAATCAAAAAATTAAATGATATTTGCAGGATCTTACATGGGCATATGCGCTCGATTATTCATTCAATTGTTTTATCACTAAATTTTCACCTTGAGCGATATTGGGCTGTAAATTATTATAGTTACTCTATTACACTTTTTGAAAGCAACGACAATATTTTACATAAATTGAATGATAGAGATAAAAATTGTTGCACACGTTGTTTCCTCAAAATAGCGAGCTCAATTTATTTAGTTTTCGTTAACTGCCAAATGAGTGACTTTTGGTCATGAGTTTAGGTATATTTTACCACAATGACGTTGGGGAATGACATTGAGTGGGGACTTCACCTGGTCAAGTGTGAACACGTCGCTGCGTCATGTGTGGCCGGTGCTTTGGTCAGCGTGTTGCGATCGAACTCGAATTTCACGAACCAAACCAGAACCAGCGAGGCACCAATCAGCATGTAGAATTTGTGTCGATTCCCCAGAGCCATCTGTTCGTAAAAATTGGATAGGTCAAAGGGACTCTTGAGGTATCAAGAACATCATTTTACAGTGAATATACTGCGTTTGCCCTGATGTCATATGTATAACTACAGCAGAAAGTCAGAAGTAAATTTAACAATATTTAAATGTGTTGCCGTCCCTTTGGTTTAAATCATGACTCTCTGTAATGAAATAGGAATGCATGAAAATATTGTGGGAGGAGTATGTTTAGAGTGATTTGTACAGAGGGCAAAAAGCGACAGAAAAACTTTCATTTACGCAGTCAGTGATGGGCACTAAATGCATTTGATAGAATTAGATACTAAAAGTAAATGTAAGATACAACCCCCCGAGTCTAACTTTTTCGCCGCCTGCATGCATGTTTTTCACAGCCCAAGTAATTAAATCACTTGGGCGGCAAAAAACCTGAATGCACCAACAAAAAAGTTAGACTGGTACATTCATTTGTATTCAGGAATTGAAAATACTTTTAAAAGTTTTTAACTAGTGAAAACGTTTTTCAAATGTATCAAAATGCCGAATATTAAATACTTGAAAAGTATTCTAATATTTTACAAACTCCATTTCTCTTGAGTTTCCAACATATGCTTTCAAAATTTTTTATATTTTAGATTGATTCGGTAGATGTCGTCATGGAATAGTGAAATGCTCGGCATGGTATTTTTTGCCCTCCTCGCAAATGCTGTCGCATTGGAGCAGGAAATAATTTAATGAAGATCAGGAGGCTCTATTTCATTCAACTTCTTCAGCGTAAAAATGAAGACATAAGAGTAGATGACATGTTACGAGTATGGGTAATTATGAAAAATCACATGAACAATTTTATAACAACTTGTTTGTGCTGTCTTACAAAAATGTCATGATTATCTGAAGTATGATGAGGTTTGAAAATGTGACCAAATCCGTGAATATTGATATAATTACAATATATTCTTTTGAATTTTCCAGTGACATGAAAGTATATAGTAAAAATCTAGAACAACGAAACCTTCAAGATATTCATTAAATGAATTTAAAAGAATTATAATTCTCACAACAAGATTAACATTAAATAAAATAATATTTTGAAATTATTACCAGGTTTCATAGCAGCCTAATAGTATCGGCAGTTTGAGCTTACTTGACAGTTTTTGAGTTTCTTTATTTCTTTCTGGGGTTTGCGTTGCACAAACAAGATGAAAGAGCCTTTCGACTGGAGCGGAAGATGGCTATCGTTTTATAGCAAAGTCTAGAGGAAATTTAAGAATACAGAAAGAATAGATAATTGTTTAAGTAACATTATTCTGTCATCCGTCATACGCTACTAACACGTCTGAAAATCATTTAAAATTCCAAGACATTTTTAGATGCCCGTTTGACATTAAATATCTTAAGTGACATTCCCACACCCAAATTTCATAGTTAAATATCCAAGGTGGCAGCACTGGCGAAGGGTCGATTCGAGTACATCCGACACAAATTGAAGCTTGCAGCGGTAGGTGGTCAACTGATCGGGTGGGTGCAGAGCCCATACACGTTTCCGAGCGAATCAGGTTAAATTAAATGTTAGGTCAAGCAACGGAGGCGCCGAGCAAATCAATGTGGGAGCGTAATGAAGAAGGATTTTATACGTAAACTGCATCAATTGCAGTCATCTCGCGGTCTACATTTAACTAATCAAGTTCGAGTTTGGCACGTGTGCGATTGCAAAAAAAAAAAATGAATTTCAAATTGAATGCCCAAGTTTTAAACTACTCAGCCACATACATCTGAACTTCATCAATTTTCGTGGGTAAAAAGTTGACAGTTCGCTTCATTAAAATGGCTGTGTCGCAACCAATATATTTATTCCCGAATTCAATAGTTTGATGCGCTAATTACGAAAAGAAGCTAATTCGGCGCGAAGTAACCGTTGAGAAAAAACAGCGAAGACCTAATTCTTCTGTATGTTCCCAGAACTAAGCAATATTTCGAGTCTGTGAAGTCCCAATAATTAGGGCAATTACTGAGCTCGTCGAATAGATATGTTCCCGGAACTAAGCAATATTTCGAGTCTGTGAAGTCCCAATAATTAGGGCAATTACTGAGCTCGTCGAATAGATATGTTCCCGGAACTAAGCAATATTTCGAGTCTGTGAAGTCCCACTAATTAGGGCAATTACTGAGCTCGTCGAATAGATATGTTCCCAGAACTAAGCAATATTTCGAGTCTGTGAAGTCCCACTAATTAGGGCAATTACTGAGCTCGTCGAATAGATATGTTCCCGGAACTAAGCAATATTTCGAGTCTGTGAAGTCCCACTAATTAGGGCAATTACTGAGCTCGTCGAATAGAAATGTTCCCAGAACTAAGCAATATTTCGAGTCTGTGAAGTCCCACTAATTAGGGCAATTACTGAGCTCGTCGAATAGATATGTTCCCAGAACTAAGCAATATTTCGAGTCTGTGAAGTCCCACTAATTAGGGCAATTACTGAGCTCGTCGAATAGGTACACTAACTTAAGCTCCTTACAAGCTTCAACTGCGTTGAAATATAAAATGCTCAAATTCAGTACTTCCATTGGAAAAATATCTTTCCATATAATGTACTAGGTGAGTCAGAAAAACACAAAAACAGCTCAAAAATTTATGTCTGCTTGTGAAGTAATGTTTCTGCAGAAAGATCCAAAAGACCATATTGTAATACACAAGAGAATATAACGGTCTATCTACACTAGAAATGAGATCTGATCTAGTTTCCATTACAAAGTTGATTTGTTCAAAGCGCCAAAAAGTTTTGAATTCAATAAAACTTCAACTGATTTACCTGATAGCTAATTCGATTATCCACACATTAAATATTGTTTAAACGTAAAGCATTTTAGAGATGACTTAATTTATTATCAATAACTTTAATCATGCGTTTCTGATTACATAACTCAAAATTTGTAACAGAATATTTAATCCAAGCCTAGTACTGGTGCATAAACTAACGAATTAAATTCTGCAAACGAAGACACAAGATTGATTAATCTGCAATCATTAGGTAATTCAATCATTCCTTCTAAAGCGTCGTAGAAATTGTACGACTACAGTGAAATTTTCAAAAGCATTCACACCTGATTAGGCAACACCATTGGCAACATTAACTCCTTTTATACCATATAATGATACGAGTGTATAATGAGTATAATGAGTGTATAAGTCTTCATTGTCCACTACTCCTACTGCACAGCCAAATATTCATCATTGGTTTACAGCTAGCTCGCGCAACCGGCATTTTGGTTTCGAAAAATGGATCTCAGCCAGGAAATTATGGTTGCGCCGCAAGTGTTATCAAGTTTGCTTCGAGTGAGGGCTGCGGCCGAGGAGCGTTGGGTGCCGCAGGTGTATTGAAAGGTATCAACAAGTCAACTGCGGCGGGTTGAACTGAATATTCAACTCAAATTTGAGTGAATTTCAGAGATCAATTTTGAAAATAACGAACATTGACACTTTGTAAAACTGAAGTTTAATATTCAACTCAAATTTAAAGTCAACTGTAGTTACCAATGTTGAAAATAGCGAACATTAACTAGATCATGCCTTAGTTTAGCTTTAATTAAGTATTTATGAAAATTGGGTTTGTGACTGCTGGTCGGTCAGCAGTATTATGAAATTGCGTGTACCACCGGTGGCGCTTGTCGCAGTCAAATTATTAACTAGATGTTGCCTTCATATAGTTTTTATTAAGTATTTATAAAAATTGAGTTAGTGACTGCAGGTCGTTCAGCTGCGTTGGGAAAATCTCCACACTGACCACCGGCGGGTCCCATCGCATGAAACGTGTTAATTAAATACCGAACACGAGTGATTCGGCGTACTCGTACGTTCGAGCCAAAACTCGTTCTCCAGTGTCGAACGACTGACGATAGTGAAAATATAGAAGTCAAGGTATCTGGATGCTATGCAATTAAATTTATTGATGATAATATCCGTTTGATGATTCCTTTAGATAAACACGTCAACATCTGTACGTATTTGGGTTACGTACTCCCTAGGTAATTCATTCAGTGAGCTTGAAATGAAATATAACTGTTTCCTATCGCTGTCACGTGTAATTTAAATCATTGTCTGGAGACTGACAAAGGCTATGCAGTACAGAATTGTTATATTCAGCGGAGACTGCATAAATGCATCTCCTAAATCCAGCGGTAAATTTGAGTATACGTAGACAAAATGACAAAAATATGGGGGCTTTAATTGAAGCTTCATGAGTTGGTGCCAAAACTTCGTTGTTAATTATTCTGGAACGCAATTGATTAAGCAAAAATGGAGGGAAATGTTTGCACGTTGAACATCAAACGATAAATTCAATAGGCAGCCTATGAATCAATAGAATGTTGCTCGGGACTGAGATATGCCTTCGTGACAACCTCAGCTGTGCAGCTGCCGTCACTCACCTCTCGTTGAAGTTTTCAGAAACTCATCCGGGGTTTTGGTTCACTTGTGTACAATACTTTTTCACTTAAATCGCCCCGCATTACACAGAATGCAGGGTTCTATTATGTGATCTGTACTAGGTATTCTGAACATTTTTTTCTAAAATTAACGGCCTGCCGCTACACAGCGTGCGCACGTTCCAGACAGGAGGTCACAGAGGCTGCTCTGCTAACATACCCTCACTCCCGTGCACCGCCCAGGTGCAGCAAGGTGGAGGGGAGGTGTGTGCAGCCTTTATTTTACTCAACTCCTTAGTTCTCTTTAGCTGTCTAGATTCAATCTAACGGTTTATTAAAAACAGTTGATAATGGAATTGTTTACGATAAAGCCTTTAGCAGGGGGATCGATGGTCTGGAGTTTTTTCATAATTTGTCCCCTTTTAGGCTACTTATAAGTGTGTGGGGACCATGTCCGAGATCTTGCTGTACGCGGGTTTCGTTTGCTCTGGTGTGCCTGGCCGTGGCCGAGGGGTTAAGAGCTTTCACGAGCAGGGTTGCCTCTATGGATCCCACTAATGACACCCGATGATTATCCCGTTGCGAAAGGAAGAACTCAATCATAATTCCCCACTTTACCCAGCTGTCACATATGAGAACCAGCTTGACCGGGGATAACCGTCATTGGGGTACGTGTGAGTTATAAGGCATGTTAAAAACCTGTGTACAAAGCATGATATGTATCATGCTTGATTTATTGGAATAAAGCCTCCATTTTTTTCGCCTGACTCACTGGTGGTCTGCTCAACGCTTCGTGATAGGCGTCCAATTTCGTCGATCGCTTCATTGGCCTCGCCAAAGCTGAGGCCCTGTTTCTTGCACTTTATTTGCCGGGTCTCAATAAAAATTACTTCATACTTCAGTTTTCTTTCCGTGTGCCTGATAACTCATCTATGCTAATTTAGCTTTATTAGGTTAGGTTGGGTCTCATCAGAGAACTCAAACTCGGAAATGCATCCATGCTATTAGGGTGCTCCGTAAATACTGTAGGCATAAAGGACTCAACTCCAGTTCAGAACACAGACTGGGCGAGCAATTGCGCTTGTGCCAGTGAATCAAATTACTCCGAAACTTTCCTAGGGAACATATGCAAAATATGAGTTACTGAGCCGGGTAACCTTAAACGAGCCATCAATCACTACCTGATAAGAAAGCAAAATTACGTTCATAAAATGGACAGCTATGTTTTCGTCAGGATTTGTGTCAGAGACATTAATCTAAGATTGATTGATCTCAAACATCATGAGCTCAAACCATTGACTATTAACTATTGACTTAACTATTGACAACTAATGAATTCACTGTCGATAGCTCTTTTACGGTTACGGAGAAATCGTAAACTATCACGAATGTCAAAAATTTAACTATTGTGTCATTTGACGGTGAGAATCTGTTTACAATATTCCCCTTAATGAGACCATAGATATATGCCTAAATTCGTTGTTTAACGCTCATGACGATAAAGTTATAGCACTCAATCGAAATTTATTTAAGACGTCGCTTGGGCTCTCTGTTTTAAATTATTTGTTCACATTTGCGTGATTATTTTACAAGCAAATTAAGGCATTGCCGTGGGGAACGCACTAGGACTAACCTTTGCAAATATTTTCTTGTGCTTCTACGAGAAAAAAGGGCTAGCTGAATGTCCTTCTGTCTTCAAGTCCATATTTTATAGTCGTTATATTGATGATACTTTCCTGCTCTTTAAAAGCCCTTCACACTCTCAACCTTTTCTTAATTATTTGAATGAGAAAAACCCATCAATTAAGTTTACTATGGAAATTGAACACGAAAAGCAATTGTCATTTCTCGATTGTCGTGTCTCTAGGAATGGGAAAATTTTGTAACTTCTGTGTGTCACAAGCCTACGTTCATGGGAATGTGAACTAGTTTTTTTAGCCTTTGTTCCAACACTTTCGAAATCAACGGAATCAAGCCTTGTTAAGCAGGGCTCACAATATCTGCTCATCTTTTAATGATATACATGCAGAATTTAATTATCTGCGTGTTTTTTTCGTTACAAGGGCTTTAATTTTGGTATCACAAACTCCCTATTTAATAAGGTTTCGTCTGGAAAGTATCGCGATTCTAACACCCCTGCTAAATGTGAAAATTACCTGTATTGCACTTCACCCTATTTTGGTTCTCCATCTGAAAAACTAATCCGTGAATTAAAGTCTTCATTCAGTAAGCATTTTCCTGGAGTAAGTTTACCAGTCAAACTGATTAGCAAAGCAAATATTGGTTCATTTTTTCGGTACAAGGACTCAATTCCCTGGCTCATGCGCTCTTCTGTTTATAAACATTGTTGTGTACAGTGCGCATCAGCGTGCTTCGGAATGACGTCACGCAATATTTATGCACAAGAGTGGCAAAGCAACGAGGAAGAAGTTTTCGGACTGGGAACTTGCTGGCTTATCCTCCTCATTCAGCAATAAGCAGTCATGCCGAGCAGTGTAGTGCAATTATCGGTGATGATGATTTTAAAATATTTGAAAGTTCTTTCCGTAATTTTGATCTAAGGATTTTAGAATCTTTGCATATTTTTAAGAAAAAACTAATTTTAAATGGCATGCTTAGTTCATCAGATAATCAGTGCATAGTTGTCTTTTTTTTATTTCCTTTGTAGATTCTGGAATTTATTATCGATCGTGTTTGCATGCTTACGTTGAATTGATTGTATTTTGTATGTTACAGAATTGATGATGGAGCTGGTCTCCGAAACGTTTTCGATATTTGTTTTCTATGTATAAAATGACTAATTCTATTAGCATTTGTTTCATTTTAAAATTTTTAGTGAATCTGCGATTTATGCATAGTGACCAATTGTTTAGAGTAAAAGCAGTTGGTTGAAATTAGGTCGTTAACTTGTTTATATAAATATCATATTCAAATTCATGCAATTGACCACAATATTAACATCTTTGATAATACATGAAATTATACGGCATTGTTTCAATAATAGCATTCAGTTGAAGTTTATTATGGCAAGGAGAAATTAATAATTATTACACACTCTACACACTATGAGATACAGATGGATGATAGCTGTCGATGCCTTGAAACAGACGGTTCACAGATGTGTAGCGTGAAATCACTCATTTATGGTCCATTGCACCAAACTCAGGACATATGAAGTAGTTTAAAATTGAAATTAGGATCTAAAATGACAAGGGATTATCAATATACGCTCATTCTTTCAGAAATGTATAACACATTCAGTAAGAGGACAACATGTCTACCTCACCAGATGCCTCGCATTTCAAAGCGGAAACACTTTTAAATCTTGCATCTTTTCATGGCTTTCAATGCGTAATTTGCATGAGCTTTAATATCCAGATTTTTCGATTTCATGCTTTATTTTTATTTTCGGACGTATTTATGCCAACCTTTTCTCTTTCTCGAAAACTGAATTGGTTCTTACATAACCTATTCACATAACTTTAAATCATGTTGAAATGGTTTTCTTAATTTTGCAACATTTTCAAAGTTCATAGAATTTGCAAAAAAATCACTGAATTAAATTAAAGAATGTCAAATTCAAAGACATTAAAATTAACGACGAGGAATCAGTATGGTCGAGTTTGAAGCATAAAAAATTCAAGTGTTCTTGTGATTGAATTAGAAAAGTTTCATTTAAAATTATGATGTGACCATGGACTATTGTAACGGTGGACTGTGTTGTGACGGTGGACTGTGTTGTGACGGTAGACTGTGTTGTGACGGTGGACTATTGTAACGGTGGACTTTATTGTGTCGGTGGACTGCATTGTGGCGGTGGACTGTGTTGTGACGGTGGACTGTGTTGTGACGGTGGACTGTGTTGTGACGGTGGAGTGTGTTGTGACGGTGGACTGTGTTGTGACGGTGGACTGTGTTGTGACGGTGGAGTGTGTTGTGTCGGTGGACTGTGTTGTGACGGTGGACTGTGTTGTGACGGTGGAGTGTGTTGTGACGGTGGACTGTGTTGTGACGGTGGACTGTGTTGTGACGGTGGACTGTGTTGTGACGGTGGACTGTCTTGTGACGGTAGACTGTGTTGTGACGGTGGACTGTGTTGTGACGGTGAACTGTTGTGACGGTGGAGTGTGTTGTGACGATGGACTGTTGTGACTTTAGACTGTGTATTGAATTCAGATCATGCGTCAGGCTCCGCACGTGTGCCTGTACATATTTACCTTCACAAAACATGAACTAGATAACATGATGAAATTTACGACAGTCGCAGTCAAACTCGGGCCACTCTTATCTCAGCTGCCAGTTATACGCTGCTTGTGTGCCTGAATTAAGAGCTACAGAGAAAATTCACGCGGCTCTTCATAAGGCTACCAACCAACCAACCAACCAACCAACCACGAAGGAAAGTATCCAGGAAGATGAATTTTTATATTGGACTATCGAATTAGCTATGTGAATGACAACAATACATGTATCTTCAGGGAATTGTTCTGGTCGTAATTTACTCATGTATTTGGCTGCTATCAACATAACGCTTTTCTGTACTATTCCTGCGTGCTCAGTACTGTACTCACATGTTGAGGTCCTTGATCGCGTGTATTCGTTTACGTGTTTGGTAGACTTCTTTTGTACTCTTAGGCGGTACTTAGAGCTACCTACCGTGGAGCTAGCTGTCCTAATTGTTGAAGTCGGCCACTTCTGTGTTCTAGCCGCAGCACAGAGAAAAGATTTACGTGTGGCGAACGCTCATACATAAATAAGTGTTCATACTTAGGCCCCTAGGTTACCCAATATATTAATACACAAGCCACAATGTTTTCCATAATCTTCTGCAATAACAGGAAATTTCTTTGCTGCTATGAAAATTTAAAATTTGGCACTTCTGTTTCTAATTCCATACATCAGGCGTATTGCTATTAGGAAAACTAATGTGCAACTAATTCTCTTATGCTACGTAGCAATTTGAATATATTTGCCATCCCTTTTATACTTCATTCACAGTGAGAATGGATAGCCAAGTTTGAGGTCTGGCTTGAACTGACGCATCAACATCGCCTGTTATCAGTCAACCCAACCGCTAGCCATCGATACAAACACTTCGTATTGACATGCCCCTGTGTGCAAACTAAAAGCGTTGGGCCTAGACTACAACCCGGTACTCCACGTGTAATCAGGACTATGAGTCAAGTGCGAGCTGCTCGTACGAATACCGTACACTAAGCTGGTACTTCAGGCTAGCCAACAGAGTGTCTCCAAAGCTGCCAGGCCACGCAACCCGCCACGTCCGAAGAGAGGCCAACATAAGAAGTACACCCTGCCGAGCAGCTGCCCTCTGCTCTTAACACTTCTCTGTACAAGGCTATTGAAGCGACATCACCGTCTAACAACCTCTCTCGTTCCCCTAATTCTATATCCTTTTTCAAAACTCTAAAGTTTGGGGCTAAAAAGAGCATCCAGCCCCGTTATTCTTAGCAACAAATTAGTTAGCCCAGACCACGAGCTATACCTCCAGTGTTATAGTGGAATATATTTTGGAGAGCACAAGTTCCCGTTTCATTATCTCAACCTTAACCACTTCGACGCAATGCTTTACCCCCTGATACTAAGTTCGGTCCCCTCGGTCTATAAATATATTAAATTAGGACCAAAATAGATGTACCTTTGATGATTGGTCCAGAACCTCAAAACCACACTTATACAGTTTTGGCTCATAGGTTGACATACATACCTTACTGATGGCTTCACCTTTCATGAGTGTTAAGAGCACAATCGACCCGCAGACGAGACTAACACTCAACACTCTCATGAGTGGTAACACAACAACTGCCTGACGCGCCAGAACACCATATTTACCCTATGGCCAAAGGGGATCACGTATAGCTGAAAATTGCTGGAAAATCTGGCAAGACCAATTTTCCGCACTAACCGCATCCATGTTCTGCATTGTTATACACCTTATTTTCTGGTTTGATGTCAAGCAGTAAGAGTTAAGCTGATTCGTTGTTACTCCCTCTATTTTGAATTTGAACAGTTTTTCAGGTTAACCATTCATAGATGAGATTTAGAAGAGGTCGGCAATTCTCCTTACTACCGGTTTTTATTCATTCAACTTAAAAGAACGGGTGACATTGATACCCCTCATGGGTGATAGGATTGGAAATAGATTAAGGTTGGTTCCCATGCTATGAGTGCTGGCGCCTCCAGCGGATGCTGTTAGGCAATTTCAACTATTGATAGGTCATTGGGCTTTTATCTTTCGTGCCAACTCGTAGCTTTTTTCAGTTTTCATGCCGTCTTCGCATCACTTTTTGGCTTTTCTTCTAATTTTTTCTCAACTTGCTGTTCTATGCGCAAGGTTTGCTGTGTGGAAACTCACCTTGTGTATAGATTTCCCATTTCCTACCGTCCATACTAAATGATACCTTCCCTTTTGCTCTCTTGAGAGCGCCTTCGTTGTGGCAAAAAGTAATCTTGAACTAATGTAATAGTTATTTTGAAATTGAAATTCTTCTTAAATAGCCACCACGCTGACATGTTCTTACAACGCAAACACCTTTTTTTTCGTGCGACATAAAAAAATAGCATAAAATTGTTTGCAGGCAAGAACGCCTATAGTGACAGTGTGAGTATAAGAAAAGCTCTCGGTCGGTGATAATGGCATTATAAGATGCGAAGCATCAGGTACGTCCGCTCAAAATGTTTCATTGTATGTTCTGTCAAAATTTAATAATGATTTAGAAGAGTACTTAAAAAGCACAACTATAATTGAAATTGAGTCCGACCGCGTAGTTATGTTACGTACGA
This sequence comes from Morinoia aosen, assembly GCA_030386875.1. Taxonomy (NCBI): domain Eukaryota; kingdom Metazoa; phylum Arthropoda; class Malacostraca; order Amphipoda; family Talitridae; genus Morinoia; species Morinoia aosen. The sequence goes on along the minus strand of CM059564.1, from coordinate 25,721,793 downwards.
ACTACATAAAAAGCTAGTGTGTCCGTGCCGTTGTAAATAACGATATTTGATTTTGCCGGGCGTTGTTTGATTTTTTTTTTTAAATTTCCATTATTGTTTCTTATTTAGTAATGTTAAATAAAATGCAGTCTTAGAATTTACATGATCAGTTTTGCTTACATGCAAACGTTATGTGTGGTTACTTAATGTAGTTTAACTAATTATTTTTACTATAACTGCATATATCCTAAGTTTATTTAAAATTATCAAACGACTGATCTTAAATACTTGTGACTTATTTCAATGTTGAGTTAGGACTACATCCTCGTTCCTGAACATTGACATCACTTGAACTTCGCGGATGAATTTGCTGTCTCTTCTTCTTGTGTGAAATTCCTTTTCGCTATTTTTCAATTACTGTTTCTGGCTAAATTTCGAGGGAATCTCAATCTATATTAATTGTGACTTAATAAAAATACCATTCATAATATAGTGTTCCAGTACTCACTTAACAGAGTTTGATATTGTTTAAACAACTATGAAACGCTGAGTTTAATGGTGCTCATATTTTTCACTTATGCTCACTCATCTAAGCCTATCACCGGATGAGAAACTCAGGTGGTAACCAACGAAGCAAGCTACGAATAAACGCAGCGTTGTTTTTATGGGATATTATATCCGATTGAATACAGAGCATTTCGTTCAAAATTTTTTTAACATTATCTTCAAAAACATTCACTAATTCATAAAGTTGTTTCAGTGTGTACAACAAACAATGTTAGGCATCAAGCACTAAGAGAACAGCTGCCAAATTACAGGCTTTGATAGCGTGCAGCTTGTACTGCTAGCTCAAGGCTTCAAGCTTAAAATATTACAATAACCAAATATTTAAACATAAATGAAAAGAATATCGGGCCATAAAAACGATTTCTCAATCTGAATGGATGTTCAAAATTCGAATAGTTTTTCGTAACAAGCTATTTTAGTCTTACGTATTTCCTTTATGAAACTTTCATTCATCCATTGCAGTTGTGAAGGATAAGATCAGAAGTCAATGCGCTTCCGCTTCACAAAATTTACAAGGCTCCTGGTTCTGAAACTTGTAAGCTAGTAGCTAGATCGCCTTTACCTCGAATTACAGCTTTCATTCTACTTAGCGTTGATTCTATATGATTCTGGATCCTCTGCATCTCTGTTGTTTGCTATAATTAAAGTGACTTGTTGAAGCCACCATAGTGGAAAAAGTGACGATGACCCTGGCAGGCTCCTCTCAAGGTCATCCCAAAAATTTCTAATTGAGTACAAATCAGGAAATAACGGTGGCCAGACCATGCGCTCAAATGTCCCCTCTTTCGTAACAAAGCAATCTTGAATATTTCTAGCCTTGTGAATGCGAGCACCGTCGTCCTGAAAAATTTCGCTACCTTTTGAAAAAAGAAACTCATTTGGAGAATGTATGTAGACAGAAAGTACAAGCCCATAATCCTAGGTGTCAAGAACTGTTCTTTGTAAAGTACTCTGTATTCTGTAAACTGTTCTTTCATAGGTGTAAAGAACTTCGTTGTTCTTTGGGTGCACAAAGGGTATTCGAAAACGCGCAGGCTCATCCGAATGGTTTCTATAACAATATAATACAACCATTTAAGATCTAGCACTAAAAACAAAGTTAATTGCACTACAATTTCACCACTTTCACCTATTATGCTTTTTGATAAACTAAATAAACACATTCAACGAAATATTAAAACCTATCATATACATGAAATCAATTTAGGGATTATTGCACGGCATAAAAGGTTTTTGAAAGACTAACCAAAAAATTAAAACCTCACCGAATTATTAGGCCCTTACGCACACACTCTTCCGCGTATTGACAGCAAGTGAATCGCCTATAGAGCCGACAGCGATCCCGACTCGCCTAGACCAAAATAACAGTAAAATTTCGATTTGCTGCAGCCGTTTATGGCTTTTTCATAGATTTAGAGTTGCCAAAATTCATTTTATTTAACCCTCGACGCGTAGTCCTTTGCAATACACACAGAAGGAAGAACTAATGATTGTCATAGTCATATTATCTGAGGAAGAAGGATTTTGTAGATTGCCTTTGGCAGAACTAGATGTAAAAATTTTAATAATTTGCTTTGTATTTTCTAGGGTTGATAAAATCTCCGAGTGCAGCTAAAAGCTCACACGAGCAGGTACGAGCACGAGCTTACACGACAACCATGTTTTGTTTTTCACGGTTCCCATTTCTGCGCTAGAGATGAACACTCTTGTACAGGGTACGAAGGGTATTTGAGAACATTTTTAGCATGCTAAATAAAAAATATTATTATTTTTTAGCAAAAAATTTATGTACATAACTCAATTTTATGCAAATATCTTTGCGGATGCTTCTACATTAAATTATTTAAAAAAAAATTTCTTCAATGGCTGCTTCTATTCAGATCCGACACCGTGGACATGCTAAAATTAAGGAGAGATCATTCGTTTTGGACATCACCAGGACAGTGGCGGCCTTCAGTAATGCCATGGTACCATGAGGATGTAGATTAGTCTCTCTTTCAACGACGTTTCACACATAATTTTCTTTAGGATTAAGATCTGGCGAATTTGGGGGCACATGTTGCGGTCACAGAATTGTAAAAATTCGTTAATAACCAGTCTTAAGGGGTTCTACTACCCTGGACTACCCTTGGACAACCAAACTTTACAAATGTCTTTCATCCCATTTCTATCGCAACTAGGTTAACGAAAATGCAAACAGATATGTAAAATTGAATTCCAAACACACTTGCTTCTATAAAATGTTTATTTTTTCGCAAAAAAAGATAATATTCGAACATGAAGAAAAAAATAATTGCGCCAAATCTATCTCACTCTACATTTTTAAACCTAGTAGCGTGATTTTGGTCTCATTCGAAACGGAAGGGCTGTAGGAACGCCGTAACGTAGGATTTTTTAGTTATAGTTACGCATATCCAATATGTACAAGAAAAAATAAAATGTCAGTTTTTTCCAATAAAAATTTAATTTGGAATTCAAATAAAATTTCGCTTCGCTACGCTGTTTCCACTGCCAAACCGCATCGAATTAGACCAAAATCACGCTTCTACGTTCAAAATTGTATAAGGGGTGCGGTTTTGCGCAGAAAAAATATATAAATATATATATATATTTATATGTTCGCACAATAACTTTTTTTCTGTTGCGAATATCGAAATTTTTCATAGAATCAAATGTGTTCAGAATTCAATTTTACATATCGCTATTCATTTTCGTTCACCTAGTTGCAATAGAATCCTGCAATCTGAGATTAGAAAAAGTATATTGGATTTTTCTTTTCAATACATTTTTCGGACATATGTAATCAAAAATTGCTTTCTAATCCGAAATCCAAGAAAATCCTACGTTACGGTCTTGGTACAGTCCTTCCGCGTCGAATGAGACAAAAATCACGCTTCTACGTTGAAAATTGTAGAGTGGGATAAGTTTGGGGCAAGTATATATATTTTTCTAATAATCGCGAAATAATTTTTTTTTGCGAAAATCTAAAAATTTCTATAGAAGCAAATGTGTTCGGAATTCAATTTTACATCCATGTGTGAATTTTCGTTCCCCTAGGTGCAATAGAAATGTGTACAGTGAAATTTGAACAATGAGGTCAAGTCCAGGGTAGTAGATTCCCTTTAATTACTACGGTTGTAAGAACGAACTGACTTTTGCAGAAAGACGTATGGGGTTTTCTTGAATACTTTATCTATTCAAGGCTTAACCGCCATTTTTAGAATATCTAAGTCCCCAGCAAGACTAGCCCAAATACCATGTGGGAAAATGTAAGATGGCATGACATTTACTACTTACAACTCCTAAAACCATCATAAAGATATATATGTATAGATGGTCACTGAATATCAGATAAACTGCGAACACGAGTTGACTCCATCAAAATACTGCAACCAATTCACAACCATCATTGCTGGAAGAGTAGTTGGAATCCCTTCAATTACACTTTTAGTTGAAGGATCAATCTCACCTCTGAACGCTGAATTTGTTGTAACGGTAGTCTCTTCTCTTCCAGCTCTAATTTTAGGATTCGTTCTATGGTCGCAGACAGACTTAGATATTTCGTAATGTGTTTGAGCTAACTTTATAAAATTTGCGTGCTTTACGAAATTCTTTGAGCTTAACAAAAATAGCGCGCATTTACTGCTGAAAATCTCATATTTGAAATTCTAGGTGCCTGTAACAGGTGTGTAGCATTGGCAAATGACAATTTAAGGATTATTCTTGACACTTTAACTGCAACGTGCGCTACCGATGACCAAGGAGGGGATATCATAATGGTGCTGACCGACCGGTAGTCACAAACTCAATTTTTACAAGTACTTAATCAAAGCCAAAGAAAGGCACGGTCCAGTTAATTTCTATTAATTTCAAAAGTGCTAACTACAATTTGCTTTAAATTTGACTTGAATATTGAACTTAAATTTAACTAATTGCAGTCAAGGTGATGATTACTTATTACCCGTTAATATGAATATTCCAATACTTTTGGCTACATTTTTCCTACTGCAAAACGTGTCAAAAAATATGCAATTATGATGTACCTTCGATCCATCACGGATTTTAAATTTTTCTTTAAACTCTAATTTCAATATTAAATATATTCTATTGTGTACGGTCTCACGTCACGAGTGTCAATGGCTATTTGAAGAGTCTTAAGTAATTTGCGCCGATTAGGGGATTAGGGGACAAACAACACTGGGTCAACCCCACTGGTCTTAACAACACTGGCTCTACTTGCTCCCGGACCCGACTCATGCCCATGCTTCATGCTTGCACCATTCCAGGCCCCACACGCGGTAGCTGCAACTGGAATACTGCCAAACGACCTTCCCTGGAGGAGCAGGTGGTGCGCCTGAAAAAACACCGAGCACATCTGTATGAGTTCTGCTGACCACGTACTGACGTTATACAATGTTCTGTCAGTCAGAAAAAATCTAATTTGAACCCGAGAGAAGTCAATATAAATAATTATTGAGTGACAGGACGAGAAAATACCAATGTTAATCAGAAAGTTGCAGGACGAACGAGATACGAAAATTATTCACGCTTATGGCCACGTGGATAAAAATTTGTGGCATCAGTGGAGAAAATCCTAACACTAATATTGGAAGGTGTTAAAATTTTAAACAACCAATGTGCGGAATAAAGATTTAGCTTGAAATTTAATAGTAGCCAAAGCTCATAGATTAGTTTACTTCACTGTTTTACGACACAATTTTATGTATTATTCATTTACAGAATTTTTAAAAGTCTTAGATTTACGAGTTCAATCTCACACTTCTGCGTTTGCCATAAGAGTGAGCGAATGCATTCTCATTCCTACTTTTCCGCCCGTTCACAACCAATTCTGTGCAGACTCAACTCAATGTTTCAGACACACTTGGTGGACTGCAGCAGAAGCGTTCTCAAACCACGAGTTCCTCTAACGGCGACCTCATGCTTTCCTCAAGAAATTCCCTAGACGGCAAATATTGTGGACCTGCGTTTGTGGAGAAAGAGCATGGATCGCCTAACTGAGCTAGTGTATTCTTTTCCCATGTACGCCCAACTGGGTACCTTGTTAGTATATTCTTACTCCATGTACGCCCAACTGGGTACCCTTTTAGTATATTCCTCCCCATGTACGTCCAACTGGGTACATTGTTAGTATATTCTTACTCCATGTACGCCCAACTGGGTACCCTTTTAGTATATTCCTCCCCATGTACGCCCAACTGGGTACCCTGTTATTATATTCTTATTCCATGTACGCCCAAAAGGGTGTCCTGCTAGCCCTATGCACTGCCTATGCTTGGCAAGGTAGTGAGGTGTGTTTGCTTCTTATATCTTATGTTACTGTCTTCTGACCGTCAGCTAGGTCTAGAATCTTCTTCAGGTTTGCCGAAAGCAGTGAGCGACAGAATTGCCCTCTGAATGGCTTCACAATGTTGTTATCAATGCTCTGGAACCTTTTTAGCATTCGCTTCGTTACGTTTGGGTATCTTGCAAACCTGATGTGAAAACCATGTCACAGATCGTAAAAAATCTCAAATGAAATTACGATCTGAATTATAAATTAAGGACGAAATCTCAAACGCAAGTTTCGTCTGTGTTGGTAAAGGTCAGCCTACACTATTCAACTTTTCGTTAATCGCAAACACACCAAAACGCGAACGAAAGCATAAACTATTCTGCATCGTGACCAGACTACGTTTTCGGCAGCATGAAGTTGTCCTCGAGTAGGATGTAAACAAACAAAACGCCTCCTCGAATGCGCTTTGGCTAATTGATGTATATTATTGTTAAATTTAATTTATTAGGACTTAGTTAACATAATTTATCTTTGTGTGCACACATGCAAACAATTTCACAATAATTTCGTAAACTCGAACACAGCGAAATCTGGCAGATTTCCATCTGTGTTCGTGTTCGCGGACTGCCGAAAAGCACGAGATTCAGCCGAAAGATTGACAGTGTGGACGGGCCTTTAGCCTGATGCTTTGAAATACTGCTCACCGCTTCGTGATAGTCGCCTTAGCCAGGAGTCTCATTGGCTACACCAAAGCCCAGCCTCTATCTCCTACTTTTCCGCATCTGCTGATTAACCATTTTCTTTTGTTTTTGTGCTGTTTCTGTATACCAGATGAGTCACTTAGTTATTTTATGCTTATTAGGTTGTTGCACACTTTACAGTGGCAATATTTTGGAGTTGGTTTGTCATGAAAAGGTATGATTTAAATTGCTTTCGTTATATTTCATTCAGATAATCTATTTCTTTTACTTCTAATCAGAAACCATGTGCTTGTCAAGCTTATATAAAATTTCACACGATCATTGCCTTACTGGAGAAAATCGCATTAATGCTCATTTTTTACACGCTCTTTTATTGGAATGTTTGCAAGTTTCCAATGGAAATTTGCCTTAGCCTTTTCCGTTCTCTAAATCTCAATTTTATTCATATTTTTTGGATAAGAATTGACGTGACATTCGAGGAACTATGATTATAGTTTAGGGGATATTCTTCTGATAGAATTAAGATTTCTTTGATCAAACTCCGGTACGTTGAAGCCTTGCTTATCGCTCTAATATTCTATCCCACTCGTCTCTTATTTTCTCGCTCACAACAAGATACAGTGTAACTTCATACAAACCTTCCATCATCTCATTGGTTCTGGGATTAAATTCCAAAGTGTAGAAGGTGAATTATAGTTGCTTAGTTAAATAAATTGCACTGTATAGAAGGGGAATTATGGTCGCTGAGTTAAATGCTACCATTTTGAAATTGATGAGCAACACCCATTTTTCACGCATCTATTACGTTCTATTTTAAGAGGTAGATATTCTTAGCAGCGGTGGTACCTTCGACCGCTCGTGAAACTGATGTCTCTGTTGTCGCCTTCATTTCATTTGATCTCGAAACGAAGACGGGAGGCTTTTCTGGTGGCCGCGTTTCTCGACGCCATGAGAGTTTGACAAAGTAGGCCGTACCGCGGCACCTAAAATATGAGCCGCTGGCGAGAGCTGCCCAGAAAAGAAAGAAAAATGAAAAAAGGCTAATTTCCGATAAATTTACTGCATGAAAGTGTTTTGTAACATGTTGATTTTATCACGATTTCTATGTAGAAATGTATTAAATTGATAGACAAACCGCACGAGGTGTAAACACATCAGCCGTGCGAGGGGTTAATTATCTTTTTGAGAGAAATTATTTAACTATTTTCTCTTGGACATTGTATCCAAAGAAAGATGACTGAAAGTGAAAGCGGATAAGTACTTCAAATACTACTGGAGGATGCCTCTGAGGTTCTTTGCAATATGCTAAAACGGAAGAAAATAATACATCATTAAGCGTGGTCACAGAACATGTGCGCTACCAAGTCAGTCATCGTGGTAGTGTAAGCAAGAGCGAGTATTTCTAAGAACTAGCTAAACTTCATCAATTGCAGGCATCATGCGAGCTACATTTAGCTAAAAATGTTCAAGCCTCGTAAATTTTCCTAGATAAAGTTGAACGCGAAATTAGCTCATCACGACACCAGAGACAGATTTTTTTAGTGTATCTTGAAGACCTGGAGACGCTCTTCCATTGAAATTAACTCCACAGCCAATATGAGGAACTCAATAGTATATCGAGAATAAGTGTTTCAACTGCAGTAATTCTGTCTTTCTTACAGAATTATGAAGTAAGGTGAACGCAAACAATAATCCCTTGGAGTAAACTAGCAAAAAAAGGATACCACTGTGATCCTACTAATATTTAAGTTGATTGGTTATTGAACTAAGTGTCTGTTCCTCGCAGATTCATGGTATCCCTTTTGCAAATTTCACGTTGGAAAATCGTTGAAAAAATCGTTAGTTTCAGGATTAATATTTCAGAGTTAAAATACGAAATTCCATTTCCTGCCTCTTGGCTTCCGTAACATTCAGCTATTGTTGAATTTTGCTATCGTTGAACTTGAATATTGTTGTATTGAAAAGTGCAGGATGACATCTTGTGATGCCACTCGTCTTGTGTGATGCCAACAAGTACTCATATTTTGACTTGAAATAATATTGAGCACAAATTAGGGATCAGTTGAGAAAATTCGAAAAAATGCCTGAACAGATCATTGGAATTTACATGAATGGGCGGCATATTCGAGACGTATATTTACTCGCTTATGTAAAAAGCGCTTTACTTCCGAACTGATTAGGAATTTCACAAGACGGCTTTATATTTTACAGTCGTTCATTGTCATTTGGTTATCCCCTGAAATTGGTGGAAGTAAATTTTTTCCGCATCATCATAGAACGTCAAAATTATTAAGTGAGGGTAAGATGTTCAATAGAAGTTAGGGATAGAACGGAACCAAAAATGCTGGTGCTCCACTGGTGCTAGCACCCAAACATGAAAACCAAATTTGACGCTCCTCCCCTTGGAATCGCGTAATATTTACTGTTGATGTGTGTGTGTCAGAGGCTTAATATTTATGTTGGTGTGTCTGTCAGAGGCTTAATATTTATGTTGGTGTGTCTGTAAGAGGCTTAATATTTATGTTGGTGTGCCTGTCAGAGGCTTAATATTTATGTTGGTGTGTCTGTCAGAGGCTTAATATTTATGTTGGTGTGTCTGTCAGAGGCTTAATATTTATGTTGGTGTGCCTGTCAGAGGCTTAATATTTATGTTGGTGTGTCTGTCAGAGGCTTAATATTTATGTTGGTGTGCCTGTCAGAGGCTTAATATTTATGTTGGTGTGTCTGTCAGAGGCTTAATATTTATGTTGGTGTGTCTGTCAGAGGCTTAATATTTATGTTGGTGTGTCTGTCAGAGGCTTAATATTTATGTTGGTGTGTCTGTAAGAGGCTTAATATTTATGTTGGTGTGCCTGTCAGAGGCTTAATATTTATGTTGGTGTGTCTGTCAGAGGCTTAATATTTATGTTGGTGTGTCTGTAAGAGGCTTAATATTTATGTTGGTGTGCCTGTCAGAGGCTTAATATTTATGTTGGTGTGTCTGTCAGAGGCTTAATATTTATGTTGGTGTGTCTGTAAGAGGCTTAATATTTATGTTGGTGTGCCTGTCAGAGGCTTAATATTTATGTTGGTGTGTCTGTCAGAGGCTTAACATTTATGTTGGTGTGTCTGTCAGAGGCTTAATATTTATGTTGGTGTGTCTGTCAGAGGCTTAATATTTATGTTGTTGTGTCTGTCAGAGGCTTAATATTTATGTTGGTGTGCCTGTCAGAGGCTTAATATTTATGTTGTTGTGTCTGTCAGAGGCTTAAAATTTATGTTGGTGTGTCTGTCAGAGGCTTAATATTTATTTTGGTGTGTCTGTTATAGGCTTAATATATATGTTGGTGTGTCTGTCAGAGGCTTAATATTTATGTTGGTGTGTCTGTCAGAGGCTTAATATTTATGTTGGTGTGTCTGTCAGAGGCTTAATATATATGTTGGTGTGTCTGTCAGAGGCTTAATATTTATGTTGGTGTGTCTGTCAGAGGCTTAATATATATGTTGGTGTGTCTGTCAGAGGCTGGTGATGATCCACAAACCAGCTGAGAGCGACGCACAACGTCTCGTCCAAGAGTTGAGCTCATTCTCGAGGCAGTTATTGAATCGGTTGTTCTCGCTTCACACATCTCAGTCCTAGATTAGTTTCAGGGATTAATCAGCGTCCACCAATGTATGGCAGTCAAGTAATGTTCGTTTTCAATGTAAATGAAATGATATCTCCAACACTTCAAATGCTTCAAGTGTTCGAATTCCTGCCATTGGAAAATCCAGCACACCTAGAAGCTTTCTTCCTTGGTAATTTTCATTCGAGACCGTGAAACACATACTTCACTAGAAACATCATCAAGATATTGAAAACATAGGGTTAGATAAATATATCTCAAACCTTTCTCTGATAAAATGCTTTAAAATAATCTTTAGTACAACGCGCAGACTACACAAACTCGTTCATTTCCCCCCCTACCCTGTCACACAACTGCCATTGTATCAGAGATACGAAGGGCCTCCGTTTTTTCGGCGAGTCCCTGGTTGTTTTTAGGACAACTCGGGCAACCACAAGCCCGATGGTTATCTGCGTCGAACCTGGACGGTGGAAACAAGGCTTAGTGTTAGTCCAGTGTCCTCAGAATAAGGGTGTTTCTCCTTCAGCTGCGCGGAGGAAAACCGGTTCATTCTCAAGCACGATAATATAGATAGCAGACTCGCAAGCTTATCTTGAAGAACAATTCAGCCTCGTTCGTCACCTTAACGATGAAGCCGGTGAGTACACATCTTAAGAGAAGCATGAATTCAATAAATGGTGCTGTTAGAATCAGACAAAAATCATAGGTTCAAAGAAATAAACACCGTCTCGGCACTTATTGAGCCTGTGGATTGTTTTTTGAACCCAGCATGACTCGAGTTACGGAAACGAGTTCACGTTTTTTACGCCTTGTGTTATGAAGTACTTCGAAGCGGATCTTGCAAGCGCATCATTTAATGTTTAATGTGCTTTAAACTGCAGCAACATCAAGTGGAGACCAGAGCGGTAGTGTCAATGCAAATCCAAAGTCCTGAACCTCTTACCAGGCAACCTTTTCATCCGCCGGTCTGACTTTGACTCCGCAGCTCACAAAAGAAAATGCATAAAAATTATCTGCTGCACCGCAAGGGATCCGATCTATGTCATCATGTGTGTTCTTGAAGCCTCTCAAATATTCACTGCCTGATAACAAAGAAACTTCTTGCTTTAACAATGGAGCTTTTGTTCTGACGCCTTATTTTCCTCTCACAACTGTCATACGACATCATGTTATGTGCTTGCACTTCTGTTACATTTCTTTCTGGAGCGCCCCGTCAAACTTATGCGTTATAGTCAAGGTGATCACAGACTTCGTTTACGTCGTTCCTGAAGGCCACATAATATGTTCTGGAGTTTGCTATACAGTTCTTGCAAATTTAAGTGAAATGAATTAAGTTTTTTTGAAAATGCATTTACTTAGCAGTGCGTGGGATGGCATGTCCTGCAGTAAAATATAAACGACGTGAATACAGTAGAAGTGATTACATTGCGTCACTAAATCCGAAATGTACGACGAGGCTTTGCAAAAATGCGTATATTTTACATTCAAGTACGCTTGGAGAATTCGTTAGCATCCTTATTTACTCAACGAAATCCTTTAATTCTTCAACGACTGGATTTTTACCCCCAGTAGCGTCACCACAATCACGGTCATGAGGCTGGCACTGGCGTCAGTCAAGTTATCATCGATACAAAATGAGCGGAACTGCCTCTAGGAAGTGAACTTTAAAGAATTTGTTAAGGTACTATTTACAAAAAAATCAAAACCTTTACGGTTGTTTTTAAACGCGGACACCGGTGTTCTCATGGTCTTTATAGAGTTGAATGTTCATCATTATGAATTTCAAGAATCTTATTTTAATAGGTGATGTGATAGTGTAAATTCTCAAGTAAAATAAATCATAAGGTAGTGAATTTCTTCTTCATTCAGTACGGCTCTAACGAATTTAGGCTTTTCAATGATTCTGATAAAATGTTCTTTCTTACAAGGAGTAAGAAACTACTGCATGAACTATTTTTTGAAGTAGGAATAAAATTTTACTTGCTTTGTCAGTAATGACGTCAAAACTGAACTCAAATGTTTGATGGGTGTATCGAATAAGTATCATACGCGTTCATTTTAGGTATAGCATGTTACATTAGCGGTACAAACCGTAGAAATGCACTGTCTCAATGAATTATTTCCATAAATAACCTATTCGGAATGTGTCATATTCGACACACCATGCTTATGATGACGATGGTAACAAGTATTTTAATCAATTTGGCGCTTTATTAGTGATATTGCGTGCTGTGTAGAGGCTACAGCTCTTCTCATGTGGCAGTCGGGAACCGGTTTGGCTGGGCCTTCTATGATAGACGAGTGCACACATGTGTGCCTTGGCATTACGCTCACAACAGGCAATATAGTACACCTCTCTTCGCAAACTTATTACGACAATCATGTGACATTAAAATTATACGTGAAGAAAATATAGTACCACACAATCATTTTTTGGCATCGAAAACGTCACTTGGCGCTTTGGAGCGTTCAGTTTGAATTGCGTGTGAACGTTTTTCTTATCTACCAAGGTCATCCCCTCGCACCTCCCTACCACGTGGGGACGCATCGCGTGAGTCGAGGCTGTCTGGCCGAAGTTCGTTACTCTTTGGCGAGAAAAATTAATCTAAGTGTGCTTCTGAGTCAAAATTATCGGCTCCATCATTTCCAGGAGAGACAGCAATTTGCTCATTAAAGTGTTCACTGAATGTACCAGATCGAGCGTCGCAATGCGTTAAGGCGAACTGTGTTGTGCTTCGATCGTCCGGTGAAGTTGTACCGGAGATCAAAAGGATGCCTTCGACATACTTTCTTGCGAAATCAGAATCCCATTTAGGAATTCTGCTGATGGCAAACGAGCTCGGTTGGTGAGATGGAGACCGATGTCAGAGTTGGCACTGTGGACCCAAATTTGGGGTTCCGTCCTTGCTATGTGGACGCTGAATGATGGCTGCCGCACGCTGAATACATACAACTTCACTGCACATAGAAGCCGAGTTAGGTTGTGTTGACCTTGATTTTACTCAAATTATTTTCCGTGCGTTGTGACGCACTTGAGGCCCCACTTCCCTTGCCAGAGCAACAATGGGATCGATAATGACAGAACATCTGCTACAGATCGAGCTTAGTAAAATCCATTCAACCAAATCAAATCGCATTAAAATTGTATTGAATTAATACGTGTTTTTCTGTTTCGAATTTTAGTTTTATGAAACAATAGAGTATTCGTTTTTAATGATCAGAAAATAAGTTTTTGTTACGATGAAGTTTGTTTGAAATAGGTAACGACGTGTCAATTGTCCAGGCTGCAAATACTATCAGTCGCCCATATCACCTACCGCCCGTGTTGTACTATGACACCTTCCACCCGTCCTCTGCTACACAGGGCGAGTCCCATAAGCCCGAACCCTTATGCTAAATAATAACCACTATATTTGGGTGGTTTCTTGGAAAGCTGAGTTCACTTTAACATTGATGCATCATTTAATATCCGAATTTGGGCATTTGCGACTCACCCATCATTACCAATAACCCGTCCTCGATCATGGTCGTCGACAGCTTGCAGTAGTGAATTAGAAAAATACTTTTTGCCGAAATTTCTACCGCAGCTAACACTAATTGTTTCCACATGCAGACGAGGGGTGATGCTCTGAATGAGAATTTCAATAGAAATTGCTCTCAATGACACCCGGAAAGAAAACTGGTAGGAAGGACAAGTGACTTAGCTGCAAAGAAATTGAAAGCTTATTGATGAAGATATTTATTCTTATTATTTCGTTGATTATATTTTGTCTTCATATACATTTGTCGATAGTGTGCGAGAATGAAATAACTGAAGCGTCTGAATTTCATTTACATTTTGATGTATTGAACTCTCTCTATTGAATATATGAGGATTTCGCCTCATTAGATAATGCAATCGATGCTTTATTCACTCGTCCGTCGAATAACGAATGCCTGTCTCCAACTTCATGCATGATCGAATTAGGGGTAGAATGTGTGTCTATTTTTAGAGGTGTTCAGTACATACAACGTATAACCATAGAGTTAACGACGTTTTTTCATTTTTGGAGTTATCATTCGCACACAATAAAATATTCCATTTTTACTAAAAACAGGGTGCAAAATGAAAAATGCAGCCTAAGTCGGAGCTCATAAAAAGACGAACACGTACGTTGCATTTCCTACCACCAGGCTCGATGCATTCATTAATCTCATCAACTAATTTTTCCGAAACCTTTTGCTAAGTAATGACCGATGGACGCAATGACTTCTCAAGTCTATTTGGAAATGCTGACAAGAATTCTGCCTGATAAGTATCCTGAAGAATGATTTTAACAAGATGGAGCTACAGCCCACACTGCGCGTGAAACTATAAACTCGATGGAGGCCTCATTTATTAAAAGGCTAATTTCACACAGGTCATATTTTTTTGACACCTGATTTGTGTCCGTTAGACGTATTCTTCGCGGGGTTTTGTAGACGAAAATGTTTTCCTTCTCGACCACCTCACCTCGACCAATTGAAAGATTAACTCGAGATGTCATTGCGTCCATCGATGTTAATGTTGTGCCAATGTTTTAGCAATTTTCAGTGTACGTATTGATAAATGTATTGAGTCCAGTGGTGGCCAATTCAAAATTTAAATAGGGAACAAAAAAATAGTTGATCTTGCTTATTCCAATTGATCCTATTTCAACTTTATAGCAATAGAACGATACAAGCTATAGCGCTTCTAAATCAGTTTCCTTGTCAACGGGCACTTTGTGGTGAGAACGTTTTCAGAAAAGTCATCATATTGTTTAAATTCATGAACTCCAGAGAGTGAAAAACCACAACTGTTGGTTGTCTCATCAGTGCAAGAATACTATCCACTATTTCCAGTATGCAAAATGTAATTCAAATTCTGAACAAGTTGATGATTATTCTATGGTTATTCATGAAGATTATTTCAAAAAATGATTTGTTCGATTCGGTGCAGGCGTAATTGCGTTGCAGTGTTAGTTTTAAGGCTTTTAAATGAAAAATTAATGCACGAAACGATATGTTTCATTGGCTTAATTGGGGTAAAACAACCTTTCCTCAACTTTAATTTCACAATCAATCCCGAAAAAACCGTGAAAAAGTGAAATATTTTCGACGAATAACCATGCCACAGTGAAGAAATTCTTTGCTGTGTATAACAAACGCGTTCATTAAAAGTCCTCTGAAATTATAGACGAAATTCCTAACGGTAGCTTGTGGTCCGCATGAACTACGCGATGTAATCCAATCTTTCCACACTTGTTTCACCTTCTGTTTACTGTGGTGAATTCAAACCAAATTTATAGAAAACTACGATCGTTTTCTCTACAGCAGAAAAACTCTGTCTCGTTAAATCGATTATGGAGCTAGTTTACAGAATTAGTTTCTCGAACGACATTACCAATTACTTATGTTTCAAAGTGTGGCTCTAAGATTATTACATTGCGTATGTTTTATTTTAGGACACAGTGAACATTATTTTCAAGTTTTTTTGGTTTTTGAATAAACTCGTTTAAATTTTATGAGGAATGTATTTACTGAAATATTGGAATCCACTTAAAAATCAATGCAATATTTAGAGTTTGAATAAATTTGAACGCTGTGTTTAGTATTTAAATATATTAAATGTGTTAAGGGCCCATCATTGTATTTATCACTTATCTTTTTTACAAGATCTAAGTGTTCTACGGGTACAAATGTTCAATGGAGTGAACTACATGACTTTCCTAAAACCCTGACGGTAAACATTGGACAATTTCTGGCATCCGAGCCCACTGTTAGAGACGTTCGTCTGTTTTAATTACCCTCGTATTGACATCCGTTTATCAGATATTTCCATACGTCGTTGAAGCCTGACTCCGACAAGCATTCACCTCTTTGAACAACACCGCATTATTCTGTTGTGGATTGTTAAGTTAATAGATAAAAATTCCCATGAATCAGCGCTCTGACGCCGCCATGACCAGACGAGGGGCCCTGGAGCTTGCTGATGGATCGCGCTTCCCGGGGTTGCTGTTTGGTGCCGCACAGCCGTCCGCGGGAGAAGTCGGTGAGTTGTGTACATATTTCTAGATTTCTTCGCTTATTTTAAGTCGTTTATTTGCATAGCGTGAAAATTCTCGTAACTAGCAACCATATGCTTTTAACACGTTGACTGCGTATTGTGGACCGTTGACTACTAGCTAAATTGCTCATTTGCGTACCGGAATTCACAAATTAATTTTCAACTATTTTGCTACCTACTACGAAGTAAATTTTAGTGTTTATGGTAACATATTATGGAGGAATTGCATTCTTTACACTTCCTAGAAAGGTTAAAAATGTTTTCAGCAGTATAAGCTGGTTTTTCAATACGGCTTCTTCCAACCCAATCGCACAGACTGTAGCAACCTTGCAAACGCAGTTATCTTGTAAATTCCTTTTACTTCGGGTGTTTTATTGATAGACCCTTTAAGAGACCGTATGTTTCCTAGTCGCAGGGACAGGGTTATATTCTACCAAAACTTGGCAATACTCAAGTTCTACGCCAAAGCAAACGGCCGGTGTATGTTGAATTTAAGATGAACCATTGTGAAAAGTAGTCTCACTGATATACGCTTATGAATGCAATACAAATTTTCATTTTCTATGGGTCAATGATTTTACTGTGGTCAACGATTTTTAAAATTTCGTTGCCACATTTAGGTAATACGGTACATTTTAAGACGTTTTACACGAATGACACTTTGCTCGAAAATGCGTACTTTTCGAGATATTCAAATTTGAAGTTATGGGAACGTCGTATATAAAAGTGAAGAAACTGACACTTGAATAGGCTGTAATACAGTATTGACGTAACGATAGGTGAGGTTAGGTTAGATAACGTTATGTTATTAAAATAAACTAACCTAAACTAACCTAAGTAAACCTAAACTAACCTAAGTAAACCTAAACTAACCTAAGTAAACCTAAAATAACCTAAGTAAACCTAAAATAACTTAACTTGGCCATACGTAGACAGATGTTATCTCGCCAAAAAACTGTGCGCGTTCCAACAATGCAGCAACGACGCAGCTGACTATACAGGGTGTCCGACACTTTAGGGTAAATCTGAAGGATATGTCAGTTATCAATTTCGTAAATTTGAATGCCTAAGCATAGTTAATTGGATCGAAACAAACAAGTTGTCTTCTATGCACTTTCCGTCTCAAATGAGTATTTTATTAATTATAGCGGTAAATGACTTACCGCAACTTCAGTGTTTGAAGCGGCAAGTAATTCAAAGATCACGTCGGACAGCAACACTGCAATGCGCACTCGCTTCCAGCGCGATCGTCATCGAAGACGAAACCAAACCTACCGCTATACGTCGTTAAATACTCATTTGACGAAAAAAGTGTATAGAAGAAAAGTTGTTTATTTCGATGTTATTACCATGATTCAAGCAACAAAAATTCGAAAATCGATGAGTAGCTGTTTATTCGAGCGCATTCGTCATCAGAGACGAAACTAAACCTACCGCTATAAATCGTAAAATACTCATTTGAGACCGAAAGTGCATGGAAGAAAACTTGTTTATTTTGATTCAATTAATTAGGTTCAGGCACCAAAAAGTTGAAAATCGATAACTGACATATCCTTCAGATTTACCCACTTTTGTTGCCAAACTTTAACATAAGGTAGCGATCGTCGAAATGAACACTTTTTATTCTATTAAGGTATGGTCTAAAATGCTTAGCTAAAGAGTTACAAGGATTTGAAGTTGGACAGTTATTAAAAAAAGTTCGTACACTCTCTTGCGGAGACGAATCCAAGGCGGTAAACTGCGGCACATCAATGGCAAGGATATGAAATGAGAAGTTGAGCAAGTATGTGAAACATTTATTATTATTAATTAACATTAACTTTTTAATGTTGTGATAAGGAAAAAACATTTTAGATAGTAATTATTATGAGCACAACAAACGAAACCGTAAACTAGGTTACATGTTTACAAAAATTGTTCAAAATGTCGCCCATTTGTTTCGATGCAGGCGTTCAAGCGCCTCTCCAATGATTGGCGGACGCTAGCAAAGACACCAGGAGTTTCACGAATCCTTTCCGAGGCTTCAATAATCACACCCATCAGGTCCTCTTCGAATTGAATCCTTGTTTCATACACTAAACGTTTCATATGCCCCCAGAAAAAGTAATCTAGGGGCGTAATATTAGGAGATTTTGGTGGCCACGCAAATGGACCGCCACGGCCTATCCAGCGATTGGGATATCGGGCATCCAATAATTGCAACAGCAACCTCAGAGTGTGCAGGAGCACCATCATGTTGAAACTATATTCCTCTGATGTCAGCTAAAGGTACATTTTCCAGTAGCTCTGGCAATACTTCATTAAGAAAAATGTAATAGGTACGCCCATTTAGTCTCTCTGGTAAGATGTATGGCCCAATCAGATGGTCACCAAGAATTCCTGCCCAGACATTTACGGCGAATATAACCGGATGTCGACATTGTCTTGCTACATGTGGATTGTTGCCAGACTGCATGTGCAGGTTATGGAGATAAAGTATTCCTTCTCGAGTAAATGACGCTTCGTCTGTGAATAAGACTCGTGATGGGAAACGAGGTTGTTGATCTGTTTTCTGTTGAAACCACCTAGCAAATTCAACACAGCGTTCGAAATCTTCACCGTGCAATTCCTGTACATGCTGAAAGTGAAATGGATGTGGGCCACTGTTATGTAGTACTTGCCACACAGTAGTTTTGCTTAAATGTAAAGCATGTGCACAAGAACGAGTGCTTGCATTAGGATTGCTTCGAAAATATTCTAAAACATCTTCCACCTAGCTTGTCTGGATCTGCTACTCTCCTTTGGCGTCTTCCTTCAGGCCGTGGTCTGTGAAATGATCCGTATTCACGTAATCTCCGGTGAATGGCTGTGAATGTTTGACGCGTTGGAACATGTCTGTTAGGATGCCTTTCTGCGTAAATTCGAACAGCCTCCCTAGAATTTCCATTTGCTGCACCATACACCAGGTGCATATCCGCTATAGTTCAGCATTGGATACTCCCTCCATTGCCGGTGATACATTTGTAGCCGAATAAGTACTAACAGTATACAAACTAGTCTTTGTCGTTGATGTCGAGTAGCACTCAGAATAGCGGGTGAAAAGTAACTTCACGTATTTGTAACTTTTTAACTAAGCATTTTAGACCATACCTTAATAGAATATAAGTGTTCATTTCGACGATTGCTACCTTATGTTAAAGTTTGGCAACAAAAGTGTCGGACACCCTGTATAATGTTATTCTTTCCTGAAGGTTATTAATATTATATCTCGAAAAGCAAGCATTTGCAAACAAAATTTCATCCGTGTAAAACGTCTTAAAATGTGTTCTAGTACCCATATTCGGGAACAAAATTTCTAAAATCGTTGAACACACTGAAGTAAATTTTGACCATTAACAGTCCTGGAAATTAGCACAGTTTGAATGCCAAAACTAAGGCGTTCAGTAACACTCTGTTAAAAAAAATACTCATAGTAATGAAAACAATTATCAACTTTTGGACCAAGGTACATTATTCTGATTGCGATGAGAACAACATAGCCCAAAGTACGCTTTTTGGGACAACTTTAATTTCAAAACTTCACTTACAAATATCATTAAATGTGTAACAGGTTTCTACAGTTGTAAAAGTGGAATAATATTTTACAGAATTGCTAAATATAACTAAATTTATTTTCACTTTACATGTTTATTTATTAAAGTCCTTTGCTGACAGCATATTCACCGAAAAGCAATGAACTGACGTAGTGAAGTTAGGAAAGCATTCTTTTTAATCTGTTAACAATCCCCAAGCATACATTCATAGAAGAGGACAGTACCTAAAATTGAAATGTATTGTTTTGAAGATCATTACCGACTTCTTTGTAGTAGGTCATTTTCCATTAAGACCTAATCTGAAACCATCGCATTGTTTATGATCCAAAACCTCTTTCATTTGCCTCAGACATAATTTTTTTCAGCAATTTCATCGCCGCTGGCTACTGCTGTTGCTCTCATTGGCGTAGCTGTCAAACTAATACTGTGTTCGAAAGATCGAATAGGTTGAACGTATCCATCTTACGAGTATGTACACCTAGTGTTCCGGTTACAAAAATTTAGAAGTAAATTAGAACCGAGCGAATTCACTCGTGGCATGATGCAAGGAGTGTAATATTGAATTGAACATGAGAAGCACTTCATACGAAAATAACTTGCGCCGTCAGTTGCGTTGGCTCAAAAAGAGCGGCATCAGTAGACAGTTTGAACTAGGAAAGATTTTTTCATGTGTCTCCCTTTGTGTCTCCCTTAATTCCTAAATCTATTTATAATCGGGAATAAAATTTTACCTGAAAATTAATTTGGAACAAGTACGTTTCTCAAATCAGCGTTCCATATTTCTACACATTTCTCTCTTTCTTTGAATATTACTTCGTATGTTCTTCGTATTATTCCTTTGCACTTCCTTGCCTTCACATTCTATTCTAAGAATTTCAATCTCAGCGTGTATGCACTTTCTCCTTTAGAGCACGTCCTCTTCTTCTGACACTTTGACACATAATTTGAGCGGACTCTCTCCAGTGTTCCAGACGGGCATGGTGGGCTACACAGAGGCTCTCACGGACCCGTCCTACTGCGACCAGCTTCTTGTCCTCACCTACCCTCTGGTGGGCAACTACGGCGTGCCCGCTTTTGACGAGGGAGAGCACGGGCTGCCCAGGTGAGTTAGCTTCTAGCGTCTTCTTGCCCACATACAATGTCCATTTGGGTACTATGCTTCCACATTCGTGCTCACCTACACTGCTGAGGTGGGTGCTATGCTAGCATATTCTTATCTTTCTACACTGCCCCGATAGGAGCTGTTCTAGCATATCCTTGCCCACCTACACGCCTAGGTGGCAGCTTTGCCAGCATATTTATGACCACCTACACTACTTAGGCGGGGGTTATAGTATCATCTTCTTGCCCACCTACGCTGCCCAAGAGTAACGAAGATATGTTTGGGTTTTATAAATTATTCTGCTTTAACTGCTCGCTAGGTGCCTAAAGTCATCCTCAGGGTGAGTGAAATTACCGAAAATTAAGACAGAATTCCCGAGTAAACTCCCTGGAAGCTTTCCATCGAAGATCCTCTCAGGGGGATACAATAATTGTATCTATGGGAATTAGCGCTCCCAGGGGGAAACTGTGAGGGCCCGAGCTGAGAGTTAGGTAGGCCTTCTTTTTGTTGAAATAATTTTATTTTATTATGTTAAGGACCATCTTTTTTCGGTTCACTACTGTCCTGTTTTTCAGCACCTCTGACTTTCTTCAACTTTTATCTTATTTCATCAACTTATTTCTCAACTTGTTGTTTTTATGCCTCTTCTGCATAGACTCCTCAGTCTCTTATCTCCATACTAAATGGTGCCTTCGTCCTTCCTCTCTTCGATACGCTCTTTTTTGTAGCGGTTAGGGAGGCTTAAACTAACTTATAATTTTAATCTTAATCTTCCATCGAAGATCTGGCACCCCATTTTGTTTTTTACCCTTTCTGGCTTTACCGTTTCAGGTTTTTACCCTTTTAGGCTTTTACCCTTTCAGGTTTTCACCCTTTCAGGTTTTCACCCTTTCAGGTTTTCACCCTTTCAGGTTTTCACCCTTTCAGGTTTTCACCCTTTCAGGTTTTCACCCTTTCAGGTTTTCACCCTTTCAGGTTTTCACCCTTTCAGGTTTTCACCCTTTCAGGTTTTCACCCTTTCAGGTTTTCACCCTTTCAGGTTTTCACCCTTTCAGGTTTTCACCCTTTCAGGTTTTCACCCTTTCAGGTTTTCACCCTTTCAGGTTTTCACCCTTTCAGGTTTTCACCCTTTCAGGTTTTCACCCTTTCAGGTTTTCACCCTTTCAGGTTTTCACCCTTTCAGGTTTTCACCCTTTCAGGTTTTCACCCTTTCAGGTTTTCACCCTTTCAGGTTTTCACCCTTTCAGGTTTTCACCCTTTCAGGTTTTCACCCTTTCAGGTTTTCACCCTTTCAGGTTTTCACCCTTTCAGGTTTTCACCCTTTCAGGTTTTCACCCTTTCAGGTTTTCACCCTTTCAGGTTTTCACCCTTTCAGGTTTTCACCCTTTCAGGTTTTCACCCTTTCAGGTTTTCACCCTTTCAGGTTTTCACCCTTTCAGGTTTTCACCCTTTCAGGTTTTCACCCTTTCAGGTTTTCACCCTTTCAGGTTTTCACCCTTTCAGGTTTTCACCCTTTCAGGTTTTCACCCTTTCAGGTTTTCACCCTTTCAGGTTTTCACCCTTTCAGGTTTTCACCCTTTCAGGTTTTCACCCTTTCAGGTTTTCACCCTTTCAGGTTTTCACCCTTTCAGGTTTTTACCCTTTCAGGTTTTTACCCTTTCAGGTTTTTACCCTTTCAGGTTTTTACCCTTTCAGGTTTTTACCCTTTCAGGTTTTTACCCTTTCAGGTTTTTACCCTTTCAGGTTTTTACCCTTTCAGGTTTTTACCCTTTCAGGTTTTTACCCTTTCAGGTTTTTACCCTTTCAGGTTTTTACCCTTTCAGGTTTTTACCCTTTCAGGTTTTTACCCTTTCAGGTTTTTACCCTTTCAGGTTTTTACCCTTTCAGGTTTTTACCCTTTCAGGTTTTTACCCTTTCAGGTTTTTACCCTTTCAGGTTTTTACCCTTTCAGGTTTTTACCCTTTCAGGTTTTTACCCTTTCAGGTTTTTACCCTTTCAGGTTTTTACCCTTTCAGGTTTTTACCCTTTCAGGTTTTTACCCTTTCAGGTTTTTACCCTTTCAGGTTTTTACCCTTTCAGGTTTTCACCTTTTCAGGTTTTAACCCATTCAGGCACCCTGCCTTAATGATGTGGAGATCATATCCCAGATAGTACCAGGTCTCTTAATTAAACAGGTTTTATCGGCGTTAGGCTACCTGATTCTCCGACGTTTCATAACTGGCGTCTTAACCGCCCCTCAGTGGGGGGGGGGGGATACAGTCATTGTATCTATGGGAATAAGCAGTCTTAAGGGGGAAAAATGTGAGGTCCCAAGCTGAAAGTTAAGTAGACCTTTTATCTGCTGAAATCGACTAGATATTTTATTTTGCTACGGAACATCTTTTTTCCAGCTCACTGCTTTCGTTTTTCACCCCCGGCTTCATAAACTATTTCTTGATTTCCTGTATTTATGAGCTGTATCATGTATTCCTGTATCTTGCGCAAGAACACACCCTGTGCCTAGATTCCGCGTTCCCCTAACCACCCACTAAATGGCAACTTCATCCTTCCTCTCTTTGAAACGCCTTTGCTTTGTTAGGGAAACTTGAACTATTTCTAATAATAAAATCTAGCATCCTGGCCTGTTTCATCATTCGCTTCAAAGAAATGAAACACCTATTTTTTGCACTTTCTTATTTTTCTTATTTCCTGATTCCAAAATAGAACCACAATTTGTTTGGTTTTGTATTTCTATGGTTTGGGTACTTTTTGTCGTTAATTTGTTTATTGTGGCATTACATTCTTTATGTCACATTATCATTAAGCTTGGTCAGCCTTTCAATGGTACTATTTTTAATGGTATTCTTTAAATTTACCTCTTTAGCTTCTCTTAATTGACTTTTTGCTTACAATGAGTAGCAATCGAATTATTGCTCCCATTCGAGACACACTAAAACAGCTTTACTTTTTTACCTTATGTCTCTTATTTACAACATGTATTTCATTGTAGAATTTGAACAACCCTCTTCATTTCCTATCATCTCAATTGTATTCACCTTAATTTGGGCTGAAAGTTTACGCGTCTTTGTTAAAAGATAAAATAATTGCGATTTTATTCGTAAGAAACGTTGAGATTTCTATCGGTGGTACCTTCAGCTACAGCGGCTGTTTAATTTTGCTCGAAACTAAGGTCGCAGAAGGTTGCAGGCTTTGCCTGGTGACGAAGGTCGCAGGCCTTGCCTGGTGACGAAGGTCGCAGGCCTTGCCTGGTGACGAAGGTCGCAGGCCTTGCCTGGTGACGAAGGTCGCAGGCCTTGCCTGGTGACGAAGGTCGCAGGCCTTGCCTGGTGACGAAGGTCGCAGGCCTTGCCTGGTGACGAAGGTCGCAGGCCTTGCCTGGTGACGAAGGTCGCAGGCCTTGCCTGGTGACGAAGGTCGCAGGCCTTGCCTGGTGACGAAGGTCGCAGGCCTTGCCTGGTGACGAAGGTCGCAGGCCTTGCCTGGTGACGAAGGTCGCAGGCCTTGCCTGGTGACGAAGGTCGCAGGCCTTGCCTGGTGACGAAGGTCGCAGGCCTTGCCTGGTGACGAAGGTCGCAGGCCTTGCCTGGTGACGAAGGTCGCAGGCCTTGCCTGGTGACGAAGGTCGCAGGCCTTGCCTGGTGACGAAGGTCGCAGGCCTTGCCTGGTGACGAAGGTCGCAGGCCTTGCCTGGTGACGAAGGTCGCAGGCCTTGCCTGGTGACGAAGGTCGCAGGCCTTGCCTGGTGACGAAGGTCGCAGGCCTTGCCTGGTGACGAAGGTCGCAGGCCTTGCCTGGTGACGAAGGTCGCAGGCCTTGCCTGGTGACGAAGGTCGCAGGCCTTGCCTGGTGACGAAGGTCGCAGGCCTTGCCTGGTGACGAAGGTCGCAGGCCTTGCCTGGTGACGAAGGTCGCAGGCCTTGCCTGGTGACGAAGGTCGCAGGCCTTGCCTGGTGACGAAGGTCGCAGGCCTTGCCTGGTGACGAAGGTCGCAGGCCTTGCCTGGTGACGAAGGTCGCAGGCCTTGCCTGGTGACGAAGGTCGCAGGCCTTGCCTGGTGACGAAGGTCGCAGGCCTTGCCTGGTGACGAAGGTCGCAGGCCTTGCCTGGTGACGAAGGTCGCAGGCCTTGCCTGGTGACGAAGGTCGCAGGCCTTGCCTGGTGACGAAGGTCGCAGGCCTTGCCTGGTGACGAAGGTCGCAGGCCTTGCCTGGTGACGAAGGTCGCAGGCCTTGCCTGGTGACGAAGGTCGCAGGCCTTGCCTGGTGACGAAGGTCGCAGGCCTTGCCTGGTGACGAAGGTCGCAGGCCTTGCCTGGTGACGAAGGTCGCAGGCCTTGCCTGGTGACGAAGGTCGCAGGCCTTGCCTGGTGACGAAGGTCGCAGGCCTTGCCTGGTGACGAAGGTCGCAGGCCTTGCCTGGTGACGAAGGTCGCAGGCCTTGCCTGGTGACGAAGGTCGCAGGCCTTGCCTGGTGACGAAGGTCGCAGGCCTTGCCTGGTGACGAAGGTCGCAGGCCTTGCCTGGTGACGAAGGTCGCAGGCCTTGCCTGGTGACGAAGGTCGCAGGCCTTGCCTGGTGACGAAGGTCGCAGGCCTTGCCTGGTGACGAAGGTCGCAGGCCTTGCCTGGTGACGAAGGTCGCAGGCCTTGCCTGGTGACGAAGGTCGCAGGCCTTGCCTGGTGACGAAGGTCGCAGGCCTTGCCTGGTGACGAAGGTCGCAGGCCTTGCCTGGTGACGAAGGTCGCAGGCCTTGCCTGGTGACGAAGGTCGCAGGCCTTGCCTGGTGACGAAGGTCGCAGGCCTTGCCTGGTGACGAAGGTCGCAGGCCTTGCCTGGTGACGAAGGTCGCAGGCCTTGCCTGGTGACGAAGGTCGCAGGCCTTGCCTGGTGACGAAGGTCGCAGGCCTTGCCTGGTGACGAAGGTCGCAGGCCTTGCCTGGTGACGAAGGTCGCAGGCCTTGCCTGGTGACGAAGGTCGCAGGCCTTGCCTGGTGACGAAGGTCGCAGGCCTTGCCTGGTGACGAAGGTCGCAGGCCTTGCCTGGTGACGAAGGTCGCAGGCCTTGCCTGGTGACGAAGGTCGCAGGCCTTGCCTGGTGACGAAGGTCGCAGGCCTTGCCTGGTGACGAAGGTCGCAGGCCTTGCCTGGTGACGAAGGTCGCAGGCCTTGCCTGGTGACGAAGGTCGCAGGCCTTGCCTGGTGACGAAGGTCGCAGGCCTTGCCTGGTGACGAAGGTCGCAGGCCTTGCCTGGTGACGAAGGTCGCAGGCCTTGCCTGGTGACGAAGGTCGCAGGCCTTGCCTGGTGACGAAGGTCGCAGGCCTTGCCTGGTGACGAAGGTCGCAGGCCTTGCCTGGTGACGAAGGTCGCAGGCCTTGCCTGGTGACGAAGGTCGCAGGCCTTGCCTGGTGACGAAGGTCGCAGGCCTTGCCTGGTGACGAAGGTCGCAGGCCTTGCCTGGTGACGAAGGTCGCAGGCCTTGCCTGGTGACGAAGGTCGCAGGCCTTGCCTGGTGACGAAGGTCGCAGGCCTTGCCTGGTGACGAAGGTCGCAGGCCTTGCCTGGTGACGAAGGTCGCAGGCCTTGCCTGGTGACGAAGGTCGCAGGCCTTGCCTGGTGACGAAGGTCGCAGGCCTTGCCTGGTGACGAAGGTCGCAGGCCTTGCCTGGTGACGAAGGTCGCAGGCCTTGCCTGGTGACGAAGGTCGCAGGCCTTGCCTGGTGACGAAGGTCGCAGGCCTTGCCTGGTGGCGAAGGTCGCAGGCCTTGCCTGGTGGCGAAGGTCGCAGGCCTTGCCTGGTGGCGAAGGTCGCAGGCCTTGCCTGGTGGCGAAGGTCGCAGGCCTTGCCTGGTGACGAAGGTCGCAGGCCTTGCCTGGTGACGAAGGTCGCAGGCCTTGCCTGGTGACGAAGGTCGCAGGCCTTGCCTGGTGACGAAGGTCGCAGGCCTTGCCTGGTGACGAAGGTCGCAGGCCTTGCCTGGTGACGAAGGTCGCAGGCCTTGCCTGGTGACGAAGGTCGCAGGCCTTGCCTGGTGACGAAGGTCGCAGGCCTTGCCTGGTGACGAAGGTCGCAGGCCTTGCCTGGTGACGAAGGTCGCAGGCCTTGCCTGGTGACGAAGGTCGCAGGCCTTGCCTGGTGGCGAAGGTCGCAGGCCTTGCCTGGTGGCGAAGGTCGCAGGCCTTGCCTGGTGGCGAAGGTCGCAGGCCTTGCCTGGTGGCGAAGGTCGCAGGCCTTGCCTGGTGGCGAAGGTCGCAGGCCTTGCCTGGTGACGAAGGTCGCAGGCTTTGCCTGGTAGCTGTGGCGTCTCGAGACTGGAGACGCCGAGGCAATGCACGCTCCATATAATGGACGTGCTCCTCCCATCGTCTTATGAGCACAAGCTTTGTTCTTGGCTACACTGTGAGCATTTCTCAACCAACGCCTTTCAGCCTTTAACTGACTTTTTTAAGTGTTGAAAGAAATTAAGTTTGAGTGTTTCGAAATCAAGCTCATTTTTAAAATGAAATTTGAGGATATTTTTCACACTCTGCATGTGACTATTAAATGGCTAAGTGCCGGTAACATGCATTGAGCTTTGTTAAATTTTCTAGTTTAAGAACGTCTTAACTCAGTTATTTACTTCCAAGTACTCGCTTGAATAATGTTTAACCTCTCTATTTCATCATTCAATGTAGGCTTAGACTATCGTAAATTATCATTATCTTAGTCTTCCATGGAACATGTAAGGTGATGAATTGAATTATTGCAAGTTGATGAACAGCACCTTATTGCAAGTTGATGAACAGCACCTTATTGCAAGTTGATGAACAGCACCTTATTGCAAGTTGATGAACAGCACCTTATTGCAAGTTGATGAACAGCACCTTATTGCAAGTTGATGAACAGCACCTTATTGCAAGTTGATGAACAGCACCTTATTGCAAGTTGATGAACAGCACCTTATTGCAAGTTGATGAACAGCACCTTATTGCAAGTTGATGAACAGCACCTTATTGCAAGTTGATGAACAGCACCTTATTGCAAGTTGATGAACAGCACCTTATTGCAAGTTGATGAACAGCACCTTATTGCAAGTTGATGAACAGCACCTTATTGCAAGTTGATGAACAGCACCTTATTGCAAGTTGATGAACAGCACCTTATTGCAAGTTGATGAACAGCACCTTATTGCAAGTTGATGAACAGCACCTTATTGCAAGTTGATGAACAGCACCTTATTGCAAGTTGATGAACAGCACCTTATTGCAAGTTGATGAACAGCACCTTATTGCAAGTTGATGAACAGCACCTCTTGACACGTTTCCTGCGAAAGGACCCACCAGTGGTCGCTGAGGGATTTTTTTAATTCCGCTGATCGAGCTGCAGTCACCAACTCAATTTTTATTAATACTTAATGAAAGCTAAATGAAGGCACAATCCAGTAATGGTTGCTATTTTCATAATTGATCGCTACAATTGTCTTTGAATTTGTGTTGAGTTCAATTTAATTCATCGCAGGAAACGTGTTGAACGCCATAAAAGATGCAACAGGTTTGGGTTAGTAAGGTCTGTCTACCGTGGGTTAAGGTCTGTCTACCGTGGGTTAAGGTCTGTCTACCGTGGGTTAAGGTCTGTCTACCGTGTGTTAAGACTGGCGCCCACAGGGGAGATGCTGCTAGGTTACCTCAGCTACCAATAGGCCATCGAGATTTCTACCTTTTACGCCCATTAAGTTTTGTCTTTTTTGGTTTAGGTTTTAGTGTAGTTTAGAGGGTATTACAGATGTACGAGTCTTAATACGTTAGACCGTGACTAAGTTCAAGATACAATCGATATTTTTTATGACTTATTTGTAGCATGGGATGATTTTCTCCTTTACCTGAAACGTTCAGTTTCCCATTCCGTAAAGTTGAGCTAATTATTTGATTGAGAGTGAAAATGACCAACGGTCATACGCTAGCTCTTGCAATAAACTTGTTAGTCAAGTGAACGTCCTGCCAGGTGGACGGAGAGTGGACGCGTGTGGGTGGGTGGGCTGGTGGTGGGCGAGCTGTGCGAGCAGCCCTCCCACTGGGCGTCGGAGCGCACCCTCCACCAGTGGCTGCTGCAGCAGGGCGTCACGGGCATCTGCGGCGTGGACACCAGAGAGCTCACAAAGAGGTGGGTCGCGGGGGGTGGCAGGTGGGTCCTGGGTGGGGGTTGGTGGTGGTGGGCTAATAGGAAGATATTGGGGGTAAGAGGTGGGTCCTGGGTAGTGGTGGGGGTTGTAAGAGGTGGGTCCTGGGTGGTGGGGGTAAGAGGAGAGTGGTGGACTAAGGATTGGTCCTGGGTGGGGGGGTAAGAGGAGAGTGGTGGACTAAGAGGTGGGTCCTGGGTGGTGGGGGTAAGAAGTGGGTCGAGGATGGTAGGAGTAAGAGGTAACTCAAGGGTGGTGAGTGGGGGTTGAGAAGCGGGGTTGTGAGTGGTGGGATTAAAAGGTGGGATTGTCGATGGGTTGAGGAAGAAAAGAGGGGGTTCTGGGTAGGTTGGAGGATAAGAGATGGGGTAGGGGGGGCTGGGGATAAGAGAGGAAAGGGTCGAGGGTAAAGGAGGTAGGTAATAGGTGGGTTGTGGGGATGGAGGTAAGAGTTTTGGTAGGGGTGGTTGAGGCATTGGGTACTCTGTTGAGGCGGAGGAAATAAGCTCCCCTGCAAATTAGAATGAGGCTACGGTGACCTGAGCAGCGCGAGCCTTCGCGTACTTTGCAGAGTAGAGATCAATGACTGGAAAGCAGTTTTTCGTACGACTTATGGCTCAAAAACATCAGTAACGTATTAAGTTTGATAATAATGTAATGAACAAAAATTAATGAAATATTTAACTGAAATTGAAAAGAAGTAAAATCATTTTCATCTCGATAGAATTTTTAAATAACGATGCATTTTATCTTTGACTTCATTAATTAGACTGGTTACGTATCCTGCGTTCAGAATTCGCTCATCGGGATCTCTGCTGGGCCGCATCGTGTTGGACGACGAGGAAGCGCCGCCGCTGGTCGACCCCAACACGAGCAACCTCGTCGCTAAAGTCTCCGTCAAGGTGAAGTGTCTTGCTAAAACTCTGTCTAGATGGTGTTAATGTCTTGCTGGAGGGTCATCGGAGGTGAGGTGCTGGTATTTAAAAAGGTTTTAACTTTGTTCACTTTATGTGGTTGGTATCGCTCAAGTAACAGCATGGCAACTGTCCAACATGAATTTCGCAAATGTCGCTCTAGTACGGGGATTGTTCAATGACTCTTTGCTTTGGTGATTAACTCTTGTTGATGTGTTCGCTTCTGTCTCGTTTTCTGAGTGGCTGTCTTGGTGAGATTAATTTATAGCCCGCATTTATGGTACTTTAGATCACTAGATGATCATGCATTCCAGGGTTGTGTTAATTACACTTCAATGTCCTTCAAAGTATATGTGTTATTTTATTTTTCCCAATGTTCTAATAGCAAACAGACTTTGGCTTCCATTAGAGCCGAGTTATTATAATGGACTACGTCACATTCCGGATGAGAGCAATATCTGACAGAAATCACATTGCGGCTTTCTTTTAAAATATTTTTCCGTGCCCAAAGACAGTGTCTATTTCCCCGTTTCAGACAATCCAAGTGTACAACGAAAGCGGCAGTCCGCACATCATGGCGGTGGACTGCGGCCTGAAGTACAACCAACTGCGCTGCCTCCTCGCCCGAGGTGCCAAAGTATCACTCGTGCCCTGGGACCACCCCCTCCAGGACCTAGACTACGACGGCCTCTTCCTCTCCAACGGACCCGGTCAGTTACTCGGCCCGTGCAGCTAAGCGTGAATCGTTGGAAGTTAGGTGGACGAACGAGTTGTGAGCAACTGAGGCTTGAAATTAAAGAACGTAGGTTTTGATATGTGATCGAGACACGTTATAGGGGAATATTTAAGTAATGTATGGTAGTCAATTTCAGACACAAAGCATGAGGCACTGTCGTGCAAGTACCGATAATTAAAATAAGAGCAGAACAGTAATCATTACCAGATCTGATGGCCTCTCTGCTGTGGCAACATGGGTACAATTAATACGTCTATTCATTACCACAATGACAGCGTAATATTCATTCAAGTTATGAATGTACAAATTAAATATACTTCATGAAATTTCGGCGATAGATTACGATCTGCATGTGATGTGACGAGAAAATTGCCTTCCGGTTGGTAGGCAAACGTAAAGCCAATTTTCACAAGTGAACCATTAACTAATATGCGCACGTGCATTTTATTAGATAATTATGATAGAGCGTGAGTGGGATCACCAGATTACTACTAGTGAAGATGCCTAAACATGTGGAACTCAGTCGTTGGAGTGATGTAGAGAACTAATTTATCTGTTACTGGGACTCAGAACTTAACGGCACGCTCTTGCTATTTCTTGTTGGTCGGTATCAAATCATGAACAGCAGAGAACCCCTGAATCCAACATAACAGCCCGCATGGAAGGCATTGATAGATGCTTCACACTCTGAAATGTATACATGGAATAGCTCAACAGTATAATTAGAACGTAATAAACAATCCAATAGCAGATGCCTGAGATAAACGTTTTGGATTATACGGTACAATAAATTTTCTTGTTTCGGAATAAATGTTATCGCTTACGTCTCGCTAACCGTCTTTTGCTGATGTGTCGTGTTGGTTTCTTTCTCGTCAACGCCTGATTCTACACTCGGGATTGGTAAAAGAATGAGATAATCTCCCACATATGTTCTTGCAACAGATCTTGAACCTGACAAACCACTTAACTGATTGTTCGATAATTTCCGAATCTGCTCCATACCGCTGAACCCAATTTTCGATACATTGCCTAGTACGTGGAAAAAATGCTTCACAAAATAAAACTAGCCAACCAATCGTAGTTCTCCCTTTTGGTTAGCCATTGCCAAAGTCTACCCTAATATGCTTGAATGTACATTGTGTTATTTAATATTCAACAGTTCGGTTCAGGGCCTCAGGTCTGGTGGAGTTAAGATTGTTCAGCACTACGGATTCATGTACCAATTCTCCCACTAAATGCAAAAAGAAACCAATTGGCCCGTCAATTTAGCCACAGCCCAACCCTAGCATACAATAACTCTTCCTAGAATGAATATTACTCACGAAAACCATTTAAACGCTTCTATTCGATGGCACAAATATTTTTAGGCTAAAAATGAACCATTTTTCGAAATGTAACATAGAAGAGCCGTAGACTCTTCGGACAACTGTCTTTTAACTAACATCATGATACGCCTCGACATGGGCGTGTTGAACTCTGATGAACTCCTCAGTACCCGTAAATTTATTTTGAACATATACTGTGATTGCTCTTTTAGTTCATTGCTGTAATTGGGTTAGAGACTGTTCATTTGAGAAAACTGAGTGCAGAAGACGTATTTTTTTCCGTGATTCATGTTGTTAACGTAATTGCAAGTGCACTCACACTGGAGTAAAAAATTTTTGGCCTACTTTTGTAATTAATCAGCAAACGCTTCGAGAATTCCTTCTTCGCCTATTTATGCATTACTTCTGTTCCATTAGCGTGATGCAGTTTTAATGACATGAGCGAGCTTATTTAATCCCTTTTCCGTTTTTAGCATTGTATAGCGGTTACAATTTTCACTTGTTTGATCGTTCGAAAGTCATTTTGTGTAATATTTACATTTCGTTTTCAACCTTACCCTCGCATTTAATGATTTGATTTCCATTTGCATCATAATCGCCCTCAGTTGAGGCCCACTAATCGCATACCCTGGGCAAAGAAATAAAATATTTTTAAACCTATTTCGCTTTTTTTTGTTCTAATCCTTTTTCACTAATTTTTCGTTTTCTTTACCTCCTTTTCTACCTTATCTTGCTGTTTCTAAGCGATGGGTTTCCTGGGTGAGAACACGCTTTGTGCATAGATTCTCCGTTTTCTATAATCCATTTGAATTGCCCTTCGCTTAACACAGTTGAGATCATATAAGATGCAGCTAGGGATTCTTGAAATTTGGAATTTAATCATAAAATACGAATTAAATATTTCTTTTTAAATCGCATTTTTATTAAAAGAAAAACTGGAAACAGGTGGTTAGAATTTTGCTGAAATTTTCTGCATAAATTATTTACGTGCAATCGTAGCCGCAACAAATTATCTAGACTTAATTAAAAAACTCCAGTAGTGTATCCTACACCAATTTACTTGTGATGGTTAGTGCTCAACTACGATTTTTGACCAAAGATGACCTAATCTTTGACTTGAAAAATGATTATTTTTCAGAATAAATTTTTAAAAATAAGAAATGAATAAATATAAATTTTTATTAATAAACAAATAAACACAACATTTAGAAATTTAAATTCTATTTCAACCCTCACCTAGCCTAGTTACACTGTAGATCTCACGCTACCAGTTTAAGCCCCTTTACTAATGTCATTTTGAAATAATTTTATTGTTTCTTCTAAGCCCCTAGATATCACCATTGCATTAATTACTGTTTCTCGCATTTTTTCAGTTTATATTAATTCTTCTACAAACGAACTCACTCCTATGTTTCCAAACTCTTACCACAATCTCTGGACGGGTGACAAATATTAAGCCAATCTTCGTAAAACCTTTTTTAACTCGTCTAAATTCTGAGAGACTTCTGCTCTCAAGAGTTTTATAATTTTGGTAACAAAGGCAGCATACTCATCACTCACTTATAAACAGGCTTTCAACCTATAGTTGGCCCCTATTTTTATCGCTTCAAGTTCGCGCCGCTCAATTCGCCGCTTTGTCCTGAATCTCAAAAATGTAATACCTGTAGAATTTTGTTGGACGATGAGCGCTTTGTGTGAAAATATGTCAGGCTGCAGTCATCCAAAATTGTATTCACTTGATTACCGATTGTGCAGATACTATTATGATTTACTTAATCAAATTAGTTTCGTTAATTTGTTTTTGTTATTCACATCTACCACATTCTACCATTTTCCACATTTCACCAATTTACCCGTCAAATGAATTATGCAATTTCTTGTTCCCCTGTTGTTTGAATACTTTTGCATAACATTTTAAATGCTTTCGTTGTCTAACGTCAAGTTTTTTAGAAAAATCTCGTATAACATTCCAAATGCTCTCGTTGTGTAACGTTTGGTTTGTATAACACTCACATGGGTTGCTTACTTGAACATTCCTGTCCGTGGTATTCAGGAGACCCGCAGATGTGCAAGCAGACCGTGACCAACATCAGGACGCTCCTCGAGCAGGCCTCCAATAAGCCCATTTTCGGCATCTGTCTGGGCCATCAACTGCTGGCTGTTGCTGCCGGCTGCTCCACCTACAAAATGAAGTGAGGCATGACACGAATGTTACGAAGTGAGGAATGACACGGGCGTTACGAAGTGAGGAATGACACGGGCGTCACGAAGTAAGGCATGACACGGATGTTACGAAATGAGGCAAGACACGGGCGTTACGAAGTGAGGAATGACATGGGCGTTACGAAGTAAGGCATGACACGGATGTTACGAAATGAGGCAAGACACGGGCGTTACGAAGTGAGGAATGACATGGGCGTTACGAAGTAAGGCATGACACGGATGTTACGAAATGAGGCAAGACACGAGCGTTACGAAGTGAGGAATGACATGGGCGTTACGAAGTAAGGCATGACTCGGGCGTTACGAAGTGAGGAATCACATGGGCGTTACGAAGTAAGGCATGACACGGATGTTACGAAATGAGGCAAGACACGGGCGTTACGAAGTGAGGAATGACATGGGCGTTACGAAGTGAGGCATGACACGGATGTTACGAAATGAGGCAAGACACGGGCGTTACGAAGTGAGGAATGACATGGGCTTTACGAAGTAAGGCATAACACGGATGTTATGAAATGAGGCAAGACACGGGCGTTACGAAGTGAGGCATGATACGGGCGTTACGAAGTGAGGCATGATACGGGCGTTACGAAGTGAGGCATGATACGGGCGTTACGAAGTGAGGAATGACACGGGCGTTACGAAGTAAGGCATGACACGGGCGTTACGAAGTAAGGCATGACACGGGCGTTACGAAGTGAGGCATGACACGGGCGTTACGAAGTGAGGCATGACACGGATGTTCCGAAGTAAGGCATGACACGGGCGTTACGAAGCGAGGCATGACACGGGCGTTACGAAGCGAGGCATGACACGGGCGTTACGAAGTGAGGCATGACACGGGCGTTACGAAGTGAGGCATGACACGGGCGTTACGAAGTGAGGCATGACACGGGCGTTACGAAGTGAGGCATGACACGGGCGTTACGAAGTGAGGCATGACACGGGCGTTACGAAGTGAGGCATGACACGGGCGTTACGAAGTGAGGCATGACACGGGCGTTACGAAGTGAGGCATGACACGGATGTTAAGAAGTGAGGCATGACACGGATGTTACGAAATGAGGCAAGACACGGGCGTTACGAAGTGAGGCATGACACGGGCGTTACGAAGTGAGGCATGACACGGGCGTTACCAAGTGAGGCATGACACGGGCGTTACCAAGTGAGGCATGACACGGGCGTTACGAAGTGAGGCATGACACGGGCGTTACGAAGTGAGGCATGACACGGGCGTTACGAAGTGAGGCATGATACGGGCGTTACGAAGTGAGGAATGACACGGGCGTTACGAAGTGAGGAATGACACGGGCGTCACGAAGTGAGGCATGACACGGGCGTTACGAAGTGAGGCATGACACGGGCGTTACGAAGTGAGGAATGACACGGGCGTTACGAAGTGAGGAATGACACGGGCGTCACGAAGTAAGGCATGACACGGATGTTACGAAATGAGGCTAGACACGGGCGTTACGAAGTGAGGAATGACATGGGCGTTACGAAGTAAGGCATGACACGGATGTTACGAAAAAAGGCAAGACACGGGCGTTACGAAGTGAGGAATGACATGGGCGTTACGAAGTAAGGCATGACACGGGCGTTACGAAGTGAGGAATCACATGGGCGTTACGAAGTAAGGCATGACACGGATGTTACGAAGTAAGGCATGACACGGGCGTTACGAAGTAAGGCATGACACGGATGTTACGAAATGAGGCAAGACACGAGCGTTACGAAGTGAGGAATGACATGGGCGTTACGAAGTAAGGCATGACTCGGGCGTTACGAAGTGAGGAATCACATGGGCGTTACGAAGTAAGGCATGACACGGATGTTACGAAATGAGGCAAGACACGGGCGTTACGAAGTGAGGAATGACATGGGCGTTACGAAGTGAGGCATGACACGGATGTTACGAAATGAGGCAAGACACGGGCGTTACGAAGTGAGGAATGACATGGGCTTTACGAAGTAAGGCATAACACGGATGTTATGAAATGAGGCAAGACACGGGCGTTACGAAGTGAGGCATGATACGGGCGTTACGAAGTGAGGCATGATACGGGCGTTACGAAGTGAGGCATGATACGGGCGTTACGAAGTGAGGAATGACACGGGCGTTACGAAGTAAGGCATGACACGGGCGTTACGAAGTAAGGCATGACACGGGCGTTACGAAGTGAGGCATGACACGGGCGTTACGAAGTGAGGCATGACACGGATGTTCCGAAGTAAGGCATGACACGGGCGTTACGAAGTGAGGCATGACACGGGCGTTACGAAGTGAGGCATGACACGGGCGTTACGAAGTGAGGCATGACACGGGCGTTACGAAGTGAGGCATGACACGGGCGTTACGAAGTGAGGCATGACACGGGCGTTACGAAGTGAGGCATGACACGGGCGTTACGAAGTGAGGCATGACACGGGCGTTACGAAGTGAGGCATGACACGGGCGTTACGAAGTGAGGCATGACACGGGCGTTACGAAGTGAGGCATGACACGGGCGTTACGAAGTGAGGCATGACACGGATGTTACGAAGTGAGGCATGACACGGATGTTACGAAATGAGGCAAGACACGGGCGTTACGAAGTGAGGCATGACACGGGCGTTACGAAGTGAGGCATGACACGGGCGTTACGAAGTGAGGCATGACACGGGCGTTACGAAGTGAGGCATGACACGGGCGTTACGAAGTGAGGCATGACACGGGCGTTACGAAGTGAGGCATGACACGGGCGTTACGAAGTGAGGCATGACACGGGCGTTACGAAGTGAGGCATGACACGGGCGTTACGAAGTGAGGCATGACACGGGCGTTACGAAGTGAGGCATGACACGGGCGTTACGAAGTGAGGCATGACACGGGCGTTACGAAGTGAGGCATGACACGGGCGTTACGAAGTGAGGCATGACACGGGCGTTACGAAGTGAGGCATGACACGGGCGTTACGAAGTGAGGCATGACACGGGCGTTACGAAGTGAGGCATGACACGGGCGTTACGAAGTGAGGCATGACACGGGCGTTACGAAGTGAGGCATGACACGGGCGTTACGAAATGAGGCAAGACACGGGCGTCGCGTAAAAACTGACGTGAGCGTTACGCGATGAAGCGAGGACACACCAGCGCGTTATAAATTGAAATGGGGGTATAAACAGGAGTTACGAAACAAGGAATGGATAAACTCGTTGTAATCATGCTGTCTAGTTGGGTTATTTAAAAACCTTTTTTTCTTGCCTATGTTAGTGCGGAGAGTTCTATTTACTTGCAGAGAGTCATTCAAGGAATGAATTTCTATACTCTAGTACAACAGTGTAGAGCAGAAATTTCAAAAAGTTAAGTTTTCAACTCTTTATTTCTCTCTAAAGTATCATAGTTCAGTGTGATTCCCTAGTTTGCTGTGAGTTTCACTTTCTTAAAGAGCTAAAATTCTAATAAAATTAATAATAATATCATTTTGGTTTCTAATTCTAATTTTAACACCCTCTCGTTGATAATTATAATTCATTTAATAAAAATAATTATTGCACATTCATTTACAATTATAATTCTGATAATAATAATACTTTTTGTTTTCTCGACCCAGGTACGGCAACAGAGGCCACAACCAGCCGTGTCTGCACGAGACCACCAGACGCTGCTACATCACCAGCCAGAACCACGGGTACGCAGTCGACGCCGCCTCGCTGCCCTCCGACTGGGAGCCTCTCTTCACCAACAAGAACGATCTCAGCAACGAGGGCATAGTTCACAAGCACAGGCCTTTCTTCAGGTACGTTGCTGTACCTAATTTGGTAAAAATGTACATTTTTTGATGTCGTGCAATTAGGGAATTTTAGCAGCGATATTCATTGAATGATAGTCGAGTCTATTAGTGTTCCTCGAGCGATTACAGAATTCAATCTGCTTTTAGTTCTTTACTAGTATATTAATGAGAAGCAATGCGACAGAAGTTGTGGAAACGTCAAGCTGAAAATGTCACTATCACTGACGTCGAATAATTTTATTACGTGAGGCTCCATAGAGTTAATTAAAGTTGTCAGTAACTATGAAAATTATAACATAAAATTTCAATGTATAATTTGAGCATAAATACAACAAAGCAAATGCTTATCTGATAGTTCATGAAATGCGAAGTATATTATGATACATCTGCCTATTGCATCTGCTACATCTGCCTAGCAAACTAACATTCAAAATTCGAATAGCGCATAAAAATTTGCCACCGCTCTGCAGCGTGCAGTTCCACCCCGAGCACTGCGGGGGCCCTCAGGACTTGGAGTCGCTTTTTGACTTCTTCCTCAGCATGGCTGTCTACGGCCGTGGTCACGATAAAGCTGACAGCTGGGATTTTCCAGCTCACATCCACCGGCACCTCGAGTACAAGTAATTATACTATTTTATATCGGTTGTCATTTTGCTGCAAAAACTTATGCTTTGGTAATACAATATTTATACTAAATGAATGGCTTACGTTTATAAGTTTTCGTTATTTTGTGCTGGCGTGGTTTCCGAGTATAATTTTCGATATTTCTTCTTAATTTAAGATTTCTATTTTTTCTATAATTTCTATTGTTTCTATCATTCCTATTATTTCTATCATTTTTATTTCTTTTTGTTTTGGATTTGTATTTTTCTTGAAAGTGTTAGCTGTGAAGTGACACAAGTAAGAGCGTTGCCCACAAGTGTGTATCAGTAAACCTTTCTGTGATAATATCTAATTAAAAATAAGTTAGCTAAATAAAAATTTCATCGATAACTCCTTAACATCAGCATTTTTGTACTCATATAGCCGTTATCACAACAACCGTCATTGGACTTGCACTTGCATCAAGTTGTCGCCGAAATCAAAATGAGAAAGGAACTGCCACTTGGCTGTGAACTTCAAGAAATACATTCAGGACCAAATGTAACTTGAAATGCAATATATTAAGGCTATTTTCGATGGTCCTTTGGGGAGTTAAAGAGTTTAATTAGAAGGGGACATTACTGAAGGAAAATAATAAAAATAAAAATGCGGAAAGCGTGAGAGTGAGAGAAAAAAACCTAAATATTTTTTCTACTAGAATTTTCCATTTTGTACGTAAGAAGAGGAATTATTCCAAGCTTGAGAATATGTTTCACTAGTGTTAACTTTTACGTCTCAAGTACAACATTTTAACAACTCCTTTAACGTTATCCTATGAACGCGTAATTACTGGTTGTTCTTTATCCTTGCTCTTCAGGGTCTGGTTTCCAATAAGCTCTTACCTCCGCAAAAAAACGTATTTTAAAGGTAAACTTCCTTAAAAGAAAACATCAAAAGAGCATGTATAATAAAACATCAAAAAGCAAACATCGAATTCGATCTATGTGAAGAGCTCAGTATGCCGCGTGTCACCACGGATAATGACATGCAAGTGCTGTCTGGAATTCGGGAGCCTGTGATAAAATCAACCATCATTTGATTTTAATATCGGCAAAAGATAGCCCTGAAAATCAATCAACTTTTAAATAAATAATGACCTGATTACCAAGTTTCAACGTATGGTCATAATGCAAAACACGGAATCAGTGTAAGCATATTTCTCATTTCAGACCCGACCCTGCTGTGCCCACGCCGTTCATGCCGTCCAAGAAGATGAAGAAAGTCCTGTTGCTCGGGTCAGGAGGGCTGTCCATCGGTCAAGCTGGCGAGTTTGACTACTCAGGTGAGACAACGCTTCTGGTAGTTTTAACAGTTTATTTTATTCATTTCCCACGGGTGATACGTCGAAAAGATAAGCACAGTGATTGATCCATTGCATTGGTAATTAAGTGGGTGTGCCCAGTAAATCCGACTTAGATTTAACTATGTTTTTGCGGTGACAAGTTACGTAAAGGTAAGCACAGCGAAGAGAGATAAGACGTCTTTCGCCTAAGTCAAAATGTGATCTCAAAAGAAAGGCCACTCGGAGGGTGTTATTGAAAACATGTATCCAGTGTATAGTGGCCATTTGCTCTTCAAACTAAGTAAACTATTTTTTATTGCATTTATCAGATACTGGTTGTGATATACAGTACTTTACGGTTAAAAAAACTATTCACACTTAGGGGCTTCTCAACTGCTGCGTGAACGATTGCGTACTTGGTGGTCTTTGGCTTAAGTGACGAAGAAAATATTTTGGATGTTAAAAATTCGAATCACTAAAAACGAGACCTTTCAATTTCAAGGGTCTTGAGTGAATCTTTGAGTTACATGCCTGTAGTGTAGTGCTTCGACGCGTCTCACACCTGGATAAGCTTCTCCACAGGAGTGATCAATAGTTTTGAATTTCCTTGATAACTCATAACGTTGTTCAGAGACATGCATGGGTTAGCTCAAAGACAAGTATTTGTATATCTGAGAACACTGCAATTATTTTTGCTGCGGGAGAATAGTTAACGGTATTATTTTTCTAACCAGTGATTCGACTTGGACTTGCGAAAATAATTTCATCTAGACAGAAAGACGAGATCGGGATTCTGTTTAAACGAAGTGGCTGTCGTCACATTCAAAGCGTTTGAAATTGAGATCGATTTACCAACACGTTCAGCGCCTTTCTTATGTTACTTTAAGCAAAGTGTCCTTCTCAGGATGCCTAATATTCGTGGCCTTTTTGAGAGTACCTAATACTCGGCGGTGTTCTTGCGTTTTTTCAATTCATCCCTCCGGAAGTACCTAATACAAGGTACGCTTTCAAAAATCCATAATATTCGGTACCCATCTAACTTCAAGTGAATTTCACTTCAAAATTTGTCCTCCCATAGGCTCTCAGGCCATCAAGGCGCTAAATGAAGAAGGTATATCGACTGTGCTGATCAACCCTAACATCGCCACCGTGCAGACCACCAAGGGCCTGGCAGACAAGGTTTACTTCTCACCCATCACTCCGGAGTTTGTCAAGCAGGTGAACTTTCGGAAAAAATGCAAATGGCTGTATTTAAGATTTGCAGGTAATTGCAGAACGTTTAAACACCTCTTTTGACATCTTTCACTCTCAATACGCATTTGAATTAATTCGATCCTACGTTATTCTTTTGCAATATTGCCTTATATACCCATGAATCGGATATGTAAATGCATACACCTCAACATAATCGTCTATCCAATGTGTTTCACTTTGCTACACACAGGATAGGGATTTCCAACAACAATATATAACTTCAACCAGAATAACTCGCATTTGCCAGAAATTGAGAGAATTAAATTCATACAATATTCAGAGACCTATTATGGCATTTGTCAGTGATTCAGAGAATTACAATATATTTTTACAACGCTCACAGATACTATTTAGCATTTTTCGGTGACCGATCAACTTAAATGTATACCTTTAACGCTGATTCCTGATCGCACAGGTGGTTGAAAGCGAGC
The DNA here is from genome assembly GCA_030386875.1 of Morinoia aosen. Taxonomy (NCBI): domain Eukaryota; kingdom Metazoa; phylum Arthropoda; class Malacostraca; order Amphipoda; family Talitridae; genus Morinoia; species Morinoia aosen. Next base: position 25,680,174 of record CM059564.1, on the reverse strand, counting down.
GGCCCGACGGCGTATTGCTGACTTTTGGTGGCCAGACCGCCCTCAACTGCGGCATCTCCCTGGAGAACGAGGGCGTGTGGGCCCAGTACGGCGTTAACATCCTCGGCACGCCCATCAGGTCCATCATCCTCAGTGAGGACCGGCAGCTCTTCGCTGATCTCGTCGCCAGCATTGGGGAGCGCGTCGCTCCTTCTGCCGCCGTCTACTCTGTGCAGGAAGTGCGTGCTGTTCCGTACTACGATGTACATAGGACGGGTTTAATCTACTCTGCGCAAGAAGTGCTCTATACTTTTTCTATGCACCTTGTGCAGAGATTCCGTATTCGTTTATGTCCGCGCTAAAAAGGCTTTCTTCCCTCCTCTCTTTGGAACGCCTTTGTTGTGGTTAGGAATGCTTAAACAAACGTCTAATCTAATCTCTGAGAGCCTTAAAAGTTGTTTGCTAATGCCCGTGTTGTACGGATTAATGAAAATTTTACATTGGCTCTCTTGTGGTCAAAATATCTAAAATTATTATCTAAAATAAACTAACTAACTATCTAAAATAAACAAATATTCTGTTGTTTGAAAAATTTATACTTTCATATATTTTAGCACGTAATTTTTTCCCATATGAATTCGTCTAGGTTCAAAATAAATGCAATATGAGGTCGCACCTTGGAATCATTTTAGAATCGTTTTCACTCCCGCAGGCCTTAGAAGAAGCCTCGAAGATAGGCTACCCAGTGCTGGCCCGGGCCGCGTTTGCTCTGGGAGGCCTGGGTTCTGGGTTTGCGCACACCCCTGACGAGTTGCGTCAGCTCACAACCCGAGCTTTTGCGCACTCATCCCAGGTTATCATCGGTGAGTCTGCTTGCGACGAGGAGTGCTGAATTTTGGAACTGGGAAATGGAGAATTTCAGAATCGGGAAGAGGAAAATTTCAGAATTGGAAATAGGAAAATTTCAGAATTGGGAAATGGAGAATTAAAGAATTGGGAAAGGAAGAATTTTGGAACTGGGAAATGGAGAATTTCAGAATCGGGAAGAGAATTGAAATGGAGAATTTCACAATTGAAAAGAGGAAAATTTCAGAATTGGAAAGAGGAAAATTTCAGAATTGGAAAGAGGAAAATTTCAGAATTGGAAAGAGGAAAATTTCAGAATTGGGAAATGGAGAATTAAAGAATTGGGAAAGGAATAATTTTGGAATTGGGAAAGGAATAATTTCAGATGCAGGGAAAGGAAGAATTTCAGATACTGGGAAAGGAACAATGTCTAAGATAGGGAAAGGAAGGATTTCAAAGATAGGGAAAGGAAGAATTTCAAAGATAGGGAAAGGAAGGATTTCAAAGATAGGGAAAGGAAGAATTTCAAAGATAGGGAAAGGAAGGATTTCAAAGATAGGGAAAGGAAGAATTTCAAAGATAGGGAAAGGAACAATGTCTAAGATAGGGAAAGGAAGGATTTCAAAGATAGGGAAAGGAAGAATTTCAAAGATAGGGAAAGGAAGAATTTCAAAGATAGGGAAAGGAAGAATTTCAAAGATAGGGAAAGGAAGAATTTCAAAGATAGGGAAAGGAAGGATTTCAAAGATAGGGAAAGGAAGAATTTCAAAGATAGGGAAAGGAAGAATTTCAAAGATAGGGAAAGTAAGAATTTCAAAGCTAGGGAAAGGAAGAATTTCAAAGATAGGGAAAGGAAGAATTTCAAAGCTAGGGAAAGGAAGAATTTCAAAGCTAGGGAAAGGAAGAATTTCAAAGCTAGGGAAAGGAAGAATTTCAAAGATAGGGAAAGGAAGAATTTCAAAGATAGGGAAAGGAAGAATTTCAAAGATAGGGAAAGGAAGAATTTCAAAGATAGGGAAAGGAAGAATTTCAAAGATAGGGAAAGGAAGAATTTCAAAGATAGGAAAAGGAAGAATTTCAAAGATAGGGAAAGGAAGAATTTCAAAGATAGGGAAAGGAAGAATTTCAAAGATAGGGAAAGGAAGAATTTCAAAGATAGGGAAAGGAAGAATTTCAAAGATAGGGAAAGGAAGAATTTCAAAGATTGGGAAGGGGAGAATTTTGGAATTGTGAAGTGAAGAATTTCAGTGGAGAAAGAGAAGTGGAGATTTTTGGAATTGAGTTATATTAGAGAGCAACTCCGTTGGTTGAGAGCATGATTCGAGCCTCTTGACTCTCCGTAACTTCAATATCTCATCTTGCTTTACGACTAGTGTAGAGTCAACGTATTTTTATCGCAAGTTGACATTATACAATGAGATAAAATATTCCATTTAAGATTCCATGGTTTTTGAATTCTCAGTTAGACCTGGAGTCTTTCCAATGCTGCATTTTTAACGTGACATCTTGTAAAATAATAAGAGCAATGATGAAATTAAACTCGTACGTTCTGTCATAAGACGAGGAAAGCGCTACGTAATTTATCAATTACTAATTCTCAGCGGATAAAGAACGTGCTTGTTTCGAATTCCATCACAGAGCCCAGTCGTGTGTACATATAGTATTTCATCAAATATTACGAAGTGATTTTAAGGTCAAGTGAAATATATCTTGGATTTGACGGTAATAACTTGAATTGTGGTATCTTCTGCAAAAAGAAATAGATCACACGTTTGAAAAATTACCTTTCTATCTTATTTAGTCAATGCACCAACTAGTGAATCATTCATCTATTTTCTCGTATCAATTCAATATAAAAATAAATTAAAACCAACCGTTCTTTTTTAGGGTATTTAGGCTTTAGTATAAATTAAAAATAATAATGGACCATTCGTCACAAAATCACGTCTTTCAGTGACGCAATTAATAATAACTGCTGAAATTACCAAAGAAAATTTAACGTTAAATGTTGATCGTGTTCTTTTCATGCAAATTAAAGTCGTTGCGGTGTTTGTATTCGAAAGCGAAAGAAAAATTCAAATTAAAATTATTAGAAACACTTAACGCTAGATCTATCCTCATGTATTTTAAAAATAGGAGATTTATTCACGGACATAACTTTTAATTGGACAAATGACGCTTTATTCGAACAGACAAGTCCCTGCAGGGCTGGAAGGAGGTCGAGTACGAGGTGGTGAGGGACGCCTTCGATAACTGTATCACGGTGTGTATCTTAGTCGCAAATACCTCAGTTTTTAGTTAGAAGTCATCATTTGAAGTAATTGACGTGATGGTATTTTTTATTTAACAATTGCAATAATATTTTGAACTATGATATCGCAGTATTCGCTATATTTGTATACCTAGTAAACATCGTCAATTAAATAATGTGAACCAATGTTAGGAAATCACTAACCTAATATTTTACTATTCAAACTATACTCTATTCAAACTATAACTATTCAAACTATTGTGGAATATGGTTCACATCATTTTGTTGTGCAATGAATTATGCTGTGTTTTCTGCTATTCGTGATGCACTATCAATTATATCACGCTCTCTTTCTGCCATCCAGAAAATTTTAAATTAATGCTCTAGTGCTAATTCCGATCTCAAATGCCGATGCCACTGTACAGTTTCAAAACTAAACTCGTTTTGTTACAGCAGTAATGACGTAGGTCCCCTCAGGGGAATATAAATATGGTATCTATAGGAAATAGCACTCCTAGGGGGGGAATATAAGATCCCGAGCTCAGAGTGTGGTAAGCCTTCTTTTTGCCGAAATATTTTTTTTTTGTTTATTGACGGAACATCTTTTTTGGTTCACCGTGATCTTGTTTTTCAAGACCTACTACTTTCTTCTTCCACTTTCATCAAGTTTCATGAACTTCTTTCTGAACTTACTTTTTCTATGCACTTTGCGCACAGATTCCTCATTCACTTAATACCATACTAAATGGCGCCTTCCTCTCTTTGGAACGCCTTTGTTGCGGTTAGGAAGACTTAATCTAACATCTAATCTAACGGCGTAAGTTCGCTACACGGCTTGTGAGATGTCACTCTCTACAGGTGTGCAACATGGAGAACATGGACCCCTTGGGGATCCATACCGGCGAGAGCATCGTGGTGGCTCCCTCGCAGACGTTGAGCAACCGCGAGTACCAGATGCTCCGCACCACTGCGCTCAAGGTCATCCGCAGACTTGGCGTCATGGGCGAGTGCAACATACAATATGCCCTCAACCCTTCCTCTGAAGAGTATTATATCATAGAGGTATGTTCACACTGCGAATTGTTTATGTGTAGCATTAATTAACATGATATGTATAATCTGAATGTAAAGTATTACATTAGTTATATGGAGTTATCGATTTGTTCGTTAAGTAAACGAATTTTATTGGTATCTAATTTATTAAAATACATGCAAATACCGCAAGTTTTATGCATCCATTCTTTCACAAAGCTTGCCATTTCAACTATTTTTGCTTAGAGGGGAAGACGTGTACTTATTCCATGATTTAGTTCACGTATGTTGGAAATCGATAAATTAGTAAACCAAACGATAAACCAAAAGCAAAAAAAAAACATATATTTTCGATTGATTCTCATCATGGCTCAATAATATTCCATGAAACTCAATTCATGTGTTTGGTCGAATGCATGTTGTTTTTAACCTGCACTTCAGAAGGATTTTTCCTTATCCACCATAATCTTTTTTATTGACATGTCAACGTTAAAACCGATAGGAGAAAATAATGCTCTACCCACGGGTATCTTGTATACATGCAAGATGGTCATACATTCTCCACCATTAATTTTTACGAATTGAAGTTAAGTGCGGGATGATAAAATGTTTGTGACACAAAGATTCTCTTAAAGCGGAAGCTATCAAGTGAAGCCTCTATAGTCTTAGTGTAGAGTTCTTGTTCGTTTCAAAATACGCAAAAGAAGTAACTGCCATTTGAAATAATTTAAGATAGTTAAAAAGCGATGAGTTTTTCAGAAGTTCTTACAGTTTTTGTGAGGCTTGCTTTGGAGTGCAATTATTTCTTTCATGTGGAAAGTTTTTGTGAGGCGTGCTTTGGAGTGCAATTATTTCTTTCGTGCGTTCTACATAACACTAAACTCCTCATGACAGGTGAACGCGAGACTGTCTCGCTCGTCAGCGCTAGCCAGCAAAGCAACAGGCTTTCCCTTGGCTTTCATAGCAGCGAAGCTCGCCTTAGGAAAAGCCTTACCCGACCTGCCAAACCCTGCGACCGTGAAGACCACGGCCTGCTTCGAGCCCTCCCTCGACTACTGCGTTGTCAAGATACCCAGATGGGACCTGTCCAAGTTCAACGGGGTTTCCTCCAAGGTAAGCCTGTTGCTCACTATTTTGTGGAGTTTTTTTCAACATATTTCTCTTAGGATATTTTATTTTTATGGTCTACAGCCAAGTTCTCTATAAGTAAATGATTGACTGTTCGCATCAAACAAATTAGAATTAGATTCCTCTTCCTAATATTTTAGGAACCATTTCAATTTTTGCAAAGAAATATTCCTTGCAAAAAAAGATGGACTTTCACGTGCGAATAAAATTAGTCACAAGACATTTCCATTTGGCAGTCGTAATTTTCTTAGTTTCGACGGGGCAAAAGGAAAGTTATAAAATGAGTGATATTGCGCTGGGTTTAATAACCAATTTCTATTGTATATTTTATGATATATTTTCGTCAGATTGGGAGCTCGATGAAGAGCGTGGGTGAAGTGATGGGCATAGGCCGCGGCTTTGAGGAGGCGCTGCAGAAAGCCATGAGGATGATGGACGAGAACCTGCTGGGATTCGATCCCTACCAGCGGCAGGCTCTGGAGGAGGTAATGTTGTAGCTACCAGTGTTGTTATTCCTGCTTCTGGTCCTGTGTAGTTATTCCTGTTGTTGGGATCAGTGTTTTCATACTTGTTGCTGGTACCAGTGTCATTATTTTGGTTTCTGATACCATTGTGGTTTTTCCTGTTTCTGGTCCCAGTTGTGTTATTCTTGTTTGGTACCAGTGTTAGCTGATGCTGTTGGTGGTACCAGTGTTGTCTCTGGTGCTGTTGCAGGTACCGTGTTGCTTAATGATATTTTTTTTGTGTACTTTTGGTCTTGCGTGTTCTTGGCTGTGGGATGCATCAGTGACTCGCCTCGTCGTCGTGTTTGAGGTGTGAATATCATAAGCGATTTCCATTGCTACTTTTGTTTACGCTCTCACTGTTGTAAATGAAAAGAAACTATGCTCGTTTTTATTCTTATTGCAGTCAACGTGTTGCTGCCAAGGCGATCATGCGTACCATGCAGAAACTCACCCGGCCTCCTTGGAGACCATCTTGTATAAACGTGTTGTGCTCGCCTTTACCAGTTTTTATGCATGGGTAACTCACGGTTCTCCGAAACACTTCTTTTGCTACTATTACGATTAAATTCTGCAAAACTCATATATATGTTTAATTTAGCAATTACTCTGCAGGAACTGTCGCAGCCGACGGACAAACGCTTGCTGGTGCTTGCGGCGGCTCTGAAACGCGGGTGGTCGCTAGATAAACTGTACGACCTCACCAAGATAGACAAGTGGTTCCTCTGCAAGCTCAAGGTGCGGTTCTTATATCTGAGTTACCAGCGTATTTTGATTCTCATCACAGCCTTTTGGTACATTCTCTATATTTAATTCATTCAGCCATGAGGATGATGAACCAAGAACAACTGAGTGCGTTATGGTATTCTAATTGGAAGATATTTGTTATGTATCCTTCTCAGGATATTACGAGTAGTAGAAATGGTGGCATATCTGTGGTGGAATAATCCCAAGCTAGGCTTCATCAAAGTGCTAACTTAGCAATAGCACCAAATAGGTTAGATCCAACATAGACGTAGCAACATAGCAATCATCAGTAGGCATAATAACACATCAATAGTACATAGCAATGACACATAGGAATATCATCACATAGGGTAACCAATGTTCACTCATCTCTGAGATATCTTCTAGCTCTATATACTCAACTATCAGACATGTGCCCAGTGAGAGTAGAGCGGAAGATAGATTGGAATATAGGCAAGAATAGAAGCAGAGTTAGTAGTAGGTAGTTAGAAATAATTAGAGTAAGTACTTAGCCACATCTGGGTAATTTATTTACACACACTTAGCCAACATTTACTGTTCTTTTGACTACGACCAATGAGAGACTCCATGGCTGCGATTGCTGCCATCACGAGCGTTGACAACTTTTCGTCTAACTAGAACTTGCAGTTTACGCTATATTACAATATTATAACGTGGTGGATTTTCTCTCAATAAAGAAGAGCGAATATCATTTGGTGTTCTGTCAGCTACTAAATTACGTGGTTCTTTACGTGATTTGGCTTTTTAGCCTCAAACAAGTTTTGAATAATTTTTTAGAAACTGAGATAATCTTGTAGCAGACTTTTCTGTTATATTGAGATTTTGGTTCAACTGTAAAATTTCTCCGTAAGCTATTGAATGTTCTAAATATTCTATCAATAGATTAATATACTCTGAAAGATTAATATACCGGGTGTCCCACAGAAATGTCTCGCAACTTCTTGATTGATTATATCTCCCCTTTAAATTAACATATTTGAATTGTCTTTTTTTCACAATGAAGTAAATTTTGTTTCTTTTCGAATAACTTAAGTTTTTGAAAATCGGTTGAATAACCACTTTACAATGATCGATTTACCGAAAGGAGTTGAAAAATTAGTTGTTCAAAGGAAAGTTTTTAAAACAATATCGATATTCTTCCTTATTTTGTACTTTCCAAAAAACTGAACCAATAAAAATTTAAAAGAGTAAAAAATCATTACCTTGAATAACATTTAAATAAATAAAGTAATTTAGTATCCTTCGACACACCCTACGTTTCTCTCAAGGCAAGCATTACATCTAGCCACCATTGAACGAAAAGATTTGCAGTTTTCTTTCAGTTCATGAAACACTTCTTCAATAAGTTGTCGAAGAATTATTAATGATGGAGGTGATACATGCTTGGTGATACGCAGGATAAATCATTGTGAAATTATTTTTAGCAGTAGGTATTGAGAGATGAAGAAGCACACCAGTGTTTTTTTTCTACTTTCCCTTTTAACAATTAGTTTTTCTACCCCTTACAGTTAATCGATCATTGTAAAGTGGTTTTCCGATTCAAGTAAAAATGCTCAAAACAGAAAACATTCTTCAAATTTTGGTATCCGTTATAAACGCTGACAAATGTCTCACGAATCCGTGAACAGAACATCATTGAAGCGTACGATGAGCTCGAGTCTCTGCCTTCGGGTGAGCTGCCGCTCAAACTTCCTCTGCCTCTGCTCGTCAAAGCGAAAAAACTCGGATTCTCGGACAAACAAATCGCGAGTGCCATAAAGTCAACGGAGCTCGCCATCCGCACTCAGCGCAGCAACTACAGTAAGCCTTTCTACACTGTATTTTTACCGTTGTTCAACTGTTATAAACATCAGCATGCGTTCTACTTTCATGTATGCACTAGAAGCATAATTATTATCATTATTCAATAACTAGAAGTCATTATTCAATAAGAAGTGTTGTAGGAAAAAACTTTTAAGTTTCCAATTTCCGTATCGGCAGAGAGATTTGTCTGAGGGAGCTAGATTGTAGAAACGTACAGGTCTAGTGTTTGAACCGCCTTGTAACACCAAGATCTCAGCTGCATGTGAGCAGAGCAGCTATTATTGTTTCATTGAAATTTTCTTATTCAATCGCTGATTATTTCAGCATTTATGAATCAATCTGCGCGGGATGTATACTGAGAAATTCAAAACATTGCTCTATCCCCTTTCCTAGCGTTAATTATTCTGATAATACTAAGCAGTTCTATACAAATAATCTTGGAAATTTTTATTCAAGGGTACATGCTTAAAACCAACTTTCAGCATCGACGGTATTTCAAAAACACCCTTCACTATTCGCATGAAAGTTCATTTTGACGTTTCCTGAAATTCCAACTCGTTCTCTCCCATCTCCCTCTCTGTACCAAAGGAGTGCGCAAGCTTTCCTATGAACGCATACTCTTGTCCTCCTAAATAATCCAATAGGTATTCCCCATTCTCATTTAAGTGTGTCGCTCTTGTTTTGATAAAGAGTTCACCGTGTGTGATGCGATGGTAAAGTAAAGAAATAATGATAATAATCACATTCTGTGATGTGATGGTAAAGTATAGAAATAATGACAAAAACCGCCGTCTACGATGCGATGGTAAATTAGGGAATTTCATTAACACAATTTTATTAACACATCACAGTCTGTGATGTGTTAATAAAATGGGGAAATAATAATAATAACAATCACAGTCTATGATGCGATGGTAAAATAGGGAAATAATAATAATAATAATTTTCTACGTCTGTGAACAGATGTGGTGCCCGTGGTGAAGCAGGTGGACACGGTGGCTGCGGAGTGGCCTGCCGCGACCAACTACCTCTACCTCACCTACAACGGCACAACCTCGGACCTGCCAGAGGACCCTGGCGCTACCATGGTCATTGGTATGTTATGCTTATTGGTATGCAATTCGATTGAGCCGAGCGCGAAAGCAAAAACTGATCTGCTTGGCGTACTTCGCTGGTGATCGAGGGAGGTTAGAAAAAGCGAGAAGGTTAGAATTAAATGGATGCGAATTTGTTCTCATATATTATTCGTTTGCTCTTGAGCGAGATTTGAATTTGGATGCTGACGCTGAAGTAAATTTCTGCAACTGAATGCATTTGATTCATAAAATTATGTGCAGTAACAGAAGTAAATATAGCATTGGTGTAGAAGTAAAGAGCCAATTAGAATTAATTTTAAATGATATTTTAATTTTTTCGCTTGATCCGCAGCTTTTATCTTTACACACTGAATTATTTGTTGGTAATCGGCTAATACTTTTAGTGCTTTAATAAGATCATGTTAGGCTTAAAATAAGTTTAGCTCTAATCTAATCTAATCAACCTTCCTATGATTTTTCATGAATGAAGGCGACTTGTTTTTCTCATGGTAAACCATCACAAACCATAAGTAATTTTGATTTCATTTTTTTAGCAACAATGAAAAGCATAGCAACAAATATTATGTACTGAAACTTCTAAACTACATGGGTGGTAACACTTTTTGGTTTCACTCTCACTCGACACTGTTGGAGTGACTTCGAAAAAAGTCACAAAAACTTTGCCTTGAATTAGATTGAGGTTATCTTAGGTTACCTTGACTAGGCCGAGTAATATGTACTCGAGTTTCAGATGTAAAGTTAAGGAGCATAACGCATCATTCAGGTTCTGGCGTATACCGCATCGGGTCGTCGGTGGAGTTCGACTGGTGCGCGGTGCAGTGCCTGCGGCAGCTGCGGAAGCTGGGCAGGCGCACCATCATGGTCAACTACAACCCTGAGACGGTGTCCACCGACTACGACGAGTGCAACCGACTCTACTTTGATGAAATTTCATTTGAGGTGAATTTTCAATATTAATTTAGATCAATTTTAACACTTTGACCGCAGCGTGACCCACCGGTGGTACACGGAGGTAATTTTCACAACGCTGCAGACCGACCAGTAGTCACAAACACAATTTCCATAAATACTTAATCAAAGCTAAATGAAGGCACGATCCAGTTCACGTTTGCTATTTTCAACATCGCGCGCTGCAGTTGACTTTTAATTTGAGTTTGGTGTTGAACTTACTATTTAGTAGTCGCGGTTAAAGTGTTAAAAATAAGGCTTCTACAATGTAGGGTTTCAATATCAAAAAACGTAGGCTGCTCAGACTTTCGTCCTGCATTGCCCATACTTTAGAAATTCACACTATCGAGACATTAGCGGCACAAAAAAGTGCCTCCAACTCGTACATGTCTCCTGCATCACTAAGCAAAAAGCCAACAGCGCAGTTACCGCTTATATACTTCACTTTTTACAGTAACATAAAAACAACTGAAGTCGGTTTAGCTCAGAAATCGCAATGAAAATAAAGTAGGAAAACAATGATAATTATCAACATCTGTGATGCGACAGTAAAATATGAAAATAATAATTATTATTAACGTCTGTGATGCGATAGAAAAATAAGAAAATAATAGCAATAATAAAAATCACTGTCTATGATGGGATAGGAAAGCAGGAAATAATAGTTATCTACGTCTGAGGAACGATTGTTAAAAAAAAAGAAAATAATAATAATAATTATCAACGTCTGTGATGCGATAGAAAAATAGGAAAATAATAACTAACAATGTCTGTGATGTGGTAGTAAAATAGAAAAATAATAATCTCCGTCTTTGTGAGCGTACGAGTATGTGAGTGTTTTGGAGACGAGCGTGGGCGCTGCTGCGACTCTCATCAATATGTGATGACTACGCGCAGGTGGTGATGGACATCTACCAGGTGGAGAATCCCGTGGGCATCATCCTGAGCATGGGCGGCCAGCTGCCCAACAACATCGCCATGGACCTCCACCGCCAGAAGGTCAGGATCCTGGGGACTTCTCCGGAGTCCATCGACGGTGCGGAAAACCGCTTCAAGTTCTCCAGGATGCTGGACGGCATCGGCATCTCTCAACCTCGGTAAAAATGATTCATTTAAGCATGAATTGGACATGACAGTGAATTAATTGAAATGTCAAATTATATTCTTGGTGTCTAGTAGTGTGTCAATATTTCACAAATTGTAATTTGGTGTTATGTGAGGTCAAATGAAGCTTATTTTTCCTTCCGTTTGAATTCCTAGAAGAAAGAAGCTATTGCAGGTGTAAGACCTATCAACTGCAATTTAACTCCACTAACATAATCCAACAAGAAACTCAAAAAGGTTATTTGGTCGCTATAGTTGCTAAATTACTCTAATGATTTTATTTATTTCATTTCTATTAACATGGCTACGTGGTTCAATTTTTGTGCGAGCCCCGTTTGTGCGTGCAGTACTGTATTGGTCTGTTGAGCTTTTGGAAACATTTTTGGTAGCCTATGTTCGTTGACATGCTCGGCATCGTTGTGCCCCTAAAAAGTGAAAAGTACCCACAGGAAGTAGCCTGAGCTACTTCCTGTGGAGCTGACGGTTTTGATCGTTCAGGTCTACTTTTTTTGCTAAACCTTAGCACAAAGGGGTAGCAGATTAATGCGGCAAAAGATCTCTCAGATGAGAATACATGTATTCCCGTTAACTGGTCCATTTAAGTAACGATATGAATAACTTTAACCCATTTGAAAATTCATTCAATGATAAGTAGAACACCCGAGTTTAATCTCGGTTTGAACTACTTCAACAATGTTTGTGCAGTCTCGGGTGACAAGTTAGCATTTCTTACTGGAGCTTTCCGCTCTCATAAGTTGATGCGTGAAACTTACATTCAATTCTACGTTTAAATGCGTCGTTCCATTTGTTTTGCCGTTAAATTCACAACGAAATAAACCCTAAACTATCATTTTATGTACCGCCACAAATGTGCCGGTTCATTGTTCTTTGTAACTGCAACATAAAAAATTAATATTGTAAAGGGTTACAGCTTTTAATTGTATCTCATTTAGGGCCCGCCAAATCTCTTCAACCTGTTAGTAACATGCGAAATAAATATGTACAAGGTGCTTGTCTCTGTGATGCAATAGATTTATTGGCATAAGTTTTACCTGCTTGGGAATCTCTCACACTGTAGGCTGTTAACAGGCCTGTTTTAATATTTTTATTAACTACCTTGAAGATACCATTGTACTAAATGGGTTATTGTGGTGAGGTAGGACAACTGGCACTTGAATTTGAAACGTGTTACGCGATATTGTGTGCTATTGAGGAGCTAGCGGGCCTAACTTTTTGCTACTCATTCTACTTCTATTACGAAAAAATCAGTGGATAATTACAAAAATCAACTTGGGTAGAATTGTGAAACCGACAACTAAATAGTCTTTGATCGAAGTTATTGTTAACTGAGTTTATTATTTCAAGTTCTTCAGTTGTTAAAGCAGGCAGGAATTCACTCAACATTATTATTACTATTATTATTTCCATTATTACTATTATTATTATTACAATCACTTTCATTCTTATTGTCTCGCTGTGTAGCTGGAAGGAGCTGACCAGCTTGAAGACCGCCCAGAGCTTCTGCGACGAGGTGGGCTTCCCGTGCCTGGTGCGCCCCTCGTACGTGCTCTCCGGGGCTGCCATGAACGTCGCCAACAGCCACAAGGACCTCGAGAGCTACCTCAACCAGGCCACCGCTGTCTCCAAGGACTGCCCCGTTGTCATCTCAAAGTTCATCCTCGGGGCGAAGGTAAACCGTCCGACAGCAAAACCTGTTTTGAAAACAGGCTAAGTCATTGAATTTTGGATTAATTTTATTTATCAGAATCAGAAAAATATTCAAATGACGACTTTCATTTCCTTGCTCAACTTGAGTCGATAAGCCAAGTTTGTTATCGCTCCTCTCAAGGTCTGATGAGGGACCACACGAATTTCTCTGCGAAAATTCTCTCGAAGTTTAGCTAAATTTTAAGGTTGGTCAAATCAAACTTCCTAAAGGTAGCCCATTGCTAAAAATTACACGGAACAAGAGTGGAGAAAGTGTCATTCGTGGTATATAACCTCAAATTGCTGGAAAATGATAGCGAGCCACAGACGCACGTGAAGTGTGCAGGTACTCGTACGTGTCAATAGGATGGCAAATTAATATCAAATTAAATCTTCCTATCGAAAAAGCGCGCCATATTTCGCCAGCTTTCCAATAATTTATATTCAAAGGCTTTAGCCTTCTCATTTAATAGCCACAGTATAACTCAACTCGAGGAAACAAATGGATGACAAAATCTGTTACTTCTGTACAGAATATCGCAGAATTTCTTGTAAAGAATTTTGGATAGATGTTCATTAATGATGAGGTTTTGAAAATTAAAGGTTTCTTTTTTCCCTGTATAGAATTAAGGTTTATCCGCAAGTATAAAATGAGCAGCAAGGATAATCCTAAGTGTAATGGATTTGTTTACACAGGAGCTGGACGTTGACGCAGTCGCACTAGACGGTCAGCTGATTTGCCTGGCGGTGAGCGAGCATGTGGAGAATGCAGGAGTGCATTCGGGAGACGCCACTCTCGTCACGCCGCCTCAGGACCTCAACCAAGAAACTCTCAACAAAATCACAGCGATTTGTGCAGCCATCGGCAAGCACCTCGAAGTTACGGGTCCTTTCAACATGCAGCTCATTGCAAAGGTACAATTCATATCTTCATATCTATGGCTCTATATCTTCATATCTACGGCTCTATATCTTCATATCTGGGGCTTCATATCTTCATAGTTGTGGTTTCATCTCTTTATGTCTGTGGCTTCATATCTTCATGTCTCTGGAAGTACGCTTTATTTCTGTGGCTTGTCTTAATCTTAGGATGAAGCCTGTTGCTTCGTACTAGTTGAGAAAACTCCAATATGCGCAATATTAACGATCGTGTGTGTATCTCATGAATAAAGAACTGAAATTTTCGTTTCGTCACTGCTTTATTTATCAATTATACTGGTCATTTATGCAGAACATTTGAAACGGATTTTCTCTGATCTAAGGAATTTTCTATTCAAATATTCCAAATACCATCGTAGGATTTTAACATGAGATTTGCATAACACAAACGATCGAGTTGCAGTAGAGGCTGGTCTTTTTGTCTGCGAAAGTTAATTGGTTCGGAAGATATTTATATCCTTCACGAGGCGTCATCAATAAGGGGACAAATATATCTCTTTTAAATTGAACGATTTCTTCTGCCGTTGGTTGTAGGTTGTAAGGCATTTCATGAAGCGTGTTTTCCGTAGGGTGACCGACGTGTCGTTGCTGTGATCAAATAGTTTGAAAGGCCTGTTTCGATCTCTTCATTCTCCAGAAACCAGAGGCTAGCTCTTTGGCCAATCCAAATGCCACCTCCTAAAAACATTCCCATTGACTCGCAAAATATCTTTCCAGAATATGCTAAAAACCCAATATTAAATTATTTACATCAGGGGAGCAAGTCGTAGTCAGTTGTTTTCTTGATTTCTTCGCAGGACAATCACCTCAAGGTGATCGAGACGAATTTACGAGTGTCTCGGTCGTTCCCGTTCGTGAGCAAGACCCTGGACTACAACTTCGTGGCGTGCGCGACGCGTGCCATCGTGGGGGAGCCAGTGACTCAGATCGAGGTGCTGCGAGGCTGTGGGAGGGTGGGCGTCAAGGTGCCTCAGTTCAGCTTCTCCAGACTAGCAGGTCATTAAATCGCGCTTGTTCTGCTCCTCTAAATTATGTATCTGAACTCTGATTTTTTCCTATTATTTGCATGCCGTGTTCCATGCTTTTCATGCTTCTCACGTCCATGGAAGTAAGGGGAGTTTAGCACTTGTCATGAGTGCGAGTTCTAGGGTTCGAATGGAATGGATGGAAACTCATCACTCGAAAAATCTCAATTCACTTGTGTTTTTCCATTCAAGAACTGTAACAACTTCAGCTCACAAGTCCCGAGATTCTTTCTTTGTATAAACTGTGGATTAGTGAAAAAGCACTGAGGATTGAGCCTTCAGTTTCAACTTTTGTCAAGTTACTTGGTTCTACCAAATTCAATCATGTCTGCTTTTGTATGATTTTAAAATGGATTAAACGACACTTTAGGTTTCATTAAGAATTTAAAGACGAAGAATACAGCACGGATAGGTATCATATTTAATAGAATGCATGAAGTTAAATTTAAAATATCTGAATTAGTCAATTTTAAACGTTTCGGAGACCAGCTCCATCATCAGTAAGTCTAAAAGCATGTTTAGGTTCTTTTAGGTTTAGGTTTCATAGTTTCTTCTGCAGAGTGAAGCAAAGAGTAAGCAGCGATGATAAAAGTTATCAAAAAACTGTTATAATTATGCAAAAAACTTTTTCTACAGTTAAGTACATTGAATGTAATTTTCTGTCCAGGAATTAGAAAAGAGAGATTATGAAACGTGCAAGTATTTGGGTCTGAACAATATATACATATAGAGCATTCGTAGTGCAGCAATTCTGATTTGCAAGGATGAAGCGAATTTTTATTTTGAGAGTGGTTAACGAACATTACCGCCGATTGAATTCCGCCTGTAAACCTCGTGAATTACGCTAGTGACTACTGTCATTTGCAAAGTATTCTGTTTGATATGTCACGGGAGATTTTGACGTATGAATCAAAAACGTTTCTGTAACTGCCCTCAAACAGTAACTGTGAAATACTTGAGAATTTTCTCTAAGACACGTCAAATTCAACCTGGATCATGAACCGAACGATCTATGATTTCGACAAGAAGTTGCAACATCACACGCTGTCAACGTTCACTCGAAATCCCTGTAAGATGTTGCCAGGTTAAATATCGAAGATGCTAAAGCAATGATAACTCGGGAAATCAATGCTTCTCGAGACGTGATTCAGATGATAGAGGCGAAGTTCTGAAACAGACTTCATAAATGCTTCGAGTCTGAGGATCACCTCTTGAATAATAGGACTTCAGAACCTCTGAGTATGAAATGCATTCAATATACTATTGAGTAATTGAAATTTTGTCTTGTATTATTATATATTAGTTTTTTTTTACCCTTGAAAATCCCTGTATCGTTTTTTCGGATTTTTTTTTTGCCTGGTGATTTTTAGGAAATATTTGTCTGGAAATAGACAATTGTAACAGAACGTTATCCTCGATACAGCTTGCGAGAAGGTTAAATTTTGTCCTTTATCAGGACTAAACACAGGGTGCCTGTTTTTCCTTTATTATTACATACTACAGGACGTTGAATTTAGCCCGGTTATTACAACAACAAAAACGTGGATAGTGACAAAGCTATCCAACAAAGCTATCAGAATTGCATAAATATTTAAATAGATTGATTGATATATCGTGAAATAAATTTGCTTTCTATATACCATACATTGATACTTCATTCACATTTGATAATTAGAAATATGCGCACGCATTCGCTGTTAAAGTAAATTTTTTTGAAATCTTCTTTCATTAGAACTATTACGGAAACATTTACCGTAAGACATTAAAGCTCAATTTTAGTCATTTCGCTGAGATCGTCTTGAGGTGCACAACCACGGTATCGCACAACTTTCTACAAGAATATTTGTAACGATGCCACCCCGCGATCCGAGTTGTGACGAGAAACTACCGTAGAGTTTGTAATATACAGTACCTGTTCTCGTGCTCCGGTAAGAGCTATTGTGTTGAAGTACCTGCCTTCACTGTGCCCTGGTTACTGCCTCTGAATGACGAGAGACTAAGTGTTCAGCCTCGTTGTTCTCGTCGTCTGATAACACGGGGGCAATTTCAATACGTTCTTATCATCGCTACGATAGCTAAAAAGAGACCGGTTTGTGGCTAACACGCGGATAATATCTGTGGAGCAAGTGGCTGTGTAACGCGTGCCTTAGAAGTAACCGACTTTTTAATTTTACTAACAGAACAAAAATATTTACGACAGGATGTTAAAAGTTGTTATATTCGTAAGAGGAATGTTCTATAGCTTTCAATAACTTTGTACCCCACTTACTCATCAACAGGAAAACTGCTTTTTGCCTCGGTTTTAAGCCCACAATTTTTCATCGTATTTTGCAACAGAGTAGAAGAAAGAATGAGATTTTTGCAAGTCTACACAAGAACATATAAACAACAACTGCAACGTGATTACAGAATTAATTTCAATACAAAAACCAGTTCGTCTGAAAACTTAATTTAATTGCATTATCAATGTATTTCAGACACTGGTAAAGTTAATGATACAAGACGATGTAGAAAACTAAAATCAGTTTGAATTTAATCTATAATCGACCGAGTACCTGCAGATAATTTCAAAATCTTCCCCAGAAAACTTTTTAACTCAATTATCCATCTCTCAGTTGTCCTTAAAACGCATTCTAGAAAAGGAATTGATGTTATACGTTTTCAAAATTTAATTAACCCAACAGATATTGCTTTATGATCAGTATCAGCGTCTAAATTATTTTGAATCTTTTTTCCGTCATTGCGGCGATGCCTTTTTCACAGAAAATGTCATCTTTTCTGATGAAGCTCGCCTTCACTTGTTTGACCATGTGAATAGAAGGCCATAATTTGGAGCAAAGAATATCCACTAGAAATTTTAGAAAGAATGCTGTACTCTCTAATTTGTGTGGCGGTATAGTACGGAATGCATCTTCAACTATGCTTGCTCTTTACTTTATTTTAAATTGTGGCGCAATGAAAAGAGTTACTAGTGAAAGATACCGAACTGTGATATAAGTTTCTTATTCCATAAATTGAGAGGCAGGATGAGCACAATACTTAGTTTCAATAGGATGGAGCAGCAGCTCTACCGGCAAGAGCAACAATGCTATTGTTAAGATGGGGCTTTCTAAATCATTTGATTTGACGACCTGGTTACATCTCATGGGACCTCTCGTTCTCTAGATTTATCCCCGTCTAATGTTTTCTCAGAGGGCTTATACGAGTCGAGAATTTACGTAATAAAATCAACAAATTTATTGGAGCTTGATGACAATGTTCATTTTGAAATAGCTCAACTCTTGTCGGATACATCCTAGAGTGTTGTGGAAACGACGAAGGAAAGAGATCTATGTAGTAAAAAAAAAAACATCGGGCATCATTTAATTGACAATACTTTCAATCCAAGATGTAAATGTGCAATAAAAATGTTGTTATTTCGAATAAAAACCAGCTTCAATATCTTAGGACTTCGTTTTATAAGCAAATTAAAGGGTCAGCTACTTCTGTCTTACTCTGTATACATGAATTACAGCGTTGAATCACATACCTTAGCAATCCAAAATATACAATCGAAAACAAAAATGCCTAGTGATTTTTATTTTATTGCATTTGCACGCGCTCATAGTATACCCGATGCTCATTTATTTTGACGTGTCCTGCTGCAGGAGCGGACGTGATGCTGGGTGTGGAAATGGCGTCAACGGGCGAAGTGGCGTGTTTTGGGGAGAACAGATTTGAGGCGTACCTCAAGGCAATCATCAGCACGGGCTTCGTGCTGCCAGAGCGGTCCATTCTGCTGTCCATCGGCAGCTACAACGTGAGTCGCAACTTTGTACTAAGGGGCAGTTTTGCGTGACAGCATGTTGTTTCTTAGTTTGTTAGTATAGGTGGAGTAACTAGTAATATATTCTAGCAAAAAATAACAGAAACAGTAGTTCATAATACGAGCAATAGCAATATTTGCAACCATTTTACACAACGGTAAGAATGTGGGGTAATAGTCGGATGAATTTGGTGTTCATTGTGCGTGCTTCTGTAGCAATTTGGGTATTGCTGAATGTAATGTAATAAAGATTTCTCTGTCAGATATGAGGCAAACACTGACATCAAAACCATGAAATAGGAGAGACATAGGAGCTCCCGGTGTCTTCAGTTGTACCCTCGTACTAGGTGGAGCGATTGAACGCAGCTACCTGCGTGCTACAAGGATGCTATATAAGCCTATATTTTTCTTTCACCACATGTACACAGGGTTCTGTGCATAGTCGAGTATAATAACAATCATGCGAAGAATGCCTCGTGACTAGGGCTTCGTATCTTTTCAGGTCGAGAAGATGATGTAACTTTTCCACGCCTTCTTTTTTATTTACGGGTGAATTGTAAGCTGATATTCCTTTATGACGAATCAGGTGCGCAAGAGATGGCGTAGGACAGAGAGAAGAGAAGTATGTCATATTTTCTTTCGCTACTGTTAAGAAAGTCAATACTCGAGGAAAATCCAACGACAGAAGTTCATAGTTGGTAGAAAAAACTGTTTGAGAATCAGTAAGGCTTATCTCGCACCTGATAACTTCGAAGTTGACCGACTTTATTTTGTGTTGGCGCGAACATTCGTCACAGCTGCCGACCTTTTAACTCAACAGCGATCTTTCTGACCCCATTTAAACTCAGAGGAGGCCACATTTACTCTCAGATGACCCCGTCAAAAGGGAAGCTCAAGCTCTGGTTTGGTCTACATCAACATGAGACTTGCAAGAGAATTTCAAACCTTAATACATCACTTTTTTTGCAGTACTCGGGTCTATACTGTACATCTGGTCATGATTGGGGACAGAAAATAGAAGTATGCAATCATGGAATTCGGTTACCTCTATGTATCACGGCGTTAAGTATCAAGTTGAGGGTTCCACAATGTCTCTGCCTCTTGTATTTGCGCTTTTAATCTGTTGTGAGAGCGAAGTACGCTGCCATATATTGTATTTGGGTAATTTTGAACTGTACATCGTTATAAGACGGGAATTATGCTTTGTTTTCCTCCAGCACAAAGTGGAGCTGCTGCGCTCCGTACGAGCTCTGTCAGAGATGGGATACAAGTTGTACGGCTCCACCGGCACAGCTGACTTCTACGGCACACACGGCATCGAGGTGAGTCTTTTACGGTACGCTTGGTATTCCAGGAAGTCATCCATGGCACCCACGCAAGCGAGAGTGATCTCACGCATCCATGGTATTCACGTGAGTATCCATGCGACATACAGGTGAGTCACCCATGAGGTATCCAGGTAGTCAGCAATGATACCCACGACGCCGTGAGTGATCCATGGCCACCACTGGCCAATTTAATATCATATTATCAATGTCTACCAGACACAGGTAAATTTAATGGTAAAAGACGACATAGAAGACTAAAATCATTAAAAGACCAAAATCCGTGAAATGTACGGTCCATCACCTCCCACGCGGTAATGTGAGTCAGCCCTCACAGCAAGAGGGTGTCAAGGCAACTTCGCACCTCGCTAGCACGATTGGATAGCCCACCACGCGGCGCCTGCCTAGCGCATGACCTGGTGACGCTCTGGGTTGCTTGAACGCTGTGACAGCAGCTGACTGAGATGCCTCGCGCCTTATCTTTCTCTTCCTTGCTTGGCACCTCCGATGCCGCACTTGTTGCTTTTATTATCCTCGCAAGTATGGTAGTGCATTCAACTCTCACATGCTTCGTGACGCCATTATTTTATGATTTAATCCTGAAATGTTTTCACCTTCGGAGTTTTTGACACAACTTCCATTAATCGTGCGAACATAAAATTGTTTCTAGGTAATTTAGACGCTGCATCCTCTCAGTCATATCTGTTTAAAGTGGCCCGGTGCTAGCGTCATATTTACAGGTGGTAGTAATTAATGCACGTAATCTTGTACCGCTCTTGCAATCCAGCTCTCGCGTGTTGGCGTTTTGTCGCACCCGAGTCCGCTTATTGGGTTTGAAAGCTCACCCACTCAAGCTCACCCACTCAAGCTCACCCACTCAAGCTCACCCACTCAAGCTCACCCACTCAAGCTCACCCACTCAAGCTCACCCACTCAAGCTCACCCACTCAAGCTCACCCACTCAAGCTCACCCACTCAAGCTCACCCACTCAAGCTCACCCACTCAAGCTCACCCACTCAAGCTCACCCACTCAAGCTCACCCACTCAAGCTCACCCACTCAAGCTCACCCACTCAAGCTCACCCACTCAAGCTCACCCACTCAAGCTCACCCACTCAAGCTCACCCACTCAAGCTCACCCACTCAAGCTCACCCACTCAAGCTCACCCACTCAAGCTCACCCACTCAAGCTCACCCACTCAAGCTCACCCACTCAAGCTCACCCACTCAAGCTCACCCACTCAAGCTCACCCACTCAAGCTCACCCACTCAAGCTCACCCACTCAAGCTCACCCACTCAAGCTCACCCACTCAAGCTCACCCACTCAAGCTCACCCACTCAAGCTCACCCACTCAAGCTCACCCACTCAAGCTCACCCACTCAAGCTCACCCACTCAAGCTCACCCGCTCTGCGTTTGCTCGTTCTGCGTTTGCCCATTATGCGTTTGCCTATTATGCGTTTGCCCATTATGCGTTTGCTCATTTTGCGTTTGCTCATTTTGCGTTTGCCCATTATTCGTTTGCCCATTATGCGTTTGCCCATTATGCGTTTGCCCATTATGCGTTTGTCCATTATGCGTTTGCTCATTTTGCGTTTGCTCATTTTTCGTTTGCCCATTAAGCGTTTGCCCATTAAGCGTTTGCCCATTTACCGTTTGCTCATTTTGCGTTTGCTCATTTTGCGTTTGCTCATTTTGCGTTTGCTCATTTTGCGTTTGCTCATTTTGCGTTTGCTCAATTTGCGTTTGCTCAATTTGCGTTTGCTCATTTTGCGTTTGCTCATTTTGCGTTTGCTCATTTTGCGTTTGCTCATTTTGCGTTTGCTCATTTTGCGTTTGCTCATTTTGCGTTTGCTCATTTTGCGTTCTCTCAGCCTGCCTTGGGTTTTTAGATATTTATTTTCCTTTGTTGCCCTTCGCTCTGTCAGCTGCAAACAACCATTGTATTTATTGAAATTTGGGCTTGAAAGGGGAAGATGTGAGGTCCAGAGCTGGAGCTTAGATAGGTCTTTCTTTTTTCTTCAGTACCTTATGTTTTTATTTCACCATGAATCACCTTTTTATCGGCTCACGTCTCTTTTTTTTTAACAATTAATACTTCCTCCTCCAACGTGTTACCTTGCTCCGAGAACTATTTTCAATCTTGCTCTTTCTAAGCGTAAGGTATGGGAACAAACGTTGTGCACAAATTTCTCATTTAAGTCCACTCAAAATGGTACCTCTCTCCTGTCTCTCTTGAGAACACTTTTTTTGTGCTTAGGGAGGCTTAAACTAACTTAATATATCTAATCTAACCACATTGTTTCATTGATAAACTTGTCGCAATATCATGTTGTGAGAACGTTCATTAACTATTCATTATACATGTTTGTTCGTATTCGTTGGTAGCATGTATGTTATTGCCGTACCTATGATTGTGTTCGCTGTCTAAATAAAATGAATTCATTTATTTTTCAAGTTTGTATGCTCTCTACCTCATCCGATACTTACCTCACTCTGTGCTCTGGGTTCAGAATATTGATACAACGTCGTTTCAATGATGATCATAACTGTTATTGTCAGGTTTGTACATTTCAGAGTACCTGCTTAACTTAAATGCCGTACTCATGCGCAAAGACTTGCATGGTCTGAAGTGTGGGTCTAAATGCCTAAATTTTCTTACTGTCTTTTTAGGTGTGATGGGATGAATGAAGAATTTATTGGAAGTGTAGAGATTTATGATAATACCAAGTTGAATTCCGGAAATTTAAAGTTTCTTCGGGAACAAAACGTAGGAATAGGGGTAAAAGACTTCATACCAATTGAAAATGAACATCAGATAATTCGAAACAGTAAATTTTTAAAATAAGAGGGTTTTAAAATCTTTAAATTGGATTATGATTGTAATCTCCGTGCAAAATTAATTGAGGTAATACTTAAGAACGGAACTCTGGTCCGTGAAGTGTGCGTAATTTAATCGTCGTGTAGTGAGCTTGCGCATATTCAGAACTCAATTAGACCATCCGTGTCCCGTAGGGTCATGATGTTTCTGCAACTAATTTTTGATTCAGAAGTTGATTACTGATCACCCTTTTCCCAAGGGGAAAAATATTGCAAGATTGATTTAAAATATTTATTTAAAAAACTCGCTGATGAATCAATAGGAAAGATCTTTGGTAAAGTGAATATTTGTTCCAGACTGTATCCACGATGCAGAGTTTAGAATTGAAACGAGTATTAGTTGGACTAAAACATTTATTACCCGAAATTAAATAGTAAAACTTTGAGTTGCGTGTAGTAAGAAAAAGAATTAGAATTTTTCTTTGCTCATTGCATAATGTTGAAAAAAGATATATTCTGTCCAATGCTATTGCTAAAATGCACAGCGTGGACGGGAACACCCATACAGCCAAGCATACAAATGAGATTTAATTAAAAATCAGAGCAGTGTCTCTGAAGGTTTTCTTCAGTACGGCGCACAAAGGCGTTTTAAGGTCGATTCACAGCAGTACATTGCACCCTCAGTTCTACTCACAACGGAGATCAATTACTACCACTAAGCGAATTCGTACCGTGAAATCACAGCACATATTGACAGCGTACATTGCCATAAAACACGATTTGTAAGTAATGGTTAGTACTGTCCGGCCGCCCTCTGCTGTTTGGTGTCGCTCAGTGGAATTATCTGACAAAATTATCACAGAATTACATTATACGCTGTTACAATTACATTACAATTTATTACACGCTGACACGATGCAGAAAAACTGCTGTAAACGTGGACACAGTGTTCATATCGCCGCATTGATGTTGCCGCGACTGCTGTAGTATTGCACTGATTTGTAATAGGTAACCAGAGTTTTATAAATATTTTAGATTGTTTTTAAATGCTTATTCCATGGCGTGTCAGAAGTATAACTAAGGACTATTTTAACACCCGATGTCAGTACCCGACAACGTCCGGGAACCCGACTTCTCAATGAAGAAGTCGGTGCGCGGGACCTCGCGGCGGTAGGGTTGCGTTGGGTTAAGTTGCCCACCTCCATTTTTCATGCATTTCGGCTTTAAGCGAATGCTTTAAATTCTGCTTCATTCAGCAACTTTGAAACGACTCCTAAATCTTCTCCTATTTCATATCTTCGTAATTCTCTCAGGAAGAGACAACTTTTGTATCTCTGGAAATAATCGCATCCATGGAGAAGATGTAAATTCAAGAGCTGAAGGTTGACTGGACCTTCCTTTGATTAAAATAGGGAAAGGTTTTGTCGGACTACGGACTATCCTTTTTTTAGATTCGGTGTTGCTCGTTTTTTAGCACTTTTTCTTCGGCGTTTAACTAATTCCACAAATTTCTTTCAAATTTGTTCTTTCTATGTAGGTGAAAATTTGGAAGGCCTTCTTTTTACTGAACTAAAATTGTTTATTTTTGTTTTGTGGACCATCGTTTTTAGGTTCACTGGTGTCCCATTCTTCAGTGCCTATTACTTTTTTTTAATTTTATTTTCCATCATAAAATTCCTCCTCAACTTACTATTAACACACTAAATGGTGTCCTACTCTTTCCTTTAATGAGAACACCTTTGTTGAGGTTAGGAAGACCTAAACTAACTTACTATTTATCTCTTACTCCGTAATTCTTCCTATTTCAAGTGAGTAATATTCAAATCTGTCATCTCTCATACTTTCCTTTGTATTCATAATTTCTTGCGTACTTTGAGTTCCTAAATTGCGGAACGGTTGAGTAGCTTTAAAATCAACTCATTTTTGAAAACGAGTTAAGCACGAGTAGAACTTTTCATACTCGATCTGGAAGAATTTAGCTCACTTCTGTTTTAAGATATGCCAAATCTTAAAAATTAACAAGGTTTAAAAATGAAAGGCGTTAATTCAAAATTTGAGTATATATTTATCAATTTACATATTCTACATTTTTCTCCCTATTCTCAAGGTAAAACTGCTAGTAAATTTTATATTCTGAATATTGCTGTCCGTATAACAATCCTTCAATTTACTTGCTAAAGTTACGTTGCAGACTAACATGAAGAAACAAGAAAGTAGCTTCCTCTTCTGTCGCTGCAATTCCTAAAATTCCAGTGCTTAGAATGCGTACATGAAGTTGCTGATGTTTATTTTTTCGATTCAATCTGCTAAAGAAAATACGTTAATCAGGAATTTCTGGAACAAATGTAGTTTTTTACCGCATTTCCCACATGAAATAAGTAATAACAACAATAAAAATGATTCAAATCATTTTTTCATAGCCTATTCTTTTTCAAAACATAGAAATACGTTAACTTAGAATCGTAACAACGTTTAAACAAGAGAGAATTAACTTAACATGGTAAATATTAAATTTAAAATCTCTTCTATTACCTACTCTATTTACATAAATAGGTTAGCTTTACTATCTACAAGGTAACCGGCACTTTGTTGAACAAACTTCGACGCGAGGTTGGGACCGTTGAATTGAACGTTTTAATTAAAAACTGCGAAATCGAAATTGCTTCGTTGAAGAGTTACAAAAATTTGAAATTTTCACATGGCCACCAGGGTCTCCTGAAATTAAGCCAGCCCCTAGATTTCTACTTCAGGAGACATATGATGAGTTTAGTGTACGAAACACAGGCTCATTCCGGAGAAAACCTTATCTATATAATTGTTGAAGCCTCTCCGTAAGGTTACTTGAAACTCCTGGTATCTCCGATCGTGTCCAGCAGTGCACCGGCGTTTGAACGCCTGCATCGCAACTGATGAGCGTCATGTTGAACATGTTTTTTAAATACCTCACCTAATTAAAAAATCTATTTGTTCTGCTCATAATAATCTTTGCTCTCATTCTGTTTCATGGGCTCATGATCCCCTCAGGAAGATAAAACTATGGTCTTTATAAAAATTAGTGCTCATTGGGGTCCTGAGCTGAGTGAGGTCCTGAGCTGAGTGTTAGGTTTGCTTTCATTTAGTGCGTGTAAAATATTTTTTGTTTTGTTAAAGACCATATTTTCTCAGTTCAATCCTGTCTCGTTTTTCAGCACCTACTACTTTTTTCTTCAATTTTATCTTGTTTCAAAAACATCTTTTTCAACTTGCTGTTTCGATGCACCTTGTGAACAGATTCCACCTTCCCTTAACTTCATACTAAATGGTGCCTCCCTTCTTCCTCTCTCAGAACATTTAGGTTGTGGTAAGGGAAGCTAAAACTAAATTATAATCAATTAATCATTGTGTTCATACTAAAAATGGCTCCTAACATCTACATAATATTTCTATGCCACTCTCATAGTACGAATTTTTCTCCAATACGTTTCAAACATCAATTTTCACAACTCTTTAACGAAGCGTTTTCGACCACGCGGTTATTGATTAAAAAGTGTTTATTTCGACTGTCGCAACCTTATGTTGAAGATCGTTCATGAAAGTGTCCACCCTGTTTACTGAAAAATATTAAATATATACTCTCAGCCTGTGAAATATACACCCTGTATACTATCTTATTTAAATATCATTTCAGGAAAATGCAATTAACAATATGTACAAATTTACGTTCCTAAATACACAGGACAATTATCAACTTCGTTTGCTGGTACTCACATTCTCATTTAGATTCAACCGTTACTATTAATGTACTTGGAAGACAGTAACTCATACTTGAAGATTTAACATTGCAAATTCAGTTGCTGTTATTATTTTATATTATTATGAGCTTCTAAATATGCTTCCTGAGCCTCTGAACGAGAGATAACCTCGTCGGTAAATCCGAACCAGACTCAAATTAGGTTCAACATTAAAATTATGGGCATTTCGAAAAGAGTTCCGAACTATCGTTGCCGGTCGGTCGCCTGAATATAGGTCAAAGCCTCCCGAATGTCCTGGTTTACAAGTTATGAAATCAAATGAACGTTGAACATTGTTCTTACGCTGAGTTATTGTAATTTCCCTCAATAGACGTCAATCGAGATTGTCTTCTTTTTTGGATGAATACAAAAATAAACTCTGCATCTAAATGAAAATTGGGTACGTTTCCGTGCAGTTGTGATTGTACAAAGACTCGCAACACACTGACGTTTAATCTTAGTTCGCTGGTAATTGATAAAAAAGTTGGCACAGAGCGACCAAATGGTTGAGTGTTCTTTCAAATATTCTAATGTCTCATGATGCTGAATTACTCTACATTACATACACCAAGAATCTATCGCTCACGGCTCGTGATCTTCAAAAATGCGACTGCCAGCAAATAAACGCATGAAAGAATGTACTTACTGTGAATTAAGAAATTCATGTTCCAGCTGCTCTTCGACGTTACTTATTTACATTAACCGTTCATGTTCTCTCAATACAAAAGAATATTTCGTTTTGTGTAAATTGTAAAATTGGGGCTCTAAATTCCAGTTCTTACATCAATCGTCGTGCAAACTTGGATTGTTTTTACCCTCTTGCTTGCCTTCTGCAAGAACTTCATTGGAGGCTTCTGAATTTTTTCTTTTTCTTTTCTTCTTTTTCTGAATAAAGCCAATTCCTTGATTGTATTTTCGTACGAGATATCTTTATTTGTGTTGCCATTAGACTCAGTTTTGACGCCTTTATAGTTAGAAGTATTAAACTTGTCCTTTATATTTTCACCAATTCATTTTGTCCGTTCTGTGTTATCCGTATTTCCTTCTATTACTGTAGTTTTACTTTCTTTCACTTCCGTTTTAGTGCTAGATGCTGGATCTTTTGTATCCTTCTTCTTCTTTTTCTCCGGTTTGTCATCTGTGCTTGTCGAACCATTAGTTACCGCGTTGTCATTTGCAGCTTTCTCTTCAACTTTAGACTCCTTTTTCTTATCGAGCGCAGCATCGCTCTTTTCTTTTTTCATTTTCTTCGCTTTTTTCTTTAGATTTTCTTCGTTGTTAACTTTGACCTTCTCTGTGGCTGTTTTATCTGCGTTGTCTAATTTGCTCTCCGAGTTCTTTGCCTCGTTGTGCCCTTCCGTCTCGTCTGCGTTTGTTTTCTTCTCGCTTTCAACTGTGGCTTCTCGTTCTCTCTCTAATTTTTTCTTTTCTTTCTTTTCTCTTTTTCTCTTATCGTGTTCGTCCTTGTTTTCTATGCTTTTCTCTTCGTTCATCTTCTTCGTTTTACCACCTATGGCATCTTTCATCTTTTTCTCTTTATTTTCTTTCTTTTTGTCCTCAATTACAGTTTTTGCTTCACTTTCCCTCGTATCTTTTTCTTGTTTATCTGCTTTCTTCTCAACTTCTTCTTTTAGGATTTCTGTGGTCTTTTCCTTCACACTTCCGTGTTTTGTTGTTTCTAGTTTCAGACTTTCAATCACTTGCAGTTTTTCATCTGCGTTCTCTCCTCCTTGCTTCTCTTCTTTCCGTTTCTTCATCTTCACTTCTCGTAATTTTTTCTCCTCGTCTAAGTCATCCTTTTTAGGAGAGTCTTTATCTTCTTCGTTTTTGTTTGACTTTCGTTTCTCCTTTTCGGTCTTTTCCAGCTCATTTCCTTGGCTATATTTTTCCTTCTTCTTTTGCTTCCTTTCATCAGTTTTAACATTTTTTCTCTTTCCCTCATCCTTTTCTGCGACTGTCAATGCTGGGTCAGCTACTTTCTCAGCTAGCTCTTCTCCATTTTTTGCTTTATTACCCGTGGTTACCGAGCCATTTTCTTTATTTTTCATTGTCTGGTCACTCGTTTTTGCAGAGCTATTTTCAACGGCGTTTTTCATCATAGGCTCCGATTTGCTGACGATTCCCTCATGTTTATTTTTGTCTTTTCCATCTGCAACCTTTTCAGCTTCTTTGGTTTTGTGTTTCTTCGACTGTTTCTCCACGCTTTCAGAAGTTTTCACTTGAGAATTTGCTTCAAGCGGGCTTTTTCCTTGACGCGATGCCTGTGTTTTGAGTGGCGATGTCATGACGCTGCTCCGAGTGCCGCTCTCCGCCCACGACTGCACGACAACTCGCACCTTCGCCTCCTGGTCCCGTGTGAGGCCGGCTGGCTCTCCTCCAGGCGCCGGCACCGACTTGCCTACCGCTGCTGTACTCTTCTGAGTCTCTATTTGCGGTGCTTTGATTTTCTTTGTTTCATTGTTTTTCGTAGCGTCACCATTACTAGTTTCTTCGATTTTCTTGGTTTCTTCGATTTTCTTGGTTACTTCGATTTTCTTGGTTGCTTCGATTTTCTTGGGTTCTTCGATTTTCTTAGGTTCTTCGATTTTCTTAGGTTCTTCGATTTTCTTAGGTTCTTCGATTTTCTTAGGTTCTTCGATTTTCTTAGGTTCTTCGATTTTCTTAGGTTCTTCGATTTTCTTAGGTTCTTCGATTATTTTCGTGCCTGTGGATTCCTTATTTTCTGAGATTTTCTTAGTTTTCACGATTTTCGAAATTTCCTCAACTTTATATTCATGGTTGATCAAATTTTCTTCGATTTTCTCAGCACCTTTTGTTTTCGTTTCCTCGATTGTAAGAGGCTTTTCCTTTTTCACTCCTGACGATTTCTTTTTCTTTTCTTTTCGCTTGAACTTTTCAGGCTTCTCTTTAGAATCCTTTTCTTTATTCTCGACACTCACTTTGGGGACCAACTCTGGACTGTTCGTTACGTGCTCGGCAGCAGAGCTGCTTTCCATTTTGGAAATGGTTTTCAAAATGCCAAGCTCGACGGTTTCTCTAGACCCTCTGTGGCCGTCGAGGCGGGGCACAGGCGCTGGAGGAGCGAGGGATTGAGTGAAAGATGAGCTTGATGAATCTGGTCGTAGTTCTGAATTTCTGTGCAGTGACCAGTTGCGAGAAGATGGTCTGATGTTTGCCACTTTGATCTCGAGGTTGTCGGTGAGACTGTGCGTCATGTTGAGCATTCTGTTGAGTCCCTGCATGGTGACCCCCCTTTCCACTCGTGCTCTAGCATGCAACTCATTTAGCGGCCCCGAATCAGTTGGTGGGTTTGCTATTAGCTCATCTTTGAGCAGCTCCAACATGTTGGTAGCAAAACTCACGTACTTGTACGCTTGTGGGTGTGCCTCAAACTTGTTAGAATATTCAGCCATTTTAAGGAAGTGCTCCGCCAGAAGCGTCAGAAGTTTCTCTGTTCTGAAATCGTTCAGGGTTTGCACCTTGATATTCAAGTCCACAAGCTTATCGGTTTTTCTTAGTGTGACGGTGCCTCTGCCACTCCCATCAGCCCGCTTTGCCCGGTCGTGGAGTCGCGCCCTTTCTTCCATGAGTACCTCCTGTCAAGATAGAATGAGTTATTGTGGGTTTTCGTTTATTCAATTTTTAATTTCCAATCTACTGTTGCTTCACTTTTGAAAAAATTTACGAACATTTTCTGATTTTTTTTTAATTTTGGTGTCGATATGAAACGCGATTCTGATTCACCTTTTTTCTGTGGACGAAAAACACTTTCGTAGAACAAAACCTGACCCATGTGCTCTATAATTACAGCAATATATATGTTAACATTTTTTTCTGATCCTAAATTCCGCTTACTTTACAGTGATAGTCGATTAACTCCTTCGTGATCTGCACTAAAAAATTGCTACTTTTCATTTAAGAAAATCAGAAATATATACCCCGCCTCCTAACAATTTCTGCGTTTGAATGCTCTAGAAGCTTTTTTATGCACATTCTAACTGAATGCACTACTTTATGTCGATTATGGCGTGAATTTTAAGTTTAGTACAAATATCTGGGTAAATGCTCATAAATAATTTGCCTCAATGTTATTCTTTTTTCACAACTGAACTCATTTCTAAGCGATAACTTTTACTTAATTTCAGCCATTGTGATTTTGGTGAATCTCCTCAGAAGGATTCAACCATTGCATCTACTGGAATTAGCGCTCCCAGAAAATGGATGTGAGGCCGCGAGCTAAAGGTTAGGTACGCTTTAATTTTTTTGAAATAGACGAGTTTTTCTTTTTGTTGCAGATTGTCAGGCTATTGTCGAAGATGCCGACTTGTGCCTATGTAATTTAATAGGAGGGAAAATAATTCTCCTCGCATAACTAAACTCTCGTATCACAGATACTTGAGAAGCATATATCCGTCTCAGATTTGAAAATTTCAACAGCTCGATTTTTATATCGGCTCAAATTTCACAGCTCGAATTTCATTTCGGCTCTAACTTTCTAAGCCTGTATTACCAGCGCGAAAAACTTAGCTTGATTCGTCTCGACTCAAATTTCGAAAGCTTGAAAAACCAGCTCAAATCTTCTAACCTGGTAACCAGATCGGTCTGCAAAAATTGCCGAATAATACTTGCAACTTGGAAACTGTTGAAAAGCCCTCGCCTTAATAAAATAAATACTCAGCAACTGACTTCTCTCATATCCCTGAAAAATCAGGAAGATTCTCCGGAATAAAAGCTTTGGAACTTACGGCCCTCAGAACCCAAAAATAGGGAAACAACTTTTGGCGCCCAAGAGGATACAGCCAAACTAAAATATCCAACAAGTGGCGCCCGAACAGGGACTGCCATACGAAATATTTAACAAAGTGGCGCCCGAACTCAGCGACCCGAACTCTGGAAAGCTGCATCTAAAGAAGGACTTTGAATCATGAAAACCCAAGAAAAATAACAAAAATAAAGGAACTTCGACTTCCTGAAGCAAAAGAAAAATTTCAAAATGGATTGCGTCCAACGTGCCCGAGAGTACATGACTGCCCTAGGCCTCACTCCGGAGCAACCAGACTACCGTGAAACCTTCCTTCAAAGAATAAGAATTCTGGAGGAAGCTGAAGAACGAGAACGAGCACTAGAAAGAGAAGAACGAGAACGAGAACGAGAAAGAGAACGAGAGAGAGAAAGAGAACGAGAGCATGAAATCCAGCTCCAACAACTCAACCAGCAAAGGGCACCAGAAGCCAGACGGGTCAAAATACCCGTTATCGCTGCTTTTAACCCTGAACAAGAGGGGATCCAAGAATTCATGCAGCGTTTCGAGAGTCACAGCAACGCACTCGAATACACGGAATTTGAGGCTGTTCTCGCACTAGAAAATCTAGTAACGGCTAAGGAAAGAAGACTCATCCAGACATTGGCCGCTGTCGACCGTTACCAATTTAGGGAAATCAAAAATCTACTACTGGAATCCCACAAGATAACCCCCGCTAAACTGCGCAGTAACTACTATGAACTGAAGCCTGAGGAAGGAGACAACATGAGTCGATACATCCGGAGATTGGAACAAGCGCTTAACGCATGGCTCACCGGAAGCCAAGTAGAAGAAAACTACGACCAATTGAAAAATTTCATGCTTATGGATAGGGTCTACTCCAGTCTACCGTCTCACCTTGCTACTCAACTCAAGGACAGAAGCGGTAACACCTTAGCGCCCCTCAGGGGGATACAACTATTGTATCTATGGGAATTGGCGCTCCCAGGGGGACTATGTATGGGCCTGAGCTAAAGGTTAGGTAGGCTTCCTTTTTGTTGTAATAAAATAGTGTTTTTTTTTTTTTGTTACGGACCATCTTTTTTCGGTTCACTGCTGTCCTGTTTTTCAGCACCTACTACTTTCTTCTTCAACTTTTTTCTTGTTTCATGAACTTCTTTCCTAGCTTACTGTTTCTGTGCACTTTGTGCATAGATTCCGCGTTCCCTCAACTCCATACTAAATGGTGCCTTCCTCTTTCCTCTCTTGGAACATCTTTGTCGTGGTTAAGGGAGGCTTAAACTTTCTTATATAATAATAATAATAATAATAATAACACCTTAGCGACTCTAGCTGAACAAGGGGACAAATTTCTACAAGCCCGACCCAATACAACTCTCCAGAAACTGTGTGAGAACCGTCTGTCGAATAACAAAAACGAAGGTCAAGAATCTTCAATGGGAAAACCTTCCAAAAGTTCTCAAGTGAATCGATTTTCCAACACCACAACCGGAAATTATCGACCTTCACCTCCTCAGAACCTAAATTTCAACTATCGACCTCCTCAGAACCGAATTCCCCAGTATCAACCTGCACCGCCTCAGAATCAGAATTTCCAGCATAGGCCAAGGACAACTGGACCAGCTCACGTAGAAGGCAGACCCAACTACTTTAACCGTCCGCCAATCAACTGGAGAACATTCTTCTGTAATCACCATGGAGAAAATCCAACTCATTCTAGCGCGGAGTGTCAAGTACTTAACCCGCAATCTCAGCAAAATACCTCTTCCCGAATGAAAGAGGTGCGGCACAACCTACTGCCCACATAAATTATATCGAAGAGGAGTCCCCAGGATATACCCTGCCACCCGTCGAATGCAATCATGCTGCGGTAATTTCGAATACAACCGAAGTACTATTAGGAGAATTAAAAAAGTGCCTTGTAATTTCGCGAGAGGAAAAATAATTCTCTCACAAATAATCGAACTGGCGTATCACAGATACTTGCGAACCATATATCCATCTCAGATTTCAAAATTTCAACAGCTCGAATTTCATTTCGGCTCTTAACTTTCGAAGCCTGTATTACCAGCGCGAAAAACTCCTGAGCTTGCCTTCGTCTCGACTCAAATTTCGAAAGCTTGAAAAACCAGCTCAAATCTTCAAACCTTGTAACCAGATCGGACTCCGAAAATTACTGAATAATATTCGCAACTTGGAAACTGTTGAAAAGCCCTCGCCTTAATAAAATAAATACTCAGCAACTGACTTCTCTCATATCCCTGAAAAATCAGGAAGATTCTCCGGAATAAAAGCCTTGGAACTTACGGCCCTCAGAACCCTAAAATAGGGAAACTATCCAACTTTTGGCGCCCAAGAGGATACAGCCAAACTAAAATATCCAACAATTTGGCGCCCGAACTAAGGGACTGCCATACGAAATATTTAACACAGACCATACTTTAAGTTCACAAGTAGCATTTTTTAGCCCCTTTTATTTCGTCTTCATCTTTCGATAAATTCCTTTCAGTCTAACTGCTCCTGGGCACATCTTTTGAAGGCACACCATGCGCATAGATTCCTAGTTTCTTTTGTTCCACACCAGATAGTGTCTTCCTCCTTCCTAACCTGAGAATACGCTTAAATTAACTTATGTAATCAAATTATTGTAAAAAACATTTTCCTAGTTTGGAGGTCTCAAAGTTTAATGTTACCTGGAGCTTCTTGTGTTCTTCCGAATATTCTTCTTTGTCCTCGCCAAATTCATAACCTGGGGGGTCCGTGTCGAACTCGGGCCGAGATTCGTCCTGTGACGATCAAAACGAAAAATAAACTTAAGCCTCTGTCCTCCGCAATAGAAAATCGCAAATCTCCATTTCTCAGCCTGAGTAAACTTAAATCATCGAATAGCCACGTGGAAAGTAAGAACAGTATTCAACTCGTGGAGCTCGAGCTAAAAATTTAATGTCCATGCAAGTTTGAAAATTGGCCGATATACATTTCTGTAGTTTTGATTCAAATAGGAAGAGTCGGAGTTTAATGGGAAGAGCCAATTAACTGATCCATGATGTGATATTGCAGTCCTTCTTTCGAAACTGTGAATTAGACTGCTTGAAAATGAAACATGAGATGTTAGCGCAACACCATCTTAGCCGAATAATCATTTTTCCTATTCGTAGAGATTTAACAGTCCAGAAAGGGCTAAGTATAAAATCTAAGGAGCATCCTCACCTCCACTCCCAGCATCAGATTTGGATGTAGAGTAGCCAGAGACATTTTCTTGTGTTTGATGAGATTGTAGAGTTCAGCGATGTTGAGCCGCGGATAGAAGTCCTTGGACGTTTGCAGTCTCTTCAAGGTGTGCATCATGTATACAGGCAAGTTTTCAGCGATTCTCTGAACACATTCCTGCACGAAATGAACGAAAATGATTGTTATGAAGCAACAATTTTTTATTCATAATACTGGTTTCAGTTCCATTCCAACTCCTCATACATGCTTGCATCACACACGGCCGACATTATTAGCGCAGAGTTGTTTCCTCATCATAGGTTTCCTCGTTCATGCAAGTAAAGGCGGCCATCCTAAAGCATCGGGATACATTGAACAATTTACGAATTGTGCGCATTAGAAATCTTTCATTTTTTATTATATGCTACATAGAAAATGCACATGAAACCAATTCATCTATAATTGTGATAGATACGGCCAGAGATAAAGAAAATAATCACAGGAGACACCAAGCTCTCGACATAAGTCTGTAGCCGTCATAATTCAAATGTTGACCAAATTCCAATGGTAATCCTCCTTTCACGTGGCCATCTCTGACGTGCTCTAACCTCAGAAGGAACACAACTTACTCGAGTTAAAGATAGGCTCTAAGGACCAAACGATGAAGTGTTCTTGCTTCTCGACCCGCTGTGGCGGTTGCACTTTGACCTTCCCTGAGCCATCAAGCGAATCTTTAAGCTTTGAACACTCTCAGTTGAGGACGAAATATGAAAATTTGCTGAAAATTTCGCTCCCAGCAGTGGTAGTTTAAAGCTAAGTATCACGTCTTGTCTGTCTGGTCACTTGGCGAATTCTGGTCCTTGAGGCTAGTTACTGAAGTAAGTAATTACTGCAGTCAAATCCAACGACCGCGCGAACTGATATAAATAATATTTACTCATCTTCCTTAAGCATGAGTTTCTCATATGTCTCTTAAGAATTAATTTTTACACTCTTTACTTCACACAGTTCATAGGAATATGCTATCAACGAAATAGTTGAAGGGATTTGTGAATCATGTCGCAAATTGTTCGTAGTTCCCTTAGTTCTGCAAACCTTTATGGTATTCTTACGAGAGTATAATTCATGTCTTTATCTAAAACTTTAGGTCTCTCAAAAATTATTGAACATATAAAAATATGCTTTTGTTAAATAACAGAGCATGTTCGTAACTTTTCAGAGCCCAATTTATTTCTACGATATGGTTATTCTGGGAATCTCGAAGCATTCAAAATTATCTGTGGTGTAACATCCCCAGTACAAAATTGGCTTAATTATACATAATTGATATATATGTGTATATATATAACTTGTACAAACATTGTCGATTGTTGTGATGAACGTCCTAGTTATACAAAAGTAGAGCACCTGACAGAAGGATGACGTGACCTGTACTAGAAATTGACATCGTCAATGAGAAATGGAGTTGTAGGTGATGTAGGAGGGCAAGTTGAGCTGACAAAAGCTTGATGCTTAGTTTCTTACCTGTACCACGCGAATGCTTTTTTCTTTCATGTTGTCGAGGAGGTTAACTTTTCTGATGAAGTAGTGAGGCAAGTGACGTTCTGACAAACACTTAGACAGAGTCTTGAGGTATTCTTTGACCCTCATGGCGAGTTGATCCTCTTGCCAGTCTCTGCAAACAAGAAAATTACCGCAATAGTTTCTTCCCCATACTTTCGTTCTTTGATATCGCGTGTATAAGACCCTAGCTTAAACTGGAGTTTTTTATTTTTTAATCCTGGAAAGACGGAGGCACTTCAGTGCCTGAATATCATATATTGTATGGAAGTGTCCCAAATCTTGACGTGTTTTTTTTTGTCAATATTGTTGTACGAGCGCAAATTTAACTTGGTCTCGACCTAGGTATGCTAACCTCAACATCGACCTTAGACAACGGGTAGAAAATGTAGATATGATCCGAGCATACTGACTAAACCACATATGAAGAGGTATTGGATCTCGCTAGAAGCAATTGAATACCGCCAGAAGAGAAGCAAGCCAATGCAATTTGAAATTTTGAATTAACTATCACTAGGCTCTCAAGGTTTTTAAATTGGTGTCCTTGGAAGCCAAAGTTCTTCAATTTGGTCGTTGTAACCGAATTATAATTGAATAAACAACTGCGTTTGAAAATTTTAGCTGAAAAATGCATTCGGGTAACTACGAAGCTAAGCGAAAAGTGTCTAGTTTATTATTATTAGCGGAATGCCTTGCTCACCTCGCAATGGTTCATAACACGTGATGTTCAGAATGCAAGATATTGTTTTGGTCCGAAGTAGACCACGAACATAGTCACATTTGTGTATAATAAGTACACCGTGACCTTTGTTGACATGTTATTATTTTCCGTACTCGTTGACTTATAGTAGTTTCAATGTGTTGACTGAAAGCTGTTTAAGTCGCATTTGTCTCCATTAATGGCTGACCTATAGCTTTCTCATGTCACTGACCTGTAGTTGCGCTCACACATGTCGAAGAGGACGTAGCGTAGATGGTGTGGTTTGAGTGTTCTACTTTCCTTCTCATCCAAATGGTCGCGCAGAAGGAGCTGGATCAACAACAATAGCCGAATCTGAAAACAAGGGTTTCATTAATTATTCTATTTATACCTTATTCATGTTTTTCCAAACATGTTTGTTGCGTGCCACCTATTTGTTCAGCTACAAACAGACGTTCGACTTAACTTCGAAGAGACCTGAAATGCACAAGTTACTTGACGCATGATTCGGATAAAACGGGCGTTCAGGAATGCGTGTCGTTTGTAACTTGTAGACGTGTTTCACTAAGTCGTGGAGTTTTGGACTCCCAGACTCAGCACCAACAGCACTGCACTATGCTAAGTTAGTTACGGATTTTATTACCAAATAGCACTACACATGATCTTCTCGAGACTAAGCTTCGAGAGTATCGTGATCCGACATCGACTGCTTACTTATGAAGACATTTAGAATTAGTAATACACAATCGCTGCTCTAAGGTGCATCCTTTAGTTGTCCTTCATTATATTGACATTAAAGATGATGCTTCCCATCCTCAATTTCTACGCCAGTTTTAATTAATATTGAAAGAAGTTCATTTCAACACAACACATCCAAATCTTTATATCTGTCTCTGAAATGTAATATCATTTGCATTATTTCGGTTTGAACTTGAAATTGAGTGCAATTTACGTATTATTTCTTTGCCAGGGTTTAGTGCTTAACTTTACGTACTTTTTCCAGAAACATGAATTGCCTGACTCATCGCAAGCCGGTACCTGAGATAGGCAATAATATCTCAGTATACGACTTTTGTTATTGCGGTGTTTCAGATGTGGTTACAGTGGCCTAGTGTTTAAATTAGAGCGCGAGTGCCTTTTACTGAAACGGTACCAGCGATGTCGATTCCCGGCAATGTCAGCCTGGTAAATCTCCATGTTAGAAAAAATGAGAACTTAGCCACAATTTTACACTACACCCAGGTGTTGGAAATGGATACAGGTTTGACGGGGATTGAATGTCAACGCATCCTGGTGTTAGCTATATGTCATTTGGGAGATCAACGGGTAAGATGATATGTATCATGCTTGATTGGAATAAAGTATCTTCCTTTAAACATACTCCTGTAAATATACTCTTTTAAGCATCTTTTTAGCTGCCTTCATAATACTACTTACTTGCTGGTGCCCGAGGCTCCTCATGAGGATCTGCTCAGCCTTCACGAACTGGATCTGCCACTCTATAAGCTTGATGCGAGGGTTGATCTCGTTGGGGTTGTAGTACCCCATAGGAAGCAGCTCGCACCCTAACTTCCTGGTTATTTCCTCGATATAATTGTCCTTTGGCCACCTGTATTGGTAAATTTTCACTGTTGATGGTAAGCTTTAACTTGTCATGACAGTATAACTCCAAGTTTTACATGAGTGTTCTAAGCTCCTCCGTACTTCAAAATTTAAACATTAATTTTAGGTTTATAGTTTTGAGTTCTGCTTGCTCTTAAATTCTGACCATCTGTGCTGACACGTTGGAATTTTACGTGTTTTGGGTTGGAGACCGAACAGGAACTTGAGGTACTTCAATTGTGAATTTAATATTTTCTGTACGTTAACGAGTGGGAATTCGTCCAACAACACTGCGACGAGTTATGCTACTCTCCAACGATCCTTGACCTGTCCTGCTACACTCTGACTCATCTTAGTGAGTCCTGTTTCGCTCGTTACGGAAGCCAAATTGTATTCGGTTTGTTTTTTATTATTGAAACTTTGATTATTTTACTGGGTTTCCTGCTGGCTTGCACGTCACCGGTCATGCCCTGCATTCAGTTACGAGATTGAAGCGAATTCATCACCCTGCTTTCAGTTATAAGATTGGCGTAATATTCTAGAAACGATCTAAATTGAGAACATCAGTTGCAAATATCTACTTACTAAGAATACTTCAAGCTATCGCTTCGACAATTACTGCATATCATAATTCAAATGAAAATAAGTTACTCAAACAATTTGACTGCACGTGTCTAGTTTTTCATAAATACGTAGGTGAAGAAACGACAAACGAAGAGTATCGAATTCTTCGTAGATGATACTCGTACAATCGCTTGAAGAAATTGATTCAAACTATTCTTTGCTGACTATTTACAACTAGGATGCATAATTTTTTACAGTACACAAAATTAAAACCAACATTATTTTGATGGAATAATTTGAATTTTCATTAATGCTAATTGCCGAGCACAGTTGAAACTCACGCAATACCGGTGTGCCCATCATGGATTTAGTGTTTATTCATTCTATTTCATCCGTTAAATTCTATCTTCTGAGAAACCTCTAAATGAGGAAACTGTTTTAGAATTCTTGCTTTATTATTGATCTCTATAACCATGTTTCGTTCACTAGACGACGAAAACTAATCTCTGTACAAGACATGCGGTACACCTGTTGCAGTTCTCAATTTTCATGGGTATATAGTTTGGGTTCCAGGTACGTGAATTGGCTTTAGGTGAAGAGTGTGTCTGCTCACACACTCTGCTCCACCTATTCCCTCCGTGCGTAATCAGGGCTCAAGTCGCAGATGGAAACCCCCTGGAAATGTGCGCAAATGATGCTATGTAATATCTCGGGTTATACCTTCACAATTCGACAATTCGAGTTGGTCGAATTTGTGTTCCTCTAAAGGGAAAAGCTCAAGGGGCTTATAAAGCATCGGAGAGACTTCGCTCTGTTCGACGGCAGTGTGTAACTTATGAAATGCTTAATAATAGAGGAATAGAGAAACGTTGGATAATTGTGTTGCTATCACCGGAAAATAGAATTATGTAATTTGATATCTCCCTAAAGCTGTTGTAAATTTCATAGCTGTCGTAAATTTCACGCCGAGTTACGTGACCAATACTTGAGCTTATCTTTCAAGACTCCAGGCTTCCCATAACAAGGAAATGATAAGAGCAATAAAATAAACGCTCTCGTTACGGGTTGGAGCCATGACGTCATTTAATCGCTTCCATGATCTATTTGCGAGAGTTATATCACTGTCTGGGTCATGCATGCATAACGACTCTTATATTCAATTCCATTACTAAATTGTAATAGTTTATTATGATGTGAAAATTATCATACTTCGAAATGTGTTATTCGCATTGTGAAAATGATGGCACATTAGTGGTGTAAATTTAAAAAAAATAGCAGTCAATTAATGAATACTTCACTTAAGCGCGCTAGTGTATATTTTGGTTTTTAGACGAAGAACTATTCTTCAAATTAGTACCTTAAATTCGAGCATGTTGCGTTTCTGCCCTGTCCGTTTGAGTAAAAATCGGAAATGTGGATTTCGAAACAAGATTAGTTCCTAACTTTATGATTTAAGCCTTGCCTATTTCAGTCGAACTCCCTCTTCACTGCTCCAGGCGCGCATTCTTTGATTTAATTTCCG
This sequence comes from Morinoia aosen, assembly GCA_030386875.1. Lineage (NCBI taxonomy): Eukaryota > Metazoa > Arthropoda > Malacostraca > Amphipoda > Talitridae > Morinoia > Morinoia aosen. Next base: position 25,639,404 of record CM059564.1, on the reverse strand, counting down.
AGCCGCAGGACCGCAAAATATTGTTAATAATACTGGCTAAATCTAAGGTAAATAAAACAATTCATCAATTCTGACTGAGAAAAATAACTGTGACGCATAAATTCTGCGCTCGACTTCTCTGAGGGAGATTTTTCAGAGAAGTCAAAATAGGTTTTACGGAACATGCAAGCTGCTGATGGAGAGACTCGAATGTTAAACAGAACTTGTAAAATAGAGCCGTAGATCCTTGGTCTGGTATTGTACAAAACAAAATCATTCCTATGTGCGTCGCAAAGCCCGTATTTGGAGTACCAACAAAATATTCACTGGGAAAAATATTTCCACTAGTTGAGACTCAAATACAAGTGTGATACTAATCGATTTCTATTCTGTGTTGTCTATTCAGTTGGGCTGTACTAAATCAGAAAAACTAGAAGTCCTTTCGCTTTAGCAAATTTTTACCTAATTTTTAACGAAAATTTTTTAAGCTGCAGTCGGAAAAACAGTATCTGCTAGTACTCTCGCTTCAGCATTCCAGAGTACATTGCTTTGCAAACCGTACTCGTTTTCAAGTATTACGAGAGGAATCAGTTTTCTGCAATCCTTGATTGGCGGGAGAATGCATACTGATAATATCTCGATAGACTGATTCGAACAAACTCTGCACTTGCGCTGCTCTGCATAAATGCTAAGGTCTTAACAACCAGAACGCTTGGGACTTGCCTGTAAATCGTCTTGGTGAGTTGGTCTACGAGAGTTTTTCTCTCCCTGTGGATCCACTCGGCTGCGCATGAAGGGAACTCTTCGTAGTGAAGAGCCGGGATGTACTCCGAGTTGACCAATACCTGTTCCTGGTAATGAATTTATCAGCCTTTGCTGCATGAATTGTTGAGGTAAATTTTAATGTGCATTTAAATGAACGTAAACTGTGGTAAAATTTCAGCATGTACTCGTTTTTTTTAATTGTGTACATGTAAACTGTCATTTGATGAGCTGCAAAAATTTATCTGTACGTTTCATGGATCGTGTTTAAGTAGTATTTTTTATCTATTCCCTCAACAAAGATACAACGAATTAGCATCCTTTGGGAGCTAGCGCTCTCGGGGGAAAGACAGGAATCCCCGAACTTATTTTGTAACTGTAATCTTATTTAATCAACTTCTTTCACTGTTTCGATAGCACAGGTTGTGAGGACACTCCTTTTGTATAGATTCACTGTTCCTTCAATTTCATACTAAATTGCTTCTTCCTCTGCTCTTTCTTGGGAACACTTTTGTTGTTATAGTGAGCTTCAAACTGATTTGATCTAATCTAATTTATTCCTTTTTTTTATTTACAGTTCATTCGTCAAGGCATCGTCAATACAGTAATGTTTTGGCTCTCTGGAAGTAATAGAAATATCTTTTTTAAGTATTCTGTGTTCTCTCGTTCCAAGCTCCTGAAGAAAAACTGTTGAAATTTAAATTTGGCACTGGGAAGGAAGACATTTATAGGTTAATTTCCTCTGAATATGTCACAGTTTTCAATCTAATCTGCTCGTATCAAAATTCAGCCCAATCAATGGATCTATTAATGAATTTCGTCGTACTAAAATCATGAATCTGCAGATTTGCGCGTGTATCAAATTCTGGAAAAGTTTGGTTTATTTACATACTAAATTAATGCGATTTACCTTTGGTGTGTGGACCTGCATTTGAAATTATTTTATTCTAATTTACTTGTACGCCACAGTGTTTAACGCGTTCCTTGCGATACGGCCCATCGATGGATCGTTCGAAAAATAATAATTCTTTTAAAAATAATGATATATAATGGACCCAGTTAAAGATTAGTATTTATAAATTTGCTAACAACTTTTGACTTTGAATTCGAGTTGAACTTTGACAGTATTTTCCACTTCGGCGTTTATCCTGCACTTGGAACATTGCTAAAGTACTTAGCTGACAGGAATTAAGAAACCCTAGCTTCAAGATCAAAGGATTTTGAACTGCACATGCATTGCTTAACACATTTCCTGCGAAGTGACCCACCGGTGGTCACTTAGGTGATTTGCATAGTGCTGCTGACCCACCTGCAGTCACTAACTCATTTTGTATTGATACTTAATGAAAGCTGAAAGCTAAATGAAGGCCTGATCCAGTTCATTTTTACTATTTTCAAAGTTGATTACCATAATTGATTTTAAATTTGGATTGAATATTAAACTTCAGTTTAACCCATTGCAGTTAACGTGTTAATACCGACCGCATTTTTCCTTATCATCTTGTGAGTCAGCATAGACGGTTCTTCAACTTCAATGTCGCTGATATCTCGTCTTTGTATCACCTCCAAAAATTCCGGAAAGTCATCCTCAAAAGCTTGCTGGTAGCGCTCTGAGGAGAGGTAGGTGTTTTTCGTGTTCTTGGCCGTGGCTTTGAGCTGATACACTTCAGCCTGACTGTTTGCTTTGATTCTTCTGTTTACAAAACATTCCTTCTTGATTGACGTGCGTAATTCGGGTTTCGAATTTTCCTTACGACCATCGGAAGATGACGTGGCAGATTCTTCGTCATCTGAGTTCTTCTGAATATTCTCGGTTTCTTCGGTAAACGCTTCATCAATATTTTCATGCTCCTCCTCTTCGTCTTCAGATTCTTCGTCTATTTCTTCAATTTTAGCCAGAGCCTTTCGCAAGCCCGTCATACTGGGATCATTCAAAACTGTCGTCTGAATTTTTTGCTGGGGATATTCTTGTTTCTTCTTTTGGCTGAGTTTATCACTTTTGCCGTGCTCAACCCTAGCCTTCACCTTCTTCACGTCAGCCTTCAAGTTAGACTTGAAGCTGGCGGGTAGGACACCACTCGGTCTCCGTTCTTGCGCCCTGTTCAGCATTGCTTCATCTTCGTCGTCGTCTAACACTTCGTTGCCGTCGCTTGACGATTCAGGAGTCTGTCTCGATCTCCTCGGCGGTCTGCGGTCGATGTTCGGGTCGTGTTCGTCACGCACGGGGGTGATGGATCGGTACAGGTCTTCGCAGGTGCCGCGCCGGGACACTCCCGGGATGAGGTCCACGCTCTTCAGCCGGACGTACCCTGAGTGGGAAATATTTGTTAGGTATTTGTTAGTCTCATTGCTTAAAAAACATTTGTTTCCTAACCAATGCTGAAGGAAACATTTGTTTCCTAACAACGTGCACCATATTGAATAGCATCAAAAATATTTGTTTCCTAACGTTACATTCATTTGTTAGGAAGCGTTTGTTAGTCTCGAGCCGCCTCTTTAATTAAATCACATTTTATTGTCTCCAAGGTGGTTAACAATTATTCCCTTCGATTACCTTTCGAGTCCAGTCTCATTTGACGATATGAAATTCAATTTGGATTCAGTTTACCTCGCTTATTCAATGGCATCAAAAACGTTTAGTTGGTCTTCCAAAGAATTTTTTGGGAGCCTTAAACTGATCGTACTACTTGAGGTTTGTGCTAATGACGCCGAAGTTTAGTTTATGCTTGGAAAATAAAAAAACGTGGTCTGGAAATTGAAGCTCTGTGATTTTTTCAACATTCCTTCAGTGGATACTTTGCTGTTTCGAAATCAGGGTTCTACGAATGTTGCGCTTGATGCTGCGTGGGCACTGCTCAGGACTCGTAATGATGCTCAACAGCAGCCTAGGTTTCTGGCGTATTTCTTGACTATAAGTGATCCTTTTAATGCCCCTACATTATTATTTCTGACTGAAATGCAAGTTCATTTTAATTTTGAACTAAAATTCTGATTTCCATGTTTGCTGATGCTGGTTCTGGAATGAGAAACATGACAGCTTGTTTAGAATTTTTAGTCAGAATAATTTACTTCAAATAAGATTTGTTGCCGTGTGCATTCCGCTAAACATAACTACTTGGGAACGCAGTCGCCCTAACAATTATACTTTCATATATCAGTGCCTCCACTCATTACAGTGTGACCACCCAACACGACCGCAAATCATACCGTCACTCAGAACCACTGCCGATGGCACGGTTACCACTCAACACCACCAATTATACCGTAACCACCACCAATCACACCGTAACCACCACCAATCACACCGTAGCCACCACCAATCACACCGTAACCACCACCAATCACACCGTAACCACCACCAATCACACCGTAACCACCACCAATCACACCGTAACCACCACCAATCACACCGTAACCACCACCAATCACACCGTAACCACCACCAATCACACCGTAACCACCACCAATCACACCGTAACCACTACCAATCACACCGTAACCACTACCAATCACACCGTAACCACCACCAATCCCACCGTAACCACCACCAATCCCACCGTAACCACCACCAATCCCACCGTAACCACCACCAATCCCACCGTAACCACCACCAATCCCACCGTAACCACCACCAATCCCACCGTAACCACCACCAATCCCACCGTAACCACCACCAATCCCACCGTAACCACCAGCAATCCCACCGTAACCACCAGCAATCCCACCGTAACCACCACCAATCCCACCGTAACCACCACCAATCCCACCGTAACCACCACCAATCCCACCGTAACCACCACCAATCCCACCGTAACCACCACCAATCCCACCGTAACCACCACCAATCCCACCGTAACCACCACCAATCCCACCGTAACCACCACCAATCCCACCGTAACCACCACCAATCACACCGTAACCACCACCAATCACACCGTAACCACCACCAATCACACCGTAACCACCACCAATCGCACCATATTCACCACCAATCGCACCATATTCACCACTAGTCGCACCATATTCACCACCAGTCGCACCATATTCACCACCAGTCGCACCATATTCACCACCAGTCGCACCATATTCACCACCAGTCGCACCATATTCACCACCAATCGCACCATATTCACCACCAATCGCACCATATTCACCACCAATCGCACCATATTCACCACCAATCGCACCATATTCACCACCAATCGCACCATATTCACCACCAATCGCACCATATTCACCACCAATCGCACCATATTCACCACCAATCGCACCATATTCACCACCAATCGCACCATATTCACCACCAATCGCACCATATTCACCACCAATCGCACCATATTCACCACCAATCGCACCATATTCACCACCAATCGCACCATATTCACCACCAATCGCACCATATTCACCACCAATCGCACCATATTCACCACCAATCGCACCACCAATCGCACCATATTCACCACCAATCGCACCATATTCACCACCAATCGCACCATATTCACCACCAATCGCACCACCAATCGCACCATATTCACCACCAATCGCACCATATTCACCACCAATCGCACCATATTCACCACCAATCGCACCATATTCACCACCAATCGCACCATATTCACCACCAATCGCACCATATTCACCACCAATCGCACCATATTCACCACCAATCGCACCATATTCACCACCAATCGCACCATATTCACCACCAATCGCACCATATTCACCACCAATCGCACCATATTCACCACCAATCGCACCATATTCACCACCAATCGCACCACCAATCGCACCATATTCACCACCAATCGCACCATATTCACCACCAATCGCACCATATTCACCACCAATCGCACCATGTTCACCACCAATCGCACCATGTTCACCACCAATCACATCATGTTCACCACCAATCACATCATGTTCACCACCAATCACATCATGTTCACCACCAATCACATCATGTTCACCACCAATCACATCATGTTCACCACCAATCACATCATGTTCACCACCAATCACATCATGTTCACCACCAATCACATCATGTTCACCACCAATCACATCATGTTCACCACCAATCACATCATGTTCACCACCAATCACATCATGTTCACCACCAATCACATCATGTTCACCACCAATCACATCATGTTCACCACCAATCACATCATGTTCACCACCAATCACATCATGTTCACCACCAATCACATCATGTTCACCACCAATCACATCATGTTCACCACCAATCACATCATGTTCACCACCAATCACATCATGTTCACCACCAATCACATCATGTTCACCACCAATCACATCATGTTCACCACCAATCACATCATGTTCACCACCAATCACATCATGTTCACCACCAATCACATCATGTTCACCACCAATCACATCATGTTCACCACCAATCACATCATGTTCACCACCAATCACATCATGTTCACCACCAATCACATCATGTTCACCACCAATCACATCATGTTCACCACCAATCACATCATGTTCACCACCAATCACATCATGTTCACCACCAATCACATCATGTTCACCACCAATCACATCATGTTCACCACCAATCACATCATGTTCACCACCAATCACATCATGTTCACCACCAATCACATCATGTTCACCACCAATCACATCATGTTCACCACCAATCACATCATGTTCACCACCAATCACATCATGTTCACCACCAATCACATCATGTTCACCACCAATCACATCATGTTCACCACCAATCACATCATGTTCACCACCAATCACATCATGTTCACCACCAATCACATCATGTTCACCACCAATCACATCATGTTCACCACCAATCACATCATATTCACCACCAATCCCACCGTAAGCAACACCAGTACGCGGTCACCACTCACCAACATGGCGTTGGGAAGGCTCAACACTGAGCCGGAAGTGCTCCCTCGCCAACTCTTCATAGTTTGTTTCCTGGAGACGCTCGAACTCCGACTCGGGGAACAGGTCAACGTTCACGTGGATGACGTATGTCTGAAACAGGAAATAGAATGACGGCCTTCGTATAATTTCTCATGACCTTTTGGTTCTCGAATGATGTTTGTGGTGATAAATACGCTCGTTTGCTGGTAGTGGTTGCTACGCGCAAGTTCACTGGTATGGATTTCTAATGCTGTACCTTTCAGCGTTCTAAGATTTCACAACTTATTTAGAGTTTGCGATTTGGCGTAACATTGCAGAAATATTCATCCCAATTTGATTTCTAAATGCGCGACAGCCAAACATCGTTAGTGTCCAGCTCATTTACTCTTTTGTACGAAAAACTCTTGATCTTTTTCCGGTCTGATTGAATCACTGAATTATTTGGCATGCTGTTTTTATACTAAGGAAATTTTTTCACTGCATAGTGTTTCTTGGCACCCAAAGCGTAAGCCATGTGTGCTTGCTTTTTTTAAGCGTCCTAACTCTTACTTCCCCTCAGGGGCATACAACTACTGTATCTATGGGAATTAGCACTCCCAGAGCGATTATGTGAAGGCCCGAACTGAGAGTTAGGTTGGCTTTCTTTTTGTTCAAATAAAATATTTCTTTTGTTATTTTAAGGACCACCTTTCTTCGGTTCACTACTGTCCTGTTTTTCAGCACCTACTACTTTCTTCAACTTTTATCTTGTTTAATGAACTTCTTTCTCAACTACCTGTTTCTATGCCCCTTCTGCATAGATTCTGCATTCTCTTATCTCTATGCTAATTCGTGTCTTCTGCCTTCCTCTCTTCGAAACGCCTTTTTTGTAGCCGTTAGGGAGGCTTAAACTAACATATAATCTAGTTTAACTTAAATCCTACCATGTACTCGCACTTTACTTCATCCCAAAGTTCCCCTGCGCTGGCACATACTGAAGGGTTCAACCTTAGGAAAGAGAACTGATTTTTTATCTGTTTGACTTCGTTTGACTCATTGTATTTTTGGAACCCACCTGACTGTATGCAAGTGTCTCGAAGTATTTCTTGCCCCTGGGGTAGTAGAGAATGTGTCTGGCTGCCACCTCCTCGTGAGCACCCAAGTAGATGATGCGTCGGTTGTAGTCCGAGAGTAACTTGTTCTTTGACAGCTGCTCGTCCCGGAATAATTGGCTGATGTCGTTTCTTTCCCTGCGAGTATGATCGCAAGCTAAATTATATCATAGTTATTTACAGGGATTACAAACTTTACTAGAATAAAACTAGGGTTTCGCACGGCGATATAAGGTTGGGGGTGGGTTAACATTACGCAATTTAATGCGTTGACTACGTTCGCGCGGTTGCTACGGTTGGTAAGGTTATGTTAGATTGTTATAAGCACAGCTGAAAAACTTATTTTAGTGCTCAAATAAATTTTTATCCTTGCCATGAAGTTTGAAAAATGTTATTCTATTCCATAAACTTCTTTCTAAACTCACTGTTTCTATGCACAAGGTGCATAGATTCTGCGTTCCCTTAACTCCATCCTAAATGGTGCCTTCCTCCTTGTCTGTTTGGAACGCTTTAGTTGCGGTTCGGGAGGCTTAAACTAACATTTAATCTAATCTAAACTAACCTGGTTCCCCAAAATTGTCTCTCTCCTACTCTTTTCTCCATCCTCTCGTCTGCGCCCAGTTTGCTTCAAGGTAGAGATTTGAATTGGGTGCAAAACCAGATCCCATCTGTGATACTTGAAAGTTTACTGTCTAACTTTATGGATTCATCAATCAGATTTATACTCTTCGAATCTGTACTGACACAGGCACCACTTTCAGTCCTCGTTCTCATCCTCCAACGGTCCTCCAGCCGGAAACGAGTTAACCATACCCAAAGTATTTGTGGAGAATAAGAAATTATCCAACTCCAAATCTAACACAGGAGATATTCAAAATACCACAGGTATTTTGAAGCTGTTGTATGTAAATAGTACGGAACACTCACGGTTACTTCTATATCCTAGTCTACCTCTTACACACTTTCCACTCACCACTGTAGTCGAGCGGTTCAACATTGGTAAAAAGTAATGTGTATAAATGTTCTCAGTCTATTAATACCGTTTCATATCTCATTCACTACCATCCTAGCCTTAACTTTATCAGACCGTGTCGTAGTTACCACGCTTCTCACTTGGTAAACCCCAATCGTGTAAAAACTTTGACTCCGAAGTGGTACATATGTGTACCACTAGGTAAATTGGTCATTTACGTACCGGAATATGCAAATAACATTCCAACAATTTTGCCACCTTTTCCGAAATAAATTTTAAAGTAAAAGGTAACACATTATGGTTCAAGTGTATTCTTTACACTTTTCAAAAAGGTTTAAGATGTATTAGAGCAGAAAAGCCGGTTTTTCAAAACGACTTCTTCTAGCCTAACCAAACATACCGTAAGCAACCGCACAATCGGAGTCAACGTATTAAGTGTACTTTTTTTCGTAAACCGATGATGATTGTTCTGTAATGATCGAATAATCTAAAGAAGCCTAATGGAAATCTTCTGTTGGACTCGCACCCTCTACAGAGTCCATGCCATAATAATCAGTAATGTAAAAGAGTCTTGTGAGCATTTTTGTTTCAGAGATTATTTCTGCTTCCAAGACATTAATAAATGAGAGCCAAATTGGACTTACTGCTCGAAATTCTTGTAGAATTGAGTTGAGAGCGCAAGCATGTTTGCGATGAAGTGGTCGGGACGCAAGAAAAAATCTTCCTTCATTCGAAGGAAAGTTCGATCGTTGATGAGCTTTTGTCTCTGCTCCCATTTGTTTAGGTTATCCGAGTGTTCTTCGTGAATGCCCTCGATCTGCAAGCAGTAAAACAATTAGATCATCTTGATGCAATCAATACTTAACTAACATGTTTTAATTGTTACATGGTACGTAGAAATCGCAATTTTAAAAGATTTTTTTACATTAAATCAGACTTCGGCTAGCCTCATGAGTAAATGAAGAAATAATGTATTGCGTTTTCCTACTTAATTCACTGGACTGGCTTCTTATGACACTTATTTGACCAAAAATATCGTTTTTTTTCTATAAGAAACGGCTAAGTTGCGGTAACTTCCCAACCAGTTTCCCTAATGGGGATACAACTATTGTATCTATAGGAATTGGCACTCCCAGCGGGAAATGTGTGGGGGCCCGAGCTGAAAGTTAGGTAGGCCTTCTTTTTGTTGAAATAAAATATTTTTGTTATGTTAAGAATCGCCTTCTTTCGGTTCACTGCTGTCCTGTTTTTCACCACCAACTACTTTCTTCTTCAACTTTTACTTTGTTTCATGAACTTCTTTCTCAACTTACTGTTTCTATGCCCCCTTCTGCATAGATTCAGCGTTCCCTTATCTCCATCCTAAATGGTGCCTTCGTCTTTCCTCTTTTCGAAACGGTCTTATTTTAGCGGTTAGATAGGTTTAAACTTACATATAATCTAATCTATAATCTAATCTTCCTAACCAGTTAGTTACAAAGTAGTTCGTTGCAAACGAACTTCCCTTATTTCCCTTTCCTTGGCACTTCCCCTTATTCCTCGTTTGTTGAGATCACCTCTGCATGGAAGTTTGCCAAAAGTCAGCCCAATTGAGTGCTGGTTGGTATCCAAGACCAGTGCAATCACACTGTGCTGCACCTCTGTGCTTGTTAACATTTATTCTTATACGTGTTCTCTGGGTGTACTCTGTCCAAGCAAACTTATACATGCAGTCCGTGGTGTAATTCATCTAAAAAAAGCTGTAACCATGCAGATGTAGTCCAACTTACTGCCTTTCATCGGTTCTATATTATGGTCGTGAATGGTGTTATGGTCGATTCTATATTATGGTCGACCATATTATGGTCGTGTTAAAGTGCATTATAAATCTTACTGTACAAATCATTTACACCCAAGAAATTGCTTTTAAATCTTCTGCAAGGATTGTAGCGTAAAAATATTTCCCGAAGTTAAATGTCCTTAAAAACAGTAGAAATATCCAGGGTTTCAGTGTCAAGGTCAAGGACACAGAAAGTGCATTGATTGAACAAACTGTCAAGTGTTCTACATCAGTTACTTATTCTATCAAACGTCTTCAAAAAAATCTCTAGAACTGGATCGCAACTTATTTGCATTTTTGTGAAAAAATAAGAAACTTTTTCAAGAATGACGTAAGCACTATGTTTAAAAGTTGGTATTTCATAATTTATCAGGCTTACTCTTGACATTGCAATGACATCAATGGACGGCTTTGTTCTCTTTCAACTTATCAGATACGAGTTTATTGCAGGTTGAGTCACTGTGAAGTGCGTGCGACCGACATGCTGCATGCGTGATTGTGCGAAATGCATTACTTTGTTGCTCTTATTTCTGTGCTTGCGATAGTCCCGCACAGTCTACTCTGTTTTATGGCATTAACACATGGCGTTTGTAGAGCAAGAGTTAAATTTTGCCTATTGACAATTAATTGTTCGCAATTTAGAATTAACCCTTTATATGGATCTTGAATCAAGTGGAGGAACTTCCTGCCTTGCGTTCTATTTTACTCGGCGGTCTTGTCACTTTTTTAACGTCCAGACAATAGGGATGGAATTCTGCCATCTATCTCTCTCGAATGCTTGAAACTTTGAGATTAAAAATATACAGTGGAATTTTTTACAAATAATGTAGCACTCTGGAACATTCAGAGTGTTGTGTTCTCGTAGCTTCTTTGTAATCTGAAGCGAATTCAAAGGTTAACTCAGGCCACTAGTACATACTCTATAGCCTCTCTAGTAAAGAAATTTTTCTGAGGCTTTGTAAAGAAACAATAAATCATCAGTCAATTGCCTGTAAAGTAATATAAAGTATACTGTGGACTTACAGTATAACACTTCACATGCAATCGCTCTTTAAACAGATTTGTCGTGAGAAAACTTCTAATATGTTAAAGGTTCTGCTCCAGTTCTAAGTTTGTATTTCTTGTACTACAAAAAAAAATTAAGTGAAGGCAGTCTCGTTAATTTAAGCTGATAGTCAGGAGATAAGTTCAAAAGGCTGCGCCGAAGTTACCTGATGCTCGCGAAATAATCAAAATTGAAATCCGGCGCTTAAATTTTATGTTTTTCCAAGAATCATTCCATCTTAAAACCAGAATTCATTTATTACCATTGTAGAGAAAACACAAAAAGTAAGCTTATTTTTAAGAACATTTGCAGGACATGAACCTTGTAATATCTTATTGTTAACTTGGGTTGGGAATAAAAAAATTAAAGAAACCTCGAAAAAAACCTACACTACAGGTATTGTCGCTGTAACACGCACAATGATTACAGTTCCTGTGGATTGTTCAAGTTAAGGGGGTTAACCCAGCGATTTTTAAATTTTGATCCGATTCGTTTTGAAATATGGCCAGTATATGTATTTGTTGAAAATAAACATACATTAATCGTGCAACTTTTTGGATTTAGGCCTTATTTTTTTTAAATACGAAATATTAGTTTTTTGGTACGTTTTTATTATTATTCCAAAAGAATAGAAGTCATTGAGTTTTTATACTAGAACAAAACCAAAGACATTTTTAGAATCCTCAAAGCATTGCAAACAAAAGTATGATTTAAAATTATCCATTTGATATTTCTCGTTTTTTTATATGCGATATTTGATCACTAACTAGCATATACACTAATTTTGGGTGTTGAGCTTGAGAAAAAAAAAATCATTTGTACAATTCGGAAGAAAAGAATCCTACTTTTATTTGAAATGTTCCAAGGATTCTAAAACTGTCTTTGTTTTTTTCCTAGCATAAAAACTCGATGACTTCAATTCTTTTGAGTGTTGAAAATAAGGGTTGTTAGTAATAATGCGTAAATAAATTTTTGTTTGAACTGTAATAAAATGGACAGTTTATGTAATTGAATGCTGTTTTCATTTTTATTTCGATAATCTCCATGCAAAACTTCCAATTCACACTGTGAATAGTAATTTACCAAAAAAAATTATTTTTTATTAAAATTATGAACTTTTATATTTTTTGTCTGATTCTTATAAAATTTGACTACTCTATTTAATTTTTAAAAAGAAACAAAATTTTTCTATTAATTTTTTTGATTCAGGCCTTAGTTTTCTGGAAAAATTGGACATATTGGTTTACAGTTAATTTTTATTGATATTTAAAAAGAATAGAAGTCATTGAGTTTTTATGCTAGAACAAAACAAAAGACGGTTTTAGAATTCTTGAAGCATTGCAAACAAAGTGATGCCAGCAAATTGTCCATTTCCCGTTTTTTTTTCTTTTTATATGGGGTCGAAAATTCAGGATTTTTGATCTCCTTGCACCCCCCCTGAGGGGGTTCTAGTGTCCGTAGCGCCATAAAATTTTAGAACCGAATAGTCCACCACCTAAGGGGTCCTTTTTCAACAACAACAAAAAAATGGCTCATCGGACCGACAGGGGCCTGGGTTGACCTCCTTATGGAAGAAACTAGTGCATGTAGAGTCATACTAAAAGATTATCAATTTCGAACAATTACATTGTTTAGGCCACGTATGCATATATGGTACAAATTATCACATTTGATACTATTCACTAATCGTTTTAAAATCATATTTTTATTTAATCCACGGTAGCTTTGAATTACTGATCCCTCTGATTTTTGATGTGGAAGTGATAATCCTCCCAATCCTATGCTGACCCATTAAAACACTTATGTATCTCTGCCTTCAGCGGATTTTCCCAGAATTGCACGTTTTTCAAGCAACATTAAATCTACTTGTTATCGTATTAAATTAGATGTCATTATTGCGGATATATTGGCTGTTTATGTGCACTAAATTTGAACATATTTTGTAAGTTAAAGGAAATAATGCAATGACTGGGGCACATAAAAATCATAATTTAGAGAATTTCAATGCAACGAATTTTTGAATAAAAATTGAAATGACATTTAGGTATTGTTAAGGTAGGAGTTTGGGTGTAGTTGTTCATGTTTGTAGACGACCAGCAACAGGAAGTCTCAGAGTGCGTTACAGTTTTAGGCGTAGTAGTGTATTCTGTCATCTTAACATAAACTGGAAGTAATCATCCTGACGTAATTATAATGTCTGGACAAGGGGCACAGAACACGGTCCCCCTCCGAAATGTTTAGCTGGGGGGTAGTTTCAGTCGCCATTTTAACTAAAGGAACAATAAGATTGCTGGTAATTAATGTCTGGCCCCCCGAAATTATTTGTTGGGGATCCTGCCCCAATAAATATCGACTGGCTGCTCCACTGCCTGGACATAGTATCTCCACAACTCTATTCTTTATGAAATGTGAAAATTTCGAGCTCTGGCTTGGGGTAAAAATGCACTTAGTTTAGAGATCATATATATATATATATATATATATATATATATATATATATATATATATATATATATACAAACATATTTAAACAGAACAGGACTAATATTGTTATAGAATGTTTGAAATGTCTCATAGAGAAATGTATGGGATGATGTTGTTGAAATTCTAAGCATCGCATTTTTCCTCCAAACATGACGAGCTTCGTTTCACTCGAGAAATTCAATTTTCTTACAACCCGTTCCCAAAACTGAATTTCTTGGTCAATATGGTCTTTGACCAACGTCAAAAGGATCTTCATGTTTTACTGCTGAAAGAGTAGTTCTGAGTGGAGTCCTGACCCCAAATTTACGAATAACCTACATATACCTTACATTGATAGATCTCGACCCTAAATTTACGAGTCGTGACCCCATATTTATGAATCTTGACCCCACATTTGCGAGCTCTGACCCCACATTTATGAATCTTGATCCCACATTTATGAATCTTGATGCCACATTTATGAATCTTGATCCCACGTTTACGAATCTTGACCACACGTTTACGAATCTTGACCACACATTTACGAGCTCTGACCTCCACATATATGCACACCGCAATTATGTTTGTGAACTATGCACCAACTCACAAAATAAACCTCCCAAGACTTACCCTTGCTGTCGGTTGAACGGTCGTGTCAAGCTGCGGTACGGATTCGATATGTGTCTTACGTCCGAGAATGCAGCCCATCTTGGTGTCTTATTCTGTTCACTTCTCGGATTACTGATTTATATCGTTCTTTTGCAAACTGAAGTTCCACTTCTCGTAAATTACTTGCGCTCCTCAGACTGCGAGTTTCACAAGACACTGGTGGGTTCAGATCTCAGTACTCAAAGTGATAACCATCTGTTCTCAGTGCCGTGCACTCAGAATCTGAACTTTTCCTGCGCTTAGATTTTTCCTTCACAAGCCCGCATTCTTTAGGATTTTTGCCCTGTGAGGAAACGCTTCTCGAATTTTGTTCCCTATCGCGTCATCACTCTTTGTCCCTCGCATGCGTTTCTTGCTTCAATTCGCGAGCTGCTTTGATCCGTTTTATTTCTTAATATCACTGTAGGTAACTTAGTCGCAAAATTACTTTCGGTTCTGATAATTTTTTATCTAAGGATTCATGCGATAAGTGAGTCACATGATGGAAGACTAAATTTTCTTCTTCACACAGGCACAATTGTACTTCAAGTTTAACACTAGACGTCGTAAATCTCAGTCTTTTCTTGCAACTTGACTCTGTATTCCTTGATGCTTTATGCCAATTGCGTCCCTTCACGCAACTAGATGCACGTTGGAGCTTCCCTGTTCTGTTGGGTGTCAAAATATTACAGAACGCAGATAATTACGAGACAGGCAGCTAATCAGAGTTTCTCAAGCATGGGAACCACCTGATGGCCTGTATCTTTCCCCGTGTGGAACCACACTGATACTTTCATGCGGTAAGATGATGCTCATTCTGTGCCTATTCTGTTCAAGGAACCTTGATGAACAAAGTAAGACGTCTACAGTGCCATGCTAATTGTATCTATCAAATGAAAGTTTCTAGCGCTTCTGATTCGCTCAACTCCTATGGGACTCAATGTCAATCTCGTGCCAATACTTCACTGGAGAAGTTAGCTTTTCCTCGAGCTAAGAAAGAAATTCGCTCTAGCCAGCTGGAAATGCATGTAGCCACATAAGGTTGTGGTTGTGAGGTTGTGTGAAATGCTCACGCTCTCCTGTTTATAAGTTGCTCGTATCCATCACCATTCGCTTCACTCACTCTACATTACACTCGGCATTCTACATATTATTTACTACATAAAGGGAGTAACACCCCGCAGTAATTTGGATGTGTACTAAAAGAGATAAAATGCATTAACAGTAGAAGATAGTCACGTTTTTGTTATGTTGTTAAGCATTATTGACCTTTCTAACGTGACTTGAAATAAGATTTAAAATGCACAAAGATTCAAAATAGTCCGTATTGGTTTGATTTTCAAAGTGCGATATTCGACCAATTCGCCGATTTATTTCCTCTTTGTTTCGAGCTTATGGTGGAGGGTGGAAAAATGTCATTATTCATATGCAAAGTATTTTATGCTGCAAATATTCCATTATGTTTCTTGAATTCCTTTTTGATTGTCCACAATTTCTGTCACAAAAGGTGAGGTATTCTTTAGTACCCGATTAGAAATAAAAGTTTACACATTTCTTCATGGTACTGCACGCTTGAATTAATAAATACCACAGAAAAAATAAACAATAAAAGTCATTTTTCTGTGCTCATCAAAATTTTCGTTCAGAAGTGCCGATATGTGATACAGACCTTATTACCTAACGGTATGAATATAATATTAAAATTACAGGTGTTAGTAGTATTTGGGAAGGTACATTTGTGTGGTGTTCACATCTACAGTAAATGACTAACGTGAGAAAATTTGGGAGGTAGTGATTGCTGTTTCGTATTATAATAACCAGAAATAACCTGATTAAAATGTTTTCCGTGCTTCATCGAACATTATCAAATCCATCATTTTGACTGGACGGGGACGCTCTACTGCCATAAGACTGCGTCCGTCCGTTTGTTTGTCACTAATTGGATGACACAACAAGATTAGGTTCCTAGCACAGACCAGTGTTCAACTTCTTCCTACACGTGAAAGGGGGTACACTACAATACGTGATATGAGGCACTCTTTGCAGTACATTTGAAAACAGGAAATGATTTACGGGTTTTATGGAACATCATGGTGCCTAAGACCGCCCTGATGGGCCATGTACAAAGGCCCAAAGTTTCGAAAGATTTTTCGTATTTTTTTCATCTGTGTAGTCGAATGTATGCATGTACTTTCTTTGAAAACAGGGTATTGACTGTCAATCCTGCATTTTCGAGAAGGCTGTGATCGAAAACCTAAAATGCAGAATTGATTGTCGCACCCTGCAGAAGTGTAAGTTCGAATCACACGTACTCGATTCTGGTTCTTTGAGTTCGGTAAAGTTTGTATATTAGGTTTATTTTTGATAGGTTAGGCCATTTCAGGGGGAAACAGCTAAAGTCTCTTTGAAAGTCAGCTTTCCCAGGTGAAAGTGAGGTAGATCTTCATTTTGTTACTAATGGGGTTATTGTTTAGTTTCAGACCATTCATTTTGTTACTAAAGGGGGTATTGTTTAGTTTCAGACCATTCATTTTGTTACTAAAGGGGTTATTGTTTAGTTTCAGACCAGTCATTCTGTTACTAGAGGGGTTATTGTTTAGTTTCAGACCATTCATTTTGTACTAAAGGGGGTATTGTTTAGTTTCAGACCATTCATTTTGTTACTAAAGGGGTTATTGTTTAGTTTCAGACCAGTCATTCTGTTACTAGAGGGGTTATTGTTTAGTTTCAGACCATTCATTTTGTTACTAAATGGGGTATTGTTTAGTTTCAGACCATTCATTTTGTTACTAAAGGGGGTATTGTTTAGTTTCAGACCATTCATTTTGTTACTAAAGGGGGTATTGTTTAGTTTCAGACCATTCATTTTGTTACTAAAGGGGGTATTGTTTAGTTTCAGACCAGTCATTCTGTTACTAGAGGGGTTATTGTTTAGTTTCAGACCATTCATTTTGTTACTAAAGGGGTTATTGTTTAGTTTCAGACCATTCTTTTTGTTACTAAAGGGGTTATTGTTTAGTTTCAGACCAGTCATTCTGTTACTAGAGGGGTTATTGTTTAGTTTCAGACCATTCATTTTGTTACTAAAGGGGGTATTGTTTAGTTTCAGACCAGTCATTCTGTTACTAGAGGGGTTATTGTTTAGTTTCAGATCATTCATTTTGTTACTAAAGGGGTTATTGTTTAGTTTCAGACCAGTCATTCTGTTACTAGAGGGGTTATTGTTTAGTTTCAGACCAGTCATTCTGTTACTAGAGGGGTTATTGTTTAGTTTCAGACCATTCATTTTGTTACTAAAGGGGTTATTGTTTAGTTTCAGACCAGTCATTCTGTTACTAGAGGGGTTATTGTTTAGTTTCAGACCATTCATTTTGTTACTAAAGGGGGTATTGTTTAGTTTCAGACCATTCATTTTGTTACTAAAGGGGGTATTGTTTAGTTTCAGACCATTCATTTTGTTACTAAAGGGGTTATTGTTTAGTTTCAGACCAGTCATTCTGTTACTAGAGGGGTTATTGTTTAGTTTCAGACCATTCATTTTGTTACTAAAGGGGGTATTGTTTAGTTTCAGACCATTCATTTTGTTACTAAAGGGGGTATTGTTTAGTTTCAGACCATTCATTTTGTTACTAAAGGGGTTATTGTTTAGTTTCAGACCAGTCATTTTGTTACTAGAGGGGTTATTGTTGTTTTACGGACCATTTATTTTCCTTCTCACTGCTGTCGTGTCTTTCAGCACCTAATACTTTCTTCAATCTAGTTTCATAAACTTATTTTCCTCGTAGTTATTTATAAGCGCAGGGGATCTTGTGTGGGAAGGCACCTTGTGCAAAGATTACTCGTTCCCATACCTTCAAACTGAATAGTGCCTTCTTTGTTCCTCATTTTAGAACACCTTTATTGTGGCTTGGATGACTTAAACTAACTTATAACTTATTCTGATATAATCTAACTTGATCCGATAGATTCGGATAGACATCGTAAAGATAGGATAAGTTAGGATAGTTTGTTACGTCTAGGTGTAAAAAAAGGAATATAATTTAGGTAATAAGTTAATGTAAGTCAAGTTTGTTCATCATTTTCACGTAGACTGGCGCACGCAGCGCGATAATGTTGGATAACGTAAACGATAAGTCTCCGGGAAGTTAATTTATGTGCATAGATTCAAGATCACTTTGGAACACACATTGTTCATAGTTTTCCACGTTCCCTCAACTCCATAGTAAATGAAGCCTTCATCCTTCCTCCCTTTGAACATCTTTGTCGTCGTCAGGGAGGCTAAAACTAATGTATAATCAATCAATTTTTCTCTTTCTTCCTAGATTGATGTTACAATGACGAGGGTATCTTGCTTGAAACATCGACAGTGCAATGATGCCCTTTTACTAAACAATAGCATTGAGCTAGCACTGATCAGATTTAATTGAGTCTTGTAAAGTTGAAAAATATTTGTGGTTTTTATCCGAGGGTTAGAAAGCGTCATTCATGACAGAAATAGCGGCAAGTCACTATAAGAGAACTATTTGTACATCAGAGAATAGACTTATCTCACCGGCACAAGCATGACCAACACAAGCCACGTCAAGCGGTCTTAATGATTAGAAAATGGCTGCCTTCATTGTGTTGTGGCCATGACTTGCTGGTGGGATACACCAAGTGTTAGCGTACTGCTCTTGCTTTTTGAGGAGTCCAGTCATGTAAGCTCTGGTGATTTGGAATTTCATATCTACAGCCATTGCAAGGGAGCTTTTAACGTAGCTCGTCACATATTAATTGGCAGGAGGCATATCTGTAAAGCATAAATTGACAGAACTTTGAAACTTATCCTTTAAAAGGCTTTGAAAAGAACAGTAAAAAAAAGAATCGTATTTGATTATTCTTGGCTGATGAATCAAGCACTTCACGAAATTATGATTCGAGAACATTTCATTCAATCTTAAAGTTGAAAACCGTGTTGTTGTACCCGATCTAATCAACGTTAGCAGGATGTAGCGATCTCACATTGATATGGTGTGAAATTATCTCACGGATGTAAATGGTATGCAGTACCCTACCCTGCAAACAATATAAAATATAATTCCATGACAGTGAAATTGAAAACCAAAGTACAGATAAAATGAATATTTAGCTGTTGTACATGTCTCCAAAATTTGCACCTAGCAAAAGTCGTGAATTTTTTTAAATTTCAACCTGGAACACCCGACTCGATGTAAATCTACCCGAACACAATACCATACGATAAATTTTTGTCTGTCGGTTATTGTTAGCGTGTGATAGAGGTTCATGAACAAACGAATAATAAGAATAAAGCCTTATCTTGTGCAATAATTTGAGTGTACCTTGCGAAATCTAAATATCTTTATGGTTCTATGGCGCAATTTGTTCTTAGCACCCAATACTTGCAGCATATCAGTGATTGAACATAAGATAAAGGCGAGCACAAACAAGCACACAAACTTAGAACCTCATCGGTCTCACGTCCTCATGGATGCAGACGGAACACCATCAACTCGTGCAATTAAACCGTAATGACCGCACCAAACGTTCTCGGAAATGACGCAAAAGTATTACCGTTCATTACGTCACTGAAATAACGTGTAGAGTTTCATAGTGTTTCATTATCTGCGTTTCGAGAAAATCATTTTGAAAACCTCCAGTGTAGAAATCTATCAGAAAATGCACCTGTGCACTCGTATCTGCCTCGTAAGAACATCTGAAGGTAACTGCACAGTGACCAAGATACAGCCCACCTCGTTGCATTGTTATCGCTCTTATCATGTCTTTGAACTATCTTATCTCTCTCGGACATGCGAGATACATATATCCTCTTCTGCATATCTCCCTCTCGAAAGAACTTTATTCCTCATGAATGCGGTATAAAAATTCACGTCTCACACGAATGCATTTATTGCAGCAATACGTGAATTTTTTTTTTTAACCAAGACAGTGAGTGAGGTCGGAAATATTGAGCACGGAGTTGAATAATGACGGTAATGACGGTCATTAGAATATTTTTCTCCATTGTTGGCATTAAATTGAAATTTTTTTCCTTTAAATTCGTCAGGATTATTTTTAAACACAATATATCTCGAACGAATATGATTAATCATTCACTTATAGTTCTATATTCTTGCCTGATTGAAGGCCAGCCATTGAGCAAGTGACCAACCTATCCTTGATAGCCGGCATTGGTCTTCTCTTGAGTTGGTGATGCCTGTGTCGGCGAGATACGGTAATGCTGTGTGATACAAATTGTTGTTTTTATTATCACTACTTTAGTCACCCGATCAACCATGAATGGGGGTTTCCTAACCCTTGAATAAAAATTAGATACTTTCAAAATTTTATAATATTTAATCAAACCTGTCTGTGCTAGCGTAATATGATTTAGTTTATATCCCTAGCCATATACTAAGACATCTCAAGGTAGAAAAGAGAAAGTGACATTTAGTAAGGGTAGTAGGAAAGGGGCATCAATGCAAAATGTGTGGTTCCACACAGGATACCCTCGTCATTGTAGCAGCAAGATAAGAAGGAAGGGAAAGAAAAGGAAAATAAGAGACAGTTAAGAAGGTGCACGCACTCAAAAAGGTAAAGTGGGCACGAAAATTACCTTCTCTGAGACTTATCGCTGATGTAATCCAACAGAATCGCGCTGGGTGCGCAAGTCTACACATAAAATGGTGAACAAACCTAACTTACCAAAACCTATTCCCTAAATTATATTCCAGAGGAGATCCACCTTGTGATACAGAACAAAGTTTCAGTCGGAAAATTTACATTGCTGCATGCCTCCAATATCGATAGTCATGCAGATTCAGCAGTGAACCGAAAAGAGATGGTCCGTAACAAAGCAAAAAATATCCTGTACGAACAAAAATAAGGCTTACATGAAATTCAACTCAAGACTTCACATTTTCTCCATGGGAAGGCTAATTCCAATATATACAATAGTTAAATATGCTCCATAGTGTGCATTATTTCGAAAACGCATCCGTATTCGCATGTGAGTACGAAAAATCAGCGATCATGAAATTGTCCTTTTGGTGATAATGTTTTATCATTATAATTATCACAACTGTCATGATGACTTACGAGGACAAACGAACAGCGGTCACCTATGCGCATTAGAGTCTGTCCCGTGCGTAGGAACCACAGCAGGTAATGCTCGCGACTTCAGTGCACACCTACCTTATAAACAATTTAAACAATTTAAACAATTTATTTACCACAGGTGATACAGAGATAAAATGTTTCTTAAGTCTAGTACAATGGTCAAATTTGAGTATAGCTACCTGTGGGCCCGAATAAGTTCAGTGACTTCTAGGGCATCCTACCATCAAGGTTAGTCTTAGGAGTACAATAATGTTTAACCTAATTCACTTAAACTAGAGACGCATTAGACTGATCAATGAGATAAGTAACTCGAAATTAGATACTTCATTTCATAATATAGTTCATATGGACTAGATTTAACAGTATATTCGACAAACGATTCAAGAACAGACCGAAGATCGGCGAAATTAATCAAGGCAAATTACATTATTAGCATTAGCACCAGTTATGTAGGGGACAAGGTTTGACTCTGTGATCTTACACGACTAGTTATCTGATAGGAAGTGAGACTCAAGACTTTTTTTGAATACCTTATAAGAATTACTTTCACGGATCTCCGCAGGTATTGGGAATTTTCACTGTTCCCTTTACGTTTTACTGGCATCGAACTCGAAATATTTTCTTACGGTTATTTGATGTGCAACTTTCTTTTTGTGGTTTAGGGAACAAAAAAGAAAAACAGACAAGGATTTGATAGAGGTTACCCGTGCTCAGGTGCGGGTATCCAGCCCACCCGCACCTTCTCGTGGTGGTGCCGTTAGTACACCCACTACGACTACTGTCATCTGTACAACCTGTTGTACTGGGATAGCGACTTGATTATTGTAATAGTTTATCGCCAATCAGAATTATTGTGGGTGGAACCAACGCGGGGGGCGCCTAGGGCACCTCGGTGCTCTAGGTTTTGAATTTCTTTTTCATTTTTGGTTTGCTACGCGTTCGTTAGTGTAAGGTGAATAACTAGGTTGCATAACCTACTAAATCGTGTATTGTTCCAATTTTGTGTTAAATTTGTAGTTTTGTTCTTGTTCTAAAGCCTAAAATTAAGAGTAAAAACGCCAACCCTGATCCCGGAGGCCGACGGCCTCTGGGGTCGGGCATCATGCCCAGAGGAGCGAGAGGCTCGCGGTCCGGAGGTAAGCGCGCGGGGAGCGAGCGCAGGCCGGACCAGGGAACGACAGAAAAACGAGAGACTTTGCCTAACCCCATTAAGTCAATCAGGACTCCAATCAATAAGGAAACAATCGAGCCTACCAGCAATAACGGTGGAAGAATTCAGGCGGAACGTCGTGAGGCTGTGGCCGGGGGGACGGCCGTGGGTGCAGCGGTCGAGCTAACCACGTCCGAGCGGGTGAGCGAGGTGGAGAGGAGTGTGAGCAGGCTGATGCGGAGTCTGGGTGAGATGGGATGTGGCGGAGACGTCCGGGATGTTCAGAGTGGCGACCCAGCAACAATGGAAACATCTACGGAGGAGAGAATCAAAAAAGTGGAACTGGCTGTGAGCAAACTGGCGGACATCATTGATAAATTAACACCCCCTTCAGAGGGAAAACAAAAACCTACCTGTTCCCCTGGATCAACCAGGAAGCGAAAATATGTGCCCCTGGACCTCATGGAACTTCCAACCACACCGACATTCATGCGCTTTTATTGCATGAAATTTAAACCAGAAACTAAACGCAACCTAAATCCCTACGCAATTAAGGCCAGCATCATAAACGCTACTGGACTTCCTCCCAAGTCAATTACCACCAGCGGTAAAGATAGTTTCACACTCGAAGCAAGGGATAATAAACAGGGACAAGCCATGCTGACCATCACTAGCGTGAATAGCGTGCCCTGCGAAGTCATAGTCCACCCAAGACTGAACAAATCCAAAGGACTCATCTACATCAACGAGTACAACATGAGCGACTTCGACGAGTTTGCGGCCGGGCTGAAGGAAGCTTACAACATCAGCAACGTCATTGACGCTACATTCATAAAGACCAGACGCGAACAAACTAGCGCCCTTATCCTCGAATTCAACTCCGAAACACCCCCCAGCTATATATATATTCCAGGTGAGCGCGCGGACACGCCAGTTCATCCATACATCGACAAACCGATGCACTGCTCCAACTGCCAGCTGTATGGCCACACCAAAAAACGCTGCAACAGGCCACCAACCTGCGCAAAGTGCGGCACCGGGGGACACTCAAGCGATCAGTGCCTGGAAGTACAAGCCAAATGTCTCCATTGCCGCGGTCCCCACCCGGTGAAAAGCAAAATGTGTCCTAAGCATATTGAAGAACAGAAAATAGTTGAAATTCAAGCCAAGCACAAGGTAGGCATCCGTCGCGCAAGACAACTTTACCACAACTCTGACGAATACTCTGAAAAACCATCAAAAACCTCCACCGAGCACTTTCTCTGCAAAATCGATGCAGCCGAAAAACGCAAACTCTCACCGTGGATACTGGAGAAGAGCCTGCAACGGGAACTTGGGACCAAACCCAAACGCATTTCTTCTAAGGGGAACGATTCCTTTATAATCGAAATCTGCAATTCACGCCAGAGCGACTCTGTCCGCAAGATAAAGTCAATCAATAACATACCTGTCACCATGTCCGAATATTGCCACCCCAATGCCGCCAAAGGACTTGTCTACATATACGAGTACGACCTGACAGACTTTGAGAACTTTCGCAAAGGACTCAAAGAAGATCACGACCTCCACGATGTGACCAAGGCAACATGGATCCGACCCAAGGACCCACTCGCCCAACCATTGCTACTAACTTTCCGTGGAGACCTCCCAGAATATCTAACAGTGCCAGGCGAACAATCAAAGAGCAAAGTATACGCCTACGTACCACGCCCCATGCTTTGTAAAATATGCCTGGAATACGGGCATACCCAAAAGTGGTGCTCAAGCAACACTCCGATTTGTGCTCGGTGTGATAACGCCAATCACAGTGCCACAGAATGTACCAGCTCAAAAATAGAATGTCACCACTGCGGCCAAGATCATTTCACCGGAACCCTTAAATGCATCGAATTTAAATACCAACAAGAAGTTGTAACAATACAACACAAATTTAGACTAAGTAGAGCCCAAGCAAAAGCTAAATTGGATGCAGAATGTCCTCAATATCGACGCTCCTTCGTCAGTGCAGTGCAGACGACCGCCGCCAACACAGCGTCAAGCCAAACCCCACCGAGGGAAATGGAACCTCCGAGCGCTGCCGCTGCTGACAGCCCTGTCAAACCTGTGGACGGTAGCACGCGAAGAAAGCGGAAAAACTCCGAACATCAGGAGCGCCCAACGGAAAAGAAACAACTAACAGAGGCAGTGTGTATGAATCCTGATACTGGCGAACTTTATACTACAACGATACAAATCACCCCAAATTACGATTCCGCTCTCAGCGACTGTGAAATAACCAGCGAGAACAATCCCGCAGTCAGAAGAGAAACCGAAGAAATTTTCAACGAATATAAAACAAATCCATCCACATCCGAGCAATGAACAACCTAGCCTCAATTATCCAATGGAACTGTCAAGGAGTTCGAGCCAAGAAAGACGAACTGCTGGAATTGATACACCAGCACCGACCAGCTGTTGTAGCACTACAGGAAACCAAGTTATGGCACAATTGCACATTCTCTATACCCCAATACTCCCTTCTTATCAAACACGGTCACTTTAACTTCACCCCCCATGGAGGAGTGGGTCTGCTTATCCATAACTCGGTCCCATTCAGAGAACACGTTTTGACGTCCCAGTTTCAAGTCATCGCAGCCACCATCCAACTTAGTCGGCCGATCACAGTCGTCTCAATGTACACGTCTAGAAATCATAGCCTTACCCTAGAAGCACTACGTGATCTAGAAAATCAACTTCCTACTCCAAGCATTATTATGGGTGATTTCAACAGTTACAGCACAATTTGGGGATGCAGAACCACGGATACTCGGGGGCGCATTCTTGAGCAATATCTAGAACAGTCGAACCTCGTTCTATTAAATACAGGATCCCCAACCAGAATTTCGTATAACTCAGAATCCGCCATAGACCTAACACTAGCCTCTCCCCGCCTGAACGCGGAGTTGGAATGGTCTACCTGTCTCTCTCCTGAGGACAGCGATCACTGCCCGATCCTAATCCAGCTAATGAACGCACAACAAAGCGAGCCTAGCAGAACTGTGTGGTGCCTAAAAAAAGCAGATTGGCACTCATACGAGAACCACCCAAAGTGGAAAGAGCTGGAAATCTCGCCGGAAACTAACTGTGAAGAACACCTCCAAGCCTTTATTAATGCCATACTGGCTGTAGCTGTGGATTGCATACCCACCATTGAAATTAAAACCTTCTTTCCAAAGCCCTATTGGAGCGCAAAATTGACCGAAACACGACGAAACCGCGAACGCCTATACCAAAAGTACCGCCAGACCAGATCGATGCAAAATGCTCTTCGTTGGAAAAGAGCACGAGCAATCCACAGGAACCTCTTACGTGAAGAAAAGCGGAAGGCGTGGATAAGTTTCGCTAATACGTTCACCAGAAATACACCTCTAACAGCCGTATATGCAAATATTCGCAAAATAAAAGGCCAACCCCAACGAAAAATATCCATCTTGCAAGAAAATAATATTACGTATGCCACCGTGCCCCAAATAGCAAACAAGCTAGCGATGGCCTTCAGCAATACAAGCAGCGCTACGAACTACCCCGTCGAGTTTCAACGAGAAAGAGAAAAGGTCCAAAACGAAGGCTTAAATTTTTCATCTGCGAACACTGAAGTTTACAACATATCGTTCTCAGCAGCAGAACTAGAAACGGCTCTTCATAACACCAAAGACACCTCGCCTGGAGCGGATCAAATCTCCTATCAGATGTTGAAGCACTTACCCGAAGCCGGCAAGCAATGCCTACTATCCATGATGAATAAATTTTGGCTGAACGGATATTTCCCCCCCAGCTGGCGGGAGGCAATAATAATCCCCTTTCCGAAACCGCATAAATCTCCACAGTCGCCCCAAAACTACAGACCCATCGCACTAACCAGTTGCCTCTGTAAAACAATGGAACGTCTGGTCAGCAATAGACTCTCGGACTTCTGCGACATGCACGGCTGCCTCACCAACATCCAGTGCGGCGGTAGGCGAAGTAGATCCACAACCGACCACCTAGTGCGCCTCGAAACTACGATCAGGAGAGCTTTTGTACACAACGAACACTTCGTAAGCGTGTTCTTCGACCTAACGAAAGCTTACGATACAACGTGGAAATTTGGAATAATGCGAGATCTCCACCAAATGCAACTACGAGGACGACTCCCCTCGTTCATCCAAGAATTCTTACGCGACCGAACTTTTAGAGTCAGAATCAACAATTATTTGTCCGACCCCTTCCCGCAAGAAGAAGGCGTCCCGCAAGGTTCAGTGCTCTCGGTCACTCTTTTTGCCATTAAGATCAATAGTATTGCCTCTCTGATTCCTCAGGATCCACGATTTCATGCCTCACTGTTTGTGGACGACTTCCAGCTCGGCTATCGACACAGTGATCTAAATGTCATAAAAATTAAACTCCAGGAATGTATTGATCGTGCCGTACGATGGACTCTGAAGAACGGTTTCACTTTCTCATCAGAAAAATCCAAAGCTGTACATTTCACCACGTTGCCCGGTATCCAGATGCCCCCACCCCTAAAAATCGCAAATCAAGATATTGAGTTTGTAGAGGAAATCAAGTTTCTTGGACTCACGTGGGACACAAAACTCACATGGAAAAAACACATCAACGACATTAGAGCCAAATGCAAGAAAGGATGCGCTATGCTCAAATCTATCTCCTCCCATGACTGGGGAGGGGATCAGCACATTCTTCTCCACATGTACAAACTTTTTGTTCGGTCAATAATGGACTACGGATGCATTGTCTACGCATCAGCATCCAACACCACCCTTAAGCTTTTGGATCCCGTCGCCAACGACTGCTTGCGTCTGGCTACAGGAGCATTCAAGTCCACACCTGCCGCAAGCCTCCAAGTTCTAACGGGTGAAATGCCGCTGAACCTGCGAAGGCAACTACTTTCCTTAAAATATTATTTCAAAATGAAAAGCCACTTAGGTAACCCAGCCTTTAACTCTGCTATCCCTCCTATTGACAGGAGATTGTACGTAAATAAGAAAGTTGTGCCTTCATTTGCCATTCGCACACTCAATAACATTGGATCCCTAAATCTCGAACCCCCTTATATCAAACCCGCTTTCTCGTACCGGCTACTGAACCTTGACGTCCCAACATGGAAAACGGTCGCCATCGACATAAACTTGGAACTAACAGCCCTAAAAAAAGAAACAACCCATCCAACTACATACATCCAGGAATACCACCGACTAGCAAGCGAAAATTACCCAGGTCACACTGCCGTCTTCACAGATGGCTCCAAGAGCAACGACGGCGTTGGCGCTGCGGCATTCTGTAGCAGCATTCAGAAACAGATTTCACTTCCCCAAGTATCCACTATATTCACTGCGGAACTGTATGCCATTGATCTAGCACTACAGATCATTCGGGATCATCCTAAGGACCAATTTATTATCTTTAGTGATTCCCTGAGTGTTTTGCGAGTTCTCCTCGACAAACGCACGGACCATCCTCATGCCCGCCTTCTCCAACACCAGATTCACGACCTTGCCCAGAATCGTAAAACCATCAAGTTTTGCTGGATCCCCAGCCATGTGGGGATTCGAGGTAACGAGACCGTCGATAGTCTAGCAAAAGCGGCCGCACTTCGCCCGCCAGAGCGATTCCCAACATTTTATAGGGACTGGTTCACGGTTCTCGAGAAAGAAATCCACAGCAAATGGAAGGAAGGCTGGCACCAGCGGAGGAGCATCATGCACGAGGCCCAGTTGGAACCGGGATCATGGCCCAAAAGAAGACTGCCACGCCGAGTGGAGGTCGTACTTAATCGACTCAGAAGCGGCCACACCTACCTCACCCACAGCTACCTCATGAACAGTGAGGTACAAGAGCCTCCGCCTGGTTGCCCTTTGTGCCTGGGGGCGCGCCTCACCGTGAAGCACGTTCTCATCGACTGCGCCGCGCTGCGCAATACACGACGACAGTGTTTTGAAGTCTTCTCCGACGATAGCCGGCCACATTCAATAAGCAATATACTTGGCCACAATGCGCCCGTAGATCAGCTGATTACCTTTCTTCAAAAAATAAATGCTTACGACATGATCTGATACGGGGAAATGTTCAGGCTCCTAACTTGGATCTCTTCATGTAGTACTACTTGAAGAGATTTAACGGGAAGCCGCGCTGTAGGGCTTTATAGCCAGACGTGATTTCGTTTTGGAAGTTTAAAGATGAAGAAACTGTATTATGGCCGGGCGCGCTGCGTTGATACCTCGGGGGTTTCAGCGTGGGTAAGGCGTCCGGCCATAAATGGGTGGGCAGCTGAAACCCCCAACGGGGTTTGGTTGCTCAGTGCGTTCGAAGGAAATGTGTTGTGTACAAACTTTAATGGGGAGACACTTGTAACCTTGAGTTGTAATTATGACCATGATGCTCAGATAATTTTGATGTTTCAAATCATAGCAATGTTTATCTTGTGTGCTTATCTGGAAGAGTCAGATACGAATTAAATTGTGTGACCTTCGGTGCAATATAGTTTGAGTAACTGAAGCGCTAGCAGGCCCATGTTACTACTACTACTCAAACTCCTAAAAAGTACGACCCTTCACTAACCCAAACCGTGCATCATCAAAATTTACTCGCTAATTGTTTTTCTTGTATGTCCAGTGCGACGTGTCATAATGCGTGAGTCTCTTGTATCTTGCTGTTATCTGCCTTTATCAGAATATCTGAGTTTTTCCCGGCCAGCGCCGGGGGGGTCCACATTGGCGTTACGCTGGCGACCCCGGTAGAAACGTTTCCGTAAAATTATTATTATTATTATAAATTAACACTAGCAGCTGCTTTCAAAAACAAAGTTAACTAGTTTAACTTGAGTAATTCTATACTCGACATATTAATTTCTTTCATTACAGAGGAGAAGAAATTCATCATATGACGACAGTTATAGCTTAAAATGTTGAATTAAGCAAAATGATGAGAAATTTGGCTCGTCAGTCTTTAAGAGAGTCACGAAATTAATTATGATGCTAACTACAAATATCGTTCACAAAATTTTTACGCACCTACACAAGCACATGGTGGCCTTGTTATGACCGTATCAGTTCAATGTACTTGTTCCGCATACCTTAGATTATGCGCATCATGTCAGACTGTAGAAACATATATATACTGTGGAGGCAAATAATATGTTGAACATAGATATCATTGGTTTATTCTGTATCATCAGTTTATTCTGTGTAATCATTTTATTCTGTCATTTTATTCAGTGTCATCATTTGATTTTGTGTCATCATTTCATTGTGTCATCATTTGATTCTGAGTCATCATTTCATTCTGTATCATCAGTTTATTCTGCATCAGCTTTATTAAAAATTAACTGTCTTTCTCCTTTTTCTTTCTTTCGAGAGAGAAATGGATGCAAGGAAGTTAGGAGGGAAGAAATAGTCTGTAAACAAAAACACTTAGACAATAGAATACTGCTGGCAGTGCACGATAGTGCTGTGCCTGTTGCTCTACTCAACTGATGCGCTCTCCGTTGAGTGTGCTGGAAGCGGCTATAGCTGTGCACGCTTCAAGTTGCTCTAGTCGCCCGGGCTTCTCAACCGGGAGTACATTTAACATACTTCATATGTTAAAATGCACAATATTTATTTATATACAACCGTATAAGTATATAATTATTAATCATTAAGTATATTTTTATAGTTTCTTAAACCTTCAACTGTGCTGGGGGACATGATGGTGCATTATTAAGTTAAGAGGGTACGCGACAATAGAAAGGTTGAGAAGCCTGCCTGAGTCTAGCCAAAGAAGAAAGTATCTTTCTAACGTCAGGGATGGAAACGTAGTCCATATTTAATTTATCAATTTGCATTATATTGTTAATATATTTGCTATGTCTGCGTACATTATCTTCATATACCATTAGCACTGGCAACCACTATTACCGTAATTTCATGACAATAAATAAAATTTATTTATAATGGGTCAACTATTGATACCAAATTCTGTACGCAGGGTAAAAAAGGAAATGAAAAGTCTTGCTGGTATTTCACTTTCTCATACCGAAAATGATCATTAACATTTAAAGTATTTGTCATTGATGACTTTTAATGTTAAGGAGGTTGTATAGCTTTCGCACGTACTCTTAAACACTAATCGTTCATATTTAATCTCACGCAGAACCAATCATTCGAATTTTATCTCGCTATAAACTAATGATTCATATTTTCATTTCACTCGAAGCTAATCGTTCACCTTTTATCATATGTTAAACTAATCGGTCATTTTTCCTTCGTGAAATTATTCGTTCATATTTCATTTCACCTTAAACTAATCATTCTTCCTTTTTTCACACGATTTTAATCATTCAAACTTTTCCTCACACGAAACTAATCATTCACACTTTTTCTCACACAAAACTAATCTCTGATATTTAATCTCACGCGAAATGGTCGGCCGTTTTCTTGAAGAGATACATTTTATTCCCACACCCTCAAGCCTGCCTCCGAGTCGTATAGCAGCGGACTCTAACCGCGAAGTCACAGCGCGGTGGTTTGCTATTTTATAGGACTCGAAAAAAAAACGGTTTACTTCCAAAATGCGCCGTGGATCTAAAATGTACTAGGAGACTGCTTTGACATGATCTCCAGGCCACCTTGTTACGAACATCTTCGTGCTTCTACCACCATAGCCACTCTCCTGTTGGCTACATCGGTTCTGCTCAAGTGGACCATTGCTTCGTATTGAAACGTCCGTTGATGAGCGATTATTACGTGCACAACTGATAAGTTTGTTGTAGGCAAAGAGGTTGAAGCCACAGCTCTTAATGAGTAAATAAAAAGACAGTGTAGCGCTCTAGAAGGTAAAAAACATATAATAAAGTGGAAAGAACTGAACTTTCAGTGACATCAGTGCGCGGCTATCAGGAAGTGCATGATTTACACTCAAGTTGTATAATAGTATTTTTTCCAAATCACTGCAATTTTTTGTACCACCTGAATGACTCTTGAAATTCCGAGCTATGAGTGCCTTTTATGCAAAGATAAATATGCGAGCGTATTTCAAGACCAAAACAAAACACGAAGTTGATATTGAAAGTTCATTCTAAAAACCTTAGTCCAATTCACAGAATATTTTGTACAGCAATTTAAATTTATTGGAGTGCTGTACGCACGAACGGCTTTACGTACTGTTCCCTCTATGCTTTGGATAATCTTCACGGAGCTTCATAATGAAGTAAAAAGTATACATGCCGTTCAGTGAGATGCCACGCGAATTCTTCAATGTACGGAGGTGTTACTTCGGAATAACTCACTAGTAAAGTCCACCAGCCATTTTCCAAGAACAACGGAAACCAACGAATTCTTCCGTTTACTCAGCTCATAAATGTCATAACGTGCGCCGGAAACCCATTTATCCTGCTAACATCAAGTTCTATCTTCAGTTTAAAATGTTCACGCCTCTTTCGTATGTTGGCCTACGCTGCAACTGTCCTATCTTACATCCACTTCGTCACAAAGCCGGATGTCGTTCAGATAATTGGAACATTTTTATGATTTTATGACCTTAGACAATGCCTTGAAATTTATGGTTTTATGCGTGAATCAAAGCACGTGTGGTACTTCAGACGTTACTCGGTATCTTTAGCGCGAGTGATCTCCAATGGATGTAGTATGTGTTATTGCAGATTAATAGTATCTTATTGGGATCGCGTGGACGGAGTTTTGAAAAAATTACAGTCCAATATCTCTGTTTCGGTAATATATTTGTGATTTATGATTGAGATTGTACGAAGTCTTGTCCTTCGCCATCGAGCTTGTGGAGATTAATGATAAAATTATACGTTGCCTGGAGGTGTCTGCGGTTTATACGTCAGGCAGTCTGTCAGCGAGGTGCAGTTTTTGAGAGAAGTAAAATATTGTTAATGTTTCACACTCAAGGCTCAAAAGCTGTAGCTTCTCACTTGCAGCATCGGATGCCACGTGTTTCAAATACTGCATTTCACCGAGAGCACAATATTCATCTATATTGAGCTATTTTAATAAGGAATTTTATTTCATAGCTATATCATCTTGTCCTCTCTAAATTTACTCCCTCAAAGGGTTTAAACAGCGACTGTGTATTCCATTAATTTTTTTTTACTCATGGATTGCAACTTAAGCCACGATGCTATGATCAACGAGGAGTAGCTGCATGAAGAAACGCTTTCGCCGCCGTGTTTGTTGCATTTAGTAGTGTCCGGCACTGAAGCATTTCCTGTATTGATTCAGTGGTTTGATGGAAGGGGAGCTAACGCAACTCTATGGAACAAACTACCCACTCGAGATAACATTCTTTGCTCAGTACAAGTAATCGAGACCTTGACGGAAGCCTTCGCCGTGTGATTAATGAGAAGAACGCGACCTTCGGTAAAAAAAGCGATACAAGCTTCACATCGGTCGCAGTCAAGTCATCCATGGACACTCGGAGCAAAGAACTTAACAGGCGGATGAGGGCTGTACTGTACGTACTTGCAGTTGAGGCGTCCCAAGTGTCCGTGGGTGACTTGACCGCTGTCGATATGTATTGGTTACTTTATTTTGAACAACATTGCGGCGAGCATCTCTTGCGTAGGCGGACTGCAGCAGATTTCTGCGTACATCTTCATGAAGATTGGTTCGTGGAATTTAGAGAATTAGCGCTCCCAAGAGGAAATCTGTGGAAAGCTAAAAATTAAGTGTGCTTTCTTTTTGTTCAAGTAAATTTTTTTGTGGAAAATCATTTTTTGGCTTACTTTTGCCTTTGTTTACTATTACTTTATTCTTCATCTTTTATCGTGTTTCATGAAATTCTCCTTCCTTTCCTAAAATCTAGTCAGAATACACCTTGAGCATAGGTTCCCCGTTTCCTCGACCCATCCTTCCTCTCTTTGGAACACCTTTATTGTAGTTGGGGACACTAACGCTAACTTATCAAATTCAATCCATCGAAATTATGCAGACAGTTTTAGAGAGCATGGTTTTCACTTCGACATGCCACGTTCCGTTCACACAGATCCTATTTGGCAAACAAATTTGACTAGATTTTTACGGTCACATTGTATTGTTCTCTCATCAACCAATTCGAATGCAGTGGAGCTCAAAATGTACAGCAATTCAAATTATCGAGAATACTCGTATAATTACGGTCAGTACGGTCAACCTGGACGTTATTCCACTTCATTGACGCAGACATGCCTGACGCGTTGCGGGATTAGCGGCTTCTATCACGCCTCTTATCAGTGGAGATTTTGCCAACGGTCTTGGTCGGCAATGTGAACTTAAACTGCTATAAGTACGTCACCTAAAATGCGAGGGTCTAGCCTGACGATCTCGCATCATTCTACCTAGTCCCGACCTCACGTTAAACCATGCTCAAACTCGCGTGCTTAATTCACCATTGAGTCGTGCATACATGCCGAGCTCACTTTTTTCTATGTCTTGCTCGTACACACGCTTTAATGTATTGGTGAAAAGTACGAGTACACGAACTTTCATCAAAAATTAAATGAGGTAATATCAGTAAGTTATCTAAGAAGTAAGGTAAGTAAGTAAGTAAGGTAAGAGGTAAGTAAGTAGGAAGTTCTTCAAATTTTTCTTAGATTTTATCAGTTGCCTAAGATATTGGAAATGAATCGACCTGCCTTATACGGATAATGAAGCCCCGGTTTAAAGGATAAAGACGGGAAAGGTGACCTCCAAACCCCCTATACTACGACCAGGTCACCCGTTCTGACCAACACGCAACTCCCGCGTGGTCTATCACTATCAGTCTGAAGCTTGCGTCGTTGACGTTCTTGAGACGCTTTGCGATAGAAACTGGTATCTATCTTATCATTATATCCCTTGACAAGTACGAATGTAGTAATGAATTTCATCATTTGACTGCCTTCAGAAACCTCACTCAAAACTGATCGGAAGGCCAATTCCCCGAACTTTGCTCAGCACAGCCTATACTCGTGATTGTGCTGGGCTAGCTCGTTTTTGCCGCCGTCTTAGCTGCTGTCTTCTGGAGGTGCGGCGCAACTCTGTTTGATCGGAGCTTCGATGTTGCGATGAGCAATTCGAGAGCAGCCTGTTTAGTTTCCGAAGATGTAATCAACTTCACATAACCTGCAATTCGAGAGCAATCTTGGTTTCCAAAGCTGTTTTTAACTTCACAGAACCTACAACACACACCGTACGATGAGGTATATGACGAAGGTACAAAGAGCTCCGACTGGACGTAATGATGGCACAAGGTATCTGACGCTCTGTTGATGCACTAACTTTGCATGAAAATTTTGACGCTTGATTTTGTGTCGTGAACGTTGGCGTAGAAAATGTACTGGATTGATCAACTGAGCTACGTCAACTTATTGGGCTGTACTGACTGGCTGGACTGTGTTATCAACTGGCCTATGTTGACAGACTGCTCCAGCCAAAAATTAGACTGGATGAGCTGTGCTGGCTGAATGGGCTGTGTTGATTGACTGACCTGCGTTGACTGAATGGGCTAAATTGAACGACTAAGCTGTGTAGAGTGACTGGGCTGTGTTGAGTGACTGGGCTGTGTTGAGTGACTGGGCTGTGTTGAGTGACTGGGCTGTGTTGAGTGACTGGGCTGTATTTACTGACTGGGCTGTATTTACTGACTGGGCTGTATTTACTGACTGGGCTGTTTTTACTGACTGGGCTGTTTTTACTGACTGGGCTGTTTTTACTGACTGGGCTGTTTTTACTGACTGGGCTGCATTTACTGACTGGGCTGCATTTACTGACTGGGCTGCATTTACTGACTGGGCTGCATTTACTGACTGGGCTGCATTTACTGACTGGGCTGCATTTACTGACTGGGCTGCATTTACTGACTGGGCTGCATTTACTGACTGGGCTGCATTTACTGACTGGGCTGCATTTACTGACTGGGCTGCATTTACTGACTGGGCTGCATTTACTGACTGGGCTGCATTTACTGACTGGGCTGCATTTACTGACTGGGCTGCATTTACTGACTGGGCTGCATTTACTGACTAGGCTGCATTTACTGACTGGGCTGCATTTACTGACTGGGCTGCATTTACTGACTGGGCTGCATTTACTGACTGGGCTGCATTTACTGACTGGGCTGCATTTACTGACTGGGCTGCATTTACTGACTGGGCTGCATTTACTGACTGGGCTGCATTTACTGACTGGGCTGCATTAACTGACTGAACTGTGTTCGCATCCACAGCGTCAATAACTTTAGCACAACTATACTGATCGCAGCAGCTGCTGCAGTACAGTTGTACTAACGCCGGCTCTATTTCTTGTGTAGCAATGTTACTTGCGGTACGAACTATGATAAAGCTTCTATCGTTTCCAGGTTAGGAAAATTATTGCAGATGAAGTAAGTTATTTCCCTTATTCTTATAAAGAAATGCCTATTTTTAAACTCCCATCATGCTTGTTCAGTGCAGGTCCTGTAAACATTTTGTCGCGGTCGTCAGACACCAGAATTGCAATAGCTTCGAGGTTATCAGTTTTTTCTCCTTGTTTCGTTGATCCTATTCAAAACTTTTTTGAACTGTTTTTGTTCTGAATTTTTGCTTTGGTTGAATGCAGCGGGCAAGATCAAAGTAATTTATTTTTATTTAAACTGAAGTCCATTCTCTTCTTAGTCGTTTACACTAAATTCGATATTTTGGACTCTGCATATGTTAATTTGCGGTTATTGTTTGGAGTAAAGTATTCCATCAAGTTCCAGTGTTTTACCTTTAACTTTCTTTTGGTTGCTTCAATTGATCTTCAATTCAGTTCATATCGAAATAGAGTTTTACAGCTGGCCACTAAGCTAAATATCATTTCTAACAAACCATGTTTACAAGTTCATAATCCATTCTTTCCGGCTACCGTCTGGGATTACTTTTTTTATGTTTTTGCGTCTGCACTTTCCACTGCCCTTATCAGATACCAATGTCCTATAAATATCCGAGTCCGAAAAAGACAATGAAAAGAATTGCTTCGACCGATGGTAAAATAATTGTGTAGAAAGTAAACGTACAAGTGTGAAAAATTATAAGAATTGAATGGTTGAACTAGTTTTTCCTCTATTCGTATTCAACCGTGTTGCTTTGATACTACTGGCGCTGTTCTGTGGGTGTGCACTACTCACAATTCCTTCACGTTTATGCGCTATATTTGCCTTTTGTATTTGATCGCTATTATTGTATCCGATGTTCCTGTTTTACATCGATTAAGCCCACACTTCTAACTCAGTCTACACTTATAACTGAGCTCCCGCTTACAACTGAGCTCCCGCTTATAACTGAGCTCCCGCTTATAACTGAGCTCACGCTTATAACTGAGCTCCCGCTTATAACTGAGCTCACGCTTATAACTGAGCTCCCGCTTATAACTGAGCTCTCGCTTATAACTGAGCTCCCGCTTATAACTGAGCTCACGCTTATAACTGAGCTCACGCTTATAACTGAGCTCCCGCTTATAACTGAGCTCCCGCTTATAACTGAGCTCACGCTTATAACTGAGCTCACGCTTATAACTGAGCTCCCGCTTATAACTGAGCTCCCGCTTATAACTGAGCTCCCACTTATAACTGAGCTCCCACTTATAACTGAGCTCACGCTTATAACTGAGCTCCCGCTTATAACTGAGCTCACGCTTATAACTGAGCCCACGCTTACAACTGAGCCCATGGCACGCTTACAACTGAGCCCATGGCACGCTTACAACTGAGCCCACGTTTACAACTGAACTCACACTTGCAACTGAGCCCACACTTACAACTAAGCCCACACTTACAACTGAGCCCACACTTGCAACTGAGCCCACACTTGCAACTGAGCCCACACTTACAACTGAGCCCACACTTACAACTGAGCCCACACTTACAACTGAGCCCACACTTGCAACTGAGCCCACACTTACAACTGAGCCCACACTTACAACTGAGCCCACACTTACAACTGAGCCCACACTTACAACTGAGCCCACACTTACAACTGAGCCCACACTTACAACTGAGCCCACACTTGCAACTGAGCCCACACTTACAATTGAGCCCACACTTACAACTGAGCCCACACTTACAACTGAGCCCACACTTACAACTGAGCCCACACTTACAACTGAGCCCACACTTACAACTGAGCCCACACTTACAACTGAGCCCACACTTACAACTGAGCCCACACTTACAACTGAGCCCACACTTGCAACTGAGCCCACACTTGCAACTGAGCCCACACTTACAACTGAGCCCACACTTACAACTGAGCCCACACTTACAACTGAGCCCACACCTACAACTGAGCCCACACCTACAACTGAGCCCACACCTACAACTGAGCCCACACTTACAACTGAGCCCACACTTACAACTGAGCCCACACTTACAACTGAGCCCACACTTGCAACTGAACCCGCACTTGCAACTGAGCCCGCACTTGCAACTGAACCCGCACTTGCAACTGAACCCGCACTTGCAACTGAGCCCACACCTGCAACTGAGCCCACACCTGCAACTGAGCCCACACCTGCAACTGAGCCCTCACCTGCGACTGAGCCCACACCTGCGACTGAGCCCACACTTGCGACTGAGCCCACACCTGCGACTGAACCCACACCTGCGACTGAGCCCACACCTGCGACTGAGCCCACACCTGCGACTGAGCCCGCACCTGCGACTGAGCCCACACCTGCGACTGAGCCCACACCTGCAACTGAGCCCACACCTGCGACTGAGCCCACACCTGCGACTGAGCCCACACACTTACGACTGAGCCCACACGCTTACGACTGAGCCCACACGCTTACGACTG
Organism: Morinoia aosen; assembly: GCA_030386875.1. Classification (NCBI taxonomy): domain Eukaryota; kingdom Metazoa; phylum Arthropoda; class Malacostraca; order Amphipoda; family Talitridae; genus Morinoia; species Morinoia aosen. The sequence continues at coordinate 25,600,637 of CM059564.1, read as the reverse complement.
AGCCCACACGCTTACGACTGAACCCACACGCTTACGACTGAACCCACACGCTTACGACTGAACCCACACGCTTACGCCTGAACCCACACGCTTACGACTGAACCCACACGCTTACGCCTGAACCCACACGCTTACGACTGAACCCACACGCTTACGACTGAACCCACACGCTTACGACTGAACCCACACGCTTACGACTGAACCCACACGCTTACGACTGAACCCACACGCTTACGACTGAACCCACACGCTTACGACTGAACCCACACGCTTACGACTGAACCCACACGCTTACGACTGAACCCACACGCTTACGACTGAACCCACACGCTTACGACTGAACCCACACGCTTACGACTGAACCCACACGCTTACGACTGAACCCACACGCTTACGACTGAACCCACACGCTTACGACTGAACCCACACGCTTACGACTGAACCCACACGCTTACGACTGAACCCACACGCTTACGACTGAACCCACACGCTTACGACTGAACCCACACGCTTACGACTGAACCCACACGCTTACGACTGAACCCACACACTTACGACTGAACCCACACACTTACGACTGAACCCACACACTTACGACTGAACCCACACACTTACGACTGAACCCACACACTTACGACTGAACCCACACACTTACGACTGAACCCACACACTTACGACTGAACCCACACACTTACGACTGAACCCACACACTTACGACTGAACCCACACACTTACGACTGAACCCACACACTTACGACTGAACCCACACACTTACGACTGAACCCACACACTTACGACTGAACCCACACACTTACGACTGAACCCACACACTTACGACTGAACCCACACACTTACGACTGAACCCACACGCTTACGACTGAACCCACACGCTTACGACTGAACCCACACGCTTACGACTGAACCCACACGCTTACGACTGAACCCACACGCTTACGACTGAACCCACACGCTTACGACTGAACCCACACGCTTACGACTGAACCCACACGCTTACGACTGAACCCACACGCTTACGACTGAACCCACACGCTTACGACTGAACCCACACGCTTACGACTGAACCCACACGCTTACGACTGAACCCACACGCTTACGACTGAACCCACACGCTTACGACTGAACCCACACGCTTACGACTGAACCCACACGCTTACGACTGAACCCACACGCTTACGACTGAACCCACACACTTACGACTGAACCCACACACTTACGACTGAACCCACACACTTACGACTGAACCCACACACTTACGACTGAACCCACACACTTACGACTGAACCCACACACTTACGACTGAACCCACACACTTACGACTGAACCCACACACTTACGACTGAACCCACACACTTACGACTGAACCCACACACCTACGACTGAACCCACACACCTACGACTGAACCCACACACTTACGACTGAACCCACACACTTACGACTGAACCCACACGCTTACGACTGAACCCACACGCTTACGACTGAACCCACACGCTTACGACTGAACCCACACGCTTACGACTGAACCCACACGCTTACGACTGAACCCACACGCTTACGACTGAACCCACACGCTTACGACTGAACCCACACGCTTACGACTGAACCCACACGCTTACGACTGAACCCACACGCTTACGACTGAACCCACACGCTTACGACTGAACCCACACGCTTACGACTGAACCCACACGCTTACGACTGAACCCACACGCTTACGACTGAACCCACACACTTACGACTGAACCCACACACTTATGACTGAACCCACACACTTACGACTGAACCCACACACTTACGACTGAACCCACACACTTACGACTGAACCCACACACTTACGACTGAACCCACACACTTACGACTGAACCCACACACTTACGACTGAACCCACACACTAACGACTGAACCCACACACTTACGACTGAACCCACACACTTACGACTGAACCCACACACTTACGACTGAACCCACACACTTACGACTGAACCCACACACTTACGACTGAACCCACACACTTACGACTGAACCCACACACTTACGACTGAACCCACACACTTACGACTGAACCCACACACTTACGACTGAAACCACACACTTACGACTGAAACCACACACTTACGACTGAAACCACACACTTACGACTGAAACCACACACTTACGACTGAAACCACACACTTACGACTGAAACCACACACTTACGACTGAAACCACACACTTACGACTGAAACCACACACTTACGACTGAAACCACACACTTACGACTGAAACCACACACTTACGACTGAAACCACACACTTACGACTGAAACCACACACTTACGACTGAAACCACACACTTACGACTGAAACCACACACTTACGACTGAAACCACACACTTACGACTGAAACCACACACTTACGACTGAAACCACACACTTACGACTGAAACCACACACTTACGACTGAAACCACACACTTACGACTGAAACCACACACTTACGACTGAAACCACACACTTACGACTGAAACCACACACTTACGACTGAAACCACACACTTACGACTGAAACCACACACTTACGACTGAAACCACACACTTACGACTGAAACCACACACTTACGACTGAAACCACACACTTACGACTGAAACCACACACTTACGACTGAACCCACACACTTACAACTGAGCCCACCGTTCTCCCCCAGATCGAGCCAGTTGAGTGGGCGTACCAGAACATCGGCGAGGCTGCGACGGAGACCAGCATCAGGTCCATGGCTGATTACCTCAGCAAGAAGGTGAGCAACTTGTTCCGCTTCCAAGTCCAACTTTCTCGCTGAGCCATCCATTATTTTAGCCGACCAAGTATTACCTTTGCACTCAGCGACTAAAATCCTAATGCCCCAACAAAAAAAATTAAACTAGATACTCATTGATGCTAGTCTAGGTAGTTCTAAAATTAGACCGGTAATGTAACCCTCTTAATGCTCACGAGGTCGTGCGAGAACATAGCAGCCCAGTTTAACATTTTCGTTGAGCCATCCGTGATTTCATTCGTCCAACCTCTGCGTATGGCGACTTAAATCGCAGATGCTTCGGTCAAAAAATTTAACTTGTCTGCCTCCACTCCTGCAGGACCAACATGAGCATAAATAAGGTTATAATTCAACTGTCTAGTCTTGGGACTATCTTTGGAACCTTGAACCATCTTGGATCTAGTGTAAAAGATTGGGTTCTTTCTTGACGTGTCACTTCGCACTACATACGAGAATGTTTCAAACGGCCTAAGAGGTCATGCAAAAAACTCTTACTTGGACATCGTGACTTCATTAGGATGCTGCTTTGACATGATCTCCAGGCCACCTTGTTACGAACATCTTCGTACTTCTACCATGGGTACCTGCAGTCATGGTACTTTGAAAAGACCCCTCTCTAAGAGCCGATGTATATGCTATTTTCATTCGGTTTTTGTTAAGAGTGACAAGGCAAAGAAGATAAAAATAAACTAATCTTAGTCACATTCCTGGAGTTTTTTAAATCGTAAATAAAAACACCAAGGCTGCTACTCTCAAAGTCAACATTGATAAAATTATTTATTGCTTTAAAAGAAGTTTTTAAAAGGAGTTTTTGCTTTGTGATCAACGTGCAGGGCACCAATCAGTCTATTTATTCTATCCATATCTCAGAAATTTACCTTGGTGCTGCTTGGCACAAGCAAATCCTTTACCTGCTTGACACAAGCAAATCCTTTACCTGCTTGACACAAGCAAATCCTTTACCTGCTTGACACAAGCAAATCCTTTACCGGCTTCGCTCAAGCAAATCCTTTCCCTGCAATCTTGTCGCAGGAGTTTGACTTGGTGATCAACCTGCCCATCCGAGACTCCGGGGCTCGCCGTGTGTCCTCCTTCGTCTCTCACGGCTACAGGACGAGGCGCATGGCCGTGGACCACTCAGTGCCTCTCGTCACCAACGTCAAGTGCGCCAAGCTCCTCGTCCAGGTGCGTGAGACGGCCTTCGGTGGGGGAAAGTAACCTTCTTGTGATATATTACAGTTCTCTTCTATGAGACGCGCTCTTCAATATGTTTTTTTCAATGAGACTTTTTCTTCCATAAGGGTCTGTTTTATATTTTAAGGTATTTGTATCGTATGATCCAGCGAATGAGAATTGTCCGTTCATAATTCGCTTCTGTGCAGGAAGTACTTATGCATCGTTCAAAAACTAAAATAAAAACTTAAAAACAGCGAGTCGACTAAAATTTGAAACTTGTCTAGGTCTTCGATTGTTATCGCCTGGTATGAAAGAGTGCTTATTTTGTTAAAAACTAAATGTTTTCATGAGGAATATTTTAGGCACTATGGACTTCACTTCCTTAATTCATTACGGATGTAGGAAATAATTTCTTATTGCTGCCCAGGATAACAAAATAAGTTCTATTTTTAGTCTTCAGTTTTGGTTCATGCATTCAAATGTTAGTCTATCATATACAATTCGAAGCTGTTTTTTCGAGCGTCTGTAGAAATGGTAACTGGTCGCAGGTATCGTCATCAGCCACGAAACTAAGGTTAATCATGTCTAAGATTCTTTTTCTGAGATCAATTTGAAGTTCTCAATGACGCAAAATGCGAGTTTCAGATCTCAATAAGAAATGTATGTTTTCCGAATGCTTAGAAACGACCAAATAATAAATAGCGCTTATTTTGATTTAAGTTTTAACTTTATTATGTTAATAGCCTCCCTGACACGTTATGAATTCCTTGAATGATTATTTTGTTGTTGACTTCTAAATGGTTCAAGTGTTTGTTTCGTTTCATTACGTTCTAATGTAAGTTATAAGGCGTTTCAAAAACCAATGTACACGATGATATGCATCAGGCTTGATGGAAATAAAACATCTATTTTCTTTTTTTTAATACTCAGGCTCTGCAGCACGTGGGCACGTCGCCCCGCATCAAGACCCACGTGGACTGCATCACGTCTAGCCGCATCATCAAGCTGCCTGGACTCATTGACTGCCATGTGCACGTGCGCGAGCCTGGTCAGTTTACTTGCCTTCTTAACTGCGTCCCGAACAAGTTCTTATCTTACGTTTTGAAAGTCTCGTTTGTAGCTGCCGCTTTACGTGCCGATTGTAGCATTTGCCAATAATTGATGAGCTTTCAAGTACGAGAGGATTGAATTAAATTGAAATAGTGAGGTTTTCCTCCGAGTTTGTCACTATGTCTTTCCCTGATAGTGGGATTTTGGTGCTATCTCCAAAGGCTTTTTCCTTCAATTGCTGCTGTTTGAAAATTTATCTTAATGGAATAGAGGTGAGGGCTTGAAGCGATGTCTCTCTCCGCCATGATGATGGTTTGCAAAACTTGAACTGCGCTTCAAATCGATGTTTCCCTCACTTTAACTCACCTACTTATTTTTGCATATGTCTGACGAACAACCACAAATAATTCAAATAACATCGGTAAACAACGGGAAATCCAAACTAAAAAACGAGTGTCCGTGTTCGTATCAGGTTTAATCACTTACGCTGAAGTACCGGAAAAACTAATCGGTCTTCGTCCAGTCACTAGCAAATTCCATTCGGAGAATTTTCTATTCGAAGGGATGACCCATAAGGAAGATTGGGCGACCTGCACAGCTGCAGCTCTAGCAGGAGGCGTCACCACCATCCTCGCCATGCCCAACACCACCCCTTGCATCACGGACGCCTCTGCGCTCGACCTCGCGCTACAGGTGATGACTTTTTATCATTGGGGGTGCACGGTTGTGCGACCACTTCACATGTCAGCCCGCTAGGGCATGTGCATCTCAAATCAGTGAGTGAATCTTTCAACAAAACAGCCAAACTGGGCATCTGGTAGCGAATATCGCTCACTTTGAGTAGGAACGAAAACTCGTAACTTTGCAGTCACTTATTTGTTTGCATTTATAGTTTTATTACATTGTCATAAAATATGAAAAAATTATTTCTGAATATTTCGTATGGTTTTTATTTCAGTGCGCTCAACGAGGCGCCCGCTGCGACTACGGCCTGTTCGTTGGCGCCTCTGCCAGCAACGCATCCCTCACGCCGGCCCTGGCAAATGATGCCATTGCTCTCAAAATGTATCTCAACCAAACCTTCTCCGACCTCACTTTGCTGGATATGGACGTGTGGAGACAAGTTAGTAACAATGCTTTTGGAATCGGAGAGACCAGTTATGTAGTAACGCTGAATTTAGATTGCAACTGGAAACTGTTAGTTGACTAACCACATCATTGATGCTCTTTTCTCCTCATGTTGCAGGATCAGTTTGGGCTGTTCCACCCGTAACCAAAAAACGTCAATGAGTTGTAGTGTTTCCTGTGACAAATGCAACAACCCTTGTGCGAATTTTTCGGTAGTTTGCAAGTTGTTGACTGTAGTATCTTTGTCATATATTTTTTAATTCTCACTGTGATTAATGAAGTAGGAGAAGAAGGGAGAGCGACAAATGATATGAGTGAAAATCTTTTTTCTTTCCAAATTTATGAGGCAATATTCGCGACTTACCGCGCTTTTTCAGCCTGTTGGATACTGGTCCTTATACGAAGATAAAATCCAAAAAAATTCTTAACAGCTCTACAGTTTCTTTCATTGCACGCTGCTTGTGAGGAGGCTTGGATACATGTATAGATTAGTTTAGTTTGCCTACCTTATGCTTAGGGGACTGACGTCCCCAGAGGAGGTGCTGTTAGTTACCTCGACGATAGGTAGTTTTTCGGTACCTCTATCTTTCGTGTCCACTTCGCTTCTTCCAGTTTTCATGCCTTCTTCACTACCTCTCCCATCGTCATTTCTTCCTCTTCTTTCCTAACTTACTGTTTATAAGTGCGAAGTATCGTGTATGAGAACACATCTTCTTCTTCGATTCCCAGTTTTCCTTAATCCATCCTAAATGGCCCCTTTTCATTCCTCCGTGAAATCATATTTGGTATGGGAATGAGCTTTAACTAACTTATATGCAATTCATCCCGCGATAATGACTACACTTTAGTTACTAAAATAGTATGCCCGTAATCATAGACCGTGAAATGGTACGGCCGTAATTAGAAGCAGATGAAATACAGCATGCCCGTAATTAGATGCAGATGCGAAACAGCCCTCCGGAAATTAGAGGGGAGAAATAGCGCATCAGTAATTAGATGCAGTTGTAATACAGCGCGTCAGTGATTAAATGCAAAAGATACAGCACGTCAGTAATTAGATGCAGTTATGATACAGCGCGTCAGTAATTAGATGCAAGGGATACAGCACGTCAGTAGTTAGATGCAGTTGTGATACAGCACATCAGTAGTTAGATGCAGTTGTGATACAGCACATCAGTAGTTAGATGCAGTTGTGATACAGCACGTCAGTAATTAGATGCAGTTGTGATACAGCGCGTCGGTATTAGATGCAGTTGTGATACAGCACGTCAGTAATTAGATGCAGTTGTGATACAGCACGTTGGTAATTAGATGCAGTTGTGATACAGCACGTCAGTAATTAGATGCAGTTGTGATACAGCACGTTGGTAATTAGATGCAGTTGTGATACAGCACGTCAGTAATTAGATGCAGTTGTGATACAGCACGTTGGTAATTAGATGCAGTTGTGATACAGCACGTCATTAATTAGATGCAGTTGTGATACAGCACGTCATTAATTAGATGCAGTTGTGATACAGCACGTCGGTAATTAGATGCAGTTGTGATACAGCACGTCGGTAATTAGATGCAGTTGTGATACAGCACGTCAGTAATTAGATGCAGTTGTGATACAGCACGTCGGTAATTAGATGCAGTTGTGATACAGCACGTCGGTAATTAGATGCAGTTGTGATACAGCACGTCGGTAATTAGATGCAGTTGGGATACAGCACGTCGGTAATTAGATGCAGTGGTGATACAGCACGTCGGTAATTAGATGCAGCTGTGATACAGCACGTCGGTAATTAGATGCAGTTGTGATACAGCACGTCAGTAATTAGATGCAGTTGTGATACAGCACGTCGGTAATTAGATGCAGTTGTGATACAGCACGTCGGTAATTAGATGCAGTTGTGATACAGCACGTCAGTAATTAGATGCAGTTGTGATACAGCACGTCGGTAATTAGATGCAGTTGTGATACAGCACGTCCGTAATTAGATGCAGTTGTGATACAGCACGTCAGTAATTAGATGCAGTTGTGATACAGCACGTCAGTAATTAGATGCAGTTGTGATACAGCACGTCAGTAATTAGATGCAGTTGTGATACAGCACGTCAGTAATTAGATGCAGTTGTGATACAGCACGTCGGTAATTAGATGTAGTTGTGATACAGCACGTCGGTAATTAGATGCAATTGTGATACAGCGGGTCGGTAATTAGATGCAGTTGTGATACAGCACGTCAGTAATTAAATGCAGTTGTGATACAGCACGTCGGTAATTAGATGCACTTGTGATACAGCACGTCAGTAATTAGATGCAGTTGTGATACAGCACGTCGGTAATTAGATGTAGTTGTGATACAGCGGGTCGGTAATTAGATGCAATTGTGATACAGCGGGTCGGTAATTAGATGCAGTTGTGGTACAGCACGTCGGTAATTAGATGCAGTTGTGATACAGCACGTCAGTAATCTGATACGCTGGAGGCCGCGGCGTTCATTACAAGAGAGAAGTAAATGTTGCCTCGTGTGACAGGGAAGACATTACCGTAAAGGCTTACTTATGCATAAAATTAACTTTGTATTCGTAGCTTTTTACTCACAGAAGACTTTTTCCGCGAAGCAGTTAGTTTCATACATCGACAAATGTGGCTTCATGATGTTAATTTTTTACTCATTTCACGGGGTAACTCATTTTTTAGAGCTGGTATATTTCAAAGTGCTGGAACAATCCATCGCACGTTTTTTATCTTTGAGTGAATCCATTGGCTTGAGTGGTAATTCTTTTGATTGAGAGTTCACTGACGTCAATTCGATACTTTTCCTAACTATACTCACGGAGCTTCACAAGTATCTAACGTAACAGATCTAAACGATATCGGAATTGCGAGCGAACTCTTTCTATATATTTTAAAGTTTTATTGTGGTTCCTGCTGAGATTTTGTGAAGTCTCATTTAATAGCTAGGGCGAGGTGGCTGTCATTTCCGATCGACGATTTTATTGAGGCCAGCATTGTTGAGGATTTTGTTATCTTCTTCTAAATTATAACGGGGGCTCAGCAGTGCTAATTCTCACGGATAACTCGTGTGAAATTTTCGGGTAGACTCAATTCGTAGTCAGTTGGGCATGCATTAGTGCGTTCGTGCTTATTTATGATGATTGAAAGCTTTTGGTTTACTTCTCTGGAAAAATGAGTTTTCTTAATTGATGCAACTTGTGGCCAGTGAGTGCGCAATCACACCATCTAGAAATGCCAGTATCGAATGGTGGTACTTGAGAACATTTCACCTCCATTTACCACAGGTGATACAGAGGTAGAATGTTTCCTAAGTCTAGTACAATGGTTAAATTTGAGTATAGCTACCTGTGGGCCCGAACAAGTTCAGCGACTTCTAGGGCATCCTATCATCACGTTATTCTAAGGTGTACAATATGTGTAGGTCTGCAAAAATTCAAGATTTCTCGTTCCAATAAACCCCTACTGCACCGTTCTTGAGCCCCTACTGCACCGTTCATGCGCCCCTACTGTACCGTTCATGCGCCCCTACTGCACCGTTCATGTGCCCCTACTGCACCGTTCATGCGCCCGTACTGCACCGTTCATGCGCCCGTACTGCACCGTTCATGCGCCCGTACTGCACCGTTCATGCGCCCCTACTGCACCGTTCATGCGCCCCTACTGCACCGTTCATGCGCCCCTACTGCACCGTTCATGTGCCCCTACTGCACCGTTCATGTGCCCCTACTGCACCGTTCATGCGCCCCTACTGCACCGTTCATGTGCCCCTACTGCACCGTTCATGTGCCCCTACTGCACCGTTCATGTGCCCCTACTGCACCGTTCATGTGCCCCTACTGCACCGTTCATGCGCCCCTACTGCACCGTTCATGCGCCCCTACTGCACCGTTCATGTGCCCCTACTGCACCGTTCATGCGCCCGTACTGCACCGTTCATGCGCCCGTACTGCACCGTTCATGCGCCCGTACTGCACCGTTCATGCGCCCCTACTGCACCGTTCATGCGCCCCTACTGCACCGTTCATGCGCCCCTGCTGCACCGTTCATGCGCCCCTACTGCACCGTTCATGCGCCCCTACTGCACCGTTCATGCGCCCCTACTGCACCGTTCATGCGCCCCTACTGCACCGTTCATGCGCCCCTGCTGCACCGTTCATGCGCCCCTACTGCACCGTTCATGCGCCCCTACTGCACCGTTCATGCGCCCCTGCTGCACCGTTCATGCGCCCCTATTGCACCGTTCATGCGCCCCTGCTGCACCGTTCATGCGCCCCTGCTGCACCGTTCATGCACCCCTACTGCGCCGTTCATGCGCCCCTGCTGCACCGTTCATGCGCCCCTGCTGCACCGTTCATGCGCCCCTGCTGCACCGTTCATGCGCCCCTGCTGCACCGTTCATGCGCCCCTGCTGCACCGTTCATGCGCCCCTGCTGCACCGTTCATGCGCCCCTACTGCACCGTTCATGCGCCCCTGCTGCACCGTTCATGCGCCCCTGCTGCACCGTTCATGCAGCCCTGCTGCACCGTTCATGCAGCCCTGCTGCACCGTTCATGCAGCCCTGCTGCACCATTCATGCAGCCCTGCTGCACCGTTCATGCAGCCCTACTGCACCGTTCATGCAGCCCTACTGCACCGTTCATGCAGCCCTACTGCACCGTTCATGCAGCCCTGCTGCACCGTTCATGCAGCCCTACTGCACCGTTCATGCAGCCCTGCTGCACCGTTCATGCAGCCCTGCCGCACCGTTCATGCAGCCCTGCTGCACCGTTCATGCAGCCCTACTGCACCGTTCATGCAGCCCTGCTGCACCGTTCATGCAGCCCTGCTGCACCGTTCATGCAGCCCTGCTGCACCGTTCATGCAGCCCTACTGCACCGTTCATGCAGCCCTGCTGCACCGTTCATGCATCCCTACTGCACCCTAGACTCACAAGTGAAATCATTTATTCATTGGCCTCAAAAGCCCAAAATGCGATGGTATTTCAAACGGCCAGAACTCCAATATCAACCAGAGCGTCACACCCCCAAAGCACTACCAATGCTGACCGCAAAATCAGAGTCGTATGACACTTATGAGAATATCCTAAGCGCTCCTTTCAAGAATTTAATAAACGTTTCAAGTTGTCGAGTTTCAACGTTTAGAACGTATGCACCCGCGGCAAGTCTCAGCAACCGCATGGAAGCAGTAATTCCACAATTCCAACTGCGTCCGAGATGATCATTCGTCGACGGAGTCGAAAATTTGAAAAAAAATTTTCGTCGCTTGCGACTGGTAAAAATGGAGCCACTTTCTTTGGAGCTTACGAGAAAAATTGGATAGATAATAAACTTAAAATTAAGAAATCCGTTTCCATAGATATCTCCAACGCTGATTATGTAAATCAAATAATCCTTTTTTGCTTAGCTTGCGACAACGCATTGAACGTCTGTAGTAGATACTAAAGCCGTTTAGGTAACGAGCCAAGCAGGTAGGTAACTTTAATCTCTCGATGCAAAACAGTTCAGGTAAGAATCCTTCCTACATTTGATAAAATCTGCCATTTGCTGCAAATATCGAGTTCGCAAATCATTCACAACAAACAATTTCCTGTCTCTCTCTGCGGCCCATTCCATTAGCATATCAAAGCAGCAGATACCTTCATGCTCATCTTTAATAGCTTCTGTCGCTTCAAATTTTGAGCTAATAATAAAGCAACTTTTGGAATTGAATCCGCATGAAGGTTTTTTTATCTTAAGGCAGAGATCACAATTAATTGAATTCAATGTTTCAAATCAAATCATAAAGAACCTCACAACAATTTTCTGTTGGAGGCCATTTGCTCAGTGTAGTTAAAAGAAAGGGCATTAATAACTCATGTAAAATTCGAACCGTGACTTCCGTACGCCTCAATGACCTTCTTGACGCAATTGACCGAATGTCTCAATTCAAAAATTACATCACCTATTTCCGACAGTTAAGCTTCTCGTCCTATAGCCTCACTAGGATCAAATAAATTTTTATGACCAAGCATACTTTTTCTCGTATTTATGTAGTAAGTGCCTGCAAAGGTCAGCAATTGTGCAGGGCGTACAGTTTGTGCAAGAAGATAAGAAACTTATCTCAAGATAAGTTTCTAGTAACGTGCTCTACAATAGCACGTCTACTGATGGTCAACGCTTTCCTCCCTCTACCTCTCACTATAACACAGTATGTACAATGAAAGGGATCTAGTGCTACAAAAACAGAACGTGACATGCCCACCTCGTTTATAACGATCATCGACATCCAACCACTTACACGGGAGCAGTAAAATTGACCGGAAAAAGTTGTCTCAAGATCTCGGTCGCAATTCGTTGAAGAATCCACTACCCAACTAGATGCGAAATCATTACCAGGAAAATAAAAATTACAAGAACATCCCTCATTTCTGTGTCGATCCCTGTAATAGAAACTGCCACAACCAGGCCATCCCTAGCTAGGAAAACCAGAATTCCATAAAATTTCAGCACCAGTCTAGACCTTCAAATAGTGATCAAACTCGAACGAAAATTACCTCAAGTCCCAATTGTGAAATGGTCTGTATTACCATAGTATCCCGTGGTATCACCATGGATAAAGTAAAACGATCTTTGAAAATAGAGCCGATTACCACAAAGCCGATGGACACTGCTTTCATGCAGTGGCACACCAGCTTAACTCATTAATTTAAAAATGAAATTATCTTACTTTACGAGCCGCAATCAAAACCGAGAACATAGCTAACGAAAACACATACGCTAAGTTTGTTGACACTTTTGGAAACATGGTTTGATTTACGAACCCGAAGTTCGTTTTTTAATATTCCCGATTACGCGTTGTGCCGTTATGATAACATTAAAAGTAGCAGAAGTAACGGATATCATACTTTTGTTGGAGATGTGTGCTCAATATCTTCACTCCAAAAAATGAAGCTCACGAAGATATAGAAATGAGTGACTGAAAGTCCAGATAAATATACATAAATCCATCATCACCGGGAGTCTTTATAGACACCTACCGGCTTCCGACGTCGAACATAAATTCATTGAAAAAACTTTCAGAGAAATTTTAGCTGCCAAAACAGTGGATTTCTGCTTTTGAGATTTTAACGTTGACCTAACGAATAAAAATCATTAGGTAGGCAAATTATTGTACAAAACTCAACCACCCAAATGGTCAAAAAATCAACTCGAATTTTCAGAGTTTCTAAACTCTTCTCGATCTGGCTGTCTCAAATTATCACTGATACAGCAATGCTCAGTACTACAATATCACCCTCAGTTCCGGACCACCACTCTATGGAATGTCAAATTTATATTGCCAAGGAGAGAATAAATTATGGTTTTATGACCTATCATTTTAAAGGTAATTACTCAGCAGACCTATTTCACGAAAAACTACTAAGTAGCTCCACCAAATTACAGAGCAGAATGAAATCTTATGATGGTGGCGTACAAGCTTCAATCTTCAATATAAGTCTTACGGCAGCACGCAATAAATGTGCACCCTACATCACCAAAAATATTAAGCCCAAGCCGACGATTGGATAACATGAAATAAAAAAGCTGAGCAGAATAAAGAAAACTTACTTGCATGAATACAAAAAGAATAGAATCAAACAGTACTCTACACGACAAATATAAGGAGTGTGAAAAGATTATTCGGATAAAAATCACGGAGGCAAATGAAGCTTCCGTCTTTTGTACTTTCAGCATTAATCCTTAACTTTGCAAGGCCGTTTGCTCGTGTTTAAAAGTAAGTGTGCATTAACAAGAGCATTTCTCATCAATGCTTCACTGACATTGTTTTTTTTTTATTTGCATTTAAATGCATTATCAAACTTAGAATAACCGAACCAAGGGAATGCATTTGTTCATTTTTTTCTCTCAATCATTTGTTCGATAATACCAAAGTGTGTTAATCAACTAAGAATCTCTATATGCTACTATAATTTAAAAACCAATGATGGTTTTTCGTATCTTTATTGAAAATGAACGGTTTTTCTCTCTTTTCTTCAAAGTGACACGTAAGTTAGCTAGGTAATGAACCCTTATCAAAACCCGTTGTTGAGCACGCCAGAAAACACTATTTATAGATGCAAGTGAACTGTGCCTGTGTGATCTCTGATTTCATTGATAAGGCCGTGCTGACGTAAATTCTGCGTCTCGATGTAGCTTGACGGTATTTTACTTTTAACTTAAATCTGTGGTCCCATTTTTAGATCGAAAAGCACTGTCGTCGCCTGAATAATGTAGTTCAATTGAAAAAATAGCGGGCTGATTGTCCCTCACTTTTTAAGCCCGTTTTTCAAAAGCGTTATATTGACAATAATTGTTTCTGTAAAATGTGTCAAGTTAAAACTGGTTTCACCAATAATTGGTTTCGCCATTTACCTGTAAAGTTTAATTTCTCCATTTAATTATAAAAAAGACTAGCTACATTGATCGCCCTATTTTGCAATCGCATTTGTTTCCAATCGCAACATTCTTTAGGGAGGTAAAGCTATTTTATCAATGGGAATTAGATCTCCTTTGAGGGTTATGTCAAGTCCCAACTTGAAGTAAGGTAAACCTTCCTTTTCTTGAAATATGATTTTTTTGTTGTGTCTTTCTTCGGCTTACGATCGTCCTTTTTCAGCATCTATAACGTTTTTCTTCAACTTTCATCTCGTTTCATGAACTTCTTTGTTTGCCGATTCTGTGTGGAGGGTATGGGGTCACACCTTGCTCATCGATTCCCTGTTCACTGTAATGCAATTCTGAATAGTGTCGTTCTCCTTTCTCTTTTGGGACTCGATTTCACTGGTTGATTCCCCCCTCTCAGAAATCGTTTTGAAGGTTCGTATCACCGGTTGATGTCACCAGTCATTTTAACAATCTTCCTATTGTGGTTTGTCCTGTTTATTTTTCTGGTTCGTTTCTCAGGTTGGTTTCTCTGGTTGGTTTCTCTGGTTGGTTTCTCTGGTTGCTTTCTCTGGTTGGTTTCTCTGGTTGCTTTCTCTGGTTGCTTTCTCTGGTTGCTTTCTCTGGTTGCTTTCTCTGGTTTCTTTCTCTGGTTGCTTTCTCTGGTTGCTTTCTCTGGTTGCTTTCTCTGGTTGCTTTCTCTGGTTGCTTTCTCTGGTTGCTTTCTCTGGTTGCTTCCTCTGCTTGTTTTCACTGCTTGTTTTCACTGCTTGTTTTCACTGCTTGTTTTCACTGCTTGTTTTCACTGCTTGTTTTCACTGCTTGTTTTCACTGCTTGTTTTCACTGCTTGTTTTCACTGCTTGTTTTCACTGCTTGTTTTCACTGCTTGTTTTCACTGCTTGTTTTCACTGCTTGTTTTCACTGCTTGTTTTCACTGCTTGTTTTCACTGCTTGTTTTCACTGCTTGTTTTCACTGCTTGTTTCCACTGCTTGTTTTCACTGCTTGTTTTCACTGCTTGTTTTCACTGCTTGTTTTCACTGCTTGTTTTCACTGCTTGTTTTCACTGCTTGTTTTCACTGCTTGTTTTCACTGCTTGTTTTCACTGCTTGTTTTCACTGCTTGTTTTCACTGCTTGTTTTCACTGCTTGTTTTCACTGCTTGTTTTCACTGCTTGTTTTCACTGCTTGTTTTCACTGCTTGTTTTCACTGCTTGTTTTCACTGCTTGTTTTCACTGCTTGTTTTCACTGCTTGTTTTCACTGCTTGTTTTCACTGCTTGTTTTCACTGCTTGTTTTCACTGCTTGTTTTCACTGCTTGTTTTCACTGCTTGTTTTCACTGCTTGTTTTCACTGCTTGTCTTCACTGCTTGTCTTCACTGCTTGTCTTCACTGCTTGTCTTCACTGCTTGTCTTCACTGCTTGTCTTCACTGCTTGTCTTCACTGCTTGTCTTCACTGCTTGTCTTCACTGCTTGTCTTCACTGCTTGTCTTCACTGCTTGTCTTCACTGCTTGTCTTCACTGCTTGTCTTCACTGCTTGTCTTCACTGCTTGTCTTCACTGCTTGTCTTCACTGCTTGTCTTCACTGCTTGTTTTCACTGCTTGTTTTCACTGCTTGTTTTCACTGCTTGTTTTCACTGCTTGTTTTCACTGCTTGTTTTCACTGCTTGTTTTCACTGCTTGTTTTCACTGCTTGTTTTCACTGCTTGTTTTCACTGCTTGTTTTCACTGCTTGTTTTCACTGCTTGTTTTCACTGCTTGTTTTCACTGCTTGTTTTCACTGCTTGTTTTCATTGCTTGTTTTCATTGCTTGTTTTCACTGCTTGTTTTTACTGCTTGTTTTTACTGCTTGTTTTTACTGCTTGTTTTTACTGCTTGTTTTTACTGCTTGTTTTCACTGCTTGTTTTCACTGCTTGTTTTCACTGCTTGTTTTCACTGCTTGTTTTCACTGCTTGTTTTCACTGCTTGTTTTCACTGCTTGTTTTCACTGCTTGTTTTCACTGCTTGTTTTCACTGCTTGTTTTCACTGCTTGTTTTCACTGCTTGTTTTCACTGCTTGTTTTCACTGCTTGTTTTCACTGCTTGTTTTCACTGCTTGTTTTCACTGCTTGTTTTCACTGCTTGTTTTCACTGCTTGTTTTCACTGCTTGTTTTCACTGCTTGTTTTCACTGCTTGTTTTCACTGCTTGTTTTCACTGCTTGTTTTCACTGCTTGTTCGTCAAAACACCAGCTGCCCCACAACAACACACCAGCTGCCCCACAACAACACACCAGCTGCCCCACAGCAACACACCAGCTGCCCCACAACAACACACCAGCTGCCCCACAACAACACACCAGCTGCCCCACAACAATACACCAGTTAACAAATCTACTTGTGCCCCCACAGCACCTCGGTTCGTGGCCCCAACATCTCCCGATCTGCACGCACGCCGAGGGCCCCACGGCTGCGGCGGTGATTATGGCCGCCCAGCTCTGCCCGCATAGCCGCCCCCTCCACGTGTGCCACGTCGCCACCAAGCAGGAGATCAGCCTCATACGGGCTGCCAAGGATAAGGTAACGGGCTGCTTAGGGTGTGACGGGCAGCCTAGGATAAGGTGTCGGGCTACCAAGGATAAGGTGTCGGGCTACCAAGGATTAAATAAATGGCTACCATGAATAAGGGGACGAGCTGCCTGGGATAAGGGGACGGGCTGTCTAGGATAAGGGGATGGGCTGTCTAGGATAAGGGGAAGGGCTGTCGAAGATTAGGTGACGGGCTGACTAGGGTTAGGTGACGGGCTGCAAAGATAAGGGGACGGGTTGTAGGAATAAGCGTAAAGTTTCAGGTCCTGAGTAAGAGGTCAGCGTATCGCGATGTACTTGGATATAGTAACGGGTTGCTTAGGGTGAAGTAACGGGTTGACAAGGATAAGGTAATGGGCTCCTAAAAATAATGAAACAATACACATAATTGTTCATCATACAACTCTCTCATCAGCAGCATGCCAGATACTGACCCTTATTCGAGCCCAAGAAAACTATCTTGACATGACTACTTCGAGTCGCTGACCGCAGCCTGAACCTACCTTGATAACCTTATAGTTCCCCTTCCGATGTTGAGCTGAAGGTGCATCTTGGAACTTTTGCTCATTTTGGGGATTTTTAAAATATGTGAGCTATACTCGAGGGGTTGTGCAACTAGTGGCTATCCTTGTCAATGTATCTTTCAAAACAAGTGCTCCTCAATGGTAACCGCATAGCTTCCGACCACAAAATCAGCAACACTTGTTGTAGGAGCGAGCTGTGGGTTTAGGTGCGAAATAAGATAGGCTATACATACCATTCATTCATTTATTTGTCCTTTCATTTCATACCTCTATCTCGTGAGAGAAGCCAGTGTACCATGCAACTGACTTCATGCAAGAGTGTCTTTGTTTTTCAATTTTTTTCGCCCCGCTCGTCTCATTGAGATATTCACTCCTTATTTTGCCAGCCTAGTGAGCTTTGGCCACTGGAGCACCCAAATTTTACGCCCCAGCGCTGCCACTTGAACTTGAAACTTCCCGGAGTTTCTTTGTGGATTACTGCCTAACTGAGCGGAAACTGTAGTTAAACCTTGAATTCAACCATGATCACGTTAATTGTTACGCTTTTTGGGCAGTCGAGACTAGATTTTTACGATAAATTAAAACCCTTTGCCTGTCAGCGATGACGATGCATTGCACGATTGCTGCCATGTGATGTGCTAGCAAATGCTAGGCCTGATCTCGAATTTCCTGATGAACTACGATTACGGATATTACTTAAAACAAGGCCTTCATTGTAGCGATACTCCTGTCACTGACGCTTATACTTTGTTGAGTCACGCTACGCCAGAATGAGGTTCCCGTCTTTATCAGTGACGCAAATTGAAGTATGGAATATATTACCAGCAACATTAGACAGCATAATTCACAGCAAATGCTATAATTCCGTATTCAACAAAACATGAACGTGCTAAAGCTTGTCAACTCTAACCGTAATACTTTGCTGACGAAATTTATGGTAGAATCTCTGAAGATTTACAGGAAGTTGAGGCGAGCGTTGTCTCACTTCGTGATTTATGACGACTTTGATTCCGTTCGATAACAGCACATTAGAGGAAGCCGTGCCATTTTCCGCGAGCAATTCTAATGTATCTCCTACTTAATTTGTCTTAACGTTTATGTTAGTGTAAAATATTAGGAGTAAACTTTCAGAGGTACGCTCTCATGCAGTTTCGTAAAAATTACTCGCAAGGTGTAGTTTGCAATGGTTGTTGAACTTGAATTGGCATGCGTCTATAGAGAATCCAGAGCAATATTTGCCCACATTCCATACTTTTAGCCAAAATTTCTTTGTTTGAGCTACATACTCAAAACTTGAATCGGTTTCAGCTACTTTTTTTCAGAAAGTTTCGACCCTCGCTTACACAGAAGCAACGGTGGGCATTCCCCATGGCGAATACCAGTTAGTTCATCCCGTTCATGTTCATCCTTGCCTTTCATGTTCACCCTAGACTTTCATGTTCACCCTCGGCTCTCATGATGATTCCAGGTTTTCAAGTTCATCCTGGGCTTTCAAGCTCACCCTAGGCATTAATTTCACTGAGCAGTGACCACCCTAGGCATATTTTTACATTACTGAGTGGTGAGGCCGTGCACTGAGGTCGTGTGGTGACCACTCCCCCACGTCCCCAGGGCCTGCCGGTGACGTGCGAGGTGTGCCCCCACCACCTATTCCTGACGAGGGAGGACGAGCCGCGGCTGCTGGGCCGGGGCGCGGTGTGCCCCAGACTCGCTACCAAGGAAGACCAGAAGGCGCTCTGGGACAATCTCGACGTCATCGACTGCTTCGCTACTGACCACGGTACGGTGCTGACTGCTTCGCTACTGACCACGGTACGGTGCTGAAGTCGGTACTGTGCTGACTGTATGTTGCTGACCTCGGTACGTTGCTGTAAGGTGGCAGTGACAGCTCACCAGCCCAGATAAGTACATCAATTTCGTGCGCTCCAAGTTACAGACAAAGGCTCAGACACACATAATGTTTTCAAAATTTTTTCTTCCCTATAAAATTACCTCATTAGCATTCATAGTTATCTCCGTTAAAAAAACATGCAGCTCGTCATCTTTTCAGGGTGTAGTTGCGTTAGCTGTACTTTTACGTCTTGAAAAACCGTTGTTTTTGTATTTAAATTTGTACAAATTTTCAAAGCCTTCTCATCATCTTAGTTTCATTTTACAGATATTTCACCTTTGTAATTTATACTTTGCTACCGACTGCTTAATAGCCTTCAAGCTTTACATTCTTAACTGGTATTTTATTATCACTTGGTAGCAATATAGCAGCGTTTTTTGCATTTGTTATAATTCTTGGGGTGAAGCTGTAAGTAGCCTTCGATTATTTTATTTCATGTCAATCAGAACGTCTCGCCGCTGAAATTATTTTATTTCAGTCAGTTCAATATTTTTCTGTTTGGGATTTTTAATTGTGCTTTTTAAAACTACCTTCGTGTAAATGGCTCTCAGCACCAATTGAAATTGATATTATGACGAACACAAAAGTATTGTAACTCCGATACTGCTACTGCGTTTACCAGTAACTGCAATTATTCCAGACTAGTGTATACGGCTTGTCAAAAATGACAGGATTCATTATTTTCCTTCTATAAATCCCCCAGATCTGGATGACAAACAAATATATCCATCCCAATAGTACCCGCAGTTAAAATATTCTTGTACTTGTGCATTCGTGAAACTCGTATCATAGATACGGTCATTAAACATCTTTCAAATTAAATTAAAGAAGCTGTTCCTTAAGCGGCCCATAAACGATCAATTTTACTGTCAATATAATTGACAATAATGAATATTGACAATTTCATTGATCGTCTGTGGGCGTGATTGACGACCGTCAAATAATTGAATTAGCAGGCAAAAAAATCATCAATATATTGAGTCAGTGATATTGACAATTAAATTGATCGTCTATGGGCCGCTTTAAGAAGCCTACACCAAATAAATAAACACATCAAGGATATTACTAGGTAAGATTATGTACAATCCCGGTGTCCTGCAACTTCAATTTGTAGTCACTAAAACGATCAACTCCCGCAGCGCCCCACACCGTGGCCGAGAAGATGAAGGAGAAGCCGCCGCCCGGCTTCCCTGGCCTCGAGACGATGCTGCCGCTGCTCCTGACCGCCGTCCACCAGGGCCGCCTGTCCATGGAGGTGCGATTTTAAGCAATTTAAACAATTTAAGAGCTTAGGCAATTTAGGCATTTTAGGCATTTTAGGCGATTTAGGCAATTTAGGCATTTTAGGCGATTTAGGCAATGTAGGCAATGTAGGCAATGTAGGCAATTTAGGCAATTTAAGCAATTTAAGCAATTTAAATCATTTGAATAATTTAAATAATTTAAGCAACTACAACAATTTACTGAATTTAAATAATTACATCAATTTAAGCAATACAAGCTCTTTAAGCACTTTAAGCACTTTAAGCACTTTGAACAATTTGTGCAATTTGAACAATTTATTTACCACAAGCGATACAGTAGTAGATTTTTTCTCAGGTCTAATACGATGGTCACATTTGAGTCAGAATAACGAACAAATGGTCACAATATGTGGGTTCGAATAAGTTCAGTGCCTTCTAGTGCATGGTATCATCAACGCTATACTAATGTGTACAATTATGTTTATCCTAATTCAGTCGTGTTACTCTTACGTGCTCTCAAGCTCCTTTTTTTGTTCCTGAATTTTTGTAAAGTTGGTGTTTATTTACTTATTCATTTATGTAACATCGCGTGAACGGCAGTTTGAGCCAGATCGCCAATACATTCTCACAGTTGAGAGGAAAAAAAGTCTTTGATTTTAGTTAATTGTTATGTAAAGTATGAGAAATGATACTTCTCCCAAAAAAGAAAGCAATTCTAACCAGTGAGAAATGCGCCACGTCGTGTTTCAACCCGTATTAAATTATCGACGTTTGCAGCGGACTTTTTATTCCGAAGGTTGCATGAAGTAAGCAGTGCCATTATTCACTATAGCCTTATCCACAGCAGCAAAGTTCACTATAGCCTTATCCACAGCAACAGACTTCTCCATCGTTGTATCCACAACTCTCGAGAACAATTTACCTTTGCCTTTGAACAATTTGCAAGCTTTAATACTTGCAGGACTTGGTGAACAAGTTGCACCACAACCCTCGCCGCATCTTCCATCTGCCTCGACAAGACAACACCTACATCGAGGTCGACCTCGATTCGGAATGGACTATCCCCGAGTCTCCGGCTTGGAGCAAGGCGAAGTGGACGCCCTTTGCAGGCATGAAAGTCAGAGGGCGCGTCCAGAGGGTCGTCCTGAGAGGGCAAGTCGCCTACCTGGACGGGGAGGTGAGTAGCCAGGGGCGTGAGGCTGAGATTTTCTTAGAAACAAAGCTAAAGATGTTGTTGAAAGTCACAGTTATCTTCATGAGCTGTTCAAATGATCATGAAAAGGGTATTCTGACTGTTCCTTTTCGATATTTCTTCTAATTCACGTTGTTCTCATATTTCTTATGGGAATCTAAGTCCACTAGGCAATTTCCTCAGATGTTGCGCAACTGATCGGCTTTATGCCTTGGTACATATAGATGCTGGTGTACACAGAATATTTTCCACAAAAAACATTGATTAATTTTGTCAAGTTACTCATGTTTATGCTGATAGGCATGCAGCAAATGCTCAACATTTTGCTTCTGACATGTTCGCATGAATTGTGCAGTCCTTTGGCTACAGCAATTGCAGAACACGCAGTTTGCTCCCGCATATTTAGGGTGAAAGTTCAAAGGATAACGTAACCTTCAGTATCATTGGCAATACCAAAACACAGTTTAGGTTCTTTTGAACTAAATTTATTTGGTCAAGAACATATTTTAATTAATCCTTTTATGAAGTTTGATTACACTTTGAATTTTGTTCGATGCGCTCAAAAATGGTGCACTTTACTTTAGTTTTGTCCTCACACCCGACAATATCTTCATACTATTAACCTATTAAACTTATTTTTACTGTAATTTAAATTCTTCTACGTGGACATAACGCAGTTTCTTCAATATTTATTGGTACCGTACACCCATGAAAATCATCTTCATAGATTATGAAACAATGGAATTAAAATCAGACATTTTTATGAAAGATGCTTAACTGATCTACGATGCATTCTTGAAAATATTGAACTGATTTGTGACTGTTTTCTCAGGTACTGGCCCCTCCAGGCAGCGGCGAGGACGTGGTTCAGAAGCGAGACGTCACACCACCTCCTGTCGCACAGAACCCCTTTATAGTGAGAGTGCCTTCATCTCCTCGGTATCCAAGAAATAGTGAGTGTCTGCAACAGCAGTGTTATGTTGCTATGTTTGTGTTCATACTGGGGAGCTGCCACTTCAAAAAAATTGTGAGGGAAATTGCACTACCGTAGTCATGATACACTAATTTAAAGTCAGAACTGTTTCTTTGGAGGATATTTTTGTAGTTTTAATATAAATCTAGAAATTTCACGTGAAATAAGTAAAAAAATTATAGCGCATCAGTAGAACAAAGCCATTTCCCAATGATTTGCAGAGTGCACCCTATCTGAAGTTAGAAACTGAAGAGTTTCTGGCCGCCAACTCACGTATCATAGAGAAATGTGCTCTTCAAATCAAATCTCACTTCTTTTTGATTGATTTGTTAGGAATAAAACAAAATGGCAACGTTCAAATTAGGTTTGTGTTGACATTTTGTATCTTTCGTTATCGACTTTCTCCTCAAAAAAAGATGAACCAAAGATATCGTAAATATAAATGCTGGTTACCACAAAATGTTTTCCACAAAAAGAAAAAATTAATTTTTTCAAGTTCATGAGATCCCTAATTTTTTATCACTAAATAGATATCACTAAATATCATAGATATCACTAAATATAACAGATATCACTAAATATCACAGATATCACTAAATATCACAGATATCACTAAATATCACAGATATCACTAAATATAACAGATATCACTAAATAGAAACATCACTAAATAGAAGCATCACTAAATAGAAGCATCACTAAATAGAAACATCACTAAATAGAAACATCACTAAATATAAACATCACTAACTAGATATCACCAATTGCAGTTGCCTCGCTGTCCGGCCTGCTGGAGATCCAGACGGACGGCATCAACTCAGTGCACGAGGTGCGGTCGCTCCAGTCACCCCAGCCTGCTCTGCTCGGCTCCAAAGACCACTTGAAAACATCGGTATGGGCAAATTGGCTTTCTTCTTTTTTAAAGGCAAAGTTGTTTTTGTATGACTTGCTTTGTAGAGGAGGATTGCATAATAGAATTATTTTTATTCTTCATCCAGTTTTTACTATGTTATATCTACGAGAAGACTTCGATGAACAGAATAAAGGGGAATCGAAGACGTACATATTTTTTATTTAGAGCAAGGGATCAGGTTTTTATTATTTGTGCAATGTTTTCAATAAACTTGTTACGTGGCCAAACCAGCAGAACCACCTACATTATGACTGATCCTACACAAATGATCAGTACATAGAAGCTGAACCGGTGGCGACCTCACATGTATTGTAAGGAAATCTATACACCGTCTCCGAAATAGCTGTATTTACTACCCGGTATCATCCATTTATAGCCGATCAAGTAAGAATTACCCTTTTATTGAGCTTATTGACCATCGTTAACATTACTTTAGCGACGCTTACGTCAATGATGTGCGTTGACATAAGCAATAATTCGACGACATCAATCTGAGCGCTAAATATAAAAGACACTGTTTTTACAGCTTGAATATAAAAAGCTTTATGCTTTTATAGTTCGAGAAGAGGAAATAGGTTTTTGCAGCTTGAATATACAAAAAATATCTGTTTGTACAGCTTGAATGTAAAAAAAAGTTTTTAAAACTAGAATGTACAAAAAAATTCTTTTCACAACTTGAATATATAAAAAATTGATTTTTACAACTGGAATATACTATAAAACTGTTCTTTACAACTGCAATATACAAAAAAAACTTTTTTACAACTGGAATATACAAAAAACTTTTTTACAACTGAAATATACAAATACTTGTTTTTACATCTGGAATATACAAAAATACCTGTATTCACAGCTGGAAGTGACGCCCTGCTCCTCAGCACCAGCCCACACGGTGGAGCCAGCAGCGCTGCAGTACCAGCTGCTGCGGGTCATGGACCAGAGCCCCAGCCCTGCCCACCCCACCCACCTCGACTCCCTGCCCAACGGGGGGCACGTCAGCGCCCAGACTGGGGTGCCTCCTGTGTCTCTTAGGGTCAGTAGGGTTCCTTAGGGTCAGTAGGGTTCCTTAGGGTCAGTAGGGTTCCATAGGGTCAGAAGGGTTCCTTAGGGTCAGAAGGGTTCCTTAGGGTCAGAAGGGTTCCTTAGGGTCAGAAGGGTTCCTTAGGGTCAGAAGGGTTCCTTAGGGTCAGAAGGGTTCCTTAGGGTCAGAAGGGTTCCTTAGGGTCAGAAGGGTTCCTTAGGGTCAGAAGGGTTCCTTAGGGTCAGAAGGGTTCCTTAGGGTCAGAAGGGTTCCTTAGGGTCAGAAGGGTTCCTTAGGGTCAGAAGGGTTCCTTAGGGTCAGAAGGGTTCCTTAGGGTCAGGAGGGTTCCTTAGGGTCAGAAGGGTTCTTTAGGGTCAGAAGGGTTCCTTAGGGTCAGAAAGATTTCTTAGGGTCAGAAGGATTCCTTGCCTGTTCTGCTCTTTCTCTCAGCATTCACCCCTACAATCATCCCCGTATGACACAAAAGACACTCCAATCAACCGTAACCACTCTACCTGGCCCACAACGCAACTGTTGAATATATATCAAAATATATGAAAAGCCGTAAAAAAACCTACGGGACTTAACTCTTAGTAATCATTGTATCTAGTGATACAGCATATGACTCTACGAAAGAAACAAAAAATAATAACATCTCAAGGTATTGATTTTCAAAGAAAGTACCTTCCTCTAATTCTGCAATAACAGCCGAGGTACGAATGAACCCAGCACAATTTACTCATACCTTTGTAAAACCAAGAGAATCCTTCTTGTTACCTTCAGTAACAACTAACAAGATTCACTCTCAAATTGCGTCTCAAATAGTTTGGTTGCTAGACCAAAATTATAACAATTTCAACAATAATAATAGCCCTCATTGTCGCTTCAATGTCCCCGACTCACATTCATTTTTTTGTTAGTCAGATGAACGAAAACTTAACTTGCCCAACTCATCCTATTCTAACCCAACCTAATCTGAACTTATCGTTCGCATTTTAATGTAAAACAAATGGTAAAAATACAAAAATTTCGCTGTCATGTACATACGCAGTTAAGTTTTTAAGCTAAAATTTGGGTTTTTCGTCACTCGACCCTAAACGGTTAGTGGGTGGAGGAAATTTACTTAGGAAATTTTAACACGACGGATTTCTTGGAAAAACGTATGAAGGGATTCATACTTATCTTTGTATTACTTATCTTAGTAATACTTATCTTAGTAACACTCGTGTTTGTTAATACAGGAATTGATTTAGAAATAATTTGGAAGATGTGAAGTCTGTATTACAGGTACGCTCAACACAAGCTTTCAAAGTTTTAAATAATACGAGACTAATTTTCTTTCGTATATTTAAACTTAATCAAAAGAGTTACATCTCATACAATTAAATGAGCCTCAAGGAGGCGGACCTTTTTGTGTGCTTTTTTTTTTGAGGTGTAAATACACCGGCAGTAAAATAGTTCTTGTGTGGTTATTGTAATCGTTTGCTTTGTTTCATTGGGAAAATTATTTCTGCGCTGTTTAATTTATTGTAATTTGCTACTCACTCATGAATCAGAACAACTATGTAATTTGTTCCCAGGGGAATATTTTTACATTTAAAATAAAAAAATTGTACCACAAATCAGTTTTTGTGCAGATGTTCATTTGGCCAGGAAGAGTAATGCCTGTTTTTTTAAATAATTTGTGAAGAATTTACCAATGCACTGGACTGATTTAAACAGATGTAAAGAAATTATAAACTAAAATTAACATTTTACGATGTACGTTTAGTTGAAGCTGTGATGAATGAAAATGACGAGCGTGGGTAGCGTTAGTCTTCGTAATTCAAGCACTAAGATGAAAGCGTTACGAGTATCGCGGACTGTCAAATTTGCTGTACGATAGCCTGTGAGGGAGTACATAAACCTGGAAACTCTATGGAAATTTACACCGCTATCTATCTTTAAGTTGCCTCAATTTTATTTAACGTTAGGATATTTGCACTTCTGTCAATATTCACACTACTGCCTATCTTTATGTTACCCTAATTGTGCTCGCCATAGCCGTGTGTCTATAGGCCCTACCGCCGTGCGGGAAACGAAGGTTCGAGTCCCGGCGCTGGTGGCGATTCTCTCTGTTGGGTATTGGGGAAAAATTCCAAGCGCAATACCCCACTCTACCCAGGTGTCTGAAATGGGTAGCGGTCTTGACCAGGGGAAAGCGCCATGGCGTCCTGGTGTTAGTTATAAGGCATTTGAAAATCCAATGTACAAGGTGATATGTATCAGGCTTGAAATTGGAAATTAAGCATCCGCATGCCGATGTTTGTTTGTTGTTTGTTTTCATTTTCCATCAGAATATGATGAGGCAGAGACCCATGTATCGCGGTGCGCCTCACAGGTTTGCTCAGGCATGTCCCTTTAACGCGCACTTGTGGCATTGCAGAACCAGCATCTGCTCACCGTGGACCAGCTCACCAAAGACGCCTTGAATCATATCTTCAATTTGGCCTCAGAATACCGCGCTTGCGTCAGCAAAGGCCGTAACATGACTCATGTGCTCGCCGTGAGTATCATTAAGCCTTCGCATGATAAAAAAGTAAAATATAATTAAGAAAGTACTTGTGTTACATACTGTTTGGCTCTCGGTTGTTCGACAACCAACTTGGCTATTTTGTTACGGTAATAGTATATCCACGAACTACACATGAAGACCTTAATTCTAAAATGATGTTTCCCTTCTGGGGGATGTAACTTTTGTGTCTATGAAAATTTGCGTTCCTCGGGGGAAAATGTCTATAGCTGAAAGATAGGCTGGCCTTCTTTTTTGAACTTGAATAGAATTTTTGTTTTGTTAAGGATCATCATTTCTTCAGTTTATTGCTGTTCTGTTTTTTAGCACCTATTACTTTCTTCTTCAACTTTACCACATTTCATAAACTTCCTTCGTAACTGACTGTTTCTATGTGCGGGGATCTTGTGTGGGAACCCATCTTGTGCGTAGATTCAGTGCTCCTTTTAACTTCCTACTAAATAGTGCCTTGCTCCTTCTTCTTTTTGGGGGGAACAACTTTTTTTTTTGGTTAGGGAGGATTAAACTAACTTATGATTTGATCGACAGGGGTGTTTTTAAGATTAAAACGTTTTTTTTTTGCATTTTATGTCTGCTTTTTACATATACGTATATTGTTTCTTATTTTATTTTCAAAGTAGACTCGGAATACTTAAACTAATTGAGTTACCGCTATTGATACTAGTAGCATCGAGAAATTATTATCTATTTCACACGGGACTTCCTAATGTTGTTGCTGTGACTTTAGTGTTCAACTATACAATTTTTTTTACATTTTGTGCAGCTTTAAATAACAGCTGTGAAACTTAGTTCGACTAAAATGCTGTCGTGTTTCGGTTCTCTGATAATATCTGACTTGTAGTTGGGTGATATAAACCTAGCTCATATCGTAACATTTATAGGCATATATACTATGAAAAAATGAAGCGTACAGTAATAACCCGACTTACCGTGATGAACTTGAATGATTTTGTTTTGCAATATTATTCATTTAAGCTCTACTTAATTCCTTCACATCTATTTTTCTTCACAAAGTTACTTATTTCGCTCCCCCTTAGAGGGATACAGCTATCGTCTCTATGGGAATTACCATTACCAGGAAGAAAATGTGTGAGGGCCCCGAGTTGAAAGTTAGGTAGGCCTTCTTGTTGAAATAAATTGTTTTTGTTATGTTAAGCACCATCTTTTTTCGGTTCACTACTGTCCTGTTTTTTTCAGCACCTGCTACTTTCTTCTTCAACTTCGATCTTGCTTCGTAATCTTCTTTCTCAACTTACTGTTTCTATGCACCTTCTGCATACATTCCGCATTTCCTTATCTTCATACTAAATGGTGCCTTCCTCATTCTTCTCTTCGATACGCTGTTTTTTTTTTGTAGCGGTTAGGGAGGCTTAAACTAACATATAATTTAATCTAATCTATCTATTTCGATGTAACTTTCATGCATTTACTGACAACTACGATTCATAAAATTAATTCTGCCTGTAAATTCAGGCATTTTCTGATTGACTCCTCATGAATTGATGAGATTCGGAGATTTTTGACAGACTCTGATCCAGTACCAGCGTGAAATTTGCCTCACATTATGAATACGATAAGTCATTCTTATTCAAATTCATTTTGCGTGACGAATTGTCTATGTGTGTTTTTTTCTGATTGAAGAATCTGAAAAATCGTGTTTCATGGACCATGACATGAAATTACTTTACGTGTCTATCTGATCGGAAGGCGTAAATAATTATGCTTCATGAATCATGTCAAATGAAATAACCCGGCGTACTTGTACATCGAATGCAACACCATTTTTAGGTTTCCGATCAAAACGTTAAAAAAATTGCGTTTTAAGAACTATCAGAAATGAAGTTACCCGGCATGTACATCGAACGTCGACGCTACTTTTACACGTTTCTTCTGATAGAAGTGCGTAAGATACCGTGTTTATGAACCATACCAAACGAAATTCCCCATCGTGACATCGACACCACTACGCTATTTTTATATGTTTTATCAAAAAGTCTGAAAATAGTGTTGTAAGGAATGATGTTACCCGGCGTGTAGATCAACCGCTACGCTATTGTCCCCTGCTGCAGGGCCGCGTGGTGGCGACGGTGTTTTACGAAGAGAGCACCCGCACCTGCTGCAGCTTCCAGGCCGCCACGTCGCGTCTGGGCGGCAGCGTCCTGCCCCTTCACCCGGAGACGTCCTCTGCCAAGAAGGGCGAGACCTTGGAGGGTAAGTTTAACTGGTTTTAAATTTCAGTAATTTGAACGAACAAGAGGGAGGTTGTCGAGCATTCTCAACAACCCGAAGACTGAAATTTTGGGAACGATTGAACGATTCAGCGAAGTATTTGAACTTCGTAACTTTTACTAGCGAATAGTTCCACTTCCCTTCTATGGTGCTTGACCTTCTGGAGCGCTTCCCGTGTAATGATTTTTACATGACATGAACAATAAATCTTTGATTGACGTGACATAAATAAATAAAATTCTGAATTCTACGAATATTCACTTTTGTAGTTATTTTCTCAACGTTCAAATGATCAGGAGTGCGTTTTAAGAATACATCTTCAAATTACAATAAACAGAAAATCTCCATACAAGCTTTTCTCTTTGATTGGATACTTCAGTTCACTAACCACGAACGAAGTTCATCAAGTTAATCTAATTCACCAGCTTTTACTCGAAGTATGTATAACATCGTTTCTTGGAATAAATTTTGATATTAATTTTATTCCTACCGGATATCTTAATACTAATGCATTGTTAGTTTTATTTCTTTCATTTGGTATTTATTTTATTAATTTCATTTCTTGCATTTCACTACTTGCAGACACAATACGCATGATGTCCTCGTACGCGGATGCCGTGGTTCTGAGGCACCCTGAGCCTGGTGCTGTGAGGGTAAGCGAGTAATTTTGTGTTTTCTGGTATTTCCAACAACAAATTTCATCGCTGTATTTTTAATAATCGAGTTGGGCTAAGTGCATGAGGCCGATGTGTACGAAGACTAGATAATTATCATTGACTGGGGATTGCAAGTTATAGGTCTGTCCTTCTTTTCTTCGTTACTTGTTACTGTGATTTCTAGCCCCCTTTCCTCAGACATACGTTGAAAATGATGTTTTAGTTTTTCGTAGAATTTACAGCTGTTGAGAATTTACAGCGACAACATCAGTTTCATTGCCAGCTCAAATTATTGAATCGCTCATTTCACGAGCAACTACAATTTTTTATTTTTTCTATTCTCATTGAAAAACGGTGATTTCACCTAACCTTTAAAAATCCACGTTAGTTTTCGTGAGTATCACAATAACTTTTCAATAGATGAATATATTTGAGACAGCTAATTCAGTTTATTTCCTGGTAATCCACTTTGATAACCCTATCCCTGCAATTTTCAATTGCGCTTTATGCATTCAACTTTTTCACGCCCCCACAATTCCTTTGCTTGTATTTCCCACAACGAATACCTGAACGGTTTCTCAAAAATGCTCGCAGTCGTAATTCTTTTCACAAACGTACTTTCAAATGAACTCGCTTTTAACGATTCCGGTTGACTCCATGACTCCACTTTTTTTGTTTGTTCTCACTCGTCATTCCGTTTTCAGCGAGCAGCATCGGTGAGCAGGTGCCCTGTGGTGAACGCAGGTGACGGCGTAGGGGAGCACCCGACACAAGCTCTGCTCGACGTTTTCGCTATCAGGGAAGAAATTGGTACCGTCAACGGTCTTATCATCACCATGGTGAGGGAGGGATTCGGGTGACGCATGAGTATTTAGTGAATCTCAGTGAATCACGTCATCAGAGGTGAGGGGAGAATGCTTTAGCGGTTCAGGACGAGATTTACACTCGTACTCAACAGGAATCTCTTCATTTGTATGCTCAAAGATTTCTGTCTTTACAAGCATTTTCTTTAGGGATCACTGACGCAGGTTACGTCATAGTGGATTGTTCGCTTGTCGAATGCATGGAGCTAATATAATTAGTGGAGTGAGTATAGATAGTTAATGTATAATTACCTTTTTTCTCTTTTGCATATTCTGAAATTTATTATCGATCGCGTTTTCAGGCTTACGTTGGATCGATCGTACCTTGTATTACACAGAACTGATGCCGGATCTGATCTCCGAAAGTTTTTGGTTTTTTGTTCTTTTGAATAAAATGATTAACTTTATTGGCAATTTCTTCGCTTTTAAGTTTTTAATGAATCCGCGATTTAAGCAAAGTGAATATCTATTTTAACTTCATATACAACCCTGAAGTTCCCTCTTCTTTTGCCTAACATAACTTCCTCTCCTTAGGTGGGCGACCTGAAGCACGGGCGCACGGTGCACTCCCTTGCCAAGCTCCTGACCCACTACGACGTTTGCCTGCGCTACGTCTCTGTGCCCGGCCTCGAGATGCCCGACAGCGTCCAGAAGTTTGTCCGTGATAAGGGCATTCCACAGGTAAGCGATGGACGTCGTAATTCTATCAAGGAATGAAACCCAACTTGAATATTATTTACGAATCTGGAAGAACGTATTCAGAAAAGTTGACGCTGGACATTTCAGGAGGAGATATTTTCTTGATGAAATCTTTGTACGAAGAGCGTGTACAACCTAAAAAAGCAGTTGGCTTTTTCAATAATTTTAATTTGAGTCTATTTCCATCACATACTTCGACGCGAGAGACGAATTGTTATTAATGGCGGGGACTTTTTATATACAACAATGTAAAAAAATAAAAATTATTATTCCTCTTTCGAATTTTCCAATTATTTGTCACCGTTGTGGCCTAAGTTAAACATTTCCCCCGGTCCGGTATCTTTTAGCGCATTTCTTGAATGTTTCTTTTGCTACCTAAAACTCAGTATAATTTTATTTTTCACCCTGAGAGCAGCTAGAGGTATACTGACATGTTGGTCCTAGCTTCTAAGCGATATTTGAGGCTCATCAGTAGGTCTTCTGATCTAAATGTCGTGAATTCAGCGTAGCTGGCGGTGGGTCGCGCAAATAATTTTATTTTTTACATAGTTTCTTTTACGTCTCGTGGAAGCAATGCAGCTCCAAGAAGCTGATTTCATGGCTCGACCTACGGTAACCCGTCTTTACCTCCTCGCATTAGTGATACCACATTTGGAAAATCAATCTACAAGATGAAATGCATCAGGCTTGTTTGGAGTATGTACGCATTACACGTGCCAATACTTTATAGTTGCAATGCTCATACCTGTTCCATTCACTAATTTTGTATGCTAATGCTTTGCTCTCGGCGTCACAGGAAGAGATGAGTAGTCTTGACGCAGCGCTGCCAGACAGTGACGTCGTCTACATGACCAGAATCCAGCGCAGTAGGTTTGCCTCAAGCGACCAGTATGAGCAGGTGAGCTTCTAGCTATTATCAAATTTTGTGACAACTTAGAAACTTTTGTGGGATGAATTTTTGTGTCTTCTGAATGAACTACTGACTGCCCCCAGCGTGAAGTCTGTTTTAGTCGACTGACTGCCCCCAGCGTGAAGTCTGGTTTAGTCTATGAAGACTAACTTTGTTGTTTGTTTCCAAGATCTGTGATCAAAATTTTATGGGGATTATTCCACCAAGTATCAAAGTTACTTTCTGTTGAAAAACTTGGGTTTCGTTGAACGGACAATTGGCTTAATGTAACATTTATTCAATAATAGCTTTGATGTTATCTATGGCTTGAGACGTATATTTGCATGTATAAAACAAAAATATGTCTTTTACTCGAAGCTAACACTAGGTAAATGAAATTGCCATGGACCCACGTGCGTCTTGCCAGGCCCAACTGTGCGTGTGGGTACTTTCCAGTGACTGACTGCATGTATGTCGTCATCTCCAACATTGCGCGTCCATTGCAGTTACAGAGTGCATGTGAGTTGCCATGTACGTGTGTATACATTGCACTGACTGCATGTATGCTGCAATGTACGTGTGTATACATTGCACTGACGGCATGTATGCTGCCATGTTCGTGTGTATACACTGCACTGACTGGATGTATGTAGCCATGTCCAACATTGCGCGTCCATTGCAGTGCTGCGGCCACTTCTGCCTGACCGCCAACCTGCTGACGACGGCGAAGCGGCGCATGGCTGTGCTGCACCCGCTGCCGCGCAACGAGGAGATTGCCAGGGAGGTGGACACGGACCCGCGCGCCGCGTACTTCAGGCAGGCAGAGGGCGGCTTGTATGTGCGCATGGCTCTCCTCGCCACGCTCCTTGCCAAGACCTAGCGTCTTACGGCTGATGGGGTGTTTGCATGTTACAATTTTCCTGCGCCGTGTGCCAGATAGGGTGCAAATCGGATTACGGAAAGCATGCTAATTACCTACTATGCTTGTGAGCTGTGTAATTTTCTATATGATGTAACCGATTCTATTTTACTGATGTTTTAATTTGTTCATGGAAGTTCTTTATAATTCTCGCTTCATATTAGTGCAGTGCAGTTTTCAGGGTACCAGTTATTCAGTCCCATTTTTGAATGGTGCAGGAAAGGGTTAGATTTAAGACATCATCGTTGCAATTCAGTGAAGCACATTTTACCGACGCAATTTTTCGTAGAGAAATAATTTTAGTATTGAAGCCACTGTTACCATTCTGGACTTGAAATGCTGACAGAAAAGTTGGAGAGCAGCATATTATAACTTAATTCTTTGTTGCAAGGAAGTACAGAATGTCAAGGCTACAAACCTCCACACGTAACATGTAGTTGGGTTAGCTAATATCTCAGAGCAATAATCATTTTAAATTAAATCACCAAAATTTAGCTTGCTTTTGACGCTGGGTTTCGTACCTAGATTTTAGCTGTTTCTAAACTAAAATTGGATGAAAATGTTGACGACCCTGTAGCCCAAGTCTATGGATGATATTCAAAGAAATTTTTTATGACTTGACTCAGCCACACAGCCGTGGTGTAATAAACCATTTCACAACAATTGTACTTTACGCTTGTTCCGTCACCCTTCTATAGAAACGTACAAAGGAGTTATTCCACGCACCTCGCGGTCCCGAGCACTCGTCGTAAACACCAATTCTCTGAATTGCTCACAACGTTATCGGGAATTAGTAACTAAAAAAAAAAGAACTTCAAGTTCAGTCACGAAGAAAAAGATCTTCCGCAAAAATTTCCACATGAACGTTATCAGCCAGGGTCTCGCACTCGCGTAGCACAGCGATAACTCGTCAGCTCCCCAGACCAAATTTCATTACCTGCTGTTAAGATTTGATTAGATGCTAGTTTAAACTACAATAAAGGCGTTCCCAAGAGAGGATTGAGGAAGGCAGCATTTGGCATGGAGTTAAGGGAACGCGGAATCTATGCACAAGGTGCACAGAAACGTTAAGCTGAGAAAAATGAAACAAGGTAAAAGCTGAAAAAGAAAGTAGGAAGTGCTGAAAAAGAGGACAGTTGTGAATTGAAAAAGATGGTCCATTAGAAAATAAAATACTTGTTCCCTTTCAACAAAAGGAAGACCTACATGACAGTCAGCTCGGAACCTCGCTTATTCCCTTTGAGAGTGGTATTTTCCATAGATACAATAGTTGTCTCCCTCTTGAAGGGATTAATACCTCCTGTTCAGTACTTGCATATAACCTTAACTTTGGTCGCAGTTTTGAACAAGGATTGCTGAACGTAGTAAACAACTGGACCTCTACAAACAGTGGGCGACTCTTGGTCTGGGGAGCGTTTATCATCCACTATCACTATACTTATCACACCTGTAACACAGCGCCAGCTTATGGTTATTATTATTGTTTGTGGTCGCTTTTCCACCGGGGTCGCCAGCCAATATCAAATGTGGGCCCCTTCGCTTTCGCGAAGCAATTAAAAAAAAGTAACGTGGATTTAGACTGGGAGTGCAGCTGGAATTCCAGGGATTTCCAAGCGCCTTACCCATGCTGAAACTCCCTACCGGATAACAACGCAGTGCGGCCAGCTCATGATGGCTGCACGTGGGAGTCCAGTTTTCAATAAGTCGAGGGCATCGGAAGGTGTGAGAGGTTTTCTCGCACCACGAACCTGAAGCTGCATTGCAAGACAAAGTGTAGGGTAGAGAATTTGATTTTATTCGAGATTAAAAATTGTATGAATTTGTATCATCGTCAGCCTCGTCACACTCACCCGAGGGGAGACAGCAAATAAAGATAATAAATCAGGGTCAGTTAGCCGTCATACAATTGAAATGGAGAATACACATCTTGAGAGATTTAGATGAGCGGACCTGACAAACCATCGAAATAAACCTAAGGCCACTTAACTCAAAAGCATCAGTTCACCAGGACCTTGTTGAACCTGCGCGATGACCACATTCTAATATCAACTTCAGGTAATTATTTTACAATAGTTTTAAATCTTCAGTCAAATTTCCCCACTACAAAGAAAACTTGCCATCTTCAAACCAACCTTCTCTACGAGTAATGACCAAGAAATGACGTACTCAGGAAATTTTACGAATTGAGTTTTCATTTAAGCACAAGCCCCGTACAAGTGAAATTGACGGCGTCACATGCAGGCATAAGTGGTATAAATATATCGTCCAAAACCTAACCCTGCAATCGAACAGTAGATTTCATATCGAAAATAATTAATTTATCGCTTCGAAAAAACAAGAAACGCCACGCTACTCAAAACTAGTTTCGATAGCAGTGACGATGAGGCTCACAAAGTGACGAACAGGTACTGCAAAATTTAAACTTGAATCCCCGTTAGAACTGAGGATTCGGTATATTTTCATTCGAGCCCCCGAGAGATAGACAAATGAAACGAGAATTGTTCCTGCAGTGTTAGAGATTATGAGGCCATTTCGATATCACTCTAAAATCGAGAATAAATACAACCATACAAAAACCACCGCGAGTCGTACGTAGAGAGTAAACCCTAACCACTTTCAAACCGTATCTTGATTAACTATTTGTATCAATAAACCAGATGACAAAGACGCACCAAAGCAAAATAAGAAATTCAAGCAAGTGTAGCGTCAACCCCTACAGGCTACTGTTTTCCACAAGCTAGCTAAAATTTCGGGACTCGCACTACTTAGTGCATGTTCGCTTAGCTTCAGGGTGTGCGGTAACTGAAACTAACGTACATCTTTGGCTCACGTATTACTCAAGCAGTGAACAAGTTTACCTTAGCTGACGAGAGGTGAATGCAAAAACTAAATCGTGACGAACGCAGTGAAGGGTTCCTCAATTTCGCTTCAACAATACTCAAACTACATAGTAGAGTTTCCGTTCAAACACAAATTTATACAGATCGAGGTCCAAGTCACGCCTAAACTATGAAATAAAATAGCAAGCAACGTCAGGTCATCTGAAAGAATCAATGAAATTAGTGTCCAAAAACTGAACGTGCACTATTAATACTATGACAGTACTTATTAGAAAGAATGAAAGTGACACACAGAATTTTGTTATTTTAACAAATTGTTGCATCCACTCAAACTCAACATTGCTGAAGTAAATTAAACGTAAAGGCGAAACGAATGTCATACTTAAAAATAATAGTCATTTATTCTGACATATCAAAAGTAAATCGTTTTCAATGACGTACGTACCACCACAGGGACGCACAGCGACTGTAAGATCTGATGTGGAAGAGATAGGAATATGAAGTGGGCTGCTGTAACGTTGAAGGCACTCGTGCGGGAAGCGTAGCCTTCCGACTGACTTGGTCGGCCGGGTACTCGTACAGAGGATAGGACGATTAATACCAAAAAAAGCAGTCCATATCACACGTAACCAACACCAACATCACGTTATAAACGTTAGTTTCAGAGTGAGGAAATAAGCGATATCAGGTGACGTGATCAGACAAAATCACAATGCCTTTCACCTGGAGTTTTCTTTCGAAGTTGCTGCCATTGGCAAGTGATCCTTGATGTAACCGTAGGAAGCACTTCCTATCGTCAGAAGAGGTGTTTTCAAATCTGGAAGAATTATTTCCACACAACACAACCGAAAGCAGCACGTGAGTTACAGACCACACACCCCAAGAACCGTTAGGTCAGCCCTGCACATTACCTTATCGTATTTATTAACGACCTGCGCATAATATGTATACAAGAATTCTAAACTAGACACAAGCACTAGGACATGTAGATAGGTGACCAACATCTCAATTGCTAGCTATCGTGAGACCTACCTTAATTCAAATAAAACTTTCTTAGCCTAATCGTAATATTGATACGTCACTGACAGGCATAGTCTAAAGGATAGTGTACTTCCTAGAATAATTTTCATTTCGATGTCATTTATTCAGCAGCTAACGTCGGTATCAGAGAAACTCCCGATAGATATGCGTCATTGTCGTGCATCGTCTAAAAATTACGACCAGCTTAAAATTAAATACTTGACGAACGTTCTCCAAACACGTTAACAAATTTACAGAAAATGCACCTATTATATCAAAGAGTAAATATCAAAAGCTTTCAACTTCCAGTGCTGTTTGAAATCAACACTGCAGTAGAATAACTCGACACCTCCAAAAACCATGTCTTTTCGAAGAGGTGTACCTAAATGTATTACAAGAGTAAGAAACGCCAAAAAAACCAAGCCCTGGAAGTTATTTTCCCAAGTAGGATAGAAATGTACTGCACAATTTCATCATCGTAAAAACCTCTTATAATACACTTTCACGCTCAATAATAAATTTTTAGCTCAAATTTCATCAGTATCAAACGTAGGCGCAGACATTCACTAACAGCAGTTCTAATCTTAGAATTGGTAACTGCAATAGTGCTTCTCGAAAAACATGCGGCTTAAAAAAATCAGTATCCATTCATTATAGCAAGGCTATGTTACTTCAGCTCAAATTGTAGCCCTAACTCACAGTCACTCAACTCCTCGAGTATCTGTTTTCTCTGTAATCTGAAATGCGGTTTTAAGGTAGACAAACTAAGCCATAATGAATGACACACATGTCTCAGTAAAATTCAATCGAAACAGAAATGCAGTTTTGACTTCGGTTCACAATTGAAAAGCAGTTTTGTTACAGCTGTTAGACAGGCACACACGCAGTAAGATTCTAAACATTTTTTTAATAGGGACGCTGTTTTTTGATGCGAAATCCGTGCCTGAAAGTCCAAGTTTGAAGATGAAATACTAGTACACTTTAAATGGAAATTACTGTGCGCTGCCTGACATACATGCAGACTTCAGAATGATAACGTACAAATTATATTACACAAAAATTCAAACTACAGAACTAGAAATTGTGGAAATAATTCCTAAATTGTACGGGCATACGTACAGTAGATAGAAACGTTTTCCACGTGTGGTCAATAATCCACGAACTTTGTATATAGACGAAGAAATACAGAAAAATAATTAGAGAACCTCACCAAGTGCGACACGCTAGCATGATGAATTACAGCAAGTTGACTAGTTAAACTTACTGCTTCGTTATCCTAGAGTTGGACCCAGTAAAGCTCTGAAGCAAAAGATGGGCAGACCCCAGGAAGAGGGATAAGCAGTGGCCTGAGGCAGAGAACACTTTGGCCCACGCCATACCAAAATCAGGGTCGTTTACCACACTCGCTCTTCTCTGTGTTATCAGGTATGCAATTTTCATTGAAAGAGTCTACCTGAACTGAAGAGTTAACGAGCAGAAAATTATAGAAGAGAGAAACTGGTGCATTGGTGCATGAACAAGCAAAAAAAGAACAAATGAGCGATATTTAAATTTCTATGCCAATTACACGTGACATTAGCAGGGTGCGTACAGGCTCTGAGGTTCAAAATTCCACTACTTTTTCATGACTTTTTATGCCAACCAAATCACATTTTCACTACCTCTCTCTGCCCAAAATAATGTCACACAAAGTTAAATTGCAGCACAATAAATGTATTTCAGTCATAAACTTCACAGAACATTCATCATTACTTGCAGGTCTTGTTTTCATAAATGTGTAAATGATCATCACAACACCAAACAGTCATGCTGGACAGTTCAATAGCATCTGCTATGCATTTGCCAGTGCATTAAGTTTGTCATTAATTTCCGCATTCAGCCCCTTGAGTTGTTCTTGCTTGTCTTTGGCTGATTTCCTCAATGCATTTGACTTTGCCAGTAGGCGCAAATCATTCTTGTCCTCTGCCTTCCGTGCAAAGCTGTCAGCATCCTCCACCAGCGCTTGCAGACTCTCCTCCATCCTCTTCCGTTTTGTCTTCAGGTTCTCCACTTCATCCAGTTCTCTCTTCCTCTTCTCTCCCTTCTTCTGCTTCTCTGCCTCTTCCTTCTTTTGATCCAGGTAGTGTTGATAGCGCTGTCTGCCCTGTGAAGCTGAAAACAGGAGTTTCTTGGAAATGTCAACCTTGGAGATACCTCCTACATGTTTGATGTGGTCCATGACCACTCTCTGCGCCACGATGGTGTTCTCACCGAAAAAATCCCCGATCTTCGGGTTGGCAAGTCTCGTCGTCTGAGCTTTCACGTTCTTGGCATGCTTTGTTCCTTTTGCATGACTCCTCACCGCCGCTATTCCATTGTTGGCGATGTCGAACTCCGACTCGCACGCGGTGCAAACCGCCATTGTTTTCAGTTTGGGATGCGGTGCTATCCATTGTTGAAAGTCTTTGTCTCACAACCACAAGTTGTTGAAAGAACAACTGCCTGGCATGACGATAATTCCTCAGCTCAGTCTCGGCACCGTAACTCTAGTCACACACACACGGGATGGTCAAGACCGATGATAAAAACTCAGCTCGAAAATGAAAATGTTCAACAGTGGCGACAGGTCAACAATGGTCCGAGCGAGCGCGTGTCTTCAGTCACACTGAGCGCGTTTGGTTTCACGTGACGCCTGAGAACCAATCAAAATCGCGGACACTAAAGACGTAGCTGTATCAACCAATCAGAGCCCAAGTAACACTCGAAGGTTACTGACAACGCCTCGCTCAACGCGGACCAAACGGAACGAAAATTTTCAACAGTAAAATTTTCTTTTCACGAAAATCCTAAAATTTCATGACTTTCAATGACCATTTTTAAAATTCCACTACTTTCGAGGCCTTGAATTTTATTTTCGAAATTCAACTACTTTCCATGATTCTCCATGCCTGTACGCACCCTGCATTAGGGAAGACAAAATGGATGATGGCATTGAGTACCATGATGAAAAAGCATACAGTAAATTATGGAAGTCAATACGCCCTGTTGAACTTTCAAGTAAAAATGAATACTAGCTACTACGAACCGAGATTACGAGTGTAGCCTTTCTGTCGGTGTAAGCGCAGGGCACCTCCAGGGGGCAGTGATCTGTCTCGCAATCTCGGTCTCAAGATTGTAAGAACAAATCTGCGTCATTGAACACGGTGGTTCAGACGAGGAAGTGCGGTCGTGCAGAAGCGAATGACATTCATGCAAAACTGTTTCAGAGCGTAGCAGTCGTGGTTTCTTTGGCGTACTATGTCTCCAGCACTTGAGCTCATTATAAGATTATTTTACACGTTTGACACTTCGTGTCTCGCGAAACGAAGACGTGTGAAAATTAGTCAATTCCAGTTAAAAAAATAAACGCAAGATAGAACTCGACTCTCACAACAGAAACACATGTCTAACTCCGCTGGGTATAAAATCAGCCTGTTATTCAATTTTGACAATTTCTAAGTGCGTCTGTGGGAAAAAAAACTTCGGGTCATTCTGAGAGGGACATCTGCAACAAACTAGACGCAAGTCTGGAGAAGCTTGGCGAAGTCTCATCATACTCAGCCATCCTAGCCCCCCAAAGGCTCGGTGTTGCCATCTGGCCACAAGTTTAGGCCCGGAGATACGCAACGCAGGAAGACAAGAGATGACTGGGCCTATTAAAATTTGAATTACAATGGAAGACAAAGCACAGTGCACATCAGTGGTCCTGGAATTCTACACATGAATGAGATTCCTCCCAAATGATCCGTATTTTCTTTCTCAGAAAATGAGACAGACACACGTAGGTGACTTTAAAACCAAAAATTTTCTACAGCAAATTCTATAGACGATGTAAGAGATCACTGCAAAACTTCTTTCACAGACGCGTTGATGACAGACTCAAAAAACGAACAAAGCTGAAGAGCCAAAAAGTTCAGGATGTGGTAGTTTACTCCAGCACCTCCCTAGTCCCACAATGTCGTCCAGACACGCAGCTCTCATCAGTCCGACATCCCTTGCGACAGGGAGTAAAGTAGAGAAGACTAGTGATGCTATATTTTTTTCAAAGTAAAATAGGCTCAGCATGCAACATGTTGAGAGAACATACGATGCAACCCAATGTGAACTATCAAACATCGAACTTGATTTCCTCTTATCAGCGTTAGTTCCTCGATAGTAAAAGGAAACCGCAAGAGTGTGGAAAAGGAAACTTTGCTTCATAACCCGTATAACGGGCTGGCAAGACGTTTAGACGTCATTTTAGCAGTGTGAGGCCTGGCGGCAGTGTCTCGAGTCGGGTAGAAATTCACAAAATAACTATAGCCAACAGGCTGTATGCCACGCAATGTTTATGTACAGCAAAACCCATCGCACACAAAGGAACAATCGTGCGGATCTTCACCTCAGTACTTCAAATGCGCAAGTGCAATACTCGTCTCCTAAAATGCACAGCATAATAAGGGTGATAAATACCATCAATAAACAAGAGGTCTACGCGTGATGCTGACCTCAAAAAGCAGGTGGACAACCGGACAAATTCCCCGCAGCCATGACAGCTCAACAAGAAAATCTTCGAGGGATGAAATCAAATCGATTCATAAAATACGCACGCAAGTTTTAAAATCGAAGTCTGAAAAATACAAAGCAAGGCAGCTGAAAAGTACTGCACTATTTTTTATCAAAAGAAGCATTAGCAAATATTCCTAAACGCTACAATACAAAGGCAAATATCATCAACGCGAGTTCACGCAACACCCACTGCGAGCAAAACTAATTGCCTGCCTGGGTCTGGCGATCTGGCACAAGCCTTTCTCCGTTACCGTAATTTATAACTGCACTAGCCGATCATTTTTGTGAACATAGAGCACGTTTTTAGCGATTAGTTTAGCTTAACACAGTCAATTTGAAGCGATTAGTTCGACAAGAACTTCGACAGCTGAAAAGGCGCGTGATTTTTCAACGCACTGATATATGCAAAAATGACACTCGACGCCACAAAATTGAACAACTCTGAACACAATCGAGGCAAGAACACGGAGTATTTTATCTTTAGCACCTAAAGAACGTTCAAGACCAAAAAACGCGTTCTGATGAAGAAGTAGCAAATGCGTATATTCAATGTTCAGCAATGCATACCTTTGATAGCAAAGTCTTCAATGTCTTTAATGGTCAAGTACAAGTATATTCAATGGTCAGCAACGCATATCTTTGATAGCAAAGTCTTTAATGTCTTTAAAGGTTAAGTACAAGTATATTCAATGGTCAGCAACGCATATCTTTGATAGCAAAGTCTTTAATGTCTTTATAGGTCAAGTACAAGTTCTTAACGGTCGGTAGCTGGTACCTTTAACAGTTTCTCTACTGGTTAGCAATGCAGCTCTGATTGAGAGACGGAAATAGAACTTGTTCATGATGCTCTTCCGAGGCTAGAATAACAGGCGTTGTAGTTTCAGAGTGAGTCAAAAATGTTTATCATTGGTAGTGAGTTAAGAGAAATAGATTAGCTGGTGCTTATGTAATGAATGTCTTCGTTATGAAAATAATTTCATTTCAAATACGAAAAGAGAAGCGTTTGGTAAAGAAGATCTAAATGCAATATTCTTTTGCTATTTTTACAATTTAGAGCAATCCGACCATTGCTAGATCAGAAGATCGAATACAAGCGACAAGGCTGAGAAAACTTCCTCCAAGGAAATATTACGCCCAAAAACCAACAAAATCTTCCCTTAACCACAGAAATATAGAGGGTAACGACTCCAATTCGTTGCCTTATCTTCATCTTTACCAAATATTCGGAAGTTTTTATTCCCCATCAAATAATTGCTGCTAAATTATTCTCTCGCATCATCTTCACAATAAAACTCTCCACAGAAATGAATAGAAGCAACACTAAGCTATACGAC
Source organism: Morinoia aosen (assembly GCA_030386875.1). NCBI lineage: Eukaryota > Metazoa > Arthropoda > Malacostraca > Amphipoda > Talitridae > Morinoia > Morinoia aosen. The sequence continues at coordinate 25,557,155 of CM059564.1, read as the reverse complement.
TACAACCTGCGACCACTGCAAAACTACTCGATTAAATGTTCTCAAAAATACGGAACTTACACGCGAGCAATGAGGCAAATGGAGTGAGTTGCATAGCAGACAATGATGTATGAGGTGACTACATTACGGCATGGGCGTCCATCTTATTCCGTTGTACTCCTCGTGCTGGCCCGCCACTGACTCCTGCACAGGTGGCCACTGTACAGCACAGCACAGGTGCCCACTGTACAGCACAGCACAGGTGCCCACTGTACAGCACAACACAGGTGCCCACTGTACAGCACAGCACAGGTGCCCACTGTACAGCACAGCACAGGTGCCCACTGTACAGCACAGTACAGGTGCCTTCCGTATAGCACAGATGCCCACTGCACGAGAAGAACTTCAAGAAATATCGAGCCGACCCCTGTTTTTAAAACAGTGGTATTGCCTATGGCTTTGGTGCTTTTAAAATATTGAGCTAGCTTTTTGATGGTGATCTTCAAATGAGGACTACATCACAATGACAGAAGTTTTTTATGGCTTATTTTAAACTTTTAGTTTTGAATAAATTATTATCTCAAGCACTGTCATCAGTTTCAGTTTCCCACACTGGTTTGACCACAGAATTGCACTAACACTCTTGCTCCGACCTATTATGTAGTTGGTTACTCTCAATAAATTCATGACCCTACGTAACCTATGTCCTACCCTCCGATAGGCTGGTCGTGCGCTGTGAAAATAGATAAATTAAACCTCGCTCAATATGTTCTAAAACTGCACTCTCAAAACTAAACTGGTTCACCAACACCAACGAAGATGAAAAAACGCATAAAATTATATGCAAAGCTCAGAGCTATATTCAAAGTAATCTGATTCAAGTATTTGAGTTAACAATTCAGTAAAGTAAAGAATTAGCCATTAACCAAGTATAGACTTAATATAACCATAATTTGCTTCGGGTAAACTTGGCTGATATAATATGTACACAAAGAGACCAGAGAGACGAGAAGGTTGTCGACTGCAGCATCACGAAGGAAATATTTCGTCTTTCATTGAACAATAGTCAGTTTTCTGAGCAGTTATGTATAAGTGATATTTGTTAGATCAAAAATACAAAAGCCATCGAAGATAGAAGCTAAAAAGTTAAGACTCAAAGCATGACATAAAATACACACAAGTTGATCGCTCGTTTAAAACCACACGTTGTATCGTAGATCCCAAGTTTCTTTAGAACCTTGAGATGCCCTCGTAAGCAGCACACTCTCCTTCAGACGAGCACACAGAGTCACCCGTGCCTTCTACAGCTAACGCGGCACTCGCACCAACGGTGGCAGCATCCACGGCCACTACTCGCTTTTCTACACTCAACTTTTCACTTTGACAGTCCACTAAACTTTTATTGCTTTTCTCTTTATTATTGCCGTTCTCAATAGGTGAACATCCATCTTGCAACTGGCCTGTGTTCTCCAGTTGTTGGCATACGATCTTGTGGCGAGCACCCACACATTCATGGCTATGGGGTGCGGCAGCACCGCTCTCGGCCAAATGTGTGTCGACTTTCCCACTATCAGTCGCGGAAAATACATTGGGGGTACAAGTTTGACTAATGGAAAATACATTAGATGCACTGCCTGAAATTTGCACACCAGTCTCAGCACTCATAAATATGCGCGTTGTATTTGTCCTATCATCGTTCACTTGGGACACACAATTCTCAGCAGGGGTCATTTCAAGTTGCGAGGGGCATCAGTTGCCTCCATTGGTAGCTTCCAAGCCGCTCTCGTCCTCGATAAATTCTACGTGTGTGAATGGGAAGTGACCTTTTTTGTCATTGAGTTCACCTTCCCAGTTGCCATTCATGTTTGTCTTGGTCACCTTAACGATGTTGCCACGCTCGAGCCTCAAGGCAGTCTTGTCGTAGGCGTTGGGAAACCTGTCCTGGACCACCCTCGCATATGCAGGCAATTTTTGCTGCAACAAACCATGAACTTTGCCAATAAACAGAGCATTAGAATGCCTCGACCACTAAAAATTTTACCCAAGTTCATGTCAAGCAAGCTCAACTATACTGATAAAAGAAAAGATAAAGAAAGAAATTTTGTACAATTTTGTAAAAAAGAGTATATTCAAATAATAGAAACACTGCACATTCATAAGCTTAAAGCTAGCCTCAATGAAAATACAAATAATTTTTTGCTTTAAAATTGTTCAGTCGGACTGTGGCTCAGATGTTTGGAACCTCCGGTAGTTCGTCCATATGCCTCTATCTTGGGTGCCGTTAACATGTGAATATCTTGTGTGCAATAACAAGTCACCTGGAATTTCAATCTTGTACAAAATTCGACTTATCTAGTCTTCTCGCAAAATACATGTTGAAATTCATCTCAAATGCTCACAGTAGTGTCACAATCATACCAACTGAAGTGCAGCGATAGCACTAGCACACAAACACAATAACTCCCCGAAAGGACGTGGGAGCCACTCATAGCTTACATTAATGCCAGGTTTGGGCTTGTTGGCAGCACCAGCTAATGGCGAGTCCCCTGCATTGCTCACGCTCTGTAAACTTGCGACGCTGGTGCCAGACAGCGCGCGGTCCGTGCCGTCATGCTGAAAAAACAATTTTATCAATATGGACACTCGATATGGAGTGTACATCCTTACGGAAATATTAGATTAGATGTAAGTTTAAGCCACCCTAATCGCGACAAAGACGTTCCAAAAACAGGGAAGAGGAAGGCACCATTTAGTATGGGCTTGAGGGAATGCAGAATATAAAAAAGATGGCCCATAACAAGAACAAAAACCTATTCTATTTCAACAAAAGGAAGCCAATCAAGCCTTTAACTCGGGACCTCCTATATTGCCACTCGGAATACTAATTTCCATAGATACAACAGTTTCTGCCTCCCTGAGGAGCTCGTCCAAATAAACCATGTAAAGATATAAAAATCAGTATAGACTGATTGATTCATTGCGGTTTAGATTCTCAAATTAGGACATTTTCAACTCAAATTCAAGTATATTAGTCAGAAAAAGGCTTATCTATCAATGATGATCGAGTATACTAGTCAGAAAAAGGCTTATCTATCAATGATGATCGAGTATACTAGTCAGAAAAAGGCTTATCTATCAATGACGATCGAGTATGCTAGTCAGAAAAAGGCTTATCTAGCAATGACGATTGAGTAGGGTAGCAAGAAAAAGGCTTATCTAGCAATGATGATTAAGTAGAGTAGCAAGAAAAAGGCTTATCTAGCAATGACGATTGAGTAGAGTAGCAAGAAAAAGGCTTATCTAGCAATGACGATTAAGTAGAGTAGCAAGAAAAAGGCTTATCTAGCAATGACGATTAAGTAGAGTAGCAAGAAAAAGGCTTATCTAGCAACGACGATTGAGTAGAGTAGCAAGAAAAAGGCTTATCTAGCAACGACGATTAAGTAGAGTAGCAAGAAAAAGGCTTATCTAGCAATGACGATTGAGTAGAGTAGCAAGAAAAAGGCTTATCTAGCAATGACGATTAAGTAGAGTAGCAAGAAAAAGGCTTATCTAGCAATGACGATTGAGTAGAGTAGCAAGAAAAAGGCTTATCTAGCAACGACGATTAAGTAGAGTAGCAAGAAAAAGGCTTATCTAGCAATGACGATTAAGTAGAGTAGCAAGAAAAAGGCTTATCTAGCAATGACGATTGAGTAGAGTAGCAAGAAAAAGGCTTATCTAGCAATGACGATTAAGTAGAATAGCAAGAACAAGGCTTATCTAGCAATGACGATTGAGTAGAGTAGCAAGAAAAAGGCTTATCTAGCAATGACGATTAAGTAGAGTAGCAAGAAAAAGGCTTATCTAGCAATGACGATTGAGTAGAGTAGCAAGAAAAAGGCTTATCTAGCAATGACGATTGAGTAGAGTAGCAAGAAAAAGGCTTATCTAGCAATGACGATTAAGTAGAGTAGCAAGAAAAAGGCTTATCTAGCAACGACGATTGAGTAGAGTAGCAAGAAAAAGGCTTATCTAGCAATGACGATTAAGTAGAGTAGCAAGAAAAAGGCTTATCTAGCAATGACGATTAAGTAGAGTAGCAAGAACAAGGCTTATCTAGCAATGACGATTAAGTAGAGTAGCAAGAAAAAGGCTTATCTAGCAACGACGATTGAGTAGAGTAGCAAGAAAAAGGCTTATCTAGCAATGACGATTAAGTAGAGTAGCAAGAAAAAGGCTTATCTAGCAATGACGATTAAGTAGAGTAGCAAGAACAAGGCTTATCTAGCAATGACGATTAAGTAGAGTAGCAAGAAAAAGGCTTATCTAGCAACGACGATTGAGTAGAGTAGCAAGAAAAAGGCTTATCTAGCAATGAAGATTAAGTAGAGTAGCAAGAACAAGGCTTATCTAGCAATGACGATTGAGTAGAGTAGCAAGAACAAGGCTTATCTAGCAACGACGATTGAGTAGAGTAGCAAGAAAAAGGCTTATCTAGCAATGACGATTAAGTAGAGTAGCAAGAAAAAGGCTTATCTAGCAATGACGATTAAGTAGAGTAGCAAGAACAAGGCTTATCTAGCAATGACGATTGGCTATAGTCGCAAGAAAAAGGCTTATCTAGCAATGACGATTGAGTATAGTAGTCAAAAAAAGCCAATCTAGTTATGCTAATCAAGACAGAAGACAGTCATTACACCGACTCAGCATACAATCTTGCAGGGATATTCATCATGAAAATAATAATAATAATAATAAATTTAGGGTTGAGTTTCCACCAGGGTCACGAGCAATTTGCAACTATGGACCCCCCTAGTTCCATCATGAAAAAGCGAATGTTGTAATTTTTTACTGAAGTTCATTATATTAAAGCCCCTTTCGTAACATTATTTTCCCATCAAAAATCGAACTTTACTGATATTTATTATAAAGCTGCTTGCAGTTAACAGTTATCCAAGACGTTTCTGCAAGGGAAGATGATTAACTTACGTGGAACTAAAGGATAGCTCTACAAACAAAATTTCAACGTCATTTGATGCAGAAATGTTGTGGCTAATGATTGTGATAGAAAAATTTTCATTTTGAAGGACAAAATTTTTTTCAATTAGAGAGAGAAACATTATTTTGCTAATTTTTCAGCTTTTTTTCACTCTTAACTTAAAAAGAAACAAGAAAGTCTTCCTAAGTTAGCATATACAATTCTCCTTCTGAAACTCACACTACGATTTCTATAGCTCAAATTCTTATACATTTCCACAAGAGCAGCTTGAAAAACACACCAAGGAGCGCTATCTGCAACTCTCCTCACTGTTTGCTTCATAGAGGCAGGCTGATGCGGCAGATTCATTCTCACACGAGTAGCAGGAACCAGTTTAAGGGAATCGAACGGTTATTTCTTCTAAAGTTTCAAAAATCAATAAAAAATACTTCAAGAGCAAAATAAGCTTGGAGGTATGCACAATATGTTTGAAACATTTGAATGAATGTTCGGAGCCCTAAAATTTTTTAAATTTATTCATACTTCCTCACCCTCTTTCCCCTCCCCCCCTCCTCCCCCCCATCAAAGGGAAATTTCTAAAAACCTTATTTCTCAGCCAATAATGTACATTTTTTTGTTCAATTCACAATGAACTGGTCTACAAAATTAAGATCCAGTTTTTGATATCGCATCAAAAAAAATTAAAATCTGTTTGAAAAAAAATTTTCAATTTTTTTTTACATGGTAATAAAAAATTTTCTATCCAACTTGTCAAAAACTACCACTCAAATTTATTGTACTCACCTTGATCTTTACGATGCTGAAAAGATCTTCCTAAGTGAAAAAATGTAGGAGAAATTGAGCCGCACAGCTGAAAAAACTTTTTGTGAGAAAAAAGAATTCCAGTTTTTCAATTATTTCTCCAACAGTTTATTACTTATGGAGGAGATCTTTTTTGCATCGTCAAGATCAAGGTGAGTACTATAAACATGCGAGGTTGTTTTTTGATAAGTTAATTAGAAATTTTTTTATTGCCATGTAAAGAATAACTAAAAGTAAACATATTTTGTTATAAAAGTTCGAACACTTCTTAAATTTTTTTTTGAAGCGATATCAAAAAACTGGATCTCAATTTTGTAGACCAGTTCATTGTGAATCGAAAAAAAAAGAAAAAAAAACTAATTGTTTCTATGTACAATATTAGCTGAGAAATAAGTTTTTTTAGAAATTTCCCTTTGAGGGGGGGGGGGGGAGGAAGGTAAATTTAAAAAATTTTAGGGCTCTGAACATCCATTCGAATGTTCTAAACATGTGGTGAATACCTCTATGCTTATTTTGCTCTTGAAGTATTTTTTGCTAATTTTTGAAGTTTTATAAGAAAAACCCATTCGTTTCCTTTAAAGTTGGTCGTTCATCGGTTACTTTCCACCAATAAAAAGCTTAAATAAGAGCAGATTTATATTGACCGATTATGAGCAAGACCTGCTCTTTGCTTGAACTACTGTTCCCGCTCTTTCTTCTCCTGTATCTCGTCCTATTGAATGTACAGTTGCTATTTTTTATTCACTTATTGAGGAATGGTTATCCCACAAAATGAGTTAAAAGAATGCATAGAGAAAAATTTACTAATTTGAGACCAGATGATACCCTTACAATACCTTACACAAAACAGGGTTTGGAATGAAAAGAATTAAATGAGAGAATAACAGCAGTGATAATTCCAGAGCCAGATGCAGAATATAGAGTGCTGCCTCACCACCATGACGTAGGGCACCGGTATACTGCCTTTATCTCCTTTGGAGTTGCGTGCAGTCCACCATTGGTCTTCATCTTTGCTCAATACAGTCAGGATTTCCCCTTTTTTGAATGCAAGATCTTCTGGATCCTGAAATTCAACTATATATATAAGTAAAGTTCACAAATGTCACAGTTTAGAAACCTTTCTCCCTATTTTTAAATTCAAAGTAACCATTATTGAACACACACCAGCTTACAAATAGGGCACTAAATCCAAAAATGGCAATGTTCTTTTGAAAAATTCAAAGACGCACCTCTGTATAGAGAATCCAGAACTATTGTGCTGCATTTTATATAAAAAATACCTGAGCTTATTGCAGGCTTAATTTGAAACAAAAATTCTGGTCACTTCAACTTAAAATATTGAACAAAAATAATAACAAATAAGATATAAACTCATTTTTCAATTTTCCACAGGAATTGTAGAACATATTCTTAAACTTTACACTGCTTCAAATAATTAAAGTAAATATTTTCCTTAAAACAAATAATGTGCAGCAAGTTCTTATTGACTATATAGATGTATTATGCTGTAAATTAATATGCAGAAAAATTACTATAAATAAATAAACATAGCTTATATAAAATCTGAAAGAATTAGAGTGTCTATTTCATACTCTTGATAACCAAATTATCTCTGATAATGTCTGGAATACTAATAGCTATACATTCTTACACAAAATGCAAATGTGGTCACAAGGTCTCGAAATTTGTCATAAATTTTATATATGATCAATAGAGCATCTCAGCAAACTAAATAGAGAAGTTCTTTCATAAATTATACAGTATAAAACATCATATGCACACTTAGTGAAAGACAAATAAAATCCCTAGTACAATAAAACAACTTAATGTTTTATGTATTTATAAGAAATTAACTGAAGATACACAACAAAATTCTACACAACACAAGGAACTCACAGCTCCTTCAAAGTCATATTTGCAAATAACTTTGAACAGTTCCGGGGTGTGTGGCAGCAGGGCAGGCCGAGTGAGAGGTGTCGTGTCCAGGTAGTGCAGCTTGTAAAAGTTGAGCAGTGCTGGCATGTCAGGGAACATCTGGTCTCCAATGCGGTATTTTTTCTCCTCCTTCATTTTATTGATGATATAGTGAGAAACTTTGTTGTCCTCTCTGCAAAGAAACAAATAAGTTACAGTGTACTTGAAATTGTGAGGAAAAAGATTGCGTAAAGCTTAATATTTTAAACCTGGTCTATGTGAACATAAAAGTTAAAGCAAAAATTCAATTTTGTTACATTCCACATAAAAACAAACATGGTGGCAAGAAAATTTTCAACCATAATTTATACTAAGGAATATTCCAATCCTTTTCCAAACTTCAAATTTTAAATGCGCAACTAATTACTACAAAAACTCTGACTTTACTGATTCATGTTTGCATGCAAAAAATTGTTCCTGCAGAAATAAGGCATTTAGTTACCTATGCTTGTTGAAACACAGTTAAGCAAAAGACAACACAGAAAATTATTCAGAATAAATTTACTGAAACAAGTTCCCTGCAGTGTAAAACAAATTTTATAAGCACAAAAATTTTAAAAATTATGGTAAAGTATACAATACAAAGTAGGAAGTAAGGAAGGCTGAGTGCACAACGTATATTGACTGGATTGGTACATTTATGCAGCCAATATGTAGTTACACTGAATTAAGCAAGTACTAGGAATGAACACGTGAGAATAAATAAAATAACTTTGATGAGATGCATTACTTTTTGCAATGGATGAGTAGCACTGTATAAGTTCTTCCACAGGATGGTACTTTCTCTGGATCTACACAATACGAGCTGCCACAAAATAATTCTGCCACTGAGAGGTACAGTCAGTGGATGGTCCTCAAATTAAAAAATCCCACTAAGAAAAACTAAACAGTAGACTACAAACTGAGCCATAAATAGTTCAATTCAAATGAACTATAATTCCTCATAGATTGGTAAAAGCTTATTTCAACAGAACCTCAACCCTGCAGGTTGAAGTATAAAATCTTCACCTAGAACAATTATTAACTTTGTTGAGATGCTTTACAGACCTTACACAGAGGACGCAGTCACCAGCAATACTTGATGAGTCTCTGACAAGAAAAACCCCAAGGTCTTGCTCACTCATGAGAATATCTGTTGCGGCCTGTCGTGTCATTGCTCCAGCATACCAGCTGAAATGAAAATAAAATTACTCTAAGTAGCAAATTGGTGGATAACTAAAAACAAAGCGATGAACTGCAAAATCAAATACCCAAAATAGAACCATTCATCATACATAAATTGGGAACATTTGAAATAAGAACAGTATGGATCAGCCCTCACTTGAATGAATAAATTTGTAGAGCTTCAAAAGTTACATTGAGACAAATTAAACTTTCTTGAACAAGATAAGCTACAATTCACAAATCAAAATGACAAGCAGAGCAGAGGATATATTAAAAGATAAGTTTGCAATTTTATAGAAAATTCTATAGCTTAATATGAAAATGTGGGAGATCACAGAACCTTATTATTTCATCAAATAAATATATTGCGGTAATCAAACCAAATTTTATGAGCTTAAATATTATCATAAAAATTTAAAATATTAACATTAGAATGCACTCAAGTTAAATATATATATAAATGATTTACATTACCTGGCCTCATCTTTAGGATCAAAAGACTCTCCCATGCTGGCAAAAGCTGGAACTTGCTACAACCAATCACCTCAGTTCTTGTACCTTATCACCAGAGTTTGGAAAAATATTTCAGTTATTCACAACAAATAAAATTCTAGCGCAACCACAAGTCACTGAAAACACGCTAACTGTATATTTATTACAGGTTTCAAAATACTAGGAGTTCATTCACATATATGAGGAAGGTAGGAAAACATTTGAACAATTTTTCATTCATCAGGTGATGGTTTAGTATGAAAAAAAAGTAATACCTTAGATACTAGATATTTTTTATTTTTTCTGCTCATATAAAATAAACTTATTCCATTTTTCCATGTGAAAAAACTAGTATTGCATTCTTAATAACCTTTCAAACTTGATAGTCTTCAAACTTTTGAGTCTTCCAAAATGAACACAATTGAAATCTTAAGAAAAATTTTCAAATGAAACTTACAATTTACCCACATTTTCTAGGAATGAAAAATTCACACGTGCATCTTTGTTAATACATTGACTATGTTTGAGTGGTTGGTTATTCTAAGTTGGATGTAGTAAATTGGAAAACTAACTTGGCTTTGCAGGCGTTTGAATCTACCTAAAAGTAAATAAACGTGCAACATTCTGTATTTTGTTTTGAAATTGACGCATTAGAGTTGCTCTTCCATTGGCTATCTCCTAACATCCCGCTGGCCTCTCATTGGCTAGGAGGAAACAGCATCTACATGATCCCCATAATGCTTTTAGTGAGCCTTAGACCCTTGTTTGTCACGGAGTACTAATACACGTAAAGGACAAAGTTACTGTTGTTTCATAAGTTTTTAGAGTGTCCTCATTGCAACTTAGTTCTTTGTTATTCTTAACTTTATTCTTCCTTTACATGTCTTGGGCACAGTTGCCCAACCCCAATAGTAAATAATTTGCAAGTCTTATTATAATGGTTTAATAAATAACTATCTTTTACTTTTAACACATATTTCATACAAAATTGGTATCCTCTTATAAATTTTTAGGAGTCTAGGGGGTAGTATTGGAGGCCTTGGAATGAATCAAATTTGCCTCTACTCACAAAAAATTTCTGTTATGAAACCATGTCTGGAATGAATTCCTTTTGTAAGGTTAGATATGACTATATGCTAAAATTATTATTTATTGATACTGATATATAAAAAAGCAATTTACTTTGTGGTATACATAAGTAAAATTGTATGGCCCATAAGCTAAATTCTTATATTTTCAATTGATAATGTACAAAAATTATCATCTTACTGAATACTCATCGTAATTGGCAAAATCTGGCATTTTTTCAAAATAAAAGAGAAGCTATTTGCAATGTAGAAATTTAGAAGGTCCTAACTACAAATGGTATACATATCTAAGTTTTATTATATTGTAAGAGACTCCCTAAAAATAACAAAAGCAAATTCAAGAGGATGTAAAACCTCAATACTTTCATGTATTCAGAAAGTTTTTTCATGAATCATGTACCTATATTAAAATATTTTATTTATTAATATCTATTATATTATATTTATTTTTATGAAATCTGTACTTATATTTCTAACAAGCCCTATTGCCTCGTAAACTTTGAGCAAAAATTTAACAAATTCCTCTGTTAACAAGCAAGTAATTGTATCATGTTTAGGTATTACAACATAAGCTAAAGATTGACATGTCAAATAAACAAAAACATCATCTCTTTATATCCTATTTACTGAGAGCATATAAAAATGTCTAACCAGGAAAATCAATCATGAGACTCCATACTAAAGATGAGAAGAACAATTTTTTCTATTTGCAAAAAACAAAGTTTACTGTTATACATGATGCTCTGGAATAGAATATGATTTTATAGATTGTAGTCTCTTAAATTTTTTCTTCAATTTAATGATATATAAACAGAAATATAGATTGAATATTTATAGAAAAACTTTAGCATTTTTCTTACTTTTGAAAAAATTTTACTCTATTTATTACTTTTTAAATATGTAATATAATTAAAAGTTAATTCATTATAGAAGAAATTAAAATATTGGTAAAAATTTAATGGAATATCAAATTTTTGACATCAAGAGAAACCCAATGAAAAGAAAAATTTTAATTTTGTGTTTGACTGCAGAAAGTCTTTTACTGAATAAGTTCAGTATATAATTTGCCTGTACATCATAGTTAATGGCAGACTTTTCATTTGGATTAATCATTTAAAATAAATGCATAAAATTTCAATAAAATTTTAAAACTATACATCCCAGGGTCAATATTGAATTTAATGTTGTTAACGTCTTTCATAATTTCCTTGCAATATCTAGGTAATTGGAGACATTTTAAGGCATATTACACAAATGATTTTTTACTTGCAAATGCTTAGTTTTTGAGATATAGCCTAAATAAGGTTCAAGTAAGAATAGCATTAATGACAGTTTTGATATGGCTTTTCTGGTGCAAGGCGGATAGGGAACACACGCAGTCATTTTGACAAGAAACGATCAGTGTAGAAATGGCTAAGTTAAGTTATTCTAGGTTTACTTAGTTTAATTTTGGTTATTTTATTTTACTAATCTAACTTTATCTAAGCTAACCTTATCTATTGTTATATTAATACCTTATTTCAGTTTATTTATATATCAGTTTCTTCAATTTTTATGGGACGGTCCTATAACTTCAAAGTTAAATGTCTTTACAACTAAGCATTTGCACTCATAACCTCATTCATCTGAGATGAATTAAAATGTATCTTATTACTTAAATGTGGCAATAAAATTTTCAAAATTGTTGACAACATTCAATTCAATATTGATTCAATCCAGTTCACATATTAGAGATAAAATAAATCTGAATACAATGTTTCGAACAGTGTTACTGAAGATTATTGAATGTATTTAAGGTAATAAACCAGTTAATTAAATTAATATGTAATTTTTTGTTGAACAAATTATGTAGAGTAGTTAGTATTCTGAACATTTGTTACAACAATCCCAAATAAACTTTAACTTCATATTACACCTTGACATATTGCAAAAATATTTGCAATTTTAATTACCAATACTGCTTTACCTAAGTATACGTAAATATGTTTTTCATCAATTTATGGAATGGACAAATATGACATAAAAGTCATCTTTGTCACTTGGGATCAATATTTTAAACATCATTGCTTAAATGGGAGCCTTCATTCATTCATACTTACATGGTAAACCAAAAAGTGTCACTCAATTTTAGTGTAATGATTATTCAAAAATAATCTACCGTTTGAAAATGTATTTAATAAGTTATTTGCAAAATTTTAACTTTTTTTTACCAGTTTCATGCATATAGTTAGCTAGTTAATTAAATTAACATATCCTCAACATTTAGATGAAATATTTTCCTTATATTCCAGCATTTAATAACAAATTGACAATGAGCTGGTTGGTATTTGCAGTTTCTAAGCTTGCTAGCCCTCTAATACACATAAATAGTTTCAAAGGACAGGTTATTTACATGATTAATGATATAAAGTAGAATTCATTTTAATCGTGAAACCTATCTGTCAATGAAGTTTTTATTACACCAGAGAGGTAAGGAGTAGATATAGTTTATTGACCTTAAGCATACTTTTTTCGTTTATACACGTTTATATCATTTAAATTAACAAAAAACAACCATAAATTTTCCTAACTAATACAACAAAACATGGGTAACTATACCAAATGTACACAATTTATCGGTCAATGTGAAGTTTAATGCAATCACGGAAATTGATTATTATATTCCAAACAATCACTAAAGGAACCCATTTAAGAACTTTTTTCAAGAACGACATTCTGCTCGCTGATTCGTTATTTTCGAATTATTGAACTTTGAAGTTGGCCGTCGCGCGCCCAAGGAAGCGAGCGTAATTCAATTAAAAACAGAAGCTAACCCCCTATTACAAACGTAAAGAGGTTGGGTCGTGAGGGGTAGCCACAGTTCTTTTAGTGAAAAGTATAAATAAAGCTTCTAAACCACCCATTAGGGTGACGACCGCAATCTTGTTTACATCGGGTCTAACATGGCGACCACCATGGGCGCCGCCATCTTGGACCCGATGTCAACAAGGTTGCGGTCGTCACCCTAATGGGTGGGTTAGAAGCTTTATTTATAATTTTCACTAGAAGAACTGTGCCTCCCCCTCACGACCCAACCTCTTTACGTTTGTAATAGCTTCCGTTATTAATTAAATTCCGTTTCACGCGCTCGCTTCCTTTGGCGCCAAGTCCAACTTCAAAGTTCAATTATTCGAAAATAACGCATCAGCGAGCAGAATGTCATTCTTGTAAAACGTTCTTAAATGGGTTCCTATAGTGATTCCTAAGATCGGAATTCTTATTTTCCGTGATTGCATTAAACTTCACATTGACCAATTTATCTAGTTGGATGTTTATGTTTGTTTCAAGTAATTTTTGTTGAGGAGACCCAGCCCAACAACCCAAATGTGAAGAAATAAATCGTGAACATCATAGAAAATAACTTTTCCATCCAAAAATTATTTCAATAACAGTTGAACAACGCTAAACTAAAGCTAAACGTCTTTCAAATGTTATTTAGACTAAAAATATATTTAGATTATTACATCCGAAGCTTCTAGATAGCTGATAACTATAGTCCGTCAAAGCGGAATATCTACTTGGGATTGAGTGAACCAACCAAAGTGAAGTTCTTCACATTTCCGTTATGTGAGAAGAATAGAAAAAATAGTTGGAGATCTTGATTCTATACTGCAGTAAGTTTGAGCAAGAAAAAAATCTTCATTAATTTGGATTTTTAGCCGTATGATTATAACAGGTGACATGTCAGGTGTGCTGGATGAATCTGGTATAGGCTTTCTTGTGTGATTCGATCATAATTGCAACGTAATTCCTGTTAATGCAATGAAAAATTATCTACTGCGTGGGTTAAATCTGTGACACTGATTTTAAGTGGTCAATCTTCTGCAGGTTACTCTTGTGGCCTGCAGCCCACAAGGGCTTACCAATGACAAATTGGCTCTCCCAGTGATGCACTTGTAAACTTCAAGTTTGCCACTGTAAAGTTCAAGTTTGGTGGCTTAACTCAAGTTTTACTTTAGAACGGTTTGCATTCTATGCTTATCTAGATTTTTGAAGGTTAAAGTTGAATATTGAGGAATTTATCAAGTGCACAAGAGGATGTTCTTTTATAATGGCGAGGTCACCAGTGTTTTTCCAAACACACTTAATTGCTAATTGATGATGTACGGCATCTGACTTCTGAGAAGTTAAGTGTAGGGGGTTCGGACGCGATCTTTCCGGCGTCTTTAATCAAAAACAAAATACTATCATTTTCACCTCGGAACTAGACCATCGAAAGGATAAGAAAGTAGATATGGTTATTTAATTCTGGCCTGGTTTTATTGGAGGCTGTCAGATTGTCTCTTCAAAGTGCGCTGATGTAGACGTCCGATCTTGAGTAGGGACTGCAACAGGCTCACAGCTGCGTCGGTATGCGGGAGGTGTAATTGTGGAGAAGGTCGTGTGCAATGGTATCCCGTGGTTAGAGACGGCAATAGCGTCTCTGATAAGTGAGGACGGTAAGGTGCAATTCCTCTAGTGGTGTTAGAATATAGACTTGCAGGTTATGCAGCAGTTGGGTTAGCTGTAACCAAAAATGTCTCAATCCTGAGTGAGGTGGAGGAGGAGTTGGATACTTGCTCTTGCCGTCCAGTAATTGTGGGTTTATTAGAAGTGAAAAAGGCAACAATGAAGGAGGCAGTTATTTTGCCAAGTCTGGCTACCGGGTTATTTTACCCTTTTGATATGATCTGGCAAGGTAAAGGTAGGTGACGTGGCAGTGGAATGTAAAGTGTCTCGTAGCTTCCTGTACGGGAATAGTACACTGGGTGAAACTGCACACGGTATTAAAACACATATCAACACATGCTATGCTGCAAACAATCTGGCATTAACATGCCGCCTCAAAGCGAGGAGTCTCTTCGAAAAACGACCCCCACCAGCACTCTGGCGCCGAAGTGCAAGCGGGGATCAGCTTCGGAGCACTGACAATTTGCTCGGAGCCAGATATTAATTCTAATATTTCTAACGGCATGAAGCTAAAAATTCTACACTAGTAATTCACACAGGCAAAACTTTGCCTGGCGAAACTAAGATGGCATAAGCAGTGAACTGAGTATCCTGCCTCACTTAATTAATAGCTAATGGTAAAAATCTACAGCATCTGCTAAATGCAAATGAACTAGAAAACACATGTTCCCAGTTCTTCCTAACTGAAATAATCAATGTACAATGACTAAGAATTATACAATTACCATCTAACTAAACCTAAAAAAAACATCAATAATATTTAATGTATAAATACTGGTTCTATGAGGAAAGTCAGGTATTTAGTTATTGGTATTCACCTAACATTTAAGACAATGGTAAGTTGAGGCAATTCAGCTTAATAATTACCATCTAACTAAACCTAAAAAAAACATCAATAATATTTAATGTATAAATACTGATTCTATGAGAAAAATCAGTGGTAAAATGTGCTTGGTATTTACAAGGTTTGTTCTGATTATCATCACAACAAAGATTGACTATAAAATTTGTTAAGAATGGTTTTTAATGTTGACTGTACATAAAAACAACAACCATGTGATTATATCAAAACCCTACTTAATTGAAAATACAGCTGTGACAAAATACAGCTGTCAAAAAATTGAGAATGATAATTTGATTGCTTTGATTAAAAAAAACATTAAAGAAATAAAATGATAATTTGATGCAAGTCTAACTTGATCACACAAATAACACCATATTGAATATTGGCTAAAGAAGTTATTTTTGATACAAAAGGGAAAATCCTAATCTTGATACAAATAACACCATATTGAGTATTGGCCTATGAAAAATATTACAAATAAAAAAGGGGAAATTTATAATTTGATAAAAATAACACCATATTGAGTATTGGCTTATGAAAAATATTAAAAATCAAAAGAGGAAATTTCCCTTAAAAATGGCTTTACATGAAGTAGTGAATTGACTTGAAATGAGTACTACAGAAAATACAAACGCGATTTGCTGCAATATCCTAACACAATGCACGACAGTAAATAAAATACTAAAATTCTAGCTACTGTACTGCCAAAAGTTAATTGAATTATAAGGCTGACAGAACTGGTAAAAACACCAGTGCGAAAACGTAAAAAAAAGGCACATTCCAATTGGAATCAGATGCTAAAGTGAATATGTAGGTTTGCACGGCTACATTAATTCAAGGACAAAACACTGACGAAATGGCGCAGTGAAGTTGAAGCTTGTGCCTAACTACACCGGCACAGATAAACAAAATGAATGCTCCTAAGACACAATACAGGAAAGTTTAGACATAATACCACTTAACATAAACACTTGATACTTACAATTGCCCCATCTGGGGCCCAAACACTAACACAGGAGCATCGAATACCAGAATGACGCCTCTGCCTGAAAATGTCTATCGGAACTTGCCAAATGGTTCTGCGTGAAAACGCGATGCGAGCTGACGCTCGAAAAATGTTTAAATATTTTTGGTCAAATTTTAATAGATTTCGGGGTAATGTTGAATGACAATAGTGATCTAAAATTGTAATAATGATTGCGTTAGCTTTATTTAATTTTTAGAAGGTAGTTTTATTAATTTATGAAATTTAGACTGAAGTGCGGCAGAAGGCGTTCACTACAGCTACCCCCCAACGCATGTAGACCGAAAGGTCTGGTAACAGTGGAGCTGTTACTTGTAAGATGCTCGAGGGAGTTAAAAAGGGAAGTTCCCAAAAGAGAGCTTGACAGAGGGAAAATAGATGAAAATAGTGGAAGGTTAACTCTGGAACTATGAAAGTTTCAGGTCGGATCCCCAACTGGGACCATAAAAGAATCTGTGAGGTTAGCATCACTGAGCACAATCGTGCTAGAAGTGTCCGCCGAAATGGAGGCACCCGGATCACCAGACTCCGACTGCGTTCTTTGAACGGTATACCGGGGAATCTAGAATTGGTCGCTTTCCACGTCTTTAGGAACCTCAATCAACTAAGACAAGTACGAATTCGTTGGCTCGACAGGTGTTGACCTGAGGCGAATCGCAGTCTAAGTTTGTGACATTATGCCCTCAAAAAAAATATAAAAGATCAGTTCCTTACTTTCCCAAAACACATATGCCGGTTAAATACAGCAAATGTGCGACGTAAGTCGCTTGTACAGCCTCCCTAGGCAACGTGCGTGCTCCTCAGGCGTCCCCAAGGCTACAAGCACACCGACCAGGCGGCGATACAAAAATTGGGAGATCGGGTAAGAGCTTGGTATTTGGGATACGGAGGAACTTACAAAAGACCAACGGTGCACACCCGGCAGTCCCTTGCAACGATCACAGCGTTGAAATTTATGGTTGGGGAACATATTTGAAGAAAAAAAAATAAGTCAATTGCTCAGAATGACAAGTTGGTGTTTCGTACACGTTATTTAATTTGGTGCTTCAGTAGCAATGGTGCTGCAGTAGCAATGGAAATTACGAAGGTTATTAGTAAGGAGCTTCAGTAGCAATGGAAAAAAAAAATCCTAGAAGGTCTCCTATGGTTTGCTTCAGTAGCAATGGAAATGCATGAAGAGTTTTGTAAAAAGGTGGCTTCAGTAGCAATGGATAAACATGAAGAATTTGTTAGGATAGGCTGCAGTAGCAATAGCTTATTATTAGGGAAGAGTTTGGAGAGGAATTACTCTGTTTAGCTACTGAGAGTAGGGAAAGAAACTACCTCCTTCAAGGTCAGCCATGCACAGAAGTTGACAGCACTAGACATGCGCTCCTAATCCTTCCGATGGTGGTCCGGGTGAGTATTTATATCTGATTAAACTACTCTGGGTTATCACCAGTGTAAACTTCAAGTTTGCCACTGTAAAGTTCAAGTTTGATGGCTTAACTCAAGTTTTACTTTAGAACGGTTTGCATTCTATGCTTATCTAGATTTTTGAAGGTTAAAGTTGAATATTGAGGAATTTATCAAGTGCACAAGAGGATGTTCTTTTATAATGGCGAGGTCACCAGTGTTTTTCCAAACACACTTAATTGCTAATTGATGATGTACGGCATCTGACTTCTGAGAAGTTAAGTGTAGGGGGTTCGGACGCGATCTTTCCGGCGTCTTTAATCAAAAACAAAATACTATCATTTTCACCTCGGAACTAGACCATCGAAAGGATAAGAAAGTAGATATGGTTATTTAATTCTGGCCTGGTTTTATTGGAGGCTGTCAGATTGTCTCTTCAAAGTGCGCTGATGTAGACGTCCGATCTTGAGTAGGGACTGCAACAGGCTCACAGCTGCGTCGGTATGCGGGAAGTGTAATTGTGGAGAAGGTCGTGTGCAATGGTATCCCGTGGTTAGAGACGGCAATAGCGTCTCTGATAAGTGAGGACGGTAAGGTGCAATTCCTCTAGTGGTGTTAGAATATAGACTTGCAGGTTATGCAGCAGTTGGGTTAGCTGTAACCAAAAATGTCTCAATCCTGAGTGAGGTGGAGGAGGAGTTGGATACTTGCTCTTGCCGTCCAGTAATTGTGGGTTTATTAGAAGTGAAAAAGGCAACAATGAAGGAGGCAGTTATTTTGCCAAGTCTGGCTACCGGGTTATTTTACCCTTTTGATATGATCTGGCAAGGTAAAGTTAGGTGACGTGGCAGTGGAATGTAAAGTGTCTCGTAGCTTCCTGTACGGGAATAGTACACTGGGTGAAACTGCACACGGTATTAAAACACATATCAACACATGCTATGCTGCAAACAATCTGGCATTAACATGCCGCCTCAAAGCGAGGAGTCTCTTCGAAAAACGACCCCCACCAGCACTCTGGCGCCGGAGTGCAAGCGGGGATCAGCTTCGGAGCACTGACAATTTGCTCGGAGCCAGATATTAATTCTAATATTTCTAACGGCATGAAGCTAAAAATTCTACACTAGTAATTCACACAGGCAAAACTTTGCCTGGCGAAACTAAGATGGCATAAGCAGTGAACTGAGTATCCTGCCTCACTTAATTAATAGCTAATGGTAAAAATCTACAGCATCTGCTAAATGCAAATGAACTAGAAAACACATGTTCCCAGTTCTTCCTAACTGAAATAATCAATGTACAATGACTAAGAATTATACAATTACCATCTAACTAAACCTAAAAAAAACATCAATAATATTTAATGTATAAATACTGGTTCTATGAGGAAAGTCAGGTATTTAGTTATTGGTATTCACCTAACATTTAAGACAATGGTAAGTTGAGGCAATTCAGCTTAATAATTACCATCTAACTAAACCTAAAAAAAACATCAATAATATTTAATGTATAAATACTGATTCTATGAGAAAAATCAGTGGTAAAATATGCTTGGTATTTACAAGGTTTGTTCTGATTATCATCACAACAAAGATTGACTATAAAATTTGTTAAGAATGGTTTTTAATGTTGACTGTACATAAAAACTACAACCATGTGATTATATCAAAACCCTACTTAATTGAAAATACAGCTGTGACAAAATACAGCTGTCAAAAAATTGAGAATGATAATTTGATTGCTTTGATTAAAAAAAACATTAAAGAAATAAAATGATAATTTGATGCAAGTCTAACTTGATCACTCAAATAACACCATATTGAATATTGGCTAAAGAAGTTATTTTTGATACAAAATGGAAAATCCTAATCTTGATACAAATAACACCATATTGAGTATTGGCCTATGAAAAATATTACAAATAAAAAAGGGGAAATTTATAATTTGATAAAAATAACACCATATTGAGTATTGGCTTATGAAAAATATTAAAAATCAAAAGAGGAAATTTCCCTTAAAAATGGCTTTACATGAAGTAGTGAATTGACTTGAAATGAGTACTACAGAAAATACAAACGCGATTTGCTGCAATATCCTAACACAATGCACGACAGTAAATAAAATACTAAAATTCTAGCTACTGTACTGCCAAAAGTTAATTGAATTATAAGGCTGACAGAACTGGTAAAAACACCAGTGCGAAAACGTAAAAAAAGGCACATTCCAATTGGAATCAGATGCTAAAGTGAATATGTAGGTTTGCACGGCTACATTAATTCAAGGACAAAACACTGACGAAATGGCGCAGTGAAGTTGAAGCTTGTGCCTAACTACACCGGCACAGATAAACAAAATGAATGCTCCTAAGACACAATACAGGAAAGTTTAGACATAATACCACTTAACATAAACACTTGATACTTACAATTGCCCCATCTGGGGCCCAAACACTAACACAGGAGCATCGAATACCAGAATGACGCCTCTGCCCTAAAATGTCTATCGGAACTTGCCAAATGGTTCTGCGTGAAAACGCGATGCGAGCTGACGCTCGAAAAATGTTTAAATATTTTTGGTCAAATTTTAATAGATTTCGGGGTAATGTTGAATGACAATAGTGATCTAAAATTGTAATAATGATTGCGTTAGCTTTATCTAATTTTTAGAAGGTAGTTTTATTAATTTATGAAATTTAGACTGAAGTGCGGCAGAAGGCGTTCACTACACACTCATGGATTATATTGCACGGAATGACGTCGGATAATCTACATGATGTTCTGCTTCTTCCTTCCTTGGTTAGTTACTTAGTCCATCCGTTACGCTCTCATCCAAGTTTGCAGTATCATTAACTCCGAATACCTCAGTGTTACATAAAATGATCGCCTTTACGTGCATTGATAAGGTTGACAATTTATCAGGATAGGATAGGCTAGAATAGATTATATTATGTTAAATTAGGTTAGGTTTTGTAATGTTAGGATAGGTTAGGTAATGTTAATGAAATTGATGTTGATCGGGTCTACGATTTTTTTTACGTATTATCAGGCTAGCTTTGGTTGGATAGTTGTTCTCCCTCATTATGGAATGGTTACTTTGAATTTAAAAATAGGGAAGAAGGTTTCTAAACTGTGACATTTGTGAACTTTACTTATATATGTAGTTGAATTTCAGGATCCAGAAGATCTTGCATTCAAAAAAGGGGAAATCCTGACTGTATTGAGCAAAGATGAAGACCTGTAGCAATAGCCACAAAAATGTATAAATTCAGTGAAATTCTCATCAACATTTAAATAGCATAATTATTGGCATTAAAAATCTTACTCTGAATTATTATTAACAATTTTCTACTTAAAATTAGTAATCTTAGAAGTTTTTGTGTAAAAGCACATAAATAAAATTGTGACTGCCTCAACAATTTCTATCGACGAGGGGAAGGTTCAGAAAAGTCCACGGATGATGCAAAACTTGTCTTAAGCAGCCAGTTATAGTACATAAATTTTCCTGAAATAGAAAGGTCTAGTTAGCACAAAAGTAATACAAAAAATATACAGTTTTTAGAGATTGCATATCTAAAAGTGATTCAGAGGGCAAACCAGAAAATAAGGACGCAAAAATTGGGGCAGAACTGCATCACTGGCACAAGAAAATCTAATTCAGAGAACACGGGTAATACTTCAGCGGCTCATTCAACACCCAAATCATTGGCGAGACTTAGTACAATTTTCATACGAGCATCCCAATGGCACAATCAGATATAACCAGTCAACCTAATGAGGCCCTCATTAAATACTAAGGTCAGGCAGTAGGCTCTACACACTAATGGCCAACCAGGTAGATGCTGAATTGAAGTTACACGGCTATTCCCATATAAAAATGCATGTCCAACCCGGTAGACGCTGAACTAAAGTTACACAGCTATTCCTACGTAAACAGTGCCTGACAACTTGAGTTGTTTCTGACTCACATGACTAGTCACAAAAGTCTATCAACCTATAGTACCACCTGGGCATAGTTAAAACACACCCATCTACAAAGGTGGTTAATAAGTGAACAAGGGGGCACACTTAGACACCTCTGAACCCGTAAATAGTTACCTAACAGGCATGAACACGTCATCAACCAGGCAATATATAAAATATCCGCAGCACAGTAAAAATCACACAAATAAAAATAGGCAAAAACCACCACACTCTACAGACTGGTAAAATAGCAACTTGAGTGAGGAATTACACAAATAAAAATAGGCAAAAACCACCACACTCTACAGACTGGTAAAATAGCAACTTGAGTGAGGAATTACACAATTCTAGAGTCCAAATACCAGAGTTTAAATCCACTAACATTAATCGTGAATGATAACAAGGATCTATATAATGCAATGTGCTTAGATCAAATCAACAACTGAGCACAATGAGTCCAGCTGTGAATTCCAGCAAATAAATTAAGTAGCACTGACAAGCACAGAACAAATCAGGCTCAACAATATAATCAAACATGACTGAGTGTTTGCAAGAAAGTCTCACAACCCTGTCCAACAGGGCAATACCACTAGACAATTTGAGCCAGGTACAAATAGGTAAACACAGCATTACATTATATTAGCACCGCGAATGAAGAATCAGTATCTAGAATTGTAAAAGCACAAACAGAAAAACTGTGACAGCACACATTCTAACATCCCCTGAAATCTTTTAGCTTTTCTAGGACCTAAGAATTCACTGTCTAGTAGGAGACACAAAACAGACATCTATAGGGACCCAATGCACTTAATATTTAGCACTCTTTACTTACATTTCCTTCTCTGGAGTCTACACACTACTTCAACACAACTGGCGGCCTCTACTCAGCTCGCAGAGTTTAAATACCTAATGTACCGGAAGAGAGCGTTTCCGGAAAACGAGTGAACGTGCGGACTGGTTCCCTTGATATTCGAAGGCACAAATTTTCTACCGCTGTTTGAAAATATAAATTTCCTAAATTGCTGCGAAGGCAGCACACTCCTCTCTCTCAACAGTGCTAGGTAAGATTACTACAATATCTTTAATCGATCGCTCACAACTTTTGGTACCTCCGGAATTGTCCGTCCGCCGCAGCGTCGCCCCACGCACGCGTCCGTCCGATCCCGAGCGATGCACCGACTCTACCCGAGCCAGGGGCCACTGACATCTTGGAGACTGCGAGTCTCGTACCAGTACGATGTCCCCCTGGGACAAGGGACGCCTTGGTGTCGTCCATTTTCTGCGACGACTGATTTCTTGAAGGTAGAATTGTCTCCATAGCTGCCAGAACTGGTCCGCCAACAGCTGCACTCGCCGCCATCTTCGTGGACCATAAGCGAGGAGGTCGCGATCTGTGAACGAGTCTGACGACTGTGTGCGAGAGGCGTCCCTCATGGTTAGCAAAGTGGAGGGACTGATAGGGAACACATCATTGGGGTCTTCGGAAGGGGCGTACAGGGGCGTAGAATTTACAATGGCCGCGGCTTCTATCAGGAGGGTGTGCATATCATCACGGTTGAGTGTCACCTTTCCTGACCTCCCCAAGGTCAGGTCGAGTACCTTTCTGATCGCTCCAATTTTTCTCTCCCACACACCTCCATGATGACTCGCTCCAGGGAGATTAAATTTCCACTCGCATCCCCGAGTCTCCATGTCCTTTGATACTTTGTTCAAATCGCAAGATTGAGACACCGCACCTGTAAAGTTGGTGCCTCGATCGCTTCTTATCAGCTGGGGGGTGCCTCGTACAGAGATGAATCTACGCAATGCGTTCATAAAGGAAGGAGTATCCATCCCACAGAGAGGTTCAACGTGAACTGCCCTGGACACAAGGCAGGTCACCAGTAGGCCATACATTTTCTTCGTGGCCTTTGTGATTCGGGTGCTCTGTCCGTCATGTACAGTGAACGGTCCGAAGACATCTAAGCCCACCCGGGTGAAAGGTGGGGTGGGGATGAGACGATCTTCCGGGAGGTCGGCCATCATCTGTTGCTCAAAGGGAGCTCTCAGCCTCCTACAAATCACACAGCTCCTCAGGAGTCGTCCTATTTGCTTTCTACCTTGCGGGATGAAGAAGCCCAGAGATCGCACCTTACCAAGGGTGAGGAGACGGCCCTGGTGAGCCACCAGCTGGTGTGCCCGTCTTATAATTATCTGAGTGAAGGGATGGTTCCTGGGTAGGATCAAAGGGTGTTTTTGATCCACGGGTAAGTCACTGTGCTTTAGGCGGCCTCCTACACGGATCAGACCCTCTTCATCCACAAAGGGGGCCAGTGGTGTCAGTTGATGTCCTTCCGGTAGCTGCATTGGACCTGGTTTCCCCATCTTGGGTAGTATTTTGCTGTAAGATTCTTGTTGGACGGCCTTAACGAGGTACATTTCAGCTTCCTGGTCGTTCTGAAGTATACGTAGTGTCGGTTCTGAAGAAGTGTTGAGGTTAGATCTCGCTCGCATCAGCCACTTATGTGCCAGGTTGTGCACGGTGCGGGTAACCCCGAGAAGCCTGGTCCACCTACTCAGTCGGTCCATCACCGTACGAAATGGAGGTGGCGAACCGGTCAAGGTCGTGAAGGCTTTGGTCTCCGGCAACGATTCTGTTAGTTGCGCTTCCTCAAAAGGGGGCTGAGCGTCGACGACGCAATCTTCTAATATCCAGGCAGGGCCGGTGAACCAATGGCTGTGTACGAGCTGCTCTACATCCGTGGGACGAGTAGCCATGTCTGCGGGGTTCTCTTTCGTGTCTACGAAGTACCACTGAGTCGGAGAGCAATACTTATTAATCAACTCTATTCTCCGGGTCACATATCTGGTGAAGCGTTTATCCTCATTTTTCAGGTATCCAAGAACAATTTGACTGTCCGTGTAGTATCTGACTTCTTGCACATTTACCTTGAGGTCGTTGAGGGTCTCTCTTGCTGCCAGTACTGCTTCGACTGCGGCGCACAGTTCCAACCGTGGTATGGTGGTAGCTGCCCTAGGTGCCACCCTCGAACTGGCGTTGATCAAGGTGGAATGTTTCTGCTCTCGGGTACTGGTCAGCCGCAAATAAATCGCATAGCCAATGGCCTCCTGAGAGGCGTCACAAAAAACGTGAAGCGATTGCCGTGAAACCTCCCCAAAGTCGCGCGGCTTCACGCACCGACTGGGGCGTATTTCCTTTGATCTTCTCAGCCCGTCTTTCCACGATTCCCAATGCTCTTCCAGTTTCTTAGGTAGAGGTTCGTCCCACAGAGTGGAGCTTTGGTTAGTTTCGGCAGTGCTATCAGACAGCGCCTTTCTTTGTAGAAGTCTGCCACCCAAAATAAGAGGCGCAGCCAGTCCGAGGGGGTCAAAGAAGGAGTTCACAGTAGACAGCACACCCCTCCTAGTGAAGGGTCTGTCCGGGATATTGACCTTGAATATTAACAGATCTTCGGAGACGTTCCAATGGATCCCCAATGTTCGTTGGATAACGGATCCGTCCCAAGTGACAGTCTTTGGTGCGGCTAGTTCCTCGTCTGGCAGACCCACCGTTACCCGAGTGTCAGACGTGGCAACTTTGTGAATGTTCAACCCATACTTGTGCAACAGAGACCGCACCTCGCCAAGCAGCTCCCTGGCCTCGTCTGGGGAGTCCAAACTAGCAGACCCATCATCAACGTACGTCGCATGACGGAGAAAGTCAGTGGCCCGGCTCGGGCGTCCGGATGCATCGCCCAGGTCGGCGATATGGCGAAGGGCGAACGCAGCGACGGCCGGAGAGCTCCGCAACCCGAAGACATGGACCTTAGCTCTGTAGGGGACAATCTCGTTAGTAACCCGATTATCTTTGAACCAAAAGAAACGCAGATAGTCCCTGTCTTCAATCTTGACTCGAAAATTGTGGAACATATTTTTTATATCAATTGTAAAGGCTACCTGGTGGAGTCGGAATCTCTGCAATATTCCCCGAAGACTGTTGTTCAAATCGGGGCCCGTCAACAACTCATCATTGAGGCAGTGTCCCTTGTGCTTTGCTGAACCATCGAACACCAACCTAACTTTCCCTTCTTGGGCTTGCCTTACCGGGAAGATAGGCAAGTACCATCCCACGCCTTTCTCAGGAAGTTCCCCTGCGACTACTTCCTCAACGTGATCATTGTCAATGTACGATTGCATTTTCTCGAGACTTAGTGTAGCACTTGAGGGATCTCGACGCAGTTTTCCCAACGTCGTGTTCGTTCTTCCCAATACAGACACGTAATTATTACACAAATTTGGTGGATCTCTAGTAAAGGGTAAGGGCGCAACAATCCTATCGTCTTTCACTTCGATACCAGCTCTCAAAATACTTACAAATTTATTGTCTAACACACTCAGACCCTGGAGCTCGTCGTCGACTCGCTCCTCAAAGACGTCGAGCGTCTGCCTCCCAGGGTTGGGCCCACGTATCTTGATCGAGAAGTGATGATCCTCGTGGTTCACGAATGACGTCCGCAGGGCAGTGGTCTGCTGGGTTCTCGCTCCTCCGTTCAATGGTCCCAACAGTGCCCAACCCAGGGCGGTCTTGCAGGCAAGAGGACCTCGTACTCCATAGTGTCTAGATGCCATGAGCGACACGGCATCTCTTCCGATGAGTATCAGTGACCGAGCCAAAGGATCATGCTCATTGAAGTGCTTGACCAGGTGCGCAACGTGGCTGAACTTCTTCACAACGTCGGGAGTGGCTACTTCGTCAGTCGTGTCCGGGATATTTTCGTTGGTCCATGTAGTGGGTAGCTGATGCCATCGGTTCTCACCCACACCCCTTATCTTGAGCCCGGTGATGGCGTGTCCTTCCACCTCAGACGACAGACCACTCAGTGTTCTGAGGGCGTACTTCCAGGGAGTGGCCTTAAGATCGAGCTGTTCTATCAGAGAAGGGTCCGCAAAGCATCTTGAGCTTTGCTCGTCAATGATGGCGTAACAACGCACTTTTCTCTGGGTGGACGTCGAGGTGACATCTACTAACAGCGTCTTGGAAAATTCCCTGGACGCGAGACCGAGGCATCCCGTTCTGGTGCAGGTGGCGACCTCACCAGGGGTCACCGGTTTAGTGCTTGCCCGGTGCATGACCGTCAAGTGTGAGCCTTGACAGTGAGAACACTTCACTTGTTTGTCGCAGTTCCTGATGTAATGGGGGCCAAGGCATCGGAAGCATACCTTCGCCTCGGTGATGAGCTTCTTCTTCTGGTCGATGGGTAGTCTTCCAAAGGACCGGCACTCCCAGGTTCCATGGGCGTCGACCTTGTGGAAAATACATTTGTTGATTCTATGGTCCGTTCCCGGAGGTTTTTTGTTGCGAGGTCCTTGCGCCTCATATCTTGACTCAGGTTTGTTGTAGGCCACCATGGACTGATCACCTTCACTAGACTCTTTCTTGGTATTCTGGTCAGCGCTTGTGTGCAGGACCCAAACGGGCTTGGGTCTTCCGCCTGACAGTGCTGGGTTGAAAAATGGATCCCTCATCGCTCTTTCTTCGTCTCTTAGGAACTGGTTGAAGAAGGAGAACGTTGGGCGCTGCCCATTCTTGGCTCGTAGGTCAGATGCTTTCCTATGCCATCTGCGTTGCAGATCTGGCGGGAGTTTGAGTGCCAAGAGCCTCATGCCTCTGGTAGTGCAAAACTCCTCCAGCTCGTCCGATCTTGCTGCGTTGGTAAGTGCGGTACTCGTAGAATCTAAGAAATCCTGGAGAGCGGTAAGATCCCCAGGAGGGATGTTTGGGAAGTTCCGAAGTTGGTCTGCCGTGTGTTCTGCTAGCAACCAGTCCGAACCATAACGCTCACGAAGGGTGTTCCATACCACCTGCAACACTGCCTCTGCATTGTTTCCGATGACTGACCTCATAGTTCTCTGAACGTACTCCTTGGGTTTACCCGCGGTATTGGCTGCCAAAACTTGTAGCTCCTCGATGGGGCCCAAAGCTAGTCCCTGCAGTCGATTCTTCAGATCAGATTCCCAGCAATGGTACAATCCGATGTCTCCTTTGAAGGGGTTGGCAGGGGTCTTCAACAGCTCGGCCCGGATAAGGTGAACAGAAGCTGCATCTAGAGTGCTTCCCTGCCTAGGAGCTCTCAGTCGATGGTTTGCCTCTACTCTAGGCTCTAGAATCGACCTGCGAGAGCTCACGGAAGCGTGTTCCATCAGCCCTGCCAGATCATCTAGGTTGCTTTCCTGCTCTTGATATTCTTCATCCTCTCCTTCTGAGATAGTAGAAACCTCAGAGGCTACCGACAGTGGTGTGGAAAAAGGTCCAACTTTTTCTCTTCTTACGGAGGTAAGTTTACTCATTCTCTCACTACGCAGAGAAGACAGGTCTTTGGGATCAAGGTTGGAAACCATGTCCCCTCCAAGCCTCTCCATCTGTTTGTTGAGCGTCGCGATGCGACCAAAGCAGTCTTCCAGCATCACACGTCTCTTCAAAAATTGCTCATGGTACCGCTGCTTATGTCCTGCTCGTTCCAAGGAACCTTCAAAGGCTCTGCTTGAAGAGATGAACTGATCGCGCTTGACCTTAAGTTCAGCTATGAAGGATAAGATGGCCGACGTCTCATCCTCTCCTGGACTCTCCCTGGACAGGGCTTCATAAAGATCGTCATAGGTCTTTACGGCTTCAACTTCAGCTAGTTTAAGGGTTTTCTTTGAGCTTCTTTTGGCCATTTGAGACATTGCAGAGATGTTGATGAAAATTTATTGTGACTGCCTCAACAATTTCTATCGACGAGGGGAAGGTTCAGAAAAGTCCACGGATGATGCAAAACTTGTCTTAAGCAGCCAGTTATAGTACATAAATTTTCCTGAAATAGAAAGGTCTAGTTAGCACAAAAGTAATACAAAAAATATACAGTTTTTAGAGATTGCATATCTAAAAGTGATTCAGAGGGCAAACCAGAAAATAAGGACGCAAAAATTGGGGCAGAACTGCATCACTGGCACAAGAAAATCTAATTCAGAGAACACGGGTAATACTTCAGCGGCTCATTCAACACCCAAATCATTGGCGAGACTTAGTACAATTTTCATACGAGCATCCCAATGGCACAATCAGATATAACCAGTCAACCTAATGAGGCCCTCATTAAATACTAAGGTCAGGCAGTAGGCTCTACACACTAATGGCCAACCAGGTAGATGCTGAATTGAAGTTACACGGCTATTCCCATATAAAAATGCATGTCCAACCCGGTAGACGCTGAACTAAAGTTACACAGCTATTCCTACGTAAACAGTGCCTGACAACTTGAGTTGTTTCTGACTCACATGACTAGTCACAAAAGTCTATCAACCTATAGTACCACCTGGGCATAGTTAAAACACACCCATCTACAAAGGTGGTTAATAAGTGAACAAGGGGGCACACTTAGACACCTCTGAACCCGTAAATAGTTACCTAACAGGCATGAACACGTCATCAACCAGGCAATATATAAAATATCCGCAGCACAGTAAAAATCACACAAATAAAAATAGGCAAAAACCACCACACTCTACAGACTGGTAAAATAGCAACTTGAGTGAGGAATTACACAAATAAAAATAGGCAAAAACCACCACACTCTACAGACTGGTAAAATAGCAACTTGAGTGAGGAATTACACAATTCTAGAGTCCAAATACCAGAGTTTAAATCCACTAACATTAATCGTGAATGATAACAAGGATCTATATAATGCAATGTGCTTAGATCAAATCAACAACTGAGCACAATGAGTCCAGCTGTGAATTCCAGCAAATAAATTAAGTAGCACTGACAAGCACAGAACAAATCAGGCTCAACAATATAATCAAACATGACTGAGTGTTTGCAAGAAAGTCTCACAACCCTGTCCAACAGGGCAATACCACTAGACAATTTGAGCCAGGTACAAATAGGTAAACACAGCATTACATTATATTAGCACCGCGAATGAAGAATCAGTATCTAGAATTGTAAAAGCACAAACAGAAAAACTGTGACAGCACACATTCTAACATCCCCTGAAATCTTTTAGCTTTTCTAGGACCTAAGAATTCACTGTCTAGTAGGAGACACAAAACAGACATCTATAGGGACCCAATGCACTTAATATTTAGCACTCTTTACTTACATTTCCTTCTCTGGAGTCTACACACTACTTCAACACAACTGGCGGCCTCTACTCAGCTCGCAGAGTTTAAATACCTAATGTACCGGAAGAGAGCGTTTCCGGAAAACGAGTGAACGTGCGGACTGGTTCCCTTGATATTCGAAGGCACAAATTTTCTACCGCTGTTTGAAAATATAAATTTCCTAAATTGCTGCGAAGGCAGCACAAAAATAATACCGCCGATGGACGTTCGAGTATTTGAATCGTTAGGATGGCAACACCGCGGCTGACGCAGTTGTAGGTTCGTCACTTCTTGCTTGGTTGTCGCCCCGTGTGTTTCAGCGTTTTGTAAGTGAAAATAAGTGTGTTTTCAACTTTAGAAAATCGTGCTTAAATATGATGTGTTTGTCATTGTGTTTAAGATAAGTGAAGTTCCATCTGGTGCTGCGTAGTTTAAAAATGTGGAAATCGTTCGTTGATATTTCGTGCGAATTGCACGGCGGATTGCCGATGTGCTCACAAAGATGGCGTAGCGTAAACAGGCTGTGTCATGTCATTTTTTATGTTCAAGATTACTCTGTACTTATGTTTGAATATTTTCCTTTTACTACAAGATATACTTGCAGTGTTTTTTCAGTATAATTGACATGTGGATGGTTTAGGACTGCCTTTTGATTTTCGTACGGATATATCATGGAGTACGAAATTCATTCATTCATATTCCTGCATTTTTTAGCTGTTTCGTATTTCATTTATATTCCACGAATCGTGTGCTTAAATCACATGTAGTTTCCATAATTCCAAAAAATGATCAACAGATTATGACTGCTCTAAAATCACAAGTCTTTTACTGTCATGCTTATATGTGTAAATCGAGCATAAAGAAACAGCCATTGCCAGCTGTTAAACCTTTCCTATTCCTCATGAGCCTGTAATGAAACTAATAGCTTTGAGTTTAATCTGTGGAAGAAGGTCAGGGTTTTCTCCGTGATGGGAAATATTTATTGCAATGCTTGGGATGACAGTTGTGGATTATTCTTGGTGCTTCTTCGGAATGTAAATTCAGCTTCTTCGATTATTCCAGATTCATCGCCGTCAACAAACGCCACAACACATTATCCCTGGGCCTTGATGTTTTACCCTCGAGAGTTACACTCGACTTTAACACTTGAACCTTACACATGAGTTTTACGCTCACTGAGCATTAAGTCACCTTGAGTTATACCTACAACTCAAACTTCGAGTTACACCATTTAACTCGACCTTATTGCCTTGCATTTGCCTCGGTTTTGCGAGCTGATTTCAGCCTGGTATAATTATCTTATTTACTGGCTAAATATCCATCTGCTCCAACTACGGACATTTGTCTTCAGTGTGTAATAATGCTAAAAAAACTCCAAGACCAAGTAAAATTGATTGACCATCATCAATCACGGCTCAAAAATTAAGACTTGAAGCCATTCCTAAAGCCCTAATTCTCTAGCTTGTTAAATTGCCCGTACCCTAAAATTTATTTCCACCAAACACGCACACGTACCTCCTGTCAATGTCATCACTCGCCGGAGCACTTCGCCTGCGCGGACTCCTCCCATCTAAGAGAAGATCGTCAGAAGTCAAGCACGCCATCGGCCTACAGGCTTCCTCCAATAAAATATGCAAAGCTGAGTCCCCTAAAAGAGTCTTCATTATCCCTCTTTTCGCAATTTCGAGAACACTATCGAGACCGATTATGATTGGACGTTAATACCTATATTAAAGTTAAACCATAACCACCAATCGTAACAGACCAATGGTGGACTGCACGCAACTCCAAAGGAGATAAAGGAAGTATACCGGTGCCCTACGTCATGGTGGTGAGGCAGCACTCTATATTCTGCATCTGGCTCTGGAATTATCACTGCTGTTATTCTCTCATTTAATTCTTTTCATTCCAAACCCTGTTTTGTGTAAGGTATTGTAAGGGTATCATCTGGTCTCAAATTAGTAAATTTTTCTCTATGCATTCTTTTAACTCATTTTGTGGGATAACCATTCCTCAATAAGTGAATAAAAAATAGCAACTGTACGTTCAATAGGACGAGATACAGGAGAAGAAAGAGCGGAAACAGTAGTTCGAGCAAAAGCAGGTCTTGCCAATAATTGGTCAATATAAATCCGCTCTTATTTAAGCGTTTTATTGGTGGAAAGTAACCGATGAACGACCAACTTTAAAGGAAACGAATGGGTTTTTCTTATAAAACTTCAAAAATTATCAAAAAATACTTCAAGAGCAAAATGAGCTTAGAGGTATTCACAACATGTTTAGAACATTCGAATGGATGTTCACAGCCCTTGTAGCATTAGCTACAAAATGTGTAAATTCAGAAATTTCTAATCAACATTTAAATAGCATAACTATTGGCATTAAAAATCTTACTTCACTTCATTATTAATAATTTTCTACCTATAATTAGTAATCTATGAAGTTTTTGTCTAAAAGCATAAAATTAAAAATAACTATCGACAGTTTCGAGTTTTAAGCCGTTGTGATGGCAACACCGCAGCTGACGCGGTTGTCGGACTGTCATTTCTTACGCGCGTTTTAGCTTGTGTGGTTCAGCGTTCTCGTGAGTGAAAAATAAGTGTCTAAAATAGAGCAAATCTTGCTTAGAAGATATTGTGTTCTTTTTACTTTTTTCATTGTGTTATGTATAAGTGATTTTTGCCAGTGCAGGGTCATTTAAAGATGTAAATAGTTCGTAGAAGTCGTGCAATGGCATGGCATATTTCTGATGCTTTCTCAAAGATGACGTAGCATGGATGGTGTGTGTCATGTTCATTTTTATGTTCAAGATTACACTATAAAGGTTAACATCGGCATCTTTAGGATGCTTTATTTCCAATCAAGCCTGATACATATGATCTTAGCATTGGTTTTTCAAATGTCTTATAACTAACCCTATATATAGGACACCATGACGGTTTCCCGTAAAGCCGGTACCCATTTGCGACACCTGGGTTGAGTGGGGTATTGTGCTTGAGCTTTCCCTTATACCCAACGGGGAAAATCTCCGCGCCAGCGCTGGGAACGAACCCACGACTTCCATCATACAAGTCCGATCCCTTAACCGCTGTGCCACGGAGAGCACCATAGATATTCAAATATGTCCTTTTCTTTACTGCAAGTATATACCTACAGTTTTCAGTATAATTGGCATGTGGACAGTGTAGTACTGCCTGTTGAATTTCGTACTGGCATATTAATTTACGGGATTCATTCCCCTTGTCATTCATCTTAGAGCGATCGTGTGCTTAAATCACATGTAGTTTTTATAATAGGAATAACAATGATGATCTTACCATAACCAAAAGTTTTGGTAAATGTCAGGCTTACATATGTAAACCAAGATATAGCTAATTGCAAGCTGTTCAATCTATCCATATTCTTCATGAGCTTAAAATGAAACGAATAGCTTGAGCGTAGATCTGCAGAAGAAAATCAGGGTTACTCCGTGATGGGAATTTACTGTTTGCAATGTAGGGACAGTTGTGGATTTTTTCCTCGATGTCTCTCCGGGAATGTATCATTCAGCGTCTTCGATTACTCCAGATTCGTCGACGTCAGTAAACGCCACAACACACATTCCCTGGGCCTCGAGTTACATTCACATTGAGTTTTTTACCTCTAACTCAACCATTGAGTTACACCACTTATTTTGCCTATTTCCGACGTGAGCCGGACTCTTACTTGGCCTCTTTAGTTGCCTTGCATTCACCTCGGTTTTCGAGCTGTTTTCAGCCTGGTATATTATCAAAGTACTGGCTAAGATATTAACTGCTCCAACCACGGACTCTTGTCGTCAGCGTTTAACGATCTTAAAAATCCGACATCAATTAAAGATCGATATCTCAACATCAATCACGGTTCCAAAATTGCTTCTCATTCACCTGCAAAAATTAAGCAGAATTGAAGCCTATTCCTAAAGCCCAACTAATTTCTCGGGATTGTTGAATTGCCCGCAATCTGAAAGTAACCTCCACAAAACACACTCACACCCTGTCAACGTCATCACTCGCCGGAGCACTCGCCTGCACGGACTGCCCCCATCTAAAGGCCCCGATACACTGGCGTTCATGACTCGAGAAATTGCGGCAATGGATCCGTCCGCCAGTTGAAGTGAGAACTGGCGACATGATACACTCAGCACGCAATGTGAAGCACCGCGGAATGCAATGCAAGGCGTCAGTCTGCCTCAGCTTGTCGTACGGGTAGGTGCGCGCTAGCGACCAGCCGTATGGAGCTGTAATGTCGTGCGCTAGCGGAATTGATCTTCGCTTCAGCACGCCATTGAACGGAACTCGGTAGGACGCCCAAAGGGAAAACGAGGTCTCTTCAGGTTTTTTATTTCTTATCCCCTGGTTCCGTGAATCTGCCCAGACAAGTATGATTCAGACTCGGACCAGGAATTGTGTGACAGGAAATCCTAATTTAAGATCACAGTCGAATAAGCAGCTGACGTATACAGTACTACATAACGAGAAAGGGAGGTATATGAGAGGTAGCTGAGTGAGACATAAGAGACAACTGAATAATTCTAGCACCAGACATGATATTCTAATGACGGAAGGGCGATAAGAGTGGTCACGAGGCATAGTCATGGGAGCAACATAGCCTAATGACATTTCATGACTCAATTGTTATCATCATATAGAAAAGTTTTAGCCTCCCTTAACCACGGCAAAGATGTTCCAAGAGAGGGAAGAGAAAGGCACCATTTACATAGCACCGCACGACAAGAAAGTAACTTCATACCTCGAGGGTACACGAGAAATAGCTGAGTGAGACATAAGAGGCCATAGAATAGCAGCACATAATAAAGGGAACTCGCCGCCCTGCTAACGACGTAGCGCCGCAACAATTCGCATTGCTATTACCAGTATTATTATATAAGAAAGTTTTAGTCTCCCTTAACCGCGACAAAGATGTCCCAAGAGAGGAAAGAGGAAGGCACCATTTAGCGTGGAGTTGGGGGAACGCGGAATCTACGCACAAGGTGCACAGGAATAGCAAACTAGGAGATAAGTTCACAAAGCAAGAAGGGTTTCAGTTGCATTGACAGGGAAGAGAAATTTTAGTCGATGAACACGTTATCAAGAACACCCTGCCGAAGACACACGGCTAGAAACACATTTAGAAAGAACACATTTATGATACGCACACGAATATTGTAAAACTCGTGTCACTAACGCCAGGCAGTAATACGGGAATCGCTCGTTTCGCCCAATGTTCAAAGTGTCTTTTTAAGGAAGCACAAAAGAATATATACCTGAATACACATCCGTATCTAGCAATTTTAACACAGCGGTCACTAGTTGATAAGCACTTTATTTGAGCAAAAATGTGGACGATCGCGCAACAAATGTATAGTCTTCGCATGAATGCCTCACGATAATAAAGATGAGTTAGATAACGTTACAGGTTGAGAGAGAATACTTTAAAATACTTACAGACGATGTGGAAAGGTCCCTCACTTTAGACCTGGAGCAGTTTATTCTAGGACATAAATAATTGATTGCTCTGTCTTTTACTTTACCCTATCTGTGGAAAAAGAGACAGCAAAGTTAGGTCTCTAAAGCAGGGGCAAGTCACTCAGGTTATCAAATCAATCATTATCAATAAATTCTATTATAAAAAATGAGAGAGGCAAGTACACGTTTCTCAACGTCGCTTTGAAAACACAAATCATATGAGCTAGTGGTCTCAAATTTCTGCGCCTATTCTCAGTCTACTGAATGCCGTAACTTTAGGCTTCCACCTTGCTGACTGGCGCAACTTGCCCAGCACAGCTCATAGGTAAGAAGCCAATCGACTAAATTTATTTTTACTTGCTTCACGTCTTTCTATTAATGAATGTTATAAATAATACAAAGACAAGGAATAATACAAAGACAAGAAAAATCATGTTCCCAAGTTGGTACAAGTCCAGCACGACGTGCCATGAATTTTTCAATATCAACAACTGATGTCTAATCCATGGAAGAATCACCATAGTTTTTATTTTCAGTACACAAATCTCTCAATAGTGAAGCAGTGGTTGGTTTGTATTATCAAATAAATATAAAGTTGTGCTATCTTGTGTTAATCTATGAAATGTAGTAAACTTCAAGTAATCCTCCGTGTCAAACTAAAAAGCGTTGAAATGTCAGTCTCTCCATGTTGCATTTACTGCCCATGACACTGTTTACAATATTACATATGACAACATACCTTACATGGCCTGGCTATTATGCAAATGTCGCTGGGCAAAAAAAAAACATTTGGACATTAACACAAAATCACTTGGAGCAGTGAAACAGAGATAGGAAAGTTCATTAGTAAAATCACAGTGTTCAGCTAAAATACCGCTAAACCAGAACCTGACTAATTCCCATCGTTACACTGCAGCTTACTGGCTACACCGAAAGAAAACACCAGACCCTACCCAACTGTAACTGCTAGTCTGACTCAATGTAGGTGGGTTTGCCGGCCGCCGGGAGCATCCTCGAATGCTCCAGAAACCGGCCGTTCACCGCTCTCGAACATACGTCGTGTGAAAATACCCGAAAAATATAGCTAGCGAGGTAACACGTAAATCGAATGAGTTTCCCACTCAAGTTCACTTCCTAAACAACACAGAACTTAAGATTATCCGGGAACCTGTTCCTCCCACGCACTTCAAACAAATAAAACGTTGGCGTCATTCTTGCGGACGAAGCGCGGATCCGCGGAATGTTGCCGAAATAAATTTATCAAAATTCTTCAAATTTCCTCACGTCTTGTACGACGTGACAGGAGCGCAGGATCAAAACGAAGCGCACATTGCGCTGTGCTATTATAAACTTTGGCCGATGGGCGTAATTCAAGTTTTACTTTAGACAGGTTTGAATTCTTTGATAAGGCGGGTCACCAGTGCTCGAGTAAAGCACATTGAATTGCAAAATGAATGAATTATGGCCACTGACTCTGCCCTCAGAAGGAGGTTATTAAGTATTCGGACGCAATATTTCAAGCGTCTACAATCAACAACAAAACCACCATTACAGCCAACATCAGAAGGAAATGAGGGAACAGACTAGCCTTTATGGGATTTATTGAGGAGAAGGTTGAACGACGAAGTGCGAGGCTTGACTCTTGTTCGCGAGAGTCCTTGGGGAGAGTCCGAGGAGGTTGCAGGACTTCAGACGATTCGTTCAGCTCAGGCTTGTGAAGCGCGTGCTGGAGTGTGAAGTCGATGATGGTGTAAGTGTGGGAGGTTCCGACACTAAGTGAGTGGTGAATTGAGTGCTGAGTATGGGATTTGTTACCGGTTGGGAAAACTCGGTAAGAATGGGACTCTCGACCCAATGGCAGTCACGACTGGAGGTTTTAGCGGCTTAGCTGCAGGGATGCAGGCCTTCCAGTTTCATAAGTTAAATAGGAGGGGAAACTTGGAGCATAAACTCGGAGAGTGAACCATAAGGGTGAACCCGGAGGAGGTAAGCTCCTTAAATTACGAGATTAGGGTTTGGTTCCATACGTGTTTGTGAGTGCATGAATGTGTGGTCCAGCAGATCAATTGCCCGCTCTGGGCCCAAGCACTATTCAGGAGGATCGGTACGAGAATGACCAGTCTGCCTGGTGCTGACTATCGAGAGCTTGCGAAATGGTTCTGCGCGAATGTTTCCAACGGAAGTGACGAACGGAAACATGATCGGCAAATATTTTCGAAACACAGTTTGGTAAAATTTTGGGTTTAATCGAATTAATTTGGTCTTGTAAAATTATAGAAATAATTACATTTGTATAATTTAATTTTAGGATGTTAGTTTTTTAATATTTTATGAAATTAGGCTGAAGTGCGGCTGAGGGTTCACTACAGCATATAGACCGAAAGGTCTGGTAACAGTGAAGCTGTTACTTGTAAGATGCTCGAGGGAGTTAAAAAGGGAAGTTCCCAAAAGAAAGCTTGACAGAGGAAAGTAGATGAAAATAGTGGAAGGTTAACTCTGGAACTATGAAAGTTTCAGCTCGGATCCCCAACTGGGACCATAAAAGAATCTGTGAGGTTAGCATCACTGAGCACAATCGTGCTAGAAGTGTCCGCCGAAATGGAGGCACCCGAATCACCAGACTCCGACTGCGTTCTTTGAACGGTATACCGGGGAATCTGGAATTGGTCGCCTTCCACGTCTTTAGGAACCTCAATCAACTAAGACAAGTACGAATTCGTTGGCTCGACAGGTGTTGACCTGAGGCGAAATCGCAGTCTGGGTTTGTGACATTATGCCCTCAAAAAAAATATAAAAGATCAGTTCCTTACTTTCCCAAAACACATATGCCGGTTAAATACAGCAAATGTGCGACGTAAGTCGTTTGTACAGCCTCCCTAGGCAACGTGCGTGCTCCTCAGGCGTCCCCAAGGCTACAAGCACACCGACCAGACAGCGATACAAAAATTGGGAGATCGGGGAAGAGCTTGGTATTTGGGATACGGAGGAACTTACAAAAGACCAACGGTGCACACCCGGCAGTCCCTTGCAACGATCGCAGCGTTGAAATTTATGGTTGGGGAACATATTTGAAAAAAAATAAGTCAATTGCTCAGAATGACAAGATGGTGTTTCGTACACGTTATTTAATTTGGTGCTTTAGTAGCAATGGTGCTGCAGTAGCAATGGAAATTGCGAAGGTTATTAGTAAGGAGCTTCAGTAGCAATGAAAAAATAATCCTAGAAGGTCTCCTATGGTTTGCTTCAGTAGCAATGGAAATGCATGAAGTGTTTTGTAAAAAGTGGCTTCAGTAGCAATGGAAAAACACGAAGAATTTGTGAGAATAGGCTGCAGTAGCAATAACTTATTATTAGGGAAGAGTTTGGAGAGGAAATACTATGTTTGGCTACTGAGAGTAGGGAAAGAAACTACCTCCTTCAAGGTCAGCCATGCACAAAAGTTGACAGCACTAGACATGCGCTCCCAATCCTTCCGATGGTGGTCCGGGCAAGTATTTATAAGCATTTATATCTGATTAAACTACTCTGGGTATTCACCAATGTAAACTTTAGCCTGGTGGGCGTAATTCAAGTTTTACTTAGGACAGGGTACTAATTTAAACTTCTCCCAAAGTGGGGAGTTCAGTTAGATGAATTGAGTTTGGATGATTGAATAGCGATCGATTAGAACGATTGGATGTTCTAGTTTTGAAGGTTAAGGGTTCAATATGATTCGTAATTTAGCAAATGAACGAGATTGGTGTTCTTGATAAGGCGAAGTCACCAGCGCATGGGAATGCGCATTGAATTTCTTTGGTTTGCAAGACTCAGAAGGAGTTAAGGATGGGGTTCGGACGCAATATTTCTGGCGTCTATTAATCAAAATCAAACACTAGAATTTTACCACGGACTGGACCAATCAGAAGGACAAAGAAAGGAGATATGGTTTATAATTTCTGGCCTTTATTTTGGTGTCTGGCAGATTTGTCTCTTCAGGATGAGCTGATGTTGAGGTCCGATCTTGAGTAGGACTGCAACAGGCTCACAGCTGCGTTGGTTATGTGGTGAGTGTATTTGTGGAGAGGGTCGTGTGCATGGTAATCCCCAATGGGTAGAGACGGCAAATAGCGTCACTGATAAATGAGGACGGTAAATCTCTATTCCCCCAAGTTTGATTGAATAGTGAGGTTGATGGGGAATGAGGAAACTGCATTACCCGTCCAGTAATTGATTGATAAGAACAAAGGGGAAGGAGGCAGTTCTTTTGTCCTCTGCCAAGTCTGGCTACCGGTTTAATTTACCCCTTAATAAGAGTGGCAAGGTAGATGACGTGACAGTGGGGTGTAAAGTGTCTCGTGGATTCAATTGCCCCTCTGGGGCCCAAAACTACAATCGGAAGAAGACACAACGTGAATGACCAGTCTGCCTGGTGCTGACTATCGAGAGCTTGCGAAATGGTTCTGCGCGAATGTTTCCAACGGAAGTGACGAACGGAAACGTGATCGGCAAATATTTTCGAAACACAGTTTTGGTAAAATTTTGGGTTTAATCGAATTAATTTGGTCTTGTA
This sequence comes from Morinoia aosen, assembly GCA_030386875.1. NCBI lineage: Eukaryota > Metazoa > Arthropoda > Malacostraca > Amphipoda > Talitridae > Morinoia > Morinoia aosen. Next base: position 25,516,807 of record CM059564.1, on the reverse strand, counting down.
AAATTATAGAAATAATTACATTTGTATAATTTAATTTTAGGATGTTAGTTTTTTAATATTTTATGAAATTAGGCTGAAGTGCGGCTGAGGGTTCACTACACTATAGCCTTCTGTAAGCGCTGCTTATCACATTCTGCAAGCGTCGAATTTTTTAAATGCGTCAATACAATTCAGTGTTCGAGTTTTGTCCACTCAATTGCGGAGCAAGACATTGCTGCGCACCACTCCCGTCAACGTTTAAAACTGTACTGCTCATCGCAGTGACGACCGTCCTAATCCAGACATGCTTGGATCGCTGAAAGCTCGGTGGCCACTCTGCCAACTGGCTGGTGTGCAGGGATGGGAGGCACATTGAGAGGCGTGCTGGCGGTTATCACCGCGATTTTTGCCTAGTGTATCGGGGCCTTTAGAGAAGCTCTTCAGAAGTCAAGCACACCTCGGTCCTCCCGGTTTTCTTCCAATAAAGATCTAACAGCTGAGTCCCCAATTGTTGTCATTCCCCTCTCGTTATCGTGATCTTAATTAAATACACCTCTCGAGATTATCTGTGTTTTGGTGGTTGGGTATTATCGCAAAGTCTACCCCGACCATTGAGACATTAAACCCTAAAATTTTTTAAGTTTACCTTCCTCCCCCCCCTCCCTCCTCAAAGGGAAATTTCTAAAAAAAAACTTATTTCCCAGCTAATATTGTACATAGAAATAATTAGTTTTTTTTCGATTCACAATGAACTGGTCTACAAAATTGAGATCTAGTTTTTTGATATCGCTTCAAAAAAAATTTAAGAAGTGTTTGAATTTTTTAAAACAAAATATGTTTACTTTTAGTTATTCTTTACATGGCAATAAAAAAAATTCTAATTAACTTATCAAAAAACAACCACGAATGTTTATAGTACTCACCTTGATCTTGACGATGCAAAAAAGATCTCCTCCATAAGTAATAAACTGTTTTAGTTTGTTTTTACTGCTGTGTCTTTTTAGATGCTACTCCTTTTTATATGTAATTTTGCTGCGCCTAGAAGCAATTCTTGCTCATCTGAATTATAGAGAATAGAGGCTTCACCTTTTCTCATATAAACTTTTGGTACATTATTTACCTCAGTGCTGTAGCTATTTTACTTCTAGCTGTTAGCTCATTTGGATTACATACTCAGTTGTGTTACTGCTTGTACAAACACCAACTTGCTGGCATACATGGAGGATATGACTAGGTCTACAGACCAGCAAATACCAGTTGACGTCAACTACATGGACTGTCGCAAGGCATTTGACACTGTGCCACATGCTAGATTGTTGAGGAAGCTGGAAGCGTATGGAGTGAAGGGAAAAATCTTGAGATGGATCAGAGCCTTTCTGACTGGCAGGGAGCAGTACGTTGAGATAAGAGGAACAAAGTCAGATAAAATGAGAGTGTTATCAGGAGTCCCTCAAGGGTCAGTACTAGGGCCGGTGCTTTTCCTCATCTACATAAACGATCTAGTGAATGAATTGGAGTGCTCAGCCCTCCTCTTTGCAGATGACGCAAAGATCTTCAAAGAGATTGCAACAGAAGACGATGTTCTTGCCTTGCAGAGGGACCTCATTAGATTGCAAGAGTGGAGCAGGAAGTGGCTACTGGATTTTTATCCCGACAAGTGTGTTACCATGCATATAGGCTATCGTAACCCGGGACATACTTATAACCTCGGAGGAAAACAACTTAAGACGTCGGACCTGGAGAAAGACCTTGGAGTTTATATATCATCAGATCTCAAGCCGGGACATCATGTTGAAAGGGTGGCAGCTAAGGGAAATAAAATGGTTGGACTTATAAAGAGAAATTTTCAAAATTTGGACATGGAAAGTGGTAAAACTCTGTATTGTTCATTGGTGAGACCACATCTCGAATATGCAGTGCAAAGCTGGTCACCTTATTACAGAAGAGACATTCAAGAGCTGGAAAGGTGCAAAGGAGAATGACCAGAATTATACCAGAACTGAGGACTGTGAGCTACTTTGAGAGATGCAGACGACTGGGGCTTACGACACTGGAAAAGAGAAGGAAGAGAGGGGATTTAATAGAAACCTACAAGATTTTGAATGGCATGGAGAATGTTGACTACAAATTGTTCTTTGAGTACAGTGATGCTGTGACAAGGTCCAACTCAAAAAAGCTTAAGAAGAGAGGTCACTGGAGAACCATCGCCAGAGCAAATTCATTCAGTGTAAGGGTTATAAACGACTGGAACTCTCTCCCGGAGGATGTAGTGACTGCTGGGACCATTGGTGCCTTCAAGGCCAGACTGGACCAATGTGCCTGGTCCATGAATGATTGAGGGAGGTACTGATTTGCCTCACAAACAAGTCTTGACTCTGGAAAAGTCCGTTGTATGTGTTTGAGAAGCGAGTGAGGGATTATTTTAGAGAAAGTGTTTGGATTTCACACAATTGTTAGATGAAGAGATGGGAGCCCTATAAGACAAAGTCTTAACCTCCCATGCTTTTGAACTAGCAGATGAATTGAACTAGCAGATGCTTGTGAGATCAAGATAGAGCTTATGACCAGTTGGTCTTGAACACCGGTTCTGGGTGTTAAGATGATTCAGGCTGCAACTCGGGCGCTAGAGCTGCGCACTGCCCTTAGCACTAGACTTCTGCCATTGTTCTTCTTGTAAGCAGCAGACTGCAGCAGTCTTGCACATGTGTATGAATAGGCTCGTTATCGTACAAATTTATCCAGCACGATGTCCATTCACAGGATCTACTGCACCACACATTCCATGCATCACTCACAAACACGTATGGAGCCAAACCCTAACCCCTTAATTGCAGCCACTCTGCATTAAGAAATCAAGGAGCTTACCTCCTCCAAGTTGCTCCTCCTCTCTAAACTTACTAATTTGGAAGGCCTGAATCCCTGCAGCTAAGCCGCTAAAATCTCCAGTTGAGACTATTGGGTCGAGAGCCTCCATTCTTACCGAACTTACTCAACCGTTAAGTGTTCCCACTTAGCGTCGGTACCTCCCATACCTTACATCATCCTCAACTTCACACTCCAGTACACACTTCCACAAGCCTGAGCTGAACGCATCGTCTGAAGTTCTTCAACCGCCTCGGACTCTCCCCAAGAACGTCTCACGAACCAAGAATCAAGCCTCGCACTTCGGCGTTCGACCTCAACTATAATAAACCAAAAGGAGAGCTAGTCTGTTCTCTCATTCTCCCCGAGTGGTGGCTGTATGGTGGTTTTTATTGTTTCTTGTTTGATTACTAGACGCTTGAAATATTGCGTCCGAACACCGCCTTCAACTCCTTCTGAGATTGTAAATCATTGAAACTCAACGTGCGTTAACACGCGCTGGTGACCCTTTTAAATTGCTTTGCTCTTCAAGCTTCACATAACTAAATTAAATTCCTCAACTTTGGGCGAACTTTAGAAACCGTACACCAAAAGCTGAGTCCCCCTGTGTTCTCATATGTCCTCTGTTACGTAATCGAAAACCTTCTCGAGATATTTATGTTTTGAAGTTGGTAATACGCTAAAAATCCATACCAACCAAACATAAAACATATACCGCACCTGTTCTTAGAATATTTACCTACTTACCCACATATAAACATATATAAATGCTATGCATGGTCAAAAAGGTAAAGCATTTATATTTTATGGCCTTTTCAGCTATTCGTATAATTTTTTAAAAAATATTTGAATAGAGTTGTGTACCACACGTGAAGGTGTCAGCGGTTCGAATTCCGGCACTGCCGCCCGGTGATTCTCTCCGTTGGGAAAAGGGAGAACTCATCCACAATTCCCCACTCTACCCAGATGTCAGAGATGGGTACCGGCTTGACAGGGAGTAACCGCCATCGTGTAATTATGTTAGCTATGAGAAATTTGAAAAGAAAACAATGTACAAGATTTTATGTATCAGGCTTGATTAGAATGAAACATCCTTTTAACTGACGGCATGGAATTTTTTCTGATAGAGGAAAATACAGGGTACCGGACTTGTTTGGCGTAGTCCGATTGTCTCATGTCATTGATTATTAATAAAAAACTTGTTATAGGGGCCTAATATTAATTGACGACTTTTTAAACGTCAGTTATCTAGAAAGAGTTTGACGACATGTCGACATGGGTCTATTTTGATGTTTCTCCTAGTGGTGCTAGTGTCAAGAAGTTGTTTGGATGCGTTGTTTTACTTGATATACAGTATACCTACATTGTTCTACTGATAAGCTGTTTTAACTCCAGTGTTCATTATTGTTATTAGTTAGTATTATTGGACAATATTGAATATAATGTTGTCAACGAATTTCATAGTTTCGTAGGTATAGATGGGTAATATAGTCGATTTTAAGACGTTTTACACGAATGACAATGTGCCCGGAAATACTTAGTTTTCGAGTTATTTAAGTTTGAAGTTATACAAACGGCGCTCCTGAATGGCCCTTTTAACTCAAAAACTCAACCCTTTTAACTCAAATTGAATTACGCTAGCCCCGCGTGCTTCCATGGCGCGCACAAGCCAGCTTCAAAGTTGAATAATTCGAAAATAACGCATCGCCGGGCAAAATGTCATTCATGTAAAACGTCTTTTAATTGACTATATTACCCATCTATACCTTCAAAATTATGAAATTTGTTGACAACATTATATTCAATATTGACCGTATTATCCTTCATGGTGTGCAAGATACATTTTTTCCATGATTAGATTGTTACAAGTGCGTAACCACGTTTATTCCGGCTTATTTTTGTGAGATATTTGATGGAAAGCTCAGTGTGAAATTAGTGACTTGGATAGGCCTATGTCTATGAAATCTCAGAATTTTTTGTATTGTTTATTAAATTTAGTTGTTTGATTGATTTAGGTATTGTAAAATTAGTTATTTTTTAAAATTTATTAGATTACTTATTTTGGCAACCAGAGAAGATTTGGTTTTTGTTTACCACCAGACACTAATTGATTTTTCAATTTCTGTTGCTTGTATAACAGTAATGAAATTGAAATGAAAAACTTTTCTTCTATGCATATTTTGTTGTAAATTAGTATTTAATGGGTAGTAGCAAAATTTTAATTTTAGTTTTTCATGGCTTGAATGAATGTTACCTTACTTTAGGTTTGTAGGTTAGCTTAGGTTATCTTATTTAAACAATTGTACTCATCTGGAAAGGCAATTGCTTCATCATATTTTTGGTAAATGTTGAGGACTTGACCATAATCAATTTTCCACTTTTTGATCAACAAAGATTGTTGATGAGACCAAAATAAACAAGTTTTCTTCAATGCACTTTCCGGCAGAAATGAGTATTTCAAAAGTTATGGCGTTAAATGAGTTACCGGAACTTCAGTGTGCATCACCCTATTACAAACGTAAAGAGGTTGGGTCGTGAGGGGTAGCCACAGTTCTTTTAGTTTTATAATTTTCACTAAAAGAACTGTTGCTACCCCTCACGACCCAACCTCTTTACGTTTTTAATAGGGGGTTTGCTCTTCGTCGGCTTGGTTGACGCGTGGGAACGCCTGTTTGCTTTCACGTCCGACCGCGCGCGGTATATTTTTCCCCGCCTCAAACACTCGAGTTACGGTAACTCATTTAATGCCATAACTTTTAAAATATTTATTTCCGCCGGAAAGTGCATTGAAGAAAACTTGTTTATTTTGGTCTCATCAACAATCTTTATTGATCAAAGAGTGGAAAATCGATTATGGTCAAGTCCTCAACATTTACCATAGGTAAATCTGAAGGAGATGACAGTTGTCGATTTTCCACTTTTTGGTGCCTGAACCTAATTAATTGAATCAAAATAAACAAGTTTTCTTCTTTTCTTTTTTCGTCTCAAATGAGTATTTTACGATTTATAGCGGTAAGTTTAGTTTAGTCATTGATGACGAATGCGCTTGAATAAACAGCTACTCATCGATTTTCGAATTTTTGTTGCTTGAAACATGGTAATAACATCGAAATAAACAACTTTTATTCTATACACTTTTTTCGTCAAATGAGTATTCAACGAGGTATAGCGGTTGGTTTGGTTTCGTCTTTCAAGACAGAGCGCTGGAAGCGAGACGCCATTGCAGTATTGCCATACAACTCGATCAAAGAATTTCTTTCCGCTTCAAAGACTGGAGTTGCGGTAAGTCATTTACCGCTATAACTAATAAAATATTCATTTGAGACGGAAAGTGCACAGAAGAAAACTTGTTTATTTCGATCTAATTAACTATGCTAAGGCATCGAAATTTACAAAATCGACAACTGTCATCTCCTTCAGATTTACCAAATATAGGAAGCATCACCCTATTACAAACGTAAAGAGGTTGGGTCGTGAGGGGTAGCCACAGTTCTTTTAGTGAAAATTATAAATAAAGTGAAATTCTAGTATGCATTAACATAGATAATGAGATGACGAGTTATATTGTCGATCCGAACGACTTAATTCAAATGTTCTCAGATACGTCGAATCCACAACATACCGGGGTTGAAGTTACGTACCTGTGGTCATCTCAAGGCTGCCAGTTACGTCGAAGCAGCGGTCATGGCTACATGTGTTTCGTGTGAATCTGATTACTTTATTTATCATTTAATTAGAAGAACTGTGGCTACCCCTCACGACCCAACCTCTTTACGTTTGTAATAGGAGGTTTGCTTCTCTTATTTATTTTTTCCTGCCTCAAACAGTGGAGTTATGGCAAAGTCGGCTTGGTTGGCGCGCGGCAACGCCTGTTTACTTTCACGTCGGACCGCGCGGTATATTTTTTCCCGCCTCAAACACTGGAGTTCCGGTAACTCATTTACCGCTATAACTTGTAAAATACTCATTTCTGACAGAAAGTGCATTGAAGAAAACTTATTTATTTTGATCTCATTAACAATATTTAGGCATCCAAAACTAGAAAATCAATTATGGTCAAGTCCTCAACATTTACCGAGATTACATAGACGAAAAGGTGTTGATTTCAATTTTATTACCATTAAACTATTAACACAAAATGGAAAATTGATTATTTGAGCAAATTCAAGCTGCGGAAAATAAAAATGAACAGAGCACTATTACTCATTAAATACTCATTTATGCGGAAAAGTGCATAGAACAATTTTTTAATTTCATTTTATTACCATACCATAACTAAAAAACATTTAAAAAGTGTAAAGTATCCAGTTGAAAACATTTATAAAAGGTTTATTTATTTCACTACAAATGCCATTAAAGTAACCAAACCAATGTTATTCAGTTTACATTGCTGAAAATTCTGGCAATAAAATTGACATAAGTTGGCACAATTTGAATATATTAGTTATCAAAATATATATTGTGATTGGATTTTTTGTGAAATTCAATAAAATTTTTGAAAATTTAATATTTCAAACATTGAAATATGAATTAACTAACTTGATGGGATTATACCGGTAAAGCTATTATTATATTACTTAGAGAATGATTGACTTGTTTAACACTTTGACTGTGACTATTAAATATTAATTTCAACGCCAAACTCAAATTTGAAGTCAATTGTAGCCAAGTATTTTGAAAATAGCAAACATGAACTGGATCGTGCTTTCATTAAGCTTTGATTAAGTACTTACGAAAATTGAGTTTGCATCTACTGGTCGGTCAGTAGCATCATGAAAATTATCTCTGTGTACCGCCGGTGGCGCATGTTGCAGCCAAAGTGTTGAAGGGTGAGAAACATTTCCTAAATGCTTGGATAATTTGGGTAAGTATGTAGTTTTATGAATGCACACATTCAAATATGCAATTCAGGTTTCCATGTTTTGTTCAACCCATATGCTTGTGCCTCACTTTGTATAGTATATCAAAGCTAAGAACAATATTACTGCTTACTCTCAGTCACAGGTATAATTAAACAATGAGTGTATCCAAAAATTATATTAACTTCCTTTCAGAAGTATCAAAACTCAAGGTAATATACTCTACAATAGGAATAATGCTCTTTTGAGTTGTTATTATTCTTGTATAAAAGTTAAGTTAATGTCAACATTTATATGTATATACTTTTGAGATGTAAATGAATCTATGCATGAAATTCAAAATGGAATTTAATTTTTGTAGCGTAAAAGTAAATGATTCCTACTGATAACTTCTTTAACATAGTAATGATATTTTGAATGTTGCAGCACTTGGAGCGGACTGGTTGGGTACTACGTGGTGTCCCAAAGCCAGAAACTGTGAGCGGTCACATGTATCGGATGGCCGTTGCAGCCATGACTTTTGACCACACGGATAATGTGGACACCAACAAGTAAGCGTGGAACTAAAAACTCTATAGATTTAATTTTTATTTTCATTCAAAGTGTGAGAGGGAACTTTTTTACTTAATGCTAATTTAAAATAAAAAGAAAGGTGACTGATACCTACAAACTTTCAAAAAAATGTGAAACTGTGGGAAATATACATTTATGTTTAGTGGATAGCCATAGGCCAAGTGCCCTAAGTTGCTGATACTATGTTGGAAAAAATTAATTAGTAGTTTTTCTGTCTGTCTAACTGGTATGAACTGCAGTAATGTTGGTTTTCATTTATTTAAATGCTTCTCTGTGCAATGTTTCTGTATTCTCTATTTGGGCAAAGCATCTGTGTTTCAAGTAATTATGTTGTAGTAGAATGTTTCAGAATAAATTTTTGTTAATTTATTTGGTATTTTGTGAAAATGTAGGCAATTTACTGTGAGAATATTTCAGTTATTGTGAATGCTCAGCTTAGCATATTTTATTACTTTGATTCATTACACTACAGACTGATATTATGCTTCTTATGAAATTCTATTCTTAATATTCAATGTTGAAAATTTATAATTTCTAAGAAGTTCATGAAACAACCATAAATTGTTTCAGAATATAAAAATGAAATATTACTCATGATATTTTTATGTTATGGATTCAGAGTTATGTTGAAATGTTTGAAGTATTTATTCATGTAAATATTCCATCAAGATGCTTCCTAGGGGGAAAATGTGAGGTCCTGCGCTGAGAGGTAGGTAGGCCTTCTATTTGTCAAAATCAAATGTTTTTTTAGGTTAAGCACCTTATTTTGGTTCACTGCTGTCCTGTTTTTCAGCACCTCTCACTTTTTGTTTAAAAATTTTTATCTTGTTTCATAACCTTCCTTCTTGAGTTGCTGTTTCTATGCGCACATGATACCGAGTGGGAATGCACCTTGTGCATGGATTCCGCATTCCCTTAATCCATACTAAATATAATCTCCATCCATGTTTTCTTTGAACATCTTTGCTGTGGTCTAAAACTAACTTATAATCAATCATTCTGTCAGGGTGCTGAGAATGTGCCTGGTACATGACCTAGCCGAGTGCCAGGTGGGGGACATCACTCCTCACTGCGGCGTCAGTGAGCAGGACAAGCATCGAAGAGAGATGGCTACCATGAAGTCCCTCACAGGGCTCGTCTCTCCTGCAGTTGGCTCTGACATGTTTAATTTGTTCAAGGTAATAAATGTATATTTTTTTCACTTTGCAAAAAGTTTACTTTCATTGTTTAACTTCAACAGTAATTCAAATGAGTGCATTCCTCTTCATTTAATGTTCTCTTAAATCATCTCAAATACATTAAAGTCATGAATGAATCCAGTCCTATAATAGATAAGTGTTTCTACACATTCAAAATTGTGTGAGGCATTTTTATTTTGAATGTAAGTGCTGTAATCTTTTTACCTATTATTTATTTTTTTTTAATAATTTTCCTGGGTAGGGGATATAGTTTTTTTATTTCTGCCCTCACACTCAATCAAATTTTCTAATGGAGTGAATTTCCTGAGGATCCTTCTTCTTCTACAGTGAGACCAGTTCTTATCTGAGCTCATGTAAGTTAACTTTTATCATTTTTCAGATGAATTTGAAAACTATACTCTTCCAAATACTTTTTTATCACTTTGATATTACATTTTTTCCTATATGAGAATCTAGTTTAAATTGATGTGAATCGCCATTTTTATCAGATCATAAAAACCTATGCTTGAGCGAGGAAACTGTTTGATGCTTCGGCTGGTGATGGACTTTTAGGATGATTATCTTATGTGGCCATTTTGCTTCTTTTACGTTTAATCCCATTTTATTATCTCTTCCTTGTTTTTTCCTCTTCCTTCATAACTTGCATTTCCTGTGTGCAAAGTATCTCATGTGAAAACACAATTTGTGTATAGATTCCATGTTTATTCCAGTCCACACTAGTCTCTTTGCTCGTTTGATTTTCCCTTTGCTGCAGCAAAGGAGTCTTTAACTAATATGATGGTTACTGGCCTGGATTCATTATTTTCAGTTAACTGAATTAAAACAACATACAAAACCCAACCTATCATATTGTAATCTAACACAACCTAAACCTATCGTCTGTGTTTCATTGTCAACAGATTATAAATTTTGCTACCTGAGTCGCGCGCTTAAAGCCCCATAGCTCAATTTTGATGTTGGCTTTTGGTCACTTGGCCTTAGACAGGAAAGTCATCAGAGCTTGAGTAGTCAGTAGTCCTAAGACTAGAAATTTTGGCAAAGCGGGTGTTTTAAACTGCAGATGGGGAAGCAAATAATAATACTAATGAGAATACCTTAACAAAAATGGGGATGGCATCTTAGTTAAGTTATGGTAATTTGCAAGTAATGTTTTAAACCATTGCTATTATACTGCCTTGTAAAGTTTGTTTCATTTTGTTTTTTATTATTATATTTTGTTTTACATTTCCTTCAAATTTTTATTCAACATTTAAAACTGATCTCTATTCTCAAGAAACTTCTAATACTACATTACTGAGCAGGCTTGAATGTGCTTCACAATTTGCTTGGCAAGGATGCAAAAGTTCACCAGTTTTTAACCTTTAGAAATTTTCTGTTTAGAGCTGTTAATAGTACTTCATGTACTTTGTTATTGAAGAATTTTCTTACTTTTCAGCTACCGTGTGTAAAAAGTACCTTCCTCTCAAAAACGAATCCACACTTTAGTTAACCTGAAGGGGCTTTATGATGTGCTAATGATCCTCAGCTTCCTCCCATAATGTGCTAATTCTCTGCCCTAAATAGTTCATTGGTTCACAGGAATATGAAGACCAGTCCACTCCAGAATCGCAGCTGGTCAAGGACCTGGACAAGTTCGACATGATATTGCAGGCCTTTGAATACGAGGTTGCCTACAACAAGCCACGATGGCTTGAAGAGTTTTTCAAGACTACTGAAGGCAAATTCAAGCATCCAAGAATTTTAGGATGGGTTGAAGATCTCTACAGACGGAGACGAGAGTTTATAAGCAGTGCTAGCGCTTCTGATGTTACTGCTGATCGTTCTGTGGCAGAGTTAGGAGACAATGAAAGATAGTGGCATGTAAAAAATTATTTATTAACAGGTTACTTCTTGAAGACCTAGCTAATGTTATCTGTAGAATTCTCTGTAGCTTTCTTAATTCATGGATTTGTAAGCTCACGATTTATTTATTTTTGTTGCGAGTGATATATGACAATTATCTCCCTCTATGTTGAGAAGTTTTTGGAAACTTGGCTGAAAGTGCAACCAGTTAAACACTGTGCCTCGTTCATGTGTCAAAACCAAATGTTAAGGTTAAGTTTCCTAGATGGCACCTAAATTTCTGTGTCCCAGATTTTCTTTTTTATAAAAACACAAACGAACATCCGATTATCTCGGAAGACGTTCGTTATTGCTACCAAGATATGAAGACGTTCGTTTTTGCTACCAAGATATCAGTATTTGTCTCATGCTTGGCATCATCCGTAGAAGCTTGTGAGAGACGGATGCCAGCGCTTGAGAAGCCACTAAATCCTGTCGAAGTTACGGCTCTCAATTTCCTCCAGTTGCTGCTGACACTCCTGCAGTCTGCACAAGAAGCCAGCATGAAGAGTTTGTACAATATCTCATTTATTCTTGTTCAAATGTGCACACATATTAGTTTCATTTACCAGTGTAGGGGCTTCAAAAATAATGTAATTATTTTCACTTGCATTACCCCTCAGGGAAATACAACTATTGTATCTGGGGGAATTAGCACTCCCAGGGGGAAAATGTAAGGGCCCGAGCTGAGAGTTAGGTAGGCCTTCTTTTTGTTGAAACAAAATGTTTTTTGTTGTGTTAAGGACCCCCCTTTTAGGTTCACTGCTGTCCTGTTTTTCATCACCTCTGACTTCCTTCTTCAACTTTTCTTATTTTATCAATTTCTTTCTCAACTTGCTGTTTCTATGCCCCTTCTACATAGATTCCTTATTCTCTTATCTTCATACTAAACGATGCCTTCGTCCTTCGTCTCTTGGATACGCTGTTTTTTGTAGCGTTTTGGGAGGCTTAAACTAACTTAAAATCTTATAATCGTTAACTTGCAATTAAGTGAAATGAATTTTTTTAATATGAGTTGTTCAATCCGGAAGACTTGATCTCTTCCAATGTGTTTCTCACATAGCGTAAAAATTGTTAATTTTTAGTTTTTGCTATATTTGCTGTGAACAAGAAGAATTTTCAAATTTTCCACTCCTACTGACTGAAGTGGGATTAATTTTTAACATTATATTTATGGTTCATATTTCAATCGACACGTGTAATATTTTAGCCATATTTTGATTTTCTGACATTTTGTTTTTGATTTTAATGAAGGTTAAGCTCTGTTACCTCATGAGCTTGTTTTTCGTGTCAATGCTTCAACAAGTTATGTATTAAATTGCAATTTTTAGAATTTGTTTTATTTGATGAGTTATCGTTTTCAAATGATATTTAATTACAGCAATGCACTGAGATATGCTGGAAATTATGAAAGTAGTCATTGTCATGTTATGCTGAAACAGAAACGCTGTTTTCCCCCTATCTGCAGACATTTTTCAGTTCATACATCATCTGACTTGCTTTGGGTTGAGCACGAGTACTTTCTAACTTGTCTTACTTAGGTAGTCCAGAACTTCTCCTATATCAACCAATGTCACCTTCTCAATCTGGAAATTAACTTACTATATCTACGCACTAGATTCCCGCATTTCACGAAGTAGTCTCAATCTACTTAACTCAAATTAAACAAATTTTGAAATCGAAATTTGAGAAAAAGGCATGTTTGCTCAGCTGCTTGCTACCGCAGTTGTGTAATCTGACACTGGCAGTTGTATTACCTGGTACTGGCAGTTGTTACCTGGCACTAGCAGTCTCCAGTTTTTTCCTGTAGTGCGCTGCATGGGCCTTTTGTTCGACGAGCAAGGCAGCAGTGCTCGAGGCTTGCGCCTGCGCTGCGGCGAGTTGCACCTCCAGTGCTCTGCTGATGGACTCACGTTCCTGCAGCAGCCTACACACGCCATAGGCTCAAAATTAGTTTCATTTCACGTATTCTATTCATTCCATGAAGAGAAAACATCTGCATCTGTCGTGGTTGGGAATTGTTTACTTGTACAGTTATACTTCAGAAGTCGAACACAATCCGTTCTGGAAAGTGGTCGTCTTCCAAACAAATTTTTCTTAGGACCCATTTTTAGGGGCGTTGATCGCAAATTAGCCAAATACACAGGAAAATAAAATGGCGTATAACACTGCGTAAGTTCACGTGTGACCAAAAAACAGACGGCACAAGATTGACGCAATCAACTTGGCGCGCTTTCCACTCAGCTTGGTTCGACTTCCGATCGCTGGTTTGGCTCCCGTACTGAAAATCACTCAAATTTTTTGGTTGACTTCCTATTTGTTTGATCTTTGAGGCTTTCGACTCCAGAGATATTACTGTATTTACTTCGATGGCTTGTAGCATTAAACCCTGTCCGAGTGCTGTCAAACCTGCTGCCATAAAGCACGCAAGTGATGAAAACCTTGTGTTAAAATCAGATTATTGTACGAGAAAAATCAAATTAGATGGGTGGCAAAAGTGAAGTCAGACCTAGTGCAAGTCTCTTGCTTCTCATCGATGAGGGAGTGCAGTTTGCTGACCGTCTGTTCGTGTTCCGCACGCAGCTGCTGCACTCGCTCCTGGTGGTGTCGCTCCAGCTCCTCTCGTTGCTTCTTCTTCTCCCTGGCCATGGGAAAAATTATGTTTATTATTGTTAAATATTTTAATGATTGGGTTATTCCTTCCCTACTGAAAGGTCTAAAGGCTCGTCATAGTAACACTTCCTCGTCGACTCCACCAGAAGTCTTGGGGTTTAGGACCAATAGTGTTGACCACATTTCCGGCTTGCATACTCCAATACCCTCACCGTAATATTTCTAGTTTAAATTGATGTTGGATACACTTTTGGTCATTATTCCTTGAAATAAAAGATATATTTTATTAATATCTTTCTGGAGTAACGTTAAAGGACATAGTGCTGACCAGAGATGATCTGAGCTACGTAGTTCTTCTGAGAATAGATCATGGATATTAGTTGACCTATTAATGGGTCTCATTGTCCTATTTCCCACCATTTTGAGTAGATGCCCGTGGTATTTTTGTGTTAAAATATTCCATGACCATTCTGCCTTCTTTTTCTTTAGTTAGTTTTCTTTGATTTGTGCTTAGGGTTCGACTAGGTATTCCGCAGATCTTACCGTCATCATGGAACAAATTGTTCTCGTATATTTAACTCGCCACAGAGCTCAAGTTCATTTATACATGTAGTGCTACAGGTACCCGTACTGTTTGCAGAACAAACTGAGGACTTTTATCCAGATGGAGAACGTCTCTTTGACACATTGAGGTGTGCAAATACGCGCCAAATGTGCGCAGAACTGACTCACGGTACTGGTCCAGATCGACAGTCTCTTCCTTTCCTATTCGGAGATACAAATACACACCAGCTGTACTCAGAACTGACTGGAGACACTGGTCCAGATCGACAGTCTCTTCCTTTCCTATTCGGAGATACAAATACACACCAACTGTACTCAGAACTGACTGGAGACACTGGTCCAGATGGACAGTCTCTTCCTTTCCTATTCGGAGATACAAATACACACCAACTGTACTCAGAACTGACTGGAGACACTGGTCCAGATGGACAGTCTCTTCCTTTCCTATTCGGAGATACAAATACACACCAGCTGTACTCAGAACTGACTGGAGACACTGGTCCAGATCGACAGTCTCTTCCTTTCCTATTCGGAGATACAAATACACACCAGCTGTACTCAGAACTGACTGGAGACACTGGTCCAGATGGACAGTCTCTCCCTATCACATTCGGAGATACAAACACACACCACTGTACGTACTACTGTTCTCAGAACTGACTCGAGACACTGGTCCAGCAGATCGATCTTATTCTGATCCGCCCTGCGCCTGTCGTTAGCATAAGTCTTCTCCGTTTCCAGACTCCGCTCAGCTGCTCTCAGCTTTAGCCTCGCCTGCTCACTATCAGCTCTTGCCGCTGTCAGCTGCTCTGTCACTTGCTGCAGCTGACTCTCCTGCTTGCTCGTCTGCTCGCAGAAACTAACCAAAATGTTGTCCTTAATTATTTTTGCTCTCTCGTATTAATGAACTTTGAAAGTGGTGAATTGGAAACTGGCGCATTTTAAAGTCGTTCTTTCATCGCAATGTTGCATGGATCTTAAATCTGAATCGAATAATATTCAAGTATGAAATAGCATAAAGCTCTAAAAACAAAAATATTTCAAAATTAGGATAAGATATTTTTAGTGTCAATGCCGAAAAAGTTCTAGAGAAATTATGTCAGAGGAATATTGTAATTATGTCAGAGGAATATTGTTCATTTGTTTTTAATGATTTTCATATACTCGATTATGTCTTCTTTCGACATTGGTCGCTATAGTCACATTAGCTTCTTTTAAAAGTGGAGTAAGAAACCCTCATTTCACGAACTTGATGCATTAAATTCGAGATTCTGCAGCAAATTCTTATTAGAGTTGCATTATTTGAATTAACGCAGTTGTTAAACTGCAGCATTTGTGTTTCTACCGCCTTGAGCTCCGTACATAGCGTGCACTCACAGCTCTCTCAGCCTCTCCTCTCTCTCCCTCGCTGCGTGCTCCCTCCCTGCAGACGCGTTGCTCTGAGCAGTCAGCTCTGCAATTCTCTGCCGCAGCTCTGCAGCCTCCTGCCTGAGCTGCCTCAAATCCTCCTGCAGACCGTCTCTGCTGGACTCGACTGCAGCTCGCGCCTCCTGTAGACGCTCTGCCAGCAGGTCCTTCTCTGCCCGCACCCTCTCGTAGTCCTGCAAGCGAGACTTTTGTGAAGTTTCCATTTTGCTAATTTCAGCATCGCAATTCACGCTTTAGGTTTATGTTCCAGACCATTGAATGAACTTAAAATGGTTTATTGTGAGGTGAAAGTATGTTATGTTTTCCATGCTGAAGTTGAGACAGATCATCATCACTCACACAACTTCTAGCGACCGCAAACGCCACGAATGAAAAACTTCTCCGTACGAATGCGTTTTCATGCAAACTAAGGGTGCTCAAAAGAGGGATAGATTCTGTCCTTTGCTGTATGTAAATATGAGACGAGCTTAGAATTTAATTAGGTTTTATTTACGTGCTAAAGCTCGATTTACTTCCTGATGTTCTTTGATGGATTGATAACAATTCGATTTTGTGACGTGGATTAAAAAGTTGGAGTATTTACCTTGATTTATGACAAGTACTTTGCTTCTGGTAGATGCACATTCCCTTTTAAAGCAAAAATCATAACACATGCATCTACAATTACCATTTGAGGTCTTTGGTTTTATTTTGAGATCGACTTGTTCACTTTGTATTGGAATATGCAGAAACTCTTATTCATTGGCTATGACAGGGCCATCATTTCTTGCATCAAGCCACAGGACCCGCAAGTACAAAAGAGAACTTACCAGTTTTGTTTGGGCCAGGTCCTGCGACATCTTCTGGATAATTTTGTTGTGCTCGTCTTTGCTTCTGCTGATCTGCTCTTTGCTCTTCTCCGTCGCTGTTGACTTTATTCTTTCCAGCTCCTCGTGGAGCTTCGCTAATTCTTCTGTAGGGGATAACATGTTTTGCTCTAAGTTAGTGAGACGTGAGTTCGGCAGTGGCTTGCATTGTAGCGAGCTGTAAAATGATTCATTTGATGTTAAGTCTGATTTCACATTAGAAATGTGCAAATTTTTATCAATATCATTGACAAATATTCAGTTCATTTGATGTGAAGTCTTCATACAAGAAATATGCGAATTTTCCTTATCATTAACAAATATTCATAAAGTATGTTTTAATTATTCACGATGATGGTATGGGAACTTCTGAGAAATACTCGTGAAATATAGCGAGAATACGAAAAAAATGAAAAGTCTCATAGAATATAATGGAAACATTCGTGAGGGAAGTGAAGTAGTATAAGATATATATACTCGTACATGAAACAAATCGAAAGTAATTCCCCTCAGGGGGATACAACTATTGTATCTATGGGAATTAGCGCTCCCAGGGGAACCATGTGAGGGCCCGAGCTAAAGGTTAGGTAGGCTTCCTTTTTGTTGTAATAAAATAGGTTTTTGTTTTGTTACGGACCATCTTTTTTCGGTTCACTGCTGTCCTGTTTTTCAGCACCTACTACTTTCTTCTTCAACTTTTTTCTTGTTTCATGAACTTCTTTCCTAGCTTACTGTTTCTGTGCACCTTGTGCATCGATTCCGCGTTCCCTCAACTCCATACTAAATGGTGCCTTCCTCTTTCCTCTCCTGGAACATCTTTGTAGTGGTTAAGGGAGGCTAAAACTTTCTTATATAATAATTATATAAAAAATCGAATTAATTCTGAATTGAGGCGAGAATGTTTCTCAAATATAGTAGAAATGTTATTGAAACAGCAAAAAATATTTTTTAAATGTAGCAAAAATATTTTTGGATTAAGGCGGGAATATTATTGAAGTATAATACGAATATTAGACGCTTGTAGGCACGTGCACGCAGTGTTTCAATCATTGGGCGGCTTTGGCGCTCGTGTGGCCGGAGTGCGCACACATTGGTCATTATAGTGCTAAAATGTTGTCCCCTGCGTCGTTCTACTGCAATTTATTTCTATAGAGAAAACTCACGATTTTTTCAAAAGGAAAGCTATCGTTGTGTATATTCGGTGACGTGAAGATTTACTAAGACATTAGATTGCGTTGAAAATGTTAAATTTTACTGACTGATCTTTAGTCATAAATGTTGGGGAACTGGAAATATTGACACCTGTTTTTTCTTCTCATTTGGTGTGTCTTCTATTCAAAAAGAGGATTACATAAATTTGTCCTTGTTCTGAATTTCTTGAAACCCTGAATAATCAATTAAAACCTTAGGGATTTAAGTATGTAGTTGCACTTTCCATTTAAATTAGTTTTCTTCATTTTAAAAAGTCATTTACTGCCAGTACTTCCAAACCGCGACGTGGAACGATTGTTTTGTGTGACAGCGGCACTTTTTCAAAAAAGTTGCTATGTTATTAGATTTTTCATGGGTGGAGAAAAGACCAATTAATGAAACATAATTTATCATGAGGGTGAAATATTTTATTTACTAATTACCTTAGCTGATGTGCTTATATGACTACCCTGCAAGACAAAAGTAAGAATAATGCTCTCCGTGGCACAGTGGTTAAGGGATCGGCCTCGTATGTTGGAGACGAGGATTCGTATCCCGCCGCTGGCGCGGAGATTTTCCCCGTTGGGTATAAGGGAAAGCTCAAGCACAATACCCCACTCAACCCAGGTGTCGGAAATGGGTACCGGCTTTACGGGGGAACCGTCATGGTGTCCTAGATATAGGGTTAGTTATAAGACATTTGAAAAACCAATGCTTAAGATCATATGTATCAGGCTTGATTGGAAATAAAGCATCCCAAAGATGCCGATGTTTGTTGCTGTTAAATTTGACGGTGTTCGTTAGTGGGTAGAATTTCTTAGCTCTTCTTGAGCATATGTACTGATAGTGTTTGTGTCTGCCGTGATCAATATATCCTGTCAGCTACTGTGACACAAGTGCCGATCAATCACCTATCATTGTATTGTATTAGAGTATTGCGTATAGTATTGCGATATAAAATCAACTTTTTTAGGCCGTCTTCAGATGACTGCAGCAATAGTGGGAGTCGCAATTGGAACGGCTTTTTGTGATGGATGTTGCAGTGATTCCGTGATGGTAATTGTGAAAAGCATTGAACAACGATCATATAGTATGATTTTTGCTGAGGTCATGTAAAGTTTGTATTTTTGAACTGTGAGACCTACGGCTCGATATATGTAGTACGAATTACTGAAGCGCTAGCAAATCTATGTTAATCCTTCTAATAAAGTGAGGGCCCGAGCTAAAGGTTAGGTAGGCTTTCTTTTGTTAAAATAGAATAGGTTTTGTTGTGTTACGGACCATCTTTTTTTCGGTTCACTGCTGTCCTGTTTTTCACCGCCTACCACTTTCTTCTTCAACTTTTTCTTGTTTCATGAACTTCTTTCTTAGCTTTCTGTTTCTGTGCCCTTTCTGCATAGATTCCACGTTCCCTTAACTCCATACTAAATGGTGCCTTCTTCCTTCCTCTCTTTACATCTCATTGTTGAGGATAGGGAGGCTTAAACTAACTAATAAACTAAACTAATAAACTAATCCTTCTAATACCCCTTAGCCGTGTTCATTTGTAATTTAAACATATTCTCTCCCTCCAACACTGACCTCTGAGGTGCCTCTCCCTGAGGAGGGCCGCGTCCTTCTCCACGAGGGCATCCTTGGCGACCCGCACCCCCTCCCCCACCTTACGCTCGCCCTCCTGCAGCTTGTCCCCCGCTGCTGCCACTGCGACGCGCAGCTCGCTCTGATCGTTACAAAATTAGCAAGAATAATTGTATTTATGTTGTGTTTGCTACCAGGAGGAAAATGTGCGGTCCTCAGCTGAGAGTTAGGTAGGCCTTCCTCATGTTGAAATAGAAATTTTTTTTTGTTGTGTTACGGAACATATTTTTTTCGGTTCACTGCTGTCCTGTTTTTCAGCACCAACTACTTTTTGCTTTGATCTTGTTCCATGAACTTTTTTCTGAGCTTACTGTTTCTATGTATCTTGCGCACGCGTTCCCTTATCTCTATACTGAATGCTGCCTTCCTCTTTCCTCTCTTTGGAACGCTTTTGATGCGGTTAGGTTGGCTTAAACTAACTTTTAATCTAATTTTCATGTTGTATTCCAGTCAGCTTCATAATTTTCGGTGCTCTAGTGATCTTTAATTTGTAGAACTTGAGCTACGCTACCAAATATGCCGTCCGCGTCGCTGACTTAATCCAAATGAACTATATAATATTAGATGTTCAAAGCTATGCTAGTGAGCTTAGCGCGAGGAAAACCTTGAAACGGATTACGTAATGTTTCATTCTGTAATTCCGTTTGAAATCACTTTCGGATCGTAAGTTACTGCCATTGATATTCTCTGCTAACGTAGGTAATGCTTCGGCTCTCAAAAAGGGGATTTATTATTGCCAACTTTGTAGTAAACTTCCAGCGTTTCTAATGTGAAATCAACTTTTTTAGCCGTCTTCATTCGTGAATAAAAAAACATGCGCTACTTCATTAAAAGGACTGGCAACAACCAAGTGAAATTAAATGCTCTTTCACACATTTTGACGATGGCTAAAAAACCTCACCTCGCGCTCTTTGAGCTGCTGCATCTGCTTCTGCAGCTGCTCGAACTCTCGAGTGAGCAGATCGTAGTCCTGCTGGCGAGATGCTTGCTGCTGCTGCAGGTCGTCGTTGTGACACTGCAGCTCTGCAATCTGCAGACGCAGCGTGGTCTCCATGTTCAGCTTGGTGGTCTCGCTCTGCTCTAACTGAACAAAATGGGGTGAATATCACATGGTTCCACGCGTCTCGTGTTGACTTTGTTTTGATACGCACTTGGTGCAACGTAAAGCTTATGAAATGATTGTACCCTGAGCTCATATAGACTTTATTGCAGTCTTATAATTGCCAATCTTTGCTGTTATTAGGTTTATTGGGGGTCTTAGGATAAGAAACTTACGCACACAAGAAACATATTGGTAGAGAGCGGTGAAGTCATTTAGCCCAAGAGGTTTTGTTTAAAATTAGCTGAAAAGGAAATAAGGGTCTACCGTTCCGCGTTACTCTGGCTACTGAAATGAAGAAGGCTCAGTAAATGGATATAACTTTTAATGCATGACATTAATTTCTATTTGTTTACTTGCATAGTGTGAGCGTCGTCCAATAGGAAGCCAGTAAATCTACGATCAGTCTACGATCTTCCTATGTCACGTTTGGGTTTCCTGAGGCCCTCCAAAGGCCATGTCTGTGTTATTGAGCCACATCAAAAGCCATGTTTAAGTCGCTGAGGCCCACCAAATGCCATGTTTAGGTAGTTGAGGCCCATCAAAAGCCATGATCAAGTAAGTGAGGCCCATCTAAGGCCTTTTTTGAGTTACGGGGGCCCACCAAAGGCCACGCTTAAGTTAAAACGGCCCACCAAAGGCCAAGTTTAAGTAGTTGAGGCCCACCAAAAGACATATTTGAGTTGCAGCGGCCCACCAAAGACCACGTTTGAGTAGCTGTGACCCACCAAAGGCCACTTTTGAGTTGCAGCCAACCACCGTAAGCCACGTGCGACTCACCCGCGCGTCGCACGCCCTGTTCACACGCTGGAGTTGAGTGTAGCGCTGCTGCCACTCCCTGCAGCGCTGCCCCAGCCGCTGCACCTCCGCCTCCAGCGCCTCTACCACGTGTCTGTAGCGCGCTGGCAGCGTCTGTGCCTGCAGAATTATCTCATTCGTGTGTCTGTTATCACGTTCACCGCATTTCTGCGGTGGTTGGCGGTTGGTTTGGTGATGTTGTAAGTAGCAGAATTGGGAAATCGACTTTACTGCTCGAACTGCTCCTTCTTAAGAAATATGAAAATGCAGTTGTGCGATAACATTTCACCTCGCACGAAAACAGTTATGTTTTAAGACGGTCGCGAAACAGATGAAATGCCATTCATTTATACCGGTACGTGAATGAGCAATTTACCGAATAGTACGCGGGGAACGTGTTAACTCTTTGTCCTCTGATTCTAGTACTTATTTATAGTGTATGATTTCCTGTAACCATAGCGCGTCTCATATGAGAGCAAAGATTGCTATCATAACAACAAAGAATTCTTAACACACCTGGGTGCGCCACCTTGGAACACATGTTCAAGCCATGCTAGAATTTTGTTTTTGTTTTCACGAATTCGAATAAATTCCTGCATCACTGTTCACAAATTTATTTTCAGTATGCAGGAATTAACTCAATTGAGCGAGGGGCATTCCTTGGAATTTATTAATCTAATCATTTTTTCTTTGGTAGCCTCCAATATTCGCTGTTTTCATTCAAATTCTTCATTCTCAGCACAGGTGTTATTGATTGACAGTGTGAGTGAGTAAGTGAAGCTTTCATGAGAAAAAAAAAAGACTTTTACTAGATGTGTCATGGTTCGCGCACTTTTACATGTCTTGTTACATGGCACTGTGCTATAAACTGTTTGTGGCCCAACTGTTAATTCAAGAACAAGGATGACACATGTAAATATGTCAAAAACGCTTCAAACTTATTCCTAGTGCGTTGCGTTCCTTCTGCTCGAGATATTTGTGTGATGCAGTGAACGTAGGAAGGAAAGGAAAGTTTCGATCTTTTTTGAAAGCATAAATAAAACCAGTACAGATGCTCATGCACGAGGCAAGAAGCATGAAAACTCCCTTTGTAAAAGGGCTCTGTTAACTCGCCGCCGTGTGGCGAGCGTACACACAGGTGGCGAGCTTACCTCTGCGTCAGCGCCTGCTGCAGGGCCTGGTGCCTGAGCTCCTCTCAGAGCCTGCTTGGCTGCGTCTCTTTCCTGCTCAGGAATTCCTTACGTTACCATTTGTTTGTGGCTTATTTTTAGGAGGTTGGCAGAGAATAATTTCACTTCTATATAACATATCTTGTTGAGCACGAAATGAAATAATCATTCAACTATCTTTAAAGACCAGGTCTCGCGCTCACCCTTCAAGTCAATGAAAAAGAAAGAAACTTTCTTTTCTTTTCTTTCTTAAAACCAAGTATCGCATGCGCTCACACTTCATGTCAATGAAAAAGAGAGAAAGAAACTTTCTGTTCTTTTCTTTCTTGAAAACCAGGTATTGCATGCGCTCACACTTCATGTCAATGACTACCACTTCAAAATTTAAACCTGGAATCACGTGACCTGCTCTGCAAGATTAAGCAGTGTCTGCAAGTAGATCATTTCATCCCTCCTGCCGCTCTGCAGCGCATCCTGCAGCCTCTGCTCTACGTCCTGCAACTCTTGCTGGTGGTCGTCCCTCTGCTGCCGATACAAGGCCTGCAGAGTCTGCAGCTCTCCTTGCAGAGCGCGCACGAGAGCCTGCGACGGCAAGAATACGTCTGTGTGTGAGGGAGATCTAATTGTTGATACAGGATATCGTTAAAATTCAATGAAGCTAGGGTTCTGGAAAGAAAAAATGAAGTGTGAAAGGAAAGATAATCTCATTAAGCATGCAAAAGTCTATTACATCTGATTTTGAAACTGAAAACTTCGAGTTAAACGATATCGTATAATACGAATCTTATTTTTGAGGATCGAAATTTGTCCCAGTTATTTTGCCAATTCGATTTTTGAAACAGATTGTGAATAATGGATTAATTTTTATTCGTATTAGTTGAGGTTTGCAGAAGTTAGCATTCATAATTCGACGATCGACTACAATACTGGGTGTGACGGATATTTCAGTCATTATTTTAAGAGTTATCATTTCACACTGAAATCAAATGTAGCTTGAATATCTGAACCCACAATTAAAAGCTGAAAAAAGGAGATTCTGGTGAAACATACAAAATATTTTGATTCTACAAACACGAAGGACATATAAAAGTTAGCTACACAGCCTAGGTAATGGATGAGCTAAATGGTTCGTGACTTCGTGACCCTGGAGTGTCTTGGACAGGAACTGGACAAAAACAATTCGAATGTACATCAAGAGCGTTGTAAAGGTGAGATTGGTAAAAAGGGAAGCGGAGGGAAAAGATAGTATCGCAGTAAAGTTCAGCGAGCGAAAAGACGCAAAAAGTAGAAAGCTGGTAACGCAGTTGTTCTTTTTCTTATTGCCGCGAATTCCTTCGCAGATTTAATACTTAAAATTAAGTGGATCATATCATGTTGGTTACCTGCAGCGCTGCGATGTCGCCTTCATCTCCGGGGTCGGCCATGAGCGCTCTGACACTTCGTAGTCGTGGTGTGGAGAGATGAGTTCAGATCAGCGTTGTACCCTTCAATTTGAGCGGTATAAGTGTTTTCACAGAATTTGCTACCACCGGTAGCTTGGGATAATGGGTTCACTTCACATCTCATTTACAATCGTATTTCAAATTGGGGTCATTGAACAAGAGATCAGTCTCGAAGCTGCGCTTTATTTTCACCAGCTCAATCAGCTCTGATGATTGTAGTTAACGGAAAAACAGGCAAAAACGGTTACGTGAGATGCTTCTATTTAGTGAAATTGCGTTTCACTTCCGCTCTTCCAGTCAATCATTGATGGCTTCTGGACATTTCTCTCCCTCCCCCGGTCAGTCTCTGGTGATTTGAATCACTTCTATTGCGGTTGAACTACAGAAATTAAATTGGAAATTGAACTGAGCGTAATTGAACTTAGGTCCTCAACAGGGAACGATCCTTTTTGGTTTCGTTTGTGTGGTGAGATTTCACCAAATTCATTTGATATTATGCACATTTTATTTCTGTATTTCTCAAGGGAACTGTTGGTTTTCTTTCCAATATGGTAAATTCTTCCTCACTAAGCAATCTTGAAATGGTTTCTTTAATGAACACGACTCAGGGATGCGATTACCTTTCTCATTGCTTCCTGAAAACATTTCACGAGCTCTCGCTGAAATTCTCCTTTAAATTTCTGCATTAAAGTTCACTTTATTCACAATGGCCATCACAGCTCCTGGCCGTTAGCACACTACCCTGTGTTGTTCAATAACGTTGCCATGACGACGCTTCTGTGCTGCGGAGCGGAACGTTTGTTGTGTTCTGCCTCGTACGTTTTTTTTGCGTGCGCTGTTTGTGTAATTATTTGTGTGCTGTTGGGTGCATAGTTACGTGTGGGTTGTTAGGTGCATAGCTACGTGTGTGTTGTTAGGTGCATAGTTACGTGTGTGCTGTTAGGTGCATAGTTACGTGTGTGCTGTTGGATGCATAGTTACGTGTGTGCTGTTGGGTGCATAGTTACGTGTGTGCTGTTAGGTGCATAGTTACGTGTGTGCTGTTAGGTGCATAGTTACGTGTGTGCTGTTAGGTGCATAGTTACGTGTGTGCTGTTGGATGCATAGTTACGTGTGTGCTGTTAGGTGCATAGTTACGTGTGTGTTGTTAGGTGCATAGTTACGTGTGTGCTGTTAGGTGCATAGTTACGTGTGTACTGTTGGGTGCATAGTTACGTGTGTGTTGTTAGGTGCATAGTTACGTGTGTGTTGTTAGGTGCATAGTTACGTGTGTGCTGTTGGGTGCATAGTTACGTGTGTTTTGTTAGGTGCATAGTTACGTGTGTGTTGTTAGGTGCATAGTTACGTGTGTGCTGTTGGATGCATAGTTACGTGTGTGTTGTTAGGTGCATAGTTACGTGTGTGCTGTTAGGTGCATAGTTACGTGTGTACTGTTGGGTGCATAGTTACGTGTGTGCTGTTGGGTGCATAGTTACGTGTGTGCTGTTAGGTGCATAGTTACGTGTGTACTGTTGGGTGCATAGTTACGTGTGTGCTGTTGGGTGCATAGTTACGTGTGTGCTGTTAGGTGCATAGTTACGTGTGTACTGTTGAGTGCATAGTTACGTGTGTGCTGTTGGGTGCATAGTTACGTGTGTGCTGTTGGATGCATAGTTACGTGTGTGTTGTTAGGTGCATAGTTACGTGTGTGCTGTTAGGTGCATAGTTACGTGTGTGCTGTTAGGTGCATAGTTACGTGTGTGCTGTTGGGTGCATAGTTACGTGTGTGTTGTTAGGTGCATAGTTACGTGTGTGCTGTTGGGTGCATAGTTACGTGTGTGCTGTTAGGTGCATAGTTACGTGTGTGCTGTTAGGTGCATAGTTACGTGTGTACTGTTGGGTGCATAGTTACGTGTGTGCTGTTGGGTGCATAGTTACGTGTGTGCTGTTAGGTGCATAGTTACGTGTGTACTGTTGGGTGCATAGTTACGTGTGTGCTGTTGGGTGCATAGTTACGTGTGTGCTGTTAGGTGCATAGTTACGTGTGTACTGTTGAGTGCATAGTTACGTGTGTGCTGTTAGGTGCATAGTTACGTGTGTGCTGTTAGGTGCATAGTTACGTGTGTGCTGTTAGGTGCATAGTTACGTGTGTACTGTTGGGTGCATAGTTACGTGTGTGCTGTTGGGTGCATAGTTACGTGTGTGCTGTTAGGTGCATAGTTAGATGTACGCCGCTACGAACATACTCATGCACGTTTTGACATCGCATACGTGGCTATTTACTTCTCTAATTATCTGTTTTCACGTGCATATTTAAACTATGTATAAAGTTATCATGAAATACAGAGATGAGAAAGAAATATTTATTTAAGGTAAATTCTTGGTGTTTTGTTTTAATTTCTGTAAATCTATCATGAATTTTACGGTTATATTTATGGTAACTAATAATGTTTCATTTTTAAAATAATTTCTAACCCTTTGTGTTGCCTGGTATTCATATATAGTTTAGTTTTGCCGCCTTCACTCTGTGTGTGTGGGTGTGTTTGATAAAAACCACGGAGACAAAAGCTTAAGACGTTGAATGCTGTAAGTTATCATCGGGTCGGAGTAACATGTTTATTTCACAAAAGCGTGACGTATGTGCGGTAGACATGGGAGTGTTAAGCTCAGAGGGGTTGGGGGAATCGCCCACTGTAAGATTGAAATAAATCTGTCCAATTTTTGTTGCAGCATCCCAGAAGTCTTCGTTGAATTGTTAGTGCTCTGGTCAAACCTGCCGGATTGAGTTAAAAAAATCACCACCATTCAGATATCCGACCACTTCGAGTCTTACCTTGGCTACTGATCGTACAGGTGGTTCTCGATGTGCTGCATTTTTGCCGTAACCGTGGCCTATGTAGAGGACATGAGCGTTTGCATTTCACCGGAAGGGTCGTGTGTTCGAAACCCTGCGAAGCGAGCCCGTCATTTCTTCCTGTCAGGAAAAGAAGTTGGCGGCAATTGCCTATTCTATGCAAGTGTATGAGCAGCTCAACTAGGAGGAACCTTCAATGTGTCTATAAAATTAAAAAAAATAATGTGACATGCATGAACTCATTCGGGTTTAAGCTCCCTTCTTTCTTTTTATAAGAAACAGCTAAAGAAAATAGATGTGCAGATAGATGTTGTCTATCAGGCTGTACTGTGCAGTACAGCTGTACATTAGGCTGTGCTTGCAGTACAGCTGTATATCAGGCTGTGCTGTGCCGTACAACCATACATCAGGCTGTGCTGTGCAGTACAGCTGTACATCAGGCTGTGCTGTGCAGTACAGCTGTACATCAGGCTGTGCTGTGCAGTACAGCTGTACATCAGGCTGTGCTGTGCAGTACAGCTGTACATCAGGCTGTGCTCTGCCGTACAGCTGTTCAGTAGATTTTATTGGGCTCGCTTGGCCTTGCCGGAGGCGATATGGCTGGAGACGCTCCTTGCAGTGCGGGAGGCTGCGCACAAGCGGCAGTTTGCCTGCTGAGTTTTGATGTCTAGTGTCTTTCTTAAGTGAAGTATTCGATTTTCTTAAAAAAAAATTCGCTGAGTCCTATGCATTCTAGTTTCCTAAAAATTTGTTTTGGTGTTTCTTGATACCTGACTTGTGACTTCCTATGTAGCAGAGCTCTATATCTCTCAGAGTTATCGATGAGCGTCAGCTATCGGTCTAGTTTTTGTGGCCATGTGGCGTACCAGGAACCTGTTCCCTGGCAGGCCTAGCTAGCGCTCTACCGGCAGCAGTCGGACCCCTGTTTGTTCAGTGAGACGAGGGCGGGTAGGTGGCATGTAGCGCTGCTGTGCATGGTTCATTTTGGTGCTTTTGATCCTCGAGTTACATCCGTCGTCTCATGCGTACACTTTAAAATTATTTTTTATGGGTGAAAATTAGTGTGTATATAATAAAACTCATTTGTACGTATTGAAATAAGTTTTGACAGTGTGAAATTAGTTTGTTCGGGTAGAAATTATATTATACAGATTGAAATTAGCTTGTATAGATTAAAATTAATTCGTACAGAACAAAATTAGTTTGTACAAATTAAAATTTGTATGTACAGATTGAAATTAGTCTGTGTTATTCAAATAAAAATGGTGCCTGATTCCAGTGATGAGGACCTGAAGCTAATTTTGTGTATATAAGATGCAGTTTGCCAGATAAAATCAAGCTAAGATTAAAAGTGTTTACTCTGGTCAGTTGAAGTATGTGTTTTACCCTGGGATGGGTTCGCTGAGAACAAAAGTTCTGCATGTTTTTCTCTTATTTTTATCTACATTTTTATGACGCGTTTATAAAATAGGAGTTCTGTGGAACCGAATGGTTCGATTTGCTCCTAAAAAATAATAAAAATTCGAAATAAAAAATTTTGAATTCCATTGTGATGTAATTTATGAATAAAATTTGTGGGAAATCCACTATTCCAATATTTTATTACAATTTTGAATGAAAGTAATTTCTTTTCAGGTACATACCTGTGTTTCATCTTCCAAGTGCGTCTCAAGCTCTGACTTCTTAGATGGCGTCCGACAAGGTCAGGCACAATGATATCTTCTAAGACAAGAAAAGAAAGAAAAAAAAAGAAAAACATTTTATTTCCAATAGAGATATTACAAAAGTACTATCATTGGTTTTTAAAATATCTTAAAGTTAATACACTTAGGTGATACACAGACATGAGTATTGTAATACTCATGTCACTAGTCGAAAAGAATTGATTGAGGGCTATGTACTTCTAATCTTGCTTAATCTACGTTTGACGATACACATAATGATAACTATAAGAGACAATTGTGGGTTGAAAACACCTTTGATAATTTACGTATACATGATATGAAACTTCGCAATTCTTGACGCTAGGCAAGTACTCAGTAATGTACTTGTTCACTTCTATTCATATCTGATTTCAAGAGAATTTAATCGCCAAAGAGAATTTCCCAGCTCATCGCACTTGTCTTCCCCTGAATGAGTCATTCGAATATACCCTCGTCAAGTGGCACTTGTAGTTTTCTAATATGTATGCGCCCAGTAAGGGCTGAGTAGTCTTTGGTACCCGAAATAAAATACTGCGGTTCATCAAACTTGTTGATTACAGTTTAAATCAATCCAGT
This sequence comes from Morinoia aosen, assembly GCA_030386875.1. Lineage (NCBI taxonomy): Eukaryota > Metazoa > Arthropoda > Malacostraca > Amphipoda > Talitridae > Morinoia > Morinoia aosen. Next base: position 25,487,555 of record CM059564.1, on the reverse strand, counting down.
ATTTATGGTTGAACAGAAAAATATGGACTGATTTGAACACTTTAAAGAAGAAGTTGAAGTGATGCTATGCTGCTTTAAGTCTATTTGTGCGATGGAATGGCAGTTGTCAGTCAACATGAATAAATTATTTTAGGTGTCCAAGTACGACGAGTTTTTCACAGAAAGAAGTTATCCTTCATATTACGAAACATATCTTCTAGTTCTAGTCCATCCAGCCAACTTTCGCTGGTTCAAATTAGTTTAGTTATTCTAAATTTGATGAACCTGAGACTTCACCGAGGTGAATCGAGCTTCAAAAATAGTTGACTATGTTAGAACTTGTTCGTTATTTTTTTTTTGCGAATTTATATTTTTATCATTGTTTTGAGGTGTCATTTTGATGAGTATCTGCATACACGTCGTGAGTTCGGTTGAATACTGCGATCCTATTCTTCTGCAATGTTAATTCACGTTCAATATTGTTTGGGAAACTCAAATTTATGCTATGATATTTTGTTACATGTGAACTGTTCAATTTTAGTAAATGCAACGTTTGTTTTGCATGTTATTTTAGATGAAATCATATTTACCTTCATGGATTCATTTTTCTATCTACTGAATAGTATGGGAACGTCTTGTGGCGAGAAAGTCGAATAAAAATACGGAATTTTAACTTTCCGCTTCATTCAAGGAATTTTTAGTTATTTTCTTTTGCAATAAATCATGTTATTAATAACATGTACTAGTGTTCTGCTCACAATTTTTCCGTGGAACTTTCATTAGTGTTGAACTATTTTAATCTCTCTTTAATTTTGGAGTCAGAATTGTCTGTTCTGATTGTGTGTTTCATTTCAGTTTTGACAATTACTACAGCTGTTTATTTTTCATTTATTCCTAATTTAAATTTGCCGTCCTGATTATTTGCTTACAATTTTGGTTTTCATGAAATTACGACACTAACGGGAATAATTGTGTTGCAGCTCGTGCTGCACTCATACTTCCGGAGCTCGTCCGCTTGGAGGATACGCCTCGGTAACGCTCTTTAGAATTATAGAGTTTTAGACCTTTTATTATAACCTTTATAAAAATTAAAAAAGTTAAAGTTATTAAGTTTTAAAAGTTATATAACTTTTATATGAATTTTAAAAGTTACACTGATACTTTTTTAATGACTTATGAAATTTATGACGACATTTGTCGATAGAAAGATTATTTTTTAGAAAAGTTATGTTTGTGGGCGGATGAAAAATATAGTTTTTGTTTCGATGTTAAAAGTCTTCGATGTGTCTATAGCATTCAAACAAAACTATGTTCGACAGAACTTTTACTCCAACTAACTATGCAGTTTAATGAATGCTATTTTATTCAATTTTTGAAATTCGCATACAGTGAATATGATTTTGATTTTATCCATTCAAACTACAGCTCTCCTTAGCAGGAGCTTGATAAACCTGAAATGGTCATTTTCTCAACTCTATTATTCGTTTTCATTTAAACGCATTATACCTAAGAAGAAGCTGTTTAAAAACTAACGCTTTCATTCAATTTTCCTCAATTTGAACTGCATCATAGAAGCTTTCAAACCCTAAACCGTACTCCCAATTCCCTTGAAACTCTCGCGCGCCTCACAAAAGTACCCTATGTGAAGCAAATAGCAATGCGTAAGGATATCAATTTTAGTTTTGCGGTCACCTCACCTGAGTCCCTCCTCCTCAGTGCTGGCCATCAAAGGAGTCGAGTACGAGTATTCTGCCGTGAACCTCCTCAAGTCGGAGCAGGTACGGGATGTGCTGTTGTGTGTGTGTGTGTGATGTGTTGTTGTGTGTGCCTGATGTGCTGTTGTGTGTGTGTGCGTGATGCGCTGTAGTGTCTGATTTCTGTCATAATAAATCAAAATCTGTCTTGCTTCAACTATTTGAGCAACTAGTTACTTATCAAATTTGTCGATTATTTTCGGAAGTTTATCAAATGCACCGTTTTCTGAGTTACTACATGATGTTAGATCGAAGTAAATAAAGTTATGAGTTTAGACTATCTTCAAAATTTACACCATGCGTTCAATGTGAGATGTTCTCCCAGTCATACTCACTTCAGTTTCATTCTTTTCAGTACCTCATAGCTGTAAATTTATTATAGGCAGTGAGCCATGAATTTGTTATCGTCAGCAAGGGATCTGTGCTCCTTACGCTGTGTACCTGACAGCCTCATGGATGATAGATGCATTCATGTTGAGATTTGTTCAATTTGTTTTGATCAGATTTTTTAAAACTTTGTTAATGCCAACATTTTTATCGCAATTTTTGGAATCATGCATAGCTAAATCATTTACATCTATAGTAATTTATCGATTTTTACCCTAATCAAGCGCACAATGTGACACAATTTTTACATTATTATTTAATACGGTCGCTGCTATTGTAATCCATCCTATTTTTATACCACAATGCGTACTTTTAATGTTATCTTCATTTTTTTGCAATTCTCCACAATCCAAACAAAAGATATTGTAATTTATAGGATTCTTCGTAACCTTGACGTTCATGTGATATTAATTTATTTTATTCGCCATAATTTGAAAAACTATCGGTGTAAAATTATTACATTATAAATGTTTATTGTTACCGTAATGTGTGTAATTCTTCATTAGTTTCATATGACAGACCGCAGCTGACTTCCTCAAAGTGAACCCAATGGGGCAAGTCCCTGCCCTGCTGGTCAAGGGGCAAATCATCACGCAGTCCGTGAGTTGTCCCCTCTGTTGACCTGGAGACTCATGTCCCCAGGTAGGCCTTAGAGCTTGTCTGCACAGGTAGGCCTGGGGGTTGTTCCAAACTTTCTGGTAGAAAACTCCATTGAACGGATTCCGCTTTTCATTTTTTCTTTCTCAAACAAACAAGCTAGTATTGTAAGCTAAACTGGTAGGCCGGTAGATATGCTGTACTGTGAAGTGGCGTCAACAACTGCAATGCGGAAGGTATGCCTGCAATTCATGGCGGAATGATAATTATATATAATCAATGCTTGAAAAATTGTTACAAAATATTTAGCGTTTTTTACTATCTTCAGGAATTTTCAATTGCAGTAGTAATGTTCTTGAGAGTAGATTGGTAATAGCCTGAGTTCATCACTTCGCGATTGTTGAATAACCGTGACGTGTGTGATAAATATATCTAAATGAATTGTTTCTCAAGATAAAAATTGCGTCAAGTCATCATTAACTGGTTAGTTTGAGGTTGAAAAGAGGTCCGGTATGGTGATCTTAATATTTGTACTTATTTTTCATGATAATTTACGTTGATGTTATAAAAATGAACAGAAGGTACTTAAATAGAAAGGAATGGAAAAAATTGAATTGAACAGAATAGAATGAACGAAAACCCATTCATGGGCTGCAATCACGCTCAGGCACAAGACTAAAAGTTGACGAGAAGTAACAGTTACATTCGCAATCAACTATCACACACGCATCCAAACCTGCACTTGTTTTAACTCATAAAAGCTGCTGTTTCATATAAGAACGGGTGCATGATTTCTATACTCTGGGCGCAATTGGTTAAACTGAATTTCAATATTTCAACACAAATTTGAAGTCCATTGTAGTTAGCAACTTTGAAAATAGCAAACATTAACTGGATCATGCCTGCCTTTAGCTTTAGTTAAGTATTTCTGAAAATTGAGTTTGTGACTACTGTTCGGTCAGCAGCTTTATATGGCCAAACGGAAGTCACTGAAGTCGTCAACATACGCTTTACCGTAATCCGTATATGTAATTACTTCTATTTAATTGACGCTGGTCTCTTACATACCACTTCAATACATCCACAACTGCCTCCTAACACACACGTAGAGCCGTGGACTTTCGTGTTAGTAATCTTATACGACGCTCTTGTATTATTGGCGCACCCACCGCTCAATCAGCAGCGCTGATCACTAGGAATCGAAACTCCGTCAACTCAAACTGACCTTAGCGCATAAAATTATGAATTGTCGCTACTAGTCCGGGGTATTCAACTATTTTATCCATGGACTTAAGCTCTCCCAGGAGGAAATGTGAGGTCCCTAGCAAAATTTAATATAGGCATTCCCTGTGTTGAAATAGGATAGGTTTTTGTTTGGTCACGGACCATCTTTTTCTTTTTTCGGATCACAGCTGTCCTTTTCTCAGTTCTTAGGACTATCTTCTTCAACCTTTATCCTGTGTGATAGACTTCTTTCTTATCTTACTGTTGCTTTGCGCAAAATGTCTAGTGTGGGAATACACCTTGTGATAGATTCCCGTTCCCTTAACAACTCCATATTAAATGGAGCCTCTCTTCTTCCTCTCATTGGGACTCCTTTGTTAAGGTTAGCGAGGCTCAATCTAACTTATCTTATCTGAACTAATCGTTGCTTCTAGTCGAAAACATGAAGTGACGTCGAAAGTAAAGTAAATAAAGGTAGCTATATTCAAACTTGTCCATTGTACTAGACTTAAGAAACATTCTCCCACTGTATCTCCTGTGGTAAATAAATTGTTTAAAAAATTGTTTAAATTAAGGTATACGTGGTGATGAAAAGGCGAGAGGAGCTGGTAGGCTGTTGCGGGGATGTAGACGTGATATTCAGAAGTGCGTGAACTAAAAACAAAAAACAACTGATTATACAGTCGTCTGATTTTATTAATTTGTCTGAACAAGTAGACCTGTTTTGGTCATTGAATCGTTCTCGTTTATTTTTGTTGTTATTGTTTTGTTGTTCCCTGCGCAGCAAAGGGGTGGCGTGTTGAGCTATAAAAATTGTCAAGTTACTGTAATCCGTTGGTAGTGTTCAATTTGTGCCTTGAGCTGCCATTTCCCTGCTGTATGCCCTGAACTGCCCCAGCTGAACAGTCACCGTAGGTCGGCACCCGTTCTGTAACAGGCCGCCATCTTCGAGTACCTTGAAGAGGAGTTCCCTGAGCCCGCGCTGCTGCCGAAGGACAAGCTCCTGAGAGCCAAGGTAGGTCATCATTGATCTAATTCCTTATTAAAATCTGGTAGAAAAATTCACCAAAAGATCACAGCCTTTAAGGAGTTAGTTGTTGGCGTGGAGCTGTAGAGCTGCGGGTGTGTGGTGGGTACCCTCGCTTGGGAGCGTCGTGGTGAGGTTTTATATTGTTTTTAAATCAATAGCTTCATTAGGAAAATGTTCTGGGAGACTGCTTGGTAGTGAGGTTTTACATTGTTTTCATATTAGTAGCCTCATTAGGAAGACATTCTTCGCCACCATGTTTTGAATGGAAATTATTTGTGTAAAGCGTAGATAATTTAGAACTTTCATACTGAAATTTGATATCACATGGTTCTTCTGTGAGTTTTGTTATAAAGATCTCTTGCTTGTGTCACTGTACTAGTTATATATTAACATCATGGTTTTACTTACACTATGCATTGTTTTGTTTACACTATAACTAAAATTCTTAATTCAGCGCTCCATGAAATTCTGCTCTGTCTAACATTTTTGGCATGAATGTCTGTGTGAATGTAAAATAATTATGTTATTTGAGATGAAACACAACAGCGTCAACTGTTTTGATTCATCTTTAAATATTTCCTTATACCATTACTAGTTTATGAATATTTTTTACATGCATCGCTGCCACCAAGTTATTACTAATATTTGCTGATATTTTTAGGATTACTGAGACAAATTATCAGAACATTACATGTGGAGTGTCTTTGCTCCAAATGTATGTGTAAATAAACGACCCATGACGTGTTAGGTCCGGCTATTGGTATAACTGGTTTCGGGGCAACATTCTTTGTAAAATGAGTATTTGTAGCACACGTGTCCGTAACACAGCAGGTGAAAATTTCCAATTTTACCCCATGTTGTAACTAAATTGAGTTTCCTTATGAGTTTTTACTGAAAGGAAAGCGAGGACGTTTCCAACCAGCCATGCAAGCAACAAAACAAATGAACCACTTAATCATTGTTTTATATATATAGGGAATTAACCTTCGTTTGAGAGTCGAATAAGCCGGACGACTAACTATAATTTGGTTTTAAAATATATTTTTAATGTCACCTACATGGGGGGTATTGACGTCGCTAGTAATTGACAGTAACTCTCAAATGAGGACAGTATATATGATATAGGTTTGGAAACTTTCATGTGTCTAACTACCTCGTGCTATACTTTTAAAATATCGTCTAATTTACGAGTAAGTAGTAGCAGTATCGTCAGTAGTATTAATGGTAGTATCTGTAATAGTAGAAGTACTAGTAGAAAAACTTGCTAGAGCTTCATAGCAAATGTCGCACCGAAGGTACATGGTTTAATCAGCAGTTCAGTTGGCATACCTGAACTGCCGCAGGTGTCTCAGATGATCGTGGCGGTAGCAGTTGCTGTCGTAGAGAAGTTTGCTAGAGCTACAGAGCAAATGTCGCATAGTTTCATACGCCGCTCAGTTGCCGCACCTACACTGCTGCAGGTGCGGGAGGTGTCTCAGATGATCGTGGCGGGCATCCAGCCGCTGCAGAACCTGCAGGTGCTGCGCTCCTTGCCGGAGCAGGAGCGCAAGGCCTGGGCAGCCACCGCCATCTCCAGGGGCTTTGCTGGTCGGTGCCTGCTGCCGAGCCTAACGAGGGTTAATTAAAGGCACACGATACGTTCAGCATTTTTTCTTTCAAATTTAAATGCGAAAATTTAACTGTTGGTCAACTGCCTGTGGCGAGCGAGGAGAGTAAATTTAAAGACACTCGTTTGATACGTTTAGATTTTTTCATTCAAGTTTAACTGTGAACATCTTTACAGATCCCTCGGATCATTCTGGAGAGAATTTGAATGATAATTTGTACTTTCTTTATCTTTCTTTCGTAGTCTATGAGGCGTAACTTTCAAATACTCGGATAATCTTATTACGTATGATTGTGTTTAGCGCGTAATGTGGCCAGAAAAACTTAAACTCTGTTGCCAAATGGCAATAACTAAGTAATATATATGCCGGTAACCCAGCAAGATTAAATGGCAATAACTCAGCAATAATAATTATTGTAAAAGGCAATAAGTTAGTAAATTTTTTTTTTGATGTGTAGTTTTAAAGGATGGAGGAGTGTATCTGTGATACTTTAGTTCGGGTTTTTTAACTCCCTTGTAAAGTGACAAGTCTAACTTTCTGACCGTAACGTGCACCACCGGTGGCCACGGAGGAGATATCATAATACTGCTGACAAAGCAGTAATCAGAAGCTCAATTTTCTTAAATACTCAATTAAAGCTAAATGAAGGCACTATCTATACCATTTACAAGGTGATTTGCTCCAAATGAATTTTGATTTGATCCTCGCAAAATTAGAATTGCTCAAAGTGAATTTTAATTTGCTCCTCGTGAAAACAGAATTGCTCCACGTGAAATTTGATTTGATCCTAGTGAAAATAGAATTGCTCCAAGTTAAATTTAATTTGCTCGTGAAAATAGAATCGATCCAAGTGAATTTCAATTTGCTCCTCGTGAAAATAGAATTGCTCCAAGTTAAATTTAATTTGCTCGTGAAAATAGAATCGATCCAAGTGAATTTCAATTTGCTCCTCGTGAAAATAGAATTGCTCCAAGTGAAATTTGATTTACTCTTTGTTAATTTGCGATCGATTCAAATAGTTTTTAGTTTGTTATAGTTACAATATCAAAACTACGTAATTTTTTTTTAGCTTGTGCATTTAAAATATATAAAATACTATATATTGCCCTAACCACAGGGTTGAACCTTGGTTTGAACCTTTCTTGATTGCCAAATCTGTGCTCTCATGGTTAATTAATATTAATTAGTGAATATTTATATTTTATTTGATGTTAATTAATAATTAATTACCTTTTAATCAACCTTGCAGAAATCATAATTAATTGATTACTTCTTTAAGTATTTAATCTATCAGTAAAAATCATATAAGCAAAGGGACTTTATATAGTGTGCTGGGTATTGGGATCATATGTTTAACCGGTAGCCAACTGACGATCATCCAGTAGCTTCATTACCCAAGGGTTATTTCCTACCGACGATTATCAGGTAGATGACACTCTATAAAACAAACCATTATTATTATTATCATTAAACATGCTTAGGTCGCAATCTCTAGCGGGATTGGACAATAAATTGATAGAAAACGCTTTAAAATTTAAAAAATACTAAGTAGATATTTTTCTGATAACCTGTTAACAAATGCATTTTGATGAATAAGTACAGTTATGGTATCGAAAGAATAATACTGCTGAAACGTCATAACTAAACATCACAAAATGAAATGTAAGCATATATTACAACGTTTTCACAAGTTTTGATAATTATTGCCTCATTAACATATTTCTATAAGGTTTCCTTGATCAACGTCATGATCTTGTTGTACTTTTCTGCGAAAATGTGAGAGAGTAATCGAAGCATTTTCTTCTATGCTGTTGTCAGTGTCCTCAATATTTCGGGACATTTCTTATATTATTTCTTCCTTTTCTCTTAGATATAACTTGCTTATTTTTCATCCACTTGTATGCAGTCTTAATATTTATTCCACGTGCGTTTGCAACTTTCTTCCTGTCCTTTTCATTATTGAAAGCTTCTATTATTCTCTGTCTGTCTCACGCACTTCTTTTACTATATTTCACCTTGAAGGTTTTGGTTTCTGAAAGATGAACATGTTTGGAGTTGAGGTGGACACTTATTGCTGATGACAGTAGCATGTCTACACAAGGTGCGACGTGATGTGCGGCAACGTGCAACGTGGCGGTATCCCTGTGATGCTTCTTTGATCAAAGTGTCTGAGATACGACTCCTTTGTTTAATGGTTTGATAATGAGTAATGGTTCATACAACGAAAATCATGTTCTGTTTTTTTTTGTAAATTATACTCACCAAAAACTCTGTATCTTTGTACGCATTATTGGAATAAAATCACTTCACAAAGAAAAAATAAATTTCAATAAGATTCTTTCAAATAACATTATAAAGCCAATAAAATTCTTATGTAATGATTTAAAATTGAAAAAGAGCAAATCAAAATTCACTTGGAGCAATTCTATTTTCACTAGGATCAAATCAAATTTCACGTGGAGCAATTCTATTTTCACGAGGAGCAAATTGAAATTCACTTTAAGCAATTCTAATTTCGCGAGGATCAAATCAAAATTCATTTGGAGCAAATCAACTTGTAAATGGTATAGTTAATGTTTGCTATTTTCGAATTGCTTACTACATTTGATATCAAATCTGAGTTGTATACTGGACTTAAGTTTAACCCATTGCGGTGAAAGTGTGAAGGTGTGTTGTGTTCGCAGCGCTGGAGACGCTGGTGGCCAAGACGGCGGGCACGTACACCGTAGGGGACACCCTCACCTGGGCCGACTGCTGCCTCGTGCCTCAGGTGTTCAACGCGGGCAGGTGAGTAATTCAGCGCACCTAATTTTCGAAGTTTTGATCCATATTATTTGATTACCTATATAATTTAATTGCCTAATTTTAGTAGTTCGTGAGGAGGTTCGTAAGTTTGGCGAGACAGAACAAGGTGAATTTTAACTCTCTCTTCTGTAAATTCATTTTGTTGAATTTGGATATTTTTGGAAAAAAATTACGAGTCATGAAGAAGAATGTGATAACTAGAAATTCATTTACCATTTCTCACTAAAATTGATTTTACTGTACTTGACCATTTTTGAATGAAAGGGTTACGAACTCTGTGGCTTCAAATATAGTAGTTGTCAGAAATTCCCTCAATGAATGCAGTGCGGGTATATTTTGAACGTTCGGTAATTTAAAATGTTTCGATTGATTTAGGCAGGTTTATTCGAAGTGTATGTATATTTGATACGTTAACAGATAAAAAGTTGAGGCACAAAAATACAACGTAAAAGAAAGCTAAATGCGGCATTTAGGAACTAAATTCCCCATCATCTATTGTCATTATTCCAACTTTAAGAAAAGATAGTCATACCATTCATGTTTTTACGTGAGCATGAGCATTCGAATTAACATTTCGTGCAGATTTGAGGTGGACATGAGCGCTTACCCGACGCTGAGTCGCGTGAACGCAGCGCTGTCGCAACTGGATACGTTCAAGTCTGCCCACCCCACGCAGATGGTCGACTGTCCGCCTGAGCTGCAGTGACGGGACTTGCACTTCTTGTGTCTGTGAGTGTGTGTGTGTGTTGTATGCGTGAGGGTGTGTTGCGCGTGAGTCTGTGCACATCCGAGGGGAATATTACCTGTGTACGTGTGAAATATCATTCTGTACACCTGAAGCAATGTCGCATGTGTATACCTGAGGTGATGTTACCTGCGTACACCTGAGGTGATGTTACCTGCGTACACCTGAGGTGATGTTACCTGTGTACACCTGAGGTGATGTTACCTGCGTACACCTGAGGGGATGTTACCTGTGTACACCTGAGGTGATGTTACCTGTGTCCACCTGAGGTGATGTTACCTGCGTACACCTGAGGTGATGTTACCTGTGTACACCTGAGGTGATGTTACCTGTGTACACCTGAGGTGATGTTCCTGTGTACACCTGAGGTGATGTTACCTGCGTACACCTGAGGTGATGTTCCTATGTACACCTGAGGTGATGTTACCTGCGTACACCTGAGGTGATGTTACATGTGTACACCTGAGTTGATGTTCCTGTGTACACCTGAGGTGATGTTACCTGCGTACACCTGAGGTGATGTTACCTGCGTACACCTGAGGTGATGTTACCTGTGTACACCTGAGGTGATGTTACATGTGTACACCTGAGTTGATGTTCCTGTGTACACCTGAGGTGATGTTACCTGCGTACACCTGAGGTGATGTTACCTGCGTACACCTGAGGTGATGTTACCTGCGTACACCTGAGGTGATGTTCCTGTGTACACCTGAGGTGATGTTTCCTGCGTACACCTGAGGTGATGTTACCTGCGTACACCTGAGGTGATGTTAGCTGTGTACACCTGAGGTGATGTTACCTGTGTACACCTGAGTTGATGTTACCTGCGTACACCTGAGGTGATGTTACCTGCGTACACCTGAGGTGATGTTACCTGCGTACACCTGAGGCGATGTTACCTGTGTACACCTGAGGTGATGTTACCTGCGTACACCTGAGTTGATGTTCCTGTGTACACCTGAGGTGATGTTACCTGCGTACACCTGAGTTGATGTTACCTGCGTACACCTGAGTTGATGTTCCTGTGTACACCTGAGGTAATGTTACCTGCGTACACCTGAGTTGATGTTACCTGCGTACACCTGAGTTGATGTTCCTGTGTACACCTGAGGTGATGTTACCTGCGTACACCTGAGTTGATGTTCCTGTGTACACCTGAGGTGATGTTACCTGCGTACACCTGAGGTGATGTTACCTGGGTACACCTAAGTTGATGTTCCTGTGTACACCTGAGTTGATGTTACCTGCGTACACCTGAATTGATGTTCCTGTGTACACCTGAGGTGATGTTACCTGCGTACACCTGAGTTGATGTTCCTGTGTACACCTGAGGTGATGTTACCTGCGTACACCTGAGTTGATGTTCCTGTGTACACCTGAGGTGATGTTACCTGCGTACACCTGAGGTGATGTTACCTGCGTACACCTGAGTTGATGTTACCTGCGTACACCTGAATTGATGTTCCTGTGTACACCTGAGGTGATGTTACCTGCGTACACCTGAGTTGATGTTACCTGCGTACACCTGAGTTGATGTTCCTGTGTACACCTGAGGTGATGTTACCTGCGTACACCTGAGTTGATGTTCCTGTGTACACCTGAGGTGATGTTACCTGCGTACACCTGAGGTGATGTTACCTGGGTACACCTAAGTTGATGTTCCTGTGTACACCTGAGTTGATGTTACCTGCGTACACCTGAATTGATGTTCCTGTGTACACCTGAGGTGATGTTACCTGCGTACACCTGAGGTGATGTTCCTGTGTACACCTGAGGTGATGTTACCTGTGTACACCTGAGGTGTTGTTCCTGTGTACACCTGAGTTGATGTTCCTGTGTACACCTGAGGTGATGTTACCTGCGTACACCTGAGTTGATGTTCCTGTGTACACCTGAGGTGATGTTACCTGCGTACACCTGAGGTGATGTTACCTGCGTACACCTGAGTTGATGTTACCTGCGTACACCTGAGTTGATGTTCCTGTGTACACCTGAGGTGATGTTACCTGTGTACACCTGAGGTGATGTTCCTGTGTACACCTGAGGTGATGTTACCTGTGTACACCTGAGGTGTTGTTCCTGTGTACACCTGAGTTGATGTTCCTGTGTACACCTGAGGTGATGTTACCTGCGTACACCTGAGGTGATGTTACCTGCGTACACCTGAGGTGATGTTACCTGCGTACACCTGAGGTGATGTTACCTGCGTACACCTGAGTTGATGTTCCTGTGTACACCTGAGGTGATGTTACCTGCGTACACCTGAGGTGATGTTACCTGCGTACACCTGAGGTGATGTTACCTGCGTACACCTGAGGTGATGTTACCTGCGTACACCTGAGGTGATGTTACCTGCGTACACCTGAGGTGATGTTACCTGCGTACACCTGAGGTGATGTTACCTGCGTACACCTGAGGTGATGTTACCTGCGTACACCTGAGTTGATGTTCCTGTGTACACCTAAGTTGATGTTCCTGTGTACACCTGAGTTGATGTTACCTGCGTACACCTGAATTGATGTTCCTGTGTACACCTGAGGTGATGTTACCTGCGTACACCTGAGGTGATGTTACCTGCGTACACCTGAGTTGATGTTACCTGCGTACACCTGAGTTGATGTTCCTGTGTACACCTGAGGTGATGTTACCTGCGTACACCTGAGGTGATGTTCCTGTGTACACCTGAGGTGATGTTACCTGCGTACACCTGAGTTGATGTTCCTGTGTACACCTGAGGTGATGTTACCTGCGTACACCTGAGGTGATGTTCCTGTGTACACCTGAGGTGATGTTACCTGCGTACACCTGAGTTGATGTTCCTGTGTACACCTGTATTCACGTAGGTACCTGAAATGCTGCTCATATTTTCCGGTAGACCTGCACTTTAAAGTTCGTACCTGCACAGGCAAGAATGACAGGTCACTCCAGTGCCTGACAGGTCTACCCGCTCAAGTGCCTTAACTGCCATGCTTATGCCATAAAGAATAGCTCAACTCACAATAACATGTAGTTGTCCTAAATGAACACAAGCTCTGCAAAGTTAATTTTCTTAGCGAAGATACAAAACTTTTCCGGTACTGTCAGTTTTAATTGATTACCTCTTACTTAAAGAAAAGCCCGGGCTTTGTTGCTCTATTTGTTAAATTTTCGTTAATAGAAAAAATGGGAGTCGTCATGCTCGTTTTTGTGACGTGTTGCGGGCGATACGGGCTTGTGAGGTAACCGTCGAGGACGTTTCATCAATAAAACGAATCAACTCATCACAGTAACATGAACTTAATTATGTAACTAAGTAAATGAACTTTTCACGTTAAGCGAAACAACTCATCACACTAAAATGAACTTAATTATGCTACTAATTAAGTGAACTTGTCGCATTAAACGAGACAACTCATCCCGGTGTGTGTGTGTGTGTGTGTGTGTGTGTGTGTGTGAGAGTGGACTTCCTGGGTCAAGCCTCCACCTGCTGTGTGGATGTCCTGTGCGCCACGGAAATAAATTAACCAAATTTTTAAAGTTTATGAACAATGGTCGTAAATATGACATTTGTTTCCAGAAAAATAATTTTTAGGAAAGCCTTTGCAATATTTTTTAGATATATATGTATACCCGCCATAAGATTCATAGCTGATGCTTGCGTAATAGGGTTTATGTTCTTCATGACATTCACGGATTCCCATTCCTATGGAGTCACCACGTCAACCTTCAAACCTGTGTTTGAGTTCCGTGTAGGAGGACAAACTTTTTCTCACGGGACTATGAAATAAAAATTTTTCACGATAAGTTTCTTGCACGCTAATCATTAAAATTGTATTATTGAACTGAAATTCATGAACACTTTCATGTGTAGTAGCTTAAAATTTCAAATTTTCACGGTTCGTTCCGAAGCATGTAGCGCTTGAAGATCGTCGTCGATTTTCAGCTCAGCTCATACTGTTAATTTTGTTTGATTTGTAACCATCATGTGTAGCCATTAAATTGCCGAGTGCACAATGTTAACTACTTGTTATTAATATTTGTTATTTCGAACCATCCTGTCATATTTTACACATTACACCAACCTAGGAGCGGATACTCAATTGTCTGCTTTAACTATTCCTTGCCGTCGCCGCTCACTCAAATGATTATTTTCAGCATTTGTTCATTTTGTTTATTAAATAGGAACATAAAATTATTGTGTAACTGTTCAAAAGCTAAAAAAATTACGGTAATTCGCGTTATAATTGATTCAATCGACCCAAATGCCCACAAATGAAGAATAACTGATGTATGTGTAATAATGTGATTAAAATTTAATAGTTTTAGCAGCATCTCATTTTCCTTGAGTGTTTTTTACGTTAAATTTAACAAATTATGTACAAGTGATGTTTTCAGTAGAAGCAAATTAGGAGCCTAAAAAAGAGCGCTCACTTCAATTTTCGATATTGGCTAGATTTTAAACTTTCTTCAATTGAAATCTAAAAATTTATTAAGTGTTTTGCAATGTCTTAATATTCATCAGTGGGGGACAAGATCTAGAGACAATTAAATATGACGAGTATTATTTCAATTCTTCAATTCTTTGTAATGCCAGACGTCAAAAAATTTAAATTTACGCTAATAGAAAAAATGGGGGTCATCATAATCGTTTTTGTGACATGTTGCGAGGTGATGACCCTCCACCCTCTTTGGGTCATAAGCAAGACCTGTTTAGTTAGACAATTTATTATGAAGTTTCTGTAATAGACAACGTAGAATATTATACGTAAACCATACTCAACCACGTAATAAACCCATTCCAGCGGGATGGTTTAGAAACGGAAGACCTTCATTGAACTGCCACCTCAACTGTTGTCTCAATTATAGCTAGCAAAACAAGTTCCTTCGTTTTACTTCATTTCCCCCTGCTGTGATCACGTCCATTAATTTAGGGTGTTTGCTAGTCAAGCCAGGATGGATGATGGCTGTCGAAAAATAAGCTTGGACCCACCATTTTAGAAAATAATCGATTATTGAAACAGTACATTAAAAAGCAGAAACACTAAAATCAGCCCAATTCCTCCAAAAGGTAACGTTAAGTTTACGAGGTAAAGTTATTTTTGAGATGGCGCACTGTGCACAACGTTCGGACTTGCCCTCATGAAGGCTTACAAGCCTAGGTTAGTAAGGCCATTGCACAGGCACTTCGTAACCAAGCTAGAGTTGGTTACTACAGCAATGTTAACTCTTCAATATAACGAACTGTTTTCCAACATATTGTGTAGGAAGTCAGTCTCGTGCTTTTATATCGGTCGTAATGACCTACCCTGATTGAATTTAAAGTACTGTTTTTCTGGTATATTGTGCAAGATGTCAGTCTCATGGTTCCATATCGGTAGGAATGACTTGCCCTGATTGAATATTAAGTACTGTTTTCTAACATGTGTGGCTCCGTACGGGCCAGACCTATATAGACACCTGGCGGATCAGAATATGTTGAAACGAACTACTTTGTTTGGCCCTGATGGGAGATTTTAAGCCCTATGTATTTGTTTACTGCTTTTTCACAATTCATTTCACTTTATATACTCAGTTCAATTGCATTCATCGATGGGAAACAAAATATCGAGGCACAGAGGTCATATGAGTATTTTGAACAATTTGACTTTTCAAAACATTTTTGTGTTTCTCTTTAACCAAATACCAAGTACTTACATGATATTCGCACATTTTTCAAGCTGAAGATACTAACCGTTGTTTGGAATATTTCCTAATGGAATTATTTAAAAATCCAACTTTTAAGTTTGGATCACATGAAGGCTGCAACACGAGAAAATCATTTGCTCATACTATTTTGGCCTAGTGTTTTCATTGGTATAATTTACACTCAGTAAATTGTACGTTATTGTATCGTAATAACTTTTTTTTGGATAAAGTTATCTTCCACCTTGCATTTAGCGATGACCTCAACACTCAGCTTGATTGGATGAATGCTTTTGTTTGCCAGCACTCCAATACAGCAAGGCCAGGCACCTTCATTGCGAGCGATGAAGTTGCCTAGCTTTCACTGGTTACGTTTTTCTACTTTGTTTGTTGATGATATCGACCGGGTCACGGCGCCTCGCACCTGCGGAGGTCGCTCTTCTCTCAAAAGTCCCGGACGCGAAGGGGCGAGTGGTTTTCTCCTCAGACCTGAGCAATCGGAACTAGTCCGGAAATTCTGGTTTAAGCCTCGAAAATCAAATAAGCATTAGTGGGAGTGAAAATTTCGTATGTGCTCAGATCTAAACTTAGGCCGATCTTTTAAACATTTATTTTCAGCTCCGCCCAAATCATTGAAAAAACATAGTTTTGCGTGGATTTTTCGCTTCAAACTGCCGTTGCAACTGTAGACGTTCCATCTCGATTCCGCAGTCCTTAATCCGGTGAGTGTGATCTACTCAAGCTTTGCAGGCAGGAACGTGTGCTACATCACAATCACAAAGCATTCATTTTATTTAATTTCAAATAGATAGTAGAAATTATTCATTATTTTCACGCTTTTTAAAGAATTATTTTTCTTTCATTACACGAGGTGGGTTATATTCAAATTTTGCCATCAAGATTCATTCATCAGGTCGTGCCATCAAGATTTCTAGTCAGCGTCATAAGAATTGATTAGCGAAAGCTACAACCACATTCTCTCTAGTGTAAAGCTTACTGCTTCTTCCAGTTTCTGATGTTCCAAAAATAGATGATAGTCAATATATTGCTGCATATTGAATTGCTCGATTTTGTTGTTGTTCGATTTTTCCTAAATTTACGTTCGAGGCCGGTGACGAGACTGTTGCTGAAACCGCGCTAACTGACTCTTATTTACTCGTGTGTATTATTTACGTTCTTTGTGTCTATAGGATTGAAGATTGTTGGATTTATTATAATTTTCTGAAAATATATTTGGATTTTTTCCGTAATTTTATTATACTTATTTTTGCCTTCAAAAGTGTTATTCTAAGCTTAGCAATTTTCTGTATTCAGTGTTCATAAATCTAAGAATATTTATTCTCCAGCACACATGGCCAATATTATAACTTATCAATGTCATTTTAATGAGTTTTCTGCATGGATTTCAGTTATGGCCTCCAACGGTGTTCACGTCACCATCACCGGAGAGGACGAAGTTGGACGCTCGCTCGACCTGGCCAAAAGTGACCCGAGTTTTGTAAAGCAGCGAAAACACCTGCAGACTCCCCAGCGCCCGCCTTTGAATAAAGACGCAATAGCTTTGAAATCCAAAAACAAAATCGATAAAAAAGGTCAGAAATCCAAAGAAAATACTGAGGAAAAGTCTATTGGGGATGGAAAACCCTTGGAAAAATCTGAGACTGCAGCGGAGGCCAAGAAAAACGATCTGCCCACAAAGGAACATGTTCTACAGAAGTTGTCTCCTTCCAGTGAAAGTTCTGATAAGACATTAAATGTCAATCCAGTGGTGCTTAAAGCTAATTCTGAAGTCACAATAACGAACATTAAGAAGACGGCCCCGAATAACTCTGAGAAGAAGATGTTGGAGCAAACGCAAAAGAAAGCCAGCGTCTGGCCGAGTAATACAGGAGCTGTGTCGAACGAACGCAGCACAATCATTCCTCAACAGACTAAACCTAAGACAGTTGGTTCTATAACTGACAACAGTGAACAATTTGAGAATGTCATAGAGGAACCAGCGCCAAAGAAAACGAAAAAGCGAGAGGGTAGCAGTAAATCTGGGAGTGCGAGTTCGATCACCGACTTCTCAACACCCGTACCGGGGACGCCCGACGTGACAAATCGGTCTTCTCTGTCGGAGTTTGACGTTCAAAGCAAGGCATTCCCAGCAACGCCTGCAGCGCTGGGGGCGACAACCACTGAGCTGGATCACTCTGTTCTCCAGACCTGGGATTTGAGTGATGATGAACGCACAGTTGTCTACTCGCCGTCACTGGATGGATTGTCCGCCTTTGAGTTCGATGACGACGATGACACAGATGACGGTGAAAGTAAGTTTAGTATTTTGATTTCTACAGGCGTTGACGATGAAAGTAAGTTTTGCATTCTGATACTTGCAGCACAGGCATCACCGTTCGCTCCTCCGAATGAATTAGTGGCGATTCTGAGTAAATTCTTCTCTTTATTTTGCAAACGGGATTTGACAGTCTGATGTTTAACGAAAATATATACATGATATCCAAAAATTCGTTAAGCTTTCTAAACCTCATAAAAATATATAAGAAAGCCTCACTGGAATTCATCAGTTGAATTTATTTAACATACTGTCGCAAAAAATAGATAGGTGAACGCATTCCTACAGAAAAAGTAAGTGTGGTTTTCCTCCAAAACCAAATAACCTACAATTTCTTATACTTACATCTGTAAATGAAATAAGAGTTCGTTAATTCTTCATTTTGATTTAGCAATTCTTGACTGAAATCATGACATCTCGCGTATCATTTGGGCGCCGGGTAGATCAGAGGTTTACTCACTACCTATCCTCATTTTTCACCATATTTTCTGAACGATCGCGTTTGCGTTCCCTTTACTGTAAATCACACTCATCTCTTGTGTGGTTCAATACATCTTATAATCTATTTTAGTTCAAAATTCAACAATTAAGTCAAAGTAAAACGTTGCAAGTATTTTTCAAATTTTCACTGAGAACCCCGATAACAATTTCAACACTCTTTTAGCCGCCCCTCCAGACGACGCCACGACGACCTCCGTCGAGCACGGGCTCGTGACCGCCATGCAGGGGCCCCTGTGCGTGCTGCAGCCCAGCACCGAGAGGTTCCTGGCCCTCATGAGACGAGGCAAGGCGCTGCGGGACTGCGACAGTGACGACGAAGTCGGAGGTGGCTCCATGACGTCCCAGCCCTTCGCAGCGTACAGCGTCCACCGCACCGCACGCCGGGGGAGCACTGGCACGCTTGCGCTCGGTGCCGCTCGTGGCGACAACAGCAGGTGAGGGTGATGTTGGGAGGTAATGAATGCTTCAAATACGTGTTATGCTAGGTGTGGGTGATGTTGGGAGGTAATTAATGCTTCAAATACGTGTTATGCTAGGTGTGGGTGATGTTGGGAGGTAATTAATGCTTCAAATACGTGTTATGCTAGGTGAGGGTGATGTTGGGAGGTAATGAATGCTTCAAATACGTGTTATGCTAGGTGTGGGTGATGTTGGGAGGTAATTAATGCTTCAAATACGTGTTATGCTAGGTGAGGGTGATGTTGGGAGGTAATGAATGCTTCAAATACGTGTTATGCTAGGTGAGGGTGATGTTGGGAGGTAATGAATGCTTCAAATACGTGTTATGCTAGGTGAGGGTGATGTTGGGAGGTAATGAATACTTCAAATACGTGTTATGCTTGGTGAGGGTGATGTTGGGAGGTAATGAATGCTTCAAATACGTGTTATGCTAGGTGAGGATGATGTTGGGAGGTAATGAATGCTTCAAATACGTGTTATGCTTGGTGAGGGTGATGTTGGGAGGTAATGAATGCTTCAAATACGTGTTATGCTAGGGGAGGGTGATGTTGGGAGGTAATTAATGCTTAAAATACGTGTTATGCAAGGTGAGGGTGATGTTGGGAGGTAATGAATACTTCAAATACGTGTTATGCAAGGTGAGGGTGATGTTGGGAGGTAATGAATGCTTCAAATACGTGTTATGCTTGGTGAGGGTGATGTTGGGATGTTATGGCGTGCTGCACTTCCAGTGTGTTGTTTTCAACTCGATAGGGTGATTGCAAAGGTGAGAGTAGTGTTGGGAGGTGATGAATGCATTAAATACATACGTGTTATGCATTCAGTGTGTTCTTCTCAACTCGACAGCGTGATTCCACAGGTGAGATTACTGTCCGGAGTTTATCTTTGTGCTAAATACGTCGTGCGCGTTTAGTGTTTTCTTACTGAATGGTGCGAGCGATTTCTTTAAAAAATGAATGCTTCTTGAGACAGTATTATAGGGAAGAGAAGCGATTGCAAGTCATAAATTTTCATTGCTTCTGACAAAACACATGTTTATTAATGTGACAATACACATTTATAAACATTTTTATTCATCGTTTCATTATTACAATATCGTCAGATTAAAATGTATTTCTTGCTTCTTAACCTAAGTAAAGGAGTTGGCCAGGTAGAGAGCAGCTCAATGAGCAGAAGAGTTCCCTCTGTAACACACATAATCTATCTTATACCCGTTTTCTCATCTAGCTATTATCTTCGAAGGAGCTGCGTGCAGATAGCGAGTATTTGTCATTTCACTCATGAGAAAAAGTTTAACTTTCATTCTTCAATCGAGATTATATTTGGGACAGGATCGAGCTTCGTTAGAGTATAAAGATTGCTGCGCAGTCGTTAAAACAAAACAATTTGATTAAATTTCGAAACGCTCTATTTAATTTAACGTCCTGCCATCGTGTGTGTTTTTGGTGTGCTATAAAAAACTGTTCGTGTGTCGAGCGTGAGGCAGCATTTAGTTTTTACCTTGAACTTAGGATCACGTCACACGAGGCGTTAATAAGAAAGGAGAAAGTTATAAAAGTACCATGTTGCACCGAGGCTCGTATGCTTAATTGTACATCATTGTCAGAATAATCATGATAATAATTGTTCAAGTTTTTACACGATGAATTTGTGTTTTGTTTTAAATGAATTGAAAATAAAACTACTTTTACGACTTGTTTTGAAGAGTGTCGGTAACCATAAAGTAAGGTTAGCGTGCAGCGACAAATCGATTTAATTTACGATGGTAAAATGCTAAGAGCTTCTCAGCGCCCGCGTCGAGCAAACTAGGATACATAGACCAACTCTTCCGATCTAATTTCCATTCAACCGAAAGCTAATTTTGCTGATGCATCTTTCTAGTCGCTGTAAGTCTCATTGTCTTTTAATTTTATAAAATAACAAGTACATTTTAAATAGCACTCATATAGAATTTCTGAAGTATAAAATTACTAACGCAAGTCGGTGTTCAAGTTATTGTCGCACTTCTATCTAGTCAGCGTGGGCCTCATCGTTCTGTATTTTTTAAACTACAAGTGTATTTTAAATAATACTGTTGCAAAATTCTTGAAATGTAGACTTGAATACAAGTGTCGGTGTTTAATTTCATGGCCATATTATTATCCGAGTGCTGTATTACATTGATAAAATTGACGTTCAAATTTTAAGTTAATACAACACGAAATTCATGGAATATAGAATTGCAGTTGCATTGCGAAGTGGCGGGTAATTTCGCGACAAATGCGGTGGCTGAAATCGACAGTGCAGCTGCAGCTGCTCGAAAACTTGAATCGAGAATCGATCGCAAATGCGAATGGCGGTAATATCTCGTATTGCTGCAGCGTTATTGATTATCTTCTGGAGCAGCAAACAGGTGCCTTCCGGTCAGTGACCTGCCTTGACAGGCGACCTGTAATACGGGAGGTATACCTGGACCTGTAATATAAGAGATATACCTGGACCTGTATCATAAATCCTGTATCATAAAAGCATAATAGAGGAGGTATGCTTAAATATGCATTACTGAAGGTGTACCTTTAACAGAGTGGGAGGTATATGCATATTAGTCACACAGGAGGTATTCTGTAACTGAACCTGTGCTGCAGAAGATATATCTGAATCTGTTATACAGGAGGTGTGCCTTAACCTGTATTACCTTTATCTAGACGGGCGGTATCCAAGATAATAAAAGCAATTAGGTAGAAGCAGTCAAAGACACACCCATTTGTGATATTTTGAAATTAAGTTTAGTTGTTTGTAACTCAATTTCACCAGAACAGTTCATCAGTAACGTCAAGTAAGTGAAGCCCAAGCGTTCAATGTAGCTTCTCCATGTGCATGTATTTCGCTACGAAGTTATTCGTCCACCAGGGCTATGACCCTTGTCATTTCTTAGGATTGAGTGAATTAAGTTGAGTGAAGCTGCGTAATTCCAGAATACTCATATTTACAAGCAAATATTTCATTCGAAGCAAGCTGTTGTATTTCATTTCGGACGTTGATTCTTCAAATTGAGTTTAAGTAATACCAACACGCATTAACGAATCGGTACCCATCCATTCACCTCGATGATGTAGAGAATTTTGCGCTGTTCTGATTTTCCCATTCGAAGAAACAACGTGATTTCACTGGGCTTGAGGTTTCTCGCTGAAGACGAGCGTTTTTTCCTCTAGTGCTATCGGCGACCATTTTGCGCGATGCCTGGCACACGCTGGGCTTGCTGAACGATCGGACGCGTTATCAAACAATCATTCGGCAGTGCAATCAATTGACCAAACGCCTTACTGGATAAATAATGAAATAATCATTGGGGAATCGCAGAAACGACTCTCACCAAGGCGTTTCTTTGCCCTCATTCCAGCGAAGGTCATGCGATGTGGCCCGGTTCATCTCTACCTTCTTTTGTATCTAAACCACCATCTTGCGTAACCTCTGTACGAGTAGAAGCTTACTCGGATGTGTTCCAAGGCTGTTCCTAACAGTAGATGCGATAGGGTGATACGTTAATTTAATCCTTGTCTTCTAGGTTATGTTCTATTGATGTCTGTTCTCGTTGTCTCGAAATATCAGGCAACGACAAAACTGTGATCGAAATATCCCTAAAAAATATAAAGGACATAGAAAATACCGCATGATGCCGATGAAGTTAGCGTTGTGTAGCATTGCTGGTCGAAATAACTGCTGCCATGTTGTGCACTCTCTACTCTTCTCGAGAACGTTAAGAATCGATAACTTTACGCTGGTAAACTGCCCCTTTTTTACCCACGTAAAAGCAAACATTATTAAATTTTGCATGATTGGCTCTAATTACTTGATCAATAAATGTTGCTAAGGATTCGTATCTTGGAATCAGGTGATACGAAGCAGCAGCAGCGCACGCCCACCCAACCACATCATCTACAAAGTAACCCAAAAAGAAATGAAGTAACGACTTGCGTTGGACACACAAGTTACGTAAATTTCCTCAATATATTCACTTTCTTTTCATCTCTACAATTCATCCTAAAAGAATTTAACGTGTTTAAACTTACGGGACGGCTTATAAAAAGTCTGCAGCCAAATTTAGCAGACTGAACCCTCCCAAAGATATCTAACGTAAATTAAGAGAAGCTGTTTTTTTAGGGTACCGTACGAAGACTTATATCTCTGCCAGGTCAAAATATTCATAGCCTTAGATCTCAGCTGTTATTCATCTTCTTTATTTCCCTGTGGTGATAGAAAATGCTATAAAGAAATATCGTTTCTTTTGCTTAATTATGAACAAGTACGCTTGCATTATTCTTCTTAGAGTCGTTTTCCTATTTAGTAATTTGATAGTCAATTATCAGATTCCTTTTCATGATGTTACTTGATTTTAAAGGAATATT
The DNA here is from genome assembly GCA_030386875.1 of Morinoia aosen. Lineage (NCBI taxonomy): Eukaryota > Metazoa > Arthropoda > Malacostraca > Amphipoda > Talitridae > Morinoia > Morinoia aosen. The sequence continues at coordinate 25,464,086 of CM059564.1, read as the reverse complement.
TCACTTGCCTCCAATTTCCTCAAAAATGAGTGCGTCGACCCATAGACGGAACTCGGTGTAATCCCTGGTAAAATTTATGCGTAACTTCTGGTATTATTTCACTTTTCACGCCAAGGTATCAACACTTCTCGGAAAATAATGGTAAATATATAGCGATTGTTATGTAGATCATACAATCATTATATTTTCCAAAGGAATGCAAGAATTTAAAAGCAAACCGCAAGTCAGCAGTCTAAGATGAGATATATGTACGATTAAATGTGTAAAAAAACATCTTCTGACGCTGTACATAAAGTCGAATGCGTCAGTAAAAGGTAACTTAGCGCGATGCGTATCTAGGTCATAGGCTTTTGGAGGTGTGGTGTTACGCTCTCCAGATTTTTTTATATTATCGTCCACAGAAATTACTGGGCACAACCCTGGTATCCTATTCATTATCTCATCTTGCTTTTCCTCAGAGCAACACCGTGAGCTAATTATAGAGCCACAATGTACCTGTCCAGTTCACGTAGATCATCCCTCACCTCAACGCCCGCATTCCGTGCCCTCAGCCGGTGTTGCCACATCTAAATACATTCTTGGAATATACAGAAATTTATGCCTACGTCATGTACATCAGAACGGCTTCTTGCCTGGAATTTATTTTGTTTATTGCGTTTATCGGTAACTAATTGTTAAGACAAAGAAATCGAATTTGATCTCGTTATATTTTAAGAGCATTCTGATTTTGTTCAAGAATTTTCAATACATTCTCAAGAAATTCGCTTCACCTGCGCCAGGTGGGGACTGCAGAGGCGGCTCCCGCTGACCTCTCCAAGACTCAGTTACCCTCGTGCGGTTGTTGGAAAAGGGTCGGTGCGCCGTTGTCTCTCTCGCTGCGGTGTCGCTTTGTGGAATATGTTTATCACTAGCTAGAGACACCTTTTTAGTCCATACCAAACAAACACAGGAAAATTCATCAACGCAACAGTTTTTTCCGTTTTTTGTCATAAAATTCGTTACTCGTGCTGTACAGACGACGTATTTCTGTTGTAGGCGCATTGCCTGGCGACGACCATTGGGAGTGCGGCAAGTCTATTCATTTTGCAGTGCAGTTACAGGTGCCTCACTGCGGAGGGTGTCTTGTGTGCAGCACACTCTTGCTTTCGATTCCAAGCGATTTAACGCCTTCTAAATTACGAGGCATTTGAAATCAAAAGGAACGAACATTTATTTTCTGTTGGCAGACATATTTTTCAACGGTCATCACAAGGGTGTGAATGTATGTTTAAAAATACGCCTAAGTTAAAGTGTAAGGTGTATAAATGATCTTAGTTCCTTGGTGGGAATGTTTTTCGTTTATCTGACTCCGTTAAATAGACTCTAGTGAGTAGTCGTGTGTTGCATCTGCTTCAAACTATACCCATTGACTTTATTTAAATGTAGTTGCGTGTGGAGTTACTTATCTGATGAAAGGAACACCCGAGGATAATAATCAGTTGCAATTAAAACTTTCTTAATTTTTATCTAAAAGTTTTGGTACACTTCCAGCTAACCTTGCGTCGAATGTTGTGCACCTCTGCCTTGTACACTCAACTCAATCTCTAAATTCGAATATTATCCAAAGAAATTTCAAAACACTTCCGCATCAATTGAGCCAATGATTTCCTCTAGCATAAGCTTTTATTTCTAGTAAAATCGTTCTGTTCGAAGTAAAGCAGCTTCCTTATAGAAACGTTTGTTACTTGCTAAGAAAGTTTGTGACTTGCTAAAAAAGTTTGTTACCTGCTAAGAGTTTGTTACCTGGAAAAAGTTATTAATTTCACATTCTTCCCCAGCCTATTTCTTGGGAGCCTGTAGCCCAACAGTGTGATCCGACCAACAGCCCTAAACATATTCCAGTCTCATGCTCGCGATAGCACGCATCGATGCGGTTACTCATTTTTAGAGACTTTAAATTGGAGTTCAATTTTGAACTGTAGTTCAATGTTCAACTCCAATTGAAAGCCAATTGTAATGAGCAATTTTGAACATTTAGAACATTAATTGGATCGTGCCATCATTTATCTTTGATTATGTGTTTATCAAAATTGGGCTTGTGACTACTGGTCGGTCAGCAGTATTATGAAAAACCCCTCAGCGACCACATTCACAGGAAAGGTATTAATTGACCAAAATATGACTCGACAAAGTGCCGACTGAGTGTGAGATTTGACAGTTTCCGTTCATGACCAGCTCTTTTGATATTAAGGATTATAATATTCATTTAAAGCAACAAACATCAAAATTACCAACTTCATCTCAATTCTTGTAGTTAGGAGGATAAAAATGTGCGCGATTAAATCATCCATGTTACATGCATAAAACTGTCATAACTATGTATTAAGATAGCAGGAGCTGGAACAGGTGTGGAGCATTCCCCAATGTTTTGTTGATGTCGTGTGTTGCCTCTACCACACTTGAGACCAACCAGTTTAACTTTTCTGCCGAGATATCGATCATTATAGCAGTACAGGTTCAGCTTTTGCATCAGACGGCCAAAATTATGGATGCAGCAGCGAGAAAGTTAGACTGGGTGTAGATGAGCTTCGAAACTAGTGTACTGACTCGCTAAATTTCAGTCGCTTCTTGTCTGCTGCTATACCGAAGCAACGCAGTCAATCACAAGGTGGTTATAGGACTTCATCTTATCCATACCTCAACTTATACGAATAAAATTTAGGCTTAGTTATTATCATTTATTCGTATCTTAGGTGAAGCCTCGTATCAGTTGAGTAACGAACTTATTTTTGTCCGTATCAGTAGATGCGTAAGGTGCTGTACAACTCGAGAATCCGTAATGTTTACATCCTGTAACACTGAGCCTGGCAGACGTCAGCATGCTCAGTCGCCATTGTGCACTTCAACAGTCCGGGACAGTTACAGTCGTTGTGTAATTCTATACTATTGCAGCAGCACGACTGCACTTGTGATGTACTAATACTGCCGGAAAGAAGTATACTGTAGAGGAGCACAGCTTCTAAGTTGTAATGAGCTGCAGGAAGGCAGAAATGTGACGGATATCTTCGTAAATCTTCAAGTCTGCAAGCAAGTTTTGAACGCTTATAAAAATTATTAGACGGGTCTTTTACTTCAGTCTAGCTACTGTTTAGTTCAACCCTCTGTAATGGATACGAAATTTATTGATAATCTCAAGCTCTACTATTCCATTGCACTTCACATTTACTAAGTTTGTTGTTCAGACTTAGTGCTTGTGCTAAAAACCAATTAGCTAGAGTGGGTTTCTTTAAAACCTTCAAATCACGGACAATCGATCGCAGTTACAGACTTAGACTTTGAGTGCTAGCTGAAAGTGTAATAATTCCTCATCTTTCTTCTGCCTCCCGTAAGTTTAAGTACGACGCCAGAGTGTGTGCCTTACTGCAACGATTCCACTAAGATTAGACATCGATCGAGTGTTAGTTAGAAATTGAAATCGCTTCTCGCTTAGCTTTAAGTGGTGACCAATCTAGGCTGCTGAGCATACAAAGCAACGACACAAGAACATGGTGGAGCGAAGGTCCCGTCGCAATGATGCCACCGGTGGATCTCTCGAGTCCGTCCGCTCTCCCTCTGCTGACGAGGGGCTCGGCCCTCCGTCTTCTGGGGATGGGTAAGCTGCCAACACTCATTTGTTTTTCATGACTCATTACTTTCATGCAAGCTTTACCTCGTAAGTTATTGCGATTTCATGACTCACTTGTTCATGTAAGCCTGGCCCTTGTTCATTATTGCAATTTCATGACTCACTTGTTCATGTAGGCCTTGTCTTGTTCATTATTGCAGTTTCATGCCTCACTTTTTCATGCAAGCCTTGCCTCGTTTACGCTGTTTTTCCGGTAGCTGGTACGGGGAGAGAGAGAGAGAGAGAGGGATCACTTGTTGCTTTTCCCTCACCAACTCCCTCGCCTTAGGTAGAAAAACTGAAAAACCATTCCCATAACCAGATTGTAACGGTGGAACGATCAATAAAATTTTTTCCTTTGTTCCTCCTATGTCGGTATTTGCGTGTTCAATGCCTGAAGCCACGTTTGAGTGTCTGAAATTGTGATTCCAATTTTTGAACTCGCAACTTTGGTATTTGAACTCACCTTATCAGGATCTGAATTCAAGTTCAGAATCACAACGTTCGTGATCAGTATGAAAACTCGTCGCTTTCTGCCGTTACATTCGATAGTATTGAGATAAAAATATTGTCTGTTGTTGTATTCTTGTCATGTACCATCTTAAGGTTGAGTGCTCATTACGGAATTCTGCAGTAATTTACTAATGCTTGCCTTCTGCGACAATATACTTTCTTGGAAATGTAAAGCAATAACTTACTCTCAGACCATGCACTGACCTCTACACTCACATTTGTAGTAGAAAAATTATTTACAAAGACTTAGCTGTGTTCAAATTTGTGTAAGAAACTGTTTACGTATTCTCATCGGTTAGTGAAAGAGACTGCTTACATACCCCTAAGTGTTTGTGTAAGGGACTCCGTTACGTACCCTCAGCTGTGACAGTTTAAAAATCAATGATAGCTTTCGTATCGTCTTTACTAAAAATGAACTGTTTTTTTCTTTCTTTCGTTATTTATGGAAGATATTCTCACATATGATGTGTATTTAAGAGATCTGTTTATGTGAGAGACTTCTCACATATCTCCAGCCGCATTCGTTAGTTTCAAATACACGTACCCTCAGCTTATACATCGACTCATCGGTGGTACACATTCAAATCTAGCATCGGAACCGTCCAAATGGCCAGGGCGCGATGTTTTTACGTTCTCCTTTGAGCGATGTTTTCATGCTCACAGTTGCTGTAACGTGACAAACGAGGCTGGCAATTGAGGCGAGGGTGTCTGAGGCAGTGTCCTTGAGGCCGTAGTTGTGCTCCAGTCAGAGCCGGAACGGCAGGAAAGATCCAGAGAAAGACTCGGTTCTAGAATCCCTCTCCAATTATGTATCGATCTGTCATAATTTCCGGGCTTTATTCGCTCTTGTGACGCAGGCACGAACCTGCGATTGTAAGCTACTGCCAGAATGGCTCGCTGCACGAGGGTTAGTTGACTGTGTGAGGGTTTGCAAACCGTCCATGGGATAGTTGGCTGCATAGGATTAGCAAACCGAGGGATAGTTGACTGCATAGGGTTAGCAAACCGAGGGATAGTTGACTGCATAGGGTTAGCAAACCGAGGGATAGTTGACTGCATAGGGTTAGCAAACCGAGGGATAGTTGACTGCATAGGGTTAGCAAACCGAGGGATTGTTGACTGCATAGGGTTAGCAAACCGAGGGATAGTTGACTGCATAGGGTTAGCAAACCGAGAGATAGTTGACTGCATAGGGTTAGCAAACCGAGGGATAGTTGACTGCATAGGGTTAGCAAACCGAGGGATAGTTGACTGCATAGGGTTAGCAAACCGAGGGATAGTTGACTGCATAGGGTTAGCAAACCGAGGGATTGTTGACTGCATAGGGTTAGCAAACCGAGGGATTGTTGACTGCATAGGGTTAGCAAGCCGAGGGATAGTTGACTGCATAGGGTTAGCAAACCGAGGGATAGTTGACTACATAGGGTTAGCAAGCCGAGAGATAGTTGACTGTATAGGGTTAGCAAACCGAGGGATAGTTGACTGCATAGGGTTAGCAAACCGAGGGATAGTTGACTGCATGAGGGTTAGCTAACCAAGGGATAGTTGACTGCATAGGGTTAGCAAACCGAGGGATAGTTGACTGCATAGGGTTAGCAAACCGAGGGATAGTTGACTGCATAGGGTTAGCAAACCGAGGGATAGTTGACTGCATAGGGTTAGAAAACCGAGGGATAGTTGACTGCATAGGGTTAGCAAACCGAGGGATAGTTGACTATATGAGGGTTAGCAAACCGAAGGATAGTTGACTCTACGAGGGTCAACAAACCGAGGGATAATTGACTGCATGAGGGTTAGAAAATCGAGGGGTAGTTGACTGTAAGAGGGTAAGAAAAGTGAGCGAAATCTACCAGATACCTGTATGTCAAGGCTGAACGATAGCTGGCTTTATGAGGATTCGCTGGATAGTTGACTGGGATATTTGACTGCTTGAGAGTTGATTGAATGAGAAATGATCGACCGAAGGATGGGCATTGCACAGAGTAAGCCTGGATCTACATCTGTAAGGACCTGTAGTAGGCCTAGATCTACATCAATGGCAAATTTTCATACCGACTGATATCTGCGTGAACTATTCTGCACATAAAATTCATCTCGCAAATTCCATGAAATGTCAGAGGTTTTAAAACTTCTGACAACCCGAAACTTTCTAAAAAATATATTACTCCTAGTATAACATTATTTCAGCAAACGATTTGCAACGTTAACCGGTCTGAAAATTTTCACGAGCACACTGGAGTTTCACGTCCGATAGTTGGACACCGCCTGATGTATACAGATACGCTTGGAGGCGTGCATATATACTTATATTTTACGCGTGCATATATTCTATGCACTTGGAGGCACACAGCGTCTATATTCCCCGAATCAACACGTTCAGGTTGTGGCCATGACACGATGACCGAGGGGTCGATGGCAGTTTCCTTTTGTGTAAAATGGTCGAAGCTGCGAGATTCTACTGAGCTAGCACTTGTCTCTTCACCTTGGGAAAAGGAAGAACTTGTTATAATTAGTTTCTTGACTCAGGAGTTTTTAATTGAGTTATTAATTAATTAACTGGTGGTAGCCGTCAGCGCATCCTTGCTCAACTAATAAACCAAATTATTTATATAAAATCACATTATAAAATCATTGTATAAATATTTTTTTTATTTATGAAACCCCAGTATCATTATAAAACGTATAATTTATGAAATTTTAATTTTATTTGTATTACCCTGTGAATGAGAGTATTCCAGTATTTTTCTGAACAAGATGCTATATTTAGCTCTGTACAGATATGAAAGTAAGTGTGCTTGTATTAGCGTAGTAATTTTTGTCCTCGTGTTGATACTGATCATCGATTAGATTAGGCTATATTAGATGAGATGTGAAAATGGAATAAGAAAATAGATTGAATAGACTTCGGTTGGATTGAATTTTATCAGGTTTGACTGGACTGGATCTAACTTGATTGCACTGATCGTACTAGATGGGACTGCTCGAACTGAATCGAGTTTGATCGGACTGGACCGGACTGGCTCGTACAGGATCGGGCTATAACGAGCTGAATAAGACTGCAGTCAAATAAATTTTACTATATTTAATCAGATGTGACTGGACTGTAACAAGCATATTAGATTGAACTCAATTAGATTGGAATAGATCTCAAGAGGTTAGATTCGAAGTTAGTTGAAGCCTCTTGAACCACGTAATATCCCACGAGACGTGAATAAGTCACCATTTGGTATGGAGTTGAGGGAACGGAGAATATATGTATATATACCATCATGCATGTTCCCAGATCGGATTCATCGAGCAATGAAACAGTGAGTAAGATTGAAGTAAGGCTATGAAAAAAATAAAAGTTCTCGAAGAAAATGACAGGTACTGAGAAAAAAGAAAGCTGTAGGCCAGAAATTAAGATGGTTCATAATGTAACAACAAAAACTTTTTTTTTTACAAGCTAGCTCACTTAATCTCCATCTTAAGACCTCATCTCTTCCTCTGAGAGCGTCAATTTTAACAGTGACTGTACAGGCCTAGAAATGCATATAGGTAGACAGGAATGAACACACTTCATTATAAAATGTTGTTTAACAGCTCTTAGTAATGACATAGAAACACATATTGGCACGATTCCATACTCTGTGTATCGTCATTCACGTCATTCGTTCCGCGTTTCAATGAATACGAGAAACTGGAACGAGTTCCGCTACGGCACATCGAACGCTGAAATCCTGGTAGATCCTGAAATTATTCTGACGAGCTGTGCTACGGAGTAGTTTGAGCTTCTTTTTATTTGCTTCTACATGCAGCGGCCATGTGAGTTCGCCAACTTGTTAGAGCACCAGGAATTAAAAAAGGCGCAAGGATAAGAACTTTTAATCAGGAATGTCCAGAAATTTCCACGCAATATTTGCTGGATTTATTACTCATTTTGGATACTGTATTATCCCTCCGTGTATACGTGACAACCTCTCGAGGGGTATCGGATAGCCAAAAGGTCTAGATTAGTTAGGGGACCCTCAAATGGACACGTCTATTTTATCTTTGGGAATTAGCTCTCTCAAGGCAATCTGTTAGGTACCTAGCTTAAAATTAGGTAGACCTTCCTTTTGTTGAAAAAAAAAGTTTTTTTGTTGCGGCCCAACTTTTTTAGGTTCACTGATGTCCTGTTTTTCAGCACCTACTACTTTTTTCTTCAACTTTTATCTTGTTTCTTTCTCAAATGACTGTTTCTATGCACCTTGTGCCTAGATTCTGCATTCCTCAAGTTCATCCTAAATTGTGCCTTCTTCCTTCCTCCGCTTGGAGCGCTTTTGTTGCGGTCAGGAAGACTTAAACTAACGCCTAATATAATCTAAACTTAGGTTAATTACGTTTGTCTATCCTTTGTTATGGGTACTGGTGCGCCCAGGTTACCTCAGCTATAGATAGGCTTCTGTATTTCGTGCCCACATTGCTTCTTTCAATCTTCACGCCTGTCTCTTCTTTGTCTCTTTTTTCCCTATCCCTACTTTGATGTTTCTAAACGCTGGGTATCCTGTGTGGGAACACGCCTAGTGCACGAATTTCTTTTTCTAGGGTCCATACTAAATGGTCCCTACTCTTTTCTCTGCGAAAATATCCTTGTAATGGAAACGAAGCCGTTAAATACTGCGCTATTCCTTCACGTTACAACGAGCTCAGCCGTGTAACTGTTATCGCCTGAAATACATACGTCTTGCATGCTGATTTTGTATTCTGTCCGCCAGAACAGCAGATGAATAAATGCCTGTGACAGTGCTCGTCATAGCCGTGTGGTTTAAGTGCCTGCCCTTCCGTGCGGGCATCGAGGGCTCGAATCCCGGCGCTAGGTGGCGATTTTCCCGTTGGGAATAGGGGAAAAATTCTAAGCACAATACCCCCACTCTACCCAGGTGTCTGAAATGGGTATCGGTCTTGACCGGGGGAAAGCTTCCTGGTGTTAGTTATAAGGCATTTGAAAAACTAATGTACAAGGTGATATGTATCAGGCTTGATTGGAAATAAAGCATCCGTAGATGCCGATGTTTAAAGTTACAGAAGTCTTTGTTTGTTTAAAGTTACAGAAGTTACAGTTTGTTTAAAGTTACAGAAGTCTTTGGTAGTCACTCTAGATATTCTGATCCAGACGTTATATCTACCTAGTTGATGTTACTACCCTACTACCCTTTTGAATTAGTGTCACTAATGAATGTTATCTTCATATTCCAAAAGATTATTATCGTCATTCTTGCATTAATACACTTTACTCAATCATATTAGAGGCAACTTATACTGGGTGATTTTTATACTTAGGATCTAAAAGAATATTTAATAACTCTGTTGTAAATGTATGGATTTAAACAGGCAAATTATTTATAAATTCTGAAAAATACTAGTTTCCAGTATAACTTTTTCACCACCTGTATGCATGTGTTTCGCCGCCCACGTAATTAAATCACTTGGGCGGCGAAAAATATGCATGCTCCGGCAAAAAAGTTAGACTGGGTTTTATTCTGTTTATTTTTTAATATAATGTTTTTCATGTGCCGCCCCTCTGAGTGCAGACTATAATTATAATCATCACGATTACACACGCTGTTAATCACGGGGCTGGTGAGATCGGATCCAATACGCTGGATTCCTTCCTCAACGGATGCCTCGAGCCGGTATAAATATGTTGTTTTTTCACGGTAAACTCTTCATTTAAGGTATCCCCAAAGGAAAAAATCCTTCCTTTGTATGAGTAGGCAGTTGTTATGAACTTATGAAGACTAGTGGTTCTTATGTCCAACTTGTCATTTTTGGAGTAGCGCTAAAATCGTGTGCATTTTTCATTTGAATGTGGCTTTTATGCCAGACTGCGTATCTTCGTTATAAACATATCCGATAAAACTAGTATTTTTCAGAATTTCATAAATGTCTTATTTTATTAAATCCGTTCAATAATATAGGAGTAATTTAATGTTTTTTGAAGCCCCATATTAAAAAATACACCGACCCTCGCATCATGTAGCAGACCAGCAGTTCTCCTGAAGGGTTCCCGAGATCTAAGATTCTCTTCGAGCTCGGATTGTTTTAATTCTTAGTCATGTTCCTAGCTCTCAAGTTGATAGTTTCTCAGAACTGTAACTGGTCCTTACGTGTTCTCAATATTTTAACTGGTGCTTTTATGCAGTCAGTATTGTAACTGGTTCTTGTATGCAGTCAGCATTGTAACTGGTTCTTGTATGCAGTCTGTATTGTAACTGGTTCTTGTATGCAGTCTGTATTATAACTGGTTCTTGTATGCAGTCTGTATTGTAACTGGTTCTTGTATGCAGTCTGTATTGTAACTGGTTCTTGTATGCAGTCTGTATTATAACTGGTTCTTGCATGCGGTCAGTATTGTAACTGGTTCTTGTATGCAGTCTGTATTGTAACTGGTTCTTGTATGCAGTCTGTATTGTAACTGGTTCTTGTATGCAGTCTGCATTATAACTGGTTCTTGTATGAAGTCTGTATTGTAACTGGTTCTTGTTTGCAGTCTGTATTGTAACTGGTTCTTGTATGCAGTCTGTATTATAACTAATGCTTAAATATCTTTAGCACTGAAACTGGCCGAAATCATTATCAGTCTATTGATTAATCAATCCTTGGACGCTATCATAGTTAAGATTGCAGGTATATGTTCATTTGTAACTCAGCTTTCTAATTTGCTCCGATGACTCTTTTTGAGCCATGTAACCCCACGAAATCTTTAAAAGGTAAATGTATTCCTCGGATTTTCTTTAAAAAGCGTCATTTTTTAACTAAATGACAATACCAACGCATATTTTTTTGATGCATTAGGTAATGTTTAGAAATGTATTTGTATAGTTTTTTTTTCTGAAATACTTACAAATGACATTTCAAACGATTTCTAATATTTTCTAAATGCGTACTAAGGTAATCATGAACTAAGCGTGTTTAGTACATTTATTGGTATCGTTAACACGATGTCTTGTATGCGTTTTTAACTATTTTTGTGACTAAATGACCTTAAATATGCACATAGTCTTTCTTGTGTTCATTGTCTGTCATTGACCGATTTCGTAAGGACTATGCACATAGTTTCAAGTTGGCTGGAAGTTATTTTAGGCATTGTTGAGAGCAGTCAAAATCTCATGCCTTAATTCAAGTTAAGGCAGGCAGCGTCTTGTGCCTTGATTCAAGTCAAGGCAGGCAGCCCTTTGTGCCTTAATTTCAAGTCAAGGCAGGCAGCGCCTTGTGCCTTAATTTCAAGTCAAACCAGGCAGCGCTTTGTGCTTTAATTTCAAGTCAAGGCAGGCAGCGCCTTGTGCCTTAATTTAAATTCAAGGCAGGCAGCGCCTTGTGCCTTAATTTCAAGTCAAGGCAGGCAGCGCCTTGTGCCTTGATTCAAGTCAAGGCAGGCAGCGTCTTGTGCCTTGATTCAGGTCAAGGCAGGCAGCGTTTTGTGCCTTGATTCAAGTCAAGGCAGGCAGCGCCTTGTGCCTTGATTCAAGTCAAGGCAGGCAGCGCCTTGTGCCTCAGAGCAGACATGTCTGAGCATCGACCGCTGGTCTGCAGCCCGTCGTGCCTGATTTTTCCAGCACCTTCATGACCCACTTCCACTTCACCAGCACCCTCATGACCAACTTCCACTTCACCAGCATCCTATGACCCACTTCCACTTCTCCAGCACCTTCATGACCCACTTCCACTTCACCAGCACCCTCATGACCCACTTCCACTTCACCAGCACCCTATGACCCACTTCCACTTCTCCAGTACTTTCATGACCCACTTCCACTTCACCAGCACCCTCATGACCCACTTCCACTTCTCCAGCACCTTCACGCGATAACCTCATTGAAAAATTTGTTCAGGGTTGAATTCATTATTAACTTGAACTTTTTCATTAGTACTTCGGCCATCCATTGCAGCCAGGACGAGTATGTGAAATTGCGGTTTGGTTTCGAGAATTTATTTTCATCACAATACTTTTCAACTGTGAAGATGTTTGCTTGGCAGAAGTCTGCTTTTATCGAATAGAAAGTTCAACATGCAAGCCCACAAGCCTGGTGCACTGCCTTGGTTTCATGCCTCTGGACACAAGCTCACAAGCCTAGTGCACTGCCTAGGTTTCATGCTTATGGACACAAGCTCACAAGCCTGGTGCACTGCCTAGGTTTCATGCCTCTGGACACAAGCTCACAAGCCTGGTGCACTGCCTAGGTTTCATGCTTTTGGACACAAGCTCACAAGCCTGGTGCACTGCCTAGGTTTCATGCCTCTGGACACAAGCTCACAAGCCTGGTGCACTTCCTAGGTTTCATGCCTCTGGACACAAGCCCACAAGCCTGGTGCACTGCCTTGGTTTCATACCTCTGGACACAAGCTCACAAGCCTGGTGCACTGCCTAGGTTTCATGCCTCTGGACACAAACTCACAAGCCTGGTGCACTGCCTAGGTTTCATGCCTCTGGACAATACATGCAAGATAAATTCACAGCCGTTATGGGCATCTTTTGCTTGTAGTTACATTTAAATAAATTTCCCACTTTGTACATCACAGGCTTTGCGCGTCCACAGCGCTCGTTAATTTGAAGTCAATCGAAAACACGTAAGTTTTTCTCGGGTACTTCTCCTTTGTTGCTTGTGCGTGATTAGGGAGTGACGGCCCGGGACTTGGATTGCAGCAAAAAAAGTGTCACGCGGCTCGTGCTTTTCATTTATTTTGTTTGTTTATTTTACTTGACTGGCTCCCTAGCACAGGCAGAGGACTTTCAACCTCGGCCGAGCTGGGAAGAACCTCTTTATTCTCATTTCAAACTCCAGCCGCCGAAGGTTCCTATGACGGGTGTGCCCTTTAATGTTTTATCCTTTAAAATATACCTCAATTATTTTCACCCTTATTTTTTTAGGCGTCCCTCTATTATGTTTAATTTTTTTTAAATGAACCATTATATTTACTCCAAATCCCCACAAGTATCTATACTCGAATGTGTTCATTGTACTAGACTTAAAAAAACATGTATTGCTAGTGGTTTAACAATCGTTTAAAATTTTTTTATATTTCTGTGGGTGTGTCCATATGATGCTTTATTTTTTTCAATTGTTTTCATTATATTCCCCTAAATTTTTTTGAACATTCCTTCAGCATGTTTTATTTTTCAAAAATACACCCTTATTAGTAACACCCTAAATTTCTTTGTATTTTGCCCTAGCCTCGGCGGCTCGACGACGTCTCTGGACCTCTCCCAGACCCTCTCCCGACCCCTCGGCTCGCGAGGGTCGCTGTGTGACGAGAGCGTTGACGACTGCGACTCCATCAACGTCGTCGTCAGGTGAGGCGCTCGTGTTTATTTGAGCAGTATCCGTCATTTTTACTTACTTGTACACTATACGTCGTGAGGTGAAGCATTGGTATCTATTTGTACACTGTTGATCGTCAGGTGAGGCGCAGTTATTTATTTGCACACTTTTCATCGTCACGTGAAGCGCTTTTATTCATTTCTACACTATTTATCGTCAGGTGAAGCATTGGTATTTATTTGTACACTATTGGTCGTCATGTGAAGCGCTGTTATTTATTTGTACAATGTTTATCATTTTTATTAACTTGTACACTATTCGTTGTCAGTCGAAGCGTTGTTATTTATTAGTACATTATTTGTCGTCGTGTGAAGCTGAAATCGTCGTCACACTTACTGACATTTTTTTGTAGAGCACAGCCTGAATGTGTTGGAAAATTCCCTAGCTTTATCATCAATTATGCATCTAAATTAAAATCTTAAACTAACCTTGGTGCAATATAATTTCAAATCACAACCTGATAAGAATTACATGAGAAGTTGAACCGTCTAGTCAATTTCTCACACGCGTAGACGAAACAGGCTTCGTATTTTATATAGTTGCCATCTAAGTGAGATAGTTACGTTTTATCACTTAGGAAGCAAGAGCTAAACTAAATACACTAACTATTCATTGATTTGAGCAATATTGTGAACACGACTCGTAATTTCCGAAGCCTCTCCCTCAGATGCCGGCCACTGAACGACAAAGAAAGGAAGCGAGGGGAAGAGTCCGTGGCGACGTTCCCAGGGGAGGGCCAAATCTGGGTGAGTGTGACCTGTTCTCTTGTGCGGCTATTTGAGTTACTTAATTTGCACGAGCTGTTATGTGTTGTGTCCTTAGTATTGTCTTTATGGGGACGTTATAACGGGATACTTTAATGGGAGACTGTAACGGAAGACTGTAACGGTAGACTCATGTTACATGAGAAAAATTGTCTACCAATTTCACTCCGCATAAATTGGGAGACTTCAACTCTCGTCATTTGATGGCCGCTAGAGAAATACAAGCATCACCAAATGACGCCAGAGATGGAAGCTTTGTTGCTGTTTTATGTGCCGCGTAGAGCGACCTGCAGTTATAGATCACGTGAGGACCTGAGGCGCATGAGCCAACAGGAACCGGGGTCCTCACATAACCGAAGAAATAAGAAGGATCTACAGTTATTGTCGTGTCTTTTGCCTGCACTTGGCTGAATAGAGCTCAGCACTAGTTGGCCTGGTAGAGTTGGGCGCTAGCTGACCTAGTGCGGCTCAGCACTAGTTGGCCTGGTAGAGTTGGTGCCCTCAGTGTTGGTGCCCAGTGATGCCCTCAGTGCCCAGTGATGCCCTCAATGCCCAGTGATGCCCTCAGTGCCCAGTGATGCCCTCAGTGCCCAGTGACTTAGTACATCCTTAGTTTCATTCCTCTTTATGCCGAGCTCAATATTTAATTGCAAGAAAACTTAAATAGTGTAAATTGAATTGCGTTCTTTCAGAAGTCTTCGTAAGTTTTGTTTTAGAATTAGGTACTAAAATGAGTCACCAAATATACACAGATTTGTTTCGATGAAATTCTGCATGAACGTGTTGCAAATTGTATTTGCATCACCGCAGTTCATTTATACGCCCCCGTGTGTGTAGTCTGAAACTAGTGAATGCAATTATGGTGATCATTGTCATCATTAAATATAAAAATAAAATCGTTTAAGCTAAATGTTTTGCTTGAATGCGTCGATAAATTGATATTTTTTGTTCCACTGAATGACATGTGGTGTGTTTTTCACGAACAATAAATATGACACATTTTATACTAAAGATCTTCCATTATCTTCCGGCGCACGCAATAATCTGAAAGATCAATGCTTTTATCGCAAGATTTTGCTAAGTGGCAAGCTCGTTTCAGTAAAACTGAGTGTTTTATTCAGCTGAATGCATCAAGCTGCGTTATTCATGTTTGCTTTCACTTGATAAACTTTAGGGTACATAGTAGGAGGCAGTGCAAGTGTTTTTCTCGTGTGTTATCTAGAAATCAATGCGTGCTCGTGTCCGAAGCGCTTCTTGCTCACGGTGTCATGGAGCGCCTCGCTTTATCTACATTTATTGTGTGTAGGTCACAGTTACACAGAACCTTTCGCTTTATGGATATGTATATACTAGTCTTCTGCTTTCAGTCACATCGAAATATGCATATGTCTTTCGTTTGCCTCTCTCGGTCCCATAGAACTCTTCGCTTTGAGTTTCTCTCCATCACATAGACCAATTTATTTAAAGTCTTAACTATTCGTTACATACACCATTTGCTTAACGTGAAGTCTGTCTCTCTGTATCATGGAATACTCGCTGTTTTTATAGTCTGCCTTTCAGGCCTATGCTGTCTTCCAAATTTCACTTAATGTTCTATTTTTGATTCGTCTAAATGTTGTGTATGATTTGTTTCCTTCTAATTCTCGTGTTCCAGTTTCAAGATCCAAATTCCAACTAAAAATCACATCCATAGGTAAGACAAAATACTGGAAACATCAAACATTTTGGCATCATAAGCTCTGAACATGTTGTAAACAATTAAAACGTGACATAGTTCAATGTTTTTTGTTTATTATTTTTGTTATTTTATATGGTTATTTACAATGCCTGCTTTTCGCCTATGTTCAAAAAAACCTTGGGTATAATTCATAATTATGGTCGACCTCTACGACTTTTAAAGAGGTCTAATTGTTGGTGCTCGTATGGCAGGCGCTAGTGTAACAGGAACTGCCCGAATGCTTGGCATTTCAAAAGGTACTGTCTCAAAAGTAATGACTGCCTTTCAAAGAGAAAGAAAAACGTACTCAGAAAGCACAGGTCCGGCCGAAAGGTGAAGTTGTCTGATAAAGACCGTCGGACTCTAAATCGAATTGTTGGAGATGATCGCGAGACCCCGGCTCCTAAAATCACTCCAGAGCTCAATGAACACCCACAGAACCCAGTTTACACGAAAACTGTTCGTCAGTAGCCGCAAAAGGTGGTCCAACACCATTTGAAAATTTATTTTGTAGATATGTCAAGGTGTTTCCATCATTTTATCTAACCCCTGTATTTTTTGCGTACCTTGTACTTCGCTTCAGTATCATATACGAATTTGTTTTTGAACGATGCAATGCAAAAATTACATTATATTGAGCAATGTTTTTCTTTAATCGTTACGAACTATTATGTAATACGTGTATTAATTTTGTCCGTGCTGGCCCATTATCGTTGGTGAAAACTGAAAGTGTCTTAATATCAATTTTTTCCGTTATTCGCACCCTTTTAACTAAATCAATTATACTTCTTTCTTAACTCATTTTTAGTGCAGTTAGCTTCATCACGCAGGAAACACATCAAAATAACCGAGTCTTATTCGAGTGTACCCTAAATTTACGTAAAGCCTAAACCGCTTCAGGAGAGTCTTGATTCTTCGCTCAATCTCTCACCTCCGCCAGCGACGAACAAAGAACCATAATCGAGTGTTGCTCTGATGACTTTCCAAGAGAATGTGACGTAAGAGCGACTACGTAGAAGAAACAGCAACAACTATGCAGCAAAACAGAGTTGTTGTTGTTCGACTTTAATATATTCCAATGCATATTCGAGGCTAACAACAACTATAAAATAAAACAGTGTTGTTGTTGCTTGCCTTTAAAACATTTCAACGCATACTGAAGGCTGGCAACAACCGTGAAATAAAAAAGAGTGTTGTTGCTCGCCTTTAAAATATTTAAACGCGTATTCAAGGCTAACAACAACTATGAAATAAAACGGTGTTGTTGTTGCTCGCCTTCAAAACATTTCAGCGCATATTCAAGGCCAACAACAACCGTGAAGTAAAACAGAGTGTTGTTGTTCGCCGTTAATATATTTCAACGTATATCCAAGGCCAACATAAATTAGCTCAGTCATCGCACTCGCAGAGTACGGCAGAGAATCTGAGGTGGTATCGCTGGGGCCGGGCAGGCAATTTCGCCCGGTCTCCTAGGCAGCTCCCTCAAACACTGGTCACAATCGATGGGCCGAGTTGAGCGATGTGAAGTGACGTTCGCACGTGTGCCCTTTTTCCAGCGTCCAAAGGGCGAATGGGGGCACATGTGCGGGGAAGTTTGTTCTAGAGCACTCCATACATTCTGGAGCATTGCCCATATTTTGGAGTATTGTATACATTATGAAGCGTTGCGAATGAGGGCACATGTGCAGGAAAGTATGTTCTAGAGCACTCCATACATTCTGGAGCATTGCTCAAATTTTGGAGTATTGTATACATTATGGAGCGTTGCGAATGAGGGCACATGTGCGGGAAAGTATGTTCTAGAGCACTCCATACTATCTGGAGCATTGCCCATATTTTGGAGTATTGTATACATTATAGAGCGTTACGAATGAGGGCACATGTGCGGGAAAGTATGTTTTAGAGCATACATTAAATGACAGACAATCCTACATCTGGAGCATACATTCTGCAATATTGTCTGTATTTTGGAGCATTACACACATTCTGGAGCATTGCATGCATTCTGGAGCATCGCATGCACTCGATAACATTACATATTTTCTTTTTATTGCGTACGTTCTGGACTATTGCATAAATTCTGGAGTTTTGCGTAAACTCTTGAGTATTATAAATATATACTGGAACATCGCATGCATTCTGGTTATTGGGTACATTCAAATGCATTCCTCGCATTCTTGAGCACTTGATAAATTCACGCATTAGGCATCTAATGAAGTAGGGGTTGTAAGCCACTTTGACAGCCTTCAATCGTTACCGGTTTTTACAATTATTTGCTCTTTTTTGGGACTTCTAATGCGATAATTTTTTTCCGTTTGGCAGTAGAAGGGTAAACGCAAAAAACTGTCGTGTGGTTGCCTAGGTCAAAAGACACAATGAATTTTCAGTTTCTCGTTGAAGTCAACTGAAGAAAAGTCATTACCGTGTGGCTTTCACGACGATCAAGAGGAACATATACCAAACGACTACTTGGTTGAACTCATGGCAGAAAAATGACATCTCTGAATGCGTGATTAGCGGTTCTTTTCGTCTCTTTTTTTGTGGCTCATTTTCAAATTGTTCTTTGATACACCACCGTGTATTCCCCATAGGAAGATACAGTTATTGTATCTAGGGGAATTAGCGCTCCCATTGGTAAAATGTTAAGTAAAAGTTAAGTTAGGCAGATTACCGAGTTAATAGATACATAGGCTACCTTTTTGTTGAAACAGCAAAGGTATTTTGTTTTGTTAAGGATTATCATTTTTTAGTTCACAGCGTCTTTTTTCAGCGCCTGTCACTTTCTTCTACAACTTTTATCCTGTTTTACAAACTTCTCGCAATCTTGTTGTTTCTATGTGCAAGGTATGTGGACACACCTCGTTCATAGATTCCTTGTTTCCATTTTTCCGTAAAAAGTAGCGCCTTCCTTTTCCTCCCCTGGGAACATCAGTGGTTAGCGAGGAAATATCTTGAAATATGAGGAGCTACAATCCAGCACGCATTGAACTTCATAGGCCTCTAGAACAGTCAGATGCGAATTTAAGGTCAGCTTTGCTCAAGCAATCAAGTGCGTAAGAGCTGGAGCTCTTTTCGTTCTCTTTTCATAAAAAAGCCACTAGCGGGAGGCTTTTGGGTTACGAGATTAATTTAAAATGTATTTCATAGCATTATTTTGCGTTCTTAAAAATATTATTTCGTGAAATTACGATCAAATTAGCGCAGTATGTTATGATAACCGATGACGGACACTCATAGTTGATGTACGTGATAAGCAAAGAATGAGCATCAAGGTTAAGTGAAATTCCGTCCCAAATTTCCCTTTAAGCCTGGGAACAAAGTCAGATGACGTCGTTTGAATACAAAGCACTTTTAATAAGATGAAGCATCACCCACAGAAACATTACGGAAAAGTTCAGCTGAGTTCCCGGTGGTGTACGCCCGAGATGGCCTGCATGCTGCTCCCCTTGGATACAAATGACGACGTTAATAATTCGTGGAACTGTCGTCAGGGCCTAACACAACACGTCTTCCCTGATGGACGAAACAGCTATTGACAACTTAAGCATAGCGAGGTGATGGATGATGGTATTCGTATGCCATTTCCAGTCAGGCCTCATTAGTGCACTGAAATATTCATCGTGAAGACATTCTGCCGAGCCTGACATACTGACGTAGGGAATGTTTTGCTCCACACTCGCGACAGTAAAATGGCACCCCTAGTCTTGGACACCATTCAACGCTTTTTAAATACATCAGATTGATTAAAAACGTTCTTTTTTATACCTCTAATATTCGGATAACACTCGCGGGAGTGAAATGGCGCGCCTAGTCTTGGACGCCATTCAACGCTTTTTAAATACATTTCATTGGTTAAAAACGTTTTTTTTATACCTCTAATATTTGGATATTTCATGCCCACAAATAGAATGATTAGAAAAAAGTAGCAAGCTTTTGTAACACTATAGTGCTACGATCACATCTATGAAACGCAATCATTTTTATTTAAGGTAAAACCCCATCTATAATAGCACATTGATTGTATATATATATATATATATAATATTAATGATAATTATCATTGCCTTTTTATGATTACCGACCATACTCTGATTTTTCCTTCGTAAGCTCGTAGTTATTAAAATTATATATAATTTAGAGGGTGGATTTTTTTATCTGGTGACCCGATATTCAACCGACCTCATTTTGATTTATTTTTCCTAAGCTTCTAAATAATAATATTTAATATAATTGAGTCGGTCGACATTTTTTATCTGGTGACCCGAGATTCAACCGACCTCATTTTAATTTTTCTTTCATAAGCTTGTAAATATCTACATTTTATATGATTGAGTATTTTTTAATGTAGTAACCCGATATTCAATTGAGAAACAGAAAAGGCGAGATGTGGTGCGTGAGGGCCGCTATAAGCCCTCAACCTCCGCCGCTATCGACATATTGATTAGAAAGCTTCTGCGCTCGCCGCATGTGCTCCACATTATCTCCCGTGTCCGGGGACGGATTTTGAGATAACTTACGTCCTCTTTGCTGTCAAGTTAGAAGCGTAAGGTCTTCTAAGTCACCTTGCGCTGCTGCTAAGACTGCGTGAATTGTTACGACATGTCCCGCTACGGTTGAGTAAATTGAACGAAAGTTCAGCCCCTGCAACTCGTAGGGTTGTCGCGCAAAAAATCTTTCTTTTTTATAACTTTTTGAGTACTAAGCTTTATTTCTATGTAATTCATACGCAAAAGATTCGGCCTGCTCAGATCGGCGAACTCTGGAGTTGTTCAGTCGAAATTTCTTTTTGAACGTGCAGTCTTAAGCCCCGTAATTTTCATACCAGTATTTCAATTCGCTTAAAAATAACTTTCAAAATACTATCAATTTGGAGCAAGTCTGGGAGCAAGTAGGAGTGCTTCAATAATCTTCGAAATTAATAAATAAAAGGAAATTGACGCTGCTAGATAAGCGGACCTTTAGCTTCTTATTGTTGCATTAGTAAAACTGGTTTTAAAAGTATGAAAATAAAAGCCAAAGAGATTATAAATGTATTGAATTGTATACATTTTGGAACGAAAAAATTCCATCCTCAGCGCTGAAACGATAAAAACGTATGGTAAAAACATTCTAGACAAATTACAGCAATTCTTGGAATAAAAAAATGCATATCTTTTCAGGAATTTTTGTCACTTGTTTCTAAAATTTTTGTTTATGTTTCAGTATTTTAGGACTAAATATGAAATTTTTACGTTTCGAAATATACGTAATTAAATATGTGTATTAGCACTTTGACTCTCATTTCCCTATTTAGGGAGACATTTTTTCGAAATCGACCAATGAGTACATAGTTGTAAAAATGTTTTGTAGGGAATCAAATATTACTACATTAACTTCCTCAAAATTATAGCTAACAGATACATCGGTCAGACCCCATCTTGCATAAACGCGTTCATTTTCAATCAGATTCCTGTTCTATTCGAACTTTTGCTATCGATACAAATTGAGCAGCGAAGAATAACGCATTGTCGTAGACAGGTTGCTGTCCTTCGTAAGGCGCAATCCTTTGTTTCTACTGGAGCAAGAGAAGGCAAGGCTGATAATTGAATGTAGCGACACTTTTACAACGCTCTTCGCTCTCATTTACCCCTCTTCTCGTTCGTAATCATTTATAAATCCGTCATTATAAATGCCGAGACAACTCATTTAACTCTTTCTCGCCCGCAATCATTTATGAGTGCTGGGGAGGTCCATATTGGCATTACGCTGGCCACCTCGGTAGAAACGTTTCCTTAAAGTTATTATCATTTATGAGTGCTGGAGAGGTCCATATTGGCATTACGCTGGCCACCTCGGTAGAAACGTTTCCTTAAAGTTATTATCATTTATGAGTGCTGGAGAGGTCCATATTGGCATTACGCTGGCCACCTCGGTAGAAACGTTTCCTTAAAGTTATTATCATTTATGAGTGCTGGGGAGGTCCATATTGGCATTACGCTGGCCACCTCGGTAGAAACGTTTCCTTAAAGTTATTATCATTTATGAGTGCTGGAGAGGTCCATATTGGCATTACGCTGGCCACCTCGGTAGAAACGTTTCCTTAAAGTTATTATCATTTATGAGTGCTGGAGAGGTCCATATTGGCATTACGCTGGCCACCTCGGTAGAAACGTTTCCTTAAAGTTATTATCATTTATGAGTGCTGGAGAGGTCCATATTTGCATTACGCTGGCCACCTCGGTAGAAACGTTTCCTTAAAGTTATTATCATTTATGAGTGCTGGGAGGTCCATATTGGCATTACGCTGGCCACCTCGGTAGAAACGTTTCCTTAAAGTTATTATCATTTATGAGTGCTGGAGAGGTCCATATTGGCATTACGCTGGCCACCTCGGTAGAAACGTTTCCTTAAAGTTATTATCATTTATGAGTGCTGGAGAGGTCCATATTGGCGTTACGCTGGCCACCTCGGTAGAAACGTTTCCTTAAAGTTATTATCATTTATGAGTGCTGGAGAGGTCCATATTGACGTTACGCTAGTCACTTCGGTAGAAACGTTTCCTTTAAAGTTATTATCATTTATGAGTGCTGGAGAGGTCCATATTGGCATTACGCTGGCCACCTCGGTAGAAACGTTTCCTTAAAGTTATTATCATTTATGAGTGCTGGGAGGTCCATATTGGCATTACGCTGGCCACCTCGGTAGAAACGTTTCCTTAAAGTAATTATCATTTATGAGTGCTGGGAGGTCCATATTGGCATTACGCTGGCCACCTCGGTAGAAACGTTTCCTTAAAGTTATTATCATTTATGAGTGCTGGAGAGGTCCATATTGACGTTACGCTAGTCACTTCGGTAGAAACGTTTCCTTAAAGTTATTATCATTTATGAGTGCTGGAGAGGTCCATATTGGCGTTACGCTGGCCACCTCGGTAGAAACGTTTCCTTAAAGTTATTATCATTTATGAGTGCTGGAGAGGTCCATATTGGCATTACGCTGGCCACCTCGGTAGAAACGTTTCCTTAAAGTTATTATCATTTATGAGTGCTGGAGAGGTCCATATTGGCGTTACGCTGGCCACCTCGGTAGAAACGTTTCCTTAAAGTTATTATCATTTATGAGTGCTGGGAGGTCCATATTGGCATTACGCTGGCCACCTCGGTAGAAACGTTTCCTTAAAGTTATTATCATTTATGAGTACTGGAGAGGTCCATATTGGCATTACGCTGGCCACCTCGGTAGAAACGTTTCCTTAAAGTTATTATCATTTATGAGTGCTGGAGAGGTCCATATTGGCGTTACGCTGGCCACCTCGGTAGAAACGTTTCCTTAAAGTTATTATCATTTATGAGTGCTGGAGAGGTCCATATTGGCGTTACGCTGGCCACCTCGGTAGAAACGTTTCCTTAAAGTTATTATCATTTATGAGTGCTGGAGAGGTCCATATTGGCATTACGCTGGCCACCTCGGTAGAAACGTTTCCTTAAAGTTATTATCATTTATGAGTGCTGGAGAGGTCCATATTGACGTTACGCTAGTCACCTCGGTAGAAACGTTTCCGTAAAATTATTATTATCATTTATAAGTGTTCGCAACCGCATTCGTCACTCAGACTTGGTGTGATACAGGAGACAGTCATGTACACTGGACTTTCTCACATTTAGTGCAAGGCTTAAAAAAGGCTAGCTTCATAACGAAGCACCTCTTCCTGAACGTTAGTAATGTCTTCTAGTTCATATGTCCTCACCTCGCATGAAAAGTCTATTAGAAAACCAACAGTATATAAAATCTGAGTAATATACCCTCAGTTCAAGTAGGGATTGAAATCACTCTACTCCATAGTTGCCATAATCTACAACGATTCCTCAAGACGAACATTCTATTACAAAATCACTGTCTCTGACCAATAAAATCAGCATCTTTTTGTGATAATCGACTCCGTTGCTTGGACTCACTTCTGATGGACTTCCTTCCTACAGATCAACATGGACGGCTTAAACGGCCAGGTGATCCAGAAGCCGAAGATGTTTACGTACAATGTCGTGTTCGAGATGGAGTCGCTGCAGGCAGACATCTTGGAGCACTCCGGCATCACGCGCATCCTCGACATGGCGCTGGACGGCTTCTCCTGCACCGTGTTCTGTTATGGCCAGACCGGGTCCGGCAAAACCCACACTCTCACGGGGCCTCCTCATCTGGTGAGACACGTGTTCCTCTAAACATTGAGATAATATTGTAATTCGAATGTCGTAGTCTCCTCATCTGGTGAGGGCAGTGCTAAAGTAACGGCAATAATATTGTTGTTGTTCGAATATCGTAGTCTCCTCATCTAGTGAGGGCAGTGCTAAAGTAACGGCAATAATATTGTTGTTGTTCGAATATCGTAGTCTCCTCATCTGGTGAGGGCAGTGCTAAAATAATATTAGATATAATATTGTTGTTCGAATATAGTAGTACTACAGCGGGCTTGAATGTAAAAGAAAATATGTGACCGATAATTGTAGTATTTAAAAGTATTGTTCAGGATAAAAGAGACTTGTCCTGAATTGTGTTCACTTACTTTTCGCTCAACTTCAGTAAGTTTATTAGATAATTGAGCTATACGCTGTGTATATTTGCTCATTTGTCTCGAAGTTCGAGTACATTGAGCCCTTTTACTCACCGAACTACGCTGTACCGCGCAGTTCGATAAGCAGCCGGACCTGGTCTCAGAAGAGCACGGCCTCATCTTCCGCTCGTTTGTGTATCTCTTCCACCAACTCGAGGCCCGGCCTGAGCAGGAGTTCACCATACAGGCCTCCTATCTCGAGATATACAACGAAAAGGTAAAAATTGTAGAATAAATCTATAACGTGGCGTCAACAAGTGAGCTTTATATTGCAAAACTATTATTTCTGGTGAAAAGGAGAGATTCATGAAGCAAATCCATTATTTTTGGTGAAAAGGAGAGATTTATTAAGCAAAACTATCATTCGTAGTCAAGGGATGAGATTTAACCCTTTCGAGTCTGAATTCAATCAAATGATTTATATTTTTTTTAAATTTTCATCTGGCATATATAAATTGATTTGCCCAAGAAAGTAAATTCATTGCGTGTATAACCATATTTCAGTTATAACAAGATAGGTCTGGTTTTCCAGAAATTATATTAGTCTTCACGAACGCCTCACTAGATTGCAATAAACAAAGTTAGGAAAATTTTTTATAGTTAGGAAAATATTTTTCACGTGTTTACGTTTTACTACACGCAATAAAAATAATAAAGTTATCATCAAAAGAGGAAAAAATAATTTTGTTCCCATAAGATTTGTAGGTTTACTAAAATGAAACACACGCACCTTATTGCGCCAGATAGCAGTAAGGAATTTGTCACAGACTACAAAATTTTACTCCGATTTTCGTACCCAATCCTAACGAACATCTTACAAGGCATACTTGTTCCAAAAAAGCCCCGAAAAGGTTAAGAAGCAAAGTTGGCATTTACGATGAAGAGCTAGGATTTAGTGAACAAAGCTGAGCATTTTGAGGAATAATTGAGATTAAGGAAAAAATCTTTATAATAGAATGGAAAATTTAGTGAGAAATTATTTAATCATAAAACGCTGAGATTTAAATAGCAAAACAAAGATTTGAGGTTAAAAGTAACTTTCAAATCGAAATTTCCGTCTTTGATTAAGAGGTGGGGCTTAAAATAGATCTCGGATGAATAGGATAGAGGAAAGAACAGAAGAAAAAAGGAAGGAGGTAAGAAGTGGCGGCTAAAAGCTAGAACGTTCTAGAGAAGCGTTAGATTTACGATGAAAGACTGGAACTTGGCGTGCAGTGTCTTGTCCTCCATGTCCCTGAGTTTCTTATGAAGCTTAATATCCGACGGTCGATGTATCGAGTCTGCGATGTTCTGCTCGGGTGTTGTTCTTCTTTTCTGCCTTTGTGTGTCGTCTCTGTTGAATCAATGAACTAAATTCCCCTGCTACGTAAACTTATCTAAACTCACTTCGTGTTTTGAACTGCCTCGTTCAGTGCACATTTGCTTAGTAAAGCTTCCAAGTTTACGTAGCAGGGGAATTTGGTTCAGTGATTCATCAGAGACGACACACAAAGTCAGAAAAGAAGAACAACACCCGAGCATTTTTGAAGTAATTCTTTTTTTTCTTCTCTGAGATTGTGTTTTCGCCATAAACTCATAAACTCATATACTCTAAAATTATGAGTTGCCGTTGCAATTATCAAACGGTATTGAATATTATTTTGAAAGCCTTTATTTCCTTTTATTAGAAATGCAGTTAGTGGAGAAATCTATAAAAAAACATAACAATCAACGAGAAATGCTGAATGCTTTGGAGGTATTACAAACAAATACGATTTTTCAGTGTGGTCCAATGACCCTCGACGTCAGGTACGTCATGCAGTAATATAAAACTATCACAACTTTTGTTTTTATCATCTCAACGGGGTCGTTCGATACTTGTACTGTATCAAACAGTCGCAGTCATTGATGCAGGCCGTAATTAATCAGCGTCACATTTTCTAGGCTGAAAACGCCAGCTTCATGAAATGTTGCATAAAATATTCATTCGAGCGTTGTAACCGTTTTCAAAGCATATTTACGAATGAAGCTGCACAGTTGTGCGCTGAGGCGATTTGCTTCACGCGAACGTTACTGGGCTGAACTGCGTTGTTCAGGCCTTATGCCCAATCTGCACAAGTGTAGGTGGAAATTTTGAACTGGGGGCACTGTCAAGGCAATAGAGCTACGTAGTAAACCACAACATGAAAACTTGCCCTATTGCGTATAAGAATTTTTCTTTTCCCGATGTAAAAAACATTTTCTTTCAAAACCTGTTCCGTGGATGATTCGTTCTTTTTCAAAGGGATAGACCTTTTTAACATAGGCATCAACAGCAAGTTGTTCAAACTATTCAAAACTAATGTAAAACACCTGCTCTACTCCAGGTGATAGACCTATTCTCCCCAGGTGATAGACCCATTCTCCCCAGGTGATAGACCTATTCTCCCCAGGTGATAGACCTATTCTCCCCAGGTGATAGACCTATTCTCCCCAGGTGATAGACCTATTCTCCCCAGGTGATAGACCCATTCTCCCCAGGTGATAGACCCATTCTCCCCAGGTGATAGACCCATTCTCCCCAGGTGATAAACCCATTCTCCCCAGGTGATAGACCCATTCTCCCCAGGTGATAGACCTATTCTCCCCAGGTGATAGACCTATTCTCCCCAGGTGATAGACCCATTCTCCCCAGGTGATAGACCCATTCTCCCCAGGTGATAGACCCATTCTCCCCAGGTGATAGACCCATTCTCTGCAAGTGACGTTGAAAAAAATAGATCTATGATAGATCAATCCTCCCCCTGCAGGTGATAGACCTACTCAACATAGGCACCAACAACAAGCCACTTCAGGTTCGCTGGTCCAAGAAGCGGCGCGGGTTCTTCGTCGAAAATTTGTTCAGCATCGAGTGTGCTGAGCTC